>CP119953.1:0-1200000 GCA_029542985.1 Malassezia brasiliensis
TAATCCTAATCCTAATCCTAATCCTAATCCTAATCCTAATCCTAATCCTAATCCTAATCCTAATCCTAATCCTAATCCTAATCCTAATCCTAATCCTAATCCTAATCCTAATCCTAATCCTAATCCTAATCCTAATCCTAATCCTAATCCTAATCCTAGTCCTAGTTGACCAGCTAAACTATAAAGAGGCACATCAAATTCTTTACCGAACTTCAGCTTCGTACGAAAGTGAGCCGCCTTATACGGTTACTACTGTAATCGTGCCTTACAATGCTCAGTGGAACAAGCTAGTTAGCTACCAAGTTTACACTGATTCCAATGGAGCTCAGTGCGCCCCCTCATATTCAATGCGGAAGGGTGGCAACCTTGGCAACGACGTTCTGCTTAATTACCAGTAGCTCTTGCTTTCTACTTTCTTAGACGAGGGCTGGATTCTGACAATTCCTGATTATCAAGGACCAATGCGCGCTTTTGCTGCCGGACGCCTAGAAGCACACATGTCACTTGATGGTGTCCGTGCGACGCTGAATTTTAATCTTACGGAACTTGGTAAAGATGCCAAGGTCGTTACCTACGGTTACTCTGGTGGTGCCATTGCTTCCGGCTGGACGGCTTCATTGCAACCTAGCTACGCACCCGAAATCAATGCAGTGGGTTTCGCTTTAGGGGGGACACCTGCCAATGTCACCAACACGGTGCAAAGTCTTGACAAAGGCTTGTTTTCCGGGCTGTGTATTACCGGTTTCACCGGTATATACTACGCGTTTAGCTCAATCCAAGACTGGATGAGGGGCAAAATTTACCCAAATGGCCGACAAGCCATGGAATATGCGAGGACCAATTGCCTTGTTGATGTTGAGATCAAATATCCATTCAACCATGTGTTCAGTGATGAATACTTCAAGAATGGTGAGTATCTTCTTTATGAGCCATTTATTCAATCCATCATTGGGGACATCGTCTTGGGTCTGAAAAAACCGAAACGCCTCAAGCGCCTGTTTACATGTTCCATTCTCAACATGATGAGGTTGTTCCTTTCCCTGCCGCCAAGAAAGCTGCCAAGGACTGGGCCAAGCATGGGGCGGACGTCTTCTTCCAAGAATTCTCCGACCTTACATCCGAACACGCATTCTCCGAAATTGGAAATATCCCCAACACACTTTTTTTTTCATACGGGATCGCTTTGAAGGGAAGCCATTCCCGAAAGGATTGACGCGCAAGGTTAGTCGAAATGGACTGGACGGCCCTAATGCCTCCTTGCGCGGACTTAGCTATCTCGTGAACGCCATCCAAGATGCTCTTGGTAGAAAGATCGGCCCTAGCGATTCTTTGATCAAAGGGCAGATCCTCCAACAAGCAAACTCGTAAAGATGCCCCGTCTATGCATACTGATCAGTATTTCTTCCAGGTAGTTATATGTGATACAAATTTTTCATTCAGTCCTATTCCATTGATTGTACTTCGGTAAACTGTGGCCTTGAAGACAATACATACGCTTGGCCGATAAGGCTACCTCGCGGCGACTGGAGCAGTCCCACGTGTCCCGGAGGTTCGGTGCATGCTTAGCATGCTGCTCCACTTCTGCCAAAGGGTTGGGGAGTGCACAAGGATGGAACTCCACATATCTCAATTTGACCATTTTTGCCTGATAGAGTCCTTCCGGGCAAGATCCGTGCCTGCAGACACGGCAGTGGCCTGAACCTAGGCGGCCTGACACAAGACTCAGCAAACAAATTCTTCTCTTATATACCCAATCCATAGACACGCTTTACGGAAGAGCACGCACACTCGGCTCACGGTCCCAGTAGCGTGTGCCCGCTGCCTTGATGAAGTCGCCTTCGGCAAGGTCCACGACACCTTCCGTCAACTCGATAGCGGCCTTCTTCAGCAGCGCCTCGGCGCTCTTTGTGTAGCCAATCGCTTTCAGGTGCGCATATGCATCTTGCACCCACTGCACAGAGGCCACCTCGCCGAGCACTTCGCGCGTGCCCTGTTCCGAGAGAACCACCGCCACTGCGTCGAAAACAACCGAGGGCGTGCCGGCCAGGATGCCATCAGCGGAGATCACGGAGCCGTCCGAGAGCTGAATGCCGTGTGCACGCGGCGCGACGATCGTCGGCAGGGCCTTCTGCTCCTTGATCGACTTGACCAGGCTCTCGAGCTGCTGCTTGTCGGAGCCTTTGGTGATCAGAATGCCCACAGTGCGGCCCTCGATAGTGTTGCGAGAGTTGTGTGTGATCGACACCGCGGGGCTGGGCTTCACGTCGACCGCCTCGCGGATCGGCTTCACCTTTTCGGGCAGCTCGATGCCGAGACCTGCCGCGACACGCGCTGCGAGAGTCTCGTCCACATTGCGCAGGTTTGCCACGATGCGCTTCGGCACCTGCGGCAGTGACACCTGGGACAGCTCAAACACAAAGCCGTTCACCATGTGCGTCTGCTCCCAAGCCGGCAGCGAGCGCCAGTGCTGGCGGGGCTGCGTGTAGTGGTCTGCAAAGCGCTCGTCACGAGCGCGGAGCTTTTCGCCATTCTCACGCGGTCCCGTCGTAGCTGCAGACGTGCGGAAGCCGGAGAAGGGGCACACACGCGGGCCGGTCGGTTCCCCGGCGTCGTTCAGGCTGTTGGGCTCGTAGTTGGCACGGCCCTTGGGCACGTTCATTTGCATCATGCCATCGCGCTGGAAGTTTTGTACAGGACACCTAGACTGATTGATCGGCAGCTGGTGGAAGTTGGACGTGCCTAGGCGCGACTTTTGGGTGTCGAGGTACGAGAAGAGACGGCCCTGTAGGAGAGGGTCGTCCGAAAAGTCGATACCGGGCACGACATGCGACGGGCAGAACGCGACCTGCTCAGTCTCGGCAAAGAAGTTGTCGGGGTTGCGGTCCAGGACCATGCGGCCGACGATCTGGACGGGTACATCCTCCTCGGGAATGATCTTGGTCGAGTCGAGCACGTCATAGGGCTGCGCGTTGGCAAACTCCGCGTCAAACACCTGGATACCAAATTCCCACTCGGGGTAGAGGCCTGCCTCGATGGCCATCCACAGGTCCTTGCGGTGGAAATCGTTGTCGGCGCCCTGCAGCTTCACCGCCTCGTCCCAGAGCGTCGACTGGACACCGAGCTTAGGGCGGAAGTGGAACTTGACAAAGTGCGCTTCGCCCTTCTCGTTCACGAGCTGGAACGTGTGGATACCGAAGCCCTGCATCATACGCAGCGAGCGCGGAATGCCGCGGTCCGACATGTTCCACATCTGCATGTGCGTCGTCTCCGGCATGAGCGATGCCCAGTCCCAGAAGGTGTCGTGCGCCGAGCCAGCCTGCGGGAACGCACGGTCTGCCTCCATCTTAACCGAGTGGATCAGGTCGGGGAACTTGATAGCATCCTGGATAAAGAAGACGGGGATGTCATTCCCCACAAGGTCCCAGTTACCGTCTTTGGTGTAAAACTTGACCGAGAAACCGCGCACGTCACGAGGCGTGTCCACCGAGCCGGCACCGCCAGCCACGGTCGAGAAGCGGGCAAAGACAGGTGTCTTGGTGCCCTTCTTGAACACATCGGCCTTGGTGAGGTGCGAAATGTCCTCAGTGGCTTCAAAGTAGCCGTGCGCACCCGAACCACGAGCATGAACAATACGCTCGGGAATGCGCTCGTGGTCAAAGTGGAAGATCTTTTCACGTAAGACAAAGTCCTCCAGCAGCGTTGGCCCGCGCGAGCCACCCTTCAAGCTGTTCTGGTTGTCGGATACTGGAACGCCCTGGTTCGTCGTGAGGCGTCCCTCGCCCCCTTGCTGTTGCGGGTCACCGGAAGGTCCGTATTCCGTCTTCACGTTCACACCCATGTTGCTGGTGGGACGGGATCAAGGTGACCCACCCTTTTTGTACCGCAAACGCCGCCCATCCGGCCACTGAACCCTGGGGCTCGAGCTAGTGATCTCACTGTGCGTGCACGGGTTATCTTTCCGGGTCTGTAAATGGGCGCCGTCTCATTCGTTGTAATTTTTGCGGGAAATCTGAAATTAGCTAATGCTCAGCGCCGGACCCACACCTCGCCGTCAAGTTCTCTGGAGTGACGTACATTCTCGTGGGATTTCTGCCGCATTGCGTTTCGTATACTAGCAGACTAGCTAAGCGATATTGGAATTAATTGCACCGAGTTTCTCTGTTGGATAGGCTAGGGATGGCTATTACCATGGTCCAGTATGGGGCGTGGAGGCACATGGACCTGTATGAGTCTACCCGGCTGTCCGTGCGCGTCTCTTACAATATTTCCTCCCGGGCGCACTATGTTTGCACGTGGGATGCGGTTGGAGGAGGACGAAGAGCCAGTCAGCGGCGCACGTGGGCAACCTAATTGAGTGCACGGAGCACGATGCTCCCTTGCGCCTATCTTGGACGAATCCATGCTTGTCTTTTTACGCATATAAACTGAACACACGTTGACTTTAGCCTGCATCCAAATATGTTCAGAATAGTAGTATTGGCAGGTTCAATTCTTTCCGCGATTGCTCACGCGAAATTGTATGCCAACACCAGCTCTGCCAACCATACCTGCATCCTGCAGACTCCCGTTCGGTCGTGCTCTGCAGCATCATTGAACCTCGGCGACCTCGATACTTGCTGTCAAGAGACATACGGTGGATTACTTCTCGCAACACAATTCTGGAACACCTATACCGGATATGAGAGCCAAGGTCAACTGCTTCCAGAGAAGCACTGGACCATCCACGGCCTATGGCCGGATCTTTGCAACGGTTCCTATACACAATATTGTGACCTCAATCGGCAGTACGATCCAAATCCATCTCCAGCCGAGATCAATGGACAAACGGTACCTAGGTACCAGGGTCCTAGCATTGACACCTTTGTGCGATCGGCTCGAAAGCTTGATCTTTTATCCTGGATGAACAAATATTGGGTGTCTCAGGGTCAGCCAAACCGTGATTTTTGGGCACATGAATTCAGTAAGCATGCGACATGCTACAGTACCTTCGACACGCCATGTTATGGGGAACACTATGAGGAACATGCAGATGTGATCGACTTTTTCGAGACAGTCGCCCGTTTCCACAAGCGGCTTTCAACGTATTCATGGCTGGAGGAAGCAGGCATTGTGCCGAGCAACCAGACTTCCTACACTCTCAGCGACATTACAGATGCGCTAGAGAAGGTTACGGGCGCGAAGCCCTATATTGGTTGCTCCGGACCACGCAACAACGAATCATCTAGTGGTCAAAATGACGGCGGACGTACTGTATTGAGTGAGATATGGTATTTCTATAATGTTGTCGGAAGGCCACAGGATGGTCATACGTATTCTGTCGACTCGTCGCCAAACTCAACTTGCTCATCTGCACCCGGCGCAATCAAGTATTACGAGCGCACACCGTCGAGCGAACAAAAAGTGAATATGTAAACGGGATACAGACTTGAGGGCACCAGGCTCGTAACTATAGTGCATTAATCGTGGATTGCTTTCAGTGCTTGGATGGCCCATGCAGACGTCGTGACCTTTTTCACGGACTCACCCGGTGGAGTAATTTAGACCGATAGAACAGTCCGCTTCCCCATATTCTGGCAACATTCGGCGAGTTACAGATTGATTTCCCCTTTACCTAGACCTCACATCGGAGGGAAGATGCAACGCGAGGACATCAAAATTCCGTGTGAGGGAGAAATCCTTGACGCATGGCTCTATCCGGCCGCAGGGTCGAGTGCAGGGAGCCAGTCCCCGGCGATTGTACTAGGCCATGGCCTCGGTGGAGTCAAGGACATGCGCCTAGATGCCTATTGCGAGCGCTTCAGCCAGGCAGGCTTCGTCTGTGTTGCCTTTGACTACCGATACTGGGGCAAGAGTTCGGGGAAGCCGCGAGGGCTGATTGATGTCGAGTTGCAGGTCGAAGACTGGAATACGATGATTGACTACGTCTCCAAACTACCACAGGTTGACTCGCAGAGAATTGGGATCTTCGGGAGCAGTTTCAGTGGTGGACATGTCATTCGTCTTGCAGCTACGAACCCGCTTGTGCGCGCGACGGTGAGTCAGTGTCCCTTTACGGATGGCCTGGCTTCTGCATGGAAAGTGGGACTACTCCCTCTGCCCAAGCTTGCCATGCTTTCTCTATGGGACATGTTTTTCAGTTCCAAGGACGAGCCGGTGCGTGTGCCGTTACTAGGCAAGCCTGGTGAGGCCGCGCTTCTGAATTCGCCCGACTGTGTCGCGGGGTGTCGTTCGCTACTACCGCCTGGTGTGGATAAGTTTGACATTGAGGCTGTCCCAGCAAGGCTTGTGCTTCATTTCCCCTTTCTGTACCCCGGTTCATATGCACGGCGAGTGCAGACACCCATCCTTTTCGCCATTTGCGGGAGTGATTCGGTGGCACCGCCGGGCCCGACGCTGTCGTATGCACGACAGGCCCCCAAAGGCGTGATTCAGATGTATTCTGGTGTAAGACATTTTGATATCTACACCGGAAAAGCTTTTGAACAGGCGGTATCGAATTACATAGCGTTTTACCGCGTCTCCCTGCAGTAACAACGAAGTCTAATAAAAATAAATAGGCAGTGGACCGTGCGCAGACCCATAATGGCAAAGCAAGCGTGCACGCGCCATCCTACGAGGATCTCGTTTCCTAGGACACTGGTCAATTGAAGATGCGCCGTGACTAAGGCAACTGGCTCATCATTGCAGTGAGTGAACCATACGTCGTATAGGACATGGGAGGCTGTCTCCCATATGCTTAAGTCGCACTTTTTTTTTTTTTTTTTTTTTTTTTTTGGAAAATGAATGTATGCGTCGGCGTTGCCCATTAGACAAGAAGCACTGAGGCAAAGTGGACAGACACGCTAGGATGCCTGAACCTGTGATGTCGGTAATTTTCTCACCTCTCCTATGAACCGCGTGACTTAGAATACCCTATTTATTGGAGTGGGTGGAATCTGCCGAGTACCTCGACCTGGGTGCGATCTGAATGCTCTCGGAAAACGGATCCTCCATCACCGTGTCGGGTGTGGTCGCTTCAGGCAGCAAGCTGCGCCGAGTCCGCAAATGGGATGGAACGCGTACGAACTCGACGCGCCCCTGGACGAGCTGGATGCGTGTCGGGGCCGTTGGGGTGCGGCGGTTCGTGCGCCCCATGGGGGTCCGTGCGCTAGAGATTTGGCGCGAGGCACGAGCCGAGTCGAATGAGCCGTAGTCCGAATGGTCCTCGTACTCGTCAACGAGGTCGTTGAGAAAGGCGTAAAATGTGCTATCGCGACAAGACTCGTCCGCGCGCGCCGGAGGATAGGGTTGGTTCCGTGGCCCCGAGCACCGTCGTGGCAGACGCACTTCAAAGCTGGTTGTGGTGTGCGGCAGGGCGGCATGAGCACGCTCTAGGTCCGGTGTCGCGGTCGGGGGTGGCACGGGAGACCCGCTAATGGTTGGCATCGCGTCCCACTGGTGGTATGTGGTGCGAACCTGGTGGGGCGTTTCGGGCGGCTCGGCCATCTCGGTGATGCGCCAGAGGTCGTGACTCGAGGCCGGTGCGACCGTGCCCGGCGCGGTGCGTGCGCGGGGAAACGAGTGGGGTGAAAGCCCCGGAGTATCTTCTGGATGCAGCTGGGGCGACATGAGGGCCGATGGCGGCATGGGCGGCACTGTGGGCCGCGGCGATGGCGGTGGTGAGAGTGGCATGGTTTTCTGGAGGCGGCGGTAGAGCAGGAAGAGCCCGCCGACGAGCAGAATCGCGCCGACGCATCCCCCTACGGCGGCGCCAACCACGACATTATGCGCGTCGCCCGACTTTGTGCCCGGCACACACACGTTCGTCGGGCACGTATCGCACGAGAGCGGATAGCTCTGTTGGCAGACTTCGTGCTCGCTGCACGGTGGACACGGTGAGATTTCGGTGCAGTCTGCACACCCCGTCCACGTCTCCAACATGCTGGTCGGGATACATTGCGCTGTGCCGCGCGCATTGGCGTGTGTAGGTGGCGCGTATGTGTCGCGTCGTGATCTGTGCGCGGATTGGGTTCGCGTGACCCTCCACGTCGGCGCAGATGGAGCGGTGCGTGGACGCGGCGCTGACGCAGGCTCACGGTGCACGCGCGAGCCACGGTGGTGGCCGACGCGGACCTGCGTGGCGACATTACGATTGGGAGTGGTGCGTGCGGCGTGCTGACCTAGGCACCGTCGTGCATCCCCGGTGCAAGATTGATGCGACGCTCGCGCCGATCCGGCTCGGCGACAATTGCATCGTGGAAGAGGGGGCGGAGCTGGTGAGCACGGCTGCAGGGATGACGATCGGCGACGGCAACCTATTTCGAGCCGGGTGCCGTGTGTCGTCGCGCGAGATCGGCAACTGCAACGTGTTTGAGCTGCGGTGTGTCGTGGACGCGGTGTGCGTTGCGTCGTTCTGTACGGTCGGCGGAGGCTGCCAGGTACGTGACGCCCACCTGGCCGAACGCACGGTTGTGTACGGCGCGCCGGCCGCACGGCGTACCTGGAGCGGCGAGGGCGTCTCGCAGCGCCTTGCGCTGCACGCCAAGCACCTGCAGTACCTGCGCGACACGCTGCCCCACGCGCACAAACTGCGCCTCATTCGCTAATCTACAACAGGAAACCGTCGCTATGATCATTGTGGTGAAGATAGGCCGCGGCTTGGCGAGCGAGCGCGTCGCCCAAAGGCGCGGCTGGCTGTGTACGTCGGCGTGCCGGCACGGGCGCCTTGGATCGCGGCGTGCGGTGCGGCGTTGCGCGGCGCAAGGTTGGGAGCGGCGCGATGTCGATACTCGTTGGTGCCTCTGGCGCGGCTGCTGCCGGGAGTGGCGCATGGGCGAGCAGGCGCGCGGCTTCGGCCGCGCGCGGTAGGCCGTCGAGCTGGGCAGGGAAGACGTAGGGTGCCGGCAGCGACGTAGGCATTGACTCGATCTCTGGGTAGAGTTCGTCCTCGGACACCTCTTGTGGGGGATCTGTGTGCGTCGGCTCGGCGGTCGGCGTACGAGCGGCGTCGTGCAGCTCGCCGAGGCGTGCCTTGATCTGCCCCGCGCGGCCGATGTTGGCCGCGGGGGTGACGAACGAGTCGTGCCGCGCGAACGTCGGTTTCCTGGCCGTAGATTGCCACGATGCGCCCTTTGATGGACTCGCACCGCTGCGCTTGGTCGGTGAGGGCGCGGCGCGGCGTGCGGGCGAGGGCGAGGCGTTGGTCTTGTCCGAGAACGCGCTGCGTGCGGCTTGGGATGTCGAGGGTGCGCCAGGCGCTTTGCCCACCTCGCGCTTGAATGGAGACGCATTCTCGCGCGGCGCATGCATGCCCAGCCGTGGCGTGCGCGTCGGGCTCGCGCGCACGCCGGCGTCGTGCGGGCGCGCCGGGAGCATGGTGCAGGCAAGTCGCGGGCGCGACGCGGCACGTGACTTTGTCGGCACGGTACCTGCGCTACGATGCCTGGCGTGTACGGCGGCGATGAGATCAACGCGATTGTGCTGGACCCTGGCACGTCGCTCTTCCGCGGCGGGTGGGCCGGGGAGGACCAGCCGCGTGCGGTGTTCCCGTCGCACTATGGCTGGCTCCCGCTGAGCGACGCGGACCGCGCCCAGGCCGGCGCGTCGACGAACGGCGCGGCGGACGACGGCGACGTGTCGATGGCCGAGGCGAGCGAGGAGCCGGCGAAGCCCAAGCTTCCGCGCGGCGTGTCGCTGGATGTGGCGCGTGGGCGCAAGCGGTTTGTGGGCGATGCCGGTGTGTCGTACTGGCGTCCCCAACTGGAGATTGACACGCCGTTTGGCGCAGACGGCATTGGTGTGTAGGCAGCGGCTGACCGGCAGTACAGGACGCGTCGTCGTTTGAGGCGCTCGCGCAGCACGCGATGGATGTGCTGTCTGTGGACGCGCGCGAGAATCCGCTCCTGCTCACCGAGCCGCCGACGAATCCGACGGCGGTGCGCGAGAAGATGGCCGAGGTCGCCTTTGAGGGCCTGGGCGTGCCCGCGTTCTACCTGGCGAACCGCACGGTGCTGAGCTCGTTTGCGAGTGGGCGGCCGACGTCGCTGGTGGTAGATGTGGGTGCGTCGCACATCTCGGCGATCCCTGTGGTGGACGGCTTCGTGCTGCGCAAAGGCATCCACACGCAGCCGAACGGCGGCGATGCCGTGTCGCGTGCGGTGCTGTGGGGCCTCACCCACGAGCAGGGCGAGGGCAAGAACCTGCACGGGTGGCTGAGCGACAGTCTCGTGCCGCAGTACCTGGTGAAGTCGAAGAAGCCCGTGGACCCTGGGATGCCGCCGCAGGCGACGCTGCGCGAAGACCGGCTGCAGCACACGGCGCCCTCGTTCCGCGCGTACCATACCATGCGGCTGCTGGACGACTTCAAGGAGGCCATGTGCCAGGCGCTTGAGGCGCCGTGGGACGCTGCGCACGCCGCGGCGCGCCCCACGCGGATGTACGAGTTCCCCGACGGGTACAACGATGCGTACGGCCCGCTGCGCTTCAAGGCGCCTGAGGCTGTGCTCACGCCGAGCCTGTACACGTCGTGCCCCGGGGTGCTGCCGGCGCGCGAGAGCGGCTATGTGGGCCTCACGGAGCTGATCCTCGAGGCCGCCAAGGCCGTCGACGTCGACGCACGTGCGGCCATGTTCAGCAACATTGTGTGTGTTGGCGGCGGGACGTTTGTGCCTGGCTTCATCGACCGCCTGAGCTACGAGCTGAGTGTTGCGGCGCCGAGCCAGCGGATCAAGATCCACTCGCCCGGCAACTACACGGAGCGGCGGCACTCGACATGGCTCGGCGGGAGCATCCTTGCGAGTCTCGGCACCTTCCACCAGCTGTGGATCAGCAAGCAGGAGTACGAGGAGCACGGCAGCGCCATCGTGCAGGCGCGATGCAAGTAGACAGAGCCCGTAGTCGCGGCGCGCGGCGCGCGCCGCCTCCACATGCGCTGCGGCCGAGTGCGCGGCTTGGCCGGCGTGCAGCATGTACCGCTCGACCGGCGCGCCCGATGCGCCGCCCAAGAAGATGAGTCGCCAGAAAGCGCGCCTTGCGCGCCGCGATGCGGCCGCAGCGCAGAAGCGTGCGGAGGCCGAGCAGGAGGTGCGCGATGCCGACGAGCACGCCGCCGAGGACGAGCAGCGAGCCCTTGACGAGGCGCTGACGTCGCTCGGCGTCGAGCTGCACGAGATCGCGCCCGATGGACATTGGTGGGTCTTGCGGCGCTGACGCAGCATGTATGCGGCGATCGCCGACCAGCTGAACGTGCGGTACCCCGCGCCCGAGGCGTACGACTACCGCATGCTGCGCCGCGCGGCGGCACAGTACATGCGGCAGCACAGCGCCGACTTTCTTCCGTTCATCTCGGACCTCGACGAGACACACGCGGGCATCGCAGCGGACGGCAGCGACTCGCGCGAGGCCAAGTTTATGCAGTATTGCGATGCGATGGAGACGACGTCGGCGTGGGGCGGCCAGCCCGAGCTGTTGGCGCTCGCGCGCGTCTTCCATACGCCCATCCACGTCGTGCAGCCCGGGATGCCGGTTGTCAAGATCGAGGACGAGGCATTTGGCAAGGACAAGGGCCCACTGCTCATCTCGTACCATCTGAAGCAGTTTGGTCTCGGCGAGGTACGTCGTATGCGCTAATCCAGCACTACAATTCGCTCCGTCCGGCGCGCGCCGCCTGAGCAGGTCTATAGACCCAGTAGCCGCATCTCGTCGCTCGTGCGCCGCACCGCATCGGAGAGCGAGCGCGAGGCCGTGGTGGGTGCACGCGACGTCGGTGTCCGCGGCGCCGCGCCCGGCAGGGTATCGTCGCCGGCCGTGCGGGCCGCCGAGGCGTCCGACGGCCCCGGCGCCAGCAGCTCCGCGTCGTCCGAGTCGGAGGCGGATGACTCTGACGCGGGGTCGTCGAGGGCGAGCAGTGTATCGAGGGCGTGCGCGTCCCCTCCGTCGTCGGACGCGCGGTGCACCTTGGTAATGGTCGGCGGCGTGGGCAGCGAGTCGCGCCGTGAGCGACTCGGCGTGCGCTTCGGCAGGGGCGTGCCCACGACGCTTTTGCGCCGGGCCGAGCGCGGGGGTGAAGCGGCCTCCCCGCTGCTGGCGGAGCGCAGCACATCGTCCACCGCGACGCGTGCGGCCTCCTTGGCGGGCGTCTGCGCCCACCGGCTGTGCGGCGTCGCCAGCCGCATCGGCACGGACGGCTGCGACAGGCCGTGCGGAGACTGCATCGACGTGTCGTTTGCGTCAGCCCGCGCACCTGGCCGCAGCGGGGTGGTGCGCAGGTCCGCAATGCCGTCCCACGCATGCGGTCGGTCGTCGCTCGCAAACGGATTCGATGCCGCGGTGCTGCCGACGATGCTGACGCGTGGCCGCGCCGATGACCGGCGGCGTGACTGGCGCTTCCACGGGCTCGACGACGTCGGCACCTCGCCGATCGTCACCGACGGGTCGTGGGCCACCGACATCGACACGTCGGACGGCGCCGCGCCGTGGAGCCGAGAGGGCGACGGCGGCGCCCGCGGCGACGTGCTGTCGTCCAGGGGCGCATAGATGCTATGACTCAGGCGCGGTGGCGACTGCAGCGGGTTGCTGTCGTGCGTGTCGTGCGCGCTGTCGTCATCCACCAGCACGTCGCGTTCGTGGGTGGTGGTATCTGCGTCCGTGTCGTAGGCATACGCGGCCGACGCGTCCGCCTCGTGCGTCTCTTCGGCGCCCTCGAGCGGCTGGTGGGAGAGCGAGACCTGTGCCGAGGTCTCGAAAAACTGCTTCCAGAACTGCGCGGCGCTCCACGTCCGCTGGCACGCGGCTTCGTAGGCGTGGATCGCGGGCAGGATGCGCGAGGTGATCACCTGGTGCGCCTGGGAAAAGTTTTCGTCGATCTCCTGCAGCGTCAGTGTGATGGCCTGGTCGAGCTGCATAAGCTGCTCGCCGACCGCGATCGGCTCGCTGGCCGGCGGGGCGGGTGCCATGACCATGGTCGCTGGTCGCGTTGCGCGTGCGCGTTTCTGACTCAGCCTGACCAAACAGGCGACCAAGGAGCCCCGGGGGCGGTGTGGAGAGGGCGCACGCAGCGGCCAGGGCTCTTTGTTGTGCAGCACGGTGGGATGCGAGGCCCGCGTGCGCTCCCGGCATCGCGCCGGTACGCGAGTGTGCCACACACGGACGACGAGGTACAGGCCGAGGCGCCGCACGGCTCGGTGCAGCCCGAGTACCACCCCACGGCCGCGCAGCAGACACGCTACCAGGCTGGCTGGGGCGCTTCGGCCGCCCCGGAGCCGTTGTACCCTGCGGACGTGGTGCCGGGCCAGCCGCGTATCTTTACAAACACCAGTGCGACGACCGATGCGCACCATGCGCTCGTCGACCACTACCTTGATGCGCCGTCGGAGGCAGGGCACACCGTGGACGAGCTGCACGAGCCGCAGTACATGCCGGCGTACGACACGACCGACCCGCTGGCCTCGATGTCGCATGCGCGGAGCGAAGAGGACCTGCATGCGCCGCTGCAAGGCAAGTTTGACAGCACGAGTGCCCTAAGCTACCCCGACGTACACGCCGACTTTGGCGTACACCGCCCCAGTGCGTCGATGATCGACCTGCAGGCCGACGACCAGCGTGGGTGGGCGGCCCGGCAGCAGCCGCCGTCGCATGGGCACATGCGCCAGGTCGAGCTGCACGGGAGCAACTGGATCCTCGACTACCCTGTGCCGTCGCCCGTGGCCAACGCCGTGGAGGCCAAGTACCGTGCCGAGGGCCAGCCGAAAGAGTTTACGCACCTGCGCTACTCGGCGGTGACGTGCGACCCGGACGAGTTTACGCGCGACAATGGGTGGGGCCTGCGCACCTCGACCGACTATGGCCGTGCGACCGAGCTGCTGATTACGCTCACGTACTATAACGAGGACCGCAAGCTGCTCACCCGCACCCTGTACGGCGTGATGCAAAACATCCGCGAGATCTGCAAGAACAAGTGGTCCAAATACTGGCGGCATACGGCCGAAGAAGGCCAGCCGCCGTGGCAGCGCATCGTTGTAGTGCTGGTGTACGACGGGATCGACCCGTGCGACAAGGAGACGCTCGATGTGCTCGCGACGATGGGGGTGTACCAGGATGGGATTATGAAGCGCAAGGTCGACGACCGGGAGACGGTGGCGCACCTGTTTGAGTACACGACGCAGGTCGCGGTCGACTCCACGCCCCGGCTCGTGCAGCCCGTGGAGGGGAGCGAGCAGAACCTCGTGCCGGTACAGACCATCTTTTGCCTGAAGCAGAAGAACTCGAAAAAGATCAACAGCCACCGATGGGTCTTTAATGCGATCGGCGCCATGCTGCAGCCCGAGGTGGTGGTGCTGATCGACGTCGGGACCAAGCCCGGGCACCGCTCGCTGTACTATCTCTGGGAGGCCTTCCACAACAACCCCCACCTCGGCGGTGCGTGTGGTGAGATCCACGTCATGACCGACCACGGCGTCAAGCTGCTGAATCCGCTGGTCGCTGCGCAAAACTTTGAGTACAAGATCAGCAACATCCTCGACAAGCCGCTCGAGTCGACGTTTGGGTACGTCAGTGTGCTGCCCGGCGCGTTTAGTGCGTACCGCTACCGGGCGATTTGCGGGCGCCCACTGCAGCAGTACTTCCACGGCGATCACACCATGGCCGAACGGCTGGGCCGCAAGGGCATGAACCAGATGAACATTTTCCGCAAAAACATGTTCTTGGCCGAGGACCGGATCCTGTGCTTTGAGCTCGTGGCCAAGGCCGGCGACCGGTGGGTGCTGTCGTACGTCAAGCCGAGCAAGGCCGAGACCGACGTCCCCGAGAAGACCGCGGAGCTCATCTCGCAGCGGCGGCGGTGGCTCAATGGCTCGTTTGCCGCGTCGATCTACTCGCTCGTGCACTTTTACCGCATCTACCGCAGCCGGCACGGTGTGCTGCGCATGCTCGGCTTCCACCTGCAGGCGCTGTACAACCTGTGCCAGCTCATCCTGTCGTGGTTTGCGCTCGGCAATCTATGGCTGACGTTTGCCATCATCATTCAGTACCTGCCCAACGTGCTGCTGCGCGAGTACAGCGACGCGTGGCTGATCGCCTTCCACTGGATCAACCTGGTGCTGATGTGGGTGTACGGCTTCATGCTCGCGATCCAGTTTGTGCTGGCGCTCGGCAACCGGCCCAAGGCGGAGCGCGTTGCGTACGTCCTGTCGATCATTGTGTTTGGCGTTTTGGGCTCCTATGTGCTGTGCATTTCGCTCTGGCTCACGGTGCGCTCGCTGCTGAGCATGCATACGGCGGACAAGAGCTACACCGAGATCATCTTTTCCAACACCACCGCGGTGCTGATCGCCTCGTTGGCGGCCATGTTTGGCATTTACCTGGTGTCGTCGCTGCTGTATGCTGACCCGTGGCACATGATCACCAGCTCCGTGCAGTACTTTTGGATCGCGCCGTCGTTTGTCAACGTGATCAACGTGTACGCCTTTTGCAATTTGCACGACGTCAGCTGGGGCACCAAAGGCTCCGACAAGGCAGATGCCTTGCCGACGGTAGACGTGGCGAAGCGCAAGTCGACGAACGTCAACGCCAACGCCGTCGTCGAGGAGCTGGCGTACGACCAAGAGGACTTGGACGAGCGATTCCGCGGCGTGGTGGACCGTGCGATCAAGCCATACCACTATGAGCGCACGATCGAACGCCCCAGTCCCGACGACAGCAACCGCACCTTCCGCACGCGCCTCGTGTCGCTGTGGCTGCTGACCAACGCGGCCCTGGTGGCCGTGATCATGAACCTGTACGACTATCACCCCAATGAGAATTTGGACGACGAGGCTACACAGGGCCAGCACAACCAGCAAATCTACTTCAAGGTGATCCTCTGGTCTACGTTTGGGGTACGTCCGCTTGCTCACCCAGATGGCCGCCTTCCGCTTCGTCGGGTTCCTTGTATATTGGCTCAAGCGGCAGACCACGCGCTGGTTCCTCAAGACGTAGATTATGTAAACATTGACACGCAGCACGTCATTCGCACGGACGGACGGGCGCACGTCATCCGCGCTTCGGCACGGCTACGATGTCGGGCAAGGCGGCGGAGCGGAGCACGGCGCTGAAGAGCATGCCGGCGATCCTGTATGGGACGGCGTGGAAGGATACACGTACGGCGGACCTCGTGTTTACCGCCTTTCTCCAAGGTTTCCGCGGCGTCGACACCGCCGCGCAGCGCAAGCACTACCGCGAAGATCTGGTGGGCAAGGGCGTGCACCAAGCGTGTGCGCAGCTCGGGCTCGCGCGTGGTGATGTGTGGATCCAGACCAAGTTTACTCCCGTTTCGGGGCAGGATACAACAGGGTATGTGCCGTACGACGTGCATGCACCGGTCGCCGAGCAGGTGTGTGCGTCGTTCCAGGCGAGTCTCGCCAACTTGCATCCCGAGCAGCCGATTCCGTCGGTGACGGAGCTCGTGGCCAAGTATGCGGTGACTGCGCGCGGCAATCGTAACAAGGCGCCGACTCCGCCGCCGGCGCACCAAGTGTACATTGACAGCTACCTGCTGCATTCGCCGATGACCACGCTGCAAAGCACGCTCGAGGCGTGGCGCGTGCTCGAGGCGCTGGTGGACACGGGCCTTGTGCGCCAGATTGGTGTGAGCAGTACGTACGCATGCCCGAGGACGAGGCTGACCAGCAGACGTGTACGACCCCCAGATTTTCCAGACGCTCTTCCAGCTCGCGCGGATCAAGCCGAGCATTGTGCAGAACCGGTGGCACTCCTCGACGGGCCACGACGTGTCGCTGCTTCCCCTCTTTTCGCCACAAATGTCGCCCAATACCTTTCCACCCCCGGCGTACACCGACGTGGAGGCGCCGCATGGCGTGACCTACCAGCCGTTCTGGACGCTGTCCGGCAACCAGCGGCTTCTCGACTCTGACACGGTTGCGGTTCTGGCGATCAAGCATAGTTTGACGCCCGCCCAGGTGGTGTACGCGTTTGTCCACCAAGGCCTCGGCATCCCCGGTCTACGGACATGTGTGCTGAGTGGCACCAAAAATGAGGCGCACATGGAAGAGGCGGTGCAGGCCGTCTCGCTCGATGCGTGGGAAGAGGACGATCTGACGGCGCTGCGTGCCGAGGTGTATGGCGAGTAAGTAGGCAAGGCGGCTGCGGCCGGCCGGTGTACAGTATGTGGAGGTCATAGGCGCCCAGGTCCGTCCTGGGCCACCATGCTCATCCCCCCGCCCAACTTTGGGATGGTCGAGGAGAGTCTGTACCGTTCCGGGCAGCCAGACCAGCTCAACTTTCCGTTTCTGGAGAAGCTGGGCCTGAAGAGTGTCATCTGGCTCGCGCCCGAGGAGCCCGAAATCGGCTTGTAGGTGGACGATCTGACGTGCAGCCAGCACTTTTGTGCGGACCAGAACATCGAGGTGCACCACCTGGGCGTGCTGTACAGCACAAATGCATGGGATCCGATTACCGAAGAGATTGTACTGCAGGCGCTGCACCTGCTTGTGCAGTTCAAGACGTACCCATGCCTGGTGATGTGCAACTTGGGCCGGCACCGTACCGGCACGGTGATTGGGTGCTTCCGCAAGCTGCAAAAGTGGAACTTGAGCGCGATCCTTGAGGAGTACCGGCGTTTTGCGGGCCCCAAGGTGCGGGTGATGAACGAGCAGTTCATCGAGCTGTTTGACGAGGAGCTCGTGTTTGGCGAGAACGATGCGTGACGCGGGCGCCGATTATATATACCCTAAACTACAAATTACCGCGCACCGAGCATCAGGACGAGCTCGTAGATCGAGAAAGTGACGATGGCATTGGGAATCACGCGCATCAGGTGTGCGCTCAGGCCGCCATAAAGCCCAACGAGCCCCTCTTCGCGCCAGACGAGCTGGAACGTGCGGAGTAGGCCATGGTATTTGAGGTGGCCGTGCTCGGGCTGCTGCCGGAGGCGCGTGCGCACCACCTCGTGTGGGTACGTGATGATGGTTGCGACGAGCTTGGCGGTGCCCGCGGCGCCGACCGTGTGCACCCAGCGCGGTGCGTCGTTTGCGCGTGTGTTGTACCGCTTCAGGCGTTCGTACAGCACCCACTGGATTGTACTTTCCGACACGCCGAGGTAGGACGCGCTCAGCCCGCGATACAGCCCGCGGATACCCTCGGTGCGCACAATGTTGAGTGTGAGGCGTAGCGCGTTGGTGCTTGGGTGCTTGGGCGGGCGTGCGGCTTCGAAGAAGCGATTGTCGCGCAGTGGCGAGGTGGCGAGCGTACGTGTCTGTCCCCCCGATGCTGTGGCGCGTGTTGGGCGTGCGCCGTGGTGTTGCCCCACGGCCTGGGCGCGTGCCGCGAGGGAGCGAGCCTCGTGCTGCTGCGACTCGAGCTGGAGGCGTGTCTTGATGACCCAGATTGGGTTCGTGGCGGTGGCTGTGACCACGCCCGCGAGGGCCGCGGCGGCGAGATGGACCACGGGCGACTCGTTTCCGTGGTTGAGGTGGTCGGCGATGAGTCGCTTGCCGTTGCCGTAGGTATAGAAGTTGATGGCCCGTGCTGGGATGACGCCGACGAGCGTGGGGCCGAGACCTTTGAACAGGGCGCCGGACCCCTCGCGCCGTGAGATCTCAGCCAGGAGGCGCGCGGTATCGACGAACTGCATGCCCGCGCGGAGCACGACGCCCGCGGCGCCTGTGCGCTGGACCTGCACAGCTGCGCGCTGGCGGTACAAGTCGGACTGGAGGCGTGTCTTGACGACGTCTAGGGGCGATGTGATGATTGCGCCGCACATTCCGCCCGCCCTGAGTGTCAGTGTGTGCACACATACCCTCCTGCGGCAAAGTGCAGCCATCCTGGGGGCGTCCGCGTGCGCGTGGGGCGCTCGCTCATCTTCGAAGAAGGGGGACAAAAAAAGTGGCGGAGCACGTGCCACGGAGCAGAAGGCGAAAAAGTGGTGCGGCCGGCGACGCCTTAATCCCCCCGCTTTTCCCTTTTTCTTTTTGGGCGGCCGCGAAGATGTGTGGGATCATTGCCGTGTTGCTCCAGCAAGGGCATGCGGCCAGCGAGCTGCACGAGGGTCTCGGATTGCTGCAGCACCGCGGCCAGGATGCCGCGGGCATTGTGACGTGCGGCAAGGGCGGCCGCTTTTACCAGTGCAAGGCGAACGGCATGGTGCGCGATGTGTTTGAGCCGCACAACCTCGCGACGCTGCAGGGATCCATGGGGGTTGGACACGGTAGGTGTGAGGAATGCTGATGCAGTGCGCTATCCCACGGCGGGCTCGTTTGCGCACAGCGAGGCGCAGCCGTTCTACGTCAACAGCCCCTATGGCATTGTGTTTGCGCACAACGGCAACACGGTGAACCAGGACGAGCTGCGCAAGCTGCTCGACTCGGAGGCGCACCGGCACATCAACACCGACTCGGACTCGGAGCTGCTGCTCAACCTGTTTGCGTATCATTTGCAGAAGACGGGCAAGTTCCGTATCAACGAGGAAGACATCTTTACTGCGATCCAGCGCCTGATGCAGCAGGCAAAAGGCGGCTATGCGTGTGTTGCAATGCTTGCCGGTTTTGGCATCATTGCGTTCCGCGACCCCCACGGGATCCGCCCGCTGGGGATGAGCATGCGGCGTGCCGAGCAGGGCCCGGAGGGCTCGCTGGATTACTGCTTTGCGAGCGAGAGCGTGGTGGGCGACGCGCTCAACTTTGAGCAGTTTGTCGACCTGGGCCCGGGCGAGGCGGTGATTGTGACCAAGACGAGCGAGATGCGCCGGACGCTGGTGACGGTGCCTGCGCCGAATACCTTTACGCCGGACATTTTTGAGTATGTGTACTTTGCGCGCCCCGACAGTGTGATTGATGGGGTGAGTGTGTACCGAAGTCGGATGGCGATGGGCGACCGATTGGCTGCGCAGGTGAAGCGCGAGCTGCTGGACACCGGCGAGCGGATCGATGTGGTGATCCCTGTGCCCGACACGAGCCGTGTGGCGGCGCTGCAGCTGGCGCAGTGCCTGCACATTCCCTACCGGGAGGGCTTTGTGAAGAACCGGTACGTGGGCCGGACGTTTATCATGCCCGGCCAGAACGTGCGCCGGAAGAATGTGCGCCGGAAGCTGAATGCGATGGCACTCGAGTTCAGCGGGAAGAATGTGCTGCTGGTGGACGACAGCATTGTGCGCGGCACCACCTCGCTCGAGATCATCCAGATGGCGCGTGATGCGGGGGCCGAGAAGGTATTTATGGCGAGCTGTGCGCCGCCGATCCGCTTCTCGAACGTGTATGGGATTGACATGCCGAGCCGCGCCGAGCTGGTGGCCCACAACCGGTCGATTCCTGAGGTGGCCCAAAAGATCCAGGCGGATGCGGTGGTGTACCAGACGCTCGACGAGCTGATTGCGAGCGTGCGCGGCCTGAACCCTGCGATCACCAAGTTTGACTGCTCCGTGTTCAACGGCGAGTACGTCACGGGCGACGTCGACGAGGCGTTCCTGTGCCGCCTTGAGCAGGTGCGTGCCGGGAACGACAAGGTGAAGAAGGCGGCGCAGAACCTTGCCAATGCCGCACAGCCAGAGGCAGAGACGGTGACGAGCTGCAGTGGCCCGATGAACGGTGCCGAGGACATTGGGTTGTACAATGGATGGACACGTTAAATAGAAGCTATGCTATGCCTGGCACTTGTCCCACCACCCCTGCTCGTTGCGCTTGGCGAGCGACGCGAGGAACTGGTCGAGCGGGCACAGTCCGTCGTCGCGCGTGTCGCACTGGTCCATCTGCCCGAGCGGCACGATGGCGTCGTTGAGGCGCAGGCGCACAAGTGTGTCGTGCTCCGTGGCGCCGCACGCAAACGTCTCGAGGATGAGGCGCGCGGAAAACGGCACGACGTGCGACGTGCGGAAGGCCCGGTGCGGGTCGTCGATGCGCGGCGGCTTGGCGAGCTCGCGCAGGCCGAGCGTGGCCAGGACGCTCGTCAGCACCGAGTCGTGCGTAAAGTCGGCATACACCGCGCGGTCGATGGGGAAGAGGTGCGGATCGGTGTTGAACGTGGCGTTCTCCGAGGTCTGCGTCGCGCGGTCCCACGGCGTGCGCGTCAGGCGGCTCACCATCTCGTTCACCCACCCGAGGCCCATCGCCTTGCCCGTGGCGGCGCCCGGGCCATAGTCGTAGAAGAAGCGCTGGTCCCACGCATACTCAAAGCCGCGCCAGTCCTCCTCGGTGAACAGCGCGCAGAACGCGCTCTGGCCGAACGCCACCGTGTCGTACGCACACAGCTGCTGCATGCCGTGCACGGTCTGCGCCGAGAGCTCCGCGCCGTGGACGTGGGCGGCGAGCCGTGCGGTGGTGCGCGCCAGGTACTTTTCCACGTAGTCCTGCACGCGGAAGTTGTCCGCCGCGGCGCTGCAGGCAAAGTTGGGCGCGAGAGTCGTGTTGAAGCGCGGCGCCTCGATCTGCACCTCAAAGTCGGTCTTGTTGAGCCAGTCGTTCCCAAAGAACCCCGCGGTCCACGCCAGGGCACTGTCGACGATGCGCTGCTGGCTGCCCGCGCGCACAAACAGCTTCTTGCCGCGCGCCAGATCGCGCTCGACGAGGTGGCCATAGTCAATCGCCGACTTGACACCGGACAGGTACAGCTGCTGCCGCCCCAGCGGGACGAGCAGCTCGGCGCCCACGCGGTATTCGTACATGTTGAGGAAGGCCAGCGGGCCCGTGAACCTCGCGCCGGGTGTCTGCACGAGGTCACGCACGCGCTCGGTCGGCGCGCCGCCCGTGGGGTAGCGCGCGCCGTGGCGGTGCAGGATGTGCACCTGCGTCAAGGGGCACGTCCCGTTGGCGCCCGTCGGCGTCGCGAGGTGCTTGGCATTGTCCACGCCGAACGACGCGGAAAAGTAGGGCGACAGCGGTCCCATGTGCTTGAACGGGTTAAACTTCTTGCCGAAGCCCGGCACGCCCGTCTGGATCGGCGACACGCCGCGCGTGCGCGACACCGGTACCATCTCCTCGGCGTACTCAGGGGGCACCCCCGTCTTGTACGAGCCGGGGTAGCCGATGTTGGTCCCGAGCGACGGCCTGGCGTGCGCCGCATCCAACACGGGCGCGTTGGCCGCGTGGGGCACGCCGTGCGCCGTCGTCGCCGGGTCCGCCGGGTGCGGTCCGATCGCAAAGTAAAACACGCCGAACAGCAGCAGCACCAGCGCAACGGCGCCAGCGGCCATCGCGGGCCGGCGGAGCTCGGGCGGGAGTGCATCGATGCGCAGCCGCGTCAGCCACGCGGGGCGCCCCGTCTTGTCGAGATCGTCGTTATCGTCGAGTGCCGCGGGGGGTGCCGCCTTGAGCTCGGTCGACTCGTCGACGTATGGGCGGTCGGTGTGCGGCGCCTCGCTCGGCACCGAGTGCAGTACTGGCCGACCGTAGTCGTCGGCATCAATCTGGTGGACGCTGTGTGAGCAGGGGGCACGTACATGAGGTGCTGCTCCTCGGCGCCGTCGTCCTCCAGGCTCCGGCGCTCGTCCCGCATGGTGGTAGGATCACGTGATGCAACGCGTCGGGGCGGGTGGAGGCTGCGAGTGTTGGTGCGCCTTGGTGTTTGCGAGCATGACGTCGATGCTTGGGTAGGTGTGCGCGCTGATGTAGAATGGCGCGTCCGTCCAACTTCCCGCCGCCGCGCATGGCGGCTCCCGAGGCGAGTCGTGGATTGTACGTCGCGCACGCGCTCACCAAAGTCAGCTCAAGAAGCTTGCCGAGTCGACGCTCGGCAGCGGAAACCTGAGCGTCGCCGTGCGCATGCCCGAGGGCGAGCGCCTCGAGGAGTGGATCGCGGTGCACAGTACGTGCGCGTCTGCTGAACGCAGCCGTCGACTTTTTTAACCACCTGAATATCCTGTATGGCACCATCACGGAATTTGTACGTCTCCCTCGGCTGACACACAGTGCACCCAGCGCGAGGTACGCATGCGGCCCCCGTGCGCGCGACTAACCCCTGCAGTGCCCGGTGATGTGCGCGGGCCCGCGCTTTGAGTACCACTGGCAGGACTCGAACTCGGTCAAGTACCGCCGCTCGACGCGGCTGTCCGCGCCGGACTACATCGACTGTCTGCTCAACTGGACGCAGGCCCAGATCGACGACCCCGCGCTGTTCCCCGTGACGCCCGAGGCGCCCTTCCCGCCGAACTTTGTGGACCGGGTAAAGATGATTCTGCGGCGCATCTTCCGGGTGTACGCGCACATCTACAACCACCACTTTGCGCAGATCTGTGCGCTGCGCCTCGAGGTGCACCTCAACACCTCCTACCGCCACTTTTTGTTGTTTGTCACCGAATACCACCTCGTCGACCCCAAGGAGATGATCCCCCTGGCGGAACTCAACGAGGCCATCCTCGAGGAGAGCTAGATGCTGTAGACGACTACTTGGCGCCCTCACGCACCACGACCAGGCAGCTCTCGAGCACGTCCATCGCCTCATCGACCTCGGCCCGCGACGCGGTCAAACTCGGCACAAAGCGCAGTGTGTCGCTCCCCGCCGAGAGGAGCAGCACGCCACGCTGGCGCGCAAGCGCCACGACCTCGCTCGCGTGCGCCGCCTTCTTCATCGGCAAACCCACGAGCAGGCCGCGGCCACGCGCGCCGCTCTCGTGCACGAGGTCGCCAAACATGTCGCGGATCAAGCTGAGGCGCTCAAACAGCTGCTTGGAGCGCGCCGCGACGTTCTGGCGCAGCGCATCCTCCGCCAGGCGGCCAAGCACGTAGTGCGCGATGCGGCACACGAGCGGGCCGCCGCCAAACGTCGTGCCATGGTCGCCCACGACGATCGCATCGGCAACCCGCGGGCGCATCAGCACTGCGCCAATCGGGAAGCCGTTGGCGAGCGGCTTGGCCATCGTCACAATGTCGGGGTGGGCGTCGAGCGGCAGCTCCGAGTGGCACCACATCGTGCCCGTGCGGAACAGGCCACATTGGATCTCATCGTAGATAAGCACAGCACCGACCTCATCGCAGCGGCGGCGCACCGCCTGCAGGAACGAAACATCGGCGGGCAGCACACCGCCCTCGCCCTGGATGGGCTCGAGGATGACGCCCGCGACGTCCTCGGTGATGAGCGTGTCTAGTCCCTCGATCTTATTCAGATCGCCGACGCGAATGTTGCCCACGAGTGGCTGGAACACCTCTTGGTACTTTGGATTCGGCGTGACCGACAGCGCGCCCATCGAACGGCCATGGAAGGCGTTGCGGAAGCACACGAGCCCCGTCTTGCGGTGCGCGCCGTTGGCGTACACGGCCGCCGCCTTGCGGGCAAACTTGAGCGCAGCCTCGTTCGCCTCCGTACCGCTGTTGGCCACAAACGCCTTGAGGTGCGGGCCCTCGGGCGCCATGAGCGAGCCGGGGCGCTCGCCCAACCCGCCGTGCGCGTAGGTCATCTCGACCAGGCGGCTGACCATCTTGCCGCTCCACTCGTTGTAGTACAAGTTGCTGCAGTGCACCAGCCGTGCAGCCTGCTCACCCGCAATGCGCGCGACCTGCGGGTCGGCATGCCCAAGCGAGTTGACGGCGATGCCCGCAGTAAAGTCGAGGTAGCGGCGGTACTGCTTCTCCTGGTTGCGTGTTGTCGGCATCTCAGCATAGAGGTCAAGCCCCTTTCCGTAGGCGAACACGAGGTCCGGTCGCTTGTACGTGCCAAGCGTCGTCTCGGAAAAGTCGCGGAGCTCCTCGGCGACGTTAGTGTTCGGCGCGGGGTCGGAAAAGTCGGGGTGCGTGGGAGTGATGTACTCCGTGCATGGCTCCAAGTTCTGCGTCGACTGGAAGCTACGCATCAGTCCGGGCGTGCGGCTGGACCGCAGCGCCCGTGCGCAGGCACCCCGAAGACGAAAGATCATGATGGTCGGATCAGGGAGCTTATCGAGTGACTCGGAAGAAATGGACAAATTCTCCACTACGCCCCAGGAGGTGGAAAAAGGTCCGTGCGTCTGTGACGAACGGGGCAGAACCCCTGGTGTGCACCATGCGCGCCCCCTGCCAAGGCCAGCAACGTGCTTAGTACACCTCCGTGGCCTAGTTTCCCAGGCATGATGCTGCAGCAGTACGGGCACGGCGCCGCATCATTTGGTCCTACGACATGGCTACTTTTACGCTTGCGCAGCATCCTTGCCGTCCAGACGGCGGAGCACACTTTCGCGCTTGCGCCGGTTCTCGGTGAGTCCCTCGGCCCATGCCTCGTTCGTTGGCTTGTCGGTGCGAGTGCCCAGGCGGATATCCGTCGCGATGCGCTCGACGCCCATCGCATGGACCGCCTCGTGGCACCGCTGGATCGCCAGGTGCACGACCGAGATAGGTCCTTCGAGATTCGTTCCATAGCCGCTGTGGTGAGCTGCGCAGGACGCACTGCATCTGGGTGAGCGCATGCACGTACCTCGTACACAATCCCCTCGTTCTTCATGCTCTCAAGTACGCGCTGGCACTCGGCAATGTACTTCCCGACGGACGTTGTGCCCGTTCCCATGGGAATCACTGCGTGAGAAGGACATGCGTACAACAAAAGTCTCTGAGTGAGTTGCGACACGTACGCCACCGCATACAACTCCGACCCCGCCATGTTGGAGTACGAGCGAAGCCCCCCACCTCCACGTGACGCCCTTTTTTTTTGGACGCAGTGTGCCTTGCGAGCCATGTCGGAGGAGACGCGCAGCGTGTCGAGCTTTGCCGCGCTAGGCATCTCCCAGCCGCTCGTACGCGCACTCAAGATGCTGTCCATTACGGTGCCGACGCCCATTCAAGCTGCGACGATCCCGGCAATCCTCGAGGGTCGCGACGTGATTGGCGGTGCCGAAACTGGGTCCGGCAAGACGCTGGCGTTTGCGCTGCCCATCCTGAACGAGCTGCGCCGCGATATGGTGGGCGGATTCGGGCTGATTCTCACGCCCACCCGAGAGCTTGCGGTACAGCTCCATGAGCAGTTCCTCGCGGTCGGTCAGGGCAGCCGCATGGGCCTTAAATGTGCGCTGGTGCTTGGCGGGATGGATATGATGAAGCAGGCCATTGAGCTTGCCGGGCAGCGTCCCCACCTGATTGTTGCAACGCCGGGGCGGCTTGCGGATCTACTGCGTTCCGGCGGCGCCCAGGAGTGGGGCCTAGAGCGCTGCAAGTTTGTCGTGCTGGACGAGGCCGATCGTCTGCTGTCGCCGACGTTTGCCAACGAGCTCGCCTACCTCTTCTCTATTCTGCCGCCTGCTCGCATGCGGCAGACACTGCTCTTTACCGCAACGCTCACGCCTGAAATCGAAAAGCTTACGCAAAAGAAGCCCGAGGCCGGCAAACTTCCGCCGCTACTGCGCAAGATCGAAATGGCGACGAGCACACCGGCAACGTTGACACAGCAGTATGTGTTTGTGCCCTCGCATGTGCGCGAGCCCTACCTCTACTACCTGCTGCACCACCCGCCGTGCCGTGCCGTGCCACCGCGCGCCGCCGAGCTGCCAGACGTGTACCGCAAAGGCGCACGGAATGCGCCGCGCGAGGCAGCATCCGCTGAACCGTCTGTGCCGCTCACGATCGTGTTTGCGGCGCGGTGCGAGACGGCTGAACTGCTGTCGCGTATGCTGACCGAGCTAGGCGTGGACAATGTGTCACTGCATTCGCTCCTGCCGCAGTCCAAGCGGCTGGACCATCTGCAGGCCTTCCGCGCGCGGCGTGTGCCAGTGCTCATTTCGACGGATGTGGGCAGCCGTGGGCTGGATATTCCGGATGTCGAGATGGTGGTGAACTGGGACGTACCGGCCGCGTGGGAGGACTATGTCCACCGTGTCGGCCGTACAGCGCGCAAAGGCAAAAAGGGCTGGGCGGTGAGCTTTGTGACGGAGCGCGACGTGGAGCTTGTGCACACGATCGAGGACAAGATTGGTCAACAGCTTGCGGAGCTCGAGCTGCCTGAGTCGCGCGTGCTCGAGGAGCTTTCGCAGGTGAAGGCTGCCAAGCGTGTAGCGTCTATGGCGTTGCATGACGAGCACTTTGGCGAGCAGCGCGAGCGCAACAAGAAAAAAGCCAAGATTGCGCAGGGCGAGTCCGGTAAACGCAAACGGGCCAAGGCGGGACCGTAGATGTACACTAGCGACCCTATGGGTATACGTTTTACGAGGACGGCGCCGGCCGGGCGGTGGAAGGCGGCGGGCGCGCGAGGTTGGGCGGGGGCACCGTGACGTTGACGCCGGGCGGCAGCTTGGGCGGGGGAACACTCATGTTGGGCGGGGGCACGCTCATGTTGGGCGGGGGCACGCTCATGTTGGGCGGGGGCACGCTCATATTGGGCGGGGGGCGCATCATGTTGGGCGGGGGCACGCTGGGGTTCACGCCCGGCGGCAATTTGGGCGGCGGGCGGGTGATGGGCGGGCGCACCGGGCGCCCATATAACCCGACGAGCTCCATGGGCGGCTGGTATCCACGTTGCTGATAGTCGCGCATCAGTGTATCGACCACGCCCTGGATTTCTGAAGGCGGGAGCGCTGGGTGAGTTTTTGCGACGTACACGCATAGTAATCGCGCACATTCTGCAGATGGTTCTTGCCGCAGTTGTGCGCCTTGCGCACCGACGTCGAGTCGTGCGTGAGGAAGACGTCGCAGTAGTCTGTGTGAGTCGGGTGTGCCTCTACGCACCGCAGTAGTGCTTCCCCATGGCGCGCGTGGAGGGTGAGGCGAAAAGGCCACGTGTGGCATCGGGCACGGTGCCGGCCCCAGGACGCGGTGGTGCCCCACCATGTCGCAAAGTCTGCTTGCGCACTTGCAGCACGGGTTGATTCGCATTGCGACCGTGCCGCCGCGTGTGCTTGCGAGTCCGGCGTCGCAGCCGCGGCGTGCGAGTGTCGCACTGATCCTGCGCGTGCGTCCCGCGCCCGAGGACGAGTCGTGGCTGCGGGCGAAATGGCGCTACGGCGATGTGAAAGAGGAGGACGCGCACTTTTTCCCGTCGATGACGCGTGCGTACGAGTGACTGACGCAGAGCAAGACGCAAATGGCACGCTCAGCACCGAGGCGCGCCTGCGCCACTTCTTCTCGCTGCCGTGGGTCCAGCGTGGAACGGCGGAGCTGCTGTTCATCAAACGTGCCGTGCGTGAGAACGACCAATGGTCGTCGCACGTCGCGTTCCCTGGCGGGCGCCGCGATGAGGAGGACGAGAATGGGCTGTACACCGCGATGCGCGAGACCTGGGAGGAGGTCGGCATCGATCTCGCCGAGAAAGAGTTCCTCCAGGTGGGCCATCTGGAGGACCGCGAGATCACGAGCAGCCTTGGCAAGCGCCTGCTGATGATCCTGAGCCCGTATGGTACGTGCACTATTCACACAGTGTTCCTGCAGCTCTCGCCATTCTCTGAGCGCCCACACCTGCAGGCGAGCGAGGTCGAATCGCTGCAGTGGGTGCCGCTCCAGCGGCTCTTTACGCCGAAGCCGAACTGGGGCACGATCCACATCGACTTTGCGCGACGTGCGCCGCGCAACTCGGTGCTGCGTGTGCTGCTCTCCGTGCTGATCGGCAAGATGTCGTTTCGCTCCGTGCAGCTGCCGAATCGCCCGGACGCCGTCGCGAAGGGCGACGGCGATGCCGAGGCGCTTGTGCCGCACGCGAAGCTGCCAGACAAGGCGGAGGAGGCGGTTGAAACGCTCAGCGACGACCGCGGCGACACCACGCACATCCTCACCGACTCCGAAAAGGACTACCTCGAGCAGTGCACGCCGCATCTGCAGCTTTGGGGTCTGACGCTTGGCATGACGCTCGACTTTCTCACGCACATGGGGACATACCAGATGCAGCCCCTGTCTGCGACCGAGCAGGAAAAGAGCATGCTCGAGCGCATCCTGTCCAACACGCCGTCGAGCTACCTGCTCGGCGCGCCGACCGAGCTGGCGCTGGCGAAGAAGACCCCCAGCGTGGTGGAGGTGTTCCCCCATTTCAGCTACCCCGACGTCAACTTTTGGATCTGGGTGTTTGGCTGGCGCTACCGTGTGATCTTGCGTGGGTGGCAGCGGAGCATCGGCACCGAGATGGAGCGCCGCGCACACTGGTCAGGCCTGGCTCTCGCCGCGTTCTAGTATGTATTCCTTCTCACCCAGCTCCTCCATCCGCCGCGCCCTCGTAGTCACGCTTGTGCTCCGTGCCCTGGGGCTCGTGAGTCTCACGGGTCTCGGCGCGTGGCTCGCCGTAAGGCGCCTGCGTGCGCGTCGCCCCGTTGCGTGAGGCGCGTGTTTGTAGTCTACACCATGCAATGACCTACTTTCCCATGCACACCTACTTGTTGAGCTCGGCGGTGCGCTTGGCAAGCTCTTCCTTAGCTGGCGTCAGCGGTGCCCGCGCATACATACATGCCGGCTGCCCGAGCTGACTCGCGGCATCCTTATCCGGGATTTGGATGCCGGGGCCGGTCGGCACACCCGTGCCCATCTGGCGGTCGCCCCCTACGTTCGGGTCCGAGGCGGGGTTGTTGCCTGGGTAAGCCGCTGCAACTTACTCTTGGCCGGGTGCGGCTGGATGGAAAACTGCTCGTTCGAATCGCTCATGGCCGTGGGGTGTCGCCCGGTGGCGCCGCGCACGGGCTACCACCCCTCCACGCGAGACCACGTGGCTTACTCCGCACCGCGCGTCGCAGTCCCTGCATTCGAGTTACTCCGCACCGCGCGTCGGCGGTCCCTGCAGTCGGATGTTGCCGCGCTGCGGCGCGATGTGGATTGAGACGGGGACAGCGCACTCCCTACCATGTACTTGGTACCGTATGTGCTCCCACTCCTCTTCTTAGCCCCTGCAAGTGCACAGCAAGCGTTGAATCCGCGCGACGACAGTCATGGACCCGAGCAGCCCGACACGGCGCCTGGTTTACCCCACATTCCGAAGGTGCCGTTTCTCGGGAACGACTCGTTACCGTACAGCCCGCCAGTGTACCCCTCGCCCAACACCTCGACGCGGGGCATCTGGAAGGAGGCCGTGACGCGTGCGCGTGCCGACGTCGCGCAGCTCAACGTTACTGAGCTCGTGTCGATCGTGACGGGCGTCGGCTACGGCTTTGGACGCTGTGTGGGCAACACGGCGCCGATTGATAAAATCGGATACAAGGGTCTGTGTCTGCAAGACAGTCCGGATGGGCTTCGCCATGTAGATCGCGTTACTGTGTTCCCTGATGCCATCACCGCCGCTGCGACCTTTTCCAAACAACTCATCTACGAGCGTGCTGCAGCCATCGGCGACGAGTTCCGCACCAAAGGCGCCCACGTATTCCTCGGTCCGATGATCAACGTGATGCGAGCGCCCTCCGCTGGTCGAAACTGGGAAGGTTTTGGCGCGGACCCCTACCTGAACGGTGAGGGTGCGTACTATACGACGCTCGGTGTGCAGGATCAAGGTGTTCAGGCCTCACTGAAGCACTACCAGGCAAACCAGCAGGAGCATTTTCGCAACCAAGGCTCATCCAACCTTGATGAGCGTAGTGAGCGCGAAATTTACCTGCACCCCTTCCTACGCGGCATCCAAGCAGGCGCCGTCTCGGTGATGTGTCCGTACAACTTGGTGAACAACTCGTGGGCGTGTCAGAACTCGGAGCTACTCAATGGCCGACTCAAAACGGAGCTTGGGTTCCAAGGCTACGTCGTGAGTGACTGGGGTGCACAGCATTCCGGTGTCGCATCTGCGCTTGCGGGCCTCGACCTGTCGATGCCCGGTGGGACGTCGTGCTGCGATTTCAACGTCACGGGGAGTTTCTGGGGCCCCAACCTAACCGAAGCGGTGCACAACGGCAGCGTGCCGCGCACCCGCCTCGACGACATGGCAACGCGGGTCCTATCCAGCACCTACTTCCTGCACCAGGACTGCGACTACCCCGAGGTGAGCTTCAACTTTTTCGACTGGCTCGACCCCCAGACGAACGATGCCATTGATGCGACCAAAGATCATGACGTGGTCGCGCGTCGTGTCGCGGCCGCCGGTACGGTTCTGCTCAAGAACGTCAACGGAACACTGCCACTGCAAAAACCGCGCAAGCTGGCGCTGATCGGATCAGATGCGGGGCCCCTGCTCAAGGGCCCCAACTACCACTCGGATCGCATCGGCTGGCCCTATGGCACGCTTGGCGAGGGATGGGGCTCGGGCACGGTGGACTACAGCTACTTTATCTCGCCGTATGAGGCGATTCAGCGCCGTGCACGACAGGACCGTACGGCGGTTGACTGGTCGATGGACGACTTTGACCTCGACAATGCGCGGGCCGTCGCCAACTACACGGACGCTGCACTCGTGTTTGTCACATCCGCGTCCGGCGAGGGCTTTGGTACCGTGCCCAAGGGCCTGGCGGGGAACGTCGGCGACCGTAACAACCTGACGCTGTGGAACGGCGGCGAGAAGCTCATCCACGCGGTTGCCAAGCAAAACAACAACACCATTGTCGTTGTACACGCCGTTGGCCCCGTGCTGATGGAGGGGTGGATCGAGCACCCCAATGTCACGGCAGTGGTGTGGGCCAACCTACCCGGCGCCGAGAGCGGCAACAGCCTGGTAGATGTGCTATGGGGCGACTACAACCCGTCGGGCCGCCTGCCCTACACCATCGCACGGCACCGCAAGGATTACAGCGCCGATGTACTGTACAATGACCATGCGAAACACCCTCAGATCAACTTTACTGAGGGGATCATGGTCGACTATCGCCACTTTGATGCACACGGCATTACTCCGCGCTTCGCGTTTGGATTTGGTCTGTCGTACACCCAGTTTGAATACGACGGTCTGCACGTCGAGCACCTGCACAACGAGTGCACGCGCAACCAGGACTGGAACGGCAAGACGGCACCCGAGGGCTTACCCGACTGGCTTTTTGAGCCGTTGTACAACATTACATACACCGTCTGCAACACAGGGGACCGAGATGGACACGAGGTGCCGCAGCTGTACCTCGGCTTTCCACACTCGAGTGGCGAGCCGCCACGGGTGCTGCGTGACTTTGAGCGCGTGTGGATTCCGCGTGGCGAGCAGCGGTCTGTGTCGCACGTTCTCAGCCACTACGACGTCTCGGTGTGGAATGACACGCATCAGCAATGGCTGCAGCCGGAGGGAAAAATTTCCGTTTGGATCGGCCCTTCGTCGCGCGACCTGCGGCTCAAGGGCACGCTGTTGTCCTCGTCATAGAAAAAACCGTCTAGGTTTCTTTTCCCTCCCTACTGCGTCTTGTGGGACTTGCGAGCCCCCAGCGATCCTTGGTCGGATGCCATGGGGATGCTGACCGAGGATGCGAGCCACGGCGCCGCAGAGCCTGCGGTGGCCGTTGGCACTGGCGCTGGCGTCGCCGAAGGCGAGGGCGAGCCTACCCGAGACCCTGTCCATGCGCCGCCCACAAACTGCGCCGCCGACTGTCGTGGCATGCGGGGGGGCATACCGGGCCGGTCGTACTTTTTCGGCGCTGGGTGGCTTCCTGTGCTCAGTGGCGTGACGCGTGGAGCGAATGCCAGCAGCACGCGGCGCACGCGCACCGTTGGCCAGAATAGGGGGATACGGGCGGGCAGAAGCGCCGACAGTTCCTTCGAGCGGTCATGATGCGGCCCGGTTGGCAGCATCGTAGCCTGTGACCCCAGCGACGAGCTGGTCGGCATCGGCTCTGCGAGCAGTGCCAGCACCGTACACATAGGGAAAACGAGCATAAACAACATTAGATTGAGCAACCCACTCGGATGGAAGAAGGACACAGCCGTGGACGGCACACCGAAGCCGATCAGGTACGACCAGTGTGATTCGCTGAACCGCAGGCGCTAGGTGAGCAGCAAGGCAACGCACCTTTTCCAACGTCCAACCACGCACTACCCAGACCTGCTCGAAGCAAAAGTAGCCATCGACCAGGGACATGATCAGGAACGCCAGAATGGGTCCGATCCATGGGAGATACTGTAGCGCCAAGCACACGAGCGAGTAGTTGGCAATGAGTACCGCACGGCTCACATGCTCTACCCACGATGTGTGCTGCAGACGCTCGTGCATTTCAGGGACGTGCAAGTTCTGGGCCGAGAACGCCGCTTCGGCAACGCCCAGCGTCCACGTTGAGGCGACAAGGTAGCTGCCGGCGATCAAGGGGTATAGCCAAAAGGTACTCGACACCGATCCCACCCACACGGCATGGGTTTCCTCCTCCTCCTCTGCACCGCGAAACTCGGGAAGTAAGGTCAGGCTAAAAAAATACACCAAGGCACACACGACTCCGCTCAGCAAGAGTCCCTTGACGAGGCCCAACCGGAGCTCAGAGGACCTGGGTGAGTAGTATACGTACATCCGCACCAGTTTCATTGCCCGTTTCCACTGGTTCGCATCACTCCATCCACCGAGCGCCCACTGGACGTGCAGCTTGGCGCTCCGGGCGAGGCCCATGCGGGGCGCATACACCGTCGGGCCCTTCGCGCTCCATAAGCCCGAGGACGACGACGGCCAGCCCGCATCATAGTCCTCATCGAGCTGTGACCCGAGACTTGCATCCGTATTCAGGTCGACCGATTGCAGAAACGCGCGGTCGTGCCGTTTCATGGCCCCTGCACGTCAAGCGGCCCCGTGCCTGTGACTGCGAAGACGTCGCGGCGCCACGTGCTGACTAATGAGGTGTTGTTTGGTTACCTCCACGCGACGCGGACGATGCCCAAGGAGCTGCCAAAGGTAGACCTCGAGGATCCGAGCGATCTCGACTACATTGCCGATGCCGTACGGAGATACGCGTTAGACGTAGGGAAGGAGCGGCTGAGTGCGCGCAGCCAGCGCGGCGGCGCCTCGGCGCTCGAAGATACCATGGCACAAGCGCTGGATCGCGTACGTGTAGATGCTAACGCAGTGGATCTACGCGGCAAGGACGCGACTCATGCACAATGTATTGATCAACGGGCTGTCATTTGGAGAGTACAGCAAGCAAGAAGCAGGTAGGTGGCCGCACTTACACAGCCATGGAACCGTTCGACGAACAGCTCGCCAGCCGCGTCAGTGCTCTCTCGGACGACGTGGACGAGATGACGGAGCGTGTCGTGGCATGCCGCAAACGGATCCCATCCGCTTATGCACAGGCGGTCCAGCAGCGCTCCGAAGCGCTTAGTGCACTCATCGATGCGCGGGAGGAGCGGCGGCAGCGCAAGCTACGAAAATCCAAGCCACGCGCCCGTTTCCCCGCACTGATGAAGGGCGAGCCTCTCTGTGGTACGTTGTTGCACTCACACGCAGTGGATATTGAGGCGAAAACCCGGACTGAAGAGGTGCTCCGTACCGTGTATACCCAGCTTCACCAGCTACAATCGGTATGTACCTTCTACTGACCCAGTCGTTGCCTGAGCGCCAACACACCGCGGAGGAGCAGCAACGCCTCGTGAACCGTCTGCGGCAGATGCCGCCGTGAGGCATTCATTGGTCCGTGCTGGTAGGCGGCGCGGTGCAGCGGTGTGGCACGCTGCAGAGCCCGCGCCCATGCATCTCGTTCTTAATTGCCCATCTCGAGGGCGCCTGTGATTTTCGTAGGTTGCGCCCATTTTCTGCCTCGTGTTGTAGCCTGCATCAACTAATCCCTCTCATTGATTGGTCAGACCCTTCAGTTTCTTCGTGTAGGGCTGCTGACCAATCTTCCCGCACGCATTTTTATTTTCTTCCGACTCCGGCAAGTAGCCGGCCGAACCGCAGCGCAGCCCGGAAACTCCTGCGAGCTTAACTCGTTTGGAGCTGGCCTGACAGTGCACGTTCGACACTTCTTCACGGCTTCCTCTCTTCGCTTTTGCCACTCTAGAGGAATCATGGCAGCTCAGAAACAAAAGGTCGCCATTATTGGCTCTGGCAACTGGTACGTATGCCCGTATGCTCGTGGAGGCCGGCATATTAACACCATGCAGGGGCAGTGCCATTGCCAAGATTGCGGGTACGTGCATCGCACACGACCTCGGTAGCATGGTACTAACCATCAGGATACAACACCGCTCGTCATACGGATGTATTTGAGTCCCGGGTGGACATGTATGTCTACCAAGAAAAGGTACGTGCGCACTCCTAAAAAAAAGTGAGGCTAACACCCTGCAGATCGACGGCCAGAACTTGACCGACATCATCAACAAGGAGCACAAGAACCAGAAATATCTGCCGGATGTGTCGCTTCCTGAGAACGTGGTCGCTACTCCGAGCGTCGAAGAGGCCGCGAAGAACGCGACGCTGCTCATTTTCGTGCTCCCGCACCAGGTTCGTTGCTTGCGCTCGGCTGACCCAGTTTATCCTCAACATTTGCAAGGCGCTCAAGGGACACCTGTCGCCCGATGCACAGGCGATCTCGATGATCAAGGGTGTGGATGTGCGTGACGGCAAGATCGGCATCATCGCCGATGTCATCCAGAACGCGCTCGAGATCCCTTGCGCGGCACTGAGTGGTGCGAACATCGCCAACGAAGTGGCCCGCGACAAGTTCTCGGAGACCACCGTCGGCTACCGTCCTGGTGGTCGCAACACCGCCAAGATTTGGTACAAGCTGTTTAACACGGCCAACTTCCGCGTGGGTCTCATTGAGGACGTGGCCGGTGTCAGCCTGTGTGGTGCGCTGAAGAACATTGTGGCCATTGGTGCTGGCTTCTGCGATGGTCTCGGCTGGGGCGACAATGCCAAGGCTGCGATCATGCGCATTGGTATTCTCGAGATGAAGAGCTTCGCTCAAGAATTCTTTGTGGATGTCAAGCCTGAGACGTTCACCGAGACGAGCGCCGGTATTGCTGACCTGATCACGACCTGTATGTACCTATGCACTGTTTCTAACCGCAGGCTTTGGTGGCCGTAACCGCAAGTGTGCCGAAGCGTTCGTGCGCACGGGCAAGCCCTTCTCCGTGCTGGAGGCCGAGCTGCTTAACGGCCAGAAGCTGCAGGGCACCGAGACGGCTCGCGAGGTGTACCAATTCCTTCAGGCCCGCAAGCGTCTCGATGACTACCCGCTGTTCCGCACCATCTACCGTATTGCATACGAGGGGATGGAGCCCAGCAAGCTCACGGTCGACTTGTAACCCTATCACTCCGAGACGTGTGGCACCGTGGGGTCTTAGCATCTATATAGTGATTATTTGCCTTCCCAATATGTACGCTCTCGTTGTCCCTCGACCGAATCATTCCAACTCGGCGTGAAGGCGCGACACCGCGACTTGAACACTGTGGCATAAGGGTAAGACGACGTACCTTCAAGCGACCGACGACGGATGATGGACTCAATTGCGAGTTCGTTGCGCAGCTGTCGCTCCTGACGTTAGTGCACATATCCCACATACCGTAAACTCTGCCTGGCTTTCTGCTCGGCTGGGCGACTGTGCTGGCAGGGGCGCCGAAGCACGGTCCAGGTCGAGGCGGTCGTCGGGGTTGTTGGAGAATGACGGTGCGGATGCGAGCGCAGCTTGGTTCACGGCAACGCAGTACCGGATGGTGTCTTCGCGGCGCATCCACACATCCACCAGCTCGCGCCAGAATCCGGCACAGACGGATTCGCTGTAGGATGCGTATGTCGACTTTCCGAGGTCCATCGCCGTCGCGGACGAGAACCGCCCGTCGTGGTGTTGGAGGAGTGAAGGTGGCGCCGAGGTGCCCGTATCGCGCGATCGTGCACTGGAGCGGTTCATTCGGAGCGTGATTCCGTCGTCCAGCGCGCGGAACTGGCGCAAGAGATCTGGTATGAGCGGCGCCACGTACCTTTGAATTCCACCAAGGACAGGCAGACGTTCGGCGACACGTCCTTTACACTCTGGGGCGTCGGCAGCGGCTGTCCCAGGTTTGAAATTTTGGTCTGCGCATCAGCGTCACTCTCTGCCGGTACGCGCATGAGCGGCGAGTAGTACACTTTCGGTGCCATGGTGGCCAAGCTTCCTGCCGTCGACGTCCAAGCGGCGACGCACGTGGCAAATTCTGCACGGACGTCGGGCCATGCTCCACGGTTCTGTCGTCCGACACCCACGGTCGCTGATCTCTTCACCAACATTTTCCGTCCAACCACTCGTGCTCTTTTCCAAGCTACCAGAATGGCTACTGACGAGAACTGCATCTTCTGCAAAATCATTGCCGGCAAGATTCCGTCGCGCAAGTTCATTGAAACTGACAAGGCATACGCCTTCCTGGGTATGTCTGCCGTGCTCACCCAGACATTGGACCCACCGCGCCTGGCCACAGTCTTATCATCCCCAAGTACCACGCAGCCAAGTTCCATGAGCTGCCCGATGAAACGCTGAGCGACATCCTTCCTGTTGCCAAGAAGATTGCGTTGGCCACGGGGGCGACGGACTACAACCTGCTGCAGAACAACGGGCGCATTGCGCACCAGGTCGTGGGCCATGTGCATTGTACGTCCTGGGACCCGCTAACACAGTCCATGTCATCCCCAAGCCGAACGAGGAGCAAGGTCTTGTCGTGGGTTGGCCCTCGACGAGCCCGTCGAAGGAAGAGCTGGACGAGGTACGTTTTCTTTTATTTACAGTTAGGTGTACAAGAACATGCAAGAGCGCCTTGAGAAGCTCTAAGCTTGACAATCGCGTTCAGAAATACATAGAGTCGCGAAAGTATTGGCGTTGTTCATCTTTCTCCGGTGGTGTATCGATGAATGGTTTAGCGAGAATGCAGATCTGTGCAATCCACTCGCCTGGGATCATGACCATGGGCACAAAGCGCTCCGAGGGCCCAGCAGGGTGGTCGGCGGGTGCGGTATCACATCGCCGTTCCACGACCTCGTTGAGGATGGAATTACCGTGGCGATCGACACACACCAGCATCCCCTGCAATACACGGGGCTGGTCACGGAGCCGGATTTTCACCTGTCGATTGAGGAACTGGGCGCGCACCCGCTCTTCGGCGGCGGACGACATCAGCGGAGAGCAAACCGTTCTCCACAGCGAGTGCTGAGCTAAGCCGATTGAGAAGTGCAACACGACGCGTCCGATTGATGGCGGGCGAGGATGCCACGCCCAGCGATACGCCCGTGTTTAAGAAGCGCAACGTAGGCGCGCGGGCGAAGGTTTTGTCTATACAGAGCGATATCAGCCCCGAAAATGAGGCGGAAGAGCAACGAAAAGACAGGTATGTCAACTTTTGACCCAGTCCGAGTGTCGACGATTTGGTTGCAGTACGGGGTATGCTTCGCAGACCAACCGGTATCGAGCTCTCCCAACTGAACAGAGGAAGCAAAACGGGTGGAAAACGAACAGACTGCGAGGAAGGGTCTGCTGAGCGCCATACAAGTGCCGCGCCGCGCCTGGCTAGCAAGAACCACTTTCAGGCGGAGTCGCGCGCGGTGGATGTGGACAAGCACATGTGCGTCGAACATGCTCACGCAGGATGGACTATGTCGAGTCTGAAATGCGCAAGCGAAGCATCAAAGGCGCGGACGAGCCACGCGCGGATCTGGAGCGGCGTGTACAGAATCCAGCAGACGAGCTATTCGGCGTCGCCGAAAAGTACCGCCGCTTGCAGGAGGAGGCGCAGCAGCTCGTACCCACGAAGCGGAGCAAGCCGTCATCTGAGGGCGGTTCAACTCTGAGTGCTGCGATGTTGAGCAAAGTGCCTGAAGTGGACCTTGGCGTAAAGTAAGTGCGCTGCTGACCCAGTGTGCGCCTGCAAAACATCGAAGCAACCGAGAAGGCCAAGCGGGCGCTGTTGGAGATGCGTGCAACTATGTCGGACACGCGAAAAGAGGATGCACCGGTGGCACCTTGTAGGTTGTCGCACTTACGCAGTTTTCCGGCACGGTCCTCGTGCGACGTCGGCGGCACCGACGCCTACTGCACGACAGGACGCCGCATTGTTCCGCGATGCGCGGCGCGAAGCGCAGGGTCTACCTGTTTTGTCACAGCCTCCGCCGCCCCGAGTGCGTCGGGAGCGGCCGAGTGACGAGAAAGTGTACAACCAGTTTCGCAGTCGGCAGCAGCGGCATCGGCGGTAGGTGGATAGGTATCTTGTACTATATCATAAACAACCTCCCATGTACTACGGCAGTACATCTTCGTCGCGCGGTGGTCGTGCCCAGTCCCATAGACGCACGGTCCCGTCGTCTGCGCAGCTGGCAAGCAGCCCCTGGACCTTGTTCCACACGGCGCTGTACACCACGACTTGTTTGCGGCTGTAGTAGGCGTGCGAGGCCGGCAAAGCCTCATCCTTGCCTGGCCCAGGCGCGGAGAGCCCGCGACTGTGGGCGCCGTCGGTGTAGCTCGACTCAAAGCCATGACCTTCAAGCGTTTGCAGGACGTTGGATGATTCCTTGTCCCAGAGGTAGACCAGGCCATCCTCCGAGCCACTGATGACCAGGCTCGGGTGAGCGAACGAACAGCGGATAAAGTTTTTCGAGGTGTTCTGGTATCCCTTGAATCGTTGGAGCGGCCTAAGCATGCGCATATCCCACAAGCGGTTGGAGTTGTCTTTGGAACTGGTGAGTAGCTGCAAGCCGTCCTCGCTCATGTCGACCGACGTAACTTCACCGAGGTGTCCCGGTAGGGTACGGATGCACAGCGCTGAGAGCGTGTCCCAGAGGCGAATCGAGGTATCCTTGGCGCCCGTCACGATCATGTTGCCTTGCGGCGAAAACACCGAGGAGGAAACACCGAGCTGGTGCCCTGGGAACATGCGGATCGGCGTGCCCGTTGCGAGGTCGTACAGGCGCACGAGCTTATCGTAGCCGCCGGTGACCAACTGGCGCTGATCTGGACTGAAGCGGCAGCAGTACATATCACCGTAACCAGCCGGGAGCGTGAGCTGTGGCAGGAAGGACTCGGTGCTCCAGATTTTGACCGTGGAGTCACCACTGGCGCTCGCCACAAAGGAGCCATTGATGGTGGCGTCCACGTCCCAGATGCGGCTGCCGTGCCCCTCGAGGATTGCATCGCAATGGCCCGACTCGGTGTCCCAAATTCGGACGGTTTTGTCGCCCGAGCCACTCACGAGGCGGCGGCCGTCTTCACCGACGAAGCGCACGCACTTGACGTTTTGTTCGTGGCCGTGCAGCGTCTTGCGGCAGCGGTTGGGCACCACAAAGCCCGAGTAGTCCTGGAGCAGGCTGTCTACCACCGGTACGGTACGTTTTTGGTAGCGCGCAAACTCCACTTGGTAAGCCATCGCCTGGTGCAGCAAGGTGAGCAGACGGTGCGCCGGCACATGCTCGTGACTCTGGCGTTCGGCATCGGCTGCATCGCGTTCCTCGCGCTCCTGGTCGAGGATCGGTGAGAATTCGGCCACAAGTGCCTCACGCGCGGGCTGAATGCCCTCCCAGGACCGGAAGGAGGGCGCATCCGTGACCGACTTGGCGGACAACAAGTAGCACAAATCACCAAACTCGGCTGCATGCGGCTGGTAGGGCTCGAGTGGCTTGAGCCTCTTCATCAGAAAGGTGAACGCCTTTTGGAACTCGCGGTGTTCAATATGCTCGAGGTACTGCTGTTTGTAAATGGCGTACAGAAAAGCTTTCTGCTGCTTCAGGAAGGGCTTGGAGCACATCTTGTCGACCTCAGACCAGTTGCCTTCGAGCAGGTAGTTGCGTAGCTTGCGGTGCTCGGCCATCGTATCGTCATGCTCACGCACCTTGGTGCCTGCCTCCTCGAGCAGCGCCTGTCGCGCAGCACCGAAGCCCTCGTCCGAGAGCCACTGGCTGATAATACGCACAATGTCGTCCTTGATGCGTGCGCTGTTCCACGGCATGATGACTGAGTTCACCATGTCGGCTCGGTTCGTGGGGCCTAGCGTGGTCGACGGCCCCAGCGGCGCCGCGTCGTTGGCCAGCGACGGAACGGGGCTGTGGTTCAGCGCAGAGTCGGAAAAGTATGGCGTAAGCCGCTGTCCCTGGCGATTGACCACGTCCTGGTCGTTGGCCTCACGCAAAAGACTGCATTAGTATTCCACGTACGCCTTTCTGCGGTCGTTCCAGTTGGGTGCTGGCGGCGTCGCCGGTGCATCTGGCGCATCTGGCGCAGCGATGCCGTTTTTGGCCGTGTCGTCCTTGCGGCTCTTGCCCTGGTCGTAGGAAAAGTAGGGCGCGAGCGAATGAATTTCATTCAGCAGTGAGTCATCGCGAGTCTTCTCGCTGGGCGCGCTCATGGTCCTCGCACGCACTACCGGCGATGCCTCAACCGCTGTCGGGAACCAGCGCTCCAGGTGGAGGTCGTTGCGTGGGGCACCTTTTTTTCCGCATCGCTCACAATGTCTACGCAGGAGACGCAGCTCGCGCCGTACCAGTCGGAATACATTGACAACGCACTGAAGTGGGACATTCTGCGCTTCGGAGGCCCATTCACACTGAAGTCTGGGCGCAAGTCTCCCTACTTTTTCAACGCAGGGCTCTTCAACTCAGGCCTCAAGTTGCAAAAGATGGCCGAGTGCTATGCGAACCGCATCGTAGACAGCGGCGTGGAGTTCGACGTGCTGTTTGGCCCGGCGTACAAGGTATGTCTAACCACTGATACAGGGCATTCCTTTGGTTGCTGCGACGGCCATGGCACTCGCCAAGAACCATGGGCGCGACGTCAACTTTTGTTTCAACCGCAAGGAGGCCAAGACGCATGGGGAGGGCGGTAACCTTGTCGGTGCGCCGCTGAAGGGCCGCGTACTCGTGGTCGACGACGTCATCACCGCTGGAACTGCAATCAATGAGGCTGTGGACATCATCAACGCCCAGCCGGACGCCAAGCTCCAGGCGGTGGTGATTGCGTTGGACCGCCAGGAGCGTGCCTCGGAGGAGTCGCCGGAGAGCGCGATCATGCAGGTCGAGAAGCGCCTGGGCATCAAGGTGTACAGCGTGGTGACGTTGGATCAGATCATCAAGCATATGGAGCAGACGCGCGGCGACGAGGCGCGCAAGGACATTGAGAGCATGGTGGACTACCGCGCACGGTACGGCACGAGTGCCTAAGCGCCTGGACCTGTGGCTCATAAGTCCAGTGCTACCCACCCTTGTCAGTCGACTGGGGAATTAGCTCAGTGGTAGAGCGCTTGCTTAGCACTTGTGAATGCATGAGGCCGTGGGTTCAATTCCCACATTCTCCATTTTTTCCTGTGTGGAACCAGTTCCTTTTTGCTCGGTGTTCCCTTTTGTATCGTTGCAAGGTACACAGAAAGACGGGCTGGCTACCTCGCTTAGCATTATATTTACAGGAAGAAGTACCAAAGGAGCCATAGAAGAATGAATGCGCCGACAATGTAGGTCGTTAGACGGTGCGAGCGCGAGTAACGGATCACCTCGGAGCCCAGTTTGTTGGCTGTCGAGCGCAGATTGGCAGCAAAGCGATCGAAAGCAGATGACTGGATGTGAGCATGTCTGTGTATCCGAGACATACAGTGTCGTCGATCATGGAGCGCTGTTGCTCCGAGTCCGAGTGAATATTAATCGTCACTTGGCGCTTTGGTCAGACCCATGAGGTGCCGACATACCAATGAATGAACTTTGTTGAACAGACGGTTGAGCGATTCATCATTTTGTTGCTCGTACGTCGATGGATTCGCATACTGCGACATGGTGTCGTCGCAACGAGGCGTGTAGGAACAACGCGAAAATATTTCCCATTTCCCCCCTTGCGGAGTGCATCTCTTTGTCGTCTTCCCTCGGCGGTGACTATGTTCCTTCGTTCGCTGCTTGGTGGTGTGTGGGCGACGCCGACGGTGGTGCGTCAGCCGCTGCTTAATACGCTGCCAAAGCCCGCTCCGGTGACTTTCCCGTTCGGTGGTCAGCAGCGGTGGGCGTCCAACCTGGGCCCCCGTCGTACAAAATACCGTAAGGCGCATAAGGGCCGCGTCTCGTTCCCGACCGGTGGCTCGGTCAAGGGCACGACCGTGTCGCAGGGCATCTATGGGATCCGCACACTTGAGCCGTGCCGTCTGTCTGCAACGCAGCTGTCAGCGGCTGAGACGGCGCTGAAGCGCAAGCTGAAAGTCGTGCGTGGCTCGCAAGTCTTTATGCGCGTCTTCCCTGACGTACCCGTGTGTGTGAAGGGCAACGAAACGCGTATGGGTAAGGGCAAAGGCTCTTTTGAATACTGGGCGTGCCGGTACGTGTTTGGATCTTATGCAGTGTGCCGGTGGGCCGGGTTATTTTCGAGATTGGCGGGCACGTCGAGGTCCGGAAAGAGGTCGCCAAAGAGGGTATGTGTTGTGTGCTGATCAGCAGCATTGCGCCTTGCGGCTGCCAAGCTCCCGATCCGTACCGAGTTTGTGACGGTCAGCACGCCCCCGCGTCTGGGCCGCGAGGTCGACGCGAACCTAGCTGCAAATGCAATGACGCCAAAGTCGGCGCAGCCATAGAAAAAATGTGCAATGGATATGAGCTAGCTACGTGCAGAGGGGTATCGATGCGATTATTCGCTTTGGTCTTCGTCGGAGTCTTCGTCCTCGACTTCTTCGTCGTCGGCGTCAACCGTGGCTTTGGAAGCCTGGTTGCTCCTTCCCTGTGCCGAGTCCTCCTCGGGTCCCACGGCGTCTTTCCAGCACGTCACAATTTCGTTGAGGCGCGTGCGCGCTGCATCCAGCTGGTTGGCGAGCGCCCCGTAGGAAGTCGGCGCGCCGCTTTCGTCCGGCAAGGACTCTGTGCCAGAAGGTGGTGGCGGTGGTGCATCGGATCCCTGCATAGGCCGCACGGGCGCGTCCCGCGGCGCCGCGAACGCCCACGAATACGTCAAGGGCATCGTGCGGGTCGTGAGGGAGGCTCCACGTGGCAAGTGAGCCACGTGAGCTGTGCCTTCCAGCTGGCTTGGGCGCGGCGGGGCGCGTGTCACGACGATGCGGTTGGGTACAAGCCTGCTGTGTACGGTGCTGTGCATCGTGCTGCTTGCTACACAGGCGGTCGGAAATAGCGTGGTGCAAAACAACCTCCTCAAGGAGGCAAAGCGGAGCCCGAATGGTGTGATTGAGCTGGACGAGACGAACTATGATCTCTTTCTGGCAGCGCCCCGCGACTTCTCGGTGACCGTGCTGTACACGGCGTTGGATTCGCGCTTCAACTGTGCAGCATGCAAGATGTTTATGCCGTCGTACGAGCAGGTTGCGCGTGGCTGGCAGAAGAAGAAGAGCAACAAGCGGCACGTCTTTGCCGTTGTCGAAGCGTCGCGTGCGATGAATGTGATGCGCAAGGTGCGTCGGCGCACTGACACAGAACCGGTTCACGCACGTACCCATCCTGTACAACTTCCCCGTGGCGTCTGGCAAGACGGTCGCCGACCCGAGCGAGTTTGACGTGGCGCGCCAAGGTTTCCAGCCGGACAGCTTTGCGGACTACATGAGCGATTTCCTGGGCGTGTCGTTCAAGCCGGCGAAGCCGCTGTTCGACAAGGTATTTCTGATCCAGTTTTTCCTGGTGGCCTCGGCGGTATCGATGGGTGTGCTGGTGATTCCGCGCATGAACTTTGCCAACGCGGGCCGTGCCGTGTGGATGATGGTATGCCTGGCCCTGGTGTTCACCTTTACGTCGGGCTACATGTGGAACCGCATCCGCCACCCGCCGTTTATGCTGCAGCGCCCGAACGGCGATGTCCAGATGTTCATGGAGGGTTTCCAGACGCAGACCGGCGTCGAATCGCCGATCCTGATTGCGCTCTACTCGGGCATTGCGCTGAGCATCGTCATGCTGAACAACCTTGCGCCCACGATCCGCTCCGGCCCGCTGCAGCTCGTTGTGGTGCTGGCGTGTCTCGCGGGCTTGCTCGGTGGCTTCAGCGTGCTGATGGACACTTTCCGCCGCAAAAAGTATGTGCGCCGTTCTGACACAGCCCGTACTATCCCTTCCACCTGTTTGTCTAGTAGCGCTACGACAGCTAGTCATCCCGCTTGAACGAGTGCCGGTCATACTCGCGCAGTTTGTACCGCCGTGACGGCACCACTGGCTTGCGTGCCTCGAGGAGGCCGCGCGCCTGCAGGTTCTGGAAGCGGTCGTAGAATAGGTTGCCCTCAGGCTTGAGCTGGCGCAGACTCTCGCTCAGCTCATCGCCCGTCTGCACATCGATGTGCTGCTTCGGGACGACGTGCTTCCCGACGCGGAAACCAGCGATACCCTCGGACTGCATGCGGGCCAACTTGCGCGCGCGGCGCTCCTCAACGAGCGCCTGGCGCGAGCGCATGCGCTGCCGCTGCGCCTTGAGGTGCGCGGGCAGCTGCGCCACCAGTGCCCGCTCCTGGCGCTGCCTGCGCCGCTGCTCGGCGAGCTGCTGCTGCTCCTTGGCGCGCGCCTCACGACGGCGCTGTGCCGCCGACTTGCGGCCGGGCATCTTGGTGCGCACGTCGTCGCCCTCCTCATTCTCGGCTGGCTCGTCGCTCGTATCCTCGGCGTCGCCGACGGGAAGGTCGACCGCCATGCCACGCACCGTGCCGCTGGTGGTGTCCTGTACGTTGCGCCACTGCTTGCGCAGCGCGGCAGTGCGCTGCTCTTCCTCCTCTTCTGCGACCGCACTCTCCATCGCGCGCTGTAGCAGCTCCTCGTGGTCCTCAAAGTTGGGGTTGTACGACGTGCCCGCATGTGGCTTGGCGATGGCGGGCGCCTGTTTGGCGGGTGCGAGCGGCTCATGGGCAAGCGAGCGCGGGCGCTGTGTAAGTGCATAGGACGTACGTGAACTGCCTGGCTCGTGGCGCCCGACACCCACTCGTTGGTGGGCTGCGCCGGCTCTGGGGCCCACAGGTCGCGCTTTTCGGCGAGCACCGCATCGCTCTGCAGCTTGCCGGCACTGCCAATTTCCGACTGACCTTCTAGGCCCTCGTGCGGACGCGAGGCAAGGATGCGAAGCCGGCGCTTCACCTTGGCAGGGAGGCCTGCGGCGTTTGCCTTGCCCGCCGGCGTCTGGGTATCGAGTTGGAACGTGGAGCGCGCGCGCTGGTGGATCGCCGGCACGGCGCTGCGTGCCTCGAGGATTTCCTGGGACTTGAGCTTGCGCTTCTCGCGCGCCTGGCGCGCGAGCTGTGTCTCCTGCCCCCGCCGGTCCTCGACAAAGAGCTGGTCGTTCGCTTGGGTATAGGCAGGCGCGCCGACGGCGCGTTCCTGCTCACGGATGTCCTCGAGCGCGGCCTCGGTCGCACTCAGGTCAATGTTCTTACGCCAAGACTTCTTGCCCTTGCGCGAGGGTTGTTTGTACTGCGCGGGACGGCCGCGGTCCGTCTGCTGCGCCAGCTCCGTCTTGGCCATGGCGCGTGGAAACGAGAAACGAATTTGTGCGCCGCACCTTTTTTTTCTCCACGTGGCGGCGGCCGTGCGCAGAATGGCGCTCGTGGCCTACAGCGACTCCGAGGAGGAGGAGGCGCCACGGCGTTCCGCCCTGCCGCCGCTCGACCTCACGCTCACTGGATACAAGAATGAATGGCTGAGCTACGCTTTTCTTCCAGGTACGCCTGCCTCCTGACACAGTGCCCATCGACCGCTCCCTGCGAGACCTGTTGCAGCGCAGCTGTCCCCCGACCTGGTCGCAGCTGTCCGTTGACGATGCACTGCACATCTCGCTTACGCGTCCAATCGTGCTACGCAAGCATGAGGAGTCCTTATTTATGCACTGCGTTGACGATGCGCTCCGTTCCAGTGGCGTTCGTCGGTATGTCTCGATGCTGACGCAGCTTCTCGGTGGGCTTTGCGCGGTTTGCGTGCTTTGCAAGCGACACCTCACCCCGCGTCTTTCTCTCGCTGGAGACCAATGCGGGATGGCACGAGATGGCGAGCCTCACCCAGGCACTGGATCGCCGCCTACATACGGCGTTCCGCGCGCCGGTCTACTACGCCCAGCCACGCTTCCATGCGAGCATGGCCTATCGCGCGCCACATGCCGGGGAGGAGCGCGGAAATGTTATCCGCGAGGGCGAGCGGTGGGCTGATACACTCAATGCCGAGCTCGGGGGGGCGCTGCGCGCGCACGTCCCTATTGCCGTGAGCACAGCCGGCGCTCAGGTAGGAAATCACGTAGCATGGCTGCCCTTCCATCACTAGGTCTACTTGAGCTTGTTCTTGGCATCCTGGGCAGCGTCCTTGACGTTTTCGCCGGCATCCTCGGCGGCCTTCTTGGCGTCCTTACCAGCATCCTTGGCCTTCTCAGCGACGTTCTCAGCGGTCTTCTTCGCATCCTGCGCAGCACTCCGGGCTTTCTTGTCGAGATCGTTGCCAATATCCGACGCCTCCTTTGCGGCCTTGTCGGCGGCCTGCTTGACGTCCTCGCCCTTCTCCTTGGCGTCCTCAGCGGCCTCGCGGGCGGCGCCCTCGGCATCGTCGACGAACGAGCGCGTGTTATCGTTGTGCAGCACGAGGTGCTTGTGGTGTTCCGTGTTCTCTTCACGCAGCACTGAGGTTAGCTTAGATCTGGGGCACACAACGTACTGGACCGCCACGAGTGGTTGGCGCGATCCGCCTCTTCCTCCATGAGCTCATCCGCCTCGGTCTTCAGCTGCGTGACACCGGCCATGACGAGCAGCGAGGCAAGCGTCAGACCCTGAGCCCACACACGGGCCTGCACGATCTTCTGCGAGAAGGAAAGCGGCTGGCTCTGAATGTACAGCCACGAGGCGCCCATCGAGCCGAGCCAGCTGCCGATCACGACCTTGAACTTGTGGAACTTGGCCCATGCAAGCGTGCGGTCATAGAACGAGAGCTGAGACCAGCGGTCGTCCCGCAGCTCCTGCAGGCGGCGCTGGATCTGCGCAGAACTGTCGTTGAATTGCGAGTGCTAAGGTGAGTGGCGGAAAAACGTACGTCGTAGGCAATGCCCGCGCGCTCCGCATTCGCGGCACCGCCGGCCATACCGCTCATAATCACAATCGTGGCCTTGATCGAGGTTGGCAGCCTCCGGATGGTCGCGACACGCGGCTGGGCGAAGGCAACACCCAGTGCGGAGGCGATCGTACCGAAAGCAAAGCCGCGCCCAGCGGCCGAGAGGGACACATCGTACTGGCTGTTGATCCGAGTGTCAGTACATGCACTCCCCCAGGGTGAACACTCACTTTTGGCGCTTCTCTACGTTGCCAACGTCGCGGTGTGTACCATAAGACATAGCGTTAAGAAGTGGTGAATCTACTGCAGCAAAGCGTCCTTCGCAGGCGCTATTTAATCAGGGGCCGTGCTCGCCCGAATGGGCCTTACGCCCGAAATCTGCAGGTTCCCCAATTTCTGTACGTTGTGTAATCGGGCATATCCGACTGCTTAGTCACGGGTCGAAGGCAGGAACTGCGGTGAGCCAACGCCGTGCGTACCTTGTACGGGTTCAGCAGACACTTGGGGTCAAAGAGGTTCTTGATCTCCTCCATGTAGTGCACCGAGAGAGGGTCCTTCGAATAGCCGATCTTGTCAGCCTTCATCAGGCCCAGGCCGTGCTCTGCCGAAATCGAGCCGCTGTGGGTAAGTTTGCTCCACGTACTGCACATTCGCCACCCATTCGTAGATGTACGGCTCAACCACCGACTCCACGGCGGGGTCGTAGCGCTCTGCGATCACGTTGAGATGCAGGTTGCCTGGGTTAGCAAAAGGACGTACCGTCGGCCACGTGTCCGTAGCCCGTGACTGCCTTGACCAGCGCCGGCTTGTCCGGCGTGCTCAGCAAACCATGCTCCGCAACCCGCGCGCGCAGCGCGAGCACCAGGTCGTAAATCTTGCTCACCGGAACGCTGACGTCGTATTTGTACACCTTTCCGAAGTGACCAAGCGACTCGGGCACGCTCTCGCGGAGCGCCCAAAGCGACTTGATCTGCGTCTCGTCCTGGGCCAGCACACCGTCGCTGACGGAGCCGGACTCGAAGAGCGCCTCAATGAGGCCCTGCACCTTTTCGTCGTCGTGCTTCTTGTTCGAACCGCTCGTCTCGACCAGGACATACATGGGATGCCGCTCACTGAACGGGTCGCGGGGGGCCGAGGGGTTCTTCTGCACGATATCGTACGACTCGCGGTCGACGAACTCGAGCGCCGACAGAATCTCGCCACAGTGCTCGCGCACCGTGCGGAAGGTGTGCTGGACGGCCTCGTAGGACTCCACGGCGAATACGGCGACGTTGGTCGCCTTCGGCCGGCGCGGGGTCATGATCGACACACCCGTGACAACACCGAGCGAGCCCTCGGAGCCGATGAACAGCTGCTTCAGGTCAATGCCCGTGTTGTCCTTGCGCATCGTGCGGAGCAGCGGCAGAATTTTGCCGTCGGACAGTACCACCTCGAGGCCCAGCACACTGCCGTGTAGCGAGCCATAGCGCAGGAAGCGCAGGCCACCCGCGTTCGTCGAGACGTTGCCACCAATCTGGCAGCTGCCCTTGGCACCGAGGTCGAGCGGCATCATGTGGCCATGCTCACCGACGTAGTCGTCGAGCACCTCGAGAATGCAACCGCCGTCGCACACCAGCGTGCCCGACACCGGGTCGAAGCTGCGCACCTTGTTCATTGCACCGAGGTTGAGTACCAACTCGTCGTGCACCGGTACGCTTCCGCCGACCAGGCCCGTGTTGCCGCCCTGAGGCACGACGGCGATATTGTTGGCGTTGCACAGCTTCAGGATGTGCGACACCTCTTCGGTGGACTTGGGGCGCACGACGCACACCGAGTGCCCCGCATATTTGCCCATCCAGTCCTTATTGTACACATCGAGGTCAGACTGTTCAAGGGCGTTCCATTTGGCGTGGTCGGCACGCAGCGTCGAGAGCAGCGACGACTTGGGCGTCGAGAGAACGCCGGCAAACTGCTCGAGGATCTCGGGCGTGATGCGCGCATACTCTGGCTTACGCGGCGGCGGCACGCTGTACATGCGCGGCGCACCATACGCGGCGCGCAAGGCGTTTGCAGTGCTGATCCGAGTTCGCAAGGTCCGTGAGAACATGGTCGGAAGTAGCAGGATTAAAAATCGACGGGCTTGCCACGAGGTTGTCGTGCTACCACCGTGCACTTCCGGGGATCGACGCGCATTGCCGGTACACGTGGCAGAGAACTAGCGTGCGCTGCTCGTCGGAGGCCAATCAAACGATGACGGGCGACCTGGACCGGTACGCTGCGCGACTCACCCAGCCAAATCGCGCAGCTTAAGCGATGCGAGCGCTTATCTGAGCCGGAGGTAAAACAGCTCTGCGCCCAGGCACGGGATATTCTCATCGAGGAGTCCAATATCCAACGTGTCGACTCGCCCGTGACTATATGCGGCGACATTCATGGCCAATTCTATGACCTCATGGAGCTGTTCCGTGTAGGCGGTATGTGCCCTGATACCAACTACCTGTTCCTCGGCGATTTTGTGGACCGCGGCCTGTACTCTGTCGAAACGCTCTTACTTCTGCTGGCACTCAAAGTGCGATACCCGGACCGGATGACGCTGATACGGGGCAACCACGAATCGCGGCAGATTACGCAAGTGTATGGCTTCTACGACGAATGCACGCGCAAGTACGGCAGTGCAAACGTATGGCGCTATTGCTGCGACGTGTTTGACTACATGTCGCTCGGTGCGATCGTCGACGGGCGTGTGTTTTGCGTGCACGGCGGCCTGAGCCCCACCATTGTATCGCTCAATCAAATCCGGAGTATTGACCGGAAGCAAGAGGTGCCCCACGAGGGGGCGATGTGTGACCTGCTGTGGTCGGACCCAGACGGTACGTCCATGCGCTTACACAGAAATCACGGGGTGGGGCATCTCGCCGCGCGGTGCCGGCTTCCTGTTTGGCGGCGATGTGACGAAGAGCTTTGCGCACAACAACGGTCTCGACCTAATTGCACGCGCGCATCAGCTCATCCTCGAAGGGTACAAGCAGATGTTTGATTCGACGATCGTGACCGTCTGGAGCGCACCTAACTACTGCTATCGCTGTGGGAACGTGGCGAGCATCTTGCAGCTCGACGAAGCCTTGAACCAAAAATACCTCACTTTTGAGGCGGCCTCTCAGGGGTAAGTGACGTCATTTGACCGACAGGGAACAAGGCGTGCCTGCAAAGCGACCAGCGCCCGATTACTTTTTGTAATTTCATACCCCCCGTACCTGCTGGTCCGTAGGCTTAGTCATGCCCCGGCGATTCTCCGCATGGAGCCTCACACGGGGTTACCCTACGCTATCATGCCCGCCGAGGCTGCACAGGTAGGTGGCCCCGCTGATGGTAGACCGCACCTGCCGCGCAAACGGCGGACACTGTTGTCCACACGTCGAACCCAGCGCACCTGCTGCCGAACCCGTCCAACATCCATGTGCCGCACCCGCACGTCCATGTGCCGCACCCGCACCTCACGACGACGTCGACCATCGAGCAGAAAGTGCAAGAACTGTGCACGGAGAAGGTACGTGGCCGGTGCTGACGCAGTACGCGGAGAACTCCTACGACGAGTACGTCGCTAGCCGCCTGACCCAGCCTTCCCGAGCTTTCCGACTTGATCGAGCAGACGCCCGGCGGCACAGCCCAGTCCAGCCGCGCGATCCGCAAGCAGCTGAAGTACGGCGGCGTTCACCAGCAGAAGCGTGCACTCACCGTGCTTGAGGGGCTCGTCGAGATGGGCTCCAAGGAGTATCAACGTAAGCATACTTTGCTCACGCAGGCAAATTCGCGGACGAGCGCCTGGTGGAGCGCATCAAGTACATTGCCAACAGTGTCACGTCGGATGCAGGCGTGCGCCGCAAGCTCATGCTAATCCTGCTGTCGTGGCGCCGGCACTTTATGCACGAGCCGTCCATGGCACTGGTCACGTCCCTGTACGGCCAATGCGGTGGCATCGACCACACTGCGACGCTCTACGAGGCGCGCAAAGACCGCGCAGTGGAGCGCGAGCGAGCTGGCCGCGATTCGTCGCTAGCGCACGACTATGTGCGCCCGGGTATTACCAGTGTGCAGGGCACCATTGAGAAGGCGCGCAGCGATGCCAGCCTGCTACTTGCTGCGATGATCGATGCACAGAAGCGCTCCGTACCCATCCTGGAGGACTATGCAGTACAGGGACACGTGGACGAGGTGCTTACCGTGCAGAAGGAGCTTGTCAAATACATCCACGCGGTGAACGACGAAGAGCATCTCAACAGCCTTGTGCTGGCCAACGATATGATTGTGGATGTGCTGCAGCGTCTCCAGGTGGCGAGTTTGGGGGGCAAGCTGGCTACGCACTCGCTCGGCACGGAGCCCCCCGCGACGCAGAACATCATCGAGCAAGCCGTGCGTCGCTTGTCGATTGTACCTGAGCAGGATGATGGCGAGGTAGAGCCGTCGATGCGGTCGCCGGGCCTCTCGCGGCAAATTGATGCATCGCTGGTGGCGAACTCGGGCTTTACATCGTCGGCGCCGTCGCGTGCCCCTGTGGAAGACTATGACACCGACTCGGACGCGGACGAACTCGATATGGAGGCCGTGGCGCGGAACACGCGTGCAACCGAGGGTGTGACAGACGAGGCGCCCGCAGGCGACAGCCACGCGATGTCGTCGATGCCGTTCTTGGGCAAATCCACGGCCGCTAGCACGTCGCACCCTGGTGCGGCCCCTGCCATTGTCGGCACGCTGGACCGTACCCCGTAAATATAATTATAATTAGACTCCACACTCGCGATCCGTCACAAGAACCCACGTGGCCGGCTGTGCTCGGGGAATTCGTCGACTTGACCATTCGCACGGGCGACGGAAGTCTGCCATGGCGTCCACCGCGAATCAACTGCGCCAACGTGTACCTGCAGGCTACAAGAGCGGGAATGATGATCTCCGCAAAGACGCTGAGACAGAGCTGAAGCGCTTCATTGAGACCAACGGGCACTTCAGTCTGGTGCGGTACGTTGTCCCCAACGCTCACGCAGCAACTTCCACCTGGCCGATGCATTCACGCTGATGAACGGCTTCTGTGGCGCACAGTCTATCTTTAACTCGTGCCGCTTTTTGGTGACGTCGGATCCCAAGTACATCTGGTTTGCGCTATGGCTACCCTTCTTTGGCGCGATTTTCGATTTGCTGGACGGGAAAATTGCGCGCTGGCGGCGGTCGAGCAGTATGCTGGGCCAAGAACTTGACTCACTGGCGGACTCGGTACGTGGCGATGACTGACCAAGATCTCGTTTGGCGTGGCTCCTACCGTGGCTGCGTTTGCACTCGGCCTGCGTTACCCGCTGGACACTGTGTGGCTCACGGCGTTTGTGTGCTGCGGCGTAGCGCGTCTTGCGCGCTTCAATATCACTGCGGCCTATGTTCCGCACGACTCGCATGGAAAGATGCGCTACTTTGAGGGCCTGCCGATTCCGTCGAGTCTCGCACTCGTGATTGGTATGGCCTTTTGCGTGCTGTGTGGGCGCTTTGAGGACTCCAACGGTGCGTGGATGCCCAAGGCGACCTACCCGTACACTGGCTACCTTTCTTCGCTGACCGGCGCGCGCGGCGTGCCGCTCGGCGAGTTTGTACTGGATCTGACGGCGCCCTTGTACAAGCTCCTGACCTTGGGCAACGTGTTGCCGCGCTACGTGGAGCCTGTGCGCCTCGCCGAACTCTCGAACCAGCTCGGCTATCTGGCGATGCATAAGATCACGCTCGTCTTTGCTTTCTGGTCGATGGCCATGGTGAGCAAGACGCTGCGCGTCCCTAAGCCGTAGGAGTGTGGGGTCCCGGCCTAGTGTAGATTGACGAGGAAATATGCGTGCGTTGTCGTGTGCCCACCATGCCTTCGCTGGCTCTGCAGGCGAAGGCGGAGCTGCAGAACGTCACAGGCCTTGTGCCGAGCAACGGCGTGGATGTCGCGCTACTGCTCGGTCTTGAGTGCAACTCGTGCCACGAAAAGCATCCCAATGCGGTCGCGCTCGACCCGTCGAACGTGGACGAGCTGCAGCGCAGCCGCGGCGAGGCGAACCTGGTGGTCAACTGTCCGAGCTGTCGCCGCGAGAACTCGGCGACGTACGTGGTGCGCAAGCCTGGATCGAAGGACGACCTCCAACTGGGAGAAATTGCGCCCTGGACTGCACTCACTGCCGAATCTGCTGGCGATTGGCAGACGCTGTGCACGGTCGATTTTCGCGGGATGACGCCGCTCGCACCCCAAATCGACACGCTACTGCCCGATGGCGCGACATGGAGCTGCCAAGGCGTCGAGTCGAACACGCCGTTCACTGATGTCCAGTTCGAGGACGGCGAGTGGCACGACTATGACGAAAAGGCCGGCGACGAAGTTGGGGTGGTGGATGTGCAGTTCCGCTGGCAAAAGGTATAAGGACTACGTGCGAGGCAGACGCCCCAGCTCCTGTAGAAGTTCACGCTCGCGTTCCGGAGAGACGGTCGCAAATCCCTCGAGTTCCATCCGGTAGGTGCCTGCGCCGCCCGTCAGCGCCCGCAGGCGCGAGCTGTAGCGCATCATGCGAGAGAGCGGCACATGCGCAACGATCGTCATGTTGTTGCCTTGGTCGCCGTGTGCGACCTCGTCGTCCGTGTGCGGTGGAATATACACCTCGTACTCACCCGTGGCATTCGAGGTGTCATCGACGTGGTGGATCATGTCCACGATGGACCCGTGCTGCTCCACGCTGATGTCGGACGACAGCTTGCCAGCGTGCGCGTCGTTCGCATCGATCGTCACGCGCATCATGGGCTCCATGAGCGTTGTGTGCCCCGCGGTGGGCACTGCGCCGCGCGTGTGGCCAAGGAGCTTGCGCAGCGTCGTTGCAACGAGCATGCGCAGTGCGCCGGGCGTGCTAACCTCCGGCCCAAACGTCTGCACGTCGCGCACGGTAATGTGCAGTCCCTGGAGCGGGTAGCCACTGAGCGGACCACGCGACAGCGCCGCGGCCGCGCCCTGCTGCAGGATGCGCGAGAGTGGCGTTGTGTCGTAGAGCGTATCGGGGTGATCGCCCAAGTCGACCACCACCTCATTTTCGCCTAAATGCTCCGCCGCGACGCCGCGTACGTCCATGGTCAGGCCCGCCTTGAGGCGCTTGCCATGCATGTCCTGGTCAAGCAGTTCGGTGCACGACGCGCCCTGTTCGCGCGCTGCCTCGTTGAGCGTCTCGCGGTAGCCGACGCGTACGTGACCAAAGTGCGCATCGACCTCAAACTCACCGAGCAGCCGGTGCTTCGCGATCTCGAGATGCAGCTCGCCCATGCCACTCAGTACAGTTTGTGCGGCACCGCTCGCGGTGCTGGCCGTGCCCTCGTTGACGTGCAAGCTCGGGTCGGTGCGCACGAGCATACGCAAGGCCTCGGCGACCGCGCCCTCCTCCGCCTTGCTGCGCGGCTCGACGCTGACGCTAAACACGGGCTGGGGCACATGCACGCGGCGGAGGCGGAGCGAGCGTAGCTCGTCGCGCGTGAGGCGCTTGTTGCTTCCACCGCGTGCGTCGACGAGCGTGTCGCCCGTGCGCGTGTTGCGCAGGCCCAGCACCACGCCAATCTGGCCGGCATACAGCGTCGGCACATCCACGTACTGGTCTGCGTACGGTAGCAACAGCCGGGTGATGCGCTCCTTGGTTTGGGTCGTGGTGTTGATCGTGGTCATACCTGTTTGGAGCGCGCCCGAGTACACGCGCACAAAGGTGATGGGGCCACGCTGCTTGTCCCACACCACCTTGAACGCCAATGCCGTTGTGTCGGGGTGACTCAGCGCGATCGACGTCGGCCGTTCGGAGGGCGAGTCTGGCGCGACGCGCCCGTCGACCTCGGGGCGGTCCGCCGGGCTCGGAAGGTAGAGCGCGATTGCATCGAGCAGCGGTTGCACGCCAACGTTGCGTGCCGCTGCGCCGCACAGCACCGGTGCAACTTCGCCCGCAAGGGTCAACCGACGCAGTGCCTGCTGGATTGCCCCGACCGGCAACGCGGCGGCGCCGACGTCGTCGTGCTCGAGCAGCTGTTCGAGCAACTCGACATCCAGCGACGTAACGAGCTCAACGAGCGCATTGCGTGCGCGCGTGGCCTCCGTATGCAGCGCCGCATGCCGCTCGGCGGTCAGAGGAAGGCGTGTCACTGTTTCGCCTGCGACGCCGTCGAAGCGCAAAAGATCCATCGTGAGCAAGTCCACCACGCCGACGATCCGATCATTGTCGTCCGTGCTGGCCTGACCACTGTCATCGCCGAGCTGTGACGCGTACACGGGAAGCTGGAGGAGTGCTGGGCGCGTGTGCAGCTGCTTGTCGACGATCGAGCGCAGCGACTTGGCGACCGACGCGCCTGCGCGGTCCAGCTTGTTGATAAAAAAGAGGTGCGCCTGTACGCCGTAGCGCCTTGTCTGGTTCCACACGTTGGCACTCTGCGGCTCGACGCCCTCGACGCCGTCCAGCACAACAACGGTGCCGTCGACGACGCGCACGGTGCGCTCAACCTCGATGCCGAAGTCGACGTGTCCCGGTGTGTCAACAAGCGTGATGGCGACTGCCTGCTGCTTGGCATCCCGCGCCGACGCTTTCACCGCCTCGCTCGTCCACCACACGGGACCGACGGCAGCGCTCTGGATCGTGATGCCACGCTCGCGCTCTTCTTCCAGGAAGTCGGTGACGGTGCTTCCTGTATCTACATCGCCGGGAGCCGTCTGCCGCGCCTGGCTCTTGGGCGGCGTGATGCCCGGGAGCGTGAGCGAGTGCGTCAGGTGCAGCAGACGCTCCGTCAGCGTCGTCTTTCCGGCATCAATGTGCGCGACAATCCCGAGGTTGCGGATCGCCTCGACTGGAATCCGCTGCGCATACACGGTGGTGGACGTATGCAGCTGCCTGCGGCCGCACGACAAAGATGTGCGCGCATATGCACACGCGGTGCGCAAGGCACGGTGCATGCCGGCTTGACGAACAAAGCTTCGCGACCGATCGGGCCCGATCTATGTTGTGCCTGCCACAAAGAGGTCTACAATGGCACACCGGCTTAGCAACATGTCGCACGACACAGCTGAAAGGCTTGGCATGTCGCACTAGGTACAGAGGGTCGCAATCAAGTTCCTGAGCCACCTATGAGGTGGATCGCCGGTGCGCGGTCCTGATCGGATCGCGCTGCCCACGCATGCTGCTGAGCGCTGCGTTCATTTAGATCAACTGCGACATTTTTGGTAGTGACCCAGACCTTCCCCACACGCCATGCATCAGATTGTGCCGTATAGACGAATCAGAACAAGCGCAGAGCATTGTCCAAATAGCGAAGTAATGTACGTCAGGACCGAGTGACGGAGATGATCAGATCAATCAAATCGATCTCGCCTGGGCACCACTGCCGTTGTTCAGACCGCGAAGAATCATGACAAAGGTATAAAACCCACCTGTTTGCTCTTTTCTATCCTCATCGCAAACGCAATGAAGTTCTTCACCTCGGCCATCGCCCTTGCTTTCGCTACCAGCGCCCTCGCCTCGACCGACATCTCCCAGAAGGTCAACAGCCTGAACCTGGACAAGGCTTCCTGCAACACGGGCCTCGGCCAGATCGCCGCGACGTGCGAGAAGTGCGCTCGCACCGGCATTGAGTGCCTTCGCTACCCTGACATGAAGAAGGACCTGTGCGAGGGCGGCACCAACAGCCCCCACTCGCAGAACTGCAACGGCTGCATTGACAAGATCTTTGAGCTCCTTAACTAAGCAGTACGATCATTAGTTGTTAATTTCACGTTCACGGCGAGCGCGACCTCGCCCGATCTTTTCCTCTTGCCTCGTAGTGATGGCTTCGCGCCTGGTCGTGGCGTGCGCGGTCAGAGTACCGATCATCGCGGTGCCGTGCAGACCGCTCGCGCCCATACTTGTCGTGCTCATGGCGCTCTCGGCGGGAGCGATCGTGGCGGTCGCGACGATACCGGCCGTCGTAGCGGTCTCGGTGGCCCTCGTCTGAGCGGCGTTCACGGCGGTCGTACCGTGGGCGGTCTTCGCGGCGGTCGTATGCTCGACGATCGTCGCGGCGATCTTCACGCCGCGAGCTCTGCATCTGCGGATCGACACGGAGCACATCGAGGTCCACCAGGACATTCTCAGTGTGCAGGTCTGGATGGGTCAGCGGTGCAGGGCGATGTGGCGCACGGTGGCCGCGTGGCTCGTGCTCGGAGCGACGCGGCGGAGGCGCGCGTGCTCCTTTGCCCATGCGCTGCTTGACCCACACGTTGTGTAGCTTCGAGACGCTCTGCGAGAAGTCGACCCAGATGCGCCGGTCGTCGATGAGCACATTTTGCATTTTGGTATAGGCCTGGGTGAGAGAAGACGACGTACACGTTCGGCGGCCTCACGATCTTCGTATTCGACAAAGGCGTACTGCAAACTGTCCCCGGTCTGGTGAGCGTGCGACGTACCTTTTTGTCGCGGATGACTTCGCAGCTGTTGATTTTTCCAAAGCGCGAGAAGATCAGCTCGAGGTCGTCGCTGCGTGTGACAGGGTTGAGCTTGCACACAAAAAGAATGTTCTCTGGCGGCTTGATTTCGGCATGCGGTAGGTCGCCGACGATCTCCAGCGTGAGGGCGGCCGCCGAGGCATTGTTCCGTCGGCGCTCTTCTTCCTTTGCCTCGGCCTCGGCCTCGGCGGCCTCGGCGTCGGGGTCACGCGGCGCGGCACCCGACTGCTTCGTTTCATCCTGTGCCGGTGTGTCTGTCCCTGGAGCGGCGGCCGGCACACCCGGCTCGTCGGCCGCGCTGTGCGCACGTTCGCGGTCCGCCATGATCGTTGGTGCCTCCACCTGCTGCGCCAAGGCGGCGCGTGGGCAGCGCGACGCGCTGACTCAGCCGTGGTGCGTGTTGCGACGCGCCCCGCGCGGGTGCTTCGCGCGTTTCCCACCATGTTGGGTCCCTGGGTGCAACCTGCGACACCCGTGCCCTCGTCGGACCACGACGTGCCGTCGTCTCCCAGTGGCCATGCCAAGCACGCCAACAAGGCTTATGCTCCCCCCACGGTCGCCACTCCGCCGCCGTCGTCGCCGACGGTTCGCGACCACCCCTTCTCGCTGTTCGCTGAGGCGCTCGAGCACGCCGCGTCGCGCCAGGCCGCCGCCGAGCGCGAGCCCATGCGCACAGGCTCGCCTATAAAGCGTGCAGCCGTACCGATGCGCCGCTCCGTGACGGTCAGTACCGAGCCCGACGTCGGGATCCGCGCGACGCCGCATGGGGACGTGTTGCAGGCCAACTACACGCATACGCTCGTGATCGGCCGTGCCAAGGTGCTTGACCGCGCGGCCGCAAGCGAGATTAGCCCTACGTTCATGGGCACGCAGCCCGCGGTGTGCGTGCCGCTGCCCGGAACGGCCAAGCATGTTAGTCGGATCCATGCGCTGATCCGCTGGGTGCCGTTTACGAGCCCGGTGGACGCGCCGCCGCAGGCCGTGAGCGGCACATTTGTCGTGCGCATTGTCGGCCAGAATGGTTTGATTGTCAATGGTGAGCGCCGCCGCCCCGGCCAGGTACTACGTCTGATGCCCAACGAGACGCAGCTCGACTTTTTCGGTGTGCGTCTGCGCTTTGTTGCGCCTGCGCCGACCAAGGCGCCGGTGCCTCGCGCGCGTGCGCCCGTCTCGGGCGTGTCGCCCACGAAGCGCGCTGCGCCGCTCCCGCCGAGCTCGCCTGTGCTGCGTGCCGCGTCGCCGGGCGAAGACAGCGCGCCAGAGAGCCCGACGCGTGCAAAGCCGGCCGTGCGCACGGGCCGCCAGGAAGCAGCCGGCTCGTCGGTGCCGCAGCGCGAGGCGGCAGTGGTGCGCGAGGCGCCCGAGCCGGCGTCGGTTTCGTGTGCACCCGTGTCGCAGACGGCGCCGACCGTCGCGCCTGCCTCGGTGCCAGCCCCCAGGGCCGCACCGGCCGCCGCATCGGCCGCTGCCCCGGCCGCGTCGCCTGCAAGCTTGGCCACTACGACGCCGACCCCTGCAAAGGCGGCCGCACCGGCGTCGCCCGCCCAGGCCAACCGTGCGCCCCTGGCGGCGTCGACGCAGGTGAATGCGACGCCTGCGGAGCGCGCACCCAAGGCGTCGGCCAAGGACACGCCGGCCGTCCCCCGTGCCAAGCCGGAGAAGCGCGCCGAGACACCCAAGCCCGAGCAGGCGTCGCTGGCTGCGGTGCGTGCGCTGGTGCAGCGGCTTGCGCCGACGTACGACCTGGCTGGTCTGCTAGCCGGCGCCATTGTGTTCCACCGCACGGCGACGATCTCTACAAGCGAAGCCGTCCGCTCGGTACTGTCGAGCAACCCTGGCATGCTGCGTGGCGAGGCCGGGGTGCGTGCGTCGAGCGCGGATGATGGTGGTGCGCTGGTGCACGGCGAGGCGGTTGCTGGATGGGAGGGCGATGCCCGTTTCCAGGCCCATGCACGGCGGGCGTGGCACGAGGTGCTGGAGCAGGAGCTGCAGAGTGCGCCGATGTTTGGTGTGATCCAGCGCCCCGGCAAAGACACGACGGGCAAGCCGCTTGAGTGCTGGTACCACTACGACAAGGAGAACGACCCCGATGTGGAGCGTGCGCAGAACCTGGGTGCGTTTGTGAAGCCAATGCGCAACGTTGTGCGGAGCCAGAAGCCCATCTTTTGGAAAAAGAGCGAGTACAGTCGTGCGACGAGCGGGTCGAGCACGAACCCCCAGGACGACCTGCTTCCGTACTCGCCGCGCAACTACTACTCCAGCGACACGGACGACGGTGAGCGCCGCAAGCGCTCTGCGACGCCGTCGGCCAAGCGGGCCAAGTGGGCATAGTCGTCAGATTCATGTACAAATAGGCGCTACGGCTACTGGAGCACCTCTTTTGGGAGCACGCCACGCTCCACCCAGCGCTCGATCAGGTCGCACACGCCGGGGTAAGGCTGCCGCTCGCCCGTAGGCCCCACCAGGGCGCCGGGGCCGCCGCGGCCGTCGGGCGACTCCATCGCGGGGTGGTTCGGCCCGCCGATGCCGCCCATACATGCGGGCGCGCCGAGCGTCGGGTCGCCGTTGCCCTTGAACTCGCGGAAGTCAAACAGGTCAAACTCCTTGCCGAACGCGATATAGTGCGCAAACAGGCTGTTCACATGCCCCTCGCAGCTGAGGTGAAGCAGGAGCGGGAAGTGGGCGTAGTAGAGGTGTGCGAAAATGCGCAGCATCTGCTTGTACATCTGCCGTGCGGTCGTCGGGAAGCTTGTGGGGAACTCGCGCCCAGACTTGGTCGGGAACACGGCCTCGTCATTGAGCAGATGGCCGATCCACGTCATGACAAAGTCGATGTACTGCGGTGCGGGCAGGTGGATGCGCTTGCGGTTCACGTCGATCCACGTATAGTCGAGGCTGTGTCAGGATGCAACGTACCCCACGCCCGCACTCATCGTCGGGCAGTTTTGCACGGTGCAGAATTCGGTGGTCACCCCACAGAACTGGTTCAAGTCGTGGAAGAAGTCGAACACTGGGTCAGTGCGCCACATACAGTTCATCGCGATCCACTCGTACGGGTGCACGTACTTGGGCAGTGCCACGATCGTGCGGAACGAGCCCTTGATCAGCGCGCTGCGCACAAACGGCTGGCACAGGTACAGCGGTTTCTGCGCCGCGAGGTGCGTGTCGTTCATCGACTCGGCCAACGCGCCCTGCGGATCATTCTCTGTCCCCGGCATGCCACGCCGCTTCTGCCGCCCATTGCGGCCCATCGTACGACTGCGTCAGCGCACCCACCTACCCCAGCGTATTGAAAAAGCTCATCGTCGCCGCTCTCGAGCCACAGCCGCCGCGCCCCTGAGATTAGTCAGCGGGGGGACACCGTCGTCCGCGTTTTCTTCCATGCGTGGAGTGGGTCTGCTCGGCACCCTCGGCACGGCGGTGCGCGGCGCGCGTGTGCCGCACGCTGCGCCGCTGTCGACCAGTGCACACGTGTGTGCGGCCGGAAAGGTCGCGCCCAAGAAAAAGGTCGCGGTGCGCAAAGGCGCCAGCGGCGAACGAAGCACCGGCGGCCGTCGCAAGGGCGGCGTCGACGTACGTACCCCCCGTGCTCACCCAGACCGCCTCCTCGCTCGCCAAGGCATCGCACCACTTCCGGCCTGCTCCGGACATGTCGGACTTGCTTGAGCTCGATGCCTCGGCGATCTCCGCCGAGGCGCTCGCGACGCCGCTCGCGTGGTCGAATGCGCAGCTCAAGGCGCTTGCACGCTTCGGCCTGCCGCAGGAGATGGCGCGGCGCCACGCGCTCCAGCCTCGGCCACGCTCGTTGGTGCGCAAGGCGAGTGTCGCACTGATTGAACGCCTCGAGCGCGCCGCCAAGGAGGGCGGGGCGCGTGAGCTGCTCGTCGGCGAGCCGGGGTGCGGCAAGTCCACCTACCTCGTGCAAGCCGTCGCCCACGCGCTCTCCTCCGGCTGGGCCGTGGTGTATGTGCCGCGTGCGATCTCGTGGGTGGACTCCTCGAGCCCGTACACGTACAACGCCGGTCTGCAGACCTACCTGCAGCCGACCCTCGTCGACGAGCTGCTGACGGCGATGGCGCAGACGAACCGCCGCGTGTTTGAGCGTATCAAGACGCAGCGCGCGCTCAACGTGGATGGCACCGAGGTCGTGGCGTCCGGCACGACGCTCGCCTCGCTGTTGGACCGCGTGTTGAAGGAACACAGCAGCCCTGTGACGCGTCAGCTGACGCTCGACCTGGTCTGGTCGACGCTCGCACAGCAGACCGAGGTCCCTGTGCTGGTTGCCGTGGACGACGTGCAGGTGCTGTTTGGCGCAACGCGGTACCGCGACGCGGACTTTGTGCCGCTGCACGCCTTTGAGATGGCCGTGCCGCGCAGCCTGCTGAACACGTTTGTCGCACCCGCGCAGGGTGGCGGCGTGCAGCGCGGCGCGGTGGTAGCGACGGTGAGCATGTCGCATGCCAACTTTGCGGCCCCGCCTGAGCTGCTCGTGGCGCTGCGCGAGGCGGCCAGCGGCGAGGCGTCGCCGGTTCCGTGGCGCCGCGTCAAGGAGCTGTTCAGTTCGCCGACATCTCCGACACGTGTAGCGGAGCCGCACGCGTATACCCGGATGCACGAGCAGCACCTGGCGAATGCGCGTGCCGCGCAGTTTGCGCTCGTTGATGTGAGTGAGCGCCTGTCGCGCCCCGAGGCCGCGACGCTGCTGGACCTGCTTGCGCGTGAAAACATGCTGTGGTCCGTGCCGAACGATGAGCTATTTATTGAGAAGCTGGTCGAAAGCAACGGCAACATTCGTGCCTTTGAGCAGGCCTGGCGCAAGAGCCTCGTGTAGCTGCCGTAGTCGCCTGCGTTTCGTGCCTCCACATGGCTAGGGGTGTGCTGACAAAACGCACGCCGGTGCGTGCTCCGTCTGGCACGATGGCCAAGCGAACAGGGCTCGTGCAGCTCGCGCTGTGCGCGCTGACGATCTATGCCATGTTCCTCGTATGGGGCCTGCTGCAGGAAAAAAGTATGTTGCACTGCTCACCCAGTCACGAGCACCGCGTACTCGACGGGCTACGACCCCCTCGATCCCTTTGGCGAGGTGGAGCACTTTACGTATGGCGTGCTGCTCAACGCCATCCAGGCGCTGTTTTCGTGCATCGCTGCATCGGCGTACATGCTGCTGCGCACGCGTCATGCTCCTGGCAAGCAGTCGCTGCTCGCGCGCCTCGGCCTCGACGTGCTTACCCCGCGTGGATGCCAGCGTGTGTTGGTTGCGCGGGGCCAGCGCCCGGCGGATGCGCCGCTACGTGGCCTGTCGCGCTACCTGTCGCCGCTGACGCAGCGCTATGTTCTGATCTCGGCAATGCAGTCGACTGGCTCGTGGCTGAGCATCGTGTCGCTGCGCTTCCTTTCCTTCCCCGCGATCACGCTGGCCAAGTCTAGCAAGCTGGTGCCGGTGCTGCTGATGAATGTGCTGCTGTACCGGCGCAAGTTTGCCGCATACAAGTACGTGGTGGTGCTGCTCGTGACGCTTGGTGTGTACATGTTCATGGCGCTCGGCAAGCCGTCGCCCAAGAAGCGCGGGCCGAGCGGCAGCGGGCGTGTAGGTTTGGCGCTGCTGGCCATCCACCTGCTGCTCGACGGCACGATCAACAGCACGCAGGACGACGTGTTTGCTACGTACGGCACAGAGATTGTCACCGGGACGCAAATGATGCTTGTCATGAACGCCATCTCGGCGACGTACATGACCCTGGCGCTGCTGCTGCCCGACGGCTTGGGGCCGTGGTTGGTGTCGCGCGTGCGTTTGGCCTTGGCTGAGCTCGTGCACCCCCACTGGATCGCCACAGTGTTGGCTGGCGGACTGCGTGCGCCGCCGAGTGTTTCGCTCACGCCGCAGCTTGTGGGTGGCGTGCAGTTCCTTGCGCGCCATCCGGATGCGTTGCGTGATGTGCTGCTCTATGCCGCGGCGGGCGCTGCGGGCCAGATTGCGATTTTCGAGACGTTGGAGCGTTTTGGAAGCCTGACGCTCGTTTCAATCACGGTGCGTGACACGCGCTTACCCAGGTCACGCGCAAGCTGTTTACGATGCTTTTGTCGATTGTGGTGTACCAGCATCATCTGCGGCGCCTGCAGTGGGTCGGCGTCGCGACCGTATTCGCGGGCCTCTTTTTGGAGCTGCGTGAAAAGCGCCGGCAGTCCGCGGCGATGCGTGCCGCCAAACGCCAATAGGCTGCATAGGGAATCACCGTGCGACACAGGCGCCGCGCCCTCGGCCTACACGCCCCCTGGGCCCGTGCGCCGCCGCCCATTGTTCGCGGGTGGAGGTGTCGGAGGCCAGTCAGTGGGCGCACCGAGCGTAGAAAGGCATCTTTGTGCAAGGACCGCTTCAGGCGCCCTTATAAACATGGTGTGGACCGGTGCCCCGGCACGGTGCCGACCATGCTGTGTCCTCAGGCCCAGGCGACGTGGGACGACGTGAACAAGGATGTGCACCGGTAGGTCTCCTGTCTTCCTGACGCAGCGCCAAGCAGACCGGTCCGACGATTGCGTATGTGCGTCGCCTTGCACAAGTCACAGAGACCCGCAAGGAAGAGCGGCGTGCGATGGCCATCCGCAAGGCGCGTGACGATATCGGCGCCGACTACTACGTCGACGGCATACTGGGCGAGGGCGGCTACGGCGTGGTGTTTGCGGCGCTCCACCGCCGGACCGGCCAGCGGGTCGCGGTGAAGCGAGTGTCACCGTTTGAGCATTCGCTGCTTGCTGTGCGCACGCTGCGTGAGCTGCGCCTGCTGCGCTTCTTCCGCGAGAAGACCACATGTGAGAACATCATCGGACTACTGGACGTCGTGATCCCCGGCGAGCGTACGTCGTTCCAGGAGGTGTATTTGGTGCAGGAGAACATGGACTCGGACCTGTACCGCGTGCTGCGCTCCCAGCCGCTGAGTTACGACCATGCACAGTATTTTACGTACCAGACGCTGCGTGGGCTCAAGCCCATCCACGACGCCGGCGTGCTGCACCGTGATATCAAGCCGAGCAACTTGCTCGTCAACGCGAACTGCGACCTGAAAGTGTGCGACTTTGGTCTTGCGCGCAGCATCGGTGCCGGCCCGCCAAACTCGGGCGACCACATGCTCACCGAGTACGTCGCGACGCGGTGGTACCGTGCGCCAGAGATCATGCTGTCGAGCCGACAGTACACCAAGGCGGTCGATATCTGGTCGATTGGGTGCACTGTGTACGAAATGCTGTGTGGCGAGCCGCTGTTCCCCGGCAAAGACTACCACCACCAACTCAGCCTGATTCTCGACGTGCTCGGTACGCCGTCGTTCGAAGCGCTGCGCCCGACGTGTGCGCCGCGTGCGCTCGAGTACGTGATGAATATGCCGCCGCGCAAGCCGCGTGCGTGGTCGACGCTGCTGCCTGACGTCGGCCCCGAGGCGCTCGACTTTCTTGCCCGCACGGTGGCGATCAACCCCGCAGACCGCATGACCGTGGACGAGTGCCTCGCACACCCCTTTGTCGCGCCCTACCACGACCCCGAGGACGAGCCGAGTGCGCCGCGCTTGGATCCTGGGCTGTTTTATTTCGATTTCCAGTCGCCGTCGTGCGGCAGCCAGGCGTATCGCCAGGACCTATGGAACGACGGGCAGGCGTTCGCGGTGCCCAGCCTGCGAAATAGAATGTAGACGCTACTGCTTTTGGCGCTTTTTCTTGTCGGCGCCGGGTGTGCGCTCGTCCGGGGGCACAAGCTTACCGGCGTCCCACGTCGAGCGCAGCCATGACGCACACGCCTCGGGGCGGGGATCGTCGCGATGATCGAGCTGCCACGCAACCACGTACGGCTGGATGCGGTGCAGCAACGCGCGGTGGCATGCGAGTGTCTCGGCAATTTGGTTCCCGTCGAGCACGGGGCGAGCGAGCGCGGCGGTGCGCAGCTTTTGCGCCTCGACGAGCTCCCAGAACGCGGTGTACTCGTTTAGGACGGCACTTGCAGCGTCCTCGTCGAGCGCATCGCCGTGCCACAGGGGAAGCAGGTCGCAGAGGAAGGCATACAGCAGCACACCCGGCAGGTCCACACCGAGCCGCTCGTTGGTCACGTTCGGATTGCGCAGCAGCAGACCGATGGACGACGTCTGCGTCAGCAACCGCTCGTCCGCGCGGGGGAAGCGCCCTGGGTCAGGGCGGTGGAGCAGCGCAGCCGCCTCATGGAAGCACAGCAGCGGGTCCTTGGTGTTTTTGGTGCCGAGTTTCAGACCCTGGGTGACGACACGCGCGCCGGACCAGACCATGGCCTTTTTCTCGGGCACACGGGTGTCGCCGACGTAGAGCAAAGCCACGGCAAACCACAGAAGGCGCACCGTGTCTCTGTTGTCCCGCACAGCGTCAAGCCATGCTTTTGGGAGGCGCTGCGCCACAGCGAAGCGGCCGTCCTGCGCAAGTATATCGTGGAGCAACGTGCCCGTCCGCAGCGCCGCGTGCTCGTCGAGCGCCGCAGGGTCCTCGGGTGTGCCATCGGGACGCTCGTACCGCAAGTTTGGCTCGTTCGGCGGCAAGAACACCACGGAGTACAGCTTCAGCTCCGAGAGCAACTGCAAGGCCCGCAGAGGGTCCGGACCGTGGAGCATCTTGTCGACCTCGATGCCGAAGCGCTCGCGGCTCACCTTCGTACGCAGATGATCGCGCAATAGGTGCGCCGTGCGCTCTGCCTCGTCCGGTGCGACGCCCGGCGACGCTTCGCCGCGCAGGCAGCGCCAAATGGCGTCATGGATGGTGTAGCCAAAGCGGCTCGCGAAGCGCACGCACCGCAGAATACGAAGCGGATCGTCCGAGAACGTGGACACCGGGTCCATGGGCGTGCGCACGACACCGGCGGACAGGTCTGCGAGGCCCATCTCCGTCCAGTCCTCGACGCGGCCGGTGTGGACGTTGTAGAAGAGCGAGTTGACGGTGATGTCGCGGCGAAGCGCATCCTCGAGCGGCGTGCCGAATGACATGATCGGGATGCGGCTCGTGCCAACGTACTCCTCCTTGCGTAGGTTGACAAAGTCGAGCTCGAGGCCAAACACGCGTGCGGTGGCCGTCTCGAGATTTTTGCTCTGCTCGGGGTTCGCGGCGATCTTGCCAATCTGGCTCATGGCCACCTGCGAATCGCCCGCAAGCTGGGCTAGCTCGGTCGCAAGCGACGACGCGCGGAACACGTCTGTATCGAGATACGCACGCAGGAAGAGCGCAAAGGTATAGCCCGTGAGTGTCGAGAGCGACACGTCGAGATCGTGCGACTCTTGCTGCAGCAGCTTGTCGCGCACCCACCCGCCGGCGATGCGCGCCTCGCACCCGAGGCCGGGTGCATCGAGCCCGGGCTTCTGCAGCGCGGCAAAGGCACGCGCCTCGCCATCGACCTCCACGGAGGGGTTCGTCTCGCTGATCCACCGGCACGTCGCGTCCAGCAGCGCACAGAGCACGCGCTCGGTGGGGGACAAGGTTATACTGGCTGACATGGGGGTATGGAAAAAGCGGCACACACGCGCGCGATGCACACAACCTCGTCTCGCTGCTCCTCGCCAAGCGTGCGCCCAAGCCAGCATGCGCTGGGCGACAACTCACGTGCGACGCTATGTGGAGTCCTTTTCCGGGGCCACGGCGAGGTCCCACAGCGGCGCGTCGATCGGCGTACCGGCCTCGACGAGCGCGCCGTGGTCGTCGTCGTCAACGTCTTGGACCACGCCACCGAGTCCGCTGCGTAAGTAGATCGACGTACCGCACAACCTCCCAGTGCTCCTCACCGAGCGCAACACTGCGCGCGAGGGCGACGCTCTTGACGACCTCGGCGAGGTGCCGGCGGTGCGTCTGTGCCCGTAGCGTACGAAGAAGGAACGGGTGTATGTCGCGCACTGGCCAGTGCTTCGGCAGCCGCGGCAGCACGTCGGCGAGCACAAATTGGTCGGCGTGCCGGTTGAGCAGGCGCAGGAGGGCCGGGCGTACTTCGTCGCGCTGTGCGTCGTTGTCGAGGTAGAGCGCCAGGAGCATGCGCAGGCGCCGCGGAGCCTGCGTATGCTCCGGCATGGATGCACGCCGGTCCACCAGCCGCGCATAGGAGGCGATTGCCGCGTCATGGGCGAGCCGGCGCGTGGCGTCCAGCGACAAGAGGTGGCCCTCGACCGAGAACGACTCGGCAGACTGTGCGTCGCGCACGTCGAGTGCGACGATGCGCAGTGCCTCGGCCTCACAGCCCAGACGCGCGAGGACGATAGCACGCTCAAACGCCAGCGCGGGATGCGGCGTGAGCAGCGCCAGGGTCGCCTCAAGGTCGAGCGCCTGGGAGTGTGCCAGCAGTACCATGAGCTTGATGCACGAGCGTGCGCCGTCCACCGACGCGTGCTGCGCGACATGCGCAGGCCAGGTCCCGTGCTCCGGCACGTACGGGGGCACGCGCGCCGCGCCGTCCGCGGCGCGCTGCACTAGCCGCGCACACAGCTCGGCGTGCTGCGACGCGACTTGCGCCGCGCTGGTGAACACAACATGCTCGAGCAGCTCCTCGGCGGCACGCGCATCAAGCTGCCGGAGCGCACGCAGGACGTGCTCGGACGCGGCGTCGTGGTAGTCGACGCGGCGTAGCACCTGCAGACCGCGCGACGTGTCGTGCCGAGCGAGCCACAGCCCGGCGGGGATAAGGTCGTCGGCGTGGGTAAGGCGCGTCGTGACCTCGGTGATCGCGCCCAGCGACGTACGATCCACGCGGTCCGGCAGCTGCCCATCGTACACGTCGCGCAGCAGGCGCAGGGCCTCGGCATGCCGGCCGTGTGCGTCGAGCGTGTGGGCGAGGAGCACGTAGCGGTGCGCGTGCCGCAGGATGCGCTCGGCGGCGTCCACAGAGGCGCCGGCAGCATGGGCCCGGAGCGTCGTGGCCGGCGCGTCGGGCGCGCGGTCGAGACACAGCGCGAGGAGGGCGGCGTGGTACAGTGGCTGTGCTTCACGCTCCAGGGCGGCCTCGAGGAGCGTCGCGAGCATGGTGGCGGCGCGCGCGGCCAGCTGCGCCCGCAGCGCCTTCACCGCCTTGTCTTCAAGGAGTGCCGCGCCATAGTTCTGTCGCAAGCTTGCGTCGATGGCCTCGTCGACCGTCGGCATGGCGCGCCATGTGTCGCCGAGCGCCGCGTACGTCTCGACGTGCGTGGGGTGCAGCAGCGTACGCACACGGGGGTATTTGTCGAGGACGAGGCGCACGTCGGTGCGTGCGCGCACCAGGAGCGGCGCTGCGCGTGCAAACCGCGTCGCGCGCAGGTGCGCAAGGGCAAGGAAGGTCGCGGCGACGCACGCCGCGTCGTCCCACGTGGTGTCGGCGGCCAGCGCCGCGTCGGCCCCCGCCCAGTCGTGCGCGCGCATGCACTGCCAGGCGATCGTGCTGGTCGCTGGCTGCACGAGGCATACGAGCGTGTGCTTTGCGCCAAGCAGCGTATGCACCGGGCGGTGGTGGGCGGCGTGTGCCGCGGCGGGGAGCGGCCAGGGCGCCGCGGTCGTATCGTCGACGTCGTGCGCAGGAGCGTCGGGCGCCCCAACATGCACAGCGGTGCGTGCCAGGTCGTCGCCCGGCGGCTGCCGCAGCAGGGCCTTGGACGCCGGAATGTGGAAGAGGTGCCGCGGCGCGGTGTCGGCGTCGACGCGCAGCTGCTGCACGCGTGCGAGTGTGTGCAGGTCGTGCACCTCGATCGTGTCGTTGCGAAGGAGCGCGATAATGTGCCCATGTTCGACCACGACCGCGCGTGGATGCGCAGGCCACTCGAGCAGCTTGTCGGTCGGCTCGCCATCGGTGCGCAGGAACGCGCCGAGCGTGCCTGCGTTCGAGTGGCTCGTGACCAAAAACACGCGCAGCCCATCGATGTCTACCGGCACGATCGATGGCCGGACCCGCGCCGAAGACACGTCGGTGCTCTGTGAGATGGGTAGGCCGAGCGGCGTCTGGGTGCCGGTGTCGAGGTGCACGAGGCTGTATTCGGACGGGGTCGCAAGACACACGCGGTCGTCGAACCGCCGTGCAATGAAGGCGTCGCGTGCGATCGGTACCTCTTTGACGGTCGCCCATCCCCGGGCCTCGAGCAAAAGGAGGGCCAGCTTCTTGCGCTTGAGCAGGCACAGGCTCACGAACCCCAGTGCGGCGTCGTCGCCGTCGCCCGCATCCGGTCCATCGACGATTGCCTGGACGCCGCGGATCGGTGTGAGGGCCGCGGGCGCGGGCGCGAGGCGCGGATAGGTATAGAAGCGCAGCGTGTTTTCTGGGTAAGCGGCCGACGTACCACACAGCACCGCAACGAGCTCGAGCGCAGCATACACAACGAGACGCTCAATCGGCTTCCCAGTTGGAGAGACCTGGACACTCGATTCGTGGTGCCAAGGCGCGGCGGGGGCGTCGCGCGCAGCGCCCAGCGCGTCGCGGCCAGCGTCGGAGGGGAGGGTATAGTGGTGGATGCATCCGTCGCTCGATGCGAGGTAGGCGTGTAGATCGTGCACAGTGGCGCACCGCAGCACGCGACCGAGCTCGGCGGGTGAGCCTGGCGCAGCGTGGCGAGGGAGCGCCGCCGACGCCAGCGGCTCGATCGCATACGCGGCGCGTGCGCCCATCGTGGAGCGGGGTAGGACCTCCACCTGCGACTACGGACGCTCGGAGGTCGGCCTACGGTCCGGCGATGGGCCGAAGAGTGCGAGGCGCCGCACAAGCGCACCAAAGACAACGTGGGCGGCGCCGAGTGCGAGCACGGCATATGCGATCATCCATAGCGAGGACGACGGGATAGCACCGAGGTAGACGTGCTCGAAAGTGAGGTCAAAGACGAGCGGCTCGGCGTCGTGCACTGCGCTCGGCGCAGCCCAGCCCGCTATGCGCTCCGCGAGACCTAGGAGAACGCTGCGCGTACGCGGCGGCGTGGTATGCAATGGCACGCCCGTCGCATGCGCAGTGATTTGCACGAGGAGCAGCTCGCACGGCTTGGGCTCCGGCGCCCGTTCGCCGCCGAGCATGTCGGACGTGTGTACATCGATCGTGAACGTCGCAGGTACCTGTGTGAGCGAGGGAGCGTACGTTGGCGGGCCACGAAATGCGCAGTTGGTAGCGCTGCGTGAGGAACCAGCGCACGGACGCTGGAAGGCGGAGGAGCGCCGCGTCCCACCACCCTGTTTTTCGCTGATAAACGTGCACACCTGTCTCTATGTCGTCGTAGTCGGGGTACAGGGCTACCCAGGCGCCGTGCGAGGTACGCGGCAGGTGGAAGCGCCGCGGCGTCGGCGACGGCGACATGGTCGGCCTGCGTCAGTCGGTGCACCTACCAGCTCTTGGTCAAGAACTTGGCGTCGACGCCTGGTGCATTGTTTCGTAGATCGCACAGCAGTGGCCCAACCGTGCGGATCTCCGTGTTCGCCTGGGTGCCCGCTGCGGCGAGGAGCAGGAGCGCCGCGCCGCCGAGGTGCATCACGAACCTCCACATTGTGACGGCGCGATGGGCCATGGGACGAACGACAAGCTGTTTGTCACGCCGTCGGAGCACAGCGGCGTGTATGGACGGCATGGTGCAAGCACGGGCGCGCGTAAGGCTGAGGCAGCGGTCGTCGTTCCGTTCGATATGTGCGCACTGACGCACGAGGCATGGCGTGTCCCTGCGTGCCTCCCCGACGAGGGGCTCGTGTACGAGCGTGCAAACCTCGAGCGTTTCCTGGACAAGTACCATGTGAGTCCCGCGAGTGGGCGGCCTGTGTCGCGCGACGAGGTGATTGCGCTGGACATAGCGCGGAACGAGCGTGGACGGTGGTTCGACCCTGTGTCGTGCAAAGAACTCACCGACCACAGCCATCTCGTGGCGATCAAGCCGACGGGCCGAGTGTTTCTGTACGACACCGTGCAGCAGCTCAATCTCAAGCCCAAGATGCTCCGCGACCTCGTGGATGATACGCCGTTCACCAAGGCCGACCTGCTGACGATTCAGGACCCCCACGATCCGGAGCGGCGGACAATGCAAAAGATGTACCGTACGTACTACACCAGCGCTGACGACAGATGTGCAAAACAAGCTGACGCTGGCCACGACCGAGCATGCCGATGAGGTGCACATGTCGACCGGGAGCACGCGCGCGCTCCTGTCGCAGGTGCGGCAGCACTCGGTGACGAACGATGCGAAGGAGGCAACTCCGGCCCCGAGCGGAGCGGCGGGCGCCTCTGGTGCGCGTGCGCCGCGGCTTAGCAACCTATCTACGGGCCGCACCGCCGCCTCGTTCACCTCGACGTCGCTCACCCCCCGCACCAAGACGGAGCGGATTGAGGTGGACGAGGAGGCAGAGATGTTTGACCATGTCGCGGGTGCGAGCAAGCACCCCAAGGCGCTTGTGCGCCTCGTGACCAACTTTGGCGCGTTGGACATCGAGCTGCACGTCGACAAGGCGCCGCGCACGGTATGTGGCCGAAGCTCACGCAGTGTTACAACTTCTTGGAGCTGTGCCGCCGCGGCGCGTACAAGGATACCCTGTTCCACCGCAACATCCCCGGCTTTATGCTGCAAGGGGGCGACCCGACCGGGACAGGCCGCGGCGGGCAGTCGATTTGGGGCAAGCCGTTTGAGGACGAGCTGGTGCGCGCTGGCGCCTTTCGGCACACGGCGCGGGGTGTGGTGTCGATGGCGAACCGCGGCCCAAACACGAACGGCTCGCAGTTTTTTGTGACGTACCGTGCGACGCCGCACCTCGACACGAAGCACACCGTATTCGGGCGGCTCGTAGGCGAGCCGGGGAAGAGTGCCTCGTTCCGGACGCTGGATGCGCTCGAAAACGTGCCGAGCGACAACACGGACCGCCCGCTGCGCGACATCCGCGTGCTCGAGACCAGCATCGTGGAGGACCCGTTTGAGGCGTACAAGCAGCAGCGCGACGCCAAGTACCGGCGCGAGCACCTGGACGACGCTGCGCGGGCCGAGCGCGACGCCAAGCGGCGCAAGCGCGAGGAGGACCGCACGACGTGGCTGGGCACGCGCCTCGCCGACGGCGCGTCCAGTGAGCCGCGGACGTCGAGGCTGCCGCCGCCGCGCGATCCGCACGGCCTCGCGGGCCTTGGCGCGCCGCGCGCCGCGCCGGCGCCCCGCACCAAGGCCCGCCGGCTCGGCGACTTCTCGCAGTGGTGATAGCACGTGGTAACCACGTGGTGGTGGCGTGGTGCCCCACAGCGTCTTCCACGATGGCATTCCAGTCGATGCTGTCGGGCGCGGAGTGCAGCACGTCGAGCAACACGCTGTCGCAGTTCCTGAAGCATGCGCAGACGGATCGCTCGTTGCAGCAGGACAGTCTGCGCCCCGCGGACGTAGGCGCGCAGCGTTCCCAGTTCCGGACGCGCCCCGCCGGTGCGGGGCCGGCGCCCGAGATGGAGGCGTTTGCGAACCCCCGCGCGGGTGCGCCGGCGTTTGACATGCATGCGATGCGCGCCGAGATGGATGCGATGCGTGGTGCAGGTGCGCCGCCCGCGCATGTGGGTGCGCCGCCGTCTGTGTGGGCGCAAGAGATGCAGCGGCCGGCGGCGGCGTCGGCGGCGTCGGCGCCGCAGCGCGCCGCGCCATCGCACGCGTGGAGCGAGCAGTTTGTCGCGCGTGGTGTGCATGCGCCCCCCGGTGCCGCGACGGCCGCGCCCCATGCGCCGGAGCGCGCGGCGCACGGGGCGCCGATGCACCGCATGCCGATGGGCATGGGCATGGGCATGGGCATGCCGATGGGCATGGGCATGGGCATGCGTGCGCCGAGGAGCGAGGCGCAACCGGAGCGCTTTGTGGAGCTGGACGACGCGCAGTGGGAGGAGCAGTTCCGCCGGCTCGAGGAGCGCACGCAGACCAAGGGGAAGGGCAAGGAGGCCGAGGCGCCCGCGGCCGATGCGGCGGGTGCCGAGGCGCCCGCGGCGGAGGACGAGGCCGCGGAGCAGGCGAAGCTGCGCGAGTTTCAGGACCGGCTGGGCACGACGTTCCGTGATGCGAATCCCCGGTTCGAGGAGCTGTGGAATGCGCTCAAGGACCCCAGCGTGCACAAGACGAACGACGATCTTGCGAAATGGGAGGAGCAGCTGATGCAGGCGATTGCCGAGGAGGACCCGTCGCAGTCGACGCACCCTGGCGGCGGCCTGGGCCCTGGCGCGCTGGGCCTGAACGAGACGGACGGCCTGGGCGAGGCCGAAGAGCGCCTGCGGCCGATGCTCAACGAGGTGGACGAGGCCGGCTTCCCGGTGCTTGGCGAGTACGCGTATGCGCCCGCGAACCCGTACGTGGACCACCCCGCGCCGTTTGCCGAGGGGGTGCGGCTGCTGGAGCACAACGGGAGCCTGACGGATGCGGCGCTCCTGTTTGAAGTGGCGACGCAGCGCGATGCGGCGCCGCAGCGTGCGAACGAGATCCAGCGTACGGATGCGGAGCGGAGCCGCGCGTGGCAGCGCCTGGGCGAGTCGCAGGCGATGAACGAGCACGAGGAAAAGGCGATCCAGGCGCTGGAGCGTGCGCTGGCGCTCGACGCGGACAACCTCGGCGCGTATCTGTCGCTGGCGGTGTCGTACATCAACGAGGGGTACGACCAGGCGGCGAACGCGACGCTACTGCAGTACCTGCACCGCACGCACCCCCACCTTGCGCCCTCGCCCGAGTTCCCTGCGCTGCGCGACGAGGCGACGAATCCGTGGGCGCGGCTGACGTACGTGCGCGACCTGTTCCTCAAGGCTGCGCGGGAGAATGCGGCGAGCGGGCAGATGGACCCCGAGGTGCAGATTGCGCTCGGTGTGCTCTTCTACTCCTCGTCGAGCTACGACCAGGCGCGCGACTGCTTCGAGGCGGCGCTGCAGTCGCGCCCGGACGACTTCCAGCTGTGGAACCGGCTGGGGGCGACGCTCGCCAACGGCGGCAACCCCGAGCTGGCGACCGAGGCGTACCACAAGGCGCTCGAGCTGCGGCCCACGTTCACGCGCGCCATCTACAACCTGAGCGTGTCGTGCCTGAACCTCGGTGCGCACCACCAGGCTGCGGAGCACCTCCTGTCGGCGCTGACGCTGCAGCGTGCGCAGCCGCTGCCCGACACGGCCGACGGGCCGACGGAGCGTGCTGCGCCGCCGCTCGCCGCGAGCAAGGAGAGCGAGAGCCTGTGGAGCACGCTGCGTAGCATCTTTGTTGTGCTGAACCGCATGGACCTCGCGAATGCGTGCCATGTCGGCTCGGACTTGCAGCAGTTCCGCGATGCGGGCTTTGACTTCTAGACCACCGTAGCTACTTGGACAGTGCCGCACACACGGCGCGCACCGCCGGTGCAAACTGCTTGCGCGTGACGCGCGCGTCGCGCTGGGTGTACGCGGCGCACCAGGCGCCCGACGCCGCGAGGCCGGGCACGGCGAGCGGCGCCAGGTCGACGCCGTGCGCGCGGTGCGCCGCGAGCGCCTCGCCAAACGGCGACCGCGCATCAGGCGCATAGACGAGTAGCTCGCGGTGCGCCTGCCCCGCGTCGTCATGGAAGCCCGCGAGGACCACCTCGACATCGAGCTTGCGCTCCGTGCAAAAGGTGCGCAGCGCGTCGGTGAGCGCGTCGCTGCCGTCGCGCACGAGGGCCGCAAGCGGCTCGACGGTGCTCGACGTGCCGATGCGCCACACGCCGCCGCCCTGGGTCTCGCACTCGAGCAGTTTGTAGTCGCGCCGCAGCTTTTGCGCAACACTCAGGCCCGAAACGTCCGACTTGGCACGCACCAGCGCGTCAAACAGCGCCGCCTGCGCGTCGGCATCGGGGTAGGACGACTGGCGCGCAAGGAACGCGCGAGCCGCCTCGTCCACCGCCTGCGCCTTGCCCGCTTCGGGCGAAAAGTTGTACGTGTCGATCAGCACGGCGCTCAGCAGCAGGTCGGCCATCGCGGGGGGCAGCGGCGGCGCCGGAGGCAGTCGCGGCGCAAAGTACGTCGTCAGCACACTCGCGCACGAGCCCGCACGCTCCGGCGGCACAACAACGCGCGCGCCGGCATCCGTGTGCATACCCTCGTCGGCATGGTGGTCCACGACCGCCGCGACGTGCGCCGCCCGGAACGCATCGCTCACGCGGTTGTGGTCCACAAGCGCGAGCACGGCGTCCGCGCCGAGCGCCGGCATCTCGTCCACGCACACAAGCGCCTCTGGATCCACGCTGCACTTGTGCAGCATCGCCAGGTTCTCGGGGCGCAGCACGAGGTCCGCGCGCGGCGTCTGCACCACCGGGACCCACTGGGGGCCGCTCGGCTCGGCGTACTGCGAGAGGAACGCAAAACCAATGGCACACGCAAGGCTGTCAAGATCGCCAGCCTCGTTGCCGAGCACCCAGTGCGTCGCACCGTGTGCAGCGAGCCCTTTGCGGGTACGCAGGAACGCAGCGAGCGGTGCCGAGGCCATGGTGTGGGGTGCCAACCGTCGCTCCACCCCGCGCACGGCCTGGCCCAGAATTGGGCCGGTTTTTTTTTTTTCGGCACGCACCTCCACCCAACGCCGCAACCATGCCGCCGGCCGCCGCGGAGGGATTCGAGGCGTTTGCGCACCTGCTGGACGCGCGCCTGTTGCGTGCGCTTGCCAAATTGGGCTACGGTACCCCCACGCCCGTGCAGCGCGAGTCCATCGAGCATTCGCTTGGCGGAAACGCGCGCGATATCCTTGCACGCGCCCGCACCGGCAGCGGCAAGACGCTGGCGTATGCGCTGCCGCTCCTGCAAAAGATCCTGGCGGCGAAACGCACGACGAGCAAGGCGTCGGAGAACTATGCCGGGACGCGCGCGCTCGTGCTTGTGCCGACGCGTGAGCTTGCTGAGCAGGCGCACCGCCAGCTGCGCGACGTGCTGACCTATTGCCACGACGAAGTGCAAGTCGCGAACCTGGCGCGCTCCGTGAGCAACGCCGTGCAGAAGCTGCTGCTCTCCGAGAAGCCGGACGTGGTGATCGCGACGCCCTCCCGCGCGCTCGCGAGCCTCAAGTCGGGTGATCTGGTGCTCTCTTCGACGCTTGAGACGCTGGTGATCGACGAGGCGGATCTCATCTTTTCCTACGGGCACGACGAGGAGGTCAAGGCGCTTCTGCGCGACGGCTATCTCCCCCGCAAGTACCAGACCTTTTTGATGAGCGCGACGCTGAGCGACGACATCGACACGCTGCAGGGCCTCGTGCTCAAGGACCCGGTCGTCCTCAGGTTGGAGAACGACACGTCGCTGGCGCAGCAGCTGTTGCAGTACCACGTGTACACCTCCGAGGAGGACAAGTTTCTGCTCACCTATGTGATCCTCAAGCTGCGGCTCATCCGCGGCAAGTGCCTTTTGTTTGTGAACGACATCGACCGGTGCTTCCGTTTGAAGCTCTTTTTGGAGCAGTTTGGGCTGCGCACGTGCGTTTTGAACGAGGAGCTGCCGGTGAACAGCCGCTTCCACATCGTCGAGGAGTTCAACAAGGGCAAGTACGACTACATCATCGCGACCGACGCCAACGCCACCACCGGCAAGACGACCGAGTACGGCGTCTCGCGCGGCATCGACTTTGTCGCTGTGGCGTGCGTCATCAACTTTGACTTGCCGACGTCCACCAGCGCATATACCCACCGCGTCGGGCGCACGGCCCGCGCAGGCAACACCGGCACGGCGCTGAGCTTTGTCGTGCCTGCGGACGAGTTTGGCAAGAAGAAGGCGATCAGCTGCCCCACGTGCCGCGACGACGAAGTCGTCTGGGCCAAGATCGTGCGCAGCCAGCAAAAGGCGGGCCTCGTGGGGCCCGAGGGGATCCCGGCGTGGCGCTACGACCAAAAGCAGGTCGATGCGTTCCGCTACCGCATGCAGGATGCGCTGCGCAGCGTCACCAAGGTCGCGATCAAGGAGGCGCGCATCCAGGAAATCAAGAACGAGATCCTGAACAGCAAGGCGCTCAAGGCCCACTTTGAGGAAAACCCCAAGGACCTTGAGTATCTGCGCCACGACCGCGCGGCGCATCCTGCGCGTGTGCACCAGCACATGCGGCACATCCCAGCCTACCTGCGCCCCCGCATCGCGGCAATCCCTGGCACCGCACAGGTCGCGCGGCCCGTGGGCTACGTGCCGAAGCACAAGAGCCCCAAGGGCCGCGCCAAGGCGGGCAAGCCGCACGGCAAGTCTGCGGCGCGCGCGGCGGGCGCCAAGAAGAAGAACGACCCGCTCCGCAAATTCCGCTCGTAGCTGACGTAGCTGTGCCTCCACACCATGAGCTTCTGGGGCAGCCTGCTGAGCGCACGCGCCGCGCCGGCGCCGAGCGCGTCCGGAGCCTCGGCCGCGCGCGACGCAGGGCTGCTCGCTTCCGCCCACGAGCAATGGGATACGATCCGCGTACGTGGTGCCGCTCACCTAGTCCTTCCTCGCGTCGCCGGACCGCCGCGCGATGCAGGGCGGCGTCGATGACACAGGCATCCCCGCGTGCATGGACCAGCTCGTGCATGTACTGCTCACCGAGGACCGGCTGTCGAAGGACGCAACGCTCGGTGCATGCATGGAGTTCGTGTTCGAGCAGGACGGTACGCTTTGTGCCTGACCCAGTCTTCGAAGGGCTTCTTGGCCTGTGTCTCGCCGACGAGCCGCGCGGCGTCAAGCGCGCCATGATTGCCATGTTTGGTAAGCTCGTCGGCGGCATGCGCCCAGCCTTCCTTGCACACCAAGGCGTGCTTCGCGTGCTCGCACAGCTGCTGCACCACAGCATCCACACCGACCCCACGGCCGAAGGCGACGGCACCACCGAAGCACTGCTCGACCTCGTGTGCGAGCTCGCCACACATCTAGGCACCCAGCCAAGTGTGCTGCGCCTGCTCGTCGAGCTCGGCGCCGCACACGCCGCTGCGCAGCCGCGCGATGCGTTCCCCGTATTCGCTTACCTCCTGCAGCACCTGCACCATCCAGGCGCGCGCGGTTTCCGCGTGCGCACCGCCGCGCTTGCCTTCCTACAGGGTTTGCTGGATGCAGACGCTGGGTTGCTTTCGGTCGTGTCGCACAGCCGCCTCGCCGAGTCGCTCAGCACCGCGACGGCCGCGTCGTATGGTCTATTGCCGATGCGCCTCGACGCGGCTGCTTCTGAATCAGCGCAGCGCGTGTGCGACGCCGAACGTGCACAGCAGTGGCGCAGCGTTGTTGAAGCATGGGTGGATGTGGCATTCGTGCCGGAGCTGTGCACGTTTCTGGACCTCGTGTGGCTTACCCAGGCGACGATGCATGCCTGTGCATCCCATCCGCGGACCGAGGCACCCTGCATCGACCAACTCGAGCAGCTGCGTGCGGATATCCTCGACCACTTTCGGTCCACGTTTCTTGAGAGCGTCGTGCACCCGTCCATTGCAGGGTGCAGTCTGAGCGAAGGCAGTGGACCCGCCGTGCTCCTGTATAGTGCCCTGCTCTTCATCATGCTCGATCCTCGGGGAGCTCTGTCGCAGGTCGCGTGCACGGCACAGGGCGAGCGGCCTCTCAACGAGGTCATAACCGAGTGTATTGCAGCAGACGATGCGCCGCTCCCGGTGCGCGTACTCGGGCTCCGTGTTGCGGCACTCTATGCGCGGCGTCGTCAACTCCACGACGTGACGCGCGGCGCCGAGGTACAGCGCCCGGCACCGCCGTCTGCCACACCCATACTCGCCGCGCTCATTCATACCTTGCATACGCCCCGCACGCCCGTGGGGCTGGACGACCGGTATACGCTGCACCTCGTCGAGACGGAGCGGTGTATGCGCATGGACCCCGACTATCGCTTTGCGGACTGCATCGTACCCGCGGCGGACGGCGTTGAGCTGCGGCATGCCATCCTACGGCAGCCCATGGACCCTCACGACCACATCTTGATAACCTTACTGACGCAGCTCTGCTCACTGCTCGTCCAGCCGCTCGTGCTGAACATCGAGGTGACCCGAGCCCTGGCTTCGCTGTGCCGCTCACCATTCGTGTCACTGGACGACGTGCTGTATGCGAGCCATGGCGAGACCCCACCGCTGCTCCTAAGCGTACTGGTGCGTCTCACGCAGCAGGTGCGTCTATGCATCGAGCGTGTGCCCGATTTTGGCTTCTATCTCGCGCAGCGGCGCAACCAGCAATGGCACCTGACCAAAACCACGGCTGCCACCATCGGCGCCCACAGCCCCCTCGCTGAGGCGTATGCTGACAGCAAAGCGCTTGGGTCGCTCCAAGATACCCTCGACGACCTCTCGCCGCTGCCGCCGACCGTCTACGATTTGCAACTGGAGCTTGACACACCCACCTTGCCGCCTACTTCGCATGTGCGCCCCGGACCGGTTCGCAACAGTGCCAAGCACCTTGTGATGCATATCGCGCCGTGCTCGGTGTTGGGCCTCACCCCTGCGACTGCCTCGCCGTGCCGGCGGCCCTTGCTGCACGTGCTGGACAGCATTTTGCTCTTAGACGAATTTCTTGTGGAGCTCGCGGCGCTTCTGCAGCTGCGCGTGGCGTGGGACGTAGATCCTTCGTAGTGGAGGCATCGGCCCATGCGCCCTGCGTCGCGGCGTTGGATGCGCGCATCGGCCCCGGTCGCGATTGCCGCCTATGTCGCGTATGTAGCGACCAACTTACACAAGCTTTGCCTACTATGTCACGATCTACGAGCACTTGTGTAGGTGATCGGCTCACGCAGGGGGGCGCGTTTGGGCTCCCTACCGCGCGCGAGCCACCCTTCCTGACTGGGCGTCGGTGATGTACGCGATCGTTTCGCATATTTTGTTGGCCCAAGTTTGTATTCTCTACGCTCGGATCTATTGCTCTCGCTCCGTCCTTGTCGACCCTGCCGCATACCTCTCGCGGTACACCCAGCAGTCCAAGGGTTGGATGTCGACGCTCCGCCAGGCCTGCAGCACCGCACCTCTCGTTTTGCCGACACCGCATCCCGAATGGTCTGGGGCCGATACCAAAGACGCAGTTGTCTTTCTCGCAGACGAATCGGGGAAACCCGTACAATGCTGGAGGGACCGCTGTAAAGGGCATTGGAGAACACCACGCATGCACCATTGCAGTGCTTGTGGGCATTGTCGACTCCTGCTAGACCACCACTGTGTATGGGTACGTGGATGCTCTCTGACCTAGTTTGACAACTGCCTGACCGTTCCGGACTCCATCGGTCCCTTCTTGCTCTTCCTGTTTTTGGTACCAGTTCTAATCGTCTATGCAGAGTGGCCTTTGTTTCCCACAGCATGGTCACATACCCGGGAGTTATGGTGCTTGGCCAAATCCGAGCCGACCATTGCACATGGTTTCCTAGATCACTGGTGGAGCTGGTGTCTCGGACCCGTACCTCGTTACCTGTTTGCCTTGTTTTTAGGTACGCAATCATGGTTAGCTCACCCAGCTCACTGCACTGCTCAGAGAAACATGCATATCGGGGTCGTTGGAGGTGCTACGGACACGTTTTCGCTAAAAACGCCGCTTTGCGTCACGGTCGGCCTAATGTTTAGCATCTTTACGCTTGGTTCGTGCCTCTTCTGATTATTAGGTCTGCTGCTTTCCACGCTCTACTACGCGTCTCAAGGGAAATTTACAGCCGAGGTCCAGCACGAACGCCGTGTACAGAAGAGAGCACGGCAAGGTGAACGCTCTCTTCGTGACCAAGATCCTCGTTTATTTTTATGTATACCTAACATCGGCAACCAAGGCCAAGTCACAGAGTTGGCCATTGACACACTGCATGATGGCTGTTGTATCAATCTCGCTTCGTATGTTGGCCTGCAGCCAGTCACCCCATTCAACGCAATGCCTCTACGGCGAGGCTTCAGAGATACTGCTGACAAACTACATTGTATCAACTCGAGCTAACCGCCTGTCACGCGACGCTCATATGCATGGGTCATTTAGCCTTCTTCGCATGAAATAGCCAATCCCTGGTAAGTCATTTAGGGCTAGGGATGTTCTCAGATAATCGCAACCTCCTTTTTCTGTAATCGATCGGATCAGATTCATTTAAACTTTTTTTTGATGCAAGTCTGGCATCATTCGGCGCCCAATTAATACCCTTGACGAATAGAATCACTTGTGTGGAGAAAAATTTCTCGCACACGACAGCCCTAGTCGAGAAATCTATCCTGATAGCTGTAGAAGCACATTTTTTCGTCGTCAGCGGGCAGATGGGCTTTCGCGGCAAAATTGTTGGGATGCAGTGGACAAATATCGTAGTTTTCGTATTTATACAAGCCCTGTGCGCAGATTATGAGTTCCGAGACCACGGTCAAGTTTCATCAGCATGATCCACGGTCCGAATTCGCCGGATGCGCCAACTAAGAAACAAATCAAAGCGGCCCAAGGACCTCATGATCAGCCCGACTCATTGCTCTACCTTTTTCCGCTTCGGATGACTTACCTCATTGCGGCCATCATCGGTGTTGCCGTGCTCAACCATGCTCTCCGCCTCATTCGTCAGTATAGACCCATGACCGGAAAGGCCATGATGAAGATCCCCGGATTGACATTTACGCTGGCGCTGATTCGAAGCGTCAGCTGTATTCGCATTAGGCCTATTGGTCCTTTTGTGTTCCCACCCATGCATGCATTGATTATTTGCTCGTCCTTTGCCATCGCTACGTTCACATGGTGCTTGTCGCTGAAGCCATATTACCGCCAAAACTTTGAATGGGGTAAACCTCCGCTTGCTATGCGTGCGGGAGGAATGGCGATAGCTCTGGTCCCGTTTATCTGGTCTACTGCGCTGAAGGTGAATCCCATCTCAATGCTGACTGGTATATCCCATGCCCGTCTGCAAGTGTATCACCAGAATTTCGCAAGACTCTTCCTTCTGTTCGGTATAATTCATACGGTACCATTTATCAAACAAATGCTCGATGACGCGGGCTATCAGAACCTGAAAGCTTATTGGAACATTGGCGATCGCTACTGGTCCGGAACCTGCGCACTCGTCTTTATCTTCTGGATGTGTGTTTCGAGTACGTCTGTGCTAAGAAACCTATCCTACGAATTTTTTGTGATTCAACATATTATCTCCATTATTGTTGTTACCACAATGCTTTTTATTCATGTCCACAAGACATTCAACGCTCACCTTTGGCTCTGGTGTGCCATGGCTTTTTGGATTTTCTCCATCGTGGTGCGGTCTTTGCTCGTGCTTTACTCCACGCGCTTTTTTACTGGCCCCAAAGCACGCGTTGAAGTGCAGACTGAAATACACGCAGCTCACGACGAAAAATCTCCTCAAGGCCAGGAGGGTGTTGAAGCTTTCCGCGTTTCATTTCAAACTCCTCTTCGCTGGGCTCCTGGACAGCACGTCTATATACGCTTCCCTGGTATCAATCCTATCCAGGCGCATCCTTTCACCATTATGTCTCTGCCAAACGCGGCTCGTTTCACTAATTCAGAGCTCGTTTTGATTGTTCGGGTACACAATGGCATAACTCGCAAGATTTTCAACTTTTTGGAAATTGAAAAAGATCGGCAGATGGAGACCAAGGAGCTCAAGTCTGTATCCACGTCATCCTCTGATGCCCAAGAAGCAGACGTGGAGGCGTTGGAGGTCATTGAATCCGAGGCACCGCCCCAAGCTACTGCAGAGGCAAAGCAGGGAGCGAAGGAGGCAATTAAGGCTGTCAACAGTGAGATCCCCAAGATGCACTTCAAGTCTAGCAACTTGATTGCCTGGGTTGATGGCCCCTATGGTTATTCCATGGATCCGGCTATGTTTGAGCATCCGATTTTCATTGCGGGTGGTACTGGTGCCACCTTTGTATTCCCCGTGCTACTGGACCTTATGCGCCGGATGGCCCGTAACCCGAGGAACATTCTAGTCAAGAGTACCCGTCTTGTTTGGACCAGTCGGTCCAGGGTTATGATCGGTTGGATGAAATCCGCTATTGATGAAATCCTTGCGATCCGCGCAACCCTCGAACTCAAGTTTGACATTACGATTTATGCATCTAACGAGAAGGAAATCAACTCTGACCTTCTTGGGCACGACGTGACCGTAATTCATGGATGTCGCCCTGATGCCAAGCAGATCCTGGCAGAGGAGTTTGCGGCTGCTAAGGAGGCCAACTTGACCAGCTCCTGTGTTTATACTTGCGGTCCTGAATCACTTGGTCGCAATGTCAGCAACGCAGTTGCTAAGGCTAATTACGATATTCTGCGTGGCCGTATGGGGTCCCTCCGTGAAATTGCTCTGGAGAGCGAAACTTTTGGGTGGTAATGGTAAATGGTATCCATGGTTCTTTGGTTCTAGCGTCAGCTATGTAATAGTAATTACATTATAGACCTAGCGAGATACGGATCGATTTCAAAATTAAATATTCCTCCCTATCAATTGGCTAAGATTTAATGCTGACGATCATTAATTCTATTTATGAGATGTAGCACTCTGATCAAGATCATCTCAGATGGAGAAGTGAAAGGAAAATGCCGTATTAAACCGGCGAGCTACGTCAGGAAAACTGCATTTTTCTTTTCACCTGTCCTACATGAGTAAAGTAACATTAGCGCGGCGGTGGGGAGATTCCGATCCTGAGCCATGGGACAAAGAATTCAAATACGAATATCGTACGTACTCGCAATGCGCTTCAGAAACTGACTCAAAATGAAGGAAGCACATACCTTTTCTGCTCTTTTATTTTTTTGGCCATTGTTTGTCATGCATTGCAGCTTCTCCGCCAAGTTCGGCCCAATGCCGGATTTTTCATCTATCGGGTCAGCGCGGCAGCCCGGTTCATCGCCTTGATTCGAAGTATCGCCTACATTCACATCGGAGAAAGAAGGTTCCTCCGTCTGCCACCTATGAAGACTTGTATTATTATTGGATCTTTCTTTATTTCTCTGGTGGCTTGGGTATTCTCAATTAAGCCGCATTATCGCCCTTCCGTGGACGATGGCGATCCACCTCTTTCTATCCGCTCTGGGCTTCTTGCTGTGTCTTTTTTCCCGTTTATGTTTGCTTGTGCTCTAAAGGTTAATCCAATCTCAATATTAACCGGGATTTCCCATGCAAGACTACAAATTTATCATCAATGGTTCGCATTTGGAATGTTCTTTTTCGGTATGGTACATGCCATTCCATTGCTTTGGCAGTACTCGAACGATAAAGGGTACGCGTACTTGAAGCTAGCCTACAATGAGAGCCAGTTTTTCTGGACAGGCACAGTTTGTATTTGTCTGGTATTCTGGATCCTGTGCTCCAGCTTTGGTGTTTTCCGCAACTTTTCGTATCGGTTTTTCGTCGTTCAGCACATCATCTCTGTTGCTACACTCCTTGGGTTCCTCTTCAAACACGTTGATTCATTACTGAAAAGTCACTTTTACTTGTGGTCTGCAGTTGCTATGTGGTTGTTTTCTATCGTGGTGCGCAGCTGTATGGTTCTTTATTCGTCCGACTTTTTTGCCTCTCGTCGTGCACAAGTGGATGTACAAACTGTCACAAATTATCCGCTGGATGGAAAAAAGAACGTTACCCAGGGGGGAGAAACAATTCGGCTTTCTTTTTCTACTCCGTTACGATGGAGCCCTGGACAGCATATCTATGTTAGGTTTCCCGGGTTTGCCATTGCACAGGCCCATCCCTTTTCGATCATGTCCCTCCCGAGCCAAAGTCGCACCAATTCGCAGCTGGTTCTTCTCGCCAAAGTGCATCGTGGAACAACAAGCAAAATATTCAATTATGTGAAAAATCACTGTATAAAGGAACGCACCTTCTCTGACCAAGTGAATACGAAATCAGACACTGATGTAACCAATGTCGTTGATCTTGAGCGTCAGGAGCCTGGGTTTGTCAAGGAGCATTGTCGCTCCATCTCACCTCAATTGGAGGTGGAACCCGCTATTCAGCAATCCAGAATACAATCTGCTCGTGTTGTAGCTTTCTTGGATGGACCCTACGGTTTCACAACTGATCCAGCCAGCTATGATAATGTGCTACTGTGCGCCGGTGGAACTGGGATTGCCCATGTGTTCCCTATCGCACATCATTTGCTCCGCCGCCGAAATGATAATATACCGAATATTCTTACCAAGCGCCTTCGTCTAGTTTGGTCAACGCATTCGACCGGGCTGTTGGATTGGGTTGAGGCCGAATTGAAAACGCTCGTGACACTCAAGGAGACGTTACCGATCCAGGTGGACATCGATGTATACGTTACGGGAGAAGCCTTGGGGGCAGCATATCAAACTTATGTGCAGACGCTCGTGACAGTCTATGGCATTCGTGCGAACGTTTCTTCCATTGTGGAAGAGGAAGTTGACCGGGCTGTGAAAATGAACTCCGAGTCGCTGGCCATTTATGTCTGTGGCCCAACTGGCCTGGCCCATACTATGGGTAACAGTGTTGCATCTGCCAATTGGGCGCTTGCCAAAGGAAAGCTTGGCTCGCTCCGAGACATTTACCTCGATGTCGAAAGTTTCAACTGGTAAACCGGTTTGTATCGAGGAGTTTCATTTTTCCTATGTTTTATAAGTGGTTTCCAGGTTCAAGTGTACAGTTGCATTTTTGTATCCATGACGTTCATGAAACTAGCCAGGATTCTCTCTGAGCTGTCTAGAAGAGACTGCGCGTAGTGGGGATCTCTCCAGGTTGGAATTTCTAACTTTGCTGCTGCGGATCGTGGTATGACGTACGTAATCATCAGCGGTGAGTTTTCGGAGACTTTCCGAAAAAGTGCGGAGAGTATTCGGCACAGTTGGCTTTCAGGTGTTCTTCCTATAAGAAGCGCGATCTTACGAAGCGAACTTGGAAGTCTATTTCATCCCATTTCTTGGCATGGAAAACGTCACGGTTTTGCATACCGGGACAAGCGACACCCGAGAGCCGTGGGATTTCCAGTACAAATATGCGTACCGTACGTTCTCCCTTTTTAGTGGGGCTTACCATTCCCAGGTACCACGTATATCTTGTGCGCATTCGTGTTTGTGGCCGCTGTTTGCCATGCACTGCAGTTGATCCGCCAAGTATTTCCTAGTATGGGTGCCCGTCTGTATGATTTTCCTGGAGTGCCGCGCACTGTTGGCTTGCTTCGCGCTATTTCTTATGTGCACCTACCGGCCTACGGTCCGCTTCGGCTACCATCCCTGAAGGCATGCATCATTATTGTGTCATTTTTTGTGTCCATGGTGGCCTGGATTTTCTCCATTCAGCCGCACTACCGAGAAAATGCCGAAGCCGGGTCTCCCCCCCTTGCGATCCGATCCGCTATGGTCGCAGTCTCGCTCTTCCCTTTTATCTTTGCATGTGCTCTAAAGTTTAATCCAATCTCTATGCTCACAGGCATCTCGCATGCCCGACTACAGATTTATCATCAAAGTTTGGCCTTTACTATGTTCTTCTTTGCGTTGGTGCATGCCATTCCTTTTCTGTGGCAATATTCCCATGACTTTGGGTACGCCTATTTGCATAAACAATTCTCTGAGGACTCCATGTACTGGACTGGCACTGTGTCGATTGGGCTTGTCGGATGGATGCTGTGCTCAAGCCTGGGCGTGTTTCGCAATTTTTCGTACCGCTTTTTCGTGGTACAACACATTGTGAGCATCGCCCTTCTACTCGGCTTTCTTTTTGCACACGTCATGGAGATGCTCCGGAGTCATTTGTTTCTTTGGGTGGCGGTGGCTCTATGGATTTTTTCCATTGTCGTGCGCGGCTCCATGGTGTTGATTTCATCTGACTTTTTCGCGGGGAAGCGTGCGCGGGTCGACGTTCAAACGGTGACAAGCTCGCCTCTGAGTGGCACTGGTACATCCACGCGCAGTACCGAAACGGTCCGCATTTCGCTCTCTGCCCCCATCCGCTGGCGGCCGGGGCAGCACATTTACGTTCGCTTCCCCGGATTTGCGGTGGCTCAAGCACATCCCTTTACGATCATGTCGCTTCCCAATCGGAGCCGTCTCGACTCGCAGATTGTGCTGCTGGCCAAGGTGCATGGCGGTACCACGCGCAAAATCTATGAGTATGTCCAAGGTCATGCCAAGACGGAACATGTCTTTTCGAACGAGGTGAACCGTGGCGAAGCGCCTGGCGCCCAGCTGGTTGGTGATGAGGAAAAAGGCGTTTCGGTGTCGCCCCGCCTTGAAACGAAGGCGGCCGTGCAGCACTCTCTCATTCGGTCAGCAAGCATTGTGGCTTACCTTGATGGTCCATACGGTTTTACGACAGATCCTGCAAGTTATGCCCAGGTGGTACTGTATGCGGGCGGAACGGGCATTTCACACATATTCCCCATTGCCTATCAGCTGCTTCAGCGGTGTGCTGCGGGTGATGCACGCGTCGTCACGCGACGCATCCGCCTTGTGTGGACGACGCATGCTACCGGCCTAGTTGACTGGCTGGCTGCGGAGCTGGCAGAGCTGGTGCATCTACGGAGTGCTTCGCAGGCCGAGTTTTTGCTGGACGTGTGTGTGACTGGTGAAGAGTCTGGCGCCAAACACAAGACGTTTGTTCAAACACTCATTACCTCGTATGGTGTGCGCATTGACACGGGCGCCATTCTCCGTGAGGAGCTCGACGTGGCGAGCAACATGCAAGCCACGTCGCTCGCCGTCTATGCGTGTGGCCCAGCCTCGCTAGCCCATGATGTGAGTAATCACACGGCACGCGCGAATTGGGACCTTGCGTGCGGGCGCCTCGGCTCCCTGCGCGACGTGTACTTGGATCTGGAAAATTTTGGATGGTAAACCCCTCTATAGAAGTTGTTGGTCTATCTTATAACGAGGTTTTCTGGGTATGCATGCCCTGGAGTGAGGCAGCTCGGCGCGCTGCGGCGTGGCGCTGTGCGGTCACAAATGTGGCGAGGGACACGAGTGCCTGAGCATGGGCAGCGTCGAGGTAGCCGTGCTTTCGAAGCTTGCCGAGCTCCGCCTCCCATCGCTTGAGGAGGGCATATTCGTTGGGTATGGGGACGGTGCGCGCCGTGGTAGAGCCGTGCCACCTGCGCCAGCGGAGCTCGCGCCGCAAAGCCCCGTACTGGAAGCGCAAAACGCGCCGGACAAGCCGTGTGTCGCGTGCGTTTCTCGCGAAATGGAGGAGCTTGGTAAACGGCCGTGCGTCGAGCAGGAGGGGCGTGCGGTGCGCGGCATCGGGGGATAGGACGCCCCATGTGCGCTCGACCGTCTGCAGGAGTACAAGCATCGCTTCGCCACGGCCGCTGGGCGCTGTAGCAGCAACGGCATCCATCGCCAGTAGTACCGTGCGCACATCGGGCTCGAACAAGAAGCGGGTATCGAGGGGCAGCAAGGGCCCCGACGGCGACGCCGGCCCTGGCAGCGGGGTACGTGCCATTTTCTCAAAAATTTGGCCGGCATTATGTGGTTCGCCGGCACGCACGAAAGCGGACAGGAGGGTATGGAGCAGCGTCGGCCCAGGGATCGGCGCGTCAGGGTCCGTGATCAAGTGCGATGGCCCAGCGCGGAGCACGCGTGGCGCCTGCTCCGACTCGACTGGAAGCGATGTGAGGTAGACATTGGCGAGAGCGAGGGCCTGGTGTGCGCGGCATGAGCGGGCGTACAGATCGAGGAGTGCCGCGACGATCCACGTCGGCAGCGGCGTAAAAACCCGCGATTTGTCCTTGGACAGGTCTGTCTGGGCCCGCCGAATCTGCATGCCGAACTCGTCCAAGAAATGGGACCAGAGTGCGTTGCGTGCGTGCCGTTCATCGTCGCTGAGTGTCTGTGCCGCATCAGCGACATGCGCTTCACCCGTGACCATCTGCAGCGCGCCTTTGGTGCGGAGCATTGCACGACACATGAACGGCGTCCAGTGCTCTTCATTACGTGACTTGACCAGATTATGCATCACCGACCAGTTGTCCTGCTCGGCTGCGAGGCCAAAGAGCGTGTTGTCGAGCCGGGTCAGGAGCAGTGGCTCGTGCTTCGGCACGTCATCGGATCGCAGCGATGCCTGCTCACGATGCTGCTGCGTCCAAGCTGCTACCGAGGTACGCAGTCGTCGCAGGGTATACACATCGCGCCGACGCCGGGCGTACCGCATCAGAAGAAGCAGCGCCTCGGCGCTGTCGGCGCTGCCAATCGCCAAGCGGGTACGCGACTCTTTGACACGCTCGACGTACCAGTCCATTAATGCTGATGCGCACAAGAATGGTTCGGTATGTATTTTTGTGCGCAGGGCGCGCACAAGACGTGCCTGCTCGTCGCGGCGATCGCGGATCACTGGCGTAGCGCGACTGTGGGGAAGGGGGGCGACAGGTACGGCCACACCGCGCCGCAACGGCTCAGAGGAGCCGGAATGGGGCCCCTCCGCATGCTGCGCCACCACCTGTACCGCACGTAGCGGCGCCGCGGCGCGTCGCGCGTGCGGCAACGCGCGAAGGCGCGGCCTTCGCAGCGCCCACAGCATCAGACAGGAAGGCGTGGAGACGTCACGTGAGACTCGTTTGCGACGTCGACATGGAGGATCCGGCAGAGATCGCGGTGCTGACGACCGAGTTTGTGTCGAGTACGTGGCGCACTAACCCAGCACTCGACAACCTCCCGCTCGAAGTGAGCCATATCCTTCGCGAAATTGAGATCAAGGATGGAAAGGTGCAAGGTACGTGTCTTTTTCACCCAGACACCCTCGCTCGGATCGCGTCGAAGCAGGCGCAGATGCGCGAGCTGTACACGGCGACTGAGACCGCCGGCATTACGTCCAGCACAGCTGAAACCAACAAGACGAAGCTCGAGAAGCTCGCTTCGCGCATCGCGGCCGATTATGTGCGCGTGGAGGAGTGGTCAAGCCAGAAACGCACCTTGGCCCATGGCCTGTGGCGCAAAGTCCACGCCCACTACGATCGGGCCCTGCACGACATCCAACAGATTCACCCCGATGTTGTGGCAAGTGTTGCATCTACGCTGCCCAAGGTACCCGAAGTCGTGCCGCCTCATGCACTCGCTATGGCTCTGGCCGATGCGGGGATCGGTGAGTCGGACGATGGCACAGAGGCCAAAGGCAAGCGCAAACGCACCGTGTCGTCCGTGCATGCCAATGGAGTTAGCCGACAGTCTCCGGCGGTGTACGGGCGGCATGACCGCGCTGCTTCCCAGTCGCATTCTAGTCGGCAGACGCCGCTCGGTGACGACGACAGTGTGGCCAGCAAGGATCGCTCTGCGGCCGTGTTTGAGGCCGAGGAAGAGCGCGACGAGAACCTGTACTGCTTCTGTCAGCGCGGGTCATTCGGTGAAATGATCGGGTGCGACTCGGACGACTGCAAGTACGAGTGGTTCCACATCGGATGTGTTGGCGTCTCGAAGCCACTGCCACAGACCTGGCTGTGTAGCGATTGCCTGGCGAAGAACAAGCGCCGGCGGCGTGGATAGTGTACTATATGTAACATAGTTGGGAGTTTGAGCGACAACGACTAAATGTGGGCCGTTGCGTACCCGGCGTCTTCAAGCAGGCGGGTCGCAACGAGACGGGCGCTCGAGACACAACCTGGGTCAGTGTTCTGGCGTACCTTCAAGCAGGGGCACACCGAAGCTCCAGCTGCCCGTGAGCCAGATGCCGGGGAGCCGCTCCATATCTGCTTTGGATGCCGGCCGCCCTTGCAGCGGCCCGAGGCGGAGTTGTTTCCGTGCGTTTTCGTAAGGGTCGGCGTCGCGCCGGCTGGGGGCATGTTGGAAGAAGGCACGTCGTGCGTTGCGTCCCGGTAGGGTCAACACGAACCGCTCAAAAAAGCTCTTGCGGAGGATGCAGTCGGCGTCTGGGAAAAGCCACGAAAGTGGGTTCGTCGTCTGCATCACGGTTTGGGACGACGCATCGCCGCGACAGACAATGTGCGTCGCCATGGTGTACCGAGGCCCTTGGACATCGTTCTCAGCACTCACGAGGTTCAAATCGCGCCAAAGCGCGCGGTCAGATGGGAGAATGGTGGTATCAGTATGGCATACAACGGTGCTCTGTTCGTACCGCATTTGGGTGAACGCATCCCGTACCTGCTGACACCGCGTTAGGTCTGCGTCGTGCATAGGGCCCAAGTGCCGTTCATAGAGGCCGAGAAGCTGCGCCGTTTGCGTACATTGTGTCGCAAAGACAATGTGGTCGTAGGGCGCAAAGTCACGCAGTGTGTCGTCTTGCATTTTGGCGCGTACCATAATGCGCCGCACACCATCCTCGCCTTGATGCGGTACCAAATCCACAATGGTCGTACCCAGGTAGATATGGTCTGCAGAGATGGGCTTTGCAAGCGCCTCTACCACGAGTTGTACACCCCCAGCGACCGTGTAGTGCAAGGAGAAAAAGGTACGGGCAATGTACTCGAGCATCTCTGCCGCAGGCAGCTGCTCGACAGCCTCCAAGTCGGTTGTCATGATGGATGCAAACAGGGGAAATAGCAGATCGTCGGTAAACCGGCGGCTGAGGCACGTCTGCCGACACCACGCCTGGAACGTGAGTTGTGCGAGCGCATGATCCGGCTTTGTCGTATGTTGAAAATAGGAGTGGTACATGGCCAGCATGTTCAACAGCACATACGAGACGGCAATGCGAAGAAAGGAGAACCAAGCGCGCATGTGGCCCGATAGGCCAGTGGGTGGGGGGTATAGGTGGACCTTGCGGTTCTGTCGACGTCCGTTGTACAGGAGAACCGGGTCTGGTCCATGCTGCCGCTTCGCCGTCTCGGCATGCTTAGCGCATGAGGAAAAGGCAAAGGTGAAGCGCGACGTGCGAAACTGGATACCCAACGAGCGGTATAACGCGAGGAGCTCCGGGTAATAGCCTGTGTAAGCTCTACTTGCGCACCTTCCGAGAAGGAGCGCATGGGCACGTCCACGCGGACCTCTTTTCCGTCACGCTCCACCGAAATGCTCTCCGCATCCATGCCCAGTTTCGGTTGCCGCTCAAACAGGTCGACGTGTACACACCGCCCCTTGTCTGGGGGCGTTTGTGCGAGATAATATGCGGTCGTAAGCCCGGCCAGTCCGGAGCCGACGACGGCTACGCGGACATCTGGGCTGCCCGTCAAAGTCATGCTCGAATGCACGCTTCGGATGTTTGCTGACAATTTCACTGGCGTGAGCGTGCGCCGAGCCCGCGCATCTCGGCACACCCCGATTCAGGGTTCTCGCCCGATTTTCGCCAACCCCAGACCTCGCGCTGCCTTTTCACACGTGGGGAAGGGTATGAGAGGGTGGGCGCGAGATATTCGGACAGGGTCCACCAATCAAGACAATGGTCCAGGGAAGCGTAGCGGGCTGCCCATGCATGCAGAAAGGAGAATTTTGCTCGTAACATGATGGGACACAGCATTCTGGACGGGCAGGAGGCGCTCGCAAGAAAGGACGAGGTCGACAGCACCACTGCCCCCGTCGCCAGTGGCGATCTAGATGACAGAAAGGGCAATGCAATGGTTGTAGGGACCGATTTTGAGCTCGTCACTCCCGAAGGCACGGTGGGCCGTGCCTACACAGCGAAGGCTGCTGTACTCAACCAGGCCGTCCAGGATATTGGGTTCGGATACTACCAAATTATGTTGTTCCTCGTGATCGGCTTTGGGTGGGCGAGTGACAACCTATGGCCGATTGTGACCTCGGTCATCCTTCCACCGGTTGGCCGCGAGTTTGGACGCAGCTCCAACCGCACCCCGCTTATTACACTCGCACAAAATATCGGCCTGTTTGCCGGTGCACTGTTCTGGGGCTTTGGCTGCGACATTTTCGGGCGCAAATGGGCGTTCAGTTTGACGCTTGGCTTCACCTCAGTCTTTGGCCTGGTCTGTGCCGGTTCGCCGAATTTTGCCTCGGTGGGTGTGTTTGACGCGCTGTGGTCCTTCGGTGTGGGCGGCAACCTGCCGGTAGATTCGGCCATCTTTCTCGAGTTTCTGCCAGCGACACACCAATACTTGCTCACGGTACTTTCGACCTACTGGGCAGTTGCTCAGGTATTTGCTGATCTGATCGCCTGGGGTCTGGTGGGTAACTTTACGTGTGAGACAGCCGAGGGGTGCACCAAAGATGGCAACATGGGGTGGCGCTATTTTGTGATCACGCTCGGTGGATTGTGGATGGTACTGTTCCTTGTGCGTTTTCTCTTCCCCGTGCTCGAGTCACCCAAGTACCTCATGGGAAAGGGCCGCGAGGAAGATGCTGTGCGCGTCGTCCACCGCCTTGCACAAATCAACCGCAAAACGTCGACGCTCGCCGTTGAAGACCTAAGCCGGTTTGACCAGGGCGGTGAGCCTGCCGAGAGGTCCATGAACATCTTGGAACGTGCCAAATTTAACTCGCAAGGCTTCACCTTGGAGTCGGTCCGTGCGCTTTTCCGCACGCGCGAGATGGCAATTACTACTAGTATGACGATCCTGATCTGGGCCGTCATTGGCCTTGCCTTCCCGCTGTACAATGCCTTTATTCCTACGATCATTTCCGAGAAGGTGGGAGACCATTCGTCGTCGACCTACATCGCCTACCGGAACCTGGTCATCATTGGCGTGCTCGGTGTGCCTGCGTGTCTGATCGGCGCCTTTCTGGTGGAGGTCAAAGGTGTTGGGCGCCGCGGCACCTTGGGTGTCTCGACAGTGTTGACCGGCGTCTTTTTGTTCTGCTCGACAACGGCAAGTAACTCGACGCAGCTTCTTGGGTGGCAGTGCGCTTACAACTTTACCTCGAGCCTAATGTACGCGGCACTTTACACCTACACGCCCGAGATTTTCCCGACCAAGTACCGCGGCACCGGCAATGCACTGACCGCATGTGCGAACCGCACGTTCGGCATCATCGCCCCCATCATTGCCATGTTTGCCGATCTCACCACCTCGAACCCTGTGTATGCGAGTGGCGCGCTGTTCCTGTTTGCAGGCGTGCTGTCCTTCTTTCTCCCACTGGAACCACGTGGCAAAGCGAGTATGTAAATTGGGGCTTCCGTATCAGGCGCGCGTGGGTGCGCGAACGCGAAAACGGCAATTGTCGCGTACTTCTTCATTTTCTCCATACCATGAAGTTTCCTGTGGCGTCAACGTTGGCGCTCCTCGCCAGCTTTGTGGCGCTCGCCTTTGCGGCGGACAACACCACGGTGGTCAGCAACACAACGGTGGACAGCAACACCACCGCATCTAGCAACACCACCGCGTCTAGCAACACGACGGCGACGCCTATCTACAACATGACGGGCAACGGCAACTCCAGCGCGATTGCTCCCAAGGTGGTTGTCGTCACGCTGTTTGAGCTGGAGCGCGACGTTTGGGTGAATAGCCTGGAGTTCACGCGCAACATCTCGCTTCCGGGCGCCAGTCCGCTGTTCCCTTACGTGACCTGTGACGAGAATGCCGACGTTTGCCTGATCACGACGGGTGAGGGCGAGATCAACGCCGCAGCCACGTTTACCTCCTTCCTGTTCAGCTCGCAGTTCGACCTGCGCAAGACGTACTTTGTGGTGAACGGCATTGCGGGTGTCAACCCGCATGCTGGTACCGTCGGCAGTGTAAGTCTCACGCGCTACGCCATCCAGTTCGGTCTGCAGTACGGTCTGGATGCCCGCGAAGCGCCGCAGGGCTGGAACTACAGCTTCTGGAACTACGGCACAGACGCCCCGGGCCAGTACCCCGGGTTCTTCTACGGCACGGAGATCTTTGAGGTGAACACGAACCTTCGCGACAAGGTGTTTGAGCTTGTGCAGAACGTGACGCTGAGTGACAATGACGTTGCCAAGGCCAACCGCGCCAACTTTACGTACGCCCCTGCGAACCAGCCTCCCACTGTGTTCAAGGGCGACGTGACGACGAGCGACCTGTACTTCACCGGCGCGAACTTGTGCGTATCACAATACTGACCCAGCGGTGATCTGGCATCGAACCTCACCATGGTCCTCACGAACGGAACGGGCAGCTACGCCATGACCGCGCAGGAGGACAATGCTGTCTTGGAGGTGCTGGTGCGCGCCCACAAGGCTGGTTTCGCGGACTACGGCCGTGCTATTTTGTATCGCTCGGGCAGCGACTTTGATCGTGCGCCGGAGCTGAGCAACGACTACATGAACATCATGTTCAACACCAACTCGACCGATCTCGTTGACCCTTCGGTGGCCAACTTGTTCACCGTGGGCAACCCGATCGTGCAGGCGGTACGTCGTATATCTCACACAGATTGTCTCCAACTGGACCCAAGAATGGGAACAGGGCATCTCTCCGCAAAACAGCACCTCGTACGGTGATGTGTTTGGCACCCTCCTTAGTTGATTCCTATCCGCATTTTGCTTAGGTACCCCCAATACAAGTGGAGGTGCATCTATATGGCTTTCCGCTCGGTGGCCCGTTCGTACCGTTTGGCTGCCGTGCCCTACTCGCTTTGTGTGCACGCCCCTCTCTGGCGAACTCCGTGTATCAAGACAGTTCCTTCCTGTGTGCAAACCATGTCGACTCAAGCGTATGACCTGCACAGCGCCAAGGTGCAAAGTACCGCGCCACTGAACGACGCTGACGCCAAGTGGCTCGGCTTGCGCCAGATCCAGTGGGTGGATCCTTCTGGAAAAGAGCGGCTCTGGGACTGTGCTGTACGCAAGACGCGCAAGGGTGATGTGGATGGTGTGTGAGACATACACTAACTCAGCGGTCGCTATCCTCACCATCATCCGCCGTCCGAACCATGTGCCGCACGTCCTGCTCGTGTCCCAATTCCGCCCGCCCGTCGGCCAAGTGATTCTGGAGCTTCCAGCGGGTCTGATCGACCCTGGTGAAGAGAGTGACGAGGGTACAAAGCATGCGGCGCTGCGCGAACTGGGCGAAGAGACAGGTTATGGCACGAACGATGCATCGCACACCGTTAACGTCAAGCTGCTCAGTGGCGTCCAGTTCAATGACCCGGGCTTGACGAATGCCTCCATGAAGCTGTGCACGGTCGAGATCCAGCTTGCAGAAGACGCGCCAGAACCGGTGGCTCATCCCGACGAGGGCGAGTACATCGAGCGCCACCTGCTGCCCCTTCCTAAGCTTTACGAGGAGCTGCAAAGTACGTGCGCACACTTATCCAGAATTCCGCACGAAAAACTATGCCATAGATGCACGTCTGGAGCATTTCGCGACTGGCTTCAAACTGGGTATGGACTTTGCCGCTAAATAGACGGCAAAAGGACGCAGTTGCTACATAAGTGATCTCCTCTCTCCTGCGAAGACCAACCGTGCTTAGAGGCCGGACTGCATCGTAACTGCGTCGCTGCACGCGCGATGCGCCCGCGGTACGGTGTCCCCACGGCGCCCACCTCCACTCGGCGGGCGTGGGGAGTGCGGATGCGGCACGAACCAATCAGGTAGTGGAGCTGACGGTGCTGCAGCGGTGGACCAGTAACACGCCATTGCGCGCACACAAATTCACGCGCAACGGTGCGACTTCTTGTTCTCTCTCGCGAGGTTGATGAGTGGACATCTGGAAATGCTCCTGTCCCGGGCCGCCGAGCTGCCGCTCTGGCAGCAGGTTCTCGGGGGCTTTGTGGTAGTGAACGTGCTGCTGGTGACATTGAACGTGCTGTGGCAGCTGCTGGTTCCGCGCAACCGTTCGCTGCCGCCGCTTGTGTTCCATTACTACCCCGTGGTGGGCTCGGCGGTGACCTACGGTATGGACCCGTACAAGTTCTTCTTTGAGTGCCGCAAGAAGTACGGCGATGTGTTCACGTTCAAGCTGCTGGGACGCAACATCACCGTCGCGCTCGGTACCAAAGGCTCCAACCTGGTGTTCAACGGCCGCCTGAATCAGGTGTCCGCAGAGGAGGCGTACACGTCGCTGACCACGCCCGTGTTTGGTAAGAACGTTGTGTACGACGTGCCCAATGCCGTGCTGATGGAGCAGAAGCGCTTCGTCAAGGCTGGCCTTTCGACCGAAAACTTCCGTGCGTACGTCGACCAAATTGTCGACGAGGTGCGCGACTTCTTCGCGACGGACGCCGCATTTGCGCCGCTCAAGTCGGGTGCCAAGTCGGTGGTAGTGGACATCTTCAAGGCGATGAGCGAGATCACCATCCTCACGGCGAGTCGCACACTGCAAGGCAAGGAGGTGCGCGAGAACCTCGACAAGAGCTACGCGCAGCTCTACCATGACCTTGACTCGGGCTTTACGCCAATCAACTTTGTGATCCCCAACCTGCCGCTGCCAAACAACTTCCGCCGTGACCGTGCGCAGCGCTTGATGAGCAAGTTCTACCAGGACATTATCAAGAAGCGCCGCGAGGAGGGGACGGCGGATGCCGGCCATGACATGATCCGTGCGCTGATGGAGCAAGAGTACAAGAATGGCCGTCCGATCAGTGACGAGGAGATCGCGCACATGATGATTGCGCTGCTGATGGCTGGCCAGCACACGAGCAGTGCGACGGGCAGCTGGGCGATGCTGCGTCTTGCGAGCCGTCCCAAGTTTATCCAGATGCTGTACGACGAGCAGGTGCGTGTGTATGGCAAACCCGATGGTACCTTCAAGCCGCTTGACTACGACACGCAAAAGTCGTCGGTGCCCGTGCTGGATGCGGTGATCCGCGAGACGCTACGTCTGCATCCGCCGATCCACAGCATCATGCGCAAGGTCATGTCGGACATTCCAGTACCCCCGACGCTGGCTGTGCCGCGCGGCACAGTGCCGAAGGAGGGCGAGAATGCGCCGTACATTATCCCCAAGGGCCACTACGTCATGGCTGCACCCGGTGTGACGCAGGTGGATCCGGCGCTGTGGGATGATGCCACCGAGTTTAACCCCGGCCGCTGGCTGGACAACAGCAGCAACCACCTGACGCAGGACATGAGCGAGCAGGTGGACTACGGCTGGGGTATGGTGAGCACGGGTGGTGCGAGCCCCTATCTGCCGTTTGGCGCGGGCCGTCACCGCTGCATTGGCGAGCAGTTTGCCTACCTGCAGCTCGGCACGATTATTTCGACGTTTGTGCGTGCGTTTGACTGGCGTCTGGACGGTGCGATGGCCGAGCCGGACTACACTTCGATGGTGGTGCTGCCCAAGCCCCCGTCGAACATTGTGCTGACGCCGCGTTCGTAGGCCGCGCGATGCGGCAGTGATTCTTTCCACCCGTTATGTACGAGAAGCGTGTAGTGTTTTCTACATTCTGCGCTGCGCAATACGCACCAGGTCGCCGACGACGCCCATCGCCGTGACCTCGGCACCAGCGCCAGCGCCCTGTACGAGCAGCGGCCGCGGGCTGTAGCGCTCGGTCGAGAAAGAGATGATGTTGTCCGAGCCACCCAGCGACGTCGCAAACGGATGGTCTGCCGGGTACGCCTCGAGCCCCGCGCGGATGACGCGCTTCTCGACGTCGATCACGCCCACGTACCGGAGCACCGAGTTGTTCGCCTGCGCCTTGGCCCGCAGCTCGTCAAACTCGGCATCAAACTCGGGCAGGCGACGGACGTAGGTCTCGGCGTCGGTCACCGAGCGCAGGCCCTCCGGGGTGAGCGACTGCGTGTCGACCGACGTGTAGCCCTCGGGCAGCACATTTGCCAGCTCCGGGATCAGGCGCGAAAGGATCGTGAGTTTACGCGCCACATCTGAGCCGGACAAATCGTCGCCAGGGTTCGGCTCCGTGTAGCCACGTTCGCGGGCAACGGTGACAATCTCGGAGAACTTGCGCGTCGAGCCGCCAGGCGGGCTGAACTCGTTAAAGATGTAGCTCATGGTGCCACTGAACACGCCCTCGATCTTCTTGATCTTGTCGCCGGTCACTACGAGCTCGTCGAGCGTACTGATGATCGGCAGACCGGCACCGACAGTGCTCTCCTGGTAGACCAGCGGCCCCTTTTGCGCAACCCCGGGCTGAAGGGCCGAGTGCAGGATGTGCGCGTAGAGCTCGAGCGAGCCCGAGAAGGCCTTCTTGTTGGGCGTCGCGATGCTGAAGCCGGCCTGGACGAAGCTCGGGTAGAACGATGCAACGCCATCGTCCGACGTGTTGTCGACGACGACCATGTGGCGCTGGTTCTGCGCCTGGAGCTCCTGCAGATGCTTGACCAGCTCCGGCAGGGGAAGTGCAGCCACGGGACTCGCGTCGAGCGCTGCCTTCCACTCGCCCTGCGTGCCGAGCATGAGGCGCTTGCCGGGGCTGGCAAAGAGCGTCTTCTTGCTATTCTGCAGCGCAACGACGTGCAGCGATGAGAGCGACGACGTGCTAGACAGCTGCCGAATTACGGCACTCCCGACGAGGCCGACACCTGCATAAGCGCCCGCACGTACCAATGATCACAACATCCACACCCGACATGGTCCAACGAGTCACGAAACGCTGCGGCCGAGTGCGTTCACGTGATTGCTGTTCGGCGGCCGTGCGGGGGCGCGGCGGGGGTCCGCGGCGGCTTGGCGGGCGACATGGGCGAGTCGTGGACGTCGTATGCGCGGCGCAATACGTCGCGGCCGGGGTGGGTGCACAACTACAACCGACCGGATGATGTGCTGCCGTCGTACGCCGACTCGGTGCGCTGGTTCTTCTACAACTCGCTGCGGCCGACGTACCTGTTCACGTCGTTCCTGAGCGCCATCGCCGCAGCGATCCTCTGTGGCATCGAGTGGCGCTCCATGGCGCGCCGCGACGGCAAAGCCAAAATATTGAGCATTGTTTCGGCTGCACTGTACACGGCGTGCGCCGCGCTGCAGGCATTCGCGCTGTTTGCGGGCATTCGCGATCACATCCACCTGCTGCGCTCGGCGGTGCGCCTCGCGTGGGCAAGCATGGCCATGGCGCTCGCCGCAGCCGTCATCGCTGTGGCGAACGTGTATGCGAACGAGTGGAACATTATTACGGTGTGCATCACCAACTACGTCGGCACCGATATGGGACCCACCGAGGAGGACGGCACCGCCGCGAGCGCCGACCGACAGGACGCGAGCGACGTCTGCAAGTACAACTGGAACGAGGACGCCGTGTGGAACATTGCATGGCTTGTGATTATTGCGCTGTTCAGCGTGATGTACGTGCTCCTTGCACACCGCTTCCTGGGCAAGGTGGAGAATCCAGGGTTCAGCGAGGCCCGCACGCGGCCGTTCACCGCAGACGACAACCACGACTTTGCCGCAGACATGGATGTACCGAACGTCTACCCGATGGGTGGCCTCAGCCGGCGCGCAAGTCGCTCGTCGCTGGACGACGAGGCGCTGATCGACGCCAAAATGGACCCGATGGCCGACGTGTATGGCGGCCGGCGTGATCCTGGCGAGGACGAGGGCGGCATGGCAGCTGCCTCGGATGCATACCCTCCGGTGCGGCCGAGCGAGCCAGACGTGCCGCCGCCCGCATATGCCGAGCCGACGATTGTGCCGGTGCGCGCGCCGCGGGAGGCGTAGAAAGATGTATAGAGATATGGGACTATGACGCGGGGGCCTGCGAAGAGAGACCCGCGGTGCGCACATTGTAACCGTAGCCACCCTGCGGGGCGCTCGCGGGGGTGTTGGGCACGCCGTCGTAGTGCACTGAGTGAGTCGGTGCCACGTACAGTTCATCACGTCGTAGTTCGCAATAAACTTCCAGCCCTCACGGTCCATGTGGTAGAGGTTGATGGTCTGCGTGAGTAATGTGGCGACATACATTGCCCGAGTATGCGTCGCGGTGCGTTGCGGCGTAGATGCTGCGGCGCGCCAAATCGAGCGCCTCGTCGTACTCGAGGTCCCAGTGGTAGCCCTGGTCGAGCACGCCGTACGCAAACGTTGAGCCCGAGCCCACCGAGAATAGGTCGCCCTTCATGCGCGAGCCCTCGGAGTCGACGTAGAAAATGGCGGGGCCCGTCTTGTCCCAGCCACAAATCATCGTGCCCATGCTGAGGCCCATGCCCTTGTAGGAGTACACGAGGTTGCTCAGGATCTTGGACGCGGCCGCCACCGAGATACGCTCCTTGTTGCGCAGCTCATACAGGCGGCACTGCATGCCGAGGTACGTCTCCCAGTACTGACAGTCGGCCGCACCGCCGGCCATGGTGCCGAGCAGGTAGGGGTTGATCTCGATCACCTTTTTCACCGAGCCGGACGCGATGTACGAGCCAGCCGATGCACGCGAATCGACTGCGATCACGACGCCACCCTTGTAGCGGAACGCGAGCGTGGTCGTGCCGTGCTTGAGCTTGATCCGTGCAGCGGCGTTGGTCGAATCCACGTCGGTGAACTGCGCGAGGAAGCGCGCGGGCTGGGTCAGCGCACACACATACGTCGGTTGCAGGCAATGCAAACTGCATGCCGTCGTCGGGCATCTCGATGCGCGGCGCGGCGCGCGGCGCAAGCGTAGACAACACCGAGTCCATCGTGGCAGCGTCGCAGGCGGCGCTTGCGTGGAGCGCGCGTGATCGGCCCCGATCGGGGAAGGGCGCGCCCGATCTACCAACCTACCGGACGTGCGCGAGGTGGAGCCACGCGGCGTAGGTGCGGGCGCGCGCGTCGAGCGGGGCGTCGGCGTGCGCGACGCCCGACGCCCCGGTGCGCATCGGCGTCGAGGTCGCGGGGGCCGACACGATGCGTGTGCGAGGCGGGGAGAGGCGTGGCCGCACGGGCGCCGCGAGCTCAAGCGCGGGCGTACGGACGTATGCAGCCAGCGCTGGGTCGGACTGCGCCGGGTGTGGGTCGACGTGCATCGCCGCCGCAGGCAGCGCCTCGACGTGCTCGTACACCTGCATATCGGCGTCGGCGGTGCGTGGCGTGCGCTGGAAGGGGAGGTGCGCAAACTGTGTTGTGTATGCGGCATATTCGCGCTGCTCCTGCTTGGCGATCACCGGCGCGAGGCTCTTGGCCACGGCGAGCTCCAGTGCGCTCGGCTCGCTGGCATCCGGTGCGGTGCGTTGCGTGATCGGCTCGGCATGGGTCGCCGCGTCGTACGGGCTGTGGGGCCGCGCACGCGCGCGCGCCGCGCGGTCGGCGGCCATCCATCGCCGCACGCCGCCCAGCAGGCTGCGGGGCAGGCGGCCGGGGTCGGGGCGGTCCGGGCGTGGCGTGAGTCCCGACGAGGTACGGCGCATTGTCGTGAGTGGCCGCACGCTCGCGCGCGGCAGCGGCGCGCCGTGCGTGTCGTCGCGGGGCGAGGGCGGCGCGTTGAGGGCCGGCAGAGCCTCGCCGGGGAGTGCCGTCGGCCGCTGGTGCACGGCGGTCATCTTGTACGCGTGGTGGCGCTGCAGATCCGTGAATAGCCCCGGGCGGTAGTAGCGCGCCCAAAAGTGGCGGTCCGCGTTGACAAACGCGTCGAGGTACGCGAGCTTCTCGCCGAGGTCCTCATCCGGGACGAGGTAGTCGTCGACACGCGCGAGTGCCGGCGCCGGGAGGGGCGTGCTGTTCGACACCGCGTGGGGCGCGTCGCCGTCGCGTGGCTGGTGCAAGAACAGGTCGATCGCCGCCTGTTTGTCCGCATCGGCGAACGAGTTGGCGTAGTAGCGCTTGAGCCCTTCGATCATGTCGCGCGAGTGCGACGACCAGTGGTTGATCTTGCGGTAGGTGTCGGTGGTGTGCGCGAGCGCTGAGCCGCCATACTGCAGCGCGATCGTGTCGCCGAGGTCATGGTACATTTCCGTGAGCATGTTGATCGCGTCCGAGTCGAACGAGAGTCGTGCGTGGTCGAGCAGGCCGAGCGCCTGCAGTTGGTGCGCGAGAGCCGTCTTGCCGAGCACAAACTGTGCGGCGTTAGTGCGGTCGAGGCAGTCGACGCAGTTGATGCGCGCCACGCCGTGCTGCAACAGGATCGGCGTATGTGCCGGCGCATGCGCGCGGCGTGGCGCACGCCCCGAGTGAAAGAAGCGCGTGGCGCACAGCGTGTCGTGGGCAAGCGACTCGAGTGTGCGGATCACGTCCTGGTCGCGGCTCTTGCTTGCGCGGCTCATGTCCCATGCGATGTAGCGGATGCGGCGGTCCGTGCCGCCGTCCGAGCCGTCCGGGAGGAACTGGTTGAGGTACTCGATGCACTCGCTGTACGCGTGCAGCAGCTTGGACTCGCGGGGCTGCCGCTCCTTGGCCTTGATGAGGTTCAGCACGACGACCGGTGTGCCATACGCGCGGAAGAGGCGGTCAAAGTGGCGCATCGCCGGCACAAAGTAGGGGTCGGCGACCGAGAGGGTGATCGGCGGGCGCGGCGACATGTTGGTCGAGTCCTGCGTCCAGAACACGGGGATCGAGCCGCGCAGCATCACGTACGAGGTAAAGTGTGGCGAGGGCGTGTGCGGATGTGCGGCGCCATCGGCGCTCGGCGCATACACCGGGCTTGTCGTCGGCTCGTGCACGATCTGCTCGGTCTCGACGTCGTTGGCGACGTAGCCCTCGTCGTTGGTGCCGCGCTTGTGGAAGCGCGCGCCGGCAAAGTGGCGCGAGCGGCGCGCAAGCAGTGTCACGTAGATGGTGCGGCCCAGGACCAGCAGCTTCGCCTGGTCGACAAACCCGTGCACCAGCGGCAGCACCCACGCACGCAGCGGCGCAACAGGCACCGCGTCCACGTTGCGGCATGCGCCAAACGCAGGGAGGAGCAGGTGAAAGTTCCACATCCACTTTTCGTTCAGGCCCCAGGCCGGCGCACTGCACGCAAGGCTGCTCCGCCGCGGGCCAGTCATGACCTCCTGCAGCGTGCGCGTCACGTCGTAGGTGTAGCTAAAGTAGAAGTTCTTGCTCAGGTCCACCTGGCGGAAGGTGCGCAGGCACTGCGCTTCGTGCTGCTCGCGCGCCTTGCTGCGCCCCGGCAGCGTCGCGAGGAGCGACGCATGGCACACCGGCACGAGCTGCGTCTCGTCGCAGTGGTACACGTAGTGCCCGCCGATGAGCGCGACCGCGCTCCGGTGCGAAATAAGCACCATGTAGTAGGTCGATGTGAAGCGCACAAAGCCGATCAGCCCAAAAAAGTGACCGACCTCCTTGAGGCCCCCGGTGCTCCGGTTGCCTTCGCGGATGGTGTCGAGCAGCTCGTTCAGCTCGTCGGCGGTATATTCCACGTCGTCGCTCGTCACAGACAGCTGCCATGCCGCGTCCTCCGCAGGATCCGGCATTGGCGGCGCATCGGAGCGAGGCGCCTCCGCGGGCGTCTCGGCGGCCCCGGGCACGGGCGGCGGCGCGCGCGCAGCCGGCAGCTTGGGCGAGCGGGGCGCGCCGAGCGCGGCAATGGGCGGCACGGTGCGCTCCTGTGCATCGCCAGCCCCGGGCGTCGGTGCGCCAGGCGCATCGGCGTCGTCGTGCGCGTTCGAGGTATACCCCTTCCACTCGGGTGTCTGCCGCAGGTGGGGGATCGCGTCGTCGTCCGTGTTGAGGTAGCGCAGCCCACTTGACGAGACGAGCGGTGCGCGGGAGACCTGTGCCGTGTCGCGCGGTGGTGCGTCGCTCGTCGCAAGCGACGAGGCCAGCTCCGTAATGCCGGACGATAGGGTGCCGCCCGACGGACGCGGCAACGACTCTGACTCGTCCTCGACGATGCTCTGCACGGCGTACGACAGGCTCGCATCACGTACATGCCCACGCCGGCGCTCGGGCGACGCATGCTCCGATGCCACCGGGCTCCCGACCGGCGTTGCGGGGTTCGGCGCGTCCTGCTCATCCGGGTCCTGCTGTGCAAACAGGGGCGGCACGCGGTCGATTTTCAGTACACGGAAGCGCGTCTGGTTCGTGCTGTGCGCCACAAAGTAGAAGTGAGCGCGCGCTTCGTACAGCGTAAACCGCTTCACCTCGCCGAGGCGCTCGAGGCCGGGCGCCGGTCCCTCGTCGCGCGTCGGCGCATCGCGGCGTGCGCGCGGGACCGAGGTGCCGCGCGTGCGTGCGCTCGATGTGCTCGGCGCCACAAGCTCCGGCGGCACCGAAGCGTCCGCGACCGCCGCGAGGATGCGTGGGTCGCTCTCGCGCGGCGGGCTGGCCGCGCCGGCTTCCATCGCGGACGTGCACGGACACCACGTGGCAGGTGCGCCGGTGGGGGGCGAGAGGTCGCAGGGACGGGGGAGAGCCTGGCGGTGATGCCGAGGCGAGGTGCCTACGGAGGGTCTACCTCTAGTACACAAAGGGAATGAAGCGGTAGGGCACGATCTGGCAGTACTTGTCCCAGTCCTTGCCGTACTTGCGCTCACACCGCTCAAAGTCGCGGCCACAGCGGTGCGTGAGCACCGCGAGGAAGAAGAGCGAGTAGTAGTACGGGATGATGGAGTGCGTGCCCGCAATGGCGCCCCAAAGGAACGACTGCGTCCAGTCGGCCGTGTAGTTGGGCTTGCGGAGGAACTGCCACCAGCCGTCGATGAGCAGCGCATTGCCGTGCTCGGTCTGCAGGTAGCGCGGGTCCTTGAGCGTGCTCCAGGGCCACTGCGGGAAGGTCCAGCGCACCTTGAGCGTGCCCTGCAGCTGCATGCGGAAGCGCGACTTTTGCGCCATGGACGAGTCGAACACAAAGTGCGCAAAGATGAGCAGCGCGTACATAAAGATGTACGTCGGCGTCGAGAAGCGGTAGTCAGACGGGTCGTGCGCCGCCATGTACACGATGCTGTAGCAGTAGGTGAACGGCACGCCCGCAAAGTTCCAGAAGATGACCATGAAGCCCCACTTCTCGTAGAACATGTCCCACGTCTGCGGGATGCACTCCTCGCCCTTGGCGCAGGCGTTGATGTACAGGCCCGTGGCAAGCACCATGAACGCCATGTTGGGCGTCACGTAGCCGTACTCCTCGTACTGCTGCAGCGCACCACTCACGCTGATCAGGAAGAGCAGGATCCACGGGATGCGCACCTCGGCCCACATCTTGAGGTCGATCGGGCCGATCCGAGGGTTGAGCTCAGCGCCCATGAAGAAGTCGTACACAAAGTTGCCGCTCATGCGGTGGGTCTGGTTCGCAAGGACCGCGTGCAGGTAGGTCGCAATGCTCACCGCAAAGCCGGCGATCATGCTCACCGTCATGTACTCGCCAAAGTGCACAATGATCTGCGTCAGCGGGTACACGCCCGACACGTGCAGCGCCGCCGCGATGAGCAGCGTGGCGTACAGGCAGCCAACTGCGTTGCACTTGTACCACAGCGTCTTGTACCCGAGCGAGGGCACCGGCAGGCCCTCTTGCCAGAAGCCCGGCATGAACCACGCGAGCACGAACTCGACCAGCATCAGGCCGCCGTAGCCGACAAACGCACGCTTCGTGGGGAAGGCGTCGTTGTACACGTGTGCGCCCATGCGCTGGAGGAAGGGCACAATGTCGCGCAGGCTCGTCGGGTGCGCAAGCTGCCCATCGTAGAACCAGAGGCAGATCCACAGGTAGTACATCAGCACGGGGAACAGCGTGATCATCGCCGTCACTCCCCAGGGCCCGCCGAACTCGTACTCGTGGTGCGTGTCCATCTTCTTGTCAGACGCCTGGCCCTTTTCGGTGATGACAATGCCGGGCGTGTAGTGCGCTACGGCACGCTCCTTGCCGCCGCCGACGATCTGCTCGTCGCGCATATCCGGGCGGCAGTAGCCGTGGTTGAACTCCGGGGCACTCGTGCCCGTGGGCTGCTTGCCCTGCGCCGCGCCGCGCGCGCGCACCGATGCCTGAACCATGTCTGTGGGGAGACGCAAACCACGCCACGCACGCGCCGCCGCGAAGAATGGCACGTGACGACTTTTTGCCGGCGCACGCCGCCCTCCGTTCGCCATGTCGTTTGTTGCTGCTGTGTCTCGCCGTGCGGCGCTCGCGGTGCGCGCCACGCCCCTGCGCGCGCGGATGTTCTCGCAAAGCGTGCGTGTGCTGGACGAGGCGGCCTCGCCCAAAATTACGTCGATCGTCGACGAGATTGAGAAGCTCACGCTGCTCGAGGCCTCGGAGCTCGTGTCGCAGCTCAAGACGCGCCTGAATATCACCGACATCGCGATGCCCGCGGCAGCGGCGCCCGCCGCGCCCGCGCCTGCTCCGCAGGAGGAAGTCGCGGAGGAGAAGCCCAAGGAGAAGACGCTCTTTACCATCCGGTTCGGTGGCCTCTCCTCCGACTCGGCCAAGGCCAAGGTGATCAAGGAAGTGAAGGCGATCAACTCGTCTATGAACCTGGTTGAGGCCAAGAAGTTTGTCGAATCGGCGCCGCAGACGCTCAAGGAGAACGTCACCAAGGAGGACGCCGAAAAGATCAAGGCGGCAATCGAAGCGGCCGGCGGCAAGGTCGAGCTCGTCTAACCGCGCAAAAGTGCGGTCCAGGACGCCTGCCGGACGGGGTCGTGTGCATTGCATGCCTGGATCTGATACCGTACACGTAGCTGTAGCCGCTGTAACGTTTCTTTGCATGCGCTTCGTTCTACCCGCGCGCCGCGGTGGTCGTCAATGCTTGCGTCCAGATGCAGCAACGCCGCGTGGAACGCCGCCCAGGGCGCCAGCGGCGCCTCGCGCGCCCCGCCACCGATCTCCACAGCGTACGCAAGGAGTGCGAGTGCGTCGCACAGGGCTGTGTCGTCGTCGTTGCGCTCTACCGCCGCGGCAAGCACCTCGGTACAGAATGCATGGGCGGCCGCAAGACGGTCGGCCGGAACGCACCACCGATGCGTCGCAAGACACAGCGCCACATCGGCGCGCACACCGTGCAGCGTGCCTGGCAACGCACGCACCAGACGCAGTTGGTGCGCACGCGGCAACCGTAGCCCCACGCGCACAAGCGACGCAGTGAGCGGCGCGGTTGACACCGTGCTCAGCAGCCGCCGGGCGAAGTCCATCGACGCGACCGACGGCGGCAATGATGCAGCATACAGGACGAGAAGGGCACCGAGATCCGGTGTTATGGCATCGCATGGCATCGCGGCGCACGTCTCCCAGAACGCGTGCACGCCCGGCGATGGCGCACAGGGTATTGGTTCCGGCCCCTCGGTATGTTCCGGCACCGTTGGCAAGCCGATGAGCGCGGCGTTCGCGCCAAGTGCGCGCATAGCACGCGGCACTTGGTCCCAGAAGCATGCTTGCACTTCTCTCTGGGTGCGTGCGAGCGCCTGCAGTGCGACGTGGGCACTGTGGCGCCGCGACGTGATCCGCTCGTGCACAAGCCATGTCACAAGGGTCTCGCGCGGCACCGTCAGGGTCGCGAGCGTGCCCATCGCGAGGCGGGTATCAAGAGAGGCAGCATTTCGGGCATACTCGGCAAGTTCAGGCGGCCACACGGTACGTAGGGGGGCATGCGAGGTGGTCCAGAGCAGGGGCGGCACCGCCCGTGCCTTGGTGTGCTGCGTATGCGCTGCGTCGCGCGCGAGGAGGCGCAGCAGCTGGCCATGATCGTCATCGGCGAGCATCAGAGGCACGGCATCTTGTTCCATGTCCTGCTTCACGTGCGTTGCATTCATTTGGTGCTGTGCCGCGGCAATTTCGTCAGTGATGCGCGCGTCCTGCACGGCGAGAGCATCGGCGTGCGAAAGACCGGCGGTGTCGAGCCCCTTGCGCCGCAGCGCCTGCTTTTGGCGCAAGAGCGTCGCGATGGACCGTGGTTCATGTGTGCGTGATGGTGCCACAACCGGCTGCGGCCGCCCGCGCTGGCGCTGCACGTCGTCGCTTGCCGGCTTGGTCAAGCTGAGCTTGACGTTGTAGCGCGGCGCACGCTGTGCGGCGGCGCGGCGCGGTCGCTTGGTCGGCGACAGGTCGAGTTCGAGATCGCTCTCGTCAGATGACGCGTCGAGTACCTTGAGCCGCAGGGCGTCGGGCGACACGATGTCGCCGTCGATGTCGTCGTCGGCTGCGGCTGCGCGTCGCAGGGCAGCGGCGCGGATCCGGTCGCTGGCCGACACGGGCGATGGGGTCGCTGAGGGTGACACGGTGTCTCCCGTGGCGAGACGTGTGCCGTCGTCCAAAAGCCCACCGACCTCGTCGCCCGGGTCCGACGTCGGCACCGCGCCGGGGTGCATACGAGCCTCCACACGCGGCGTGACGGCGGCCGCGAGCGGCGGGCGGCCCGGCCTCCACCTCCATCGATACGCGTGCGCGGCAGGCGGCGCCCCCTGAAATTTTGGCGTGACGCCATCGATCCCCCCTCCACCTGCCGTCGCCTGTCCGGACGGCGCCGGATTAACGAGCGCGGTGCGACGATGTCCGACGTGCTGGACGGCGCAGTGCCCGAGCGGCACCGGGCGCAGTTCAAAGTCAAGGGCATGACGTGTGGTGCCTGTGTCGCGAGCATCGAGACGATGCTCGGGCAACAGAAAGGCATCGAGAGCGTGAGCGTTGCGCTGCTGGCCGAGCGCGCGGTGGTCGAGTACGATGCGGGCGCGGGGTGGACGCCCGAGAAGATTGCCGAGGAAATTGACGATATCGGCTTCGAGGCCGAGGTGGTGGAGGAAAAGAGCACAGAGCACGTCACGCTGTCCGTGTACGGCATGACGTGTGCCTCGTGCACGTCGTCGGTCGAGCAGGTGCTTACGGCCGTGCCTGGTGTACTGTCAGCGAGTGTGTCGCTTTCGCTGCAGCAGGCCGTGGTGGACTATGACAAGCGTGTGACGAATGTGCGCACGCTTGTACAGGCCGTCGAGGATGCTGGCTTTGATGCGCTGCTGGCCGACTTGCGCGACACGTCGCAGATAAGCAGTCTGATGCGCATCCACGAGGTGCTCGAGTGGAAGCGGGCCTTCTTTTTCTCGCTGGCCTTTTCCGTGCCCGTGTTCTTGCTGAGCATGGTGCTGCCGCAGTTCCGCGCGTGCCATTCGGTGCTCAACTGGCAGGTGGTGCACGGGATGTACTTGCGCGACGTGCTGTGCCTTGTGCTGACGCTGCCCGTGCAGTTTGGTGTGGGCCGGCGGTTCTTTGTGCCCGCGTGGAAAGCATTCAAGCACCGGAGCGCGACGATGGACACGCTCGTGATCCTCGGCACGTCGTCGGCGTGGGCGTACAGTGTGCTGGCGATGCTTGTGGCCATGACGTGTCGCGGCGCGGGGTGTGTGCGCCCGACGACCTTTTTTGATACGTCGACGATGCTCATTACGTTTGTATCGCTGGGGCGCTACCTGGAGAATGCGGCCAAGGGCAAGACGAGCGAGTCGCTGACGCGGCTGATGCGTCTTGCGCCGAACAAGGCGACCATCTATACCGAGGACGGCAGCACGCGCGAGGTGCCGGCCGAGCTGCTGCACCCCGGCGACGTGGTGCGGGTGGTGCCTGGCGAGAAGATTGCCGCGGACGGCGTGGTGGAGCGCGGGCAGAGCGCCGTGGACGAGAGCATGATCACCGGCGAGTCGGTGCCCGTCGAGAAGAAGGCGCACAGCCAGGTGATTGGCGGCACGGTGAACGGCAGCGGGACGTTTGACTTTGTGGTGACGCGCGCGGGCAAGGACACGAGTCTGAGCCAGATTGTCACGCTTGTCCAAGACGCGCAGGTGAGCAAGGCGCCGATCCAGGACTATGCGGACAAGGTGGCGGGCCTCTTTGTGCCGTGCATCCTCGCGCTGAGCGCCGCGACGTTTGTGGGCTGGTTTGTCGTCGCGCATTTTCTTCCCACGGCGTGGCAGCCGCCGCTGTTTCACCGGCACGGCGTGAACAAAGTGCTCGAGTGCTTCAAGCTGTGCATCAGCGTAATTGTCGTGGCGTGTCCGTGTGCGCTGGGGCTCAGCACGCCGACCGCGATGATGGTCGGCACGGGTGTCGGCGCGGCGAACGGCATCCTGATCAAGGGCGGCGACTCGCTCGAGGCCGCGTGCAACATTGCGCACGTCGTCTTTGACAAGACCGGCACGCTGACGCGTGGCGCACTGCGCGTCCAGGCGTCCTACTGGCTGCAAACGCCGCGCGGCGCGCAGCAGCTCGATGCGGCATGCGGCGCCTATACGCAGCGCGACGTGCTCGCCATGGTGACGGCCGCCGAGGAAAAGAGCGAGCATCTGCTTGCGCGTGCTCTCGTGCTGTACGGGCGCGCGCACCTCGGCGACGCCGAGTTGCCCGAGGTGGCGCACTTTTCCGCGCAGCACGGCGCGGGCATCCGCGCGGGGGTCGGCGGCGCCGCAGTGCTCGTCGGCAACGCCGAGCTGCACGGCGGCAAGGCGGCGCTCCTCGCCTCGGCCGAGGGCAGTCCGCTGCTGCGCTTTGCGGGCGAGCACGAGGAGAACGGGTGCACGGTGGTGTACGTGAGCATCGACGGTGCGCTGCTCGCCGCGTTTGCGCTGGCCGACACGCTCAAGCCCGAGGCGCGGCAGACGGTGCAGCTGCTGCACGACCTCGGCATCACGTGCTCGATCATGACGGGCGACACGGCGGGCACGGCGCACGCGGTCGCCGAGATGGTCGGCGTGCCGGCCGACCGCGTGTTTGCCGAGCTGTCGCCGAACGGCAAGATGGTGCTGCTCGAGCGCGAGCGGCGCGCGCTGCGTGACGTGCCGACCGCGCCGCGCTCGCGCTGGGCCAAGGCGCTTGCGCACCTGGGCTGGACGCCTTCGGCCACACACACGGGCCTCGCGATGGTTGGGGACGGCGTGAACGACTCGCCGGCGCTCGCGACGGCCGACCTCGGCATGGCGCTCTGCTCGGGCTCCGACATTGCCATCGCCGCGGCGTCGATCGTGCTGATGCGCGACGACCTGCTCGACGTGCCCATCTCGCTGCTACTGTGCCGCCGCATCTTTGCGCAGATCCAGCTCAACTTTGTGTGGGCGTCGATGTACAACCTCGTCATGGTCCCCTTGGCGATGGGCTGCCTGCTGCCGTGGGGCATCTACATGCACCCGATGATGGCCGGCGCTGCGATGGCATGCAGCAGCATCAGCGTCGTGCTGAGCAGCCTGTCGCTCAAGTGGTGGACGCGCCCCGAGGCGACGGGGCATGCCGCGGCGCCCACCCTGCTGCACGCCGCGCACGACACGCTGCGCAGCGCGCTGCGTGCGGTGGTATCGCACACCCAGCGCCCAGACCGCGGCGCGTATACCGCGCTCGAGATGGCCTAGGTCAGCGCACCGCCCGCACCGCGAGCAGCTTCTCGGGATACACGCCGGCGGCCATGTCGTACGGCGCGAGATGCCGCTCGTCGCCACGCACCACTACGTTCCATACCCGGTTCCGGAACCCAATCTGGGCCAAGTGCTCGCCGCAGTGCCGCGCGATGTACAGGAGATCGTCGCGCGCGTACTCGGCGGCAGAGCGCACATGCGACATAATATGCACACTGCGTAGTCGGGAAAACTTGGAAAGCAGCACGGCGAGTCGCGCCACGTCCGCCTCGAACAGGTGCACCACGAGATCTTCGAGGCACGCAGCGAGCGCCGAGCACGCCAGCATCTCGAGCTGGTACAGCGACACGCCCATCTCGAGCACCCACAGGCGGCGCAGCGTGCGTGCCGTCCGCCCAAAGATCAGCCGGCGCACAAGCGACGTGCTCAGTGCAGGGCTCGTCGCCGCCGCCGCCGCAGGCACCACCGCGACCTCGGTCGTGGCCGCGGTCGGCAGCGGCGCCGAGCGCACGGGGTGCATCGGTGCCGCGGCCGGCGCCTCCTCGCCGTCGCTGCCCAGCGCCGGTGGACTCCCGCTCCGTGCGTACAGCGTGAGCGAGGACAGTGCGTCGCACCCACTCACCAGCTCGGCGACGCGCGCAAAGAACGGCGCAACGTCCTCGGCGCGCCCGGGATAGGTGAGCGTGAGCGCCCGTAGCCCGTGCGTAAAGGGAAGCAACTGCGCAAAGGCTTCGGGCGGCATGCCGACGCCCTCGAGCGCAAGACCCTCGAGCGCGCCGGCCTGCGCGAGGCGCACAACGCCCGGGCCGTGCACGTTCTTGCACCCCACGAGCGTCAGGCGCCGCAGCCGCGTGGAGCCGGCGAGTGTCTCGAGGAGCGCATCCGTAATCAGCGCCGAGTTCTGCATCAGTCCATAGGCACGCACCATGCACAGCACACTGAGCACCTCGAGCGGCGCGGCACGCTCGACGATCGCCGCGAGATGCTGCACCAAGCTCCGATCCGGCAGCACGACGTGCAGCTCGCGCACGGACGGCGGGAGGCGCATGGCGAGCAAATCAGGCGACCACAGCCGGCTGTTCCCCGTGATCTCGAGCTTGCGCAGCTCGAGCAAATGCGCAAACATGGTGTCCAGCAGGCGGTCGTTCAGGCTGCCGTCGCGCGTCCAGCAGAGTTCGCGCAGGTGCACGGCGGCGTGCAGCGTACGCACGATCTGCTCCTCGAGCTGCTCGAGCTGCTCTGCCGGCAGTCCAAACGGGTATACACGGAGCTCTGCGTGAGCACGCCCCACCTACCGAGGATGCGCACCATCCGCGCGAGGTGCGGCGCGTCGGCGAGCGTGCGGAACACGCGGATCACGCGTAGGTGGTCGCGCAGCCACAGCCGCTCGTACAGCCGCGGCGTCGCCCACATATTCCACATGCGCGATACGCGGCAGCACGCCGCGAGGTCGCCGACGCGCCACGCCAGCGCGTCCAGCACACCCGGCACCAGCTCGCACGGCCACTCGTGCATGGTGCTGGTCACGTGACGGTCTCCTCTCTGCACTTGCTCCGACGATGGACGTGGGACGCGCTGCGTGGAGCGCACTGCGTACGCTGTGCGCGCCCGCGCGCACGGCGGTTCGCACCTACGCGACGGCGCAGCCGCCAAAGCCCGTCAAGGTCAAGGTGCCCAAGGTGCTTCCGTACCAGCAGACGCGCAAACAGCTCGGTGACCGCAAAGTGTACCTCTACTCGAAGTACGAGCGCCTCTTGCGCGAGAGCGAGCTCGTGATCCTCTTTGAGGCAGAAAACTTGAGCGTTCCGCTTATGCAAAACGTGCGCAAGCAGATGCACTCGGTGCCCTTCCCGCGGGAGGACCAGGCGCGCCTCGACGCCCTTAACGACGGCGCATGGACGCTGCCGCACACCACGCTCACCACCGCCCGCACGGGCATTCTGCGCCCCGTGTGCCGCAACGACCCGGCGGAGTGTGTGCAGCAGCTCCAGCCGTACCTGCGCGGGCAGGTTGCGATGCTCAGCACGCGGGTGCTTTCGCCCGAGTACATCGGCAAAGTGCTCCGTGCGATGGAGCGGCCCATCAAGAAGGCCCGCGAAGCGATCGACCCGCAGAGCGGGAAAAAGGAGCCGCGCCTTGCGCCTGTCGCCGCCGTGATTGAGCGGCGCAAGATTGTCGATGCGTCCGGCCTCCCGGCGCTCACCAAGCTGCCGAGCCTGCCCGTGCTCCAGGCACAGCTCGTGGGGCTCCTGTCGATGCCCGGGCAGCAGCTCGCAGGGATCCTGTCGCAGGCAGGGGGCGGCGAGCTGGCCGCGACGCTCGAGGCACGCCGCCGCGACCTCGACAAGGGCGGGCAGGACAGTGCGTAGCGCGCCTGATATACCTCTGCATAGACGCCGTAGCGTGCAACGCCCCCGGGCCACGCGTGTTACCGCGGGACGCTCGCAGGACATCCCGGCGCCGGGGCCGTCGTCAAGCGCGGCACTCCGCGCCCCTTCGCCCTGCCGCACCGTCGTGCCTCCACACGATGGGCGTCCCTGGCCTGTGGCCGGCGCTCGCGAGCGCCGGCGTCGACCGCACACTGGCAGAGCTTGCGTGGGCGCACTGGGACAGGCCAGGAGGGACCCATGCCCCACTTCGGCTTGGGATCGATGCGTCGCTGTGGCTTTTCCACGCGCGCAAAGCGCAGGGAGGCAGGAACCCCGCACTGCGCGCGCTCTTTTTCCGGCTCGCGCGGCTCCTGCGCCTGCCGATTGTGCCCGTATTTGTGCTGGACGGCGCACAGCGACCTGCATTCAAGCGCGACGCGGCCGTATACACGGGCACGCACGCGATTCAGACACAGTTCTGTGAGATGCTCGACGCCTTTCGCTTCCCGTACTGGACGGCGCCCGGCGAGGCCGAGGCCGAGCTTGCGTGGATGAACCGCGCGGGCATCCTCGATGCTGTACTCACGGACGACGCGGATGCGCTCCTGTTTGGTGCACAGGTGGTCGTGCGCAACCACGCGTGGCGCGACGACGACCCAGCTGACGACGCCGACGACGAAGACGCCGTCGTCCGAGCCGCCGTGTACGATACCCGTCTCGGCACCTGGGCACTTGATACCGACGGTATGGTGCTGGTCGCCATGCTATCCGGTGCTGATTATGACCCCCGCGGCATGCTGCACTGCGGCGTCAAAACCGCCGTGGGCCTTGCCGAGGCCGGACTCGGCGCGCGGCTCTTGCGCGGCTTTCGCGACGCGTATGACGCCGAGCGCGATGCAACGCAGCTTTCGGCAGCCTGGATGGCGCACGCTGCGGCGTGGCGTGTCGAGCTGTGTCGGGAGCTCGCAACCAACGCCAGCGGCCGCCTACCTCGGCGCATGCCAAAACTCGCTTCGGACGTTGCGCCCGATTTCCTGTGCTCTGCCGAGGCACGGCGTGTGCTGGCGAGCTATGTATGGCCACACACCTCAGAGCATGACCCTGCCCGCGCCGCCGATGCGCGGCGCTTGTGCACGGGCGGACGGGTCCACCTGGGCAACCTCGCGGCGGTGGTCGCTGCCCACTTCCACTGGACATCGGCGACGCTTGCACAGCGGTTTGTGCGACTCGTGTTCCCGGGAGTACTGATGCAAGAACTGCAGCAGTATGCACAAACACACGACGAAGCACGTCCGGAGACATGTGCCGCCGCTGCCGTCGCGCGCGCGACGCGGCGGACCGCTACGACGCCACCCAAAGGCCGGCGCACGGCGCCAAGCCCGACGGCGTCCCCCGTGCGCGAAATTACGGCGTACTTTGCACGAATACAGGCTCACTCGCCCCCTCAGCCGCGGCGCCGGTCGTGTGTGCTCCAGGCGCATGCGACGCGCACGACGTCGACCGGCACCGAGGTGCGCGTCTCGTACGATCCCAGCGCCTACGTCGCCCAGCTGCCTGGCACGGCATCGGCCGATGTGCAGCGCGTGTGGGTGCCTGAGTGTCTACTGCTTGCGGCCGGTACGCCGGAGCGTGCCGTGTACCGTGCATACGAAGCGCAGCAGCGCCGTAAGCTGACGTCGCCAAGCAAAAAAGCGCGCGCCGCCGACCAGCCGGCGCTCACTGCGTTCTTCCGGGTGGAAAAGCCGGCAAGACGCAACGAGGCCGTGCGTGTCGGCGCAGCGCAGGGAAAGGCGACCTGCGTGGGTGCGCAGCCCGGCAAGGAGCTGCCGGCTGCGGTGTCGGAGCCGTCCGTGGCGCCCGTGCGACCAGAGCCGCCAAAGCCCCCCTCGGACGTCTTTGGAGACGTGCGCACTCCGCCGCATCCCCCTCGGCACATCCCGGCCGCGCGGCCACCGACCTCCTGCGTCGTGGCGCCCAGCACGCCCGACACAAGCGTCGAGTTTCTGGGCATGCGCGCCGCCGATACCTCTGGCGAGACGAGTGTCTCGAGCATCGAGTCGCCGCGGGCGCTGCTCCAACGTGTATGTCGGCCTAGTTATATCTCCTAATGTACAATAGTTACGTATCGACGCTGCGCGTCGCCAACTCGCCCTCGCGCCAGCGTTTCCAGCGCCGCTTGACCCACTGGATGGGGCCAACAGGGTATCCATCGAGGAACGGTGGGCGCAGGGCGTGGAGCAGGCGCCGTGTCCGGGAGCGCTCCGGCGCACGCTGCAGCACGGGCATCGCTTTCGATGGCTCCAGGAGGTATGCGAGATTCTGGATGGACCAGAACAGCCCTTCGCGCGAGGTGTCCTTGTGCGACAAGTAGCTGGTCAGTCCGAATTTTTCGATGCGCCGGCGCAGGAGCTTAAACGACACCTGCGAGCGCACGTCGGCAGCGGTGAGACATTGGGTCGGCGCCTTCGGAGGCACGTCCACGCAGTTTTCGGTGAAGCGAATTCCCTCGGTCACAGCAAGCACGGCCGTATGGTCCAAGTTGCGTGTCCAAATCGACATGACGCGCGGCGCACTGTTGTCCGGACTTGGCGGCAATAGATCGACTTCGCTCTCTTCCAGCACCCATGCCTCGGTATTCTTGATGATATTTTTCGGCGCCCAGCTCGGGAGGGAGCCACGCTTGAGCAGCAGGCGCGACGTGCACAGCACAAACGACGGCGGGCCGTGCGGTGACCGCGGCGCGCGCTGTTCGACGTGGCGGTCCAACACATCGACGGTGACCACATGCGATGCCTGCGGGTTCGGATATCGCAGGAAAAAGGCCTGTACGCACGCCGTCCAGGGGTATGGGAACGGCGTCTCTTGGGAGAAGGTGCGCACCATGGCGGGTGGGGCAAAAATTTGGCGCATTTGTCAGGTGGAGTTAGATCGGGTTCTATGGGCCTATGCACCGCCGCCGCCCATCATGCCCCGCATCATGTTGCCGAGGCCACCAAGACCGCCCATGTTCTGCATCATCTGCTGCATCTGTGCCATATCAGGCATTCCGCCACCGCCCATGCCCGGCAGGCCTGGCAGGCCGCCCATCCCCGCAAGCGACGGAGGGATTTGGCCGCTCTGCATCTGCTTCATGAGCTGCTCGCGCCCACCTGGCTGGCGCAGCATCGCCTTGATGTCTGGCGGAAGCGCACTCTGCATCTTCATCACCTGCTCGCGCGAAATACCTGGCGGAAGCATCGGAGCACCGCCGGGGCGCCGCCCGCTTTGCATCTGCTGCAGCCAGCCCTGCTTGCCGCCCATCTTCTTGACCATCTTGGCGATGGTGCGGTACTGCATCAAGAACTCCTCGACCTCGCGCACCGAGGTGCCGCTACCATGCGCCACGCGGTAGGCGCGTGCAGTGAGGCGCAGCTTGGGCTTGGGCTTTGGTGCGTCCTTCGCCTTGGGCTCGACGGCGCGCGTCTTGATCGGCACCATGAATGGCGAGCCGTCCGAGTCGAGCTCGGCGGGGGTCATGCTGTCAGTGATGTAGAGCATGCTCTTGAACTTGTTGCTCGCCATCGCATCGCCGTTTGCGCCAGACATCATCTGGTTCATGCCCGGAATCATGCCCGCAAGCTTCGACATGGGCCCCATCTTCATGAGGTTCGTGATCTGCTCGCGCCAGTCACGCAGCGTAAAGGTACCGCCCTCTTGGATCCTCTTCATCATGTCCTTCTGGCGCTCTTGGACCTCGGTGTTCATCTGTACCTCCTCGACCGTGTCCATGAGACCGGTCAGGTCACCCATGCCGAGCATCTTGGAGATGAATGGGCGAGCGCGGAACGGCTCAATGTCGTGGATGTGCTCACCCGTACCAATAAAGATGATGGGCGTCTTGGTCGACGCCACGGCGGAAATAGCACCACCACCCTTGGCGTGGCCGTCGAGCTTGGTGACAAACAGCGCACCGTACCCCGCGGCATCCTTGAATGCACGGCTCTGCGCTTCGGCAGCCTGACCGATGCTCGCGTCGAGCACCATGATCGTCTGCGTCGGCTTCACAGCGTTGCCGATGTCGACCATCTCGGTGAAGAGGTCTTTTTCCTGCTTATGCCGACCGGACGTGTCGACGATAATAATGTCAAACTTGTTGCGCTTGAACGAAGCGACACCGCCCTTGGCGATCACCACGGGGTCTGTCTCGGTGTAGGAGCCATAGAACGGAATGGAGGCTTTGGCAGCGTTCTGTTTAAGCTGGTCAAAAGCGCCTGCCCGGAAAGTGTCCGCACACACGAGACCGACTTTGTAGCCGCGCTTCTTGTACCAAAGTGCAAGCTTGGTACACGATGTGGTTTTACCCGATCCTTGCAGACCGACGAACCTGGGTTAGCCTGCGGCGGCGACGTACATGATCACGTTCTGCTTGCCCTTTTCGAGGCGGTGCGTCGTCGAGCCCTCGCCAGGGTCGACGAGCTTGACCAGGTGATCAAACATGACGCGCTGCACCTGGTTTTTGCGCTGCGCGTCCGAGAGCGTGCTGCCCTTCTCCTGGAAGAGCGCGCGCACCTCGGCCTTGACATTCTGCCGCAGCGACTGCACGAGCTGTACGTTGACGTCGCTACCGAGCAGTGCATTGCACACATGCTTGAGCAGCGTATCGATGGTCCCCTCATCCACCACGGGCTGGCGCTGCAGATCGCTGAACGCCTGGTTCAGGCGCTTGCCCAGGTCCGCCAACACCATCGTCGTCGAAGCCAACTGACAAAGCCTCCACATGACCATCCCCCGCCGGCTCCTGGGCGCGTCGCTGGCCTGGCGGGTGGTGTGCGTGTCGCTGCTGCTCGTTGCGGCGCACGCACAGCAGGCATTTGACACCTCTGGAGAGCTCGTTCAGTACACATTTGGGCAGCCTGTAGACGAAGCTGTGTGGAATACGTGGGCCGTGCCGTTTGTGCGCTGGGATACGGTCTACTTTGTTGCCGCCGCCGCGCATGGCTACACGTACGAGCAGATGCTTGCGTTTCAGCCAGGCATCGTGGCGGTGCTGCGCGCTGCGGGATACCTCGGTACTCCCGAGGCCTGGAGTCCGACGCGTGCCGTCATGGTAGGCACGCTCGCGGCGAATGCTGCATCGACGCTGGCGCCGCTCCTCCTCTTTTGGGTCGTGCGCCGCTGGACGACGGAGCGCGTGGCTGAGATCGCAGCGATGCTTTCGATCGTTGCGCCGGCGAGTACCTCGGCGCTGACCGCTCCGACGCCTGAGCCGTTCTTTGCGATGTTTTCGCTGCTTGGCTTCCTGGCGCTCGGCTCGGCGCCGTACGCGTATGCCCGCCGCACGCTTGCTGCCGCACTGTTTGCCATCGCGACATGCTTCCGCGCTAATGGTGTACTGCTCGCGGGCTACCTCGTGTGGGACGCGGCGTGGGCATCGCGGCCTCCCAACGCACGTGTGTGGGCGTGTCGCGTCGTGGGGGCGCTGCCGCTCGTGGCGCTCACCGTGCTCCCCTGGGCACTCTTCCAGGCATGGGCGTATGCACGGCTGTGCATGAGCGGCACCATTTCGCCATGGTGCACATCGCGTGTACCGCTGGCGTACAGCTACGTGCAATCGACGTACTGGGACGTGGGCCTGTTTCGGTATTGGACCGTGGCGCAGGTGCCCAACTTTGCGCTCGCGGCACCGGTGCTCGTGGCCGGGGCTGTGGGCGTCTGGGCGTACGTGGTACGCGTTGGGCCCGGTGCGCTGGCACAGGCGGTGTTTATGCCATGGCGGCGCACCTCTGCGGCGGGCTTGCCCCTGCTTCCGTACGCACTGCACACCGCCGCGCTGCTCGGGCTACTCCTGTTCGCGAGCCACGTCCAGATCGCCTTGCGTCTGTGTACGCCTGGCGGCATGCCCTTTGTGTGGTATACGGCGGCGGCGGTGTGCCCGCCGCGCGCGGCGCTGCGCTACCTGTGCCTCTACGGCGCGGTCGCTGGTGTGTTGTATGCCGGGTTTTACCCTCCCGCGTAATGTACATTAGGTGGTCGGAGCCATCTCGATGGTCTCGCCGTCGCCCACTTCGAGCGTGGGCTCGCGAAAACCGACGCGCATCTCGCGCTGGATCGCCATGCGCTCGGCAAACAGGATGCATAGACTGGCGTGCACAAACATCACTGCCCACCAGTAGAGCGACACGGGTAGTGCGCCGGCGACGTACGAGGTCACGATGAGGTGCAGCAGGTGCATCGTGCACACAAAGTCGAGGACGTGCGTCGGCTTGCGCACGAGGTAGTACAGCACCTGCACGTCGAAAAACACGGTCAGTGCCCATGCGGCGGTAATGGCCCAGCCGCGGCGGCTGTCGTGGGTATGCTGCCACTCCCACTGCTCGAGCTGCAGCTCCTGCAGCGACACGGCGCTCGTTGCCGGCACTGTTAGCACGCTGTTCTGCACCGGCCGCGCGTCCGACTCGTTCCACACGTAGGCGGCGGCCGGCAGTGTCCGCACGGTGCCGCGGTCACTGAGCCACAGCGTGCCGGCGGTCCAGTTGGCCACGGCTGCGCTCTCCTGCGGCGTGAATGTGGCATGAGTCGTGTTCATGGGTGCCTTGGCCCAGTCCCATGTCGGCTGGCTCGCGAGCTCGCGCCAGTCGATTAGCATGCCGACCTGCGCCGGTCCCCCCTCGAAACGGAGCGCGGCGCTTGCGGTAAAGATGGAGAGCAGGGGCGGAACAAACGCAGCGAGCAAAATGTAGTGGATGCACTGGATCGCACAGATCTGTGCGATGATCCGCAGCGGGTCCCACCCGTGCAGCGTCGACGAGAGCCGCAGCTCGGCGAGTTTCATCGTCGTGGCCAGCAACCTCCACCTTGATGCTTCGGGCACTGACGATCCAGAACCGGCAGGGAAAGGTGCGCCTCGCCAAGTTTTACGCGGCATACACGCCCGCAGAACAGGCGCAACTGCTGGCCGATGTGCACCGACTCGTGGTGCCGCGCAACCAGCGCGCGCAGAGCAACTTTGTCGAGGTACGCAGCGAACGGCTGACCCGTGGCAGTACCACGACCATACCCTCGTGTATCGCCGGTACGCGGGCCTCTACTTTTGCGCATGCATCGACGCGGAGGACAACGAGCTGGCATACCTCGAGGCGATCCACCTGTTTGTCGAGATCCTCGATGCGTACTTTGCGAACGTGTGCGAGCTGGATCTCGTGTTCCACTTCTATCAGGTGCACGCCGTTCTCGACGAGGTGTTCCTCGCGGGCGGGATCGAGGAGACGAGCAAGTCCGACGTGCTCGCACGTCTCGAGCAGTGTACGTCGCACACTAACGCAGTGGGGCGGCTCGGCTAGCTACGGGCAGACGCCTGGCGCGCACGGAACGACTGTGTCCCGTTGTGTCGCCATAAATCTTCGAGACGGTAGCGCGCGCGCGCGGACGCGGTCATGACATGCACGACGCACCATCCCGCATCAACGAGGCACCAGTCGCCGCTTCCGCGCGACGCGACGCTCTTTTGTCGCGCACGGCCCGCGGCGAGATCCGCGGTGGAGACGAGACCCTCGAACCGCACGGGGTGTTCCTCGACGCGCTCTGCAGGCGGCACGGGCAGCGCACTCTCGAGTGGAATGTCGCCGCGCAGCGCCGCGAGCTCCTCGTGCTCGCGCGTCGACGTGGCCGACGCCTGCAGCAGCTTGGCGCGTCGGTTCTGGCGCGCAGCTGCCTCGGTCGACGGTCGCCAGCGCGAGCGCAGAATGCGGCGCACACTCTCCGGACTGATGCGGAAGCGCCGGCTCAGTACGGGGATGCTGAAGCGCTCCGGGTCCGAGGCGTGCAAGAGGCGCAACCCGTGCTGTGCCTCGTGCGACAGCCGCATCGATGGCGTCCATCCGTCGGGGAATTTGCGTGAGAGCGCGATTTTTTGGATCTGCCAGTCAGGCAGGCGCGTGCCGAGCTCATGCTCGATGCGCGACATGCCGCGCGGGCGCGGCGTCAGTTCGGGACGCTCGTCGCCAACGATATGCGGCGTGCCGAGGAACTGGTCGAGCGTGAGCTCGGCGTGGGTATCGCGCGCCGGCGGGCGCGTGTGTTTGAGCTGGGTGAGACACAGACAACGTACATAGGTGCCAATCTCGGTCGCGACGTGGCGCACAGCACCGACGCTTTCGCCGCGGACCTCGACGACGAAAATCCAGTCTTGCGCAACGTCGGGCACCTCGTCACCGCCCGGCATTGGGCGGATCACGGCGAGCGGCGACGCACGCACGACGGCGCCCCACTGCTGCTCGTCGACGTCGCGCAGGTCCGCGGGGCGCGCGAGCAGGCCGTGCATTGGCCCGCGGATGCACAGGTCGATCAGGTTGGCGACGGCCGCCGGCAGGTCGGTCGTGGCCGGGAGGTACGGCGGAATCCACGCGATGGGTGCCGCCGTGTGCACGCTTGGCACAGGCTCAGGCACGTCGACCACCTCTTCCTGCATGAACCAGGGCACGGCTGCCGGCCCCGCGGCGGGTTCCTCGGTGGGCGGCGTAGCGGGCTCGGTGGCGGGCCCCGTGGTGCGCGCGAGCGCGCGGGGCGCGCGCACCGGCTCGGGCTGCGCGGTGCGGCGCATGCGCGGCAGTGCCACAGCGGCGCTCGTGTGCACGCGCGCGCGCGCCCACGTTGCTGCAGCGCCGACCCCTCTTCGCAGCATCGTCGGACGCAGCGGGGGAAAAGGTCACGTGCACGGGACCTCCGGCGGCGGCCGCGACTTCGTTCTTGACTGTTTGGCGATAGGTGGTGCAGGATGCGTACGTGCGCCGACTGACGCAGCGGTCAAGGAATTTGAGACGCCGTACCCTCTGATTGATACCGACCCGCACTTTAAGCGCGTGGTGAACAACTTCCGCCCCTCGGACTACACCGTGTGGGCCGGCACGACCGCCGCGTTCCCTGGCGCGCTCTTCCTGATGGGTAGGTCGACTTCCTGACGCAGAACAAGCGTCGCCGACGCGGGCACGCCGTGGTTTCGGCACGTCGTTGCGCCTTGCGACGGTGCTCGGCGCGATCGGTGGCTTCCTGTACGCATACCAGCGCTCGTCGTGTACGTATGCACTTGGGATACCCCACTAACGCAGTCCGCCTGTGGGGCTGGAGCGAGAACGAGCCGGAGCAGGAGCGTGCCAAGGCCGATGCGGCCGCGGGCAAGGTGCCTGGCATGGGCGAGAGCCGTCTCTCGCCCGAGATGCAGGGCGTCGCGTTCCGGAACAGCGCCTTTTCGCAGCTGAGTCTGGGTACGTTGGCATGGCGACTCACACGCAGCGGTCCTGCCCTGGTTCAACCTTGTGAACCACAAGTACCACGAGCCGAGCAAGTCGGAGTAGTCGTTTCGTAGACATACGGCGCTGAACTACCCACCTCGCGCGCGTCTCTATGGGTGCGGCAGCGCGGCGATCGCCTTGGCAAATTCCTGAGTGAGTGTGGCACGACGTACCTCGTTGTCTGGCTCAAACTGCTGGCCGAGCAGGAAGGCCGCGCGTGCCTCTTCGTTGCGCTGGAGGCCCGCGAGCGCCTTGCCCTTGCGGAAGTGGCCCTTGCCCCAGGCGCGCTTGATCTTGATCACGGCGTCTGCGTCGCAGAGCGCCTCGATGTACGCGCCCGCACTCGCATACGCGGCACTTCGGTTGGCAAGGAGCATGGACAGCTCGTCACACACGAGCTCGCTCGCCTCCCACATGGGCCGACTCGAGGCCATGGCGATGGCCATCGTATAGTGCTTGATGGCGCCCTGCCAGTCCTGCTGCCGGAAGCGCCCGTTGCCCATCTCCTTGGCCTGCATGATGCTTTCTGTGAGTTTTGTCTGGACGATGTTGGGCGGCGGCGGGTAGGGTGCCTGCGGCGGCAGCATCGACGTCCAGCGCGCGAGCATATTGAGGACGTAGGTGTCGTGCCCCTCTGCGGCGACCGTCTTCTTTTCCGTGTCAATCACAAAAGGGAAGTACTGCCCCTGATCGACGGCGACAAGCTGCGGGTTGCCCGCCGCGTCCGTCGCGTCGATGTCGGGCACGCTGCCCGCCGGCTGTGCTGGTGCGCCGGCGTCGCTCATCGATTCGAGACGTGGAGCGTGCAATCACGTGCGCCGGGCTGCTTCTCACGACGATGCTGCGAGTAGCTCCGCTGGTGCGTGCGGGCGTGCGTGCAGGCGTGCCGCTGCATGCGGCGCGTGTGTGCGCTACACCCGTGCGCCTGCTCGTCACGACGCCTATGCGCCTGCGCGAGGCGCCGCCGACCACGGACCCGCTCGGCGCGACGTCCGAGGCGCCGGCCGGCAAGCCGTCGCAGGGCGTGTCGCGCTTCTGGAAGCAAGTTGGCGTCGGCCACGCGCCCATGTCCGCGGACGCAGATGAGCACTTTACGGTGCTGCTCGACAAGCGGCCGCTGCGTACGCCTGGCGGCAACAAGCTGGCGGTGCCCGCGGACCACCCGATGCTGGCGTGTCTGATTGCCGAGGAGTGGGACACGCAGACGCAGGTGCTCAAGCCGCACTCGCTGCCGCTCACCTCGCTGATGGCGCGCGCGATCGATGGCCTGAGCACCGACAAGGGCCGCAAGGAGGTCGAGCAGTACCTCATGCGCTACTTTGACACGGACGCCATCACCTTCCACGAGGCGCAGCCCGAGACGCTCGTGCGGCTGCAGCGCGAGCGCTGGGACCCGATCATTACGTGGGCCAAGGAATTTTTCCAGATGGATGTCGCGGTGGCGCACGGCGCACTGAGCAACAAGCAGCCCGAGGCGTCGCGCGCGCGCGTCGCCGATGTGTTGTCGGCGTTGCCGCCGCTTGAGCTGGCGTGCATGGAGCGCGCGGCCATGACGACCAAGTCGATGCTCACGTCGCTCGCGATGCTGTACAAGCGTGTGGATGCGGAGCAGGCGGCGCTCGCCGCCGAGGTCGAGACCGCGAGCCAGGCGTCCGTGTGGGGCGCCGTGGACGACTCGCACGACGTCGACCATGCCGAGCTGCGGCGGCAGCTCGCGGGCGTGTCGTGTGCGCTGCTCACCACCGAGCCGGAGCTCGTGGCGCGCTTTGTCGACGTGCTCCACAAAAAATATAGCGCATAGGGACGACTAGGCTACCTACTCTTCGTCCTGGGCGGAGCGCACCGCGGCTTGCTCGACCGTGATGACGAGCACTGCGCGGCGCACCCAGCACCGGCGGCGTGTGTACTTGCCGATGCCGTTGACCCGGCTCAGCTTCTCCCACGAATTGCCGCCGTACTGCCACCCCTCGGGGTCGACGTCGGTCGCTGTCGAGGCGAGCGACGCGGGCCGCGCGACCGTCGCCAGCTCCTCTGGGAGCTCCTGCTCGGCTGCGGCGAGCGCCGAGGCCTCCTGCTTGTTGGGCGCGGGCCCCTTGGACGCAGCTTCCGTCGCGGCCTTCAGCCGGTCGGTCGCGTCGAGCACGGCGCCGGCATCGTCGACGTGCTTTTCCTCGGCGAAGCGCGAGCTGAGGCGCTGCGCCTCGGACGCGGGCATCGTCGACGCCGGCGTGTATACGGTCGAGGTGATTGACTGGGCTCCGGCGACGCGCCATTCGGGGTCGACCCAGTGCCACTCGGCGGTGCGCACGTCGTCGCGCCCCGGCTTGGCGGACGAGGGGACGCGGGCGCGGAACGTCGCCGGCAGGGTGAACGACGACGGAGGCGCCACGGCGTTGTTGTCCCCGTCGGACCAGCTCGGCCGCTCGTTGGGGAGCAGCGCGGCGGTCCAGTCGAGCCCGATCCACCACCGCTGGTTCTCGTAGATCTCAAACTGGAACACGGTCTCGTGTGCGGCAGCGCGGCGCGTGTCCTGCACCAGGGCCGTCGAGGAACCGCGCAGCTGCTTGGGGGCCACCGAGCGCCAGAAGACGCCCACGTTTTCGCTGCCGCTCAGCACACGCACGGCGCCCGTGACGATGCGGCGCACGAGCGCGCTGCGCCACAGCGCCATGCGCAGCAGCGTCGCCCACGGCGAGCACCACGTGAGCGCCAGGCACCCGACCACCAGCAGCACATGGCGCACGCTCAGCGCCGCGATCGGGAACGGCGGGAAGACTTGCAGGACCAGCGGCCACTTGCACACGTGGAGCGCACGCACGAACGCACACGCGTACGGCGCGACGTGCTGCGTAAGCGCAGCGCTGGTCCGCTGGCCCGCGTCGTACAGGCGCGGCGCATGCGACGCCACGAATGCTGCGACGTGCGGCGCGGCGCGCGTCGCAATGTACGTGCGGACCGTGGCGACGGGCGCGCTGCTAGCGATGTGCCCGAGTGTGGTATGCACGTAGTAGTACGGCAGGAGCCACTGGCTTTGCGGGAGCATCACGAGCAGCCAGATCGGCCACGACGCCAGGAGGAAGATGACGAGATGGCGCGTGCCGACGCCCTGTACCTGTGCCTGGATGAGCGCCTGCAGCGGGTAGATGAGCGTCTCGCACACGGCCGCGACAAAGTCGGAAATGTCGCAGAGCTGCGTAATGGCGCGCTTGATCTTGTGATTCGTGGCGCCGTCGTCGGCGGACGGCGCCTGGCCCGAGACGCGGCTAAAGGAGCCGCGCAGCGAGAGGTAGCCGATGTATGCAAGAATCACTGCTTGAGGCGCATACCGCAGCACCTCATAGCCGTACAGGCACGTCAGAATGTAGCCGAGCAGCAGTAGCCACGACTGCACGCGCTGCCGGTAGCCCCCGCGCCAGGTTGCAATCACCAGGAAGGCGTGCACGGCTTCGATCGCGGGGCCCATCGCCACCAGCAGCTGCATCATCGTCGGCGGAACACGCTCGACAATGTCCATCAACGTCATGGTTTGCACCGACTTCTTCGCGCTGCGCTCGCCCAGCGCGTCAGGTCGCTTGCCGGCCATGGTGGGGAAGTCGCACCTCCACACCCGGCCGCACGCACGAATGCCGGACCACGTGGCACTACGATGGCCGAGGCGCCGTCGTCGCAGGCGGCGCGCACGCGCGTCGCCGTGCTCGTGTCGTTGGTGGTGGTCATCATCGCAGCCCTGCCAGTGTGGTGGCACACGACGACCATCACACGCCTGCCGCTTCCTGGGCAGCCCCTGCACGCATGGGAAGATCGCGGCGTACGTCCCCGGTCGACTGACGCAGGCTTGCCCGATTCGCGCCGCTGTGCGCGTCGCCCTGACGCCCCAGGGCGTGTCGGTCGGTGGGGATGTGTGCCGTGCGCTGGAGCAGCGCCTCGCGGCGCTCGATCCGGAAGACACCGCATGCCTCGACTGGCACGTCGAGGCAGACGCATGCACGGCCGATACCTCGTCTACCGACGCTCCGCGCACGTCGCACGCCGCAGCGGCGTACACGATCCCGCTGTACCTACAGAGCGCGTGCAATGACACGCTGCTGGCCGCGTGCGTGCCGGATGATGCGAGCGTGGACACTGTGGCCGAGGCCGTCGCCGCGCAGCTCGCGCCGCTCCCAATGGACGCGCAGGCCTCGCACGACCTCGCGCGCATCCAGTACGCCAAGGTCGTCCGTGTCGTCTTTTCGCTGCTCAACGAGGATGCGAGCCAAGGTGGCGCTGCGAGCGGCTGGGACCTCCAACAGGCACTTGCGATGCTCGAGAGGTTCGAGGGTGCCCTGCCTCCCGGCCTTGCACCGCTTGCGCCGCTCGCACGTCTGCTGCGTGCGCTGCGCGACGTCTACGATGTACAGCTCGAGAGCCAGGTACAGTGGTACGCACCGCTCGAGTTTGTGCCGACCGCCGAGGTCGTGGCCGTCGAGGCGTCCGATGACGCGCTCGGCGACAAGGCCGCATCGGAGGTAGAGACTACGGCCGTGCCCGAGGCCGAGCGCGTGCCCGAGTCAGTAGGCGCGTCGGTCGAGGCCGCGACCGGCCCTGCTGGGCCCGTCGCCTCGGCGGCGCCGGTGTCACCCCGGGTCGAGCACTTTGCGTCGCTCGACGACGTTCGTGTGTTTATCAATGCGGCGCAGTGGAGTCTCGAGTCGTACGGACTGGCTGATGCACCCAGCAACGCCACGGCCCACGCCCAATTTGCCGAGCAGACGCTGCACCTTGTGCTCTTCTTGCCGAGCGACGCGCACCGTCCGCTGCGCATTCGCGACCCGGCGACGCACGCGACCATTGCAAACCCTGCGTGGCTTGTGCCGCAATGGGGTGGCGTGGTGATCTGGAACCGCGCGGCGTCGGACAACGGTCTGGCGCCGCCCCTGTCGCTCGAGGAGCTGGCTGAGCCGCTGCGCCTGTTTACGGCACAGCTCGCACAACTCCTGGGCATCGCGGAGCCGCACCTTGTTGGCAGCGAGACCGCCCTCTATCTGGCCGTCCAGGGCCTTTTGTGGCGGCGCACGCTCGAGTCCGTGCGCAACACCGTCGAGACACTCAGCAGTACGGTGCGCCTCGTCGACAAAATCCCGAACCTCGGCGTGGACACAACGGTCCGCGACGAGTTTACGCGAGCGCTCGAGTTGCTTGGCGAGGTACGTGTGCGACTCACCCAGCTCGATCAAGCCGTGCACAACGCGACGCGCGGCACGTCCTTCCCCGAGGCACTCGATACGGCGTTTGCCGCGCAGATGCACGCTTCGCGCGCGTTCTTTGACCCAAGCATGCTTGCGATGCTCTATTTCCCGGACGAGCACAAGTACGCGGTATATACCCCTTTGTTTGGGCCGCTTTTTGTGCCGCTCGTGGTCGCGATCGTGCGCGAGGTCCGCCGCCGGCGCCGACCGACGCGCACGGCCCCCACGCTGACTAATTCACCACAACGCGTAGATGTCGCGGCGTAGAGAAGAGCAGGACCTGGCACGCGTCTTGGCCCTGTCGATGCACGACTCGCCCCACCCAGTAGCCGGTACGGGTGAGCACGCCTCGCCGCCACGCAGGTCGCCACGCCGCGCGGCTGCCGCGCGCTCACCTGCGGCGCAGGCGCACGCGTCGCCGTCGGCCGCGTCGCCGGCGCGCCGGTCCGCCGTCGCCGGCGCGCCGTCACCCGCCGTCGTTGAAGACGTGTTTCAATCTCGCTCGATCCCGCCCGAGGCACGCACTCGGTCGCAGCGCGGCACGCCGAGCAAGAAGCGCACGCGCGACCGCGACGCGATGAGGATCGGCAGCGACGTCTTTGCGTCCGAGCCTGCCGAGCCGGGGCGCTCGCCTGCACCGAAGAAAGGCAAGCGTGGGCGCGCCGCCGAGAAGACCGCACATGGGTCCCAGGAACCCGATGTGCCGGCACCCGAGACGCTGGGGCCCGCGCCGCCGGCCGACGCGGCGCCAGGCTCCGATGGGCCGCAAAGCAATGGACCGACCGACAGTGCACTGGGGCCCGGTGCACCGGAAACGACAGAGGACCAAGCATCCGGTTCTGCAACGAGCTCGCCGGTACCGCCGCCTGCGGCTGAGCCGGCGGCGCACGCGGCGACACAGGCTTCCGAGGCCGCCGGAGCAGCACAGACACCCCAGCCCATGCCGCGCGGTGCATCACCGACGGGAACACTCTCTACACAGGAGGCACGTCGGCGTCTGTTTGGAAAACGTACGTCCCCTGCTTACACAGCACTCCCCACGCTTCTCGCTCAGCGGAAAGCGGCGCCGACCACGAGTCGCTCGGCTGGCCTGCAACGTACGACGCGGGTCCCTCCGCTGCACGTAAACCGAAAACCGCCGCCGCCCCCGAAACCGCGCCCGGTATCATCCAAGCCCAAGGAGGACGAGCCAGTAGGCTCGGACGAGGAGGAGCGCGAGCCCGAGCCCGAAATTGACTACGAAAACGAGGGGTTCTTGTAATTACTAGTATACAGGTCATCAGTCATCAAAAGTTGTCTGTACGCGTCGTGTAGGCAGTGAGGTCGATGTCGGGGATACGATCGTCACTCATCCGCATCGGCTCGTCGTCGGACGCGGCATCGGGGAGGTTCTGCGTCCCAAAAGCACTCGGCGACTCCCGCAGCGGCGGCATGGATTTGACCGCTTGGAACGCCCCACGCGAAGGCAACGGACGCATCGTACGCCCGGTATCCAGCGGGCGGTTCTCGATATTGGCGTGCGGCGCCGGCCAGAACGATTCCTCGTCGTCAAACGCATTCGCGAGGATGTTGTCCGCGTCGTCGTCGTCCAGCCCACGTTTCGGCGCAATGACGTTCAGCGACGTGTTTGCCGACTCGGTGTCTGACGACCACTGTGAAAACATATTGGCCTCTTGCGGGGACGGCGGCGGCATTGCAGTGCCACGCAGCGCACCGGTCGGCATCGTCGCCGTGCGGCCCCACTGGTGAAAGCTGCTCTTCACCTCCTGGAGGGTATTCTGCGCGTTCGCAAAGTGCTTGGGTGTGCCCAGCTCCGAGGCGCGTGGGCCACCAGCATACCCGCGATTTACGTCTGTGTGAGTAGGTGGCTACGCACTGGCACGGATCCGCCAGCTCATGGACTGCAGCTGGGCCTGGATCTCGGGGGGTATGTTTGCATATTCGGACGAGGTACGTGCGAGGCCGCGCGCCTCGTGCTCGCGCTGGAGCACGTCGTTTGAGCTTATCGCACGCTTGCTCATGGTCATGGTGGCGCTCAACGCACCGGCGCCACGCCGCGTGCCGCTTCGCGGTGCGCACCCCGCGGCGCGCATACGCGCCGCTGATTAATTCGTGGGATGCACGCGCCGCGTGTCGCTTGCAGGTGCGTGGAGGTCCAACCGAGACCCCCCAACGGCCACCGGGCGAGGAGGGCAGAGCGCCAAGCGCCTATGCTGCGACTGTCTATGCTACAGAGCTTACACTTCGAGGTCGTACGCGAGCACATCTGCGGGGTGTGAGCATGTGGTTCCCAGTGCGGCAACCTACCATCGACGTTCGGGATCAGGTTCATCTTGGCAAAGCTGCGGTCAGCGCACGCGTCGCACGTACTCCTTGTGGTCGTTGTCCTCCTTGTACCGCTCAAGGCCCTCGCGCGTGCGGAACACCGTGTATAGGCCGTAGTTAAATCCGTGCGCACGGGCATCCCACACCGGCGGACCCCACTTGAGCTGCAGCACCTCTTCTTTGGTCACCTGAAGATCGCGCAGCGTCTCGAGACGTGCCTTGAACTCCTCAAATCCGTTGCTAAGGACCTGTTGCTTGACCTTGACGAGCACGATGTGGACGTACACCATGATGGGGAGGAGAGAACTCGCCCGCGGTCCACGTGAGCTTAATTCCGCGGCGCGTCGAGCTCAGTGGAGGTCCGCGCTTTCGCCTCGTCCCACAGATCGCGTTGACCATACACACCGGCGACAATGGTTAGCAGCATCCACGCGCCTGATTCGCGCTGGGGGTCGTAGGTATCGGCCATGTACGTGTTTCGCGCATGGGCGGCTCGATAGTTGACTAGAAGTGTGATACAGGTGCGCCCTAGCGCACGCAGGCCCGCGATTTCCTCGCTGAGCAGCCGCCGGTCCAGGTGCGCAAGGAGTGCAAAAAGCCACTGCGCGTGGTGTGGATGCATGGCGTGCAATAGTGTGGTATCTTCGTAGACGCGGGTGAAATAGAGCTGCTGCGTCCATTTCCGAATGTACTGGATGAGCTGTAGCGTGTCGGACTTTGTCAGCATGCGACATACCGTATCGAGTGCCGCCACGGTGCGAGGCTGAGGTGCACAATATACAAAGCCGTAGTCGTCGATGAGAGGGTCGCCCGTCGGTACCTGCTCGACCGTACCGTCGACTGCGCTCTCAGACGCACTCTCAAACGCGTCCGACTCGTCAACCTCGCCCGTCATTCTTCGTTTCTCGTCGGCACTCGGTGCCTTTCGCCCATGAATAATGCAAAACCAGGCAGCTTCGTCCGACACGGCTGGAAGGCGCACGCGCGATGCGTCAGGTGGGGGAATCGAAAGGACCTGTGTCAATCGCCCTCGTACCTGGTGTAGGCGTTCGTACCGCTGCAAAAACACGGAGCGCCACCTGGCCGACGGCACAAAACCGGTTGGCAGCGCCGGTACTGACGGCGCCGGCGCTGCAGCGGCGATGCTGGGACGCTCCACATGTTCTGCACTGTACAGGATCGAGGGCTGCAAATTTGCTTCACGCCTGGGTGAGCTCTCGCACGTACCGCACCATCGCCAGGTACTGCTCTCCGTTCAGCGGCACTCCATCGAAATCCGTCGGCAGCGTCGCGACTGGGAGACTCGCTTGGCCGTATTCACACCGGGTGCCCGGCCGCACCCCACGACCGTGCATCGTGCTACTACGCTCGTGCGCTCGGCCGACCAATTTTTTTGAGCGCCGCGATGCCCAAACGCAAGGAGCGTGAGAACGAGGCGGTCGAGGCGGAGCTGCCGCTCGCCAAGTACCTCGCGTCGACGGAGAAACGCGTGCGTGACCGTGCCATTCGGTCTCTCTCTGCCTTTTTGCTGCGCAGTGCGCAGGAAGGCGGCCTGGCGATGTCGCAGCTCGAGATCGCCAAGCTGTGGAAGGGCATTTTCTACTGCTTCTGGATGTCGGACAAGCCGCTCGTGCAGCAGGCACTGGCACAGGAGCTTGCTAACCTTGTGCTTCATGTGGCTGGCCAGGGAGCCGACGTCGATACGGAGCTGGACACGAAGCAGAGCGAGGCGCGTGCGCTTTCTGCGCTCGACTTCTTCCACGGGTTCTGGGTAACGATGGAGGCCGAGTGGCTCGGCATCGACAAGTTTCGTATCAACAAATACTACTTGCTGATGCGGCGGATGCTGCATGCGGCGCTTGTCCTGCTCCAAATACACGGTTGGAAGGAGCCGATCCTGCAGCGCTTTGCGCTGGTCATGGGCGGCAAAGACGGCCCGCTAGCGGCGAACAACGTGCGAGTACCGGAGAGCATCACGTACCATGTATGCGACATCTTTTTGGACGAGCTGGAGCGTGTTGCTGAGGCCGAAGAAGGGAGGATACCTATGCTGCCGCTGCTCATTCCCTTCCTGGGCCTGGCGGCGAAGAGCACGTCGAAGCGCGTGTACGAGCGCGTCATGGGCAGCGTCATTACACCGTTCCTCGATGCAGTACAGAAGGAAATGCACGGCAAAGAGCCCGCCTATCCTGCGCTGTTGGCGCACGCGGCCATTTCTACGGAGGACGACGAAGACGAGGAGGAGGACGACGAGGATGACGAGGAAGAGGACGGCAACGATGACCAAAAGCGCATTTCAAAGCTACGGCGCAGCCTTCTCCGTGCTGCCTTCATGATTGCAAGTGGGCCTGATACCTATGTGCCTAGCCGCCGGAAATTGTACGCGCTGTGGCAGTCCGAAATGCAGCCGTAGCACGATCATCGATCTGTTTAGTCATAGAAAACTTCTCCAGAGCCTGTGCGCACTTCTGCTGGCCATGGACGTGGAGAGCGCTGAGGAGTCGCAGCGGCTGGGCCCGTCGTTCACAACGTCGCTGATCGCGGGTGCCGCATCGGGCATGTCGGTGGATCTGCTCTTCTACCCCATCGACACCATCAAAACGCGTCTGCAGAGCGCACAGGGCTTCTGGAAGGCCGGTGGCTTCACGGGCGTGTACCGCGGCATGGGCAGTGTCGCCGTTGGCAGCGCGCCGGGTGCTTCGATCTTTTTCGTAACCTACGAGTCGCTCAAGTCGTACCTCTCGCGCACCTTCTACCCTGGTCATGCGAAGGACGCCAAGGCGATGTCGCCGTTCGTGCACATGACCTCGGCATCGATCGCCGAGGTCGCGGCGTGCCTCGTACGTGTCCCTACGGAGGTGGTCAAGTCGCGGCAGCAGACCGCTGCATATGGGCGCATTTCGTCGCTGACTGCATTCCGGCAAGTGGTTGCGGGCGAGGGCGTTGCGGGGCTCTACCGCGGCTTTGGGGGCACCATTCTTCGTGAGGTGCGTCGTGTGCTTACCCAGATTCCGTTTACGTGCATCCAATTCCCGTTGTACGAGTTCCTTAAGCACAAGGCGGCCGGTCGCGCCAAAGAGCCGACGTGGTGGCAGGCGGCGGCGACAGGCAGTGTTGCCGGCAGTGTTGCGGCCGCCATGACGACGCCGTTGGATGTGATCAAGACGCGTATCATGCTCGCCAAGGTATGTCAAGCTCGCTTATGCAGACGCACGCGGGCGAGGTCGCGGTCGACACGCGCATTAGTGCGACACTCTCGCGCATCGTGCAGCAGGGTGGCATTGGCGCGCTCTTTGCCGGTGTGGTGCCGCGCACGCTATGGATTGGCCTGGGCGGCGCCGTGTTTTTGGGCACGTTTGACGTGGCTGCTAAGCTACTGGAGCCGAGCGCTTTTAGCAAGTAGGTCCGTATGTGTTGCAAGCCGCTCGACAACATCAAGCACGAGATCATCGTGGCCCCACTGCGTCGCGAACGAGATGCCGACCGGCAATGCGACGCCGTCATCGTCCTGAATGGTTTGCGTAGCCGGCGCACTGAGTACTGGCACGCCCGCGAGGTTGGCATACGTTGTAAGGGCATCCTGTGCACACTCAAAGGCGGCGTCTTCGGCCAGTTTGGGTGCGCCGCGTAGCGCTGTAGGGTGTACCAGCACATCCACGCCTTGCGCGTGTCCCGCGGTGCCCGTTCGCAAATCCGTCTCGCGCCAGAGCTCAGCAAGCTCGTCCATAAGCGCGCACCGCAGCGAGACGGCGGCCATGTAGTAGCTTTCCATTGCCTCGGTGGTGATGGCGTAGGTGCCAAGCAGAATACGCCGCTGCACCTCGGGCCCGAATCCGACCGAGCGTGCCTTGGCGATCGTCGCATGGAAAGTGGCCTCGTCGGGAACGGCAACACCTGGGTTAGTGCAGGTGACGCACCGTATCGCATGCCGTCGTAGCGACTTAAGTTGCTACTGGCCTCGGCGAGCGCAAGCACATAGTAGGCGCCGATCGCGTGCTCCATCGCTGGTACACGCACCGGCACGATCTCGGCGCCCAGCGACTGCATCGTTTCGAGGATGTCGTCGGCGATCCCCACGACCGTGGGATGCACCTCCTCGGGGTACATTTCGGCCGGCACCCCGACGCGAAGCCCAGCGAGCGGAGAGTGGGGGCCATCGCCGAGCTTGGCACGCCGCTTATCACACAGTTCTGCGAGGCGTCCACGCAGCTGCGCATCAATGCATGTCTCGTCGCGGGAATCTTCCTTGGCAACCGCGTGAAGGGTCGTCCGCACATCGTCGACGTTGTTTGCGAGAATTCCGACAGTATCCAGCGAGTCAGCGTACGAAACGACGCCCCAACGGCTTATCAGCCCGTACGACGGTTTGAAGCCGTACACACCGCAAAACGCGCCCGGCAAACGCACCGAGCCGCCCGTGTCGGTGCCGATCGCAACACGGCACAGACCACCGGCGACCGACGCCGCGGCGCCACCCGACGAGCCGCCTGGCGCACGCAGTGCCACGCCATCCAGATCTGGTGCCGAGACATCGCTGTATACGGCCGGGTTGGCCACGGGGCCGTGCACGGAGTGGGCATTGAGGGTGCTGGGTCAGCGCGCGACGTACCCCATCGCGAATTCGTCACAGTTGGTGCGCGCCATAATCTGTGCACCTGCAGCGTGGAGTTTCTCGACAACCGTTGCATCAAACGGCGAGCGATACTCTGTGTGAGGCGCACACGTACCGAGCAGCATGCGGCTCGAGCAGGTGAGTGGCACGTCCGCCATCGCAATGTTTTCCTTCACGCTCACATTCCAGCCGGCCATGGGCCCTGCAGGCGCAGCACGCGGCGTGAGCCGCTGTGTGATGGCATTGAACGGGTCATGCTGTCCGCGCTGGAACGTCGACACGCCCCGCACGCCCCGCACGGCCCTCACGCTGCGAAGCGCCATGAACGAGGGAATGCCACGTGGCATCGCTCCACCCATCATGTCGGTGGCAATTGCTGCGACTCCCGGTGGGGGTGCGCCTCGCCACACGGTGTTTCTGGAGTTGTTTGCGCCGTTTGCGCCTACGTGCCTTACATTGCATGGTGATGCGACGGGGGCTGATATCCTGAGCGGAATCACCGAGTCGCTGCGGCTGTCACCGGCGGACGCGGCGCTGCTCCGCCTCACGACGCGTGGCGGACGCGAGGTGACACCCGCGACGCGGATCGATGCGCTGAGCGACGGTAGGCACATTTCACTCGAAGTACGCATGCGCCACTGCGGTGGCAAGGGTGGCTTTGGTAACCAGCTGCGTGCTGCAGGTGCGCGGATGGCGAATAAGAACGGCAACGTCGACTCGTGTCGTGATTTGAACGGGCGCCGATTGAGCACGATCAAGGAGGCGCAGCGCCTTGCCGAATACATGGCGCAGGCACCCGAGCGGCAAAAAGCACTGGACGATGCACAGGCAAAAAAATACGCCAAGCTTGAAAAGATGCTCGGCCGTCAGCCCAAGTCCGCCAAGGACTTTGAGGTTGCCGCTGAGAAGCTTGACGATGCGGGCGAGCATCTTGGAGCGGACGAAGCCGCGGATGCCCCACCCGAGGCCGGGCCGTCGCGCGCGCCGAAGCGCAAGGCGCGCATCGACGACCACGAGTACGTCGAGCAAAGCCGCGAAATTGTCGACAATGTGCGCAGTGCTGTTGCGCTCGCGATGAAGAAGAAAAAGAAGAAGGCGGCTGGCAAGGCACCGGCGACGTCTGCACCCAGTGCCGTCGAGGCCAAGAATGTATAGTACGGGTATAGCTACTCTTCCTTACGCACCGAGGGCCGCGGCGCAGGCCGTGCAGCGGCTGACGGCATACGCACGAGATGCAGACGTTGCTGGTGCATCTTGCGCGGCGTCTCCTCGTCCTCCGAGTCGGACGGGTCGAGCATGACACGTGGCCCTGACTCGGGGATGCGAGCCGACCGCCGTACAGCTACGAGCGTCTGCTGCACAAGGCCTGTACTGCACCTCCGGCGCTTTTCGCTGTGCGGCGATGCGCCAAGCCATCCGCCCGACGCGCGCCGTGTCTTGCGCAGGTCACCAGAGTCGCTCGGATACATGGCGATGCCGAATTTGCGACTTGCACGCTGGACGCGCCGCGCCTCGTCGTACGACATGACAGGTTCGCCTCCTGCGTCGTCCTGGATCAGCATGCACACGAGCTCGGGCAGAAGCACCGCATCGAGAAACTGCAGCGCATTAAGTGGTTCAATCTTGGCCAGCACCGGCGCGTGCTTCAGGTCCAGCGACGGCATCAGCGGGTCGTGCACAAATGCGGCGTGGAGAATGTCGGCAAACAGCTCACATCCCTGCTCGCCATAGCTGAATGAGTCGCAGGAACGTACTAGCCACACTGCTGCTCATCAAATCGGTCGATTTGATGTACACTCGCGCTTGCGCGTTTCCCCATATGCTCACGCGCACGCCGTGCTTCCTGGAAAAAAGGACTGCGCTCGGGGTCCAGTAAGCGGTCCTGCAGTACGCGCATGTACCGGTGCTCGGGATCGGTGATACGCTTTCGCAGCGCACGAAAGTCGAGCTCAAGTGGCCACCCATTGCGCCGGCCTTGTGGGATAATGTCGTGCTCGTCGCGGTGCCGCTGACATACGGCAAGGGTGTCTGTTGGCCGGAGCACTTTACCTGCGCGAGATTTCTGCACCCACTGCTCCACGAGCGAACGGAGTGCCGGTGACATTGGTTTGGGCATCGGCTCATGGCAGAAGGGACACAGATCCGTGTCCATAGGCGGTGCCGGTGGTGCATCGATAGGCACCGCCGGCGCCTGCACGGACGACGGCAGTGGCGCCGACCCAAACTCGGCGCGAAGCTCGGCGAGAACTGCCTCAGAGAGGCCATCCGAGCGCTTCTTGGGGATTACGAGCCGCTGCGTGGTGCATGCCGGTGCCGTGGGCGCTTCTTCGCCAACTCCCCGCGACACCATTCGCCGGCATGGACGTACGGAAACGCACCTCCACCACCATGTCGATCTTGTCCCTGGGTGCTCGCCGACTGGCTCCGGCGCTCGCGCGCCGTGCGTGGGCCGCGTCGCCTCGTGTGGCCGCGGCTTTGACACCGACGGTTCTGCGTATTCCCACGCGTATGGCAGTTCAGAGTAGGTGCTCGACTCACGCAGCGTACGCAACCGAGAAGGACAACTCCGTGTCTTTCCACGACCCAACCGAACAAGAAGCGCAACGCTTCCTTGAGCTTGGAACAATTGCGCTCGAGGCCGGCGACCTTGAAAAGGCGATGGTACGTCGTGCGACTGACCCAGGAACACTACCGCAAGAGTCTCGAGGTGCGCGAAAATGCATCGGCGTACTACAACTTGGGTGTGTGCCAATACCAGGACCAGGACCTGGAAAGCGCCATTACGTCGTGGAAGGAAGCGCTGCGCCTCGCGCCGGACAGCCCGGATGCACACACGAACTTGGCGTCTGCGTACATTATGTCGAAGCCGAGTCGTCCTGATCTGGCCCTGGAGCATCTGCGGTACGTATGACTATGCTGATATAGAACCGCCGCATCGCAGAGCCCTGACGATGCCGAAATCCACTTTAACCTTGGCGCTGTGCTCGAAGCTTGTACGTCACATGCTAACCCAGGCGAGGAGCTCGAAGAGGCCATCGAGGCATACAAAAAAGCGGTGCAGGGCGGTATTGAGGTAGGTACACCTCACTCACGCAGCGTGCGGAGCAAAACGTGCGTAACTGCATGGCCAAGATCATGTCGGCGCGCCTCGATGTCGAAAACCAGCAAAAAGCAGACGCCGCTGCGAAGGACAAGTAAGAAACGCCGTGCAACCCGCATCAAAACGGCAAAATACCGTAGCTTCCACAGACTTGCAGAAATGCTACATATCGAGTGTGTACGTGTTCTTCTCGAACTGGGTGAGGCGGCGCACGTACCTCGGCCTCGAGTAGGCCCTGCAGCGCTTCGACCATGCTGGAATTGACAAGCACATGCGTCTCGTCCAGATCCATCACGATACACGGAGTGTGCTCATCGATAGCCAGAATCATCTGTTTTACCGCCACATCACTGTGTGAGCACGGCACGTACCAACTGAACAGCGTGCCCGCATATGCGCGCATTGACGAGGATGGTCGGGCTGAGTCAGCAGTGTACCCCACATCCGGCATCGCACCAGGATGGCCGCGAGCGGGAAGGTGTGGGACCTGAGCAAGTTTTTTGCGCCTGTCGCCAATGATGGCGCCAAAGTGCGCTATGCACTGATTCTACTCAATACCCCCATTCCCCATGACCACTGGCATGCCTTTGTTCAACTTTGGCGACATGCCGATCTGCGTATCTGCGCGGACGGCGCCGCGAACCGTCTTCTTGACTCGGTTGGAAGCGACGCATGGGACGAGATGCCACTTCCTTCGATGATTTGTGGTGATTTAGACTCAGTTCGAGATGATGTGCGAGGCTTCTTTGAGGACAAGGTGTGTGGAACTGCTCACCCAGGGTGTCAAGGTTCTCCACTGGTCCTCTGAGTACTCGACCGATCTGCAAAAGTGTGTGCAAGTCCTCGAGGACATAGAGCAAACCGGCACGGATGAATACGAGCTGGTGATTTTCGGTGGACTGGGTGGCCGACTGGACCAGTCGCTACACACGCTGCATGTCCTATGGCAGCTGGCACCCAATGTGCCGATGGGCGAGATCATTGCCGAGCCCGGGGAGCCTGGGAAACCCCCTCCGCGTGGCTCACAGCTCCGAAAGCGAGCGCGGACGTTGTTTGTTGCAGAAAGCTGTATAACATGTCTGTTATCGGCAGGCGAGCATGACCTACGCCATAATCGCAACGTCCTCGGGAAAAGCTGCGGCGTGTTGCCGCTTGGCAGTGGCCCTCCTGGCGCGCATGTCTTCACTCAAGGACTCGAATGGAATCTGGGTATGTGCACGGCTGACCAAAGCGGGCGAACCCTCGTTTATGGGAGGGTTCTTTTCGACGAGCAACCACCTTGCCCCGGACAATCCGGAGGGCATGGTCCACATTGGCACCGATGCACCCGTGTACTGGACCGTAGAGCTGCAGCGCGATCCGTAATGTATCGCACTACGCATTGGCGTCGCGCAGCGACCCACTATGTACAGGCTCACCGATACTTCCGAGAAGCGTGAAGGCGTCAATCTCGAGAACGCCTGTCGGTGGGGCGCCAGCAGTCCACGGCGAGCCGGCGCACGCGACCTGTACCTGTGCACGGGTCACGCGACAACGATCGGTCGTGATGATGCTCCCGCGTGTCTGAGTGAAGCGGAGGAAAGGGGACTCTGCCTGGAACGCGTCGACGGCCGCGCCCGTGAAGCGCGCAGGGAGGTAGTGCGTCGCGTCGCACACCTGAGCCCAGACGTCCGTGCTGCTATGCGGTGCATTTTCAGGCCGGAACGTAAGGAACTGGGTGAGTACACATACGCACCTGTATGATTTGCACGCGGCTTCCCGGGCGATAGGCCGCGGCATCTGCCGCGGATAACGCGCCGTCCTCGCGGAGCGCGTCGCGACGGCGTTGCTGCAACCACGGCCGCAGGCTGCGGCTCATAACGTCTGTGCGCGTGTGGAGGGTGCAGCGAATCAGAATGTGCGCAATAGTTGGCGACGCCAATGGGCGTGACGGGAGCCTGCGCACGAGAGATAGGGAACGTGCCCCGAATTCCCAGCAATATCTCTGGCACCCACCATGATTGAGAACCAGGCCAAGTTTATTCAGTACATTGAGGAGCACAAGGGCGACCTTGTTAAGACGCTGGCGGAGGCTGTTGCCATCCCCAGTGTGTCGGGCGATGCGTCATACCGTCCGCAGGTAGTCAAGATGGGCCAGTGGCTCGAGAAGCAGTTCCAGGAGGCTGGTGCGAAGACGTCGCTGCACTCGCTCGGCAAGCAGAACCTGGATGGTCAGGAGATTGACCTGCCGCCTGTGGTGTACGCCCAGATCGGTGAGGACAGCAAGAAGAAGACGGTGCTGGTGTACGGTCACTACGACGTGCAGCCTGCGCTTAAGTCGGACGGCTGGAACACGGAACCATTTGAGCTGGTCGAGGACAAGGCGAGTGGCCGTCTGTATGGCCGTGGCTCGACAGACGACAAAGGCCCCATCCTTGGCTGGCTGTACGTGCTGCTGGCGCACAAGGCGCTCGGCATCGAGCTTCCCGTGAACCTCAAGTTCTGCTTCGAGGGCATGGAGGAGAGCGGCTCGGTGGGCCTGGAGCAGTTTGTCGCAAAGGAGGCCAATGGCCTGTTCCAGGGCGTGGATGCTGTGTGCATTTCCGACAACTACTGGCTTGGCACCGAGAAGCCGTGTGTGACGCACGGCCTGCGTGGAATTGCCTACTTCAAGCTGGAGATCAAGGGCCCCGCGCGCGACCTGCACAGCGGTGTGTTTGGAGGTATGGTGCACGAGCCGATGACCGACCTCATCAAGATCATGTCGTCGCTTGTGACGCCCACGGGCAAGATTCTGGTGCCCGGCATCAACGAACAGGTTGCACCGCTCACCGACGAGGAGCGCAAGCGCTATGATGTGATGGACTTCTCTATCTCGGACGTGGACAATGCGACGGGCTCGTCGACTACGGTGTCGGACCAAAAGCCGGATGTGCTGATGGCGCGCATGCGCTACCCCTCGTTGTCGCTGCACGGCATTGAGGGTGCGTTCGCGGAGCCTGGCTCCAAGACGGTCATCCCTGCGCGCGTGGTGGGTAAGTTTAGCATCCGTCTCGTGCCCGACATGCAGCCGGAGAAGGTTGTGGACGACGTCAAGAAGTTTGTGGAGGCCGAGTTCAAGAAGCTCCAGTCGAAGAACACGATGAGCTTCACCGCCGACCCGCCGGGCAAGCCGTGGCTCGCAGACCCCAACCACTGGAACTACGAGGCGGCGTTCAAGGCTACGCAGGAGATCTACGGCGTGAAGCCCGACCTGACCCGCGAGGGCGGCTCGATCCCTATTACACTCACGTTCGCCGACAAGCTTGACAAGAACGTGCTGCTGCTGCCCATGGGCCGCTCGGACGATGGTGCGCACTCGACGAACGAGAAGCTCGACTTGTCCAACTATGTTAAGGGCACCGAGCTGCTCGGCAGCTACCTGTACGAGGTGTCGGCCATCGCTTCGTAAGCGCTGCACCTCATGTGTCGTGTCGCAATGCAATCGGCCTGCGTGCCGCCGTAGTTAAGTAGCGCGCCGATTCTGCCCCGCAACGGTCGCCACCCGCCTGCCCAGTGCCTAACCTGTGCGCTATGCCGAGCTACCCACAACTTCACCGCACCGCCTCGAGTACGTCGTTGCGCCAGCGCCCACTCAGCCCGGCCCTGTACCACACGGCACCACACTCAGCTGGAAGCCATCGTCGTGCTGCGTCAGTACCAAGCGACGGAGAGCACAGCGATGTGCCACCGTGTGCCGCGACGATCGTCCTCCGCCCGCACGCAGGTAGTGAAAAGGCGCAGGCGAGCACGAACGTGTTTGCGTTCGTGCCAGACGACGCAGGCGACAACGCACCCACCGAGACGTTCCCCGCCGTGATTCTCGGCCCACACGGCACCATTACCGGCTATATCCAGATGCCCGTCACCGCGGCACCTGGGCGGCGGCACCTGACTTCCAAGCCGCGCGGCCCTCTTCGGCGCAAGGCGGTCGCACCTCCGCCGGAGCTATACACGCGGCCGCTGCCATCGCCGCCGTGTGCGCCGCCCACCCCGCCCGTACTGTGTGCACCGCCGTGCAAGAGCGCGACGAACCGGGCAGGCTTGGCGCGCATTGCGAGTGTACGGCTTACCGACGAGGCGCCCGCAGCTGTACCACCCGGCATCACGGCATCACCATCCGTGCACGTCGACCAGCTCGGGCAATGGCAAGAAGCCTTTGCGACGAATCCTGCACCGCCGAGCGCCGCGCCACGCAGTACGCTCGAGGAGTGGCAGAGCGCGTTTGGAACGTACGTGCCCGAGCTTGAGCGACCCCCGCGCCCTGCGAGTACGTCCCCGCCACGGGAGCCCAGTGCACACAGTATGCCGACGCCGCCCGTGTCGCCAAGCACGCGGCGGAAGCCGTCACGGATGGGCATGTGGAAAGACATGCTACGCCCTGCGTCGCGGCGGCACCGTTCCGACACGTACACGCCGCAGCACGACGTCGACGTGTTTGCGCGTGCGCCGCTCAAGGGTGCCGCACATCTGCGCATCAGCAGCCCGGTGCTTGTTGCAACTGGACGACGCGAAGTGCCCGATGTGCCCGAGGACGAAGAGACGCCGTGCGAGGCGTGTGCGGCGCCGGCGCAACGCCTGCGGCAGTGTTTCACGACGCGCACCTCACAGCAGCATACAGAGCACACGGTAGTCGAGCGCGCGTCGGGATGCAGCGCACCGCCCGAGCGCCCGTGTGCGGCCGATGTGCCTGCGACAGGTGCGCACGGGGCGCCGGGGCGCGAAGTGGAGGAGTGTAGTCTCCGGTAGTCATGGGTCTGGTGGACGTCGAGGCGCTCGTGGCCTACGACCTAACGCATGTGCAGTGTACGTGAGCTGCTAATGCAGATCATGCACACGATCCGTGGGGCCCATGGTGGGCGTTTGTCACGCTGTCGCCCGTGCTGGTGCTGACTGTGTACGTTGCGGTCTTTTTGCACCGCCGCGAGATGACGTACCTCAATGTCCTCGTTGGCCAGGTGCTGTGCGAGGTGGTCAACGGCAAGCTCAAGTGCCGTATCCGGCAACACCGCCCGACGAATGTACTCGGCTCAGGGTACGGCATGCCATCGTCGCACTCGCAGTTTTGCGGCTTCTTTGCTGCATTCTGGGTGCTGCACCTCGTCGCGCACGCACCGCAGCGCCGCGGCACGTACGCACGGGGCTACGCGGCGCGTGTAGTTGACCGTGCCGTGGCACTCACCCTGCTCGTTGGGCTCGCGGCCCTCACGTGCTATTCGCGGTAGGTCGCGCGACTCATACAGCCACTATCTCGTATACCACACGCCGGCGCAGATCGGTGTCGGCGCCTCGCTCGGCGTGGTGCTCGGCACGGTGTACTACCTGGTCACGGAAGCCATCCCACGTAGCGCGCCGGTACACTCGGTACTTGGTCGCGCGCGTCGTGCGTTCTACACGAGCCGCGTGAGCCGTGCGCTGCGCCTCCGCGACGCATGGACCGTTTGGGTGGACGGCAGCGAGGACCACACGTACACACGATGGTGCACTGAGCTCACCGCTGATCCACAGTCTGGTTCGGTGGCGCTACGTGGCGATGCGCCGGCCCACGTCAGCATGATGCTGCGCGCGCTCCAAGAGGCCGACCACTGCGACGCAGTGCCGACCGCCTTTTCGGTCGGCTGTGTGATTGCGGCGGCCGGCACGTCGCTTGCCGACCCCTGCATACCGCTCAATGCGGTGCGTGAGCTCGAGCCGTATGCGCTGTTCACCGGCTTCTCGCGTGAGCTGCCTGGCAACACCCACGCCGAAGAGTGCGCACTGGAGAAGCTTGTGCGGTACTGCGCGCGCACGCCGGAGGTGCGCAGTGCGCAGGCCGCCGCGGATGCCGCGCACAATGCACCGCTCCAGCTGCTCCTGTACACGACGATGGAGCCGTGCTCGCAGCGCCTGAGCGGCAACATGGCGTGTGTGGAGCGCATTTTGCGCTTCAACGCGCGCCCACCTGTGACAACCGCCGCATGGCTGCTGCGGGCGAATGTACCGCTTGCGGGACATGGCGCGGCGCCCGTGTGTGCCGACACCACGTTGCGTCCGTTGCAGATTGCGCTGGTCGTCCAGGGCGTGCGCGAGCCGGACGACTTTGTGCTGTGCGAGGGCCAGAACCGACTACGCGAGGCGGGAATTGACGTCGTCACGGCGTCGCCTGCCGCATCGCCCGGCGTGCTCGGCCTCACGCTGCCGAGCCTGTCTTCGATCGCGATTTCGGTGCGTGCGTCGAGTGCAACTGATTGGCTCGAAGATGCATGCCTGCGTATGGCCAAGAAAGGACATGCTACAAAGTAGTGTACAGGGTATCTAGCGCGGACGTCGGCGTGGGCCCAAGACGAGCGGGCCGTTCCATGCCAGCGTGCTGCTTTCGCGCAGCGGCGCGGGTGCCGGGGCGCGTGGCGCAGCCGCCAGGACGCCGCCAGGCATGGGGAAATTGTCGTCGTCGTCGCCCCCCCATGTGTCCGAACCTGGCGGAACGGGCGCTGGTGACGACGGATTCTCCGTACGTACGCGCTTCATAGATTGCGCTGGTGAGCTCGATAGTTCCTCTGCGTCGCTTGTACGCGCCTCGAGCTCGGCCAAGCGCTTGCGGTACGTCGCCTCGGTCTGCGACTGCTGCGACTGCTGTGCACGAATGGTGCGGTACTTTTCCTGAGCGCGGCGTACGGCTGCCTGCAGCTCGCGCATTTGGTCTGCCATGTGCTGGTTGCGCGCACGGATCGCCGTGAGTGCCGCCGTGGCGTCGGCGGCCTGCTCCTCAGCCTGCTGGATGCGTGCGGCGGCCTCCGCCTCACGCTTCTCGGCGGCCTCTTCGCGGAGCGCCGCGCGGCGCACGGCTTCGACGCTTGCGGCCTTCGCAGCAGCGACCGCATCCTGCATTCGTGTCTGCGCTGCGTCATGCTCGCGTTCGAGCGCCGCCTCGCGCGCGGCCAATGCCTCGGCGCGGGCCTCGACAGCGGCCGCGTCGCGCGCCGCGATTTTTTGCCGTTGGCGTACAGCGTGCCGGTCCTTGCGCACAGCACGGGACTCGTCGTCAAGTACGCGCCGCGCCTCGCGCAGAGCATCTTCGGCTTTGCGATTGCGCACCGCATGCTGTTGCGTCTGGGTATAGGCCTTGGCAAGCGTTAGCGACACGCCCTCGACGTGAGCGACCATGTCGTGGAGCGCGCCAAGGGCGCGCTGCATGGCCTCGACTGCTTCTGGGTCCTTAACGGCATTGCGACGGAGTGCCTCGGTGACACGAAGCTGTACGCGTCCCATCGGCGCTGCGCGAAGACCGTGCGCGGCCATAGCATAGGACTGCATGGCGGTGACCAGATCGCATGCGGCTTCCAGCACAGGCTGTTCTGGGTCGCGCACATCGGTGTGGTGCGCGGCAACATACTGGTGAAAGTCGGACGCATCCGCGGGCCATAGAGGAAGCACGTCGGTGGGCGTGGCCGGTGCCTTGCACAGTGGGCACCCGCCCTTGAGCGTGTCATGGCAGCGCGACGCGAGCCAGCTGCGCACACATGGCGCATGGAAAACATGCCCTAGGTGAGTGGTGTGCCAACGTACCGCACGGCAGCGCTGCAGGCCGGGCCTCGGGCGTGTAGGCCTCGAGGCAGATCCCACACGCCATGGTGTTGGTGGCCCACGTGGGCCCACGCATCGGCGCGCCGGCGAGCGGGGGTGGCGTACGTAATCGGCGCAAGCGCCGGCTCCGGTTGGTTTCCTCGCATGCCGTCGAGTGCGGAGAAGCGGCGGCGCTCGCCGCGAGAGAAGCGCAGCTGGGACTATGTCGTGCGCAGTGGCCTCGCTGGCGGGATTGCTGGATGTGCGGTACGTCGTTGACTAACACGCAGGCCAAGACCGCCATTGCGCCACTCGACCGCGTCAAAATTCTGTTCCAGGCGGCGAACCCAGAGTACCAAAAATACAGCGGGCGATGGCTCGGCGTGATTGACGCGGGGCGCAACATCGTCAAGCAGCAGGGATTCATGGGCCTATTTCAAGGGCACAGTGCGACGCTGCTCCGCATCTTTCCGTACGCGGCGATCAAGTACATGGCGTACGACACACTGCACCCGGCGCTCATGCCGACGCCACGCGACGAGACGAGCGTGCGCCTGTTTTTGGCCGGCTCCATGTCCGGTGTGCTGTCCATCTTTCTCACGTACCCCCTCGAGCTGATCCGTGTGCGTCTCGCATTTGATACACGCACCTATCCTCACCAAAAAAATCTTCGCAGCGTGATCGACACCATCTATCACGAGGGTGCCACAACCGTCGCGGCCGACGGGCGCGTTGCCGAAAGCCCTGCTTCGGCACTGCTGAACCGTTTTCCGCTGCTCAAGTTCTACCGTGGGTTTTCCGCGACGGTGCTCGGCATGATTCCATACGCCGGCACCTCCTTCCTTGTGTTTGGGCGGTGCAAAACGGCGCTGTACCACGGTTTGCTGCACAGGGAGACCACGGGCGAGGTGCTTCCAGGCTATGAGAACGTTGCGCCGCTCTTGAATGTGAACCGCACCGTGGTCGACCTGACTGCCGGCGCCCTGGCGGGCGCCATCTCCCAGACAGCCTCATACCCGCTCGAAGTCGTCCGCCGGCGACAGCAGATTGGCGGCATTTTGCGCCCATCAAGCATCCTCACGCTCCGCGAGACGATCCGCAGCATTTACCGGACGCATGGGTGGCGCGGCTTCTACGTCGGGCTGTCGATTGGGTATATCAAGGTGGTGCCGATGACCGCCATCAGCTTTGCGGTGTGGTCCGCGATGAAACGCCGGCTGGGTATCTAGGCCGCTGCGACATATCCTGTAGCATTAGTCATGTGCACGTTTTGTGGGCACCCACGTCCGCCGCACGCCCAGCGTGCGCCCCGGCCCCCGCGGGGCCGAGGACACGGAGCCGCCTTGGTCGGACGGCCGCGCGCCGAGTGACGGCGCACGCGCTGTCCCGCCGACGCCGGGCACGCCGCGGCGCACGCCGAGCGAGCGCCCAGGCTGCGCCAGCTGGCTGGGTGGACGCACAGCGGCACGCACATTGCCTCCGGTGTGGTGCTGCGCCAGCGCCGACGAGCTCAGCGCGTTGAGTGCTGACGCAAAGCTAGTGCCACGCGGCGGCGGCGGCGCGGGCGACGCGGTGCCTGCCCCGCCGAAGCTCGTGTGTGTGGGCGGCGCGCGAGCGGTGCCCTCGAGCACGGCGAGACGCCGCGCTGCAGGCGTCGCAGCAAATGCCTGCGCATTCGCTGCAAGGGCCGCGGCGTCAGGGCACGCGCGGTGCAAGAGCGCCGCGGCGTCCGGCAGCGCGCGCTGGACGTCGGGTGCGCCGAAGCACCATGCGATGGCGTCGGGTGCCCCAGACGGCTGGGATCCGCGCTGCGAAGGGGGCAGGAGTGGCGCAAGGAACGCACTCACACTGCGCGACTGCCACGCGCCTGCCACGAGGCGGCGGGAAGTGGCGCTAAGGTACAGGTTCGTCGCGGCGCGCGTCATGGCGACGTACAGGAGCCGGCGCTCCTCGCGCTGTTCGTCGGGCGTGACGGAGCGATAGAAAGGAAAAGTGCCTTCCTCGACGGCCGGTACAAACACGATAGGCCACTCGAGGCCTTTGGCCGCGTGGCACGTCGAGATGGTCACTTTGGCGCTGTCCTCGACGCCTGCGGCCGTGTCGGTCGCCAGCATACTGTTTTCAAGGAACATGCGCAGAGGCGTTGGGGATGTGTCGGCGGTGCGCCTGCGCTTGGCGTGGGGAGCATCGGTGGCGCCTGGATCGTGTCCCTGGCTGGCCTTGGCGTCGGCTTCGCCGGCCTCGGCGGTGTCGCTGTCGTCGCCAACCGCCTCATAAAGACCCCCCGTATCGGAGGATGCCGCAAAACTAATTAGCTCCTGCACGTTCTGCCACCGTGACTCGGCGTCGTCGTCGCGGCGCAGGTGGGTCTGAAAGTCGAGCTCGGTGACCAACAGCTGGAGCAGATCGCACACCGGTGTGCCTTCGTGCGCCGCAGTGCGCAGGCGGCGCAGCGTGCGGACCAGAGCCTGCAGCGACTGCACCACCGATGCCCGCACACCTGCACCGAGGGCCGCATTGCCGTCAACCAGCTGCTCGATGCACGCATGGAGGGTGAGGCCGTGTTGTGCCGCGAGCGCCTCGAGATCTTGAACGGTCTTGGTGCCAATGCCGCGGCGCGGTACGTTGATGATGCGCACAAGAGCCGGCGTGTAGGCGGGATTGTCGACAAGCAGCAGGTAGGCAAGCAGGTCCTTGACCTCGGCGCGGTCGAAGAATTTGGGCCCGCCAATTACGCGGTAGGGGATGCGCTGCCGCTGCAGCGCCGCTTCGAGTGTGCGGCTGAGTGCGTTGAAGCGCAGAAGGATGCAGACGTCAGCATAGGTGAGCATGGGACGCGCGAGCGCAACATTGCGCTGGATTTCGAGCGCAATGTACTCGGCCTCCTCGTCTGCCGAGGCAAACGTGTGGAAGGCGACCGGGGCGCCGCGGCCATGGGCGGTGTGCAAGTCTTTGTCAATGCGCTGCGTGTCCTGGCGCATCACCTTGATGGCCGCGTCGAGGACCGACTGGGTGCTGCGGAAGTTTTCCTCGAGAAACACGCGGCGGACGTCGGGAAAGTCGGTGCACATCTTGGCGAGGTTGCCGACCTCGGCATTGCGCCAGCTGTAGATGCTCTGGTCTGGATCGCCGACTACGCTGACGTGCCCCGATGCGGCTGACAGGAGGCGCATCAGCTCGTACTGCACCGCATTCGTGTCCTGGAACTCGTCGACGAGCACTGGGTGAGAGCGTGCCACGTACCGTGGTCGATGTGCTGCACGACCGACGGGTGTTCGCGCAGGAGCTGTGTTCCGCACATGAGCAAATCGTCAAAGTCCAGCGCGTTGCTTGCGCGGAGCTGCGCCTGGTAAGCGGCGTACACCTCGGCGAGGGCCGCCTGGTCGGCGGTGCGGCGCAGATCCTCGGGTCGGCGGCTGCGTGCCTTGGCGTGCGATACGGCGGCCAGTGCCTGCTCGGGCTTGAGCGGGACGTCGGGCGAGGCATCGAGCACCTCCTTGATGAGGCGTTTCCTGCGTCAGCCCCGCGGAACGTACGCATCGTCTGAATCGGCGATCGTGAAATTGTGGTCGATGCCAATACGTGCGCCATGCCGCCGCAGAAACATGGCACACAGCGCATGGAAGGTGCCAAGCACGAGTTTCTGCGTGCGCTCCGGCCCGATGAGTGCGGTAAGACGCGTGCGCATTTCGTTCGCGGCCTTGTTCGTAAACGTAACGACGACGCAGTGCTGCGGCAGGACGCGCGCGTCACGCTCGGCATGGAGCAAGAGGTGTGCGACACGCATGGTGAGCACGCGCGTCTTGCCCGACCCTGGCCCTGCGAGGATCTGGAGCGGACGCGCCGCGTCGCACCGCACGGCCGCCTGCTGCGACGCGGACAGGGACATGCGTGGAGGCACGTGGAGGCTGCGCGCCGGGGCAGGGCCCGGTACGCAGGGAGGCGCGGTGTGAACTGGGCTTTCCCCTGCATGGCCAAGCCGAGTGCAAGCGAGTCGAACGATGCCGCTAAGGCGCCGTCCGCGGAGCGAGGGCCTTCTGAGCCGCTCCCTCCTACGACGATGCTCAACCTAGGAGGCCCGGAGCCGCGTGCATCGGGCGTGTCGGAGCCGAACGGTGCGCCCCCCAGCACGACCAACACGCCGAACGGCGACCCGCGCGACACGGCCGCTGCGCCGCCGTCGCACCCGCGTGCGACGCCCGGGCACGCCAAGCGCCCCTCGGCGCCGCCGGTGGTTGAGAAGCAGGCGCTGGCGCCGAAGCCTGAGCGCCCCGTCGAAGGTACGCTGCAGTATACACAGCACGACGTGATGCGTTTTCTGGCATCGCTGCCGGTGCCGCTCGATGGCGTGATGCCGCGCATGGTGGTGCACGCCGCGGCGCGTGTGTTGTTTGCGTACAACCTGCTTGCGACGGACATGGCGTACGACGTGCTGCTGGCCTTTTGGCGCGGCGTGGTGAACCTCTTTTTCCGCGAGGTGGAGCCGCGCTCGTCGTACCGCATCCCGCGGACCGGCCCGGTGATCTTTGTCGCGGCGCCGCACCACAACCAGTTCCTGGACCCGCTGCTGCTTGCGTCCGAGGTGCGCAGCGGCTCGGGCCGCCATGTGTCGTTCCTGATTGCGCAGAAGAGTCTGGAGCGGCCGTTTGTCGGCACCATTGCGCGCCTCTTCCAGTCGATCCCTGTGCGCCGCGCGGCCGACAGCGCGAAGCCGGGCGAGGGCTATCTGACGTTCGGCAAGGACGCGCTGCACCTGCGCGGCGTCAACACGGCGTTTACGCGGCAGCTGGAGGCGCACGGGCAGGTGGTGCTCGACAAGGAGACGGGCTATGCGACCGCTGAGGTCGTCGAGATCCTAAGCGACACCGAGATCCGGCTCAAGAAGGAGCTGCAGGGCGAGAACGTGGATAAGGCGCTGCGTGGCGAGCTGCACGGCAAGGAGCCCGGTGCTGCGTACAAGTGCCTGCCGTACGTCGACCAGAGGGAGATGTACGCCAGTGTCTACGAGTGTCTGTCGAACGGCAAGTGCCTTGGTATCTTCCCCGAGGGTGGCAGCCACGACCGGACGGACCTGCTGCCGCTCAAGGCCGGTGTCGTGATCATGGCGCTGGGGGCGATGGCCAACGACCCCCAGCTGGACGTGCAGATCGTGCCGGTGGGCATGTCCTACTTCCACCCCCACAAGTTCCGCTCGCGTGCGGTCGTCGAGTTCGGCAAACCGCTCAGTGTGCCGATGGAGTACGTCGAGCGCTTCAAGCAGGGCGGCAGCGGCAAGCGCGAGGCGGTGTCGCAGATGCTCGACATGGTGTACGACGGGCTGAAGAGCGTTACGGTGCGCGCGCCCGACTACGAGACGCTGATGGTAATCCAGGCGGCGCGCCGGCTCATCAAGCTGCCCGGGCAGCACCTCACGCTCGGCGAGACGGTCGAGATGAACCGGCGCTTCATCGTGGGCTACCTCGAGAACAAGGACCGCCCCGAGGTCGTGGAGCTACGCAACGCTGTGCTCACCTACAACAACCACCTCAAGCAGCTGGGGCTGCGCGACCACCACGTCGACCGCGCGAACCGGTCGCGGCTGCGCTCCTTGGCGCTGCTGCTCTACCGCCTCGGTCTCGTGCTGTTCTGGAGCGGCTGTGCGCTGCCCGGCGCGCTGCTCAATGCGCCAATTGCGCTGCTCGCCAAGATCGTGAGCAAGCGCAAGGCCAAGGAGGCACTCGCTGCGTCGCAGGTCAAGGTGCACGGCCGCGACGTGCTAGCCACCTGGAAGGTGCTCGTGTCGCTCGGTGTGACGCCGGTGCTCTATGGCTCGTATGCGGCGCTCGCGACGTGGTACGTCCGGCGGCGCACAAACTGGGCGCCCGTGCACAAGCGCTTTGTCCCCCTGTACACCATGCTGGCCCTGCCCGTGGTGAGCTACTCGACGCTGAAGTTTGCCGAGGTCGGCATCGACGTGTGGAAGAGCCTGCCACCGCTCTTCTTCTCGCTCGTCCCCGGACAGCGGCGCGTCATGGCGCAGCTGCAAGAGGAGCGCGCACAGCTCGCCACGCGGCTGCACGGCCTCATTGAGCACCTCGGCCCGCAGGGGTGGGGCGATGAGGACCTACTTAGTCAGATGCCCAGCGCCCGTGCCCCGCCGCTGTCTGACGCAGAGGCGCACTGGCGCGTCCGTAAGGCGCCCGTGCACGGTGCATTTTCGCACCCGCTCAACTTTTTGGACGAATGGGTCTTCGGGTGGGGCCCGAGCGCGCGCGCCTCCGCGGACGGCCATGGACCGGGCGAGGACGAGTTGGGCCCCGACTACGAAGAAGCGCTCAGCGTCTACCGCCGCAAGGCGGACGATGCAGAAGAGGCCAAGGGCGCGCCGAAAGCTCGGCGCCCGCGCCGCCGGAGCTCAGCAGAGTACCGCCAGCGCCGCGCGAACGTATCGCCGCGTAGCGACGACACGGGGTTTTCACCGCTCCTCCCTCAGCATGAATAGACACCCTCCTTCGTTTTTTTTTTCCTACGCACGCAGTTCAAATGGCACCGGCAGCGTCGACTGGCTCAGGTCGTGGTTCTTGATAAACATGATATCCACGTTGTCCACACGCGCCTGCTGCGGGCCGTGGTGCAGGTAGTCGCGCCTGGGTCAGCATTGCGCAGCGTACAGCTTCTGGATGTGCTCCGTCGCGCCGGCCGCCTCGCCGGACACGGAGCCGTCGGGCTCATTGCGCACCCAGCCACGCAGGCCAAGCGCATTCGCCTGCTGCACCGTGCTCTGACGGAACGACACGCCCTGGACCGTGCCGGTGACTGGCGCATTAGCAGGTGCCATACGTACCGCGGAAGTAGATGTACGAAGACATGGTCGTCGCCGTGAACCTTGGCACCCCCTTGCTGAGTCAGCGTACGCGGCACATCAACACGCACGATGAGCGCGCCGCGGGGCACCTCGACGCCGATCCGCCGCATCTCGAGCGGGTCACTCGCGCTCTTCTCGCGCTCACATACGGACGCGGCCACGCCTCTCTCGTTTCTCGCCGATGACGCGCTTCCGATGCTCACAGAGGAGACGGCGGCTCTCCAGAACAACCTCACACAGCTCGCCGAGATCGACACGGCGCTCCGCACCTTCAACGAGAGCTTTGCCACGTTCCTATACGGCATCAAGATGAACGCGTTCTGCGTCGAGTGGCCTGAGGCGCCCTCTAACGAGAACCTGGCGCGCGCACAGCGCCGCGCCCAAGCCGCCCCCTCTCCACGCGCGCCGGCCACGTTGGCGCCCGTGCACGCCGACGACTCGTACACGACGAACCCGGACGAGAGCATGGAAGAGGCACTGCCTACGCGCGCGTCGCAGCGGGGCGGCCACGGCGTGCGTGCGCCCGCGCCAATACAGACGAACCTGCGGCAGGGCGCCAAGGCCGGCGCAGCCAGCGCAGCCAGCGGACGCCTGGGCGCCTCGACCGATCGGCGGCCGACCGCTTCGACCGACCGGCGCCTGGGCGCCTCGACCGCCGCAGGTCGACCGGCGGCCTCGACTGACCGGCGGCCGGTAGCCTCGACGGCCGACGCCCGTGTGCCTAAGCGCATCCCGCTGGCCGTCAAGCGCCGGCGCGAGGCGTTTGCCGACGACATTATCGATACCATGCCGCTCGAGTACCGCAATGGCGATGCGAGCCAGCGGCGCTTGCTCCACGGCGTGATCCTTGCGTTGCTCTCGGCGGGCGACCAAGGCGTGCGCGGTACGTCGAGTATTGACCCAGTGGCGGACGTGGCGCATGCCCCCGACATGCCTGCCGGCAAGGTGAACAAGGTCCTCATCGCCCTGCTCGCCGCGAACCACGTCGTGCGCGTGTCGCAGAATGTACGCCCCCGACTGACCCAGGGCGTGGTGTACCGACTAAACACGGCGCGGCATACGTCTCTACCGTAGCTACAGACCGCTGTTGCGCAGCCAGCGCTCGACCTCCTTAATGAGCCCCTCCTTTTCGTTCCACTCGTCGGTCATCACCTTGGCGTTGCGCGCCGACGCCTCGACGCTCGACCACGCCTCCGCCTCACTTTGCGAGCGCGGCACGACGAGGATCGGCGTGTTGTTCGGCCAGTCGGCCTTCTCAGCAGGCTCGGCGCTGCTGGGGTGCAGCAGCACAAGACCAGACATGGGGCCGCGGCGGCCAAACAGACCGCCCTGGCCAAGGTACGGCGGGACAATCTGATCCTCGCTCTCGCGCAAGAAGAGGACCGGCTGGCGCTGCAGCGATGCAAGGCGCACCTGCCCAGCAACCTCGCGCGCAAGCTGCTCCTCGCGCGTAACGCCCTCGGGCAGCTTCTCAGGCAGCGACACATTCATGTCGATGCAGTCATAGCCGGCCTCACGGAAGTACATGATCCACGACTGCCACTGGCTGCGCTTCACATGCATCGGGTCGGAGCTCAGGAAAACGAGCGTGTATGGCTGCTTGGTGGGTGCTGCAGGCGATGCCTCACGCAGGATTGAGCCCGTCTCGGTCGTGCCGAGGATCTCGCGGGGGTTGCTCAGGAAGCCAAAGAGCGACGCAGCGACGGTCGTCGCCGTAAAGGGGCGCGCAAGCATCCCCGCACCGCGCGGCACCGTACGGGGGCGCGTGAACGAGGGGCGCGGAGTCTGCGACGACCACGCACGCACACCCAGCGGCGGAATGCAGGGCGTGCGCGTGGCAGTGCGCAAAACGCCAGCGCTGCGAACCGGGGCAAGTAGGGACATGGTGTGTGGAGTAGACCGGCCCGCACAAAGAGTCCCGCGTGGTCTGTGCGAGGAAGAAAGAAACACACCGCGCTCCTTTCTTTTCCGGGGTATATAGACGCGCGGCGACGAGGATCCGTCATGTATGGCGTTTCTGTCGCTCGTCGCGCCCCCCGTACTGCACCTCGTCGCACTCCTGTTGGTGCTCATCACCCTCCTTAGCCCGGTGCCATATCATTCGTCGAGCATCTCGCTCGTGTACATCAGCCCCGTGCTCGCCCCCACCAGCAATGCCTCGTCCCCTGAGGCACTTGCGCTCACATCCTCGGCTTCTGCGAGCAGTGCATTGAATAGCACGCCTGCCTTACCCGCCCCGACGCGCGCCGAGTCCTCCGCCGACACTGTACAGCCGGACTCGTTCAGCATGGCGCGCAGCTTGTACAGTTTGTCGGCGGACCCCACGGAGCCGATCAGCGGCACGACGAGTGCTTCACCTGCTTCTTCATCGCATACTCGCTCAGACACGACCGACACCGTCTCGACCGTCGCGCTGCCGCCCGACAGCCATCCGTTCCCTACTTCGACCCCCGGTCCCGCGCGAAGACACCTACGCAAACGCGATGATCCCGTCGATACCAGCACAATGCCGATCAGCAATATCCGCTTTACCGTTGGTCTGCTGGGTTCGTGCTTCACCGATACCAATAGCACGTACCACTGCACCGGCTCGAGCTTGCAGCCCACGTTTAACAACACATGGCTCGCGACGTCGCCGGGCCTGCACACCGACACTTCGGGCATGCTAACCAGAATCACCGCCGGGCCCGTGTTTGTCTTACTGTCGTTACTCGTCCTCATCGTGTGCTCCGCGCTGCAGGCGCGGCGTGTGCACCGCGAGGCATGCAAGGCGACGTGCACACTGCCGGCACGGCGAACCCTCTTTGTGCTGCAATGTTGCACCTATGCACAGGATGTCGCCGCCTTGGTGCTATTCATTGTCATGATTTGTCTACGTATTCAAGTCTCACATGCCAACGACGCTTTCAACGCAGCCAACGGGCAGCGCACGCTCGGCGAGGCAGCGCTGTCGCAGCCCGGCATGCTTCCTACGCAGCTCATACTCAGTGCCAACGTCGGCACTGCGTTCAGTTGTGTGTGTGTGTCGGCGGTGATTTTTGTGGGCCTCGCGCGCTGGGAGCGGCGGCGACTCCGCCGCGAGACGCCGCTCGAGGGCAAAGAGGAGTCGTGCACCACGCAGCGCCCCACGTGGAAACGCTTCCTCCGCGCACCGCTCACCGAGATGACCCAACCGCAACGGCGCTCGGTGACCATCTCAGCGCCATTACCAATCTACACGCCCGACCACGTCCCCCAGCGGCACGAAGCGTGGATGACCGTCGAAGGCCGCAAAATTAGACCTTACCCTAGAGTACCCTAGCTGCGTTGTGTTTAGTGATTATGGTTTCTCTTCTAGACATGCCCCCTATCCCGGTGTGCTTGTCACGGGTGGTGACATGCGCCTCACCCTTGCCGTCGTCAAGAAACGGCTCCAGGGCACGCAGCGGACGTCACCGGCAATGTGTGTACATTGACCATGGATGCATCGGATATTCACGGGGATGCGGTCCCAGGATCAACGCTAGCTCGTGTACACGACAGGCGACATGACCAAGAATGAGGTCAGCCAAAAAGCTGCGGACGAGAGCGGCGCAAGCAAGAGGGGCACGGACCCTTTCAAGGTGACCGTCTTAGTTAAGCAACTTCGACCCAAACGACCATGGCAGACAAGCAAGTGGTGCTCCTTACCGGCGCAAGCCGCGGCCTGGGCCTCGCGGTGCTCAAAATCCTCCTGAAAGGCACGGAAAAGACGCCTGCGTCGAATGTCGTGACGCTTTCGCGCTCCGAGCCGAAGGAACTGCAGCAGCTCCAGCAGGACTTCCCCGACTCTCTCGCGGTTGTCAAGGGCAACGTCACCGAGCTGAACGACAACAAGCGTGCGGTCGACGTGGCGCTGCAGCGCTGGAATCGCCTGGATGCTCTGATTCTTAACGCGGGCATTGTCGAGTTTTCGCGCATCGAAAACCTGGTACGTGCCAACCTGACGCAGTCGTCCGAAATGCTCCTGAACACGCTGAACGTTAACACGGTGTCGCTCGTCACCACGATCCGCGCAGCACTGCCGTCGCTGCGCAAGAACCATGGCCGGGTTGTGTTTGTGAGCAGCGGCGCAGCGACCAGCAACTATTCGTCCTGGGCACCGTACAAGTGCGTTAAGCTACTGACCCAGCGCCTCGAAAGCGGCCATGAACTCGATTGCGGGCACGCTCGCGAACGAGGAGCCCGACATCGCCTCGTTCTCGGTGCGCCCCGGTGTGGTGGACACGGACATGCAGACGCAGATCCGTGGCTCCGACACGATGAACCAGACGGAGCACGACAAGTTCCTCGACCTGCACAAGGAGGGCAAGCTGCTCCCTGCCGAAAAGCCTGCTAGTGTGCTGGCTGCGCTTGCGCTGCGTGGCTCGCGCACCGAACCCAAGAAGGACGGCAAGCCGCTCGGCAACGGCGCGTTCGTATCCTGGGATGACCCTGCCCTCGACGCCTACCATGCATAGACGTTCTGGCGTGTCCGTAGTCTGCGGAGTGCCTTGCCTCCACATGCACGCTGGGAGCGCGCCGCTGAGCGTGGGCGGCCTTCGTGCGCTGCCGCTCCCGCGTCTGTACCGCGCATGGCGCGAGCAGGCGCGTCTGCTTGCCTACGAGTGGCGTGATCCGCATATTTATGCAGCGCATGCAATGCTCGCGCGCACGGCCATCGGCTTTGTGCGTGATGCACAGCGCTCGCGCACATCGACGACCAACGACGCCGCCGGTCGGCGCACGAGCGCCGACCGGCGGCACCGCCAGAGCTGCGCACGTGTGCGACAACTCGCGAATGCGAACCTTGGGTGGCCCCATGCCGTGGCACGCGCGCTCGAGCAGGCTTACGCGCGACGCGGCAAGCCGCGGCGCGCGCTTTTGAATGTACGTCGCTCACTGACACAGCTCCTTGCGCCGCCACACCCCTCGCCGGCCGTGGGGGAGGAGGCAAAGTACATGCCTCGGCAGCGCCTGCCGCACCTTCCACTGGTTCTACGTACGTTACTGCTCTCTGCACATGCTCAGCGTGGCTCGCCGGCCAGGGAGAGCACACTGCAGTGCCCGCCCAAGCTACGCATTGCCTACGACTCAGTGGCGCGTGTCCCTGGCAAAGTTGTGCCGCGGCGGCGCGTCGCAAATGCCCACTGGCGATACGTCACGGAATATATGTCGCGCCTATGGCTACCGCTTGGCGTGCAAGTCGGCACGCAGGACATTGGGATGGACATGATGCATGCGCTCGAAGCCAAGGCACGACCGCACGGCACCACTGTGCCGCGGCGCGTGCGTGCGCGCGCGACGGCGAGCAGCGCTGGAAGCAACGCACCGACGGCGTCCACGACCGAGGCCATGCCGACGGCGCCGCCCCGGTTCTTGGCCCGGGCGCGGGCCCTCGCCGAAGCGGTCGGCACCACTGTGCCCGTGTCGCGCCTGCCTCGCGCCCAGCGTACCGGAGTGTGGAAGCAGGCACGCACCGACTATTCGCGCCGGCGGCGCGCGCAGCGCCGGCAGTGGGCGCGCCTTCTTGCGCAGACACCGATTCTGCATCTCGCTACGGACGATGAGGTAGCGCACAGCGCGCAGACGTACGCTGAGGCGCTCGACTTGCAAGCGGCCGTCGTGGGCAGCGCGCGGCAGCCGTGGGACGGTGCGCGGCGTGCATTGCGCGTCGCAGACCATGCCGCAGTCCAGGCACGCGTCCGCGGCAACAAGCTTCATGCGTCCGTCTGCGTGTCCGACGTGGCGCTGGGCGCCCACGGCACACGGCGCACCGCACGGTCCACGGCGGCGGCTGACGAGTGGGCCTGGCTCGAGGGCCGGCCTTCGCGCACGTGATCTCTCCAACCATGGCATGGTGCAGTGGGCCCGGCACGCGGGCGCCAGCGAGTGTGCGCGTGCTGCGTGCGTGTGCGCGCGCGCAGTGGGCGCCGAGATACCCCGTAGACGGATGTGCTTGGAACGTGCGTGCACTGAGCTCGACGCGGTGCGTGCGTGAGGTCGGGCGCACGGAGCGCATGGCGCGTCCGCCCGGCCCCCTCTTCTTCACGCCGGTGCCGGCGCCGCAGACAGGCACGCACATCGCCGAGGCAGCCGAGCACATCGCGCACAAGTACCGTCCCGCGACGGACGACCCGCTGTGCGTTGAGGTAGTGCGCGACGACCCGGTGCCGTCCGCGCTGGTTGCGCAGCCGCCCGCGGGGTTTGTACCGCAGAAGCCGCCGACGCTCGCGCGCACCTTTCGCGTGTACCGGCAGTTGGCCAAGTCGCGCCTGACATTCCTGGTGGTGTTGTCTGGCATGATGGGGTATGCACTCTGTCCTGCGGCGTACGTCGTGCCGTCGGCGCTGCCGCCTGTCGTGCGGCTCTTGGCGTTGGCCGGCGGCATGACGCTGTGCTCCACGAGCGCCAACGCGCTCAATCAGATCATCGAGGCACCCTATGATGCGCAGATGGCGCGCACCAAGGCGCGCCCGCTGCCCCGCCGCGCCATTGCGCCTGCGCACGCCTTTGGCGTGGCAGCAGTCAGCGCGGTGTCCGGTGTGGCGATTCTCGGCACGCTCGTCAACCCGCTGACAGCCGCGCTTGGTGCGGCAAACATTGTGCTCTACTCGTTCATCTACACGCCGATGAAGCGCGTGAGCATCGCAAATACGTGGGTCGGCGCGCTCGTCGGAGCGCTGCCTCCGCTCATGGGCTGGGCGTCGTGCACAGGCACGCTCGACCACGTCACCGACGCGGCCGGGTGGGTTCTCGCGGGCATCCTGTTTGCGTGGCAATTCCCCCACTTCAATGCGCTATCGCACGTCACGGGCAACGAGTACGCGCGCGGCGGCTATCGCATGATGGCCGTGACGAACCCCACGCTCAACCGGCGCGTCGCGCTGCGCTATGCGCTGCTGCTTATCCCGCTGTGCTCGTTGGCGCTCCCGCTGACGCAGACGGTGGAGCCCGTGGCGTACGGCGTGCTGTCGCTCGTGCCGAACGTCGCCCTTGCGTACGCCTCCTACCAGTTCTTCCGGCGCCCCAGCGAGGCGACCGCGCGCGCGTGTTTCCGACTGAGCCTCGTGCATTTGCCGGCCGTAATGCTGCTCGCGATGGCGTGCAAGTACGAGCTGTGGCACACACGCAAGCCAGAGGAGCCGCCCCTGTACACTACGTAGCGCTACGCACTTCCCAGGCTCCCCTCCGCTGGCCGCAGGGCCAGTGCATCGCACGCAGCGCCCAATGCGCGCTGCCACACTTGGCGCTGCCAGTCGTAGCCCCCGGCGCGGTATTGCGCCGCGGCGTCCGGCGTGGCCAGCTCGGGGCGCAGCCACGGGTCGACGTACCCGTCGCCCGCCGCACCGCGCCCACCGAGCGACGCAGGTGCCGCGCGCGCAGGTGCCAGCGCCGTGCCATCGTCGATCGTCGCAAAGGCGCCTACGTAGTCAGAGCGCGTCGCCTCGCGCACCACCTCAGCCTCGGCGGCCGTCTGCCGCGGTTTCGGCGCCGCATTCCACCGCGCTTGCCGCTCGCGCTCGTACTCTTGCAGGCGCTGTTGCTCGGCACGCTCACGCTTCTGCGCGTCGCGTGCGCGCGCCTCGAGCCGCTTGGCACGCTCGCGCATCACGTCGTCGATGCTGCGCCCGGTCGCGAGCGCTGCGACCATCTCGCGCTCGTCCTCCTCGCGCTGCTCCTGCTCGAGCTTCTGCTCGGCAAGCACGCGCTGCGCACGCACCTGGCGCTCATGCCGCGCCTCTTCGTCGGCCTGCAGCTGCTTTTCGGACTCGTGCTCGCGCTGCTGCTGGTGTGCGGCGATGATGGCCTTGTTGCGCGCCTCGTACTGCGCGAGCCGCTGTTGTGTGTGCTCCACGTCAACCTTGTTGACGAGGTTAAATGTGATCTCTTCAAACTCTTCCAAGTAGTCATTGTACGCCTTGAGGCTCGGAAAGTCTTCGGGGCGCCGGTTGAAGAGCTTGGCGACGCGCCGGCGAATGGCCACCTCCTCCTCGACCCCCAGGTCCTGGAAGGTCTGCGCACTAAATTGCTGCTTGCGCACAATCTTGCCACACACGGGGCATGCCGCGGGGCCCAGTGAAAAGAGCCGGTCAATGCACGACTCGCACATCTTGTGGTAGCACGGACTGACCATCAGCCGCAGCCGGGGAGACAGGTAGCGGTCCGTCTTGCAGATGGGGCACTTGTCATCCTCTGACCAGTACTCGGTGATGCGCCCGCTCTTGTCCGTGATCTGTGCCTGCCCCACGGCGCCGCGACCCAGGCCGGAGACCGCGGGTGCGCGTGGCTTCGCCTGCGTCGGCGTCGCGCGCATCAAGGTGGGGGCGGCGTCTGGGCGCGATCGGGCTTTTTTGGCGGCAGGCAATCGGGCGTGCCTGCGCACAGCTTGCAGGCACGCTTCATCATGGCCGGTGCCACGCTGCAGCAGCTCACCGAGTCAGCACAAAAGAGCAAGCCGGTGCTTAAGAAGCGCGCCAAGCCACTGCGCCCGCCTCCGCCCAAGCGGCGCTTTGAGAAGCGGCAGACCGTCACGTTCGATGAGGACGCACGCCGCGAGTACCTCACCGGCTTCTCAAAGCGCAAGCAGCAGCGCAAACAGCATGCACACGACGCCAAGCAGGCAAAAATCCGCGACGAGATTCGACAGAGTCGTCGCGATGCAGCACAGGCGCGCAAAGAGCAGGCGGCCGAGAACGTGCGTGCCGAGCGGCGCGCTCTGGGTCTCTTGTCGGACGACGAGGCGGACGACGAGGAGGCCCGTATGCAGGAAGAGCACGATTTCGAAAATGACGAGCGCCGTGCACACGTCACTGTCCAGGAGTTTGATGTGGATGACTTGGCTGCGCCGGCGCCCAAACCGGCTCCGCGCGAAGAACTTCCGCCGTCGTCGCGCCGCGCCGCACGAAAGGAGGCGCGCATAGAGCCGGCCAAGCCGAAGAAACCTTCCTACACACGCCCGTCCGGGAGCCTCACGTCAATTCTCGAGCCCGAAGTTGCGAATGCTACGCCTATGGTTGCTACAGAGATGGCCGCGCCGGCGCCGGCAAAACGCGAGCACCATTACCTCTCGGCCGCAGAGCGGGCCGAAGAGCGGCAGCGGCAGCGCGAGCGCAATCACCAACAAGCCGAAATCCGGCGTTCTGCGAATCGTGCGCGCGCCAAGTCGGGCGTCCGCAAAAAGGTGTCGACCACCGGCAAGCGGCGAAAGGAGTAGTGCAGGCAGGCGCCTTCCCTGCGTCCTCATAGATTTCCTAGGTATGACGTCATGACAAAGAACCGCTTGCGTGATTTGGCTCGCGGCAAAAATTTTTATTTGGACAGCCTGCACGTCACTTGTGCCCCTCGACCAGCCTTGTCAATCTCCTGCTACAATGATCACCGACACTGCACTCACGACGATCTCGAACATGCTCGGCAGCGGCGCGATGATCCTGATTGTGATCTACCATGTAAGTTTCCCGGTTTCGGAACCTTACCCAGATTCTCGCCGTGTCGACGATGCGCCATGTGGACAACCTCTCGAACAACGCCGCGCGCGCAAAGTAAAGCACGATGCCATGTTCCTTGATGGACCAAAACTACTTGAAATGACCGCCAGCACCGTTTCCGTGCACTGGGTGTGTGCCGCTGGGCTGCGCCCTGCCTTCTGATTGCTATGTCTTTCTGGCTGCCCCCTTCCCGCCACCTCCTGTTCCCACACCGCTTGTGCCAATCAGGAGCGTCTTCAACGGACGTCCGCCTCTCATACCCCTGGCTCCATAGGTGATTGTGACGTCGTGTATATTCAACTAAATGGACGATTGCCCCGGCCCAGCACCGCTTCGCCACGAGGAAGTGGGCACGCTGCGACTCCACGCTTGCGTGGAAATATGCGTGTGCCGTGCAGGGGCCTCAGGGGTTCGTCCAAACCAACACCACGGGACACGATGAGCGGGCGGTTCGTGCGGTCGTCCAAGTATCGGTACGTAGTGCGGCGTGGCTGATACAGCCACGTGTATGGCAACCCCGCAAAGAAGGAGGTTTGCTACGACAATGTCAAGGTACGTTGCTCCACTTACGCAGGTGTCGAACAACGTGCGTGCGCACACTTACCCCAGGCATGGGACACCAACCTGCTCGAAGCCAATGGCCAGTTTCTCGCGATGAACTGGCAGGCATCCGGTGGTGGTGCATTTGCGCTGATTCCCCTATCGCGTCCCGGCAAGTTGCCGGACGTGTACCCTGTGTGCCGGGGACACACTGCGGCGGTGCTCAACACCTCGTTCAGTCCTTTTGACGACAACGTGATCGCGAGCGGTGGCGACGATGCACAGGTGGCAGTGTGGAAGGTTTCGCCTGACGAGATTGTTGAGCGACTCGACAGCAAGGAGACAACTGCCGAAGACATCAAGCCCGTCGCGACCTTTGCTGGTGGCCGGCGCCGGGTGGGCCATGTGCAATTCCACCCCACGGCCGCCAACGTGCTTGCCGCAGCTACGGGCGACCACTCGATTAAGCTGTTCGATGTTGAGAAGCAGAAGCCGCAGGTCGTACTCGAAGGCTTCGGCGATGCGATCCAGTCGATGACGTTCGACTGGACCGGCAGTGCGATGGCCGCGACGTGCCGCGACCGCAAGTTGCGCCTGTTTGACACACGTACGCCCAAGGCAGTGCACACGGTGGACTGTCATGGCGGAATCAAGGGTGCGCGTGCCGTTTGGTGCGGCGACAAGCCGCGTCTGATCACCTCAGGCTTCAGTAAGCTGTCGGAGCGCCAGGTCTTTTTGTGGGACGTGACGCAGCCCACCAAGCCGATCACCACTGTGTCGCTGGACAGTAGCAATGGCATCTTGATGCCGTTCTGGAGCGACAACAACATCGTGTTCCTGGCTGGCAAGGGCGACGGCAACATCCGCTACTTTGAACTCGAGTCCGACGAGCTGCACTACCTTACCGAGTACAAGTCGGTCGAGCCGCAGAGTGGCATGGCCTTCCTGCCGCGCCGCTCGCTGTCCGCGGACGACAACGAGATCGCGCGCATGTACAAGGTGACCAACAGCCTCATCCAGCCGGTGTCCTTCTACGTGCCCCGCAAGGCCGACACGTTCCAGGCGGATATTTTCCCGCCTGCGCCGTCGAACAAGCCGGCACTGAGCGCCGACGAGTTCTTCGTGCAGAAGAAGACCGCCACGCCGAACCTGTTCAACTTTGCAGACCGATCGATCGTACCGAGCGAGCCGGCGACGCCCACGCTGGACGGTGGTGCTGAAGAGGGCGCACCTAAGGCTGCCGCAGTGGCCGCAGAGCCTAAGGCCGCAGAGCCCAAGGCCGCAGCGCCAAAGGCAGAGCCCAAGGCGGCGGAGCCCAAGGCGGCGGAGCCCAAGGCGGCGGAGCCCAAGGCGGCGGAGCCCAAGGCGGCGGAGCCCAAGGCGGCGGAGCCCAAGGCGGCGGAGCCCAAGGCGGCGGAGCCCAAGGCGGCGGAGCCCAAGGCGGCGGAGCCCAAGGCCGAGTCCAAGGTCGAGCCCAAGACCGAGCCCAAGGCGGCGGAGCCTGCCACGGTGCCGCTTGCGGCGCCTGTGGCAGAGCCCAAGCCCGAGCCCAAGGCTGTAGAGTCCAAGGCGCCGGTTGATCCGCGTGCCGAGGCTAAGGAAAAGAGCATCGCTCGCGCCGCTGATGCCGCCGAGGCCAAGTCGGCCTCGCACGACACGCCGGTAGCCCCCGCTGCCACTGCCGCCGCATCAGCCTCGTCGAGCTCGGCAGAGATCGAGGAGCTCAAGGCGCAGATCGCCGAGCGTGACACGCGTATCCGCGAGCTGGAGATGGAGAACCTCAAGTACGTACGCGCGACTCACCCAGACTCCGCACCAACCACCAACGCGTGCGCGACGTTCTGCTTAGCCAGCCGTAGATGGCCCCTGCGCTTCCTCCACGTGATCCTCCATGGCGACCGTCGACGCGGCGCGCCGGCGCGTCTTCCGGCAGCTGCTGCGCGCCGCCGCGGCGTCGGTGCGCTTTGCGCGACCAGCGGCACGGAGTATGCGCAAGCTGGTACGCGAGGACGTCGAGCACGCGACGCCCGCACTCGGCGCACCCCAACCTACGCTCACCCTGTTCCTGCTCTCCTCGCTGTACGATCGGCCCATTGCTCAGCCCGAACAGCGCGGCGCGCCCATATGGCGCCCTGATGCCCGTTCCGATGCAGCGCGGCTGGCACACCGCTGCGTCGCCAATCTCGCGTCGCTCACCTACCACCACCTGTCGCCGAACACGGCGATGCAGCGCAAGCGCGCCGGTGGGTCAAGCACAAGCACCGCGCCGCGCAAGCAGTCGGTGTTGAACGAGGCACTGGCCGAGATGGACGCGGGCACGGCGGATACCGCGGCCGGTATGCAGCTGGTTGTCCTGCATGTCGCGCCGAAACCCGTGCGTGGACCGGTGGGGTCCAAGCCGATGTACTGGGACGCGCAGCACCCCGAAAAGCACCTTGTGAACGTCGACGACCATGGAGAGATGGAGCGTCTTGAGCGCCGTGTCGATGAGCTTGCACAGCAGCATGCGGCGCTCGTTGCGCAGCTGGGTGGGGCGCATGCACAGACCAGGGCGGTCAAGACAAAGTTGGTCGACCTGCGCGGCACGCTCAAAGGCATGCGCAAGATGGCCTCGAACCGGCGCACCGAGGCCATGCTGGCGCAATGCCCCAAGGATGCACTGGTCGACGTGGTAGAAGGCCTCGCCCATAGCGAGCAGTTGTGCCTCGGCGTGCCGCGGTGGCAGCGCTGGCGCGACGGGGGATACTTGGCTCCATAGAATCTATGCATGGCAGTGGTACACCTGTTCCGCAACCTCAGCCCACCGGCTGCCTGGCTGCGTCAGGGAGCTACCGTAGGCGACCTCCATGGGGTGCAGCCGGGAGCCGACCAGAATCAGGGTATGCAGCGGCTCGCCCCAGAACGCAATGGCGCGGCGCACCGCGCGCGCCTCGCGGCGCTCATCCATCTCCTTTTCGCTCGCAGTCGGGTTCTCCTCCTCGTACGCCTCGTCATCCGCCTCGTCCTCTTTGCGCTGCTCGTCGGTCGGCTCTGTGTACGACAGGAGCTCGCCAAGTGTGCCCGCGACGATCAGTTCGCCGCGCCGTTCACCATCCGGCTCGGCACCCATACGGCAGAGGGCAATGGCAAGCGTGCGGTCGGGGTCGAGGTAGTCCACCTTGTGCTCCTTCGCTGCTGCTAAGAGCTGCCGGATCAGCTGGGGGATGAGCATGTACCGAGGTGGCTGGTACCGCACGATACCGCTGGGGTCAGAACACATATTCATATGCGTACCGGCTCATATCCTCAATGCTCTGCTCGCGCACTTTGATGTCGCTCAGGCACAGCGTGTGCAATCCAAGGTTCATGTTTTCGCCGATGCGTTCGAGCCACGAGTCCGGACGCCAGTTCTCAGTCCAGAACGGCACACTGATCGTCTGCCCAAAATTGTAACCCGCAAGACCGCTCGAGCCCAGCGCAGTCGTAATGCTCGCGTTGTGGATGATGCGCACGTCGACGGGCGTGGGTGCCTCTGCGCCCGGCGCCTGGAATGAGCGCGCCCGCAGAATCAGGTCCGAGTGTGTCGTGGCCGACAGCGGGTCACCAACGACTAGGAACGCGACGTTGCCTTTGTGCGCGTGAAGCAGGATGTCGTCGGCTTCGAGTTCAACCGTCTCGCGGTGTGCGAGTGTTACTTCTTTGCCATAGAGTGCCTCCATGCGCTTCTTAAAGTCACCTACCAGCAGGATGCTCGTGTACGATTCGAGGTACACCTTGTGGCATGACTGCACGGCCCGCAGGCCCTTGAGCGTGATGTCGTTCTCGTCGGCGAGGCCCAGGCCGATCAGGAAGAGCGTCATGGTAAAGAATGTGTCCAATTTTGTGCCTCCACACCTACCGCTTCGTGGTAGCCGTCATGGCGACGTCGCGCCTCAGGCGCAAGCTGGAGCGCGATGGCGTGCCGACGCATGTCAATTTCGGCGAGAGTTTTGTCAAGGTACGCTGCCTGTCTGACCCAGTTTGGCACACCACTGCCCGCCGCCAATGACTCGCGCAAGGACAAAAACGAGCTGAAACCGCTCTGGGAGCAAGAGGTGCGTCGCACACTAACCCCAGGCCTACGACGAGCGCGGACGCCGGCGCTTCCACGGTGCATTTACGGGCGGCTTCTCTGCAGGATACTTCAACACGGTCGGGTCCAAAGAAGGATGGACGCCGTCGTCGTTCCGGTCGTCCCGCAAGGCGCGTGCGACAGCGTCAGAGCAGCGCCCCGAGGACTTTATGGACGCCGAGGACCTTGCTGAGCTGCAGCGCGAGTCGAAGCTGAGCACCACGGATGCGTACGGACATGCGGCCACACAGGACCCATTTGCTGAGATTGTCGACCGCAGCGCAACCGACACGGTTCAAGCTAGCTCCTCGCAGATGGGCCAAAACCTGCTGCGCCGCATGGGCTGGAAACCCGGCCAAGGCATCGGTCCACTGGTGACATATGCACAGCGTGAGCATCTATTTACGCTGCTGCAGTCGCTGCACCTCGCACCTCCCCGTGCATCGGCGGCGGAGCACAGCGAAGCGGCGCGACACAAATTTCCCCCGCCGGATACCCAACTGGTACAGGTGGCCGACAACCGCGATAAGCGGGGTCTTGGCTCGGCCACGAGCAGCTCTGCACTGCAGGACGCATTGCAGCGCTTCCATGGCGAAAAGGCACAGCGCGCCATTGGCATGTCGGGCATGGACTCGGACGACGAGGACCATGTGTACAGTGCGCCGCAAGATATTCGTGACTCGACGCTGGCGTCGCGGCACGAAACGATGCGGCTTGGCGAGAAGACGAAGCCAGAAGGGACCGCAAGGCTCACATCCGACGGGACCTGGCACGACGGGCGGCCACTCATCAAGGGTTTTGTCAAAGGTGACGATACGTTAGAGACGAACCCCACTTGGTACGTGCGACACTGACCCAGGTTCGATCCGCCAAGCGTACCGAAGGACTGGGCACCTGATCCACGCCGCGTGTGGACGAAATCCGAAGCGGGTCCGGTGCCCGAGAAGCCGCGCGATGCGGCGCACCGGGGCCGACTACTGGGCGAGGCGAAACTGCCAGGGCCCCCACCGGTCATTACCGCGTACCTGAGCGAGCAGGCCGCCAAACGAGTACAGAGCCAGGCGGCACAGGCCGAGGAGGCACATGCACGCCCCCTGACCGTACATCCGCTTGAGCCCGACACGGCGGTGCGTGCGCTCGAGGCGTTTGTGCCGGTCGGCGCCGATGTTGCGAAACAGGCGCGGTACAAGGCGTATCTGGAAGCCTCCATTGCGCATCGCACCTATACACCGCCCGATGGTATTGAGCATGTCCAGGAAGAGCTGGATGAGTTTTACGAGACGGCACAACGCTACCGACCGATGCAAGGCGCCATGGCCAACCGTTTCACGTCCAGCAGCATCCTGCAAGCCGATACACCCGCCCAAGGCGGCTTTCTCTCGCGTGAGGCGGCGCAGCCGAAAGCCGAGGCGCCGCTCGAGGAGGTCGCGCCACGCACGCCCGCACAGCAGGCCGCGCGCGAGGGTGCTTTTGGCGACCGCACACGCACCGTGCGCCGCTGGAATCCGCCGCGGCTGCTGTGTAAGCGCCTCGGCGTCGAGCCGCCGCATTCTGAGCAAGGCGAGAACGAGATGGAGCACATTCTGCAGAAGTTTGGCGCAGATACGCATGCGCCTGCTGCGACACGCGAGCCTTCACCGGCGCCTGCATTCGTGTTCGCGCCGCCCAGCGAGGCGGCGGAGAAGGCGCAGGAGGCAGCGCTGACCGAGGAACGCCCGTCGTTGGACCTGTTCAAGGCGGTGTTTGCGTCTGACTCGGAGGACGACGAGGTTCCCGCGCCGGTGCCGCTCAAGCGCAAACCCGATGCGCCCAAGCCCAAGAAAAAGGCCAAAGGCGCGCGCGTAGGGCCGCTCACCTTCGACCCCGACGACCTATAGTTGGATCACCGATCGCCACGTGGATAGTCTCCTTCCCCGCAACGATGGACAAAGGCAAACAGACGAGCCGTAGCGGCGGCGACGGGCGCCCCATGCACCCTTCGGGCAGCGGGAGCCTCGGAGAGGAGCTGCGAAATATGCTCGCGAACCAAGGAAAGGGTACGAGTGCCGCCGGCGGCGCACAGATGCACCATGCGATGCAAGACCTGTCGCTGCACGAGACACCTGCCGCGCAGCGCGCCTCGTTCCGTCAAGCATCTGGGCGGGAACGCATGCACACCGGTGTGGACGATGAGTATACGGCATTCCAGCAGGGACAGGCATCTACGCAGCCCCAGCTGGGTGGTCACATCGATGCGGCACGCGCGAATCCCGACATGATGGAGGGTGCGTGGCAATCGTCTGTGGGCGGCGCGCGAGCCCCCGCGGTAACGCGCGCGCCTGCGCCGCCAGAGGCACAGAGAAATGTGGATGTGCAGGGCGATGCGGCCAACTTTCTTGCGGCACTGGATGCCGCTGAGCACGAAGCGGAGCCAGAGGCGTCGGGGCCGGTGTCGGCGGTGCCCGGCGTGCGGCTGACCCGCGTATGGCGTCCGCCGTCGCCGTCACACGGCTTAGAGCTTACGGAGGAGCAACACGCGATGCACGAGCGCCTCGTGCGGCTGCAAACTGGCATCGACATCGATCAGCCGTACCGCCAGGCAGAAGCCTATATGCCGCCCGCCGATGACCCGGCGCTGGGCGAGGGCGTGTACGCGCCGACGCCCGAGCAGGCACTTGCGACTGTGTGGGACGCACAAAAGACACGCGCAGCGCACGTCGCGCAGTTCCGCGAAGAGGAAAAAAGCAAGCCAGTGAGTGGCCCATCGTATACCCGCGTCCGGGGCCAACAAGTTGTTGACCATCTCCGCGGCTGGCTCGTGCGTGCGGGCTACACGGACGACGTCTATGGCCTGCCACCGTTGGTCGCCAAGACGTTTGGCGAGGCGACTGCCGAGGCCTCTACGGAGCAGGACGAAGAGCGGCGTACCAAGGCAATCCGCCGGCTCGATGCGCTCTACCGGCACCTATCTGCGCCCGGGCACCGCGTTGAGAACGCACGCGAGGAGATGGAGAGCTGGCTGCAAAAACATAGCGCCTAATCTACATGTTGAGAGCCTTGGTCGCCATGGCTAGCGCACCGTCCTTGGTGGCATTGCCGCCAATGAACCCAGACTGGTGCACAAACACGCAGTCTGGGATACCCGACAGCTCGCTCAGCTGCGCGTCGCGGATGCCGCGCCACGCCTCAGGCAGTGCTTTGCGGCTCTCGAAGCTCTCGCTGTTCACTGGCACGGCCTGTACGCGCCACTTGCCCGACTCGTCGGGGTAGACGACATAGAGAGGCTTCTCCGCCTCGGGGATCTCGAGGGCGGTCTCGAGGTCGTAGATGTGCCCCTTCCAGCCAACCGCACGGTCAAACAGCAAGATGCGACCCTGTGCATCGGCGCCCTCAAATGACTTGCGCTCCTTGAGCGCCTGGACGACAATGTCGCGCGCCGGGAGCCAAGCGTAGAGTGCGTCATCCACGCGGTCGAAGAACTCGTCACCGGCCATAGCAGAGGCGCGGCGGAAGCGTGCGAGCAGATCCGCATCGTCGAACGGCTCGTTCCACCGCGGGTTCATGAAGCCGACGCGCGACGACAAATCGGTGCGTGACTTGTACGCTGGCAAGCCGGTTGCGTCCGGGTAGAGGGCAATGCCGTTGTCGATGGCGTCAATGGCCTCAACAAAATCGTCGTACATCTTGCGGTACAACAGCGGGACACGCTCGTCGGACACGTCGACCTTCAGGTGCGCTGCGAGAATGTCATGGCCAAAATGCTTCCACACCAGGCCGGCGCTGCTGAGCTTCGTCTTGTGGTCGGCGTCAAAGGTTTCGAAGAAGCCGCGCTGGTGGTGGTCGTAGCGGTGCTTCTCAGGGATATACTCCGCACCAACGTCCACGACGATGGTGCCCTTGGCGATCTCCGCCGCGTCGCGCGTGCGCACGAGGTCGGCGTCGGCCAGCTGCGGCAGTTTTTGCAAGAGGTTCACTGCGAGCGCATCGTCCGCGTGGAACGTGCCCGAGTGTGTGACGATCACCGGGCGCGCACCAGTGTCGAGCTTAATTCGTTTGGCGTCCGACATGCGAAAGGTGCGCAGCGAGGATCGAAGCGTCGAGAGCGTCGTCCAGCCGCGAATGATGGACAAACGGTGGAGGCCTTTCTACCACGTTCGAGATCCTGCTGACTCAGCCAAATTTGCGGACGGGCAGAAGAAAAGCGCGCGGCACACGCCTCGCGCACGACTCACCATGACGACGCAACGAAACGACCCGCATTTCCGCCCCATTGGCGAGTACGCTGAGGCGCAGGACAAGAATGACGATGAGGTCGGCAAGCCGATCGAGGAAATCGAGTCGCTGTGCATGCGCTGCGGCGAGCAAGGCGTCACGCGACTCCTGCCGACCTACATCCCGTACTTCAAGGAGGTGATTGTGATGAGCTTCTCGTGCCCGCACTGTGGCGAGCGCAACAGCGAGATCCAGAGTGCGGGTGAGATCCAGCCAAAGGGATGTATCTACACCATCCACGTTACGAACAAGAAGGATCTGGACCGCCAGCTGATCAAGTCGGAGTTTTGCACGCTCAGTGTGCCTGAGCTGGAGCTGCAGATCCCTGCGAAACGCGGGCAGATCACCACGATCGAGGGCGTGCTGAACGACACACTGCGCGACCTCGAGCTCGACCAGCCGCTGCGCAAGCACATGCAGCCGGAGGTGTACGAGAAGATCGAGAGCATCTGCGACCGCCTGCGCGAAATCCTTGGCGAGCACCGCGTCGATGAGGAGGCGGCTCCTGAGGAAGGCGCGACCGAGTCTGGCACCATGCGCTCGCTCGGCCCTGTCGGTGCGCGGCACGAGGAGAACGAGGGTGCTGACACGCGTCAGTTCCGGCCCTTCAAGCTGGGCCTTGACGACCCGTCGGGCAACAGCTTTGTCGAGTACACCGGCCCAATTGAGAGCGGTGGCGGTGCTGACAACAAGTGGAGCAAGCGCGACTACCCGCGGACGAAGGAGCAAAACATTCTGCTTGGCCTGCTCGCCGACCCCGATGCACCGAACAAGCCGGCAGACGCGGTGGGAGGCGGCGGCCTGAGCAAGGAGCTGGGCGAGACCGAGTTTGAGAACGAAGAGATCTTCTCGTTTGCCGGCACATGCTCGAGCTGCAACGCGCCGATCCAGACGCTGATGAAGAAGGTCAACATCCCCTACTTCAAGGACATTGTCATCATGTCGACCAACTGTGACCGGTGTGGCTACCGCGACAACGAAGTCAAGTCTGGCTCGGCCATCTCGGAGACTGGGCGCAAGCTGACATTGCAGGTGAACGACAGCGAGGATCTGTCGCGCGACATTCTCAAGTCGGACACCGCGGGTCTGTCGATCCCCGAGATCGACCTGCACCTGGCGCCCGGCACGCTGGGCGGCCGCTTCACCACGCTCGAGGGTCTGCTGCAGAGCGTGTACGATGAGTTGTACGAAAAGGTGCTTATGCGCGGCGACTCAGCGAAAGTGGGCGACGTGAACAAGTTTGAAGGCTTCCTCGGCAAGCTGAAGCGCGCGATTAGTGCCGAGGCATGCCCCTTTACGCTGATCCTCGACGACCCGCTGGCGAACAGCTACATCCAGAACCCATACGCGCCCGACGAGGACGAGCAGCTCAAGGTGGAGACCTACGAGCGGACCTTTGAGCAGAACGAGGAGCTCGGCCTGAACGACATCAAGGTCGAGGGCTACGAGCAGGAGGACGGCAAGAAGGCCGACGAAGCCCCTGCGCCAGCGGCGTCTGTGCCGTGAGCGGGCCTTGTGTAGAATGTGCTGTATAGTGAAATTAGGGACTGGGCTATTCCATCGCGATGCGATTCCGGGGCCAGAGCGCCGTGCGCCATGCGTCGAGGCGCGCCGCAACGCCGCGCACGCGGCGCACAATTAGCACGAGCGACACGAGCACCGCGACGGCACACCCCACCGTCGTCCAGACAAACACGGTGCGGTAGCAGTCCTCGCCCTTGAGGCAGCGGTGCATGTGCTTTCCCGCGGGCACGTTCGAGTCGTACACGACGCCGAACAGCAGATTGTACACGTTGCCGCCCAACACCGGGCTCAGGCTCATGAAGCCCCAGTTCAGAGAGAAGGAGCGGATGCCGAACCACTCGAATACGAGCACAGGCCCAAGTCCAAAGAGCGTGCCGTACATCAGGCCGGTGGTTGACGAGACAAGTAAGAGGCGGTGGACATTGGTGATGGTGTCGGGCCACGCCGCGAGGCTCTGCGACACGACAGCCATGAACGTCACTGGGAGGAGGAGCAGCGTGCGGAAGGTCGGGTCCTGCGCGTGCTCGACGAGGTAGTCGGACACAAGGCCAATCAAAAAGCGACCGCTCGCGTTGCCGAGGCTGATGCACGACACCTGGAGCGACTGGATGCGCTGGATCTCGAGCTTTTCGCTCTTGTGCTTAGCGATGTGCAGCCCGGCGCTGTTCTCGTCATATGCGTTGTATTCCCACAGCGTGCGCGTGATGGTGCCGACGTTGTTGATGAGCAGTAGCCCCGCGCCCGACACGAGCCCGACAATGGCGAACAGCAGCAAAAAGTCGGGCTCAAAGAGCAGCTGCAGGCCGGTGACGTTGTGCTCGTGCGCCGATGGTTCGTCAAATGGATCGTTGGCGTCCGTTTCGTTCGCCTCCTCCTCGTTCATGTCGTCGAGCCACGCGTACACGCGCGCAGTTACCTCGGACGACGAGCGGGGACGGCGCAGACGCGGGCGCGACGTTTCTTCGCCGTGGGCGCCGCCGTCGGCGACGCGCTGATACTGCCCCCGCTGTGCATGACCCTCCTCGTCCCATTCCTCTGTCTCATCTGGGGGGATAATCTTTAGCATCGAAAGACCCACGAGGAAGCTCGCGCAGCTGCCAAACGCGAGCATGTCGAGGTAGCCGGTGGTGTTTCCGGCAAAGAAGACGTGCGAGATGGTCGAGTACACCAAGGCGCTCAGGCCGAACGCCGACAACACGGTGGCCATGGCGGTGCCGCGGCGGCTGCCACCCCACGACTTGGCCTGCACGTTGATCGCCGAGTTGTTTCCCGCCGAGTTGCCCAGGCCGGTCATCAGCATAAACACGGCAAGGAGCGCGACGGGCACCTCGTACCACTCGTTCTTGTATGCGCGCGAGAGCATGCCATATCCAATGAGCACGAGCACGGCACCTGACGAGACCGCGCTGCGTTAGTCGTGGCGACGTACCCCCGTGGCCCCATGCGGTCGATCCAGTGGCCCCAGATAGGCCCCGAAATGTACATGCCCAGGTTGCCCGCGAGACCCAGCACGTTGAGCTGCGTGCTGGTGAGGTGCAGTGCGTCCTGGAGCTGCGGTGCATACGTGCTAAACGCATACGTGCTCCCCGCTGACAGCGCAATCAGCACGGAGCCGAGCAGCGAGACCAGGCGGCGTCCGTGCGACATGGCGTTTGGGCGCAGGGACGAGGGCGCCGGCCACGTGCGCAAAAGGCAACCCCCTTCTTCTCCATGCAGGCTGCACCATGGCGCGCGTGCCTGCGGCGCGCGGGCATCGGCGCCTCTGAGCGCGTGCAGCCCGTGGATCCGTGGGCTCAGGCGCCGCCGCGTCCGGAGCCCCTCTTCTTCAAGTATGGCAACGTCGCCCTCATCTTGTTCTCGATTGTCTGGACGTGCGCCATGTACCTCTGGCGCATCTGCTACCCCATGCTCGCCAAGCGCCCGAGCGCGCTTGGGAGCCGCGCACAGGGCATCGTGCTGCTCGTTCTGTTCTTGTTGCTGTGGGGCATGGGTACGTCGTCGCATTCCTGACCCAGCGACATGGAGCTATGTTCGCGTGATTACTGTCTCGCCGGGCTACGTCGCTGACCTCCTGCCGGAGCGCGAGGCGCCCAACGTGCACACCGATGTGCCCAGTGCGCCTGCTCAGGTGCCGCGGCCCGCATCACCGCTCGCGATCCAGCTCCCGCCACGCGCACCCCATGCAGAGGAAGAGGTAAGCAGCGTCCGCAACACGCAACCCTTTACGCCGCTCGACGAGCGGGCGCGGCCCAGCACACTGGGCAGCTCATTTGAGCACACCATGGCACGGTCACGACCGCCGACGCCCGACCAGAACGTGTCGGTGATGCCCGCGGCCGACTTTGGCGCGCTGCTGCCCCACTTTCCGCACCCCAGGCGGCACCCGCACGACACCGAGGGCGAGGAGGCCGTGGCACCTACAAAGCCGTTCACGGGCTCGCCGTTTGACACGTCCAGCGTGGAGCACCGCTCTGCACACGAGAGCGAAATTCCGCACACGTCGCCGCGCAAGATGGGCGAGCCGCGGCGTGTGCCGCAAAACCCACCGCTGTTCGACCCCGCAGAGCTGTACTGCCAGCGGTGCCAACGGCCGCGCCCGCCACGCGCACACCACTGCCGGCGGTGCGGGACGTGCGTGCTGCGCATGGACCACCACTGCCCGTGGGTCGGCCAGTGCATCGGCGCGCAAAACTATCGCTTCTACATCAATACGGTGTTTTGGGCCGTGGTGCTTACCACATACTCCCTCGTGAGCACTGCGGTGCTCTTTGCGCGCGGCGTGCGGTCGCAGTCACCGGGCGGCTGGGCGCACTCCATTCACGACTGGGACGTCGACGGGTGGCTCATCAGCGTATTGGCCCTCTGCTTTTTCTTCTTCTTGTTTACCTGCAGCCTGTTGGTGATCCACGTGCAGCTCAGCATGCACAACCTCACCTCTGTCGAGCAGCGCGCAATCAACACGGAGCGCAGCATCGAGGGAACACTTATTCGCCGTTACTACTCTGACAATGGCGAGGGCACCGCGCTCGGACACGGGCCGCTCGGTGTCTGGCGCCGCCTGCGCGCACGGCGCGAACTGCTGCGCAAGTGGAACGAGTATTGGGGCGCGTTTTCGACCAAGGGAAACCCGTGGTGGATCGGCAGCCGCGCCGAGCTCGCGTACGCGGCCGATTCGCCGCAGGCCTACCAACGTGCAGCAAACCTGGAAAAGACGCTAGGGCTCGAGCCGAGTGAGTCGGTGGCACACGTCGTGCCCGCGACGGCACACACGTGCTGGTCCACGAGTCCACTGCTCAACATGGAGCTGAGCATCGGCAAGCCCTGGACGTGGATCCTGCCTCTCCGGCGCCCGGACCGCACGTACGGCGTGCACTTTGCGCTCAATCCGCGGTACAATGACCGCGGCGAGTGGCTACCCCGTCCACAATGGCCCGAAGTCGCATCATAGGCGCATTGCGAGGACTGTGCTCGCGTGCGGCGTCAAGATACCCCAGGCATACCGGCGTCCATAGCGAAGGGAAGCAGTCCTGCATCGCGCGCCGCTGCAACGGACCGTGCGCGGCACGGAGCGCCGCGCTCTCTGCACGTGACCCAAGCCGCCATGTCGCGCATCAACGGCCGCTTTGCGGGGCAGGGCCAGGAACATGAGCTGCAGCGGAGCGTCAAGGAGCCTGTGTAGTACGTTGCAATGCTCACGCAGCATCTGGAAACGTGACCTTGTCGTGCCCTCCGCACTGGCCAAACCGGCTGGATCGGTGCCCGGTCTCGCGGAGCGCATGGGTATCGACAGCGCTGCGACGCGCTCCGAAACGCCGTTGCGCATCCACAAGTGGGTGCGTACCGAGCAGGTGGCCAAGTTTGAAGAGCCAGAAGAGGAAAAGATCCCCGAAACGACGACCTAAGGTGGTGCAGATAAGCTCTCGTCTGACCCGTCGCTCTCGTCCGACTCGGCGCTGGACGCATCCGACGTCGGACCACCCGTCGTGACTGGCTGTGCAAATAACTTGCGCTTGCGCAGCGGGATTGCTGATGTGCTTGCGCCCTGCTCAATGTCGGGGTCGTCTAAGTCGCGCTGTGAGAGCGCCGCGTCGTGCACATCGTACGTCGTTGCTTGCGATGCGTCCGCCTCGTCTTCGGCATACGCTTCGACATGCAGCGAGAGCTGCGTCAGCATCCATACCCACATTAATGACGCCTGATTCGAGCACTTGTAGCGGATGCAACTGCGGCATAGAAGCCTGTGGATATACCGACCGTCTACCGACCGTCGCTTGTGCATTGTCCACAGCGTTGGCACGGAAAGGGACGCCATCCGCCGGTGCCCAGGGGCCGGTCGAGGGCTCCTGGTCCGAGTTGGCCGTCGGCGTCTGGTCTGCGTCCATCTCGATGAGCACACGGAACGTGCACGCTGCGTGAGTGTGACGACGTACGACGCTCACCGGCCGGTGGCAGCCGCGCCTCCAGCGTGAGCAGCTGGAGCAAAAATTGGCGCGCGACGAGTTCAGCGGCCGCTTGCGACAGGTTGCCCTTGATACTGCATGAGCCTTTGACGTACACAAGATCGCGATTGCGCACGTCCGTGTCAGGTAGCAAAAAATCCAGCGCAAACACATAGCGTTCGAGCACGTCAGCATTCGGCGCGTCTTCGTCTACGAGTGCAATGACGACCTGGCGTAGGGATGCCTGCGTGAGCGCGCGACGTACGTGCTGCAACTCATGCATGATTGCATTGCACGTTGTACCAATGTATTCGTTCAGCCCCGGGTGCCGACTCTGGAACACGGGCGTTTCGTACCGCTTCCGACGCACAAACACCTCGGCGGGGTAGACTTGGCGAACGGCCAGAATCGTGTGGATGGCGCACTCGACTGCATCAGCTTAGCACATACGCAGATCTCTAACGAACAGGACCGTCTCTGGGTAAGCGTGGCACGCACCATTGTACGTCATCGGCCCATCGCGCACGCGGTCGCGCGACGTGCTCGTTGCGGGGTCCATGGTGCCCGATGTCACACCGATCGGGGATCCTACCCAGCCCTATGGAGGGCGCGGGCGGCCTGCGCCCACACCCGCAAATCCAAACTATCGACGCGCTTCACAAAGATGGCGCGTACAACCATCTCTGAGACCCGTGTGTCCTGTGCGCGCCATGCGCGTTTCTGGGCGTGCGCGCTGGGTGACGACAGCATGCGCGACGCGTCGTGAGGCGCCGGAGACGCACCGCGGTGCCGCTCGAGTGTCCCGATGCACATCCACTTGGACTTAGGGTGCAGCTCTAGACGTGTGCCTGCTTCGAGCACGAGCGAAAGGTCGACAGCGATGCGCACGCGCTCGTGCTCGAGCCATAGCTCACCCGTGTCCGTGTCGTAGGACGAGCAGCTGGATTAATATGTACACATACAAACCTGCGACGCGCACCTTGCGCCCTACATCGTCGGGGTAGGCCAGATCTGCGACGGGCACAATCGCCGCACTCTCCAAGGGCGCCATCCCCCCTCGTGGTGCGGCGGCGTCCCTCCACCTGCACGTTTCTTCCTCCACCAAAATTTTCGGTGTGCGCTTCGTTCGGCACATCGCAGGTGTGGATCGTCGTGGTTGGTTTGCGCATCGGTCTTTGGCCACCTATACATGGATGAGCGGTGCAATACGTGCGGAAGAGATCCCACAGCTCGATGCGTTCCCTGAGACGGGCACCCCCAAGCATGCCAAGCTCGGCGGCTACGAGTTCTACCGGAGCATTGGGTCGCCGCAGCGCATTGTCGCACCCATGGTCGACCAATCTGAGCTGGCATGGCGCGTGCTGAGCCGTCGCTACGGCTCCCAGCTTGTGTATACCCCTATGATCAACGCCAAGGTCTATATGCAGCAGAACAAAGGCGCACGCCGCGTGCGCGAAACCTACTTTAATCAGGCGCTGAATGAGGAGGGCGCGCATGCGCTCGAGCTCGGCGGCGTGAGCGACACGGACCGTCCGTTGATTGTACAGTTCTGTGCGAATGATCCCACACAGCTGCTGCAGGCTGCCCAGAGCGTGCAGGACAAGTGCGATGCCGTCGACCTAAACCTGGGCTGTCCCCAGCAGATTGCGAAGCGCGGCAACTTTGGCGCCTTCCTGCAGGAAGACTGGCACCTGATTTTTCAGCTGATCAACACGCTGCACATCGAGCTCAAGGTGCCGGTCACAGCCAAGTTCCGTGTGTATGACTCGCTGGAGAAGACGCTGGCGTACGCCAAGATGATTGAGCGCGCAGGAGCCCAAATGGTGACGGTGCATGGCCGTACGCGAGAGATGAAGGGGCACAAAACGGGCTTGGCCGACTGGTCCAAGATCCGCGCGGTGAAGGGGGCGCTGTCGATTCCCGTGTTTGCGAACGGCAACATGCTCTTTCCGCAGGACTGGCGCGACGCGTTGGCCTACACGGGGTGTGACGGTGTGATGAGTGCCGAGGGCAACCTGTACAACCCGACGCTTTTCCACGAGCTTGATGCGGATCTTTCGTCGCTGTCGCGCCAAGAAGAGGATCATTCTGGCTTTGCGGCGCTGCGTATCGCGCGGATTGCCCACGAATACCTGGACATTGTGGCCGCGCTGCGTACGCCGACCGCGAGCAGTGCGCTCAAAGGGCATATGTTCAAGATCACGCGGCCGGCGCTGGCAATCCACACGGATCTGCGCCCGATGCTTGGCAAGGCGCGCAGCAACGATGAGGCAGAGGGCGAGGCGCGCGTCGAAGAGTATCGTGCATTTGTGCGCGAGCTGGAGCGCCGGCTGCTGGAAGACGAGCAAAAGCCTGAATACTATACGTCACAGGGCGCACCGCGGTACTACGTCACGCCGCAGCATCTGCAGGATGCGGACGACCGCGCGACACGGCCCGAGTATATTCCGCATTGGTACCTGCAGCCCTACTTCCGCCCGCCGCTCAACCCTCCGAAGGAGAAGGGACCGGAGGCGGCCGCGGCGGCCGCTGCCGGGAGCACGGCAGTAGCGAGCACGCCGGCCGGGAGCGAGGCAGTGGCGCGCGCTGGTGCGGCTAGCGACGCCGAGGCCGCGGCGGCAGCCGCGCACACGCCTCCACCGCCGCCCGAGGCGGAGCCGCCTGCGAAAAAAACCCGCATAGACGTGTAGTGAATTCCACGTGGCGACCATGGCGGACGACGGCGCGCACGGCGCACCGAACGAGGTGCCGCTCGCGACGCGGCTCGAGGAGGCCAATGCGCTCAAGGCGCTGGGGAATGATCAGTACGGTAAGAAGAACTATGCCGTGGCCATCACACACTATACGGATGCGCTTGCGCGCCTGCCGCCGCGTCCGGACGCTGCGTCGGCAGACGCGGACGCGGACGCGGATGCGGGTGACGGTGCGCGGGCGGACGACGAGGCGAAGGTGATGGAGGTCGGTGATGATGAGCCTATTGGGTCGACGCCGGTGCACACCGTGAGCCTTGAGGAGCATCTCGTGTTTGAAGAAGTGGGCCAGCTGCGTGTGAAGCTGTACGCGAACCTGGCCGCCTCACACCTGAAGCTGGTGCGTGCCGAGGTCTGACGGGCAGGAGCAGTACAATGAGGCGATTATCGCGAGCACCGAGGGTGCGTGACCTGACCTAACGCAGTGCTCTGTGAAGAGCCCACGAACGTCAAGGCGCTGCACCGCCGTGCGGTAGCCCACGAACAGCTTGGTGGGTGGTCGCACTTGAACGACGCGATGCGCGGTACGTGGATGGCTGACGCAGACTATGAGCGGTTGGCGGACCTGGACACCGAGGGTTATGTCCCCACATCGTTCCGCGGCGAGCTGCAGGCGAACAAGCAGCGCATCGCGCAGCGCGTCCAAGAGGCCGGCGAGCAGGAGAAAGGCGAGATGCTCGGCAAACTCAAGAAGCTGGGCAACAGCGTGCTGGGCTACTTTGGCCTGTCGACCGACAACTTCCAGCTGACGCCCCAAGACAACGGCGGCTACTCGCTCAACTTTGTGCGGTAGACTACGTAAACAGCTTATTCACACTCATCGAGCCGTCCGTCTGGCGCTTGAGCACCTTGGCGATGGCCAGCTCAAAGTCTTCCTGCGACACATGCTGCCGCCGCTCGCGCAACGCATACATGCCCGCTTCGGTGCAGATGCCGCGCACCTCGGCGCCCGAGCACTGCCCCATCTTTTCCGCGAGGGCGCGCAGGTTGATGCCGCGCTGCAGCGACATCTTGCGCGAGTGGATGCGCAGGATCGACACGCGCGCCTCGGGCCCGGGCGGCGGGAACTCGATCTTGCGGTCGATGCGACCCGGGCGGAGGAGCGCCGAGTCGAGGATATCGATGCGGTTCGTGGCCATGATGACTTTGATGTTCTGCGTGCCCTCGAACCCGTCGAGCTGGTTGAGCAGCTCGAGCATGGTGCGCTGCACCTCGGAGTCGCCGCCGCCGCCGCCGCTGTCGCCGCGCGACGAACCGATGCTGTCGATTTCGTCCATAAAAATGATCGACGGCGCATGCTCGCGCGCCATGACGAACAGCTCACGCACCATGCGGCTGCCCTCACCAATGTATTTCTGGACAAGCTCGCTGCCACTCACGCGGATGAAGCGGCAGTCGGTGTGGTGCGCCACCGCACGGGCCAGCAGCGTCTTGCCGGTGCCGGGCGGGCCATAGAGCAGCACGCCCTTGGGCTGCGCAATGCCCAGACTCTCGAAGAGTTCGGGGTGCTTGACCGGCAGCTCGATCACCTCCTTGATTTCCTTGATCTGGCGGTCCAGGCCACCGACCATCTCGTAGGTGCTGTCCGGCACCTTTTCGACCATCATGAGCGACACGAGCGGGTCGATCTTGTTCGGCAGAATCTTGTGCAGGGTGTACGAGTCGGAGCGCAGCGCCACACGCAGTGACGGTTTGAGCTCCGCGACGTCGATGCCGGGCGCAATGTTGACGACGTACTTGCCTTCCGGCTGCACCTTGACAAGCACCTTTTTCTTGCCCATCACCTTGACGACCTCGCCGACGTACGACTCGGGCTCCTGCAACAGCTGTAACTCTTCGCGGATGAGCCGCACACGCGCATTGAGTGCGTTGCGCTGCGCCTCCAAGCGGCGCAGGTTCTGGGCTTTTTCGCTAATCAGCCGCTCGTACGACTGCGTCTTGCTCTGCAAGAACGACGGGATACCGGGCGTCTGTGCAGGCGCATGCACCTGCCCGGACGCCACAGACGTCGCCTGGGCAGGCTCGACGGCCACCTCGCTCGCCGCTGTCGTCGCCATGTCGTGGAAGGGGCGAAGCGTGGACCGACGCGTCGCCGATCACGCCACGTGGCTGGACCCTCCACACCATGTCCGTCTTCCAGCGGCGCACGCGCGCCGCGGCAGGGGCGCCGCCCGAGGGCGTGCGCGCGGCGCCATACAGCGCGCCGGTGCCACTCCTCTCGATGGGAGTCGCAGCACTTGACGATATTTTGTGTGGCGGTGGCGTTCTCGCGGGCTCCGTGGTCCTGTTTGTGCCGTGCGCCGAGACAGGCACCGCTTCGCCGGCCGAGCTCGGCGCGCCGGCGGCAGGCGGCGCTGCGCGAGCGGCGTTCGACGCACCACGCACCGCCGCCGCCGAGCCGTACACCGACCTTTTCCTGGGGTACACGGCTGCGCAGGGTCTCGCGTCACGCCACGTCACGGTCGTCGTCGGACCGCATGCCTCGTCGTTTGTCGGCACGCTCATGGGCCGCGCGACCGACGACGCCGTGACCGAGGAGGCTGCGCCCGCCGAGCAGATGCAGGACATGAAGATTGCGTGGCGCTACAACCAGATGCAGCGCGTCGCGGCGCCGCCCGTGCGTGCCAAGGAGGGTACGTCGACCCCCTCACCCAGCCGCCTTTTGCAGCGTGTTTGACCTCACCAAACAGATACCCAGTGACGAGGTGGCGCGTGCACGCGCCGATGGCCTCCTGTATACCAGCGCAGACGACGCCCCGCTCGCCGACACGGCATGGGCCACCATCGAGCAAGGCGTCGCCCAGTGCCGCACGCAGACCGCGGCGCAGGGTACCCCCGCGCCGGCGCTGCGTATCGTGCTGCGCGACTGGGGCTCGAGTGCGTGGGGAATTCATGCGTCCAGTATGGTGCCGTTCCTGCTTCGCCTACGTACCCTTGCACGCACGCTGTCGATGCCGACCAGTGGGACGCCAGTGCCGTGCATCGTCGCCGCGTCGCTCTCAGCGGAGCTGCAGACGCATAACGCGCACGGCGCGAACCTCGTGCACCGGCTCACACACCTTGCCGATGGCGCGATTGGGCTTACGTCGTTTGCCGCGTCACCGGCCCTGCGCGACGTGTTCCCGGATACGACAGGCGCCCTGCGCGTGTTTCGTACGCCGTCGATCGGTACGCTGACGAACCCATCGCTGCGTGCGTCGGTCCTGCGAGGGATGGGCGCAGGCTCGGCGGCGCACCCGACGCGCGGCGCGGGTGGCGCGGGCGGCGGCGAGAACAACCTCGCGTTCAAGGTGCGTCGCAAGCGGCTCGTGATCGATACGTTGCACCTCGACACGGACGGGGGTGTACGCGAGCGGCGGACCAAGCCAAGCGAGGACGCCCCCACACACACCACGACGCCCACACCACGTGCAGCTTCTACTGCCGAGACACCTACGGCGCAGCGGGCTGCGGCGGCTTCCGCGCCGGCTGCGGCGCCTGCGCCGGCACCGGCGTCCGTCGAAGTCGCGCTCGACGATACACGAGCGGCGCGTCTGCCACGCGAGGCGCCCATGGCCCTGCCGCCCTTTGCGGGCCTCGAGAGGCTGCGCGAGCGCGGGCTGCGAGCGCGGGCTGAGCTTGGCGCTTCGACGCCTCCACAGACGTACGAGATGTAATGCATGCACCGAGTCCGGGGGGCCACAGAGCGCGAGCGCAAGAGCGATGTGTCCCGCGTCTACGGGCCCCCCTAGAGCGACGCGTGGGCTACATGGCGGTGTACGCCGTACAGCGCCTGGCCGATCGCGCCACACTACATACCCGTCGACGCAGCCCATTGGACGAGCGCCGAGTGGAGCGGCTCACTCCGCCGCGCATCCGTAGTTGACGCGAGAATGGCCCGGCTGGACACGGCGACGCGCACCGGCAGGAACTCGGGGACGACGCCTGCGCTGGGGAACGCGTCATACGCGTTCGTCGCCGCGCCTGTCCTCGTCGCGACGCCGGCCGGCAGCGCGAGCGACAGCCGCGCGGGCTCGGGGACTAGTAGCTCGCATTGGAGCAAGCTTTGGAAGGCCTGTGTGAATCGTGCACGTACCTGCATAGCCGTGTCGCGGTGTGCGAGCGCCTCGAGGCTCGCGATCGCAACGTTGGTGCGTGCGTGGGTCGCGGCGGAGCTGAGGTCGCGGCGCACGCGTTGAACAAACTGCTGCAGTTCGTGAAAACACATTTCCCAGGTAAACGGCTCCTTGTCGCGCATCTGGAGGTGGCGCGCGGTGATCAGCACGGCCATCTCCAGTTCGGTAAGCTCCAGCAGCAGCGCCGCGGCGGGATCCGCACGCTGCGCGTCCGCCGACGCCAGGAAGGCGTCAGGCTCGAGCGCGTCCATCGCGACCGGCACCGTCATGGCCTGATAAAGCAGGCGCACGTCCTGGGACAGGTCGTGCAGACCATGCAGGAACGCACGGAAGCGGGGGTCGTGCACGAGGCGCTGGGTGAGTAGACGACGTACCTCGACACGCTCCTCCCACGCATCGTCACGCGCCGCATTGTAGCCGCCACGCAGCGCTGTCCGTGCAATGAGCTCGTACTGCTCGACGCTCGGTGGGTGGACGTGGATGATGCGGTGCGAGAAGCGGCTTTTGACGCGCTTCTCGAGCGCGTCGCCCGCATCGACGCGCGTCGTCATACCAACGACCGCGAGGCCAGGGCCATAGCTACCCGCCTGCACAGCGTCGAGCAGGCAGTACAATAGTGCCTGCCGTGGGCGCTGCGCGAACTGCTCAAACGCGTCGAGCACGATGAGCAGTGGCCGCTGTGCACGCGCTGTGTCGTGTGGCGTATGCGACAGCAGCGTCAGAATGTGCGACAAGGTGGTCGCCATCGTGGAAAGAATGGCACTGGCGACGGCCTCGCTGGGCGCGGGCTCGGCGGTCGGCGGCTCGGCGGGCGCCGGCGCTTCGTCGTCGTCCGACAGCGCGACGGACGCGTCGAGTTCGGGGAGATCCATGCCGTCCGCATCCGCAAACTCCTCGGCAAGCATGGTATCAAGCGTCGCAGTCTCCTGCTGTCCGAGCGCGCCCTGGGCCATGAGCTGCTTGGCGAGGTCTGCGAGGCATTGCCGGTCAGTCGGATGGAGCAGGCCGGAGAGCGTCACGATGAGCGGCGCGGGAGCACCGCGCGTGTGCTGCTCGTGCTGCACACGCGCAAGCACCGAGTGTACGAGTAGGCTCTTGCCGCACCCATGCTCGCCGAGCAGTAGGCAGCTATTTCCTTCTTGGGCATCGACGGTGCCGTGCAGCAGCGCATACAGCGCGACCCACGGCTCCTCGAGTCCGATGCACTCCTGGCCCGCATACGGATCGGCATCCGCCGCGGGCGGCGGCGCAGTCGATAAGATCGCGAGGGCCGCCTCGCGCCCTCTCGCCGCCGACATTCGCAGCACGTACGCACGCGCCAAGGACCCTGGGCGCCGCGGGGCCCGATTCGATCGACGACCCCTCCCGATACGATGCCGCCCCCCCGCGCGCCCGCACGGCGCCGGCCAGCGCCGCGCGTGCCTGGCGCGCCGTGGGGCTCGCACGAGGAGCTGGTCGAGGCGTGTGCACCGCACACGCTGGAGGATGTGCCGCGCGGTGTGCACGACTTGCTGCGGGCGTGCGATGCCGCGTTCTTTGGTGCGTGAAGGGCTGACACAGACCAACACATGCAGGATGCCCAGGCACACACGCGGCTGGCGCAGCTCTTTCTTCGCGCTGGCGTTCTGTGTGAGCTGCCGAGGGCGGCGCTCGATGCCGATGCCACGCCGGATGCGGTGACCGCGGCGCTGCTGGATGCGCTCCGCCCGGCGCTCCGCACCGGCACGTCGGCCTATGTGCTGCTGCTCCTGTACGAGCTGGTGCTGTGCGCTGCCGAGCGCAACCCCAACGTGTTCCGATGGCTGCTGTACACGCCGATGCACGAGGTGCTGCTGCCCGGCCTCGTGCGCCGTCTTGTGCACAATGTGTGGGCGGGTCACTATGCGGGGCAGAGCCGCACGATGCTGGGCTCCGGCAGTGTTGCGCCGGCGCTGCCGCTGCCCGGTGCGATGCCGCGGCGCACACAGCCGTGCATGATTGAAGGCCACCTGTCGAACGAGGGCTTGCAGGTATGGTTGCAGTACAAGGCGCTTGCGCTGCTCTACGAGCTGCTGTGTACCGTCCGCCTGCGGCAGGCCGAGCTGGGTACGTTGCCTGCTGACACAGTGTGCATTGGCGAGCCGTTTGTGTGCCATCTGTTTGACGAGGCCGAGGCGACGCGCACGCTCGAAGACGAGACACTCGGTGTGCTTGTGACGCAACTGCTCCTTGCGCTGCATGAGCAGTACATGGCGGCGGTGCAGGGTATGTCGCCGGCGCCGTTCAGCATCCTGGCGGTGATCCGCGACCGTGCGCATGCGACGCGGACGTTTGCGGAGAACGTCGTGTTCATGCTGAACCGCACGCCGTGCACGGACACGGCGGGATGCCGTTTCCACCTGCTCGTGCTCAAACTGCTCGACGCGCTGTTTGCGATGCCCGAGACCGCGAGCTACTTCTACATGAACGACCTCAAGGTGCTGGTGGACATTTTCCTGCGGCAGATCACGGACCTGGCCGAGCAGCGCGAGCTGCTGCGCCAGGTGTACTTGCGGGTGCTGCCGGCCCTGCTGACGCAGACGCAGCTATGCACGGTGGCGTACAAGCGCGAGGCGATCCGCGACGTGCTTGGCACCATTGTGCGCTACGGCGACTGGAGCAACACGGCGCCGCGCACGGTGGAGCTGGCGCGCCGGTGCTTGGCGGCCGAGTGGGTCGTCGATGCGCGCATGCCGCCGGTCGTTGCGCCGATCGGCGGCGGTGTGGCGCACCCCGAGGTGCTCGTGACTGAGCACACGCACCAGGGCGACGTGTTTCACGCCGAGACCAGCGAGGCGGCGCTGCACACGCTGCTCAAGCTCGGGCAGATGCAGTCGGCGGCCGCTGCGGCTGTCGAGGGCGACGCGATGCCCTCCTGGCCACCCGCGCCGCCTGAGCCGGCGCTGCCCGTGGCGGAGCTCGATGTGCTTGCCCTCGAGACGCTCGCGAGCGGCCGTGCGTCGCCGCGGAGCAGTGTGTCGTCGGCGCCTCCGGCGCGCCGGCGTGCGCCACCGCCGCCACCGCTGCTCGCGCCTAGGACGGACGAGCGGCGCGCACATGTATCGTCGATGCCGCCCTCGCCGTACGATGCCTCCGTGCCCGTAGAGCACGCCGCGCCGCCCATGCGCCATGCGCCAGCGAACCACAGCGCGCCGTCGCTCGCGGTGCCGACACCGGCGCCCAGTATACCCGCGGCGACGAGCACGGCCCGTGTCGACGACGCGTCCGTAGATGCGCGCGCCGACGCGCGCGGGCGGCACCGCCTGCGTGCGCTTTTCCGGCGCGCGCCCGCGCCGCGCGGCGCCGAGGCCCCCACGGCACCTCCACCGCGGCGGCGTGCGGCGCCGCGGCCGCCCGTAGGTTGACTAAACGCCCTTTGTCGCATGTCGGTGCGCATCTCGGCGCCGCCCTCGACCGAGGCGATGGAGTACGGCGCGCTGGAGGATGTAGTGCGCGACCGCGCGTCGCAGCTGGCCGTGAAAGAGTTTGCGTCCAAGCTGCGGCGGCAGCAGATCCAAGGGACACAGGCGGTCGCCGAGGCGACTGCAAAGACGATCCGCGGCGTCGTGAGCTCGGCCAAGTACTGGCGGCTCGAGGAGCTAGTGCGCATGATTCGCACGGTCGGGCATGCGCTGCAGGATGCGCTGCCGTCCGAGCCCGTGATTGGCAATGTGACGCGCCGGGTGCTCTTCCTGCTGCGCGAAGAGGCGAAGGCCGCGCAGAATCTGGGCGACCTGGCTGGTGCGCCGGCAGGCGGCGCACGCGCGCAGCCGCACCCCAGTGTGGCGCAGTCGCTTGCGGCGCTGTCGCTGTCGCCGTCGGTTCCATCCTCGCCGTCGACCTCGATGCACGACGCGCGTCCGGACGTGATGCGGCGGTCCTTCTCGATCGCCGATCTGGTGCTCACCGGCGCCAGCGGCAGTGTGACGCCGCTCGCCGAAGCCGCGGCGCCGCTCGCGCAGTCGGTAGACGACGTGAGTGCGTCGCCGCTGCGGCACGGCACGCACGCCGACGAGCTGTCGGAGAGCGACTCGGACTCGGACGAGGCGCCGGCGGCGGCGGCGCCGTCGCACGCGTACCAGCTGAAGCCGCTGCTTATCCAGGCGATCCAGGAGCTGATTGACGAGATCGAGACGGTGGACACGAACATCTCGAAGGATGCGCGCGACCACATCCACTCCGGCGAGGTGATCCTCACCGTCGGCAACTCGGCGACGGTGCGCAACTTTTTGCGGAGCGCTGCGAAGCACCGCAAGTTTATCACGGTGGTGCCCGAGTCTGCACCGAGCTTTTCTGGGCACGAGATGGCGCGCGCGCTGTCGGCCGCGGGCCTGTCGGTGCTGCTTGTGCCCGACTCGAATCTGTACGCCCTGATGCCGCGCGTGTCCAAAGTGCTGCTCGGCGCGCGGTGCGTGCTGGCCAACGGCGGGATCTTGTCGGCGGTCGGTGCGAAGCTGGTGGCGATGGCCGCGCGCGAACACGCGACGCCCGTCGTGGCGCTCGCCGGGGTGTACCGTGTGTCGCCCGACTGGACGTGGGTGGGTCCCGAGCGGCTTGCGCGGGGCAACCAAGGCGCGGTGAGCGAGGTGGTGAACTATGCGACGTCGGCGCGCCTGGCCGACGAGGCCGAGATTGCGAACCCGCTGTGGGACTACGTCGAGCCGAGCCAGCTGGACGTGATCATCACCAACGTTGGCGAGCACCCGCCGTCCTATGTGTACCGGTTGATCCAGGAAAACTACCACGAGCAGGACGTCAATCTGTAGCGCGCGCGCCGCCGAACTCGGCCTGGCTCCAGCGCAGCACCTTGGGGTGCGCCATGACTTTGCGCGCCTCGAAGCCGATCACCTGCAGCGTGTCGAGCGAGGTGGCACGCGATAGCGCGACGTAGGCCTGACCCTTTTCAAACACGCGGCGCAAGTCGATGCGGCAGCACGCGAGCGTCTGCCCCTGCGACTTGTGGATCGACATGGCCCACGCAAGCACGAGCGGCACCTGCGTGCGCGACGCGATCACCTCGCCGTTCGGCTCCTCGTTCTTCCACGTCTCTGGGCGCACGAGCAGGTCGCGCGTCCCGCCCCCCGGCACCACGAAGCGCACGAGCGGCCACTGTGGCAGCGGCTTGCCTGCCTTGTCCGGCGATGTGCCGCGTTTCACGGGCGACGTGCTGCGCCGCGTGCGGTCGTTGCGCGCAAGCAGCTTGCTCGTGACTTCCTCGCGGTACACGTCGTCCTCGTCGCCGTAGGCGTCGTCGTACTGCGCCTCGTCGAGGAAGTCGACCACGGTGCCGATGGAGCCGTTCACGAGCGACTCGCCGAGGTTCTTGATGAGCATCACCTGCGCGCCCGCCTTCAGGTGCACCTGCCGCGGCGCCAAAAAGTTCTCCAGCACGCGATCGCGGAACTCGCCCTGGAGCGTGCCGCCGTCCAGCGAGGTGTAGACGCGCACCTCGCTCGCGATCGCGTCGAGTCGCGTCTGGTTCGCGCGGTCGACGTCGCGGCGCAGCGGGAACAGCTCGGTGGGCGTCATGTTCTCGGGCAGCTGCGGCGTACGCTCCAGCTGCGCAAAGGCCCGCACAGTCGCCGGGGACATTTTGCCGTAGCGCATCTCGTTCAGCATGGTGACAAACGTCGAGTCTTTCTGGCGGAATACTTGGGTGAGGTTGAATGTCTGCTCGATCACCTCGCGCCATTTGCCCGACTCAAACACAAACTGCGACTCGCCACCCACCGACACGGGCGGCAGCTGGAAAAAGTCGCCAGTAGCCACGATCTGGATGCCGCCAAACGGCTTGGGGCTCTTGCGGATGAGCCGCGCGACGGCCTCGAGCTTTTCAAAGAGTTTCGGGTCAATCATCGAGACTGCGTCAGCCCAAACCACGCACTCTCGTCAATGATCAGCACCTGCGTCCGCATCCACCGCGTGACGGCTTTGCGGTTGCGCCGCACGTAGCTCAGCAGCCGCTCGGGCGACTCTTTCGCGAGGCCCACGCCGCCAAAGCTGTGTAGCGTCGTGCCCCCCACGTTGCACGCGGCAATCCCGGTCGACGCCGTGACCGCAACCGCGTCCGGCTTCAGCTTGTATTTCTGCTTGAGGTCCGCAATGATGTAGCGCAGCAGCACCGACTTGCCCGTGCCGGCGGACCCGGTGAAGAAAACATTGCGCCCTTGCTTCACCACGGCCTCCAGAACGCGCTGCTGCTCCAGCGACAAAAAGACGCGGCTCATCTGGCGCGGACGCGGCTCGTCCTCGGCCGCGGGCGGTGCCGGCGCCGCACGCGCCGCGGCGGGCGCAGGCTTCGACTCGACGCCGGACAGCGGGCGGATAAGCGCGTCAAGCGATGGTGCGGATGTCGTGCGCTTCGTGAACGGGGCCCAGCTCGCGTCCAGCTTGCGCTTTTTGTCTGGGTAAGGACCCGACGTACCTAGGTGGGTATTCGTGGCCTCCGCCAGCGGTGTCGGCGCGGACGGCGCGTCGGCAGCGGCAGGCGCGCCCACAGGCTCCGCCGCACCACTTCCGCGCGTATTCTCCGACCAGGATCGCTTCAGCATGCGCAGTCCCGACCGCGGCTCCGTCATGGTGCACGAGACGAACCGACCAACACCCACCACGCGCCGCGGCGCGTCGCGCCCACGTGCCGAATCGGCCGCCGCGCCGCCTCCCATCGGGCGACCGACCGCGGGGCCTGCGCGAGGATGCAGCACGCTGTGTACGTCGCGCGCGCCTGTCCTCACACAGCACGCTTGCAATCCCGTGCCCAGACGCGGCCGCAGCACAGATCGTGCAGCAGGTGATTGGCGTCGACAAGGAGCTGCGGCCGCACGACGTGCACAAGGAACTACGCATCGAGGGCGCCGCGGCCAACACGGTGCTGCATGTGTACGTCGCACGCTGACGCAGGACGATGCACGCGACGACGCTGCGGCACCTACGCCTAGCACTGAATGCCTTTTTGGAAGATGCGGCGCTCATCTTGCGCACGATGCAGGCCTTCCAGCGCAGCGGCGCCGAGGCAAGCACCGAGGCCGACGGGCCGCTCGAGCAGGGCGCGACCGGCGTCGCGGGGTAGGTACCCAGAGTAGGGCATGCGTGCGGTGAATCGACCGCGCAACGCTCTCCTTTCGGCTTTGGTTCCCCACACGCACTTCTTGGTCAGCGCCGCTGCTCAAAGGGCGGCCTTCAGCGCCGCGCCTCTTGTATACCATAGCCACGCAACGTAGCGCAAGACCTGCTCGTGGGCGACGTAGGCTCCCTGCTTTCCTGCCACCAGCACGCCGCCACTGTGCGCCGGTTGCCCCCCACCACCATGTCGTCGGCCGCGCGGCCCCAGGCGATCCACCACGCCGCGCACAGTGCCGTAGACCCCATGGCACAGGCGTACCCCGCGCAAGCCGCGGCACTCTTCCAGACGTACGTCGACCTGCGGTACGCCGCATCATGGCGTGACTTGCGCGTTATCGAAATCGTGCGCGACGCGTCCGGCGACGCACGCGCGTTTGGCGCACGGGGCTGGGCGCTGATCTGCGGCACGGCGCCGCAGACGACGCAGCCGCAGGCGGTGCTGCCCATGTCAATTGAGCAGACATTTGACACGGCGATGTACGTGTCGCACTCACCCAGGTTTTCGAGCGTGTTTGCGCAGCTACCCAACGACGTCGCCGCATCGCATCTGCTGCTGGCGATGATGTCATCCGACTCGACCGTGGTGTACTACAAGCTGTCGCAGGGCCTCGTGAAGCCCGTCAACTAGGGTATGTGCGCGACTATCCCGAGCGACTACCGATACGCGCGAGGCCCTCTTCGCCCTGCTCGGCCTCCTCGACGCCGTCGCCTTGTGTCACAACGCGCAGCACAGACTTTTTACTCGTTTCTTGCAGCTCGCCCGCGATGACGAGCTCGTCGAAGATCTGGTAGGCTTTTTGGAAGTTGAAAATGCTGTGTCAGCCGTCGACGTACAGGTCGAGCTCGCATACGTTGCCGAAGTAGCGGTCGAGGATTTCCACATAGCGGTGGATCACTTCGAGCGCGATCAGCTCGTTGTCGTCCGGCGCAATGCCCGTCACAAAGAAGAGCGACGCGTATCGCCGATACACGATCTTGGAGTCTGGGTCAGTCGACCGGCGTGCGCACCCTTGTATTCGATAAAGTTGCACATGCGCGACTGCGTCAGCGGCGCCCAACGTACCCTGCGCGCGAGCACGAGCTGTGTCACGTCCTTGACGATCTTCGACTTGCTCTTCTGGCTCATCGTACTGTACCACTTCGACAGGCGCACCTTGCCCTGCCGCGAGATGAGCAGCGCCCACTGGATCTGGGGTGAGTCGGCCCGACGTACCGCCATGGTCGTCGCCTTGGACCCACCTCCACCTGACCGGCGCCGTGGATGCTGCCGCGGCACTCGGGGCACACGATGGAGGAAGACAGCGTGCGCGCGCGTCTGATGCCGCTCGAGACCGAGAGAGAAGGCGATGCACGGTCGCGCTGGCAGCGCCGCGGGATCACGCTGCTCACCGTCGACCCCTACATCACCGAGGGCCCCGAAGCACCCGCGAAGAACGAGCCGGTGCCGCCGCCGCGGTGGTGGACGCGCGAGTTTCTCGTGTACTTTGTTGTGCTCTTCACCATCGGACCGTACATGGTATGGGTACCGATGCGTCTTAGCACGCCCGAAGGCAACCCAAACTTTGACGCGTTTGCGCACCGCCTTGTGCCTGGCTGGATGCAGGGACGCATGCGCGACAACAGCGACTACCAGTACCGCCTCTTTCGCAACTACCTGCCGATGATCTTCCTGCTGATGAGCGTCTACGTGGCGCTCGCATGGAGCGTCAAGGGCGCAGCGCACCTGCTCCGGTGCACGCTTGCCCAGCGCCTCGCCGTGCGACAGGTGTTGTGGGGTGCGATGGGCGTGGTGTGTGTGGGCGCGATGCACGGCAGCAATGCACCCAAGCTGCTCGCGCTCGCGCTCGGCAACTATGCGCTTGCTCGGCAAAGCACGCGCCTTGTGCCGTGGGCGGCGCGCGCGGCCGTGTGGGTATACAACTGCGCGATGCTCTTTCTCGTGTTCTACACCGCAGGCGTGCCGTACGCACGGATCGCACCCTCGCTCGCGTGGCTGGTACGTGCCCAACTGACACAGGATGCATATGCCGGGCTGCTTCCGCGCTGGTACATCAACTACAATTTTTCGATGCTGCGCTTTGTGTCGTATGCGCTCGACTACCAGTGGGCCAAGGCACAGGCCGCGCAGGAGACACCGCGCGAGCTGGCGCCGGGCGTGCCCGACGCGCGCACACGCATGCGGCAGCACCGCGCGCTGCAAGAGTATGGCATGCGCGCGTACCTCTTGTACATATTCTACCCCCCCCTGTTCATCGCCGGCCCGATCATGACCTTTAACGACTTTGCCGCGCAGCTCCGGCGGCCGCTGCCCGTGCGGGTGACGCGCGTCGTGATGTATGCGGTGCACTGTGCGTTGCTGCTGCTCGCCATGGAGTTTCTGCTGCACTACATGTACATCAATGCGATCAAAAACGCACACGCCTGGGCCAACCACACGCCGATGGAGCTGAGTATGATTGGCTTCTGGAACCTGATGTTTGTCTGGCTCAAGCTGCTGCTCCCCTGGCGTGTGTTCCGGCTGTGGGCGCTGCTGGACGGCGTCGACCCGCCGGAGAATATGATCCGTGCCATGTTCAACAACTACTCGGCCATGGGTTTTTGGCGTTCGTGGCACCGCAGCTACAACTTGTGGATTGTACGGTATATCTACATCCCAGTGGGCGGTTCGCGCAACCTGCTCCCCGCAGTGCTCCTCGTGTTTACGTTTGTGGCCTTGTGGCACGATCTTTCGTTTACGTTGCTCGCATGGGCATGGCTCATTACGCTGTTCATTGCGCCCGAAGCCGCGGCGCGCTACGTGCTGCCGAGCCGCACGTATGGCGCGCGGCCATGGTATCGGCATGTGTGTGCGCTCGGCGGAGCGCTGAACGTGCTCATGATGACCACAGCGAACCTCGTGGGCTTCGTGGTAGGCGTCGACGGGGTCAAGTACCTCTGGTCGCAGCTTGTCCGCAGCCGCGCGGGGATGCTTTTCCTCGCCGAGGCGATTCCGACGCTATTTGTCGGCGTCCAGCTGATGTACGTGACACCCCTGACCCAGGTTCGAGTACCGCGCAGAGGAGCTCCGGCGCAACATCCAGCGCAAGTGTTAGCACCACGCCGAGGGGATCGTAGCGAGACATTTTTTCCAGCGCTCAAGGCGCCCGCACTCTTCGTGTGCGACGATCGGCAAAATCGTCTCCGACGGGAGGCGCGCAGATGGCAGCGGCGTCGTGGGGTCGTTCGTCGGCGCGTATGCCAGGTCGCGGATCTCGTCCATACTCGACGTCGATGCCAGAACGGTGCGTCCGGCAAGGCGCGCGAGGCGCTGTTCGGCGTCGCACCAAAACATCACCCACGCGGACTCGGCAGGCACCTGGGCGCCGGGTGGCAGGGCAAACGACGGCGCGAGACGCACAAACCCGTTGCTGCGTTCAAAGTACCACCGGTTGATGGGGTTCGCCGCGCGGCTCTTCCACACGAGGTCACGGCCCATGCCCACGCCGTTCTTGCCGCCATTGTTGTTGAGTGCATCGAGCAGGCCGAGGCCATGCACCTCGTCGCGCAGCGCGCCCCACAAAAAGTCGACCGCGCCGCTGCCCTGCAGCTTGGGCAGGATGGCAAATTTATCGAGGTACGCGATCGGCTCGGCGTCCGGTGGGTCGTCTGGCGCGTTCTCGTTGGTGACGATCGCCATCCCGTCGTAGTCACCCGTGACGATGAGGAAGTCGAGCTTTTGTTCGAGACGGGCAAAGTAGGCGGCGCGGTCCAGTGTGCGCCGGAAACTCTTTTCGAGGAGGTGGTGCAGCTTGTCGTGGTCAACGTCGTCCCAGCGTGTCAGCACGTGGATCGGCAGGCCGCTGCGCAGGATCGTCGGCGTGTCGCGCATGTCCTTGGACCGCGCGAGAAGGCGCTGCGGCAGGCTCGGCGAGTGCGCTGCCTTGTTGGTGATCAGGTTGGCAATCAGGCTGCGTGGCGAGCGGTGCGTCACCATGACGCCGCTCGACGTGGGCGGCATGTACGCGAGGCAGTCGCGGATCATGTCGAGGTTCGACAGCGCCGTCGGATGGGTATCATTCCACACGAACGAGGAGCGTATGGAGTCGTATTCCGAGCGCAGGTTGATGGACAAATGCGGGTTGCCGCCGCGCGCGTGCGATGGTATGCCGCCCTCACGGTTGATGACCATAAGCCGCAGCGGCGTCACGTCGACGGAGCCGTGCGGCTGCAACACCGCCTGGCTCTTGCCGACGTACGCCATCTCGCGCGCAAGCGCGACCATCACGTCATCCGCCTCGACGCACACGGTGCGCAGCGGCCCCGGCTTCGATGGGTCGCCCGACTGGCAGTCGTCGTACAGCGCTAGGGGTATCAGCACCGGGGTCTGCCCGGCTTCCAGCGACCGGAACACGCCGTCGAAGGCGTGATCGGCGGCGAGTGGCGCTCGGCGCGCCAGTGCCGTGGTGTTGTCCTGCCCATCCTCGGTCGATGGCGGCAGCGACTGTGCTGCGCCGATGCGCAGCACCGCGTGCCCAAACGGGCGGGGGTCGACGCCCGCGCGCGTAAAGAGGTTCGACGTATGCCACAGCTCGCGTACCATCGCATTGCGCTGCCCCAGCTCTTCCCACCCACACGTCGTCGCCGCGTCGTCTTCATCGGCGGCGCGCGCACCAAGCCACCGCCGGATGTCGGACGACTCAGGCTTCACGAGACGGCCTTCGGCGTCATAGCGCGCAACCGAGCGCCAATCAACATGATCGAGTACCACCACACAAAGCAGGCCAAGCTGCTTCAAATACGCCAGACCCTCGGCGATCGATGACAGTTGGCGATCGGTAAACGGTCCCTGGAGCTTGACGAGCGCCGTGTGCGTCTCGGCGAGGGAGTCGACCTCTTCGTTGCCCGATACGCGGTCGGCGACGATGGTTGCGTCCTGGCGCAGATCGGAAGCGCCGGTGTACGCGTCGGGCGTGGGTGCGCCTACGCCTGGCGCGGGCGTCGCGGGCGTCGACGGCGCCGGATGCGGCGCAGCGACCTGCGCGGGGGACTGGGAGAAAAAGTCGGGCTGTACTCGCCGCGACCGCCGCCCAAACAGGTTGAGGTACGACTTGACGTCACGCGACGGTGGCCGCGTCTTGAGCACCTCGAGGATGAGCTGTTGCAGCGGCCGCGACATCCTCGTCGGGCGCCAGTGCAAAGCGGCTGGCCAGCGTCAGTGCGCAAAGATCCGCGGCGCCTGCGTGCTTATGCAACAATGACTCGGCCGTGCGAAGGATAGGCCACGGCAGTGTCGACGACCACGCACAGCACGATCGCGGTGCGCGGCCAACCGAGGTGGGGTGCGTACAGGGGGGATCTATTCGTAGGCACTAAAACACAAGAAGGATCGTGATATCAGGTGCAAAGACACATCCGTGTGCCATTAGCTGCTGGCGCCGACCACATTCATGAAGATTTGTTCTTGCGGCAGCATGTTCGGCGGGTCGTAGACGAGGTACAGCTTCGCATACGGCTGCCCATCAAACGCATACATCTGCATGCTGTACACCGTTTCATTCTCATCGCCCAGGAACGCCGGCTGCGTCTCAATGTAGGTCGTCCAGTTGCTGATGAATTCAGTCCTGCGGTCAGCACACGTATCACATACTCCGCGTAGACGCTCATCTGTACCCGCGTCGCCTCCGGGTTGCACGGACTGACGGTCTGTACCGCGCCGTCGCCCTTGTACGGGCTCATGGTGATGGACGACGTGTTCGACACGTACGTGCCGTGTTGCCAGATGAGCTGCACCTCAAAGCAGTCCGGCTTTTCCGCTGCGATTAGTGCATGCACACGTACCGTTTGACGAGTACGCCAGCTTGGCCATCTCAAAATGGCCGTCATTGGTGAAACTGTAGGAAATGCCCGCCGCGGCTGGCACCGTAAATTGTTTCATGATGGGATTGTAAAACATCTGCATCAGCCACTCCCACGCACTGTGTCGCCGTTCCGGCCCGTGAGCACCTGCTGCGAGCCACTGCTCCACGTCCCAACGATCGAGCGCGCGTCCACATCCTTCGTCGGAGGGTCCGCGCGGACCGTAAGAAACAGGCCCAGCAGCAGGAAGAACGGCCATGCGGCTAGGCCAGTAATGCGCAACCCAGACACCATCTTGCAGTTGTTCGTTATGTAGGCAAGGGCTCGTCGGTATACTGCTCGCCGTCTTCCGTGCCGTGGGCTGGCTGTACAGGAACGCAGCGTAAAAAGCGGCGCGCCGCGTTCGAGACGACTGGCCTCACGCGGCACTCGACCCGTTCGGCCGAATTCAGGCTGCACACGCCTCCCTGGATGCGTGCATGCATCGCGGCGCGCAGGTGTGTGGAGGCCGGCAGGGGCACACGCCGGGGCGGTGCCGTGGCCCTCGCAGATCTACGCAAAGCGCAGTGGGTAGTTCTACTGTACAGGAAGCTCGTTTCTAGGTGGTTGCGTAGAGAACAGACGACGAAGCGTGTCCATATCCACGTTCAAAGCTCGACGGATCTGCCATGAGCATGTGGCCACGTACCGGCTTGAAGCAGTGCTCCCCCTCGCCAAAATCAGCAAAAAGCACAAAGTAGACACAGGTACCTGTCGCAACTGTGCCAGCAATAAGCTGCATGACGCGCTGCCACATCGCGGGCGTCGGGTCCTCGGGCAGGTACGGCCCACGCTGCGAGTCCATATCGTTCGCGCGCGGCACACACGACGAAAAGGCGCGAGGGCAGGTAGCACGCGGGACGTACGTCGCACGCACTGCATGCCTTGAGCACGCGGAGTGCGCGACGCGCGCTGGACCACGCACGGCACGCAAACCTCTCGCCCACATCGCGTTCGCCAGAAGATCGTCGCGCGCAAAAAAAGGAATGCCACGTGGACCTCTACGAAGTGGGGGTATGTACCGCTAGGCGCCGCGCGCCTTGAGCGCCATGATCTGGGTCAGTGGAAAGGCACGACGTACGAGTTGCACCTTCTTGCGGATCATATCCGCAAAGCGGCGGCGGTGGCGCTCCGAGCGCAGACGACGCCGTTTTTGGTTGGGTTTCTCGTAGCGCTCCTCCAGACGCAGCTCGCGGCGCACATTGTTGCGCCGAAGCGTGCCCATGAGGTTACGGTAGAGCATTGCCGCCGAGCTGTTCCCGAATGAGTTGGCCGCCGACACAGTGCGGCCGGTCGTGGGCGTCGCTGGGGTCGCGGGCCCGATCGTTTGCCGTGCACGAAACTCGCTCTCCAGCTGGTCCATAACGGAACTCGACAGCCCATGGTCTCCAGCCGAGCCCGGCCAGCTGTCCAGCTGCGCGCCGAGCGCGTCGCGCGACCGACGCAGCCGCGCATCGGCGCTAGCACCGTCGACAGGGTCCACGACAATCGTATTCAGCATCTGGTCCCACAGTGCCGCGCGCGACGCCTCCGTGCTCTCCTCAGCAGGCGTCTCTCCTTGTGCAGGCTGCTTGGGCGCGTTCGCAGTGGACTGCTCAGCGTCGGTCTTCTCGACGGCACGCGGCGCTGACGTGCTGATCCAGCGCGGAAAAACGGCTAGCGAGGCGGTCCGCATAGGCATTGTCATGCGGTTTGGTTGGGCGACCGAGGCAGCGCCGTAGCGCATCCACGCACCGACGCCCTGGCGTAGTGCGGCCGACATGCTGGACACTGGAGCGAAGGAAGACGGCCGACGGCGCTCGGGGGTGCAATTCACGTGACCACTTCCGTCCAGCGCGCGACGCGTCCTGCGACCGTGGGACCATGGCGCCGCCAATCGAGAATCCCTACGTAAGTGTACGCTGCTAATGGCAGGAAGAGCGGCAGACATTGCTGCTTGAGCGGATCATCAAGAATGTTGATTTGCTCGATGAGGCGCTCCAAGAGCTGAACCGTTCGGTCGCTGAGATCAACAACCAAAACCAAGAGATCACGATTGTGGCCGAGATGTGGAATGGCTACCACCGGAACGTGGAGTTCAACCTACAGAATATGGAGACGAGTGCCGCGGTGGGCGCAGGCGCCGGGGCCGGTCCTGGCGCGTCGGGGTGATCGACTGCGCTCAGCCCGTGGGACCGCTTGTGCATCCCCCGTGTATAGCCCCTGTATTGTATAACGTTTCTACGGTCCTTGACGTGGCGCGTGTGCCGCGAGAGCGCCCCGCTTGGCGCACGCTGGGGCTCACCGGTTCGCATGCCAAGACGGGGGCGCATAGACGGTGCCAGGCATCGCCGCTGCACGATGACTAATTGGACGTTGGGTGGCTCGACCCCGTCAACGTTTCTCAGCGACCATGTGGGCCAAGACGCTCGTGGTGCTGAGCTTGTTGGCGCAGGTCGTGGTGGCGGCGAATTCGTCGTCTCCGTACGTGAATCCTGCGCAGAATGGCGGCAAGCAACTGACGGTACGTGGGCTTGCTGACCACAGCTCCAAAAAGAGCCGCTGAATGTGATTGTATCGGGCGAATCCGACGCGTACGCGCTCACCAGCGACGGGTTTGAGAGCTTTTATCGCGCGATTGGTTTTGATGTGGGCAGCTGTGCGGGCCGCTCGGTGAACGACACGCAGCGTGCCAACCTGGGTGACGGCAACGGCAACGTGGTGCAGGCCGGCATTGCGCGCTGGGGCAATGGGTGCATCGAATCGCTCACGGGCGGCAACCACTTCCGCTACTGGGTGCAGAATGGAACGCAGGCGAACACGGGTGCCATCTTTATTGCCGCGTCCGTCGAAGAGCCGATCCGGCAGAACCACATGATCGTCTCGAATGGCTACGACCTTGGCCGCGACTGGCTCGTGGGCAACGCGACACAGGGCACGCGCACCGACAACCAAACCGGGAACGAGTTCACCACCAGCGTTGTGGCGAACAACACGTCGCTGCTCCGCGGCGTGTCAGCCAGCTCGCTGAACCACGATATTGGCACCGACGGCGTCGTGAGCGTCCTGCGTGTGCGTGTCACGCAGCGCGGCAACGGCAACACGCAGTCCACGAGCAAAAATGCGCAGACAGGCTTTGCTTCGTACCTGCCCGGGGCTGTGACGGTGGCCGGTGCCCTGCTGGCAGCGTTCGTGCCCGTGGTCGTTGCGGCCTAGGTTGGTGCAGATGGCGTCGCGAGCACCCACCGTGTGTATCTAATCCGATAGTAGCTACATAACGCGAGAGAGAACGAGTGCACTGTACAAACTTCGCCCGCCATGCTGCGCGGCCGGTCGCCCCTTCCGACAAAAACGAGTGAGAGCAGGGACCCATTAGCGGAGACGAGGGGTCGGGTGGACTACGCGCGCGACTGGCGCTGAGCGGCATTGGTCGAGCCGTGTGTATCGGCAAAGGTCGGCTGATGGATAAACGCGCCGACGGGCGACAGTGCTGAGCCGCCGGACGACGCATTCCCCGGACGCATGTGGTAAGCCATGGGCGGCGGCGGGTCGTCGTTGTAGTGGCTGACGCCGGCCGCCGCATACGGGTTCTCGCCGGCAATCCAGCCGTCCATGTAGGACGAGGGCCATACGCTGAGATCCTCCTGCTGGTACAATTGGGGGCGTCCCTCGGTGCGTGCCTCTTGCGACATACGGCGGCGCGGCGACGACATGGGGCTTTCGTATACCGGCGAGTGTGTCGAGCGCACGGGCGACGCAGACACACCGATGGCCTCGTCGGCAGCCGCGGCCATGTGGTCGCCCGGCGCACCGCGCTCGGGTGCGAGGGGCGGCGCGCGCGACGCGCCCGAACGCTGGCGCGTCGCACCGGAGCGGCGCGAGACGGCGGCCGCACCCGCGCCCGTGCCCGCGAGCCCGGCAGCCGCGGCCGGTGGCGCCATGTCAGGCACCACGGAGTGTGTCGCAGGCGCCTCCTGGTAGTTAGCTGCCGCGACACCGAAAGGAGACGACGGGGGTGGGTTCGAAGGGGAGCCATACGAGGCCGAGGGGTAGTCGTAATGCGTCTGCTGCGCCATTTCCGGTGCCACCTGGTTCCGGCGCTTCTTGCGCGCGGCCATGAACAGCAGCGCAACAATCGTCGCGACGACGATCAAGCCGACCACACCGCCGACCACACCGCCGGCAATCGCGCCAGTGTGGTTCGACGAGCCGCTGCCGCCCGTGGGCGAAGGCGTAGAGGTATCCGACGGCAGCGCCGTCGACGGCGCAGACGTGTCCGACAGGAATGCCGACGTGGAGCTCGTCAGCGAGCGCGTGTTGCTTGACGACGAGCGCGTGCGCGACGACGACGACGACGACGACGACGAGGAGGACGTGGACGAAGAGCTCGACGAGGTGGAGGTTGACGACGAGGTCGAAGTAGAGTCTTCATCGTCATCGTCCGTGTCTGTCGAAGTACTCGTGCCTGGGTCAGTGCGGGGCGCACCACATACCGGTTGGGACAGCACCGCCCCCGAGCGTGTCGGTGTCCGTATCGGTCAGGGTCGAGCTCGAGCGCGTGCGCGACGAGCGCAGCGTCGACAGTGTACGGTACCGCGTGGTCGAGGGATCACCATCCTCGTCCGTACGGGTGGTCATCGGCGTGACATAGACCGTCACTGGATCGCCGTCGTAGTCGGTCGTAATCGTGGGAATACCATCGTCTAGCGGGTCCAGCTGGCGCTTTCCGTGCACAGGGCCGCGGGCCCGGCGGATACGTTTCGGCGTCGGTGTCGGCGCAGGTCTGGACATGCTGCACACGGGATCAGCCAGGGAGCACAGCGCTGGAAAGCCAAGGTACGTCGCGGTCGGCAGGGCCCCTGACGTGCCGGGAAAACGCGCCACTAAAGTGCAAGTCACGTGGATCTAATTGGTGGGGCCGGCGGCTCAGTCAGAACGGACGAATGGCAGAGCGTGCTGAAAACCAGCCCGCATGCAAGGCGCATACGCGCATTCTTTGGCGAAGCACGCCAAGGAGCTTCCAGGGCGGTTGGCGCGCCTCGGGCCAACAAGGACTGGCAGATCATCCGCATAGCCAGCGTGCTTGGCAATACGAGGTAGCAATACGCCAAGAAAAGAGTAGAAACTATCGTACAGTGCCTTCTACGCGCGCTCATAGGCATTGGCTTTAGGCCCAGCGCCTTCTGGTGTCCGTCCATGCTTGCAGCGATGTGTATGACGATGCCGCATACCACGCGAGGGCCGCGCCGCCCCGTCGTCGTCCGACGATGACTCCGGCACACTCGAGGAGCTCCCGTCTGAGTCCGAGTCCGAATCCGAGCTCTCCGAGGACGACTCGTCAAACGCTCGCGGCTTGTGATAGATACAGCAGACTGGGTCAGTGCGGTACGCGACGTACTCTTGCTCTTTTTCTTGCCCATCCCTTCGTTGTCGACGGTATCTTCCGTCCACGCAACATGCCGATCGGAGTGCGTCGACTCTGAAAGTCTCTCGCGTTCCGTCCCTCGACCTACCGCACGAAGATGCAAGCGTCCGACGTCCTGTGCGCCACCGTCGTTATGCGACGTGCCCGCCCGCTCCACCGTCATGGTGCGCGACCCATGCGCGTCCGGTCGGGCCGTAGGCCGCATACGCTGCTCGCTCATTCAATATACCTCGCGGATAGCAACAGACGCGTAAGACCCCGAAGAAGCGACAAAGGGCACAGCGTGCACAGGCCAAGTAGGTCGGGGATGTAAGTGGCAAGCAATGCCGCAGCGGCGGCACGCGTCGGCTCAGTACGGCCAGAAATCCTTCGGCCACTCGGCCTATTGCCACATGGCCCCGGTCTAGAGCAAAAAAAAAAAAAAAAAATGTGGAGGCACACAAAGTATATATACAGGGCATCCCCGCTCACAGGTTTCCTTTAAGATCATAGTACGTGCCACCCTAGGCTGCAAGGACAAGGACTAACACCCCCCAGCTTTACGGAATCACTTAATAAAGTTGATAACCGGATCTTTCGTGCTCAAACGCATGTCACAATATTTCAGTCTAGTGGATGAATCCCGGGCGTTAAGGCGCAATGCGTCTGCCAAATCCCTATAAGCCAGTGAGGGACAATGGGCCTTGCCGCCTGTCGATGATCTGTTGCCCTTCGGTTGCTTCGAGGCCTTTTAGGCTCTTGGATTTTGTCTGGGACGTTCGGATTGTTCGGATTGCTCGACAACCGTTGGGGGGATTGGCCGCTCAACTCTGATAGACTGGATCTGTGATGTGTTTTGAGTCACGCTGTAGAGCAAAATGTTGTTTTGGGTTGTATGTTTACTGTGTGGAATTGTGCATGACAATATGTATGACACTCGGTTTGCGTGACCACGGCGCCTGCCCGACGCTTCTGACCAGTCCCGTACACACCACCATTGTTGCGCCTTTCTCGTTCGTTTCGCACATCACGTGACCTATCTATTGTACCATAAAAAAAGGCGACGCTAGCTGGGTTTGCCATAGCCCACCCAGCAGCATCGTCGCAATCATTATGAAAACTCCTTGATACAAGGAAATAGATCGAAAAATACATCATGCTGCCATTGCGTGGGACCGGCCCGGTTGAATCTAGTAAAAGGCGAGGTTCAAGGTTCAAGAGTAGGCCCCACAGCAGCAGAAATGAGGAAACAGTGAAAGACCACTGGCCGGCTTATATATTTTTTTCTTCGTAGAAATGGGGAAATATTTCCGCTGACTAGGAAGACAGTTCGTGTTGGCCGTTGCTTATGTCCGTAGGGTGGAGGCCCATGGGCGTGGAAGCACGCGGTTGTGGCATCCTCCACGTCAGCCGCGCACGTCCTTGTATCCGTGGCGGAACCAGTCGTTGTTGTCTTTCTTCCCAGACGGTATGCAGCATTGAGCATGGCGCAACTAAGGAGTCTGTGTTTGTGGGTGCTCGCTGCGCTGCTTCTCGTATGTGCTAGCCACAGCACTGCTTCCTCAGCAGGGGACTTTCCCAACGACCACCGTGCCGAGTTCCTGCAAGAGGTCATCGACCCCCCACATGGCGTGGATGAGCGTGGGATGCAGGGTGAGCAGCTATGCCGCCCCACGGGCCAAATCCATGATGCGTGTACCGACTACGAAAGTGTCGAAAAGTTGAACGATGCGTTCATCTTTGCCAAGTTGGATGCCTTGCGCAAGACGAAATACTTCCGCTACTTCCTTGTTGATTTGTTTAGGGATTGCCCCTTTTGGGTGGATGATGGTCTCTGTATGAACCGCGCGTGTGCCGTGGAGCGCATGAACGAGACCGACGTCCCCGAAGAATTCCGGACGATTCGCCTGAGCGAAGTGGAGCGATCGCACAACGACACGCAGGAAGGGCGCGCGCAGTCGGTGGATGACATCAACTTTTGCCATCTGGACGACGAGGATGCATCTCCTGATGCCGTATACGTCGACCTACTCAAGAACCCCGAGCGGTTCACGGGGTATTCCGGCGTCAGTGCAAACCGGGTCTGGCGGAGCATCTATGAGGAGAACTGCTTTGGAGGCGTCAAGTTTATTGAGCCACCGCGTGCCACAACGGTCGGGGGCACGGGCTTTGTGTCAAAGAAGCAGCTCCGGTCCGGACAAGCCATCCCGCTGACGATGCAGCCGGGCAACGATGTGACACCCTTCCGCCCAGGGGGCCTTGGGACGCTCATCGAATCGATGCAGGCGCCCATGGACTCGGGCAACATGGAGCAATGTCTCGAGAAGCGCGTATTTTATCGTGTGATTTCGGGACTGCATGCCTCCATTTCGATCCACATCTGCAACGAGTACCTCGACCCTGACACGAAGACGTGGGGCCCAAACCTCGAGTGCTTCATGACACGCATTTCGCAGCACCCTGAGCGCCTGCAAAATGTCTACTTTGACTATGTGCTGATGATGCGCGCGCTGTCCAAAGCCGGCGAGTACCTGGACAAGTTTGAGCTACGCGCTGGTGACAAGATTCGCGACCCCGATACTCAAAAGCAGCTGCGCGAGCTGCTCCAATTTGCCGGTGCGCATATGCCGTCCTTTGACGAGCACCGCTTGTTTGCGACGGGCAGTGACCCCGTGCAGAATCTGCAGATTGCCGAGCTCAAGGAGGATTTCCGGGCGCAGTTTATGAACATTTCGCGGATCATGGACTGCGTCGGGTGCGACAAGTGTCGCCTGTGGGGCAAGCTGCAAGTCGCCGGCATCGGTACGGCGCTCAAGCTGCTGTTCGCCTTCGAGGAGAACGACCCAGAGCAGCACGTGTCGCTGCGGCGCAGTGAGCTCGTGGCTCTGATCAATACGGCGTACCGCATCTCGGAGAGCATCCAGGCCGTGGAAAAGTTCCGCGCTCTCTACCAGCAGACGCTGCAAGGGGACGATGGCACCGCACAACGCGATGCGCCGCCCCCCTCCCCCCCCACCACTACATGGCCACGTGTACGTGCCTACATCCGGTCTCTCTATGCTCAGTTGTGCACGGTGGCCGCCGACGTCGTTCATACCCTCTCCGTCTTCCTCGACCTCGGCGATCCCGCCGGGCCACCCGACGAGCTATAGTCCCCCCACAATAGATCACGTGATAAACCTTCGCGAGACGGCGGGGCGTGGTCGGCGTGACTCATTCCAGTACCATGGTGATGCGCGCCTCGCTACCCGCGCTGGTGCGCCCACTCGCAGCTTCGGCTGCGACAGTGGAGCACGGTGTGCGTATGTACGCCACAAAAGCCGCTCGCAACCGCCTGACGAGCACGTCAGCGCTGGACCACAAACTTTCGCATCGGCACCGGACGCTTCCCCCGCTTCCCGGGCTGGACCGCCCCTCGATTGACCCCGTGCACGCGGTGAGCAACATTCTGTACAACACGCCGCCACCCAGCAACGAGCCCATCAAGCGGTATGTTCTCCCACACTGACCCAGCCACACGCTCAACATGTTTGTCCAGGACGAGCCCGGTGTGCTTGCACGTGTGTCTGGCTGCCTGGCCGCGCGTGGCGTCAACATTGACTCGCTGGTGGTGTGTGCTACGGATGTAGAGGATCTTTCGCGCATGTGCATCGTGCTGCGTGGCCAGGACGGGACGATCGAGCAGGTGCGCCGCCAGCTCGAAGACCTCGTGCCAGTCTGGGCCGTGGTCGACTATACCAACACCAAGGTGGTGGAGCGCGAGCTGATGCTCGTCAAAGTTTCGACGCTGGGTCCGGACTACTTTGACCAGGACCACATTGGCTTCCAGCAAGCGGAGCTCGAGGTGGAGCAGGCCGTGAAAGAGGCCGAGGGCGCCGAGGCACAGTCGATGCCCGCGCTGAGCGCTTCCGACGCCCTGGCTATCAAGAGTGACAACATGCGCTCCATTAGTGAGCTGGCGAAGCAGTTTGGCGGTCGCATTGTCGACATCAGCGATTCAAGTGTGATGGTCGAGGTGTCCGCCAAGACGACGCGTTTGGACGCCTTCTTCAAGCTGGTCCGGCCGTTTGGTATCCTCGAATGCTCGCGCACGGGTACGATGGTCCTGCCGCGCTCGCCGATCAAGTCGACATGGTCGGCGCCGAGCGACCGCGAGGACGAAGAAGTGCAGGTGTTTGACGCTACGATGCTGCCCCCCGGCTAAGTCGCCCAATAGATGTAGATCCCTCTCGCAACCGTTCTCCGCTGTGTGGAGGTCTGTTCCTCTCGACGTGTGGGGACGACCGGGCGGCATGTCGCGTGCGCAGTTCACGCCGTTTGTATCGCAGGTCAGCCCGTCGTTCTGGAACACGCTCTCGGCACTCAAGCTGAATGAGCTGCAGCTCAGCGACGACATCATCCACGCTCATGCCGAGTATACCCCGTCGAAAACGACGCGTGACCGCATGACGGGGTCTGAGCTCGGGTCATGGTGCCGGATCCGGCTCCAGGGCGACGGCATGCGTGCCGACAATGCGTTAAAAGATGCTCCTGCATCCACTACGTACGTATTCCTGTGCTGACATAGCCCACATGCGCCGAACATGCCTGGCCTGGTGAAAAATTTCAACACCCTGCAAGAGTTTAAGGCGGCCGACAAACAGCACTACTTTTATCAGGTGGTGGACGACATCTGGTCCGCAATCACAGAAGCATCGCCTAGTACGCTGGCCTCCGTCAATAACCCAAACTGTTTCCTGCTGCTTACCTACGCGGACCTCAAATCGTACAAGTACTACTATTGGTTTGCCTTCCCCGCACTGTTGACGCACGCACCGGGCTGGAGCCTGTCGCACGCTGCGCCCGAATGGTGCCTTGCACAGGATGTCCTGTCTGAGACCCACATGATCGCGCTTATGGTTGCACTGCACGAGGCGGCCGGCACGGTGGCCTGCTTTGTGTCGTTTGACGCACCCGGTGACGTGCGGCTGTGGCCGCTCGACGAGGGGCCGGCGTACCTCGAGCAAATTGCACCCGCTGAGCGCCTGTTGCTGTTTGTCGACCCGTCGCCGCACGAGCAGTACCCCGGGTGGCCGCTGCGCAACATCCTGACGTGTGTGCAGGTACGCCTCGGCCTGACATCGATGCGGGTGCTATGCTGGCGCGACCTGTTTGAGGCGAGTCGCACAGCAGGCACACACGATCACGGGGCATTCGTATGGAAGAGTACGATTGGGACACTGGAGCTTGGCGATGCACCGAGCGATGCGCTTATGTGGCGCGGACGCAACACCTTTCTAAAGGCGCGGGCGAGTACATCGCTGCCCGATGCAGTTGGTTGGGAGCGCAATACCCAGGGGAAGTTGGCACCCAAGCTCGTGTCACTCAGCGCGATGCTTGACCCCCATTACCTTGCGGACCGTGCCGTGGACCTCAACCTGAAGCTAATGCGGTGGCGCGCAATGCCCAACCTGGCGCTCGAGTTGATTCAAGGCGTTGATGCGCTCCTCATTGGTGCCGGAACGCTCGGGTGCGACGTCGCACGCACATTGATGGGGTGGGGTATCCGCACCATCACTTTCGTCGACAGTGGGCGCGTGACTTACTCCAACCCGGTGCGGCAGTCGCTGTACGAGCTGGAAGACTGCATGGACGGCGGGCGGTGGAAGGCACAGGCTGCGGCCGATGCACTACATCGCATTTTCCCCGGCGTGAATGCGACTGGCCATATGCTCGGGGTGCCAATGCCCGGGCACGTCGTGCCGCCCGCGTCGGTCGCAGCGACGCTCGAGGCGATCGCTGAGCTCGAGCGCCTCGTCGCGCGGCATGACGTTGTGTTCTTGCTGACTGACTCGCGTGAAGCGAGATGGCTGCCGACATTGCTTGGTGCGGCGCACAACAAGCTTGTGATCAATGCAGCACTGGGATACGACTCGTACGTCGTGATGCGACACGGCGTGCGCTCGCCACACCAGCAGCCGCGCCTTGGCTGCTACTTTTGCAACGACGTCGTGGCACCTGCCGACTCACTCAGCAACCGCACGCTCGATCAGCTGTGCACCGTCACACGACCAGGGCTCTCCCGGATCGCGGCCGGCACTGCTGTCGAGCTCATGGTGTCGGTGCTGCAGCACCCGCTCGGCGCAGCGGCGCCACCGCCACGGCAGCAGCCGCAGCAGCGCCCGACGGCGCCTGCCGAAACCGAGCCTGGCACTACCGAATTCGGTAGTGTACCCCAACAAGTGCGCGGCTACTTGTCCGACTTTACAACGCTCACCATGTTCAACTATGCCTTTGAACACTGCACCGCGTGCTCGCCCGCTGTGCTCGATGCGTACGAGCAAAACGGGCACGATATGATCCTCGACGTGTGCAACGACTCCATGTGCCTTGAGCACATTACACATCTAGACGACCTGAAGCGCGAGACAGACGCGCTCGACCTCAACCTCGACTGGAGCGACGACGAGGCGCACAGCGAGTCATAGACGCTAGGCACGACTCCGTTTCGATCGCCGCACCGCCGACCGCGCGCTGGGAGCGACCTCAGCCGTAGTCGGTATACCACTGTCTGCCGCCGCGCGCGTCCCCGTGGCATTGGTTGTACGCGCTGCTGTCAGCGCACGCACCAGCGCATCGTGGTTGGCCTCGCGTGTCTGGGCGCGCGTGCGGCTGGCCTGTTCCGACTGGGCGATGTGCTCGTCAAGTGTGTGCACGGCGCGCTTTGCACGCTGCGCCCAGGTTTTCAGCGCCGTATGCAGCACGGCAAGTGCTTCAGATGTGCCGCCGTCTGCACCCGCGCGCGGCACGTCGCGCGCGGTGACTTGGTCGACGTAAAACTCGCGCGCGAGACCATCGAGGCGCCCGACGAAGAAGGACTGGTAGATGCCGTCGATGACCAAATCCTCGAGTGTGCGCGTGGCGTGCGTCGTGTTTGCGGGGGTATCGAGGCCGAGCGCACGTTGCAGCTCCGCATAGCACAGCACGCGGGAACGATGGGCCAAGGATAAGATGGTCAGCTGCCGAAGCTTGGCGACCTGTGCCTCGGTGAGCGGCATGTAGGTAGACGTATTTGCAGCGTAGTCGGACCAGGTGCCTGTGGCAAACAGCTGGAGCGTGTGCCACGCGGGTGCGTGCGTGGGATCGGTCGCGAGCTGTGTCAGGATGCGACGTACCGCCTGGATCGCCGGAAAGGCGATCAGTTCGCCAAACACCGACGTGTCGGGTGCTTCGGTTGCCTCACGCACAATCCGTGCCGCATCGCTAGCATCCGAACACTGCTGGGCCTGTGCACACCATGGTGCAAGCGCCGTGCCTCCGTCGTGCATGGTGTGGGGAACAACGTGAGAGGAGCCTCCACTTTCCTACAAAAACGGCCCATTCTACGACTGGCTGGAGGTGCGCGAGTGCGACTCGCTGAGCCGGCGGCTCAGGTTCCACGACTTGCGCCGCTCGGCAAAAAAGTCGTCCGGGTGTTGGCATGCGGCAACGGCCTTGCGCATGTGGCTCGTGAGGTAGGTCAGGCCTACCTGGAATGAGGCGTTCATCCATCCGAATCCCTCGCGCGGCACGTAGCTAAAGTCGGTGCCCTGGTTGCCGTACTCGGCGCTGACCAGGTGCGAGAGTGCGACAGCGTCAAACTTTTCTGGAACGACGCCATTGAAGTCAACAAACGACGTGATCAACATAAACAGCCAGCGATACGCGAGGCGGCGTGCATCGTCCATATAGCCGTAGCGCTTCAACCCCTCCCAGGCGAGCATCTGATGCGGCGGCCAAGCAAATGGGTAATCCCACTGCCGGTTGGGCCGCGCGACCGAGATGGGACCGCGCGACTCCTCGGTACCACACACGAGGCCGCCCGTCTCCTCAAACTTGGAGAGCGACATCTTGACCATACGCTCGGCCTGCGCCTCGGACGCCATACCAGCCCACATCGCCCAAAAGCTGGTCACGCTCTCGTACAGGTTCTGCTCCTCCTCGACAAAGTCGTAGTCAAAGTAGAGCCCCTCTGCCTGGTTCCAGCAGTAGCGGTCCACCTGTGCTTTGCGGAATTCAGCGCGTGCCAACCACTCGTCGCTGTGCTGCGGCGCAGAGCGCGAGCGGCGCTCGCCCTCGGGCGGCGTGCTGGTTGGCGAGGCGGGCGCATGCAGCACAAAGTCCTCCTCCAGCTCAAGATTGTCGTCAAACTCTTCGTAGATCACGCGCGCAATGTCCGTCTCGTACTTGTACAACAACGCATTTAGGTCGATCGTCACGAGATTGGCGCAGCGGCGCTCGAGGCGGTATGTCGTGTCATGACCGCTCTCGCGCACTGCGCGGTCATGCACAAAGTAGGCATCGAGCTCTGGCTCCTTGACCTGCTGGTGGTCGTACATTCGCCGGAACTCTTTGATGCTGCAGTTGTGCTTTTCCGCGTACGGCCGCAGGATCGCCGTAAAGTGTGTACGCTCCGTCTCGGGCGTCACACCGAGCCCCTCGGCGTAGTAGCGTGACAAGCCCGTCTCAGGGTTGTAGCGCGGCGCGTTCATCCACACAGTGTGGTACTCTTTGATCGCGGCTTGGATGGCGCGGCGCAAAAAGTCTTTGTTGTCGCGCTCGCGCTCAGGGTCCGGCTCGGCCAGCGCCGCAAGGTTGGCTTTCTCCTTCTCGTAGATACGGATCGCAAAGTCGGTCAGGAAGGGCGGCTGCGAGCGCAATAGGTAGTAGGTGCGATTCCCGTTCAGGATCTTGCCATAATGCTTGATCTCGAAGATGAAGTGCTCCACCGCTCCGCGCGCGAGGTCCAGCCGGTTGTCCTGGATAAGACCGAGGGCAATAAAGTAGCTGTCCCAGTCATACAGCTCGTTGAAACGCGCACCGGGCACCACAAACGGAATGCCTTCCATATCCACGAGCCCCGTCTTAGGATCCGTGTGCGACTTCATTGCGATGGCCAGTAGGCCGGGACGGGGGTTCAGGCTAAGCATGTACTCGGGTGTAATCTTTTCTGGGAGCACTTCCACCACCAAATGGAGGTTTGGCCGCTCGCGTGCCACGCGGCGGTAGTACTCGAGCATCTCCGTCTCGGCCGCCGGTACATAAATGATGTTTTCCGTGTTGGTTCCAGCGCCTTTGGTATCGACCAAAATCTGTTCAAGGCCATCAGCGTCGATTCTGCGCGTCAAATTGTCCCAGAACATGTCGCGGATCATGCGCGACAGGCGCTCAATCGGGTTTTCGGCCAGACGCGCTTCTTCAATCACAACACGCTTCTCGCCATGGTCTTTGGCGATCGCAAGCTCCTGCAGCAGGTTCGAGAGCATGTACGTTCCACGAATTTCCACACCTTTATATCCATTGCTCGCAACCGTACCGAGCGTGACCGACTTGGGGCCACTATCGGTGATGGCGATCTGGTTGTTCCCGTCTGTGTCTTCTTGCGCCAAAATATGGTTCATCATCGGCTCAACATCCACGATAAACTGGCGCTGTAGTGGCTTTTCAATCGACTCCGCATCATGGCTCATGCGGCGGGACGGCAAAATTCGCTCCTCGTCCAGCTTGGACGGGCGCCGCTTGCGCTGCCGCATACTATACGTCCGACGCATGCCCGCGTGCGAAAATGGACCGCCGGTCTTCACGTCCGGGGACGAGCTGATGTCCAGCGCAGATTCGCCTTCGTCTGCATTCAGAATCCGCGACTCGATCAGCGTCTCCAGGTCGGGACTCGCACTCATCGCGTCGTAGACGTTGGGGTGCGGGCGGGCCTCCACACAACTCAAATCTAGGCGCGCCTTGCTTGATGGGGCGAATAGGCTAGGGCGGAGGTCGGCCCTTGCTCTTTGGAAAGAATGCCATGGTGACAAGGTCGCGATGCCGTGGATGCATTGGTACGTTTGGATGCACACTTTGCGAAGACAAAGTACTCTTAAGAAACGATAAAGGCAAGTGGTATAGACGACATTCGACATAGGTGCGTCTGAGGGCACTCTGAACAAGGTCCTGCATAGCAGTCCCTAAGGAACTCAAGTCTACGCTGGCACCTAGAATGCATACGTTTGCGTTGTATACGCAGAGATTGGTCTATCCTGTCATCCGCAGTTGATGTCAATACCCATGCACTTGCGTGCATTTTGCACACAGGTAACTCCTGCTTGTGCATCGTTTCAGCACTAGGCAACAACCCAGTCGCGCACAACACCAGTCACGCTCTATAGTGTAAAGGGGAATAGGAGTATATTTTTTCACCACTACGCAAGAGTAGCTAACCGCACAAAATGGCAGTTATATGCGTATCGCCCAGACATGCTAAGTGCTTGCCAGCAGTTGAGCGCGGTTGTAACACCATGGCCCTGGCAACGATGTGCCAGTATAGACAGAACAAAACGTTGCATTTAGTCGAAGAGACCAAAGCCCATCTGTTGCATGTGTTAGTGTCTCGCCCAGTGTGCGCGCGATACGTACGTCCTCGTCAGACTCCTCCTTCTCTTCCTCCTTCTTCTCCTCCTCCTTGGGGGCCTCAGCACCGCCAGCAGCAGCGCCACCAGCAGCAGCAGGGGCAGCGGCAGCGGCACCACCACCCGAGCCGACGTTGGTCAGGAGCTCCTTGATGTCCTTGCCCTCAAGAGCCTTGGCGAGCAGGTTCGCCCAGATCGGCTCGACGGGGGTGCCAGCAGCGTTCGTGAGCTCAACGATCTTGTCGCTCTGTGCAGTGTTAGTATTTCAGTTCGCTCATGACCCGTTCGGTAGGTGTACAGCAGGGCGTCTATTTGGTACGCCATGCCGCATCACCGCCGAATGGATGATACATACGGTGATCTCGATGCCCTCGTCAGCGAGAATCAGAGCAGCGTAAGTAGCGGCAAGTTCGCTGTCGCGGTGTCAGCATACGTCCTCGCGCATTCAACACATACGTAGAAGCCATTGCGAAGTGGTCTTGCTAGGTGAGCGAGAAAGAAGCATCGCGCCGCAAGTCCCTGTGCCAGCCATACATGCACGTGACATGTATATACAGATTCACGTGCGGGTCGAGCACGTCTTCGGGTTCGTCCGCTCCACATGTGGAGGTGTGGTGACGCCACCAAGAAGCTGGCGCACGCCCCCCCTCCGTCTTTCCCAGTTGCCCATGAGTGAAGCGAAGGAGGTAAAGACGTCGCCACACCTAGTGTCGGAACTCAATCCGAAGGGAATTAGACCGTATGTATTTTATTAAAGCTCACATTCTAGCTGCTGCGCATGCCCTGAGACCAAGGCTGCGCGCGATGACTGCTTCCTCAAATTCGGCCATAGTGTCGAGGAGCACGGCGAATCGGCGCGCAAGTGCGAGGAGCTCGTCAAAAAGCACCGGGAATGTATGGCGAGCCTTGGTTTCAAGGTCTAGTCGCACCCTACCAAAACCATAGATGCATACCACGAAATCCCCCTACCCCTGCTGCAACCGATGCAACGCCCACCGCCGCGCTGCGTGGAGGAACGGCGAGTGGGCTGCACGCGATATGGTCCGTGCTCCATGGCACGTGGCAATGTGCACGTGGACTCGGTACGGCCTACCATAAGCTCTCGGCAACTGTGCCAGTACCCCGCCCAACGGACTTCGCCTTCACCCTCTCCCTAAACCAGTTTAACGCACATTTACCATGTCGCGTCTTGAATCAGTGTCCTCCACGGTTGGGGGATACATCTCCAACCTGTATGAGCGTGCGTCGCAGATGGTGCACCCTTCCGAGGATCGCACAGGCGAGCAACAACCTCTGCTCCACGGCCAGTCCTCCCCCGAATATGGTAGTACGCCGAGGGACACGATCCCTGTACCGAAGCCCAACAAGGTGAAGAGCCCGGTAAAGGTTGAGGCGAAGGTTTGGTTCGCCAACGAGGTATGTCCCCGTATCACGTTTCTCCCGCTGACCGATAGCGCACTTGGATTTCGTGGTTGCGTTGCTCCGTGCTTATGGGTACGCTCTCGCTCGCGCTCTTCAATTCTGCATCGTACTTTAAGCCAGAGCCCGTGCCACCACCATTTGAACCTGGGCCGGAGCAATCTTATCAGCTGCGCATGTTCCGAACCGTCCGCACGTTTGGTATAATCTACGCTCTGATTTCGGTTATGACGCTACTCTGGGGTCTATACAACTACCAACGTCGTATCACGCTGATCAAGAGCAAATGGCCTGGCAGCTTCGGTACGTCCAAAAGTTGACTGATTTCCAGACGATATGATCGGGCCGCCGGTAGTGTGTGCTGCCACGTTTATTGCCATTCTCGCCAACTTCATCATCTCAGGTATGTCCTTTCTTCTCATGATTCAGTAAAGCAGCACTATTAAGCAGCCCATGATGAATCCAAAGCGCCGGTGTGCCCAACCCTGGCTTGTCGTATGTCGACATGGCGTAAATGTATTTCTATAGAGTCAAATCTGTACGCTGGACAGCGCAAACACACGCGTTAATATCAGATCCCCTGTTTTAACGCCATAGTTTCTACGAGACATTGCGGCGCAAGATCATTTCTATTACGTGACACTCGGGGATCCACCGACGCGCCGACCCATGCGTGTCATACATCAACAAAGTGTACATGTATTTCGATCGAGTCCGAATTCTATGTCGGGCGTTATGTGCTAAACGCCGATAACTGTACTCTTCGTGCACCTTTTCTGCGATCAGGCACGAACCGCAGCGCGATGTTCTCTTGTCTTTTGAAGCTCGGTGATAAAGCTTCGGACCAATCGTCGCTTCATACCTATGCGCCGAGTAGGGTTAAAAATCTCGCGCCCGCGGAATAACTTTACGTCATCGGGATGTGGCCCATGCGTCACACGACACATTTAAAAAGCTCGGGTTTGATAAGAAGAATCACCATCACAATGTCGACGCAAGTGGATCTCGGTACTGTTTTCAAGGGCAGCTCGAGCGGGAAGATTGTCCAGGCCAAGGGTGCCACGGTCGAGCTGAAGCCCGACCAGGTGGTCATCGACATTGCCTACTCGGGTCTGTGTGGCACGGACCTGCACTTCCGCAAGAACCCCAACATGGTTCTTGGTCACGAGGGTGTCGGTGTCATCTCGCAAGTCGGCAAGGACGTCAAGCTGTTCAAGGTTGGTGACCGTGTTGGCTGGGGCTACAACCACAATGCCTGCGGCTACTGCAAGCAGTGCTGGAACGGCGTTGATACGCTCTGCCCCGAGCGTCAGATGTATGGAGCTTCAGACTTCGAGTTTGGTAGCTTCGGTGACCGTGCCGTGCTGAACGCCTTCTTCGTTCACAAGATTCCCGACAGCATCCCTCTTCGCCTGGCTGGGCCCCTTCAGTGCGGTGGTGCGACGGTATACGGTGCGATTGACAGCGCCGGTGTCCACCCGGCAAACCGTGTCGGTGTGGTCGGTCTGGGTGGTCTTGGCCATCTGGCTGTGCAGTACCTGAACAAGATGGGCTGTGATGTGGTTGTTTTCAGCCACAGCGACAGCAAGAAGAAGCAGGCGGAGGAGCTGGGCGCAAAGGAGTTTGTGGCTGTGAAGGAGAACCCCGAGTTCAAGGGTGTGAAGCCAGTGGACTACCTCTTCATCTCTACGAGCCAGCAGCCTGACTGGGACAAATTCTTCAAGGCCATGGCCCCGCGCGGCAAGCTTGTTCCCCTGACGGTTTCATTTGAGGACATGAAGCACCCTTACGGTGAAATCCTGATGAACGAGTTGTCCATCAGCGGCAGTCTCGTTGCTCGCCGCCAGGTGCACCGCGAGATGCTCGAATTCACCGCCCGCCAGAAGGTGGAGCCTTGGATCGAGGAGCTGCCTATGACCGAGGAGGGCGTGAACACGGCCTTCGACCGTCTCGAGAAGGGCGACGTCCGCTACCGCTTTGTGCTCAAGTCGCAGCGCACGAACGCGGAGTAAGCGATTATGATAGCGTTACTATTCATACTCAATTTGCATACATCATTGGATACTGGTGTTTCGTCGGTGGCGTTGACTGATTATGTAAGTGTGCGAGAATTTCCCGTGTGGCCCGCGCGTAGGGAGTGTCGCACGACTGTGCACACGACTGTTCACATTCGCACATCATGTCGACGCAAGTGGATCTCGGTACTGTTTTCAAGGGCAGCTCGAGCGGGAAGATTGTCCAGGCCAAGGGCGCCACGGTCGAGCTGAAGCCCGACCAGGTGGTCATCGACATTGCCTACTCGGGTCTGTGTGGCTCCGATCTGCACTTCCGCAAGAATGGCGACATCGTCCTGGGTCATGAAGGCGTGGGCGTCATCTCGCAGGTGGGCAAAGATGTCGACTTCTTGAAGGTGGGCGACCGTGTCGGCTGGGGTTGCAACCACGATGCCTGCAACTACTGCAAGCAATGCTGGAACGGTGTCGACACACTGTGCCCGCACCGGGCTTTCTACTCTAGGGCCGACTTTGAGTTTGGCAGCTTTGGTGACCGTGCGGTGCTGAGTGGCTATTTCGTCCACAAGATCCCCGACGGGCTCCCGTTGAAGTATGCCGGTCCTTTGCAGTGCGGTGGCGCGACAGTGTACGGTGCGATCGTCAAGGCTGGCGTGCGCCCCATCGACCGCGTTGGTGTCGTGGGTCTGGGTGGTCTGGGCCACCTGGCTGTGCAGTACCTGAACAAGATGGGCTGTGAGGTGGTGGTATTCAGCCACTCAGCGTCGAAGAAGGATGAAGCAAAGAAGCTTGGCGCGCACGAGTTTGTGGCTGTGAAGGAAAACCCTGAGCTGAAGGACGTGAAGCCGATCAACCATTTGCTGGTTTCTACGAGTCAGCAGCCTGACTGGAAGCTTTTCTTCAAGGTTATGGCGCCGCGTGGCTCGATCGTTCCGTTGTCTCTGTCTTACGAGGAAATGAAGCACCCTTACGGCGAGATTCTTATGCAAGAATTGACCATCACTGGCAGTCTTGTGGCCCGTCGTGAAGTCCACAAGGAAATGCTCGAGTTCTCTGCACGCCATGACGTTCACCCCTGGATCGAGGAGCTTCCCATGACCGAGGAGGGTGTGAACACGGCCTTCGACCGTCTTGAGAAGGGCGACGTCCGCTACCGCTTTGTGCTTAAGTCGCAGCGCACGGATGCCGAGTGACTCTTTTCTGACATTTCACCAGCTCATCTGTAGTTGACAAAAGCATCGAAGTATTCCGATTGACATGGCGTGCCTTTCTGTGATTCCGACCGAACCCCTGCTGGTATCCACGAGCTAGCAGCCTGACTCGGCACAGTCCCTCCAGGTGGTGGGGCAACGTACGTAGGCCGAATAGGTCGTCAAGCCAAACCTGTGCAAGCGGTCAGAATGTGTACCCAGGCTATGGTGGTGTGGGCCAGTAGGTCCCATCATGCTGGTTCCAGCGCTTGGCGAGGCGCTCGTCGCCGCCCGGTACGCCGTACTCGGGCTTCTCCTCGTCCGAGTCGGGGTCGATGATTTCACCGTCGCCCGCATACTGCGGCTCGATGTCCTCGTCGTCGTCCGTGCGCATCGCCGTGCGTACCTTGGAGAGGCCTGAGCGCGGCTCGCGCACGGCCATGTCGTGCAGGAGCGCCTGCATCTGTGACTGCTTCGTGTCGTCGAGGCGCGCCTTGCGTTCGCGCTGGACGCGCTGCATCTCAGGGAGGTAGTCACGGAGGTACTCGCCGCGTGCCTCGTTGACTGCGCCAAGGAACGACTCCATCCCGTCGCCCGTTGCCGACGAGACGCCGACGGCGCGCAGGTTTTTGTAAAATTCGTCGAGGACGAGGCTCATGGAGTTCATCAGGCTGTTCAGGTAGCTCGGTTCCTCCGTGCCGCGCGCAGGGAGTGGCGCGTTCGGGTCCGCGGCAAGTGCTGACGGGTCGCGTGCGTTGCCAGCCATCAGTGCGCGCTGGAAGGCCTCGAAGTCGTGCATCCAGTCAAATGCAAACGTGGGATCCTGGACATCGGTCTTATTGAACACCACGATGAACGGCATCTTGGTCTTGTACATGATACTGCAAGCATACAGCATGTTGCTCATGAATGTCGCTGGTGCGGTGGTGCGCGGGGTATCCACGACATAGGCCACAACCGTCGGCATCGCACTGGCAAGCGCGTCGGTGATGATGGAGCCCGACGCGCTCCAGGTGAAAATTTCGATTTGGCCGGGTGTGTCGAGCACGACGAGGTCCGTATCGTTGGCGCGCTTCTCGACGATTTGGAGCACCTGGTCAAACTTGGTGGTGAACAGGTTGAGCGCGGTGAGGATGCCGCCGTTCGGCCCGAGGTTGTATTCCTGCATAACACGTGCGTAGTCGACCGTGTCGCGGATGTCGACGTTCGGCGAGTAGCCCAGCCCTGCAACAGCCGGGTCGATGTTGAGCAGGTAGGGCCGCGTCGCGGGCGTGTGGGAGGGCGCCGCCTGAGCGTCGGCCGCGGAAGCGTCGGCCGCCGGCGCCTCGGCGCTGGGCGCCTGGCGCGCATCTGCGGCGGCCTTCTTGGCCATGTGTGCTGCGAGGCGCGCAACAAATGTCGACTTTCCGGAGCCGGCCATGCCAATCACGATGACGGCCGTCGCGCGCGGCGGCGTACCGCCGTCCACCATGGTGGTCATCACACGTGACGCTCCTCCACCACGATGGACCGAGTGGCGAGCCGGTTGAGCCTGCGTGTCGGCGGGCGTGCGCTGCATACATCGCGCGTGTGGGCGCGGCCTGAACAGAGTGCGCCGCGCCCCGCGCAGCCGCGGACGCGTCTCGAGGCGCTGCGTGAGCGCCTTGCGGAGGAGTCCGGCCTGACCGTGGACGACTTTGCGCACCCCCAGCAGGCGGAGCGCATCAAGGTGGGCCGCGTGAACGACATGCGCCTGCCATCGTACATGAAGACCAACATCCCCAAAGGCGCCAACTTTGGGCGCATCAAGCGCGACCTGCGCGGGCTCGGCCTCGCGACCGTGTGTGAAGAGGCGCGGTGCCCCAACATCGGCGAGTGCTGGGGTGGCGAGGGCGGCAAGGAGAATGCCACGGCGACCATCATGCTGATGGGCGATACGTGCACGCGCGCGTGCCGCTTCTGTGCGGTGAAGACGAGCCGCAAGCCCGCGGCGCTTGACCCGCACGAGCCCGAAAACACCGCCGAGGCCATCTCGCGCTGGGGCCTCGGCTACATTGTGCTCACCTCGGTGGACCGCGACGACCTGTCGGATGGCGGCGCGGCGCACATCGCACAGACCGTGTCCAAGATCAAGCAAAAGGCGCCGCACATCCTCGTCGAGGCGCTCGTGCCCGACTTTGGCGGCGACGTCGATGCCGTCGCGCATGTGGCGCGGAGCGGCCTGGATGTGTACGCGCACAACGTCGAGACCGTGGAGCGCACCACACCGTTTGTGCGGGACCGGCGCGCCAAGTACCGCCAGAGTCTTGCGATGCTGCGTCACGCCAAGGAGACCAGGCCGGAGCTGGTGACCAAGACGTCGATCATGCTCGGGTGCGGCGAGGCGGACCACGAGGTGGAGCAGACGCTGCGCGACCTGCGCGAGGCGGACGTGGACGTCGTGACGTTTGGGCAGTACATGCGGCCGACCAAGCGGCACATGAAGGTGTCCGAGTACGTCACCCCCGAGAAGTTTGCCGAGTGGCAGCGCCGCGCCGAGGCGCTCGGCTTCTTGTACGTGGCAAGTGGGCCACTGGTGCGCAGCAGCTACAAGGCCGGCGAGTTCTTTGTACGTGTGTCTACTCACCCAGATCGAAAACGTGATCAAGAAGCGCCGCGCCGCAGGCTCCGCCATCGAGGCCCATGCACTCGATGCACTCAAGCAGCAGCAGTTGTAGCAGATAGGCGGAGCGCGAGTTGGTGGAAGAGGTGCTCTGCGCACGACGCATACGTCACGCGGTCGTATCCGTACGTCCAGCGTACGTGGAGCGCGCCGCGCGCAAAGGTCACCTCGATGGCCAGCAGCGGCCGTGCACCGTGCGCGACCGTGTCGGCTTCTAGGCGGGCGCGTTTGCGCCGCGCGCCGCGTGTCCAGCACGCGGTGTAGAGGTCGACGGCTACACGCTCGGCGCCGTCGGCCATGCGCGGCGCATGTACCACCGCGTGCACCCGCGGCAGCGTCGGCAGCGCCAGCAAGAACGCGTGCACAGAGCACGTCGCCCCTGCGTCGTCAACGATGCGGGGAAAGGCGCGCGATAGCGTGCACGGCGGTGGTGCAAGGTCCGGCACGCCACGCGCCACCGCGTCCGGCGCGCGGCTTCCGCGGAACGACCACGCGACTGCCCAGCGCTTCGTGTGACCCTGGACGAGCGGCGTGACGCAGTAGTTGGAGATGCGCGCGCGGCGCACCGCCCGCACCAGAGCATGCACCGACGCGAGCTTGCCGAGCATGGTCGTGTACCAACTGGGTTAGCATGCAACGTACGCAATCTTTTCGCGCCAGCGCAAGCTTTCTTCCAGCAGTTGCTGCACCAGCGCCGCCTCGCCGCCGGGCGTGTACATCTCGGCGGCCTGGCCCGCGGTCCAAACGCGCGGCATACGCTTTGCAGCCGAGGATGCGGCGCGCTCCGCCTCAGACGCGTAAAAGGGGGGATTGAGCATCGTAAAATGGAATGTGGGCATGGGGTCTGCTGTGTCGGCGAGGCCGACGCCGTCCAGTAGGGGTCCGTGCGTGTGCACGAGCGTGATGCGCTCGCGCAGCGCCAGCGCGTTGGCCGGAAGGTTGTTTGCGGGGTCTTCCACGACCTGGCGTGCATGCTCAAGTGCCTCCGCATCCACGTCGGTGGCGACCATCGTCCAGCGCGGCTGCCGCGCGCACACGAGGCAGGCGTACACGGCGATGCTGCCCGTGCCTAAATCGATGCCGCGTACACCGTCCAGCGGCGCACCATCGGCAGGATGCAGCGCACGAACCAAGTCTTCAACCCACAGCACGTAGTTCACGCGGTTCGGCAGCGCAGGGCACAGACGGTCACGCGCCAGCGTCGCATGCACCCCGAAATCTTCGCGCAGGAGGGCCTCGGTCACTGCGCACTGTGCGTCGGGATCGTCCCACGCGACCGATGCGTGGCCGTCACGTATTGTGACATACTTCGCCAACTTTGCATCGCGCTTCGCCAACGCGCCGAGGTCCGGCGGGCGGCGGTAGGCATTGCGGGGATGCATGCCGCGCGAAGCCTTCGTGGTGCCTCCACATCCCCGCACCGCTCCTGCATGGCGTCAAACGGCGCGTGGTGGGGTGCGCCGTGGCATGCGCTGTTTTCGCGTCATGACACGGCGGATGAGCCGGCACACAGCGAGACACCCCATCCATCGATCCAGGTCGCCGAGGTCATGCACACATCCGCGCACGCAAGCGACGCTGCGGGCCATGCAGGCGACGCAACGAGTCTGCTGCGCTCGGTGCAGGCGTCGCAGCGCGACGTGGGGGCATCCGCGAGTGTGATCGATGAGCCAGAGGAAGAAGACGACGACGAAGGTGCGGCACCCCGCTTCCTCGTCTTCAGCAACGCCGGCAAGCTCGTGTATGCCAGCAGCGATACGTCCGAGAGCGTGTACGCCGACGTCGGCGTCCTCCAAGCACTGCTTGCCGTGTTTGCTGACGAGCACCGGGACGCACTCGAAACCATCTGCCTTGAAGATGCGCAGGGGCGACAGACGCGCATCGCGGTGTTGACGAAGCGACCACTGCACATTGCATGCGTCTCGTCGCGGGACGAGCCGCAGGCGTTGGTACATGCACAGCTTGCACGCGTGTATGCCGCAGTGGTGAGCCTGGTGAGCGAGGCACGGCTCCAGCGGCTCTTTCAGCAGCGCCCCAACTTTGACCTGCGTGGCCTACTTGCACCGATGCAGACGTACCTGGACGACGTCGTGGGCGAGATGGAGACGTCGCTTGCGCTGCTCTTTGCGGCGTTGCCGGTCCATGCCCTCGACGCTGCACTCCGTGCCGAGATTGCACGTGCCGTGACGCCGATCCCAGACCCCGACGATGCGGGGCGCCCCCGTGATGTGCTGTATGCGCTCGTCGTCCGACGCGGCTATCTGGTGTGCCTGGCGCGCCCCAAGCGGCACATGCCGCACGTCGAGGATGTCGAGCTTCTGTATACGCTCGTGCGCCACGGGAGCACGGACCAGCTTGACGAGGATACCTGGACGCCAATGTGCCTGCCGCACGCGGCGCCGCACGGCTTTGTGTTTGTGTATGCGAGCCGCCTGCAGCCGGGCGCCGACGGCGCAGCGCTGGTACTGGTTACCGGCGACCGTGATGGGTACGAGCGTGCGCGTGCGTGGCGCAGGCGCCTTGTTGACACGTGTGCACACGGGTGTCTGCGCACGCTGCACTCGCGCCCCATCCACGAGACGGCCGATGCGCTCGGGATCCCTGGGCTGCGGCACTATGTGCTCGTTTCACGGCGGCACACACAGTGCACCGCGACGCCCGCGCCGTATGCGTCGGTGACGAGAAACCGGCGGCTGTACGCGCTGTACGCCCACGCGTTGGCGGCGCTGCAGGGCGACGCGCGCCCCGCCGAGGTGCGCGCGGCGCTGGACGCCGCGCGCGACGCGCGGGTGCCGCAGCGCGCCGCGTGCCGTCTGCAGCACTACCGCACCGCGCACGAGGCGGTACTGGGTTGGCGCACGGCGTCGTTTACGCTGCTGCTTACCGTGCACCCACCATGGCTGTCCAAGACGGCGATCGCGGCGGCCGCGAGCAAAGTGGCGGCGCATGTGCGGCAAAACGATCGAAACCTATTTGCGGCAGCCTATACCTTCTAATTAGTGGTGGAAGAGGCGCACGTTGGTACGCGCCACGACCATGTTGTGCTCGTTGGCCGCGACGACGCACGCGTCGTCCATCACGCTGCCGCCCGGCGCGGCGATGTAGGTTGCACCGGAGCGCGCGGCGCGGTGCACATTGTCGGGGAAGGGGAAGAAGGCGTCGCTGGCGACGACCACGTCTTTGAGCTCGGCGGCGTGCTTCTCGCGCTCCTCTGCCGAGAGCGGCTCAGGCACCGTGGCAAAGAGCTGCTCCCACTCGGTGCGCTCCTTGCCCGAAAGCGGCGTGCCCTCGACAAAGAGGTCGATGGCGTTGCTCTTCTCGGGGCGCTTGGTGCCCTTCTTGAAGGGCAGGTCCAGCACGCGCGGGTGCTGGCGCAGCCACCAGTTGTCCGCCTTGCTGCCGGCGAGACGCGTGCAGTGGATGCGCGACTGCTGCCCGGCGCCGAGGCCGATCACCTGGCCGTGCAGCGCATAGCACACCGAGTTGGACTGCGTGTACTTGAGCGCAATCGTCGCGACGAGCATGTCGAGGATCGTCGCCGGGGGGATGTCGGTGCGCGTCGTGACGCGCTCCTGGAACAGCTCGGGGGTGATCTTGAGGTCGTTGCGGCGCTGCTCCAGCGTGATGCCGTACACCTGGCGCGACTCGCGCGCGCTCGGCACGTACTCGGGGTCCATCTGGAGCACGCAGTACTTGCCGCCCTTCTTCGGAAGGAGCAGGTCGAGCGCCGCCTGGTCGTACGCGGGCGCAATCACACCGTCGCTCACCTCGCGCGAGATAATCTTGGCGGTCTGCTCGTCGACGCGGTCGGACAGCGCAATGAAGTCGCCGAAGCTGCTCATGCGGTCCGCGCCGCGCGCGCGCGCGTACGCAGTCGCGAGCGGCGACAGCTCACCGAGGTCTGCCACGAAGCACGCGCGCGCCTCGGCATCGCTCAGCGGCACGGCCACCGCCGCACCGGCAGGCGACACGTGCTTGAACGAGGCGGCAGCCGCCCGGCCGGTCGCCTCGCGCAGCTCCTTGACGAGCGCCCAAGCGTTCAGACCATCGAGCAGGTTGATGTAACCGGGGCTACCGCCGAGCGCCTTGAACGGCAGCGCACCCTCGGTGACATACGCCTGCGCGGGCTTCTGGTGGGGGTTCGCACCGTAGCGCAGCGTGAGCTGCTGCACGGGCTCGTGCGGCGGCGAGGCATACTCCTTGCGGAAGTAGTTGCTGATCGCCTCGTCGTACTGCGCGGTGTGCGTAAAGCCCTTGAGCGCAAACAGGTTGCGCGACGCCTGCGCCTGCTCGTTGTTCGTGCCGTACTCGGACAGGAAGCGCCCATAGTCCTTCGGGTCACACAGCACCCACACACGGTCGTGGTTCTTGGCCGCAGCACGGATCAGCGTCACACCGCCAATGTCGATCTCTTCGACCGCCTGGGGAATGGTCGGTGCGGGGTCGCGGTTGATGGTCTCCTCAAAGGGGTACAGGTTGCACACCACAATGTCGATCGGCGCAATTTGCTGCGCCTCGAGATCCTTGCGGTCCGACTCGAGGCTCGTGCGTGCAAGGATACCACCGTGCACCGCAGGGTGCAGCGTCTTGACGCGGCCCTGCAGCATCTCGGGCGCCTTGGTGATGTCCGACACGTCGCCAATCTCGATGCCGGCCTCGCGCACAGCACGCGCAGTGCCACCACTGCCCAGCAGACGCACGTTCTTCTCGGCCAGGCCCTTGGCAAGCTCAATAAGACCCGTCTTGTCGTACACGGACAGAATCGCCGTCGCTTGGTGCGTGCTCATTTTTCGCAAGGAGACAAATCGAAGCGACGACATACGCACGTTGCAGCTGCACATAAATCCTCTATCGACGCACCGGCTTGCACGCCGGGCCTGCCTACCAACGGAGGAAAAAAAAAGGGGACGCCCAAGAGTAAGCCCCATTGTGTTGCCGCCCAAACGGTCGGTGATCGCATAACTGTGGCCATGACGAACAAGTAGAGCGGACGATGCACAGCACCCAAACCCGTGTGGAGCGGCGGCGCTACAGATTTGCCGTGCAGGGACATGACGGGCTCCAGTGTCGACGCCAACGCGTCGTACCGATGTGTACCGCACACGCTCATATCTTCGCAGTGTGCCACACCTGCACGATGCACCAAGCGCCGAAACCTTCACAACGCAAGTGTGCACGCCCAATCACGCAAGCGCACACCACCAGGGACAGCTGCACGAAGACACATAGCCGCGGCATCTGGCCATCTGCCTGACACTCCCGTGCCTTGCCAGCACGGCGCTTTCCAGCGCATCAGCACAGATGTCCACCGCAACCCTATGCCCTGCGCATGCTAAAGTCCCTTGGGTGTTGTAGCCCCCCTCCGATCCGCCCACGGCCCTGTGTTCTGGCCCTCTCACGAGATCCAACTCCAAAACGTGTCCGGGGACTTTCCCTACAGCGGAGTGCCGAAGCACGTAGTGGCTGCAATGAAGTATACGCGATCCTTTGGACGTCCCCCAAACGAGGACCCGTCGATGCGCATGAGCACATCGACGAGCCTGGGCAAGCCAAACGCCGCGCCGACCCTGTCACGTGATGTCCGTGGATGTTGCGCACGAGAAGTTGAACCGTGCAGCCTGTCCGCCGGCGGCGTGCACCGGGGGCCGGTCGGTGCATCGATACGCGCGGGCGCCCGGTCTGGGCGCGCGTAGGCGTTGAATGGGAGTCTACGTAGGTCGAGCGAGGGGACCTGCCAAGATCTGCTTAAAATGTGCGCGGTGCCTCGTGAGGGACGCCCACCTTTCCGCCCTTCCCCACCTCGCCCCCGCCCTCTTGGCCGCAAGTCCTGCCATGCACCACCTTTCGAACCTCAAGTGCAACGCCACGGGTCTGGCACCCGAACACTCCATGGTCCTGCCCGAGCGCGACGCCGTCGCCGACGAGGAGATGGTCATGGCCGGTCTGCTCCAGCTCTACACGGCCTTCTCGGAGGAGCTGCTGGCGATGTTTGCGCCCGAAGTCCTTTACACGATGCCCAACGGCAGCGTTGTTGTCGGCACCAAGGCAATTGCCGAGAAGTTTGCCGCGCTCACCCGCATGAACCCTGGCCGCACGATCCGCCAGCGCCTGCTGCAGACGCCCGAGTCGCTGCCCCGCGGCGCGATGGTTGTCGACCAGCTCGTCACCTCCACGGACGAGATGCAGCCCGCCACGGAGCGCAACCTTATTGTGCTCAAGCGCCGTGAGCACGATGGCCTGATTGTGAGCCTCACCGAGGAGGCGGGACACCGCAAGGCTACCGTGCCCCTCGCGGCCCGTGCGGCGTCCGCGAACGTCTTCAACTCGCCGACGGACAACATGGTGTCTCCGTGCACCTCGAAGCTGAACCTGACCAAGCGGCGGCACTATCTCAAAGGCAAGCCCACCGCTCTCTTTGCCGGCATGACGGGCCCGTCGTATGGATTGTAATATAGGTGCGATAGTGCACAGTGGATTTGGTTGTTTGGGCTGCGCCCACCGTTACATAAAATAATGCATTTCCTTCGTGTTGGCTAGATTCGATGGGAGGAGGATGGCGTATCACTGGGGTCGATGGGCTGGATCGCACGCAAGTTGCGTTCGCGCTCGCGTTGGCGTTCCAGGTCGGCCATACGGTGCTTGCGCTCAGCTTGCCTTGCCTCGTCGCGCTGGACCCCCTTGTACATAGTCTGGAATGAGCCCGTATTACGTACGTTACGCTCCTCCCGCTGGAGGAAGTGCACACCCCATACAATGCTGACTGTCGCCACAATGGACGACGCCAGTGTTACCTTGGCCGCGCGCGACATGCAGCGAAGACGATGGTAGTCAGCTGACTAAACTACGGAGGGGCCTCGGAAGGCGGGCACCGGTGTCACTGCTCGCGCTTAGAGACGCGCATTGACAATGTCAACAAACTCGGGCTTCAGGCTCGCACCGCCAACGAGGAAACCGTCAATGTCGGGCTGCGACGCAAGCTCCTTGGCGTTCTTGCCGTTGACGCTGCCGCCGTAGATAATGCGCTCCGTCTTGGCCACCTCGGCGCTGACCGACTTGGCGAGCCAGTCGCGGATCGCCTTGTGCACCTCTTCGGCCTGCTCGGCAGTGGCAACCTTGCCGGTACCAATCGCCCATACAGGCTCGTAGGCAATCACGACCTTACTCCAGTCGTTGATGTTCTTCGCAGCCGCCTCGACCTGGGAGATGACCACCTTGATGCTCTCGTTCTTCTCGCGCTGCTCGAGCGTCTCACCAACGCAGAGAATGACATTGACACCCTGCTCGAGCGCAGCCTTCGTCTTGGTTGCGACGTCCTCGTCGGTCTCGTGGAAAATGGTGCGGCGCTCCGAGTGGCCAAGGATCACCCAGGGAATACCAGCGTCCTTAAGCTGGACCAGGGAAATCTCACCCGTGAAGGCACCCGAGGGCTTGTGGTAGCCATCCTGGGCACTGAGCTCGATCTTGTCGTTGTCCTGGAGCAGGTCCTTGGCGGGCAGCAGGTAGAGCGCCGGAGGCGCAATGACAACCTCTGCGGGTTAGGATTCGGGTGACGTACGCGTCTTGGGGTCGAGCTTAGCGTTTTTAAGGTCGGTGATGAGGCTCTTGTACTGGGTAATCGAGCCGTTCATCTTCCAGTTACCGCCAACGAAAAACTTCCGGTCAGACATGGTGGGAATAAGATAGACTACCAGGGGTTGCGGGGACGCCGACCATGTACAGGCCGGCACGAGGCCGGTGTTCGATCACGCTGAGCTAAGCATGCAGATTTCCGGGGGTGATCGGAGTGCACGCGCCAAGGCCCCGACGGAGTGGTCCCCGCCGCGTGGCATTGTAGGTCGCCAGTTCTTCCCATCATGTCCTGGCAGGGATACGTTGACACCAACCTCGTGGGCACCGGCAAGGTGTCTAAGGCAGCCATTATTGGCCTCAAGGGTGGCGTGTGGGCCGCGTCGCCTGGCTTCAATGTATGTTGTGCCAACTGACCCACAGATCAGCCCCCAGGAGCAGCAGGCCATTGTCAGCGGACTGGACGACCCCGCGCCGCTGCAGGCGAACGGCATTTATGCCAACGGCAAAAAGTTCCTGACGCTGCAGGCGAACCCGCGTTCGATTTACGGCAAGTCGGGTGTACGTACCACACACTTACCTCCAGGGCGACGGTCTGTGCGTGGTCAAGACCAACCAGGCGGTGCTGATTGGCGCCTACGAATCGCCGCTGCTCCCCGGCGATGCCAACAAGGTGGTCGAGGGCCTGGCCGACTACTTGATATCCGTTGGCTACTAAATGACCATAGTATGTGTTATGAGAATGAATGCGTGTCTACACGTGCTACTTAGCGACGGCGCTGGTCGCGCGACGCGAGAATCTGCACGAGGCGCGTGAAGATGTTGATAAAGTCGAGCTCAAGGCCAATGCTCTCCGCCATCGGGTCGGCTGGGCGCACGCCATACTCCACCTGGCGGGCGTGCTGGAGCACCTTTTGGGTGTCCCAGAGCACAAACGCGCCAAACACGGCAAGGCCGCCGTAAAGCGAAATAGCCTCTGTTGCGATCAGCGAACGCACCGCCGTCGCAGGCAAGATCATGGGCGCCAGCGACGAGAGCGCAACGATCGTGACACCGGCCAGCAGAGGACCACCGAGGTACAGGAACTGGTCCTCCTTGGCCGTCGCCGCCACATAGCAAAGCGAACCCATCAGGCCAGCGGTGTAGAGACCCGCACGTGCGAGGATGGCCGGGTTCAGGAAGAAGAGCGGGCTGAGCACAGCAGCCTGGCTAATGTTGAACAAAAGCCAGCACGGGCCCTTGGCCGGGTGGCTGGACGGCAGCGAGGTGGCACCCATCATGCCACCGATCGACGCGACCAGACCCACGCCAAGCACCAGCCACGGGTTGGCGGCCATGAGGCGCGCCGAGAAGCCGAAGCGGTGCATAGCGTAGGAGACAGCGCCGGTGATGGTCAAGCCGCCGCCGAGGTAGGTGAAGGTCGAGTTGAGGTAGTCCGACTCAGCAAGCGTCAGGCCGTCGCGGGTCTTGCGGTTGAAGAAGAGGTTAGCGCCGATCGCCGTGGCTGCGATGATGCCGACGCTCGTGAGCGCCTTTGTCCAGCCGCCCTGTGCGGCGGACGAGCCAGCATTGTAGGCACCTCCCGCGTTGCCGACCGGCGCGAACGGCTGCTGCATCTGGCTCTGCAGGTTGGGCCGGTGGAAGGGGCTTTGACGCACATTGCGTGCCTGCTGCGTCCAGGGCGAGGAAACAGCTTTGTCGGCAGCGCGCAGCATCGACGGGCGTGCGGCCGACTTGGTAGTGAGCGACCGCACGACCGAAGCGGCCGCGCTACGTCTGCACAAGTTCGTCCGAGCGAGTGCGAGCATCGGGGTGAGGTGGGTGGCGTTGCGTGGGTGCCACAACGTTAAATGGCGTCTGGGGCCTGAGCCCACGTGGCGCGGACGGGCCTTCTAGGGCTTTCGGCTTATGTGATGGTCACAGGCCGCGGTGCAGCGTGGCGAGTGGCATTGACCATGTCCGGCGCCATTCCGCACGAGGAGCTGCCGATTCTCGAGGCGCTGATCAAGTACGTGACCCGACTCACCCAGTATCCGGAATCAACTCACTGCGCTGAAAAAGGACAGTGCCGAGTATACCAAGCCGCAGGAGGTGCAGTCGATCTACAATGCGGTGATCAAGCAGAGTACGTGGCGCCGGCTGACCCAGTCACCAAGCTGAACAAAATTCGCGAGGAGCAACAGGTCTCTGAGGCGGTGCAGGATGCCGGAAAAGATGGCAGCGGTAACGCCAAGGGCGAGATGAGCGACTACAACGGGCCGCTCACTAAGAACACGCGCGTTGATACGATGCTGGTCGACGTGTTTTATCTGCTGAGCCTCTTCTTCATCACCGTGGGCCGCAGCCGCGAGTGCCCAGCGATGTTCAGCCAGATTGGTTGCATGAAGCAGCTGCTTGACCACATGGACGAATCCGGCGTGTACACCGAGGCGGATCTGAAGCCGTTTGCCTCGCGCATCCAGGAGCTGGACGAGATCATCAAGCGCGACGAGCAGGAGCACAAGCACCCACCACAGCTCACGAAGCTCATGAAGCGCAAGCTCGATGTGTGCCAGCAGATGGTCAACAATCTCGAGAACAAGCTGTCGGTGCTCTCCGTCGAGCTTCTCCCCATCCACCAAAAGCTCGTTTCGATCCGGCGTCAGCTCTTCGCTGCTGCGGCAAAGCGCAAGCCAGCCAAGGCAGACGTCAAACAGCTTCAAGAAGAGCTGCGCAAGATCGAGGCGAAGCGGGTCGACGGGAAGTTTCTGGGGCCTGGCGGCTCGTCGGTACCTGAGGGCCAAGAAATTCTAGCCGGGCTCCTCGAGAGCTGCTTTGAGACGAGCAACGATATCCTGGTGCGCAACACCACCGTGTCCCCTACGCTACAGCCGATCTATGATCGGCTCATGGAGACCAAACAGCAGCTCGAGCATCTTGAGCAGCGTCATCGGTGGACGCTGCGCGAAACGGATCTTTGGACATACCACCTGACGCTCAAGGACATTGACCGGCTACGAGTCAATGGCAAGTTTGTCGACAATGAGGGGCGGCAGCCTGAGGGGCAGCTTGTGCTGCTGTACCTGCTGCGGCGGTGCTACAACTTGCTCAACAAGCTCATCTCCTCGTCCGAACCACTGTCCGAGGAACTAATGCCCATCTCAAACAAGTTGTCGACCATCTCCAAGTGTCTCAAGGAGGTGAGCAAGTACGGTGGGACGTTTACGCTGCGCGACATGTATCCCTACCGCCTGGCACTGCACCAAATTGCCTCGATGCGCAAGCCGGTGCTCGATAAGCAGGGCAACCCCACCGACGAGCTCCAGTGGCTCGACCGGAATGGGTCGGTGCCTGAAGGGCAGACCATTCTGCAGGCACAATTTGAGGAGGTAGAGCAGACCATCGAGGAGCTGCTCAACCGCGAAGAGGCCGAGGATGATGACGACGACGACGACTACGACAACGCTGACGGCTCTGTATCGAGTAGCGTCACTACCGAAGAGGGTACCGCGAGCGAGAGCGATCTTGTGGTGTCCACAGTGCTCGACAGCCAGTCTGCGATCAGCACCCCCGATGTCGAGGTCGCCACGAGCCAGCTGGCGATCGCCTAGGTAGATGAGAACTTCTGTACTATAAAACAACCTCAATCCTCGGCATGAGCTAGTACGTAGGAGAGGTTTGGAGTGGCGACCATCTTGGCGCTTAGCTCGCCCAGACACATTGCTTGCCGCTGCTCGGCGTCAAGCAGCATGACCTGCTGCAGGAAACTCGTTTCGCACCCGCTCGTGACGTCGTAGGGAATGTCGCCCACGTACAGCACCGCACGCCCACTCCGGTAAATTTCCAGTCGTCCAATCTCGCCATGCGTCGCGGGGGGCGCTGGGTCAATCGGCACCACCGCATCGTCATCACCCTCGACGTCGGCCTTGGCCACTGGCTCCTGCGTCGTGCGGAATTGCGGGAAGGGGCGGGGGAACTGGAACAGAAACGTGCGACCCTCTGACTCTCCCTGTCCAATCGACGACACAATGCGACTCGCGAGCGCATCCTCGTCTTCCTCTTCCTCGCTTTCGCTCAGGTCGAGCGCCTGTGCCTGGTTGACGTCCTCAGTGGCATCTGCGGGTGTCATCTCGACGTCATCCATATCCTCAGCCTCCTTCTTGACTTCGCTTTTCTCGCGCTTGAACTGCGGCGGGGCCTGCAGCAGCGGCTGCGGCGCTGCAGCGTCAAGCTGATGCACGTCGTGGATATCAATTGAGAAATCCTCGTCGTCTTCCGCGACACTGGTACCTGCCTGTGCGGAGGCGACTGACGTGGTCGTTTGACGTGTAGCACGCGCTCCTGGTGCGGCAGTCATCGCCGGGCGGTGTGCCGCGGCCGCGCGCGTGCTGCTCGGCTTGTCGGTGGGCCCGAGGGCGAACGGCCCTGACGCTGTCATCTCCATCGGCGGCCGCGCGCGGGGACGTGGCGGCTGTGCACCTGAAGGTGTCCGCTTCGGCTCAGGTACCGTGGAAGCTGTTCGAGTGTCTGGCGCAGGTGCGGCGCTCGGAGTCCGGCGGCGTTGGGGTATCACTGGACGGAACTGCATGCGTCCCGCCGTAGGCTGCGGCGTTGTGGGCCGTGCTGATCCTGCACGACTGGGGACCATGCTAGTTGTACGTCCCTGCGTACTTGGCGTTCCGGTACGGGTCATGCGCCCCGGTGCACGCCCCCCGCCGTCCTGCGCGCCGCCGTTTGCGTTGTTCGCGTCGTGGCTCATGCTGAGGAAAAAGTGTGGGTTTAGTCATCTGGTGCTTGGCGGGCCAGTGGCGTCCCCGCATCTACGCTTAAACGGTATGAGTGGGAGGCAACTCCAACGTGTTGTGCGCGGGCTGAGCGTCGTGCCCGTGGCGCAGCGGCACACGATTCGTACTTTTGCGAGCAAGGCTATGCGTAAGCAGGCCGCGGAGTCGGGGTCATCGGTGACGTCGCTGGTGCCTGCGCCTGCGCCGCTCCGTGTGCATCCGCCGACGCCGGAAGAGGAGCGCGTCTTGTTTGACGAGGCGGTCCGCGAGGTCGAGGCGTGGCTTGCCAGCCCGCGGTGGAAGGGCATCAGGGTACGTCATTCAACTCATCCAGCGTCCGTACACCGCCAAAGACATTGTGTCGAAGCGTGGCACCATGCCGGCGATTCCGCCGGCATCCTCGCTGATGGCCGACAAGCTGTTTGCGCTACTCAGCGAGCATGCTGCGAACCGCACTGTGGTGCACACGCTTGGTGCGGTGGACCCCGTGCAAATGTCCCAGATGGCGTTCCACCAAGAGGTGGTGTATGTGTCGGGCTGGGCGGCGTCGTCGGTGCTGACGACGTGCAACAACGAAGTGGGCCCTGATCTTGCAGATTATCCCTATACGACGGTGCCGAACCAGGTGCAGCGCTTATTTAAGGCGCAGATGCACCATGACCGCAAGCACTGGGACGAGCGGTGCCATATGACCGAGGAGCAGCGCACCAAGACCCCCTGGGTCGACTACCTTCGCCCGATTATCGCTGACGGCGATACGGGCCACGGCGGACTGAGCAGCGTGTTCCGCCTGGCGAAGCTGTTTGCCGAACAGGGCGCAGCAGGCATTCATCTCGAGGACCAGCTGCATGGCGGCAAAAAGTGCGGCCACCAGGCCGGCAAAGTGCTGGTGCCGACCTCGGAGCACGTCAACCGCCTGACGATGACGCGCTTTGCGTGGGATATCATGGCCTCGTCTAACCTACTCATTGCACGCACCGACTCCGAGTCCGCGAAGCTGATCTCATCGACGGTGGATGCGCGCGACCACGAGTTTATCAAGGGTGCCTACAACCTGCCCGAGGGCATGAAGAGCCTAGCAGAGACGCTTGCGGAGAAGGAGGCTCAAGGCGCCGTGGGCGCCGAGCTCGACGCGGTCGAAGCTGATTGGATGGAGAACGTGATGCTGCTCACCTTCAACGAGGCGGTGGCGCACCACAATGCCTCAGACCCGTCTGGTCTGCAGGAGTATGACCGGCGCGTCGAGGGCGGCGTGTCCAACACCGAGGCACGCGCGATTGCGCTCGATGTGTTTGGCCCCGACGGCGTGCCCAAGTGGGACTGGGATGCGCCCCGCACCAAGGAGGGCTACTACCACTTCAAGGGCGGTATCCAGGCGGCGATTAAACGTGTCAAGACCTTTGCGCCCTATGCTGACATGCTCTGGCTTGAAACCAAGACGCCGGATGTGTCACAGGCGCAGGGCTTTGCTGCCAAGATCCACCAGGACTTCCCCGGCAAGTGGCTCGTCTACAATCTCTCGCCGTCGTTCAACTGGGGCGCGCACGGCTTCAGCAACGAGGATCTGCGCAACTTTGTATGGGACCTGGGCCGTGCTGGCTTTGTGTTCCAGCTTATCTCGCTGGCGGGCATCCACTCGATTGGCGCGACGACCTACGAACTGAGCCGCCGCTTCCAGAAGGACGGCATGCTTGCCTACGTCGATTTGATCCAGCGCAAGGAAAAGGAGCTTGGCACCGACATCCTGACGCACCAGAAGTGGAGCGGGGCGAACTACATGGACCGTGTGCTGCAGACGGTCAGCAGCGGCACCAGCGGCACCAGCAGCATGGGCGCCGACTCCACCGAGCACTCCTTCTCGTAGGCACGTGATAGATCGCACGTGGACGCTTGCAGTGACGTCGGGACGTGCGACGCCAAGACGATGGTGTGGACGCGAGGTGTGCTCGCGTTGTGCGCCGCGACGCTCGTGGCGGCCGTACAGGAACCGTACGTGCTGCCGATGCACGAGCCTGGCACGCCCTTAAGCGGGCGCTTTTTGCACATCACCGATATGCACCTGGATACCGGGTACAAGGAGGACTCGGCGGTGGTCTCGTCGTGTCACCACAACAAGCCGCACGACAAGCACGGCGGCGAGTGGCGTGCGGGGCACTGGGGCACGCCTGTGAGTGACTGTGATTCGCCGTTGCGTCTCGGTAACGCAACGCTTGACTGGGTCGCCCGCAACTGGAACGTCACGTCGGTCGATCGGCACGAATCAGTGCAGCCGAAGGACATGTTTGACTTTGTTATCTGGACGGGCGACTCGGCGCGGCACGACCAGGACCCGCTTATTCCGCGCACGGGCGATCAGACGCTCGCGGCGAACCGGTATGCGGTGGACCTGATGGAGCGCACCTTCCCCAATATCCCTATTGTGCCCAACATCGGCAACAATGACATTGCGCTGCACAACATCATGCCACGCGGCCCGAACAAGGAACTTCGGCAGTTTCTTGAGATCTGGCGCAAGCATATCCCTGAGGACCAGACCGAGACCTTCCTCGAGGGCGGCTTCTTTGCAAAGGACGTCATCCCTGACCACCTCGGCGTACTGAGCCTCAACACGCTCTACTTTTTCGACTCCAACAAGGGCGTAGACGGATGCCCGAAGCGCCGCCGCTCCATGTCGCGCGACGAAGCCGACATTGGTACCTTGCAGCTCGAGTGGATGACGCAGCAGCTGCTACGCTTCCGCCGCCGCAACATGCAGGTGCACATCATCGGCCATGTTCCTGCGACAGCCGGCAACTATTTCCCACGATGCTTTGACGTGTATACCGAGCTGGTGCTGCGCTTCCAGGACACAATCGTCGGGCAGCACTTCGGGCACATGAACCTTGACATGTTTTTCATCCAGGAATCGGCCCTGGCGACTGCCTCTCGCGAGCGCAAGGCACGCGCCAACAATATGCCCGTGCTGATGAAGCGCGTGGAGGAGGACCTGCGTCTGGACTACGAGTCGCTGCCGGGAAGCGCGCGCACCAACATGGACTACTATGCGTCCTTCTACGTCTCGTCGAGCATCATCCCCACCTATTACCCATCGGTGCGTGTCTGGACGTACAACACCACGCCCGTGCACGACAACCGCCCCGGTCTGCTGCACATTACCGACGAGGACGAGGCGGCACTGCTCGACTATGTGCGCTTTGACTCCTGCACGCCGCATGACACCGATCCAGACTGCGCACAGGACGCGCCGACCCTGTTGCTCGCCGAGTCCTCTGATGTGAACACGCAGAAGAAGCAGCGAAAGCACAGCCGACCCAAGCGCCGCAGCAAGCGCCGGCACAACAAGCTGCCGCGCTATGCGTCGCCCGATGCGCCCATCCGCAAGAACACCTTCCTGACGCCCCTTGGGTACAGCCAGTGGGTGCTGGACCTGCCCAAGGCGAACAAACTGTACGAGAAGACACTGCGCAACCAGGGCCCTGACGCTGCGGCTGCACTCCAGGTCGACTTTGACCTCGAGTACGCGACCTACCCCGGCACGACGTTGTGGCACGAGTACTTTGACGACAAGGAGGCGCCTGCATCGGCGAAGCAGCGCCACAGCCACCGTCTCCCATCCCAGCACCACATCCCCGTGCCGCGCCATCTGCTCGAGCGCAAGCTGCAGCAGCTCCGCATGGACTCGCCACTCAAGTGCCACGTCGGTGGCTGCCATGTACGCCGCCGCGTGCGCCATCTGTCCGAGTATGCGCTGCAAGACATGACGCTGCGCTCGGTGATGGACTGGGCGCGCCGTCTCGTGCTGAGTAGGCGCCTCTGGCGCCGGTTTGTGCATCGCATGTACGCCAATAGTCTACTTAACGCATAGGCCGCTCGCCCGGGCGACCAAACCGGTTCAGTGGCCAGATGATCCACTCGACACGCGAGCGCAATAAACCGAGCGGCACGGGGCCAAACTCGCGGCTATCGCGGCTCTTAGCCTCAGCACGCAAGGCATGCGCCTCTCTAGGCTGCAGCGCACTCGCGTCGCCTTCCACCCATGCATGGTTCGCGGGGATCGTGATGGTGAGCCATGCGCCGCTCGCATGCTCTTCTGTCTCATGTGCAAGCGCACGTAGCGCATGGTGGTAAATGTTGGTGTACGCCATGGACGTCACGCCGTGCTCCTCGCCCTGGAGCGGCGCCGGTGCCAAATCGACGCCGCGCGGCACCCACAGCCGCACTGTGTCACCTCCGAGCGCAAGAATACGCTTTGTAATGAGCAGGTTGGGGTCATTCGGAGAGTAGAGCGTGACGATGTCCCCCTTTTTGAACGAGTGCATCGCCGGCGCGAGGCGGTTGAGCAGCACAATGTCGGTCGGAGGCACCTTGCTCGGGTATAACGCTTGGAGGGGATCCATAGGGTTGAACGTCGGCTAGGTCAGTCAGGGTACCTACCGACATGCTCGTGCCTTTGACACTCGCGATGCTCACCACATGCCCGGTGACAAACAGCGCAACGGGGACCCACGCTACCAGGTGCCAAAAGGTGCGCGACAGCGTCGGCGCCGGCGGTTCCTCGGCATGCGGTGGGGGCGTTTGCGTGGCAAAGAACCGGTACGTGCCGTTTCGCGACGACACACTACTCCGACGCGCCTGCACGCCAAGCATGCAGGCCGCCCTTTGGCCACGGCCCATCGCGCGGGGCAGGCTCATGGAACGTTTAGTAAAGTGGCACGGCGCACTACGCTGAGCTCGGTGGGACGCACGCACAGCGCCTTTAGCGCGACGCTAGGCACACGGCATGCACGGGGTTGTGCATAAGGCCCTACACCACAGCGCCTACGTGACACGCTATTTGGTCATTTTCGGACGCGAGTGCCAGCGCGATGCCAGACCCAGTGCCTCCATCTCCTGCAGCACGGGGCCTGACAATTGAACATGCTTCGTGTTCGGGTTCGCAAAGAACGACTCGATCATGCGGCTCCCACGGCGCATCATATACTCGACGGTAGTAAAGTCACGCTTGGAGATGCCACCACCCTGATGGGGATGCCGGAAAAAGTGCCGCAGGTAGAGCAGGAATTCGTGGCGTGCATCCTACCGATTAGCCATGCTTCCTGCACGTACCTCGGGCTTAGTCCGGATCAGACGGAGGCCTTTGCGGTAGAGCGCAAATACCGCCTTTTGCGACTGAGAATAACGTTTCATTGTATGCTATAGCTGTGCGGCGAAGCAAACCACAATGTGCAGACCAGAGATCAGGCCACGAGTATCCTACTCGCCGCCATATACGTCTCTGTCCGTCCTTGCTCTTGTTCGCAAGATAGAGGAGAGAAAGCAGAAGTAGGCCCTCCCTCCCACAATAAGCGAACGTGAAATGAGTAAGAAGCGCAATGAACGACCGCGGCGCATTTTGAGTGCGCCGCCCACGTGGCGCTCGCCCTATCGCTTGATGTCTCTCTTGCGTAGCCCCGTATCTGGTTGGCTTCGTGCATTGCGCCCGACTGGACTCCGCTCGTACACGATGGCATCCTCTCCCTCTTCGTTTATGCTGAACCACACGCGCCTCGGTGTCGTGCAGCTCGGACAAACTAGCCCAGACAAACAGTTTAATCTGAAGCACGCGCGCGCGGCCGTGCTCAAGGCTGCGACCCAAGGGCCACTTTCGGGCGCCGACATGGTGATCCTGCCAGAATGCTTCAATTCGCCCTATGGTGTGAATTTCTTTGAAAAATACGCTGAGGCGCTGCCGGGTCTGTTCGAACAGGTGAAGCAGGGCGGCACGACCACGACCTATGAAGGTCAGACCCAGTGGGCGATTGACAATAAGGACAATGCGCACCCGATTACACCCTCCGAAGACCTCTTGCAGGCGAGCGAGTCGGTCTCGATGCTGAGTTCGGTTGCAAAGGAGGCCGGTGTCGTACTGATCGGCGGGAGTATCCCTGAGCGCGACAGTCAAGGCAATCTGTACAACACCAGCCTTGTGTTTGACAAACAGGGCCGCATCATTGCCATGCACCGCAAAATTCATCTTTTTGATATCGATATCCCCGGCAAGATGACTTTCCAGGAGAGCGAGACGCTCACAGCAGGCAAGCAGATCACCGTGTTTGACTGTGGTACGTGTAATCCTCACACAGAATTTGGTCGTTTTGGTCTGGCCATTTGCTATGACTTGCGCTTCCCCGAAATTGCGATGGTCTGTGCGCGCCTAGGAGCCGGCGCGATGTTGTACCCTGGCGCGTTTAATACCACGACGGGACCGCTGGCATGGGAGCTGTTACTTCGTGGGCGTGCCGTGGACAACCAGGTTTACACGGTGGGATGCTCGCCTGCCCGGCCCACGGAGGGCTACCCCGCATGGGGTCACAGCACGGTCGTCGACCCGATCGCGCAGGTGGTTGCGACATGTGGTGAGGAAGAGACGGTGATCTGGACCACGCTTGATCCTGAGCGTGTCCGCGAGGTGCGCAAGATTGTGCCCGTCTCCTCGCAACGCCGCTTTGACGTGTACCCCAACGTAGCCAAGTAGTGTGCAGGGGCCAATGTATCACGTGACTATACCTTGGCGCCATTCTTCTCCAGCACCATGGCGGACAAACAGGCGAAGCGCGAGCGCTTTGAGGGCGTGTTCAGCAGGATTGTGGACGAGCTGCTCGGCTACATGAAATCGCAGAACAGTATGTATTTGAATTATACTCACCTAGTGCCGGACGATGCGATTCAGTGGTACAAGCGCAACTTGGACTACAACACCCCGGGCGGTAAGCTGAACCGCGGTCTGTCTGTGGTCGACACGGTCGACCTGCTCCTGTGCACGGATTCCGATGGAAAGCGCACCCGCGAGCTGAACGATGAGGAGTACACTGAGGCGGCCATTCTTGGATGGTGCATTGAGCTGCTCCAAGCGTACTTCCTGGTCGCCGACGACATGATGGACGCCTCGATCACGCGTCGCGGGCATCCGTGCTGGTATCGCGTGGAGGGTGTTGGTAACATCGCGATCAACGATGCGTTTATGCTCGAGGGAGCCATCTATTATCTTCTCAAGCAGCACTTCCGCACGAAGCCGTACTATGTGCACCTCCTGGAGTTGTTCCATGACGTGACGTTCCAGACGGAGCTGGGTCAGCTGATTGATCTGATCACGGCGCCTGAGGATGCTGTGGACTTGTCCAAGTTTTCGCTGGACAAGCACCACCTGATTGTCGTTTATAAGACGGCGTTCTACTCCTTCTATCTTCCGGTTGCGCTGGCGATGCGCATGTGCGGTGTGAACGATGAGTCACTGTATCAGCACGCGCTTGACATTCTCCTTCCCCTGGGTGAGTACTTCCAGGTGCAGGACGACTACCTGGACTGCTACGGCACACCCGAGATGATTGGCAAGATCGGTACCGACATCCTTGACAACAAGTGCTCGTGGAACATCAATGTCGCGCTTAAGAATGCGACACCCGAGCAGCGTAAGGTTTTGGATGAGAACTATGGTCGCAAAGACTCGACGTGCGAGCAGCGTGTCAAGGACGTGTTCAACGCGCCTAACATCGACCTCAAGAAGCGTTTTGCCGACTACGAGAATGAATCGTACGACCGTATTCATAAACTGATCGATGCGCTCCCCGAGAGCTCGGGCCTGAAGCGCTCCGTGTTTGTGGCCTTCTTCGAGAAGGTGTACAAGCGCAGCAAGTAGTCACATTCATTCTTAGTCAGCGGAATTCGCCGTGCGCGTTCCACTTTTTTTTAGGCGCACGATCATGGGCCTGGCCGAGCAGCGCAAAAAGCAGCGGCTCGTCGGATCGGCGACCACCCGCAACCATGCCTGGTTGAATGATACCTCGCTGCCTGGCCAGCGTCTGATGGCGTCTATGGGCTGGGCTCCGGGAACTGGGCTTGGAACATCAGGCCAGGGCATGGCGACGAACCTAACCGTGGCCATGAAGCTCGACAACAAAGGGATTGGCGCCCACCGCCACGAGAAGGAGGCCCGTGAACAAAACAATCCCGATGCATGGATTAGTGCTGGTGATGACCTGGGCTCGCTGTTCGAACGTCTGAATTCGGCCAATTCGCCCGCTCCGGTGTCTCCTGCGAGCCCTGCGAGCCCTGCAACCTCCGCAGCGGTACCGCCAGCCTCGATGCCAGCTGTTTCCCGCCTTGCGTACGTGTTACCCTACTCACACAGTCATCGTGCCAAGTTCCGCCGTGCCAAGGCTATGGTCAGTACGGACGCATCGCGCATGAACGAGATTTTGGGCATTAGCAGCGCGGAGAGCAGCGCGCGGAATTCGCCAGCACCTGCATCCGAGTCGCACGCATCGCCTACGGTCAGTGCAGCGCCGATGCCTGCGAAACGCAGTCGCAAAGACAGCGAAGAGGATTCGTCGGAGACGTCGGAGCCTGCCGTCACCAAGAAAAGCAAGAAGAAGGGCAAAAAAGACCCGGAAGATCTTACAAAGGCGGAGCGCAAGCTGCAAAAAGCGCAGGCGAAAGAAAAGCGCAAGCGCGAGAAGCGCGAGAAGCGCGAGAAGAAGGCTAGTGCCGCGCAGGGGGCTGAACGCACCGACGAACACACCAAGGACAAGTCGAAGAAGACCAAGAAGGCGAGTCGTGCCAGCCGTGAAGATGAGTCTGAGTCTACGAACGCAGAGCAACCAGAGGCGCCGACCGACACGGTTATGGAAGAATCCAACTTTATCGTCTCACCTGGTGGCCAGTTTGTCTTCCAGTACCTGTCGAACAAGCTTATGCGGCGGCGTGCGGAGGTGCAATTGCGCCGGCGTGAAGCAGGCAAATGGTGGTAACTTGTAATAGTACTGTATTTGTATGGAAGAGGGCAAGGTCGTCTCATGCCACGATGGTGCAGGAGCAAGGATTATTCCTCATAGTGTCTCAGTCCTGCGGCTTTTCGCAGTGGGATGTGAATCAAGCCAGCAGTGGACCACGCATGTTGTTACCGGGGAAAGATCGCCGGATCACTGCACCTTCGCGGGATCCGACGGGGGAACACTTGCGTCCAGCGTTTTCTTCAACTGAATGTCGTCCTGCATCGACATCATAGACGACTCAATGAGAGGCTTGAAGATGTATACGCCCGATGCAACACCAACGAGAGCCGCGACGAGCGGGGCGCCGAGTCTCTGGAAACTCGACATGGCTGTAGAAAATTATTTGCGCTCCACCTCGCACGGTCTTCCCGCCGAATTCGCGATGAGCGCTCCGGTGGCTGCGTACCGTCGTTTGCGGCACCAGCTGCGTCCGCACCAGTACAACCTGGTCTTTTTCCTGTGGATTGGCCTGGTGATGCTGAGCGGCACGCTGTACTCGATCTACTACCAGACGTATCTCTTCAATACCGAGTACTCCGCGACTCGAGCCCTGGACTATACCGCGGCCAAGGCGATGCAGGCCGACGTCCCGTCGATGTTTGCGGACCGTCGCAACTGGATGAACACGCTGTTTGTGAAGCGTGCCTGGTTCTGGAACACACTCGTGGTCCTGTTGGTCGCCGTGACGCTCGACCCGGCTTCGGGCGGCGTGCGTGGCGAAAAAGCGCGCGGGGTGGTGTTCCGCGGCCCGCAGACCTGGCTTGAGGTGCTGGGCCTGAAGCCGGTAGTGCGGTGGGTCGAAGCGACGATTGGATGGGGTACGTTCCGTGACTTACGCAGTGTACGTGTCGACCACTGACCAGCAGACTCGTGACGCAATGGTGCTTTGGCCCCAGCATCATCGACCGCATCATGGCCCACACGGGGGGGCAGTGCATGATCAATGCAGTGACCGTCGACCCGTCGCTGTGCTACACTCGCACGTCGCTAACCGGCGTGTCGAACCCCCGGTTGTTCGCGCAGCTGCCCGAGGCCGTGCAGGAGATGGGCCTGACGCATCCACTGTACGCCGGCTGGCACGGGGGTCACGACGTGAGTGGGCACACGTTTATCCTGGTGCTTGGCATGCTCCTGCTGATCGAGACGCTGATTCCATTTGTGCCGTACGTGCTGCCCTCCTTCTCGTATTTCCGCGAGTCGATCCCGCATGCACTGTACGCGACCAACAATGTATTCCGCGTTCCGTCCAAGCGTGCACGCATCGTCAACATTGCCGTGATGACGGTGGCAATGCTTATGCTGACACTGTGGAGCTCGATGCTGTTCCTCACCTCGGTCTACTTCCACCATCCCGGCGAGAAAATCACCGGTTTTCTGGCTGCCGTGGCCGTATGGTTGCTGATGCCGAAGCAGACGGTTCTGCACTGACCTCCGTACTGCGCTGGCGCCACTCCAGTCGGAGCATCTCGAGCGCGTCGCTTGGATCAACCCACGATCCGACGTCGTCGCCGAGCGCCGTACGCGAGTATTCCTCTTGCGCATTAAACACAAGATCCCGTAGTGCTTCCCATTCGTCGACAAACGCGGGCGTGAGGCGCGCAGGTACCAGCACGAGGGTACGTGGCGGCGAAATGTTGTCTCGAGCAGCCTCGAGCGAGGAGACGACGAGGGCGGCCCGTTCGGACGCCGCGCGGTAGGTAAGGTGCGCGATGCGGCTCGCAGGCTGATCGAGCATGAGGCGCTCGAGGTGCTCTTCGATTGACAGCTCGTCGTCGTCGAGCGCAAGCAGCTTGCGCAGCACCCAAACGTCGCGCGTGGTATCACCATAGTCCTTGGGCGAGGTATATTGCAGGGTGCGCAGCGCCGGCAGCCGGCGAATTGCCTCAGCCTCAGTCACGGACAGGTTAATGTCGCATATTGTGAGCGACTCGACCTTTCGAAAGATTGGCGCGTCGAAGCCGCAGATGAAGCTGTGGGGATTTACACTCGTGAGCCGCACGGGCTGACACGCTGTGCCGTACGAGTGTACGATTGCCTTGGACACGAGTGAGCCACTCAGCGCGACATCTTGCAGGCGGCGGCATGCACGCAGTACCAGCCGCGTGTTGGCGTAGACTTCCTCGCGGAGCTGGTCGAGGTACGCCGAGTCGCCGGGCAGCGGCACCGACAGAATCGACAGTAGATCGGAGCGCGCGGTACGAGGTCCGATCCATACTGCTCGTACGGTGCGCGCCACGTCGGGGTGCGCGCGCACGAGCTGCGCAAAGCTCCCGAGTGCGGATGACGTATACAGTTCGACGCGGGTATAGACGATCGGGTGCAATGCCTTGCGGATGCCCGAGTTGAGTGCGAGCAGGCGTGCAGCCATGCCCTGATCCAGGAGAAACGCTTCATGCAGGATGCCCATGAGCACCTCGAATGGCAGCGGCGTGCGCTGCAGCGCCGCCGGTACCGCCTCCGGCGCCGTCTGGGCCGTCTTACGCGGCCTGCTCCGCCGTTTCATGGACCGTGCGTGGAGGGAAGGTCGGGGCTACGTCTATCGGGGATCGATCGGGCCACGCTAAAACGGCCGGAGCGGTTTGGTGTGCGCAAAGTTGAGGCTCCAGCGCGGTGACGTTTGCGATTCGGAGTGCCGCGAGAAGAACTGGCGCGCCTTGGCCATCGGTGCCGACTTTCCCTTGGGACGCGCAGGCTCCGGCGCGTCCGCGGTGGGCTGCCGCGTCTCCTGCAGGGCCGTCGAGGGGCGTGGCAGCGGCGGGGTGGTCGTTGGCGTGGTCGAGGCCGGACCCTGCGGTGTCGGCGCGCGTGGCGCCGCGGCCGGACCCTGCGACGTCGGTGCACGCGATGCCGCGGCTGAGGCCGAGGCACGCGGGGCCGTGGGCGCAGGCTTCCGGGGCGTGCGTCCATCGGTGCCTGTGGGCGGCCTTGGTGCACGCATGCGCGGCGCACTGCCGGGCGTCGGGGGTGACGGCCGCGACGCCTCGGCTGTTTCTGACACAGTGGTGCGCGGCCGGGGCGGTGCACGGCCAGCCTGGGAGCGTGGCGGGGGCATGCGCGCGCCGGGTGCCTGGTCGTCTGCGACCGCAGCGCGCACCGTCGACGTGGCCGTTGCAGCGGCCGACTTCGTGCTGGGCTGTGGCAGGCCGTGGAACTCGTTGGCGGCTGCATATGCGGCCTGCGCCCATGCTGGCGGCATGTCGAGTTTGTGTGCAACAATCGTTTGGAGCGCGCGGAGCCACTGGCGCATTTCCGCGTCGGTGTCGGCAAAGAAGTAGATCTTTTCGCCGTCGTGGAACACGATACGGAACGAGCGTTTCTCGGGCAGCATTTCGTCCATGTCCTCGAGGTCTGCACCAAGCGACGCGCAGTCCTCTACCACAAGCGCCTGCATGAGGTCGATGCGTGTTGTGGGCCGCTTGGTCACCTCGTTGAAACAGATCAGGTTGAGGCCCATGATGCGCATCGGGCGCCGGCGCCACGTCTTGCAGTCGCCGCCGAGCTGCGTAAGGGTGCCCTTGTAGGTCGTCCCGGATCGGTGCCAGGCGAGGTTGTTCATGCTGAGCTCGCACTCGGCCAAGTTCTTCGGCAGCTCGTCCTGCATCGATATCGGCAGCGGTGGCAGGTAGAACAGGCGCAGGCGCAGCGTGCCCCGCGGCTTGGTGAGGTTCGCCGTAAACGCGCGGTGGCGCTCGGCGCTCATGCCCCCCGCCTGGGTGCCGGACGCCGCGTCGTCGCCGACGGGGCGCACGGGCACGTCGAGGAGCAGCGAGCGCGCAAAGCATTTGCCTTTGACCGCGTCGAGGCTCACCATCGAGCGCCCCAGCGCCCCTTGCCGGTTCGTGTAGTGCAGCATCGTCGGCACACGCACCCTGCTCAAAAAGCGCCCGCGCGACGTGCCTGCCGTGCGCGTGGAGAATGGGTGCAGCAGCCGCCCGACGCCCGTGCGCGGTGCACCGTGCGCGGTGCGTGCACCGATCATGCCGTCCTCGGGGACGGACTCGACCAGGTGGTCCGCGTGGTCGAGCAGCAGCGTGAAGCTCAGCTCGAGGTCCGGGTGCTCAACCAGCTCGAACTCTTGCTGGATGGGGCACAGCCCATCGGGACCCGCGCGCAGGTCCGAGGAGGCAGTCTTGACCATGTGGATGCCATTGTCCAGCACACAGTAGAACGACGTCGGCTCCTTGGGCAGCGGCAGTGCACTGGGGATGAATGCATCAATCAGCACAAACGTGCGCCCGGTCGTCATTTCGCCCGGTGGCGCAGGCGGCGGCGCATCATTGCCCGACACCCGGCGGAACGCATTCACCTCGTTGGGCTTGCGCAGCTTCTGCCACGGCCGCTCATCCACGGCGTGCATCGCAAAGGTCGGGCGTTGCGCCAGCTCGGGGCTGTTCGACTGGAACACGCCGCGGTTGTACACGCGGTACTTCTGGTCGCTCTCCGTGACGATGCGCGACAGCTCGCGCTCGAGAAAGTGGCTGAAGGGCCCTTCCTCGGCAGGCGGGGCGGGCGCAGCAGCCTCCGCCTCGGCGGGCGCGGCGGGCGCAGCAGCCTCCGCCTCGACGGTCGGCGCCCCCTCCGCGGCGCCTTCCTCGCCGCCATCCGTAGAGTGGAACTCGGTGGGCGACGCAGCCGAGGTCGGCGAGGTGGCTCGCGCCTCGACCTCGGCAGAGTGCTCCTCAAACCACGACGACTGCCGCGCAATCTCGGGCGGGACGGACGCCGTACCAGCCGCCACAGGTGCGCTCGCCGCCTCGGTGCGCGGCCCGCGCGCCGACTCGCTCGCGCGCCGCTTCAGGTCCGACTCGATCTGCGTAAGCGGCGACGCAAGCGACCGCCGCTCGTCGAGCGACGCCCGTGTCTTGGAGACCGGACCGAGTTCGCGCAACGGCGCAACGTGCACGCGCAGCGGTGGTGCAGGGCCGTCATGGCGCGAGGTCGCGCGCTTCGATGCCTTGGCGGTCGGCGTGGGCGCTGTGGAAGGCGCCGGGCGGGTATACGATGGTCCCGCAGGCTCCGCGACAGGCGCAGCAGGCGCTTCGGCCGCGACTTCGCGCGCCTCGGGCTCGGCGTGTGGTAGCTCGGGCGTGCGCTCCACGGGCAGGCCCTGGCGCCGGCGGTCCATGCGCTGGCGCACCGCATCACGCGTAATGTGCGGCCGCACTGTACGGACGGGCATCTCGACGGCCTTGCGCGGCGGGGACGACTCCACCGGCAACAGCCCTTCCAGAGTGATCGGGCTCCAGCTCGGCAGTTTCGGCAGATCCGGCGAGGCAAGCTTCGGAGCGGGCGGCGGCGCAGGTGGCGACGCTGACTCGGCATGATCAAGGCGGCGAATCGATGGACTGGTCACCATATGCACATCCGGCACCGGCGCAGCGGCCTCAGCGGTGTGGGGAACCTCGGCTGGCGGCGTGTGTCGTTCGTCGGGGGGCGCAAGGAACTCGTCCTGGAGCAGTGCATCGACAAGGTTCTCGACGCGCTCGGCAGCCATCAAGCTGCTCGTGTCCTGCCGCTCGTATGACACGTCGGGACGCTCCAGCACGGTGCGCTGCGTCTCATCAAACGACGGCTCGTCGCGTGCCGATGCCGCACCCAGGCCCAGCGAGGCGGCATCGCTCGTCGAAGTAATGGGCGGTGCCAGTCCGCCGTAGCTCATCGCTGGCGCGGCCAGCGCCGGTGCCGGTGCCGGGACCGGTGAGGGTGTCGAGGCTGGCACCGGGGAAGGCGCCGAGGCCGACGTCGCACTGCGGTCAACGGGCGGCACCACATCGCTCGACACCGCATCCGGTTCGGCACTAGGAAGCGCCTCCAGTGGGCGCTCCAGCATCCGGTCGACGTTCGCCGACATCTCCGAGCCACTGTCGCCCGGCGTCGAGGAAGGCCCGACGACGGTCGTCACCGGCAGGCCCGGTGCATACGACTCTGTGACCACCGTGGTCGTGTGGGTGTGCGTCTCCGGCTCTTCCGTATCTTGAACGTAGGTTAGCGACACGCGCGGCACCGACGGTGCGCCGGAATCGGCGCGCGCGAGTGTTGTGGGGGAGGGTGCGCGGCCTTCAAACGACTCGTCGAGCAGTGTATCGACGGCGGTCGGTGCCGTGGACTGTGCCATGTTGTGCACGGCTCCTGAGACAGCCGTGGGAATGGGCGGCGCCTCGCGCGAGGGGATGGGCGTATCGTAGGCGGCCGGAGCCATCGCTCCCCTGCGCTGGTCGCCCCGTGCCTGGGGCTCTTCGGGTGTCTCAGGGATGGCCGCTTCGCGTCTCGGAATGTCCTGCAGGAATGAGGCGGAGCCGCCCGCGCGCGGCATGCGCACATATGCGTCGATGATCGCAGGCGCGACCTGCGAGTCGCGGGAGACGTCAAAGTCGATCGACGCGTCTGCAGCGCTCCAGCTCTCATCGCCCGGTTTCGGCGGCGAGTATTGCTCAAGTACATCGTCAATTACCAGTCGGTCGCGCGTCGCTAGAGACGGCAGCATGCCTGGGCGTCGGAACGGCGGCTTGACCGACCGCAGTTCGGAGGCCGGCACGTCCCCCGCGCCCGCGTACCGCGCCGGCGACGGCTCCGGGACATCCTCGACGACGATGCCGAGGCCCAGTCCACTGTTTGACTCGTTCGTACCCATGGGAGCGTCAGAGGTGGGTGCGCTACTTGGCATCGCACGCACCGCGCTCGGCTCAGACGAACGCATATCGAGGCCCAACGCGAGGAACAACACTCGGCGCGTCGAGGTATCACGTGATTTCATGCTGCGAAGACTCGCGACGCTCGCCGCGCCGGTGCACACGGTGGTGATCGGCGGCGGGCATGCGGGCGTCGAGGCAGCCGCAGCGTCGGCGCGTACAGGTGCATCGACAGTGCTTCTGACCACCAAAGCAGACACCATCGGCGAGCTGAGCTGCAATCCTAGCATGGGCGGCATCGGCAAGGGGACCCTCACACGCGAGACCGATGCGCTCGGCGGTCTTGCAGGCATCGCGGCCGACGCAGCGGCGATCCAGTTCCGCATGCTCAACCGTTCAAAAGGCGCGGCAGTACATGGGCCGCGTGCGCAGCTTGACCGGTATTTGTACAAAACGCATATCCAGCGCGCCTTGCGTGAGGTGCCGCACCTCTCGATTCACGAGGCGCACGTTCACGGCCTTGCGCTTGATTGGCATCCAGCGCCCTCCGGCGAGGCACAGGCGTCCGTGCGTGGTGTTTCTCTCTCAACAGGCGAGGTCATCCCATGTGAGCAAGTCGTCCTGTGCACTGGCACTTTTCTGGCTGCCTCCATCCTGCTTGGCAAGCAGCGGCGCCCGGCGGGGCGCATGCTCCCAATGCCCAGCCGCGGAGACGAGCCCAGCACTGAGGGTCTGAGCGATGCCCTTGCGCGTGCAGGGTTTCAGCTCGGTCGCCTCAAGACCGGCACACCGGCCCGCATCGATGCGGCGAGCGTCCAGCTCGGCGCGCGGTTTCCGGGTGAACAGGGCCGCCTACCTCGCTCGCCCGCCCTAGAAGCGGTGCCTGGCGATCAGGTTCCCGCGCGCTTCTCGTACCTCGACACGCCCATCCACCCAAATGCTCACATGTACACGTTCGGCACACGGACCACGCCGACAACGCACGCCATAGTGCGGGAGCAAATCGAGCGTGGAGAGGACTACGAAATGACGAAGCTCACCGGTCCTCGGTACTGTCCTTCCCTCGAGGTCAAGGTGGTGCGTTTTGCTCACAAAGAGTCCCACCCCGTGTGGCTTGAGCCTGAGGGGTTCCTCGACACGCCACAGGGCGACGGCCACGTTCTCTACCCCAACGGTTTGTCGTGCTCGTTGCCACCCGAGGTCCAGGAGCGCATGATCAGATCAATCCCTGGCCTCGAGCAAGCTGTAATGCTTCGTCCAGGATATGCGGTGGAATACGACCACATTGACCCCCGCGAGCTGCTCCCCACGCTCGAGAGCCGCCGGATTCGCGGGCTTGCCCTGGCGGGGCAAATTAACGGTACGACAGGCTATGAAGAGGCTGGCGCTCAGGGTCTCGTTGCTGGGCTCAATGCCGGGCTGCGTGCGCAGCGGCGCCCCGAGGTGGTGTTGGGGCGCGCAGACGCGTTTGTCGGGGTGATGATTGACGACCTGCGTATCCAAGGTGTGCAAGAACCCTACCGCATGTTTACGTCGCGCTCTGAGTACCGCCTCTCGATTCGTGCCGACAATGCCGACCTTCGCCTTACGCGGAAATTGCTCGCTCAATACCCCGACACCGTGAGCGCCGAACGCCGCGCGGCACTGGAGCGCGTTGAAGGCGACCTGGCATACGGCATGCATCTGCTTCGGGCAGCCAAGATGACGTCAAGCCGGTGGGCACAGTATGGTCTCGGGGTGGACAACGACGTACGGACGTTAACTGCGCTGGATGTGATGCGCCGTCCACACGCCCGTATCGTGTCGCTCTTGGAAGTCGTTCCTGAGTTGGCGGCGCTACCTGCCAGCACCCTGCAGCGCCTCGAGACCGAGGCAGTCTACCTGCCGCTGCTGGAGCGGCAGCAGGCTGAAATTGAAATGCTTGCGCGCGATGAGCGCGTGCCTATCCCTCCCTCGCTCGATTATGGGCGCCTTGATGGCCTAAGTCGTGAGATGCGCGAGCGTTTCGAGCATGTGCGGCCACGTACGCTCGGCGAAGCAAAGCGCATTGCAGGGTGCACACCGGCATGCTATGCCGTGCTTTGGCGACACTGCCATGCAGACGCGCTCAGCGCGCCGCGCGCCGAGCTCCGGCACAATGCATAAGCCAGGCATTTACTGCGACTGCGACGGTCTTGGTAGATGTTGCCGTAGGCCACCGCACTAGATACCCTTCCTCTCCGCCGTACGGCGCACGCGCGCCTTCTGGGGCGCCCCAGGTGCGGTATCTGACTAAGCGAGATGCCACCACGAAGGAAGCAGCCTGCTCGAGTGGAGAAGCCGCGGAGCGGCCGTGCGGACGCGGCGCAAGCGCCGGAGCCTGCGCCGCCCGAGCCCCGGCTCGACCCCGATGCGATGAAGAAAGTGCCCATCAATTACACGCCGGAGCGCAAGTACCCCTTGCGGGAGCTAGGCATGCTCGCGGCGTTTGTTGTGGTGCTAATTTCCTTTACGCTGCGGATGCACTACCAGCTGCCCACGCCCATGGAGGCGACCACCCCCGCCGCGCCGAAGCCTGTCAACCCGGCTTCTGACGCATGGTATGCGGCGCTGCTTTCCGGCAAACACGATGCCGCCTCCTTGCCGATGTACGACCCTGCGAAGGTCACGTCGACTGCGCCCGTGCAGGGTCCGCTGTACCACTACTTCTCGGAGGGCAATACTATGCTCACGATCCAGCACCTGTCGGAGGACATTGGCTTCCGTATTGTCGGTACACAGCAGCACATTGATGCCGAGGAATGGCTGAGCGGTATCCTGTCGCGCTACGTTGGTGCACACGACACTGGCAAGGGCGCCTACAAGACGCACGTTGAGCTCTTTACGCAGTTTGGCGACGGTGCGCATCGTTTTGACATTTTGGGCCACCCTGTGTGGAAGCAGTACTATTCTATGTCGAACCTGATCGTGCGCATCTCCGACGGAACACCCGAGTCGCTGGAAAACACTCTTCTGATCAACGCGCACATCGACAGCACGCTGCCGACGCCTGGTGGTGCGGACGACGGCGCAGGCGTGGCAATTATGATGGAACTGTTGCGTGTGCTGACGCTGCCCGGAGCGCCGCGTGTGCGTCATGGCATTGTGCTCCTGTTCAATAATGGCGAAGAATCGCTACAGGATGCGTCGCATCTGTACATGACGCAGCACAACGAGACGAACCGGAATGTCCGTGCAGTGATCAACCTTGAGGCGTGTGGCGTTTCGGGCCCAGAGCTGCTGTTCCAGGCGACCAACGCGGAGCTAATTCGTGCGTACAGCAAAGTGCCGCACCCCTTTGGCACGGTGCTGGCCAGCGATGTCTTCTCATCAGGCCTGATCATGTCTGATACCGACTTCCGCCAGTTTGTCGAGTATGGATATGGCCTGCCTGGTCTGGACATGGCGATTGTCGGCTCGTCGTACCTGTACCACACGCGCCTCGACCGGCCCGCCCATATTGAGCGCGGCGTACTGCAGCACTTTGGCGAAAATGTCTTTTCGCTGATGGACACACTTGCACTGCAAGAAGACTCGGCGCTGCCCAAGGTGCGCCGGTGGCCTTTCCGCGCCAAGCAGATCCTGCCTGTGTACTTCTCCGTATTTGGGCGTTACTTGTTCCAGATGGCGCCCAAAATGTTCAAGGGCACAGTGATTGGCATGTCGCTTGCGGCCAACTTTTTCCTGAGCGCGATCAACTCGAGCGAGACACGCGTTAGTGCGATTCACTATGCGCTGCTGTGTGCCCTTGGTGTGATCGGCAATCTGCTCGCGGCGCTCCTCGGGGCAAACACCGTGGCGCTGGTGCTGCGTACACTGAACCGGCCCATGGCATGGTATGCGCACGAGTTCTATGCGATGCTCCTCTACATCCCGCCGGCGCTTGCAGCGATCGTCGCGGTGCAGTTGGGTCTGCACTACCTCGTGGAAAAGACGCGCCGGCCCTACCTGGAGCACGCGTCGTTCACCGGAAGTTACCTGCTATTTACGTTTGGTTTGCTACTGATGAACATGTTTGGCCTCGGCTCGGCCTACCTGATGCTGCTTGCCGCGCTCTCGAGCCTCGTGCCGATCACGCTCAACGATGTGGCCATTATTGGTCTTGACCGGCTCGCGAGTGGTCAGGTGCCGCCGGACCGCCGCGTGGTGTTTGTCACCTACTTCTTGGCGGTGATCGCCGCAGCGACGCTTGGCGTCGATGGCTTGTGCTCGTTCCTCGACCTGCTTGTACCGCTTATGGGGCGCATGGGCAAGGAAGTGCCGGTCGACTTTGTGATTGCATCGCTCGTCGCGGCGCTCACGACGCTCAACACCGCGTGCCTGGTGCCTCTGACGCATCGTTACGGTGCATCGTTTATGCGCCGCACGATGATGGTGCTCTTGGCTGGCAGCGTGCTGGCGACCGCCTTCTTCGCTGTGCCCGGCGTGCCGACGTTTGACAAGCTGCACCCCCGCCGCCTGCTGGTGCACCACGTGGAGAACATCACGAGCGGTGAGTGGCACGTCGCAATGAGCACGCTTGACGCTGCACCTACGAACACAGCCATGATGCGCGACATTGAGGATGTGCTGCTCCAAGGCGAGGCACCGACTCGCCTTTCGTGGGAGAATGCCTCCGTATCGGCAGACATGGACGTCCTCTTCCCGCTGACACACTTTATCGACAGCACACGCGTCGCCCTCCCCGCGACACCGGCACGCACCGCCGCGTCCCGGAACGTGGCGCGCTGGAGTGACTTCCGACTGACATGCGCGTCCGAGGTCGACGAGGTGAACGCTACGCGCAACATCCAGCTGCACCTGCACCACCCGGCACTCGCGTGGTCGACCGTGTCGTTTGACGCCGACGTCATCGACTGGGATTTCCCTGCGCCGCCGCCCGAGGGCATGCGCCGTCACCACCTCAAGGATGTATCGCGCCTTGGCGCAGATGATTGGACGATGCGCCTCGTGGTGCGCATGACGCCCGAGCAGCTGGCGGCGTGGCGTGCGGACAGCAGCAAGAAGAAGCGCGAGACACTGCGCCGCTCGCCGCCGACGCACGTCTCGACACCGCACAGCGAATGGCGCATGCCTGTGCACTATTCGAGTCTAGATGCATGGGGTATGTATCCGCACCACAAGGACACCAGCATGGATCGCTTGTCGATGCAGACGCTGCGCGACATGGATACGTTGCTCCAGACCAAGTATCCAGAGGTGGACGCGATGCTCATGAGCGTCATTGCTGGTGTCGCTGAATGCTAGCCAGTCCACCGTAGTTGGACAAAATGCGCGCTACTCGCGCAACGTGCTCCCGATGGAAAAAGGAAAGGGCATCAGACTCGCGTCGGTCACCGCCGGCAGCTGTGCCTGATGCTCGTTCGCGAAGGTGAGCGCGGCCACTGTGTCAGCCTGGCACATACATAGGAAGGGGCTCAACTCCGGCTTCAAACTCCTCTGTGCCGCTTCGTACACAATGCGCACACTGAGCAGCCACTGCTCGAACGCCTCGGGGAGCGTCTCGAGCGCCTCGTCGCGCGTCAACACACGTCGAGCCTGTCCGCCCCGTGCATCCGACTTACCGCCCGCTAGTGCAGATGCAAGCCAGGAATAGGGTGAGTGGAAGATGGGATACGATGACGGCTTGCGGTTCTGAGCGGTAGGCGGCGCAGACGGCGACCTCGGCGTTTCGGCTGGCTCATGCCAGGACACAAGAATGTCAACGAGCGCTGTGCCCTCGTGCTTTACCTCTTCATCTGTTCGCGCAAGGATCTCTGCAGTGCTTTCGGCTACACGCTTCTGGATCGCCGCATCTAGGACATGTGGCTGCGTCAGACGACACGACGCACCAACTCCACACCGTAGAGCTCGACGGTCGATGGTTCCAATGTGCCGAGCAACCGGAAGAAAAGGACCGTGTGCAGCATGCCCTCAATCACCTCCTCGGCCTGTGCGCGCGCGAGCGTCTGGATGAGCGTGCAGTACACACCACCTCGTGCGTAAACAGCGGCGGCGCGCCGGGGCGCATCGTGGGCATGTGGAGGCGGGGTGGGGTATCTCGTCTATGGCAGGGGAAATGCGGCATGCTGCTCATAAAACGTGAGCAGTGCCTGAGGGCATCGGCGCCGCACCACGGATGTAGGGTATACAAGACGAGCCCCGTCCTTGAATGTGAGGTGGACGTAGAGCGTGGAGGCGTCGCGCTCCACACGAGTAATTTCGTCGACAAACGGCTCCCAGTCCTCGAGTGCATCGTATGTCGCACGCGGGTTAGCAGCGCCACGCGCGGGTAAGGTCTCGGTCGGAATTTGCCGGCGCCGCTTCGAGGTGTCTTGCCGTGCTGGTGAGGGATGCATAGCTGGCGACCTCGCGTCGGACGACGCGGACGCCTGTCTCCGGGACGCGCGCTGGGTGCGCGCCGAAACAGTGGAAGGGAATGGCGAAGAGCTTGCTGAAGATGTATGCGGTGGGCTCAGTGGTTCGTGTGCTGACGAGATCGTATCTGATGTGGATTCGTGTCGCGCGGCTTTCGCCTGCATTTGACGGATCCGTTGCATAGCTTCTTCCGAGGACAATGCCTGGCGTTCTGTCCAGTACTTGAACACCATATCTTCTGCGTCGATTGAGTGTTCCTGCATGAGATGCGGCACCTTACCTCGGGTTCCCAAGAAAACAAGCTGTATGGGTCTTTCCATTTGATTAAGTATTCAAATCGGTCCTGCGTCAGCACGCGCGCATACGAGTTCGGTGTTATGCCGGTGCAGGATAATTGCTTCCACAACCGCTTCTTCCATCTCGTCAGCCGCTGACGCGCTCAGCGGCGCACGTCCTTCCGACGCGGCCATGGCGTCGAAAAGGTCACGTGTTCCTTTGAGACCATGAGCCCCAAGTCGGCGGCTCGTGCGCAGCTGCGCGCGCTCGAGGCGCAGTTCTACCGGCAATTTTCAATGCCGGGAGAAGAGTCGGATGCGCGTGAACGGGCCAGCGACGACACGTCCGAGACGCATAGCGATGATGATCGGCCTTCACCCGCGCACCACAGCGATGCGCGCACTGCCGATGCCGACGATGCGAGCGAAGAGGCAAGTGATGACGACGAAGAAGAAGAAGACGACGACGAAGACGACGACGACGACGACGACGAAGACGATGACAATGAGGATGATGAGTACGGCGAAGAAGGCGAGGAGGATGCCAATGATGACGAGCTTGACGATGGCGAAGACCTCCTCCAGAGCGCCATGACGCAGCCGTCGGCGCCTTCGACGTCGGTACCTTCACGGCGACGACCGGTCGAGACGGTGGTGTTTTCCGAATCGCGTGGCGCCCCCTCCGGCGCATCGGTCCCAGCAAGTGCGCGGCGCAATTTTATGGTAAGTGTGTGTCTGATGCAGTCCTCGAAAATCGAGAAAATCAATGCGCAAGAGACAGCACCGCCTGACGCAGGTCCGGACGACGACGAGGAGGGCGAGGAGGACCAGCGTGCAAATGACCGCAAGCTTGCTGAGTTGTTGTCGACGTCACTGTTTGCGCCCGGCACGAGCACGCACAAGCGCAAACTAAACACCACGACCAACGAGACACTTGCACGGGTGATGGAGTTGTCAACGTCCGACACGCTGCATCCGCATGCAGCGGGCAGTGGGTGGGGCGAGAAGCAGCTGCGTGCCCAGGAGCTCGGGAAAATGCCCGCACGGATCCGCTCGGGCCTGCGGCGAGCGGCCGGCGAGCGGCGTGAGCGTGACATTGAGCTGCAGAAAGAGTTGGGTCTATGGAATCCCCGCTACCAGAACCACGCGCAGCTGAGCCGTGGGTCGGCCACCGAGCGTGGTTCGCGCCCGACCGAGCCCAAGAAGCGCATGCGCGGTATTGGCTCTGGCATTGGCTCGTTCCGCAACGGTACGCTGCACCTCTCCGAGGCGGACGTGCGCCGGATCCAGGGCCCTCCACGCGGCCAGGCGCGCCGCCGCGGCAAAAAAAAGTAGCCACGTGATTCTCCTTCGCATCGACCATGGCGTACCGCATTGACGCCGAGGCGGACCTGCCGCCCGCTGCGCCGCGCTTTGTCGCCGACGAGGATGAGGATGAGGGTGAGGACGACTTTGAGGGGTGGAGCGAAAGCGGCCAGCCGACGCGCGCGCTGTTCGTTGCCGACACGACCGTCTACCCTTCGCCCGAGGCGGCGCTCGCGCAGGCGCAGGCCGACGGGTGCGATGTGCGTGCGCTGGTGCGCCGCCTGCACCTGGATGCGCTGCAGGTGATCCGCCTGATCAACCATGTGCGCCGTGCGAAACTCGAGCCCGCGGACGTTGCGCAGCTGACGGGGAATGAGCCGTTTCTGCACGACGATGCAGAGCTGCAGCCGGTGCCCGGCTACGAGGACGACGGCTTGCTGCAGCTTGACCTGGACGACGACGCGGATGTTGAGAGTGATCCCGCCGAGGAGCTTGCGCTGCTGCGCCAGGCCTACCATGAGCTGCGGATACAGTACGCCGAGCGCATCGGGGTGAGCAGCGAGGATGCGCAGGGCAAAGTGGTGCCCAAGGCGCCCACCGGTGTGGATGCGCACTACTTTGAGAGCTATGCCGGACACGATATCCACCAGACCATGATTTCTGACAGCGTGCGGACGCTGTCCTATGCGCAGTTCATCCTGTCGCCCGACAATGCGCACCTGCTGCGCGGCAAGACGGTGATGGACGTGGGCTGCGGCTCGGGCATCTTGAGTTTGTTCTGCGCACGTGCCGGTGCCAAGCAGGTGCTGGCGATTGACGCAAGCGACGTTGCGACGCGTGCCGAGGCGAACGTCACGCAGAACGGCTTTGCGCATGTCGTGCGCGTTTTCCGGGGCAAGATTGAGGAGCTCGACACGGCGCTGCAGGCATATGTGGGGCAGGTCGACTTCCTCGTGAGCGAGTGGATGGGCTACTTTTTGCTGTACGAGTCGATGCTGCCGTCGGTGCTGTACGCGCGCGACCGCTACCTGTGCCCTGGCGGGACGTTGGCACCGTCGCACTGCCGCATGCTGATGGCCGCCGCGACGGACGACGGCCATGGCGTGCTGCGCGAGCGCTTCCGGTTCTGGGAGGACGTGTACGGCTTTGCGATGCCGAGCATGACGCAGGGCCTCGTGAACGATGCAGCGACCGAGGAGGTCGAGGCGTCGGCGATTGTGAGCCATGCTGCCACCATCTGTGAGCTGCCGCTCGAGACGCTCGCCGCGCGGCAGCCGGCATTTGTGTCGCCGTTTGCGCTGGAGTGCACGCGCGCATGCCCCGTGTACGGCCTGGTCGCCTGGTTCGACACCTGGTTCCTGCCCACGCCGCAGGTGCCGTCCGAGGCGCTGCCGCCGTGCCGCGTTGATCCGGTGCAGCGCAGCGAGGTGCCGGCACTCGCGCTGCGGGGCAGTGCGGTGGACGATACGCCCGCGACGCAGCGTGGGCAGACGGTGTCGTTCACCACCTCGCCGTTCGGGCAGCAGACGCACTGGAAGCAGACCGTGTTCCTGCTCAAGACGCCGATCGATGCGCAGGTCGGCACGCGCATCACGGGCGAGATCCGTGTGCACCCGTCCGAGGGCAACACGCGCGAGCTCGATGTCGAAATCCACTACGACGTCGACGACCCGCCGCGCGCGAGCGAGAAGCGCGTCAAGTCGCGGCTCGTGCAGCTGTACTCGGTGCGCTAGATAGCTACGTACATGCAACCCGCCGTGCTCAGCCACCAAGTGACTGCAGCTCGCGGCGGATCTCGGCCTCGGTGTCGATCTTCTGCAGCTGCGTCTGCTCGAGCGTCTCGCCCCGGTCGCGGCGGTCCTTGAGCTGCTCGATGGCCTTGAGCTTCTTGGACAGGTTACGCAGCCGCTTTTCCGTGGACTGCGCCTCGGCGCTCGCGGCCGACACCTCGGCGGCGCCCATGACGGGCTTGGGCGCGGGCGCCGCCGGCGCCTTGGCCGCGGGCGGCGCGCCCGGCGGCGCGCCCGGCACCTTGCCGCGGCGGCCCTTGGCGTTCGGCGCAACGTACTTGGACTGCGCCGCGGGCGGCGTCGGTGCGGGGCCCAGGTCTTCGTGGCGCCGCAGGTAGTCGGAAGTCGCGGTGCCGGCGCTGCGTGCGCCGGGCGGGCGGTAGGCGCCCGTCGGGCGCGCCGACGTCGTCTTTTTGGCAATCAGCGCAGCGGCGGCCGCGCTCGGCGTCGGTGCCGCGGGGATCGCCGCCGGGAACGCGGGCGCAGGGCCGAGCGCGGGGCGGAAGCACACCTGGTACGCCTCGTCGATCATGTCGACGTGCACGAGCTGGCCCGAGCAGTGCCACACCTTTACGCCATTCTCCACACGCAGGCGCGGCGAGAGTGTGCCGGTGAGCAGGAAGAAGCCGTTGGGCGCCCACTCGAGCGTCGTGCTATTGCTCGCGTCGAGGGTGAAGAGCTTGCCGCGCTGCAGCTGCTCGCGGTCCCAGATGTCGACGGTGCCCGCGAGGTTGCCAAAGCCCGCCAGACAGAACAGCCGGCCCTGCGGGTTGAAGGCAATCAGGTTGCGCGGCTGTGTGCCGAGCTCGGCGATGACGTTGACGCGGTACGAGAAGATGACCGCCTTGGCGGGCATGTATCCGTACAGCACGAGGAACTCGCGCGCGTTCGGGTTCCATGCAAAGTCGTGGATCGGGCCCTCCTTGTCGAGGCTCACGCGGCAGTCAAAGTCGCCGCGCGCCGAGATCATGTACAGGTTCGTCTCGCCGTAGTATGACTTGCCTGTCTGGTCGTGGTCGGTCGCGGTCATCAGCAGGAGCGAGGTGCCCGTTGCGTTCCACTTGAACGTCACCTTGTCTGCCTTGAAGAAGGACTTTTGCGCGACGTGCGTCGGCTCCGGCGTCGAGAGCGCCGCCAGCGCATAAATCTTGACAAACGCCGGGCCGCCCTTCTTCTCGGGGAAGAAGACGGCGACCGACGGGTGCGTGCCGGGCCCCAGGCGAAATGCGCCAATGTTCTCGGCACGCAGGCGCCCCACGGGCCCCTGCGTGAGCTGCTGCGGGTCGTACACCTGCAGTTCGCTGCCCGCCTGGCGCACGCAGCGCGACTCGTCCTCGGTGAACTGGAAAAAGCAGCCGTCGAGCTGACGGCGCTCAAATTCGGCGAGCTGCGCGCCGGTCTTCGTGTCCCATACGCGCAGGTTCTTGCTCCAGGAGATGCGGTCGCCCTCCCCACTCTTCACCGGGCGCTCCCATGTCGACAGGTAGGAGCCGTGCGGCGAGAAGGACAGTTCGATCGCCTTTTCGAGCGGGAGCGTGTGCCGCAGCGTGACGGCGCTGTCGTGCACCTCGTACACACACACACTGCGTGGTCAGCTACGCGCGCGCACGTACGACTTCTCGAGCGCGACGGCGAGCAGAGCGCCGTCCGGGCTGTATTGGAGCATGCGTGCGCCCTGATGGTCTCCATCAAAGCCGGACACCGGCGCAAAGTCGGGCACACCCGCGTGCACGCCGAGCCGCTTCTGCGCGCGATCTGGGTGAGTTGCGCCACGTACACGCCCACTGCACTGCGCTCACTTGCTCGGCCATCGTGGCTGGAAGACGGTGGCTTAGTCAGCGCGTGCGCCCCCCACGGGCTGCCACGATCCGCCATGCGGCGTGCGGTGCTTGCGATGGTGCTCGCTTGGGCGGCGGCGGCAGTGCTCGCCGTGCGCCCGAACGACTTCAAGGCATGCAAGGACACTTCGCTGTGTCGCCGATTCCGCGCCATTGCGGAGCACGTCGAGGCGACGGACGCACCGTCGCCGTACGCTCTCGGCGACACCGCCCACCAGGACGAGGGCGGCGCACGCCTGCGCTGGCCGGTGCACAGCGCGCTGTATCCCAACATCTCGCTTGAGCTCTCGCTGACGCTGTTTGAGGACGGCAATGCGCGTGTGCAGATGGACGAGGTCGGGGAGCGCTACAACCAGTGGAAGCGCTACGACGAGACGGCGATGTGGACCATCGCCGAGATGCCCGCGCTCGCGACGGACGCCGTGGCAACGTACGACGCCAAGACGCACACCACGACGGTGCGCTGGAGCACGCGCGGCAACGAGGCCGTGCTCGAGCACGAGCCACTGCGTGTGCGCTTCGTGCGCGACGGCGTCCCCCAGGTGCTGCTGAACGACCGGGCCCTGCTCCACCTGGAGCACTTCCGCCCGAAGCCGGAGCCGTTCCCCCGCGACCAGGAGGAGGGCGAGGGCGATGCCAAAGCGTCGCTGGCGTTCCAGCAGCGCGCGCAAGAGATTGCCGCGCACCACGGGCGGCGCACGCCGCCGACGTCCGCGACGATCGAGGCCTGGGCCGCGTTCGAGAAGGAGGACGACGGAGAGTGGGAAGAGTCGTGGTCGCGCGTACTCGACTCGAAGCCCAAGGGCCCCGAGGGCATCGGCCTGGACGTGTCGTTCCCCGGCTATGACACGCTGTACGGCCTGCCCGAGCACGCCTCGCCGCTCTCGCTGCGCTCGACGCGTGCGCCGCCGAATGGATCCGGCGATGCACCCGAGCCGGGGCGCTACACCGACCCGTACCGGCTGATGAACACCGACGTGTTCGAGTACGAGTACGACTCGCCGATGGCGCTGTACGGCAGTGCCCCAGTCCTCCACGCACAGAGCAAAGGCAGCGCGGTGAGTGTGCTGTGGCTCAACGCCGCCGAGACGTGGGTCGACTTGCACAAGACGACGCGGCGCCCCGGCCCGGCGCCTGTGCGCGGCAAGCCGACGGACGCATCGCGCATCGACCCTGCGCTGCTGCGCGGTGGCTCGGCCGCGCGCTCGGCGCACGCGCACTTCTTCTCGGAGGCCGGCGTGCTGGACCTGTTTGTGTTCCTCGGCCCATCTGCGGAGGAGAACATGGCGCGCTTCACGTCGCTCGTGGGCCGCACGGCGCTGCCGCAGTACTTTGCGCTCGGCTACCACCAGTCGCGCTGGAACTACCTGAGCGACGCCGACGTCGTGCACGTGAGCGAGGACTTTGACACGGCCGATATGCCGATGGATGTCGTCTGGCTCGACATCGAATGGAGCAAGGACCACATGTACGGCGTGTGGGACAAGCGCGCGTTCAAGGACCCCGCGGGGATGGTGCGCGCGCTCGACGAACGTGGGCGCAAGCTCGTCATCATCATGGACCCCCACCTGAAGAAGACGACGAACTACTTCTTGTACAACGAGGCGAAGGAAAAGGGGCTATTCGTGCGGAACGCCGACGGGCAGTCGGACTACGAGGCGGTGTGCTGGAGCGGCGATGCGAGCTGGATCGACGTGTTCAACCCCAAGACGTGGCCGTGGTGGATCGAGCAGCACCTGCTCACTGCCCAGAAGCTCGAGGCGAATGCCCGCAACGTGTTCATCTGGAACGACATGAGCGAGCCGGCCATCTTTACGGGCCCCGAGGTGACGTCGCCCAAGGACGTCATCCACTACCCGCACTGGGAGAACCGCGACCTGCACAACATCAACGGCATGATCTTCCAGAACCTCACCTCGATCGGCCTTACGCGCCGCGAGCTCGGCACCACCGATGCGCACGGTCAGCCCGGCATCGAGCGCCGGCCGTTTGTGCTGAGCCGAGCGTGGTGGCTTGGCTCGCAGCGCTTCGGCGCGGTGTGGACCGGAGATAACCTCGGCACCTGGGAACACTTTGCGGGCACCGTCGCCATGCTCCTCCAGAACGGACTGGGCGGGATGAGCTTCTGTGGCGCAGACATCGGCGGGTTCTTTGGTAACCCCGACGAGGAGCTGCTCGTGCGCTGGTACCAAGCCGGAATCTTTGAGCCCTTCTTCCGGGCCCATGCCCACATCGACACCAAGCGCCGCGAGCCGTACCTGTACGAGGGCGCGACGCGCGACGCACTCCGCCGGCTGCTGCAGCTGCGCTACCAGCTGCTTCCGGTGTGGTACACGGCGTTCTGGAAGAGCGGTATCACGGGACAGCCCGTGCTCCGCCCGCAGCACCTCCTCTTCCCGCTCGACACGCGCGGCTTTGCAATCGACGACCAATTCTACCTAGGCGACGCTGGCCTGCTCGTCAAGCCGCCCGTCGTGCGTGGTGCCAAGAGCGTCGAGGTATACCTCGCCGAGGACCAGCGCTACTACCACTACTATACCAAACACGAGTACCGCGGCGCACCCGCCGGGCTCAATGTCACCGTCCCGGCGCCCCTCACGCACGAGCTGCCGGTGCTACTCCGCGGCGGGTCGGTGTTGCCTACGCACGCGCGCAACCGCCGCGCCGCCGAGCTGCAGCACGGAGACCCGTACACGCTGATTGTCGCGCTTGCGCGCAACCGCCAGGGCGTGCGGGCGCGTGGCGAGCTCTACATGGATGACGGGCAGACGTTTGCCTACCGCGACGCCAACGCCTTCATCGCACGCCAGTGGGTTGTCCAGCAGGACGGCGGGCGGCACCGCCTCGCAGCCTCCTCGCTCGAAAGCCACGGAGAGACACTCCAGGTGGCCGACAATGCGTACGTGCGCTCGACGCCTGCGCGCGTCGAGCGCATCGTCGTCCTGGGTCTCGAGCAGGCGCCGAGCTCAGTCACAGCAATCGACACCACCGGCAACGCGAAGCCGCTCGAGTTTACGTGGCGTGCCGCAGAGAAGGTCGCGCACTCGGACACGGATAGCAGCAAGATGCGTGCGTCCGAGCTAATCATCCGTGACCCGCGCGTGCTCATCGCCGACGACTGGGTTATAGAATGGAAGTAGGCCGGCCACGGCGAAAAGGGCCAAATTTCTCCACATGCCATCCCCATCCCTCTTTCTCCGCAAAGCGGGGTAGGTGCCGCCCAGCGTGTGTCTACAACTGTTCTACGGCATGCCCGGCCTGCAGACGAAGTAGACGACCACACGACAAGAGCCACTCGCTATGGTAGTGGCTCACCATCACCAGGACCAACTTCTGCCGCCATGCGCGTTCCTGCGCCTGCTCCTCCACCGTGAGCCCTTGGAGCCAAAAACCGTCGCTCCTCGGCACCACGCCGCCGTCGAGGAACTCGCGTGCACGCGCAGACTGCTTTGCACTCATCCCCTGGAACGGTTCGTCCAGCACCACGAAGTCAGGGCGATGCACAATCGCACGGAGCAGCAGGACCAGCGCCTGCGATCCATGCGTAAGCGATGCAAAGGACGACTCAGCCAGCGCTTCAACGCCGTCGAATGCCGAGCCCGTCGAGTGCTGCTCATGTGCCACCAGCACATCTGCAAACAGGCGCAGCAGGTGATGCACACGCGCGCGGCGCTCGGGTGTCAGTTTGCGCCGCGTAAAGATGCCATCAAAGCCACTCGCGACCGCCTCCTCGACCGTCAAACCGCCCGCTTCGAGGCTACGCCGTGGGAATGCGTTGAAAAGCTCAGGCGAAAGGTGGCCCATCCGGCGCTGCAGCAGCACATGTGCATTGCGCGGCGCATCGCGCGCGGCACCAAACAGCGCAAGTTGCGAGGCGTCCAGCGCATACGACCGGGGGTTGTCGCCTAGCAGTAGCGACAACAGCGTCGTCTTCCCGCTGCCATTGTCCCCCACCAGCACGAGGCGTGCACCGGGGCGCAGCGTTAGTGAAATGTCGTTCAGCACACGCACGCCGCCATACTCGATTGAAACGTTGTGCATTTCCACCACGGGCGGCTGTGTCACATCTCCGACCCCGGTACCGGCCTCATAGTTGGCCTGCACGCGTTCATAGCTGCCGGAAGCATACACCATCGACGGCGCGCGGTTGACTTCGTCAACACGGCCATGCTCAATATGCCCCTCGTCATCAATGCGAAGCGCATGCGTAATGAACGACGGCACCTGATCCTGTTCACGCAGAATCAGTACGAGACGCGGATGCCGTGCCGCATGCACCTCAGAAAAGAGACGCGTTATGTCGTCGCGCGTTATCGGATCCAAGCCCGTGTACGGCTCATCCAACACCACCAGCTGGGCGCCCGATGCGAGCGCACGCAGAATGCGCGCACGGCGCGTCTGACCGTTGGACAGCGCCACGACCGGGCGCTGGAGCAGTGCCTCGTCGATGTGCAAAAGAGGTGCTGTTTCACGGATCCGCACAAGCGCCGCATGTGCGTCCTGCTTGGCCTTGCGCTGTGCCTCCTCGTTGGGCCACTTGAGCAGCCCGAGGCCCGACGCCGAGTCGGAGTCATCGGGGGCCAGTGGGTCTGGGCGCATGTGCTGTTGCGCAACGATGCCTGTGTACACCCCTAGCGATTCCAGAAGGCTCTCGAGCAGCGTAACACGGTCCTCTCCGCGTATGGAACCGTAGCGTGTCGAGTAGTCGACGAAATCCCCGCTCTGCGACGGCCGGGTGCCGAACGAGACATGCGCAATGGCGTGCTGGGGTACACGTCCCTCCGACTCGAGGAAACGATGTGCCGGCGCATGTAGCGACCTATCCTGGTCGGCTCTTCGTGCACGCGACTCTCCCAGGAGCAACGCGCGAAGCCCATTCCTTACTGCCCCGCCGGTCTCTCCAGACGGTCCGATGATCGCCCAGCACTGGTCCTTCCCAAGATCTTCGATCGTCCAAGAAAGTCCCTGCGCCGGCTTTCCACCCACACTCTTGGCATGAGGAATCGCCGCATTCTCCAGGTGGAACAGCGGTGGTCGTGACGTTGCAGCACGTATGGACGTGTGCAAAGACGCACGGGCCGCGCGCAGCCGCCCGAGTTGCATGCTGGTGGAGTGCATCTCCACATTCGTACCTAGTCATTCGAGCTATGTCGTGCGGCCAGCATCTCGCGGAATTTGGCCAATTCCTCCGACTTGATGCGGTACGCTTCGCGGGTGACTTCAGGGAAGGAGCGCGCACGCACTGCGTCAGCAAACGCACGGAACGTTTGGACACGTAGCGCGCCCAAACTCGTAGGAGTAAACGAGCGCACAAACTTGGGGGGCGCCGGCCACTCGGTCGGTGTGTCCACGGCGCGCACCTCCTGAGAAGTGCTGCGCAGCGCTGCCGACACATGTGCAGGGCTCTCGAGATCAGCCACTAAATCGCTTCCCACGAGCACTTGGCCGTCTGTGTGAGGCCCTGCGCCGATCCCAATGATCGGGATTGAGACATGCTCGCTAATCACCTCGGCCACACGCGACGGGACACACTCGAGCAGGATCGCAAAACTGCCTGCTTTTTGCAGCGCAAGCACGTTTTCAAGCAATGTAAAGGCACTTTCCGCTCTTGCGGCCTGGACACGGAGCGAGGAGGCGTCACCGAGCCGCTGGGGCTGTAAGCCAACATGGGCCACGACCGAAATCCCGAATGTCGCGAGCTTTTCCACGAGAGGCACCAGTTCGCGCGAACCTTCAATTTTGACAGCTTGCGCTTGCGTCGCTTGCACGACACGCAGCACATTGCGCGTCGCCTCTTCGACAGAAACCTCGCATGTTCCAAATGGCATATCCACAACGAGAAGGGGTTCAGGGGGGCATAAAGGGTCGTATCTCAGATCGCTCGCCCGGATAGCGTCACGGACGGCGGTGGCGTGATGGATCATGGCCTCAAGCGTGAGGCTTCGCGTGGACGAATGTCCCAGGGCAACATTTGCTAAAGAGTCGCCCACAAGACAGATTTCTGCACCGGCGGCCCGAACCGCTAGGCCAGTGGGATAGTCGTAGGCAGTGATGCACACGATGGGTTTCTTCTCAGCCGCCTGCCGCGTAAGGCTCGCCACCGAGACGGGGCTTGACACATTCACGCTCCCATCTGGGGTACGCGGCGGCGTAGGCCATGCACTTCGTCGGACAGCACTGGTGCATAACGCAGCGCGTGCGTTCAACGCGCGGCAGCAGCCTGGTGCACGGATGCTCGCCCTCCAGGCTGAAAGCATCACCAATCTGAGTCAGACGCACGTGGCAAAAAAACAGTTTGAATCCTCACGAGGCCTGGGCGCGCTTTCAAGCTAGGTGCTCCCTGCTTACCGAAAGCCCTACGAATACGTGCGACTGAGGTCGGTTGAGTGGAGTGCTCGGCAGTACCGACTGATCCTACAAGCCGCTAAACGGCTCCTTAATCTCCCCCGTTTACAGCTGGGACCAACATGCTATGAAGCACACTAGTGCGCCAGCCAACCTCAATCATCCATAGGAACGGCTAACATTGCGTGGGGCGCGCCACAGGAGAATTCATTCCTTCGTTGCACCCATGACAGGTACAGTGGTAGGTTAAGTAACCACCTACCGAATTGTGATTTGAGCGTCGAATCAGTTGCTACTTTTTATGGCCGTTCGCTCCACCTCCACAACTTGCGGCCATGTCGTCTGGGGACGTGGACGGTGCACGGGCGTGTGCGTCGCGGGCGGTGCAGCAGGAGCTGGATGGTGCCTATACTGAGGCGCTCCAACTATATACCTGCGCCGCACAGTCATACTTGGACATACTTCGTATACCCACCAAGGTCCAATCTGCGGACGCCGACCAACACAAACGCCTTGCTTCATTGCTGCTCTCGCGCGCTGAGCGACTTAAGCGCGCGCTCCATCATCCACTTGGCCCACGCATCGCCCTTTCAGCACATGAAGAACAAAATTGGCCCCTCTGGCCACATCGTGGGGCGCCGCTGTCCAACCCTGCACTGTCGCCGCTACAGGTGGACCAAGGCGCCACGTATGGACAGAGCAACTTACCCGTTTTTCGTTCTGAGGTGGGCGTACGTGGCGGTGACATTAGGCAAGGTGCTGTGACAGACTGCTCCTTTGTCGCAGCGCTTGAAGTCGCGGCGGAACACGATGCGCGGTGGCGTACGCAGCTAGCCCATGGCGCGTTGCATCCTCGCCAAGACGGTGGTCCGTGCCGAAGCGCCGAGGGAGTGTACACCGTATCACTGTTTGTCGACGGAGCGAAACGCTGTATTACCATTAATGACGAACTTCCGATGGATGCGAGAGGGAATCTTGTATGCGCTTCGACGTGCGAAGCACCTCAGCTATGGCCTGCGCTGCTCGAGAAGGCGTTCCTGGTTGCACAGGGATCAAGCTATGCATTTCACGGATCGGATGCTGCAGCGGATTTGTACATGCTCACGGGCTGGATTCCGGAGCACATTGCGCTGCATGCACCGGGCTTCCAGCGCGAAAAGACGTGGCAGCGCCTGCTCCAAGCATGGCACCAGGGTACGTGTCTGTTGTCGCTCGGCACGGGCACCGTGGTGGACACTACAGTGTCAGATACGCTGCGCACGTTTATTCCGCTCCACTGTTATGCGATTCTGTCACTGGACGAACGCAACGACCAGCGGACCGTGACGCTCGTCAATCCGTGGAAGACGCAAGGGGCGCCGGCGCCGTTTGTTGTGGACGATACCCCCGCTTTGTTGACGTGCGCATGGGAAGAAGTCTGTGCGCTGTTTGACACCATTGCCGTGAACTGGAATCCGGCTGAGTTTGCACACGCCGATGAGGTGCACGCGTCGTGGGACTGGAGCGCCGATGCCGGCGTGTGCCCTGACCACGTAGAGGCGGCGGTGAGCGACCAGTACCATCTTGAGCTCCCACCGGGTGCACAGGAACTGCTTGTGCATCTGGAAAGACACCGCCTGTATGATGTGCGGGAGACGCCCGAGTTCATTGCCGTGCACGCCTTCCACACCAATGCCCCACAAAAGCTTGCGCAAGTCGAGCATGGCGGCGAGATGGGCGTATATGTCGACGGGCGGCATACGCTACTCCGCCTCTCTGCACAGGCAGACGCGGCTCACTATACGCTGGCCGTGTCGCGGCATGGTTCTGCAACACGCCCCTTTCCGCTCTACTCGCTACGCGTATTTTCGCAAGATCCCTTTACGCTGCAACGCATGCCGGCGATGCTGGCGCACCGTGCGCAGCTGCAGGGTGCATGGCAGGGCGAGGGCGGGCATGCACTTTCGCCACGCTTCCGACACAATCCGCAGTACGCCATCATGGTGCACTCACTCCCGGGCAGCCTGCCGCAGCTGGTGGCGCGGGTGACTACACAAGCGCAATTGCCGGTCCAACTCGCGCTGGTCCGCGGCAAGCAGCGCATCACCTACCTTGGTCCACCGACGCTCATCACAAGCAGCGGCCCCTACACCCGAGGCCTGGCGCTGTTGGAAGTCCCGGCAGTCCAGCCTGGTGACTATACCCTGATCCTGTCGACGCTGGCGCCGGTACAGGCGCGGTTTGCACTGACGGTCGAATGCAGTGCACCGATCGACGTGGAACGCTTACCTGCTGAGGGCGCCGGGATGTACCACCGTGCAGCCATAAGTAATACACGCTGGGAGATTGTGCTTGAACGCTCTATGAGCGTCGAGCTGTTGGTGAGCAGCGATGAACCCGAGTCGCTTCACGTATCGGTGTACGATGCACACACGGTGCTGGCCTCGGCGGCGCCTGCGTCGCCCGTGTCGACGTGTGTTGCGTTACACATCCGCATGCTAACCGCGGGTACCTATACAGTGCTCGTGAGCCCGCCTGGGACCCACCGCACCCTGGATGTGTATAGCACGCAGCCATTGGCGCTGTACCCGTCATAGCGCACGGACGCCCGATCCCCGATTCCACACCATGGCGTCCATCCCCCCGCCGGCTCCGACGCGTGTGCTGAGCCGCCAGGAAGGTCCGTTGGTATGGATCGACTGCGAGTGCGTTGTGCATGCTGATAAAGGATGACAGGTCTGGATCCCCACAAGGAGCGATTGCTTGAAGTTGCGTGCGTGATCACCGATGGCGATCTGTGCCCTGTCGACGAGGGGGTGTCGTATGTGATCGCCACGCCGCCCGCGGTATTGGGACAGATGGACGAATGGTGCTCAGCGACGCACAAGGCCACCGGTCTTACAGATGCCTGTCTCGCACCCGATGCGCCCTCGCACGAAGCTGCGCGCACGGCGCTGCTCGCCTATGTGTTGGACCGCGTGCCCGGGAAAGGTGATGCGTGCCTGGCGGGCAGCACAGTGCACGCGGACAAGAGCTTTTTGGTGAACGAGATGCCGGAGTTGATGGCGCACCTACACTACCGCATCGTTGACGTGAGCACCGTCAAGGAGCTTGTGCGACGCTGGTATGGTGCCGAGCGCGTCTGGACGCCGCCCAAGGACGCTGTGCGGCATCGTGCGCTGGATGACATTCGCGGGTCGATTGCTGGTACGCCGCGAACTCACACAGAGCTTGCATTCTACAGGAAAACGGTTTTTGTCGACAGGGTATGTACTTAGGCGAGCGTGCGCCGCGTGTGACGCCGCGTGCGCGCCGTGTAGTACTGGTATCCAAAGTAGCCTGCCGCGCTCACGACGACGAGGATGAGCGTCCATTTGATCAAGAATGCCACGCCCAAGAAGAAGCGCTTGATGATCGACGGGCGCCGCAGGTCGTCGCGCGTCGTACGGTGGGCAGTCGACGAGGTGTCCGAGGCGCCCGAACCGCTCCACCAGTTGGACTTGCGCGAGCCTTGCTTGTCGCCGAAGATATGCAGACGCTCGCGCTCGAGGTCCTCAGGCGAGCGCGAGTGGTAGACAAGGCTGTTGGTCCACACCGAAACGATATTGTGCGAGTCACTCACGCCGCCCGTGCTCGCGGTGAAGCCGAGATACGGGTGCTGTAGTTCGACGGCCGGCACGCGGAAGCAGCTTGTCCACTGGTTCCACTGGCGGTTCTGGATGGCCAGCTCCATGTAGACGTCGCGTACGTAGGTGAAGCGCAGGCGCGTCTCGACCGGCGTCCGGCGCAGCTGCTCGGTGCATGAAACAATGTCTTGGTTCTCGCCGTCGTGCGCCATGTCGTAGCTCATGTCGCCGTTGTTGTACACTGCCGAGATGCGCGGAAAGACGCTGCGGTGCGGTGTGTTCGGATAGGTGTCAAAGATCACTCCGAGTCCCTTGAAGTAGTCCTGGTTGCCAAACACGGGTCCCTCCTTGGCGCGTGTCGAGGTGAGCCACATCGCGAAACCGTCGCCGTGTTGCGTTGGCGAATCGCCCTTGATCACAAACTCGGTCGTGATCTCGAAGTCATTTGCCTCGATTGGCAGGCGCGACCAGAGCCAGCCACTTTCGCTTTGACGGTCCTGCGTCAGGCGCACGTAGCGGTTGGTATCAATGATTGTGTGCCCGCCAAAGTCCCAGTAGTTGTTCTGCAAACTGGAGTCGACGAACGGCGAAAAAAGCGAGTGCGTACGCAGCGGCACAATAGCGTCGGCATTCAGCTCCGGGTTCACACCAGAGCTGCGCACCGCATACGCGCACGGCACCGCGTACAGACAAAGCGCGAGCAGGGTCCCAAGTGACACCATCGCGCCGTCGTTCCGGGGGAAGCCAGCACGTTGCTCCCACTGCGGCGAGGAAATATGCGTCTCCCGGCTGCACTCGGCCGGGGCTGCACCGCAGCGATCGGGCCTCGCCTTTCGACTCGCACGGCGTCTGCGTCTCTATGGCCGACGGACGGCCTGGCCGCGCGTTCGCCGCGGATCCGTCCCGCGGCGAGCAGACCAATGGTCCACCGGACTACTTTACGCTCTCTGTAGCGCCCGAGGCGCCGGCGGCAGCCGCCGAAGCGTCGCCGGAGCGCGCCGAACCCGTGGTGCCTGCTGACCACCCGTGGGCCGCCATGCTTGCCCCGCCTGCACTCGGCGGACGTACACCCAATGCGCCGGCGCTGCTACGTACGCCACTTACACTGCCGCGCACACCGGGCGATGTGCCGCCTGCCACCCAGGCTCATGCACCGAAGGATGCACCTCGCGCGTCATCCGCGTTCTTGGGGGTGCCCGGCATGCCTGCGGCGCCTACGGCGCCACCGACTCTTGAAGCCCCGCGTCCCTCGCCTGGTGTGCCGAGACTTTTCCCGAAAGTGCCACACGAGGCCGAAAAGCGGCCGAACAGCGCGCCGAATTTGTCGGTGCCAACTCTGCGTCTCCCTGGGCAATGCGGCGCGGTGCCCAGTGGTGCAGCGCTGCCGCAGGGCGCGCTCGCCGCACGCCGGCCCCAGATGCGCACGCCGTCGCCCAACATCCCTGAGTTGGCTTCTGGGCGCATCCAGTCGCTTACCGCCGCGGCGCTGGTCGAGCGGCTGCAGGCAGAGGACCCGGTGCTGGTGGTGGATATTCGCCCTGCGACGGCGTTTGGGCGCGGGCACATTCGCGACAGCGTGAACCTGTGTGCGCCCAGCACGCTGCTGAAGCGCAAGGAGTTTACGCTCGAGCGCCTTGAGACGCAGATGCTGGACCCTGGCGCCGAGCGAGAACGGTTTGCGACGTGGCGCACGCACCCAGCGAATGCGTGGGTCATTGCGCTCGACACCGATGCTGTGTCGGCGACGAGCATGGGCCGCTCGACGTCTGGCGGTGGCGGTCCGTGCCTGGTGGGTTTGCTGTGCAAATTTGCGCAAGAGGCGTACCCTGGCCACCTGTGCTGGCTTCACGGCGGCTTCACGGCGTTCCAGGCGCTCATTAATGCCAAACCGTACATTGTGCGAGACGAGGTGCAGGCGGTGCGCGCGCAGTCCCTTCCTGTGTCGCCCGAGATCGTTCGGCCACGTGGTCTGTCCCTCGAGGCGTTCCGGCTACCGACGTGCGACGCTCAGGCCCCGGCACAAGCGGCGAACCCGTTCTTTGACAACATCCGGCAGAATCTTGAGCTGTCGTGCGGTATCACGGATGTAGTGCCGCTTGAGCCGGGCGAACTGTCTGAAGCACAAAAGGCGCGACTGCCAGCGTTCCTCCAGTCGCTGCTGGCGCTACCCTCCAAAAAACGTGCCGAGCACCTCGCCGAACTCTTTTTCCGGATCGAGAAGAGCGAGCAGGAGCGGCTGCAAGGTGTGATGCGCCGCCACTCGCACGGTGACGCGCGCAGCGACATTGCTCAGCTCTCAGCACGTGCGGCCCACCCACAATCGCCGACGGAGCGTGAGGTGCCCCAGGACGGTGCTTTCCCGCTGAGCATCACGGCGGCGCTCGAGCGTGGGATGGACAACCGGTACCGCAATCTGTGGACGTTTGAGCACTCGCGCGTAAAGCTGTCGCATCCGCTGGACCCGAACGACCCTGGGTCAAACTACGTGAATGCGTCGTTTGTGAACCCGCTGCGCCATCGCGGGAGCCACCGTGTGAGCATCGCAACACAAGCGCCGCTCCCCGTGACGTTCCTTGCCTTTTGGGAGGCGATCTGGGAGCAGAATACCCATGTCATTGTGATGCTGGCGCGTGAGTTCGAGGCAGGCCGGCTACAGTGCCACAATTACTGGACGTTTGCCTCGCCGAAACTCTCGGTCGAGGTCGAGCGGGAGGAGACGCTGACGCGCGCCGACCTCGGTCTCACGGGCGATACGAACATCGCAATGCACCGCGTGCTTCTAGTGCGCCGCGGCGGCGCGACACGCCGCGTGCACCAGTTCCAGTACCTCAACTGGCCGGACCACAGTGTGCCCGACTCGGCTGACGAGCTGCTCGCGCTGTCCGCGCGCGCAGATGCGGCGCGCGGCGCGCAGGACGGTCCGATCGTTGTGCATTGTTCTGCGGGAATCGGGCGTACGGGCACACAGATCATCATTGACGCCGTGGTGCACTATCTGCGGCGCGTCCAGGCGCGCCTCGACGCGGCTGAGCAAGGGGCGGCGGACCGCGACGCATCCAATGTGCGCGAGGCGCGCGATGTGTGGTACGGCTCGACGGACATCATCTTTGAGGCGCTTTCGGTGATGCGCGAGCAGCGCATGTCGGTGGTGCAGACGGTGCGCCAGTACGTCTTCATCTACCTTGCCGTGATTCACGCCCTCGCCGGTAGCTGTACATAACAAGGTGGAGGCGTTGCACGTGATGCGTGTTGTTGTGGGCGGCGGCGCGTCCAGGGCGTCTCCACACCATGGCGGCGGACGCGGCACGCGCGCTGGTGCGCGAGCGGCTCTATGTGCCGCTCGTGCTCGGCGAGCTAGAGCCCGCTGGGCAGGTGCCGTATGATCTTGAGCCACTGGCGATGTTGCTGGACGAGTGTTTGGAGATGGTCGAGTTTCGGGACGCGGAGCGCGCCGCGGAGCACAAGGCGCTGTGCCGTGCGTACGACGAGCAGGCCGCGCAAACGCCCGCGGCGCTTGCAAGCGAGCTGGAACATACACAGTTCAACTATGCACTGGCGCTCGATGCGGTAGCCGCACTGCAGCCGGACCCTGATGCGACATGCGTCGAGGGCCGCGCAGCACCGCTGGGGAGCGACGCGGCGCTGGACACGCTACGCGCCGAGCACGACGCGGCGCTGGACACGCTACGCGCCGAGCACGACGCGGCGCTTGAGGCGCTGCGCGCCGAACACAATGCTGCGCTTGAATTGCTGCAGAAGGAGCACGCCGAGGCACTTGCGGCGCGCACGGCCGCACACGACGCGGCGCTGCACACCACACACACTGAGCATGCCGCGGCGCTCGCGGCACAGATGCAGGCGCACACCGATGCGCTGGAAGCCGAGCGTACGGCTCATGACGACGCGCAGCGGAATGCTGCACATGCTCACGACACTGCCCTACGCACTCTGCAGGACGAGCACACCCGTGCAACCGAGGCGCTGACGGCGCAGCATACGGACGAGCTGCAGGCGCTGCGGACGGCGCATGCCGCCGCATTAGATACCCAGCGTGCCGAGCATGCAGCGCGCACGCAAGCGTGGGATACGGAGCGTGCGCAGTGGGTGCAGGCCGCGGAGGCGGCGTCCGCTCAGCGCGCGGCCGATGCGCGGCGCATTGAGAGCCTTGCGGCGACGGTCGATGCGCTTGCACGCAGCGTGCAGCAGAGCGATGTGCTGCTGGCATCGGTGCGGGAACGCGTCGACGCGCACGAGGCGTGGGACGCTCAGCACACACGTGCGTATGAAGCGCTCGTGGAACGGTACGTGGTCCACTCACCCAGCCTGGCCACCGAGCAAGCGCAGGTCGAAGCGCACGACGCAGCGCGCGCGGCCGCGGAGCAGGAACGCGATGCGGCGCATGCCGCGGCCGAGGCCAAGACGGCGCACGCACACGAGGCGGAGCGGCGCCTCGCGGAGCTGCAGCGCGACGTCGAGCAGACGCGCGAGGTGCAGGCCGACGTTGCGGCACTGCAGGCGCGCGCGGCGCACGCCGAGGCCGAGGCGGCAGCGCTCCGTGAGCGCGCACAGGAAGCGGAGCCGCTGCGTGTCGCTGCGGCACAGCTGCAGCGCGAGGTTGACGAGCTGCAGACGTTGGTGTCGATGCACAAGACGAGTGCCAAGCACGCCGAGCAGGACCATGTGCGCGCCGAGGAGACGATCCGCGAGCTGTACGTGCCGAGCTTACCCAGCACCTCGAACATCTATGTACTGGAGCACGCGGCGCGTGCGCGCGACGACGAACTGGCTTCGCTGCGCGACGCGCGGCAGCGGCACACGGAGCAGATCCGCGCGCTGAAGGCCGCCGAGAAATCGTGGCGCGCTGAGCGCGATGCGGGCGGGTGGCACGAGCGCATCGCGCAGCTCGAGCTTGAGCTCAGTGCCAAGGCCGAGGAAGTCGAGGAGGCCGACACGCGCATCCTTGGTGCGCTGCGCGAGAACAAGCGGCTCGCCGCACAGAACAAGGCGCTCCAGGCGAAGCTGGCCCATGCCGCCGCGGCGCCCGGCGGCGAGGCGCGCATGGCGCAGCCACTTGCCGACCGCACGAACCGGCGCGAGGCGCCGCCCGTGTCGCCCGGCGCGTCGCCAGATAAGGCGGGGCGCGGGGAGGCGCGCTTTCGCGACCGCCTAGCACGATTCAAGCCGGCTACGTAGGACATAGACTACCGCGACGCGGCGCGCGACTCGGCGCGCCGCGCGCGCGCGGATACATTGGCGCTCATCAGCTGCACGACGTCCGACTCGAGCAGCTCGCTCTCGTGCGTGTCCGAGGCGCGCAGCGTGAGGCGCACCACGGCGTCTGCCACGCTCTGGTACGAGCGCAAAAAGTTGCTCGTCTCTTGCGTCGGCGGCACCATCGGCGCGCGATCCGTATCCCGCGGCGAGGCGTGATCCGCGGCGGCGGGCGGCGCACCCGTGTCGTGCGTACTGAGCGCTTCGATGCACGCCTCCAGGCACGGGGCATGCGCCGCGCTCTGTTCCTCGACGACGTCCACGATCACCGACTGGAGCTCGGCGCGCGTTTTGAACGGGATCGTAGGGTTGCGCTCGACCTCGACGGCGGGGGGGCGGTGGGGGTACTGCAGCGGGAAGGTGAACACGATGCGCAGGTACGCTGGCGCATAGTCCTGCTCGCCCCACGGCCCGCTGATGAGCAATGTGCACCGGCGGTGCGCAACGTCGATCGCCTCGAATACGTTGGGGAAGCGACGGCTGACGCACATGATCTCATCGGGCAGCACGCCGTAGCTAGGGGTATGAGGTGGCGCGGCCGCCGACGGCGCGGCTTCGTCTCCGCCTTCGTCCCCGCGCTCGATCTGCACACGCGCGAGCCAGTTGACGGGGTCGTGGAACGCGTCCATAAACTCGTCCTTGTCCTGGTAGCGCATCTGTGGCCCCGCATCCTGCGCCGTGCGGCGCTGCAGCCCGTCGACCGGCGGCGAGTAGCCCTCGAGCACGGGGCGGTGCCGCAGATTGGCGCGGGGGCGGCTGGGCAGCGAGCACGGATTCGCGCCCATGATCGCCTGGCGATCGGGCAGCGAGCGCGCCACATCGCTTTCGGCGCGGCGTGGCGATGCGCTGCTGCTCGCAAACGAGCCCTGCGACGGCGAGGTGAGCCATGTGTCCTGGCGCACGCGCCGCGGCTCCTGGATGCGGATCCCCTCGCGCACCTCGACCTCGGCGTCGCGCGGCGCCGTCGAGGCAACCGCGTGCATGGGCGCACCAGGGACATGGCCCACGGCGCTGAGCACATCGTCGGTGATGGGCCACATACGCAGCGTCTGATCCTTGCTCCAGGTGAGCAGCTGAAACTCGCGGTCGTCGTGCGCGGCGTCGGCGCCCCCCTTTGTGCGGAAGAGAAACTCGCGCACGACGTCTGTGTGCCCCTCAAAGCGCTTGACGGGCGAAACCTGCGTGCCGCTGGCCCACAGGCACGGCGCTGTGTCGCCGCGCTGGGCAACCGACAGGGCACCGTGGCCGAACGGGAGGTACTTGGCGCGCCATACGGGCTGCGACGTGGCGATCGTTGCCTCAGGCACCGTGATGAGCTGCCGCCGCGCCGAGGCGGCGCGCGACGCCTCCGTGCCGAGGTCCCAGTATTTGATCGTGCCGTCGAGCGAGCACGTCATAAACTGATCGCGCCCACGCTCCGTCTCGGGGCTCCATTGCAGCCCATAGATCTTGCTGTGGTGCGCTTCGACGCTTGCAAGCGGCAGCGCACCAAAACGGTCATCCCACACGAGCACCTTGTTGTCGCACGACGCCGCGATGCGGTGCGGCGACACGCGGTTCCATTTGACCTGCGTCATGCTCGCATTCCACGCGCTGTAGCCCTGCGCGGGGCGATGGCCGCCACGCCCGCCCATGCGCAGGTCCCACAGGTAGGTCCACGTGTCCACGCTGCAGCTCGCCAGGATTTCAGGGTGGATCGGCGACCAGTTGATGTCGGTGATGGCGCGGGTGTGGGCATCAAACAGGCGCTCAATTGCACTCGAGGCGCTCTCGACTGGTTGCACGGTGCGCTGGGGGTGCAACAGCGCCCGGTGTCGTGCAGGCGGTGCGGCGGCGGGCTCGCGCACCCGCCGTCGCGCCCCGCTGTTCACGACGACGTCCGCGGGGAGCGGCGCCTTGGCCGCCTCGGGACGGTGCAGGTTCCACAGCACAAGCTTTTGGTTCGACGTACTCGCGATCCACTCGTGCCTCACATGGTGTGGATTCCACTGGATATCGGCCACCTCCCAGGTGGTGCGGTGTGCGTAGAACTGCGGCAGTGCATACGGGTTCTCCAGATCGAGCACGAACAGGCCGATCTTGGCACCCAGCACGACGTAGCGGCTTGCTAAGGTCAGCCAAAACACGTACATGGACTCAGACTCATGCTTCCCATCGGCTGCATCATATTGATCACCGCCGACTGGTTCATTGTGTCGCCCAGCGCGCCGGATTCGACGCGCTGCATGCTGTTCTACGCGCCTGAATCGCGGCCGGTGCGGAGGTGATAGGCGATCGGGCGATCGGGCGTACCTGGCCATGCACCTCGACGCGTCCGACGCGGTGCGGCTGCGGCCCGCCGCGTACGCGCTCGGTACCGCCGCGTGCGCACAGGACGGATGGGAGACAGTGCAACGTGTGTATGTGCAGTGTCTGTGGCTTGGCGAGGCACATACGCCGCTCCGCGCGTTCCTCGACGTACTGCAGTCGGTCGAGGCCGGCGCGCGTCGCGTCGTGCACCTTGTGCGCACCCCTGCCGAGCTACGTGCGCGCTTCCCGACATGGGTAAGCACGTCGATCGAGGCATTGCGCCGCGGCGAGGGTCCATCCTCGCGCACGCTGGAGACGGACGCGATGCAGGCGGCCGCCGTGTACGGCCCTTTGGCTCGCACGGAGCACGAGCCCGGCGCGTTGACACAGTTCGCGCTGGCCATGCACTGCCGAGAGTACGTTTGCTACTCACACAGGGTGCAACTACAGCTGATCCTTGTCGCATGGCTCCTGAGTCGCCAGGCGCTTGGCGACGCGTCGCTCGCCGTAGCGCCTGCGCCGTCGAGCGCTGCTCCCGCGCCCAAAAAACGCAAGACGTCCAAACCCACGCGCTGGAACGGCCTGGCGCCCCCGCTTCCATTTGCATTTGCATGGGATCCGATGGGCTCGCGCGTGAATCCTTCGCTCTCACGGCCCCGTGCTGCGGAGGCGGCACTCGACACACCTGCGGAGCCGCCTGCGCCTGCGGCACGCGAATCGGAGGCGTCTACCTCCTTGGAGGGGTCTGGTGCATCGTCGGCCACGCAACCTTGTGCTGGTGTACCAGAACCCTCGTACGACGCGCGACTGGCTCTGCTTCCCCAGCTCTGGGACCAGCTGGGAGACCAGCTGTGCCTGCTCGAGTGTGCGCCCCCGTCCGCGACGCGCGCGGCGTATGGGTCTGCGTCGCGACTGCGCGACGCGCAAGACACGCGCGACGAGGCACAGTGGGTATGTGCGGCGGTGCTTGAGCCTGCCTTCCGCAAAATCCTGCCGAAAGAGTGCGCGCGTCTGCGCGCCAAGTGCTTCGGCCCTGGCCCCGGCGTCGACGTCGATGTCGCGCCGCGGTCGGTCGCTCGCCGCCTAAAACGCGTCACGTCGGCGCCCGCTCATCCCGTGGAGAAGCCCAAAGAGGCCACGGCACGCTCCGACGAGCGCACCATGATCCGCGCCGATCGGCGACAGCGCGAAGTGCACATGCCCCGCCAATTTAAGCGGAGCACGAATGTGTCGGTACCAAGTATGCATGCGGCTCCCACCAGCAAGCGGAAGCGGCCCGCGAGCCGATGGGGTGCCGCGGCTGAAGCGCATACGCTCGTGTGTGCCACGCCCGAGAAGCCCAAAGCGACAGCGCCTCCCCCGGCGCTGGCCCTCGGTTCGCCGTCGCCGTCGCCGTCGCCGCCCATGTCGCCGCTGCAGCACAGTGCTATGTCGCTCGACATGCGCCGTACCTCGGAGCCGCGTGCCTGGACGGGCTCGCCGGAACCGCTTGCACAGGCCACGATGCTGGGCGACGACCGGGAGGAGCAAGGCGTAGCGGGCACGGCCGCGATGATGCCGTCATCCATGGGTGTGTCCCCCCCACCAAGCACCTTGGCGCCTGGCGGGACGCAGGTGCCTCCGGTGGCGACGGCGAAGCCTATACAGTCCGTGTCTTTGCCGATGGCGGCCTCCTCGATGCCCGCCTCGGCGTCCCAGCCGGCGGCTCCCACACCGGATGCGGTACCTGCGCTCGCCTCGGACTCGGACGAAGAACTCGTGCTGCCTGCCTGGCGCAAAGCGGCGTTTGTTTCTACGTCGTTGCCCTACGTCTAGAGCTCGTCGTCGTCGTCGTCTTCGTCGTCGCTGACGTCCCAGCCCTGTAGCCGCATGCGCTCCTTGTTCCGCTTGTGCTTCGTAGAAAGCTCGTCAAGCAGGACCAGCAGGTCCTCGTTCTCCTGTGCCAGGTCGGCCGCGTCCTTCGAAGTGGCGGGCGCCGCTGGCTGTGCCTCGCGCAGGCGGCTCACCTCGGCGGCGTGCGCGTCGCGCAACGCGGTCGTCTCGGCGGCGTGCGCCTCGCGGAGCTGGCTTGTCTCGGCAGCGTGGGCCTCGCGCACGCGCTGCAGCTCCTCGGCATGCTTGGCCTCGAGCTGCTTCATCTCGACGACGCGCGCATCGAGGCGCTGCTGCGTGTTGGTCTGCTCGTCACGCACGCGCTGCAGTTCGGCCTTGACGCGCTGCGCAATGTGGCTGTACTCGTCGCGTGTATGTGCCAGCTCGGCCTCCAAGGCGGCAGCGCGCGTATCGTCGGCGGGCACATCGGTGCGCTGCGTGCGGAGTGCCTGCTGCGCCTCTTCGAGCGCCTGCTTGGTGGTGTCGAGCACGCTGCGCACGGCGTGCAGCTGCTCACGCAGCGTGGCGGACTGTGCGGCCTCTTCGTGCGCCTTGGCAAGCTCGGTGCGCAGGCCCTCGACGAGCGCCGCCTCGGTCTTGGCGTGCTGCAGCTCGGCCTGGAGCGTGGCGACCTGCTGCCGAGCATCGAGGAGTTCTGCGGAGGTCTGTGCGGCGTCCGCCGAGGTCGCGTCTGGCTCGACGAGAATCGCTTTCTGCACGCGGACATAGTGCTCCTTCCAGAACTCGACAAACAGCCAAGAAAACCACACGGTGGGCATCGCGCCCTGCGACGCATCGGCAGGGTGCTCGGCACGCGCGACCAGCTGCTCGAGCACGTCGGGGCCGACGTTGGCGAAGCGCGGGTCGCTCTTGAGCCGCACGAGGCGCGTCGCAAAAGCATCCGCACCGACGCGCGTGTGCAGAATGGGATGCATCGCACGGCGCGTCAGCACGCCGTCCTCATCAGAGGTGAGCGGATTGAACTCGTACAACTCGCCCAGCACGAACGCCGCGAGGCCCTGTATCAGCGGGTCGACACCGTGCGACTGCGCCACGGGCTGCAGCACAACCTGGAGGTTGGCGCTCTCGCTCACCAAGTCGGCGACCGTCTCCGGACTCTGCCACAGCCAGTGGCACAGCAGCACGAGGTAGCCAACCAGCACACGTGTCCAGTCCTCCGACGTGTTGGCGGCCGCGTCGGCGGCCGCCGCACGCTCGCGACGTACCGCCTCGCCGAGCTCGCGGGTGGCCATCGCCACGTTGCCCACGACTAGGTGCAGCAGCGTCGTTGGCGGATCGTCACCCGGGCGTGTTTCGAGCGTAGCGGTGGCGACACACCGCCCGGTGTCGTCGAGGTGGATGCGACGCGCAAACTCTTTGGTTGTGTCGCTGCCATGCAGCAAGCTGCTCAGCATCAGGCATGCAAACAGATACTGCGACGCATCGAAGCGCGCGTGCTCCGTGGAGGACACGAGCGAGGTGCTCGGCAGGTGCGCGATCGTGTCGAGCAGCAGGCCATTAGCATTTCCGTGGTTCTGGTCGGGCGCCGGTGCAGCCACACACGCATGCAGCACCGTCATGCGCACGTCGATGTTTTGTGCGACGAGCGCGTCAAACGCCGCGAGTGCCGCCGCACGCACGGCGAGCGCCTGCGCGGCCGCGTCCGTGGCCCCGGGGCCACGCAGCGCCAGCGCAATCAGACACATCATTGCCGGCTGCGGGGCCTGCCACGACAGTTCGTACGCGGGTTCTGCCACGGCAGCGTCGCTCGGCACGTCACGGCGCACAAGCGCGACAGGCGTCACGACGGCGGTGCGCAGCAAGTCCTGGTTTTGCCGTGAGTTGCGCACGATCGCCGCGAGGAGGAGGAGCGTGTGCGCCTTGAGCAGCGGCGGGGCAAGACTTGCAAACGCGAGCTGCACCAGGCACTCGGACAGTCCGCCGTGCGCCATCGCGCGCTGATTCTCACGATGGTCGTCACCATGGCCCTCAACGAGATGCCGCGTGCACTGCACAAGCAGCAGCGCATTCGCGAGCTTCTCCTCGTCCCACTCTTGCAGGAGGAAGGCGTCGCGCTGTTGGGCATATTCGTGCCGCGCAACTTCGTTTGCATCGGCCGGAAGCGGCGGCGGGAAAAAGAGGAGCGGGGCAAGGAGCGGGATCGAGAGCGTCTCGCGGAAGTAGTTTTGGTTCGACGCATTGTCGCGCAGCAGCGCCTCGAGCGCCGTGAGGGCGTCCTGGACGACGACGCCGCCTTCGATGCGCCCCTCTTGTGCGACAATGTCGAGCAAGCGTTCGAATGCTCCCTCGAATGCGATAATCTTTTGGATGTCCACACTGCCGTGCACGAGCGAGGGCAGCAATAGGAGTGCCTCGTTCCGAATAATCTCGGTGCTCGACGTGGGCGCGGCATCCAAACATTGCAGCACCGCACTGCATCCGCCCGGTGCGGCGAGCACGCGGTCTTGCACCTCCGCACGGTGCTGCTCCAGCAAAACGGCAAGCAGCTGGAGTACCGCAAAGCGTGTGTAGAACGCGTGCGTCGGTGCGAGCAGGCCGAGCAGGCCGAGTAGCGCATCGGGCTCGTCAAGCAGCTGTTGCTGGGCGCCCTTGTCGGTCGGCGACTGACACAATGCTAGGCACGTCTCGACCGCCGCACGGAGCATCTCCTCATCCGGCTCAGGCGCCTTGATCCAGCGCAGGAGCGGCACGAGCGCATGGGTGCGCACCGTCGTCGCATGATCGCGTGTCAACGACTTGAGCGAGAGCAGCGCGGCACGCCGGTCCTCGCGCGTGAGCGCGCCATCTCCGAGTTTCTGTGCAAGAACCTGCACGGTCTTTTCAGGCGTCTGAACCGCATTCGCCGCGAACTTCTCGTACTGCTGCCGTAGCAGCCCCAGGCCGTGGAGCATGGCGCACGGATGGGAGCGCCGCGTGCGCGCTGCCACGTGCGGGTGTCGGCGTGTGGAGGGCCGGGGGGGGGGTTGGGGCGTCACGGCGCTAGGGCCGCACTAAGCGCCGATTGCTAAGCAACTTGCGCACGTCCAACATGAAGGTCTGGAGCTACGACGATGTTGCAAAGCACGCCTCCCGCGATGACTGCTACGTCGTTCTGTACGACAAGGTCTATGATGTGACCGATTTCCTCTCCGACCACCCGGGCGGCACCCAGATTATCCTCAAGTACGCCGGCAAGGACGCTACGTACGTGTAAGCCGCTGACCCAGCTCCGTGTTTGACCCCGTGCACCCGCCGGGCACCATCGAGAAGCATCTTCCCAAGGAAAAGCATCTCGGCACGGTCGACACCAACACGGTGCCCGAGTCGCTGCGCAAGGAACGCGAGGAGCAGCAGCGCGAGGAGCAGCAGCGTCGGGAGAACCTCCCGCCGCTCGAGCAGTGCCTCAATCTGGAAGACTTCCGGCTGGTTGCGCGCCAGGTGATGACCCCGATGGCATGGGCGTACTACAGTTCGGCCGCCGATGACCTCGAGACGTACCACGAGAATCGCGCGGTTTTCCGCCGCATCTGGTTCCGCCCGCGTGTGCTGCGCAACGTGCGCTATGTGGATCCGAGCACGTCGATTCTCGGGCACCCTAGTGCGCTCCCCGTGTACATCACTGCCACGGCCCTGGGCCGCCTCGGCCACCCCGACGGCGAGAAAAACTTGACGCGCGCCGCTGCACGCACCGGCCTGATCCAAATGATCCCCACGCTGTCGTCCTGCAGCTTCGAGGAGATTGTGAACGAGCGCACCGAGGCTGGGAAGCCCACGCAGTTCTTCCAGCTGTACGTCAACAGCGACCGTAACATCGTGCGCGAGATGCTGCGCAAGGCCGAGGCGGCCGACATCCAGGCGCTCTTTATCACCGTCGATGCGCCGCAGCTCGGCCGTCGCGAACAAGACATGCGCATGCACTTTGACGATGCGGGCTCCAGTGTGCAGAGCAGCTCCGGCGACGAGGTATCGCGCGATGAGGGTGCTGCACGCGCCATCAGCTCGTTCATCGACCCAGGCCTCGACTGGGACGATGCGATGTGGATCAAGAACCAGGTGCGCATGCCTGTCCTGCTCAAGGGCGTGCAGTGCTGGGAGGATGCACTGAAGGCCTACGACATGGGCTTTGCCGGCTGTGTTTTGTCAAACCATGGTGGGCGGCAGCTCGACTTTTCGCGCTCGGGCATCGAAGTGCTAGAAGAGGTGGTGTACGAGCTGCGCAAGCGCGGCAAGGCGCCCGGGCCATCGTTCCAGCTGTTCGTTGACGGCGGGATCACGCGCGGAACCGATGTGCTCAAGGCGATTGCGCTCGGTGCAACTGCCGTCGGCGTAGGCCGTCCGTTCATTTATGCGTTCTCGGCATATGGTGCGGACGGTGTCGTACGCGCGGTGCAGATCCTGCGCGATGAGATCGAGATGAATATGCGTTTGATCGGCGCGCCGACACTGCGCGATCTCGTACCCGAGATGGTCGATGTGAGTGCGTTGCACAACCGCGGTACGACCCGGGGCGAGCTGCCCGAGACCAATGTGCTCAACCCCACGGGCGAGCGCAAGAGCCACCTGTAGGCGTCATAGATCGGGTCCGATCGGGCCGCGGGGCACGGCGCCCGGCGCGTGCCTTTGTTCTCCACAGCGGTCGTCGGCGTGATGGGCGCGTGCTTCTCTGGTCCGGCGCGCGGCGGCGACCAGGATGCCAAGCAAAAGAGCCTTGATATTGACAAGCGCATAGATGAGGACAGCAAGCGGGGAAAGAGCGAGTACAAGATCCTCCTGCTCGGTTCTGGCGAGTCGGGCAAGTCGACGATCGTGAAGCAGATGAAGATTATCCATCAGAACGGCTTCACGCCTGATGAGCTGCTCATGTACCGGCTTACTGTTATCAAAAACCTGATTGACTCGGCACAGACCGTGGTGCTGGCGCTTCGCCGCTTCTCGCTCGAGCCTCAAGAGCTGGCCAACCGCGAGGCAGCCGACCGTATTCTCGAGTACAACGTGCCTGCGGACGCGAACCTCACGCTGCCCGCCGAGATGGGCGCGATGATTGCATCGCTGTGGAAGGACCCGGTGATCCCTATGCTACTTGACCGTCGCGGCGAGTTTTATCTAATGGACAACGCGGTCTACTTCTTTGAGCACGCGCAGAGGATTGCCTCGACGACGTACCTGCCGAGCGAGCAGGACGTGCTTCATGCGCGTTCCAAGACGGTCGGCATTATGGAGACACATTTCCGCATGGGCGAGCTCTCCATTCACCTCGTCGATGTCGGAGGGCAGCGCTCCGAACGGCGCAAGTGGATCCACTGCTTCGAGGCAGTGACGTCGATCATTTTCTGTGTCGCACTCAGTGAGTACGACCAGGTGCTGCTTGAGGACAGCCGGCAAAACCGTATGGCCGAAAGTCTGGTGCTGTTCGAGAGTGTGGTGAATTCGCGTACGTGTGGACGACTGACTCAGGCTGGTTTGCGCGCACTTCGATCGTGCTCCTGCTCAACAAGATTGATATTTTCCGGCAAAAGATCCCGCGGCACCCGCTGTCCGACTACTTCCCCGAGTACACGGGCGGCGATGACGTGAACAAGGCCGCCAAGTACATTCTCTGGCGCTTTACCCTAGCCAACCGCGCCAAGCTCAACATTTACCCGCACCTGACGCAGGCCACCGACACGAGCAATATTCGTCTCGTGTTTGCCGCGGTCAAGGAAACGCTGTTGCAGAACTCGCTGCGCGAGACTGGTTTATTGTAGTGTAGCTAAGCAAAGAGACATTGGTGTGCACACAGGAAGCGCCGGGCGTCGGGAAAGTGGCTCACCATGTTCGGCTACGGTCACAGTGCACTCTGTACATCGTTGTCATAGCGCCACGGCTCGGTGCGACGCAGCAGATCGCGCGTCTCGCGCGCAGGTCGCGCGACCGACGGTGCATCGCCCATCCACGTAGCGGCAAGTTGGGCAACGGTGGCAGGAGGGCGCACGGCGCTGTACAGTGCCTCGGACGCCTCCTCCACGCAGGCACGCAGGCACAACGCCGCGAGCTGCACGTCGACAGGGGCCGGGCGCAAGACGTGCTTTTCGAGCAGCTCAGTGCCATGCACATCATCGTAGCGAAGGTATGCAGCGCTGAGCTCGGCGAGCGCCTTTTTGACCTGCTCGCGCACCTCTTCCTCCGCAACGAAGGCAGCGTCGAAGAGCCCATCGACGGCCGCCAGCGCGCCCTCGCCGAGCTTGCCGGATGGGAGGTGCGTAAGCACCTGTGCGAGCGCGAGAGCCATCGCGTCGCCCACATCGACGGGCTCGCCAGCGGCGCCCGCAAGGCCTGCGGCAGAGGGTGCGGCGGCTTCGCCGGCAATGGACGCCTGCACACCCTGCGCAAGCTCGAGCACCACCGGGTCGACACGCGCCTGGTGCTGCATGAGGGCGCCGAGCGCCTCGCCCGCGCGCGTGCGCACCGTGTTGCTGCTGGGGTCGCTGAGCGCCTTTTGGAAGCTGCGCTGCAGCTGCGGGTAGAAGGGGCGCACGAGCTGCGGCACGCGCGCGACCATCGCCGCGAGCGCCGAGAGGATCGCCGTCTTAACCGGCGGCACATGGCGATCACCGCACAGACGGATCAGCGGCCCCACCATGCTCGTGACAAACGGCTTGACCGAGTCGGGCGTGCTCTTTTCCACCACGTCCGCCAGGCCCAGCGCGCCGTTCTCGCGCTGCTCGGCCGAGCCATGCATGAGGCCTTGGAGGAAGAGCGAGACAAACGGCTGGGGCCCGCGCGCGATCGCCAGGCCGGGAAGCACGGCGTCGGGCGCACCCGTGGACGAGAGCGTGCGGCGCATCGGGGGCACCAGCGCGGTCCACTCGGTCTTGTCCACGGCATCGAGACAGGCGAGCAGCGCCTCGTGCGCGGCCTGCTGGACGTCGGTTGCTTCTTCTTCGAGCAGCGAGGTGAGCTTGCGCAGGCAATCCACCACGTACTCGCCCCAGTCGAGCGATGCCTGCTTTGCGCGGCAGAAGCGTGCGAGCAGGTGGCACGCCAGCGCACGGCGCGCCGGCCCCTCGCGCGAGGACATCCACCCGAGCAGCAGCACCATGGTCTGGTGCAGCGCATCGATGTTGGCCAGGGACGCAAAGATGGCGTCTGCCGTGGCATGCAGCTGCTCGACGTGCTCCGCACCGTCCAGCAGCGTGCGCGCGACGCAGCTGAGGATCGGTGCAATGTTCGCCGCGAGCGCCGAGCCTGCCACGGGGACCAGCGCTGCAAGCGCCTTTGCCGCGCGGGCCTCGAGCGGCACCTGCGCAAGGGCAGGCACCAGCGCGGGGAATACGACCTCGGGGCGCGTACGCACCAATTCGCGCAGGGCTGCAAGCGCCGTATCTGCACGCGCGTCGGACTGGCGCACCGCGTCGAGCAGCGTCGGGACGGTTGTCTCGATGGCACGCGAGCCGAGGTGCGCCTGCACCGCGTCGAAGGTGCGTGCGGCCGCGGCGCGCACCTGCGGCGCCGGGTCGACGAGCGCGCCACGCACAATCGCAATGATGGCCTCCTCGTGGTCCTCGAGCTGCGTCTTGGTGGCGTTCGCAAGGATGTCGGCCACCGCTGCACACACACCGGCGCGCGTCGCGGCCTGTGGCGCGTCGGCGGCACGCGCCGCAAGCAAGGGAATCGCCTCGTGCAGGATCTTTTCGCCGAGCTTGCGCACGAGCTCGCCGAGCGTGCGTCCAGCCATTTCGTGCTGTTCGGAGCCGTCGGCGGCGAGGGCGGCAATGATCAGGTCGAGCATCACCGGCAGCACCTCGCGGGCGGTGCGCGGCGTGTTCTGCACCAGCGTCTTCCACACATGCGCGGCGGTCTGGCGCACCGGGATGTTGGGGTCCTGGCGCAGGATGTAGATCGCGGCAAGCAGCTTGGTGCGGCGCTCGCCACCGAGCGCGGATTGGAGCGTGCGCTGGATCGAATTGTGCGCGGCAAGCGCCTCTTCGTTCACCTGCTCGTTCTCGTGCTCGGGGTCGTCGACGTCGTCACCGCCCGTATCCGCCTTGGACGCAATGCCGGACAGGCGGAAGAGCAAATCGCCAGTGAGCTGCAGCGACGCCAGACGCACGCGGCCCTGGCCGTCGAACAGGCGCGGCTCAAGCTGCGGCAGGAGCAGCTCGACGGCGCGCTGCGTGTAGTTGCCAATGAGCATGCGGCCGGCACGCATCGACGCCTCGCGCACGTTTTCGTCGTCGTCTGCAATGCTGCCGATGATCGGCGGGACAATGACCGGGAGGTGCGGCACAAACCGGTTGCCAAAGGTCGCAGGCAGGTAGATGAGGAGCGCCAGGTGGCCCTCGCGCACGTGTGCGGCGCGCGCCGAGGTGCTCGCGATGATGCTCGGCAGGAGACTCTCCATGCGCTCCATGCCGAGACCAGCGAGCACCTCGGCAAGGCCCTGCGCGGCGCCGTGGCGGTCGACGCTGGTCGCGCGCGTCTGCAGCACGGCGAGCAGCGACGGAATAAGGTCGACAAAGTGCACCTCGCCGAGGCGCTCGACGAGCGTGCCGAGCGCCTTGGCCGCCACGCTGCGTGCGTCCGGCACGGGCGAGACAAGCACCTCCCGCACGAGCGGGGTGTACCGGTCGAGATAGGGCACAAAGTCGCGCGTGTCGGTCAGCGACGCGAGGTTGCCGACGATCTGTGCGGCCTGCTTTTGCTGCGCCACCGAGCGCTCCTTGAGACCGCGCTCGATGATCGGTGCAATCAGGGCCAGCGACGGCGCGTCGATGTAGTGCACAAACTTGGTGCCGAGCAGCGCCTTGAGCGCCGTGCCCGTCTTGGCGTTCGGGTCGACGAGCGCCTTGAGCAGCGCCGGGACGAGCGTGTGGATTTCGGGGTTGTGGATCACCTCGCCGAACTGCTTCAGGGAGCGGTTGGCGGCGTTGCGCAGCTGCGTGTGCGAGTCGGTGAGCACCTCGCTGAGACGCGGGATGACCACCGGCAGCGCTGCCGAGAGCTGCCGCGGCGCACAGTACGCCATTGCGCCGAGCAGCTCGATCGCGCCGCGCTTCGCGCGCCACTGCTTCTCGTCGAGGCCTTCGAGGAGCTCGGGGAGGATCTGCTTGACGCACTGCCCGCTCAGGCTTTGCATCAGCACACGCGCCGTGTCGGCAGTTGCGTCCCGCACGTCGGCATTCGCATCGCCAAAGCAGAGCAGAATGTCGGGGAGGATCTGCGCGACGTACGGCTCGAACAGCACGCGCAGCGTCTTGACCAGCACCTCGTACGCAAACATGGCGCCCTGGCGCAGGGTCGGTTCACCGCCGGCGTGTACGGCATCGTGAAGGCGCGGCATGATGCGCAGCGTCTTGATGCCCGTGATGCCGACGCCCTGCACAACGCCCGCGAGGCCGTACGCGGCGCCACGGCGCATCGCATACTTCTCGCCATGCAGCAGCGTGGCAAACAGCGTGTCGACGATGCCAGGCAAATCGCCACGCACCGCCTCAGCGCGCACGAGCGGCGGCAGACACGCACCCACGGCCTCCTGCACCAACTCACTCGGCGTGTGCAGCGCGTCGAGCAGACGGTCGACGATGCGGCGCACGTGCGCATCGGTGGCGTCGAGGTGCTGCGCGGCACGGCCGAGGAGCACGACGGCAGCCTCGGTCACCGCGTCATTCTCGCTGCTGAGACTCGACTCGAGGTCGGCAATGAGCGGCGTGAGCACCGCAGCGCCATGTGCGTCGACAATGGCAATCGCCGCGTCAAGCATTGCACGACGCACCATTTCGTGACGATCCCCGAGCGCCGCAGGGTCGTGCAGCGCAAAGTGGAAGAAGGGCATCACCGCGCGCGGATCGAATTGCGGCGCAAGCGCGTGCAAGGTGCGCGCGACGCCCAGGCGCACCGTCCACGGGTCCTCGCGGTTGAGGGTGGCGTCGATCACCATACCCATCTCGTCGTATTCGGGGTCGAGCGAGTAGTTCTTCGACGCATACAGCATCTCGAGACCGTCGCGCAGCGGCGCAAAGGTGTCGGGATGCGCAGCACACGCACTGCCGAGTGCCTTGGGCGTCGCGGCCTGGACATACTTATGCGGATGCTCGAGCAGCGCAACGAGCGTGTTGACGTACGTCGGCGGGACATCCATCGCGTTCTCGGTCCAGATGCGCTCCGCCGTGCGCTGAATCTCTTCGTCGTCGTCGGCATGCAGCGCCAGAAACAGCGGCGCACTAAACTCCCACTCGGTTAGGTCGAACGGCACGAGGCACTGTAACGCGCCGTCGCGCTCCCGCCGCTCATCCGAGAGCGAGGCATCTAGCAGCTGCTGCGCCAGCGCACCGGCGCCGACCGTCGTCCGTGCCATCGCCTCGCCGTACGCACGCAGCGCGCCGATCGCCTCGTGCGCAAGCATCGAGAAGCGGCGCACAAGCACAAGCAGCGCATGCAGCACCTCGGCACGAGGGAAGGCGGGCTCAGCGCCGCACGCACACTGCGCCGCAATACACTCGAGCACGAGCTGCATGCGCTCCACGGTCGCATCGTCACGAGCCTCATCGTTGTGCAGCTCGGCAGTATTGACGAGCGACACAAGCCAGGGCGTAAGGTATGACGCGGCGGCCAAGCCCAGCGGCTCACGCTCCACCAGCAGGCGGAGCTGGTAGAGCACACGCAGCTCGACCTCCTCGGTGGACTCGAGCGTAAGGTCGAGCGGCACCAGCGCGGGGTCGGCGCGGCGAAGCCACAGGCTGAGCACGAGCGCCGCGACACGTTCGGCGCGCGGCTCGCCAGTACGTGCAAGTGCACTGAGCGACGCCGCCGCCAGCTCGCCGAGCTGCAGCGCCTGCGCGCGCGGCGAAAAGAGCACGCCGTGTACAGCACGCACCAATGCGTGTACGTACGGACCGACTTCGGCATGCGACGACGCAATACTGCGTGCAGCACGCAGCGCATCGAGCAGATGCAGGCGCGCGGCCTGCACGTCGCGGCGGATGTCTGCCTCCTTCGCAAGCTGCGCATCGACTGCCGCCTGCTGCTGCTTGGTGAGCTGCGGCGCACCCTGCTTCTTGGCGAGCGACGCACGCACCTCGGCGTCCCACTTTTCGAGCTTCCCGCGCGCCTGCTGCTTCTCCTCGCGTGTGTCGGCAAGCACGTCGACCACAGGCTTCTCGCTAGGCTCGGTCGCCCAGATGGTCAGGTCCTGCTCAGAGAAGCGGTCGAGGCGGTGCGGCGACGCCTCGCGCACCACGCGCTCCACCGCCGGCGAAAGGACGCGTTCCGGTGCAATAAACACGACGGTACTCAGCGCCGCATCGGCCGCGAGACCCAAACGAGCATCGGGCTGGCACGCCTGAATCACTTCCAGCAGGCGCGCATACTCGGCAGCAACGACCGCGTGCGGCTCGGCGCGTGCGACACGGCACAGGTGCACAAAGAACTCGTGCTCGGCATCGCGCAGGGCCGCGACGTGTGCAAGCACCACGAGCTCGGCGAGGAGGCCTGCCGTAGTGTGCTCGTTCACCGGCGCAGCCATCGGACTCGCCTGGGCATCCACGGGGCGTACTGGAAGCTCGAGGAGCGTGCGCAGACGCATCGCATCAGCGTGCGTCGTCTCCGCCTGCGGACCCGTCGCGGACGGCAGCAGCGTCTCGACCAGGTGCATCGCCATGCGCAGCGCCAGACGGCGGTCAAAACGCACAAGCGCCTCAATAAGGCGCACGACGCCGGCAAACGCATCAGGCACGTACGCTACAAGCAGCGCACCAACCGCCTGCTGGAGCGACGCCTCGTATAGGCATTGCAGCCCACGCCACGCCAACACATGCTGCACGGCGTCTGCATGCACAGCGGGCCAGTGGATATCGGCATCGCGCAGCTTACGCACCACCTTGTCGTTCAGCAGGAACGGCACCTTGGCGTCGGCGGCACGGAGCAGCGGCGTCAGTGCCGAGCTCGCCGCCTTGCCTGCTGCTCCCTCTTCTGCCGCACCATGCGCGAGGCGCGCAAGCACACTTGCGGCTGCACATGCTTCGATCGCGCTCTCGGGCGAGGTGAGCGCTGTGGCGCCGGCACCGAGCCCCTTTTCGGCAATCGGAATGAGCTCCCTGGCAAAGCGGCGGTCGCCAGCACCGTCCAGCGGCAGCGCCAGCAGCGAGCGCAGTACGGCCGCCCGGACCGGCGGCTTGGGCAGCTGCGCTTTACTGGTCACGATCTGCAGCGCACTGGCCGGCAGGGGGGTATCGTCATCGAGCAGCACCGCGGCCTGCCGCCAGACGGTGACGAGCGCCACACGCAGGAGGTGCGGCTGTGCTTCTTTTTGCACCAGCGGCGCCGCCGCATCGATCACACGTGCCGCCGTCGCTGCCTGGGCAGGCAGGACGCCAAGCAGCTCGTACAGTGTGTGCCGCTGCTCCTCAGAGCGCGACTCGCTGCCTTTGAGTGTCTTGCCAAGCGCCTCGACAAATGCGTCCGACACGTCGCCGGCCACAAGCACACTGGCGAGGCGCAGGGCGCTCTTGCGCGTCCCAGCGTTGGCCGATGCCGCAGCGGATAGCATCGGCTGCTGGATCCGCTGCAGTACCGCGGGACGTTCAAGCTTGGCATGTGCACACAGCTCGCTCGCAACCGTACATGCAATTTCCGGAGACCGAAGGAGCATCTTGTCAAGGGTTGGGAAGACGTGCGCCTCGCATTCGGCCTGTGTCAATGTCGAGAAGAAGCCATGCAGTGCGCGCAGCACATGTTCAGGCACGCGCACCTTGGCAGAGACGATGTGTGCTGTAATATACTGGAGAACCGGCACCTTGTTCTCCTCCAGGAGCGCTGACCCTTGGTCATTTCGCAGATGTAGACACACGTCGGTCACAGTGCCCATCGCAGTCACTGCACGCAGCGCATGGGGCCCCTCAGGAGTAATAAGCAAAGTCTGCAGCACCAGCGGAATGGAGGTAGCATGCGTGCGGAACACCCGCCAGGCGGTGTGTTGCGCAGGGAGCAAGAGGCGGTCGCGCGGGTGCGTCGAGCCAAGCAGCCCGTCGAACACGGTTGCAAACACCTGAAGGAGCACTTTGAGTTCCTGGGAGACATTTGACACCCCCCGCGAGAGCACCTGGCTCAACACATCGCACACCCATGGGTGCACATTCGCCAGCTGTGCCCGCGGCGCTTTGATATGACCCATGGTGCTCACGATCCGCTCCGACTCGGCACGAAGCGCCACGATCGCAGCCTTGACCAGCACACTGTCGAATGGCTGTGTGACATTTTCGAGGTCGGCCGTCAGCAGCGAGCTGCTGGCATGCAGGAGACTCAGACGCGTAGTACGGTCCGGGTGATATTCCACCGTCTGGAGAAGCAGCTGGTACAGCTCGACGCGCTCTGCCGAGGTTGTCTCGGGGTTACGTGCGAGCTGCGGTATGCCTTGTTTAAGCAGCACATCGCGCGGGCGCCGCTTGGTGGAGCGCAGCACTTCCGCGACATGGGATACAAACGTGTCCCAGCTCGTCTCGGCGGCCGGCTCCGTGGCACCTGCGTCATGCGCAGGCTGTGTCGGTGCCATATCATCATCGGGGTCGTAAGGCGACTCCGTGTCGGCGACATCCGCGGCTTTCAGCCACTGCCTGATGTCGCGCGTCCTCATGGCCGACGAACGAAGAAGCACAGCGAGCGGCACACGGGTCACGTGAATGGTTCTTCCTAGGCATGCACCCCACCTAACACCCCCTCCCCCTTCCTACAGACGACGACGAAGATTGTCTCATGCTTGGACGAGCGCTTCTATGGTGTACACGGTTTACGTGAGCCGGCCTGACTGATAAGGATGTGACAATTTTCCCTGACGTCTGTGATGCCGAACAATACGATGGACCCGCTGGTGTGGATGCACGAGCCAACGCGTAGAATGAAATGCACTGCCTGCAATGCTGATGCCTTGAACGCACTGATCTTCCCTGTCTCTCCTCGGCACAGTCCCGCTCGAGCGATATGGCCTGTGCGATGGTCCATGGATCTGGTTGCAGAATGCTCATAGGCAGTACGGGCGCGCAGGCGCATAATTAGGTCACTAGGTACGCTCAAACTCGCAGTCCACTGAACGAGTGTCGACACGTTGTCGCCCACATGCAGGCGCAGGTGCTATATGGATTATGACACCTGTTTTCTGTCTCAATCTCGCAAACGGTGACCATCTGCCTAGTGGCCCGAGCGGGTGAAATCATCAGTGCAGAGTCATCGTGCATTTCTAAGCGAGTGGACTCGTGGGGCGTCCACAATTTTTTGTGCAAGCGCCAAGCGTCTGTGCACGGCCGAGACGATATAACGCCTTCTTCAGGCCTCCATTTTTCACGCATACATCGTGAGCCTAACGCTTGTACATAGCCAACGAGAGCCCCTGGCAGGACAGGCGAGCAAAAGTGCCTTGGCCGCTGATGCAGCGCACGTACGTGCCTGCGCGAGGACAAAGTGTTTGTTCCTTGTGCCAAGCCTCCACAATGGCGTCTGCAAGGTACTGCATCAAATGCTTCTTTGATTTTTGGATGACGTTCCTTGCGTGCATTATTATGCAGGATGTGGAGTGCACAAATCATGAGGCGCAACGCCCTCCACGCACATGCCGCAAAACCCCTATTGTAGCGTGACACGCAAAATTATTGGATTATCGGCATTGGTTCCAATGCAACATCGTAGAGCCATCGGACGGTTTGCACCGCAAATGGCAGTGAAGCGGTGCAGGGAGATTTGTGGACGGAAGCGGTCAGTGCGGACAGCGCTGCAGTGCCGAATATGCGTGTAAATGGGCGCGTGGCGGGCTCTGTTTCGTGGGGCCACCAATATATCCAGGCTCGTTGGCGCGCACGCTTCCCTCTTCACCACTGAATCGAGCCCGAGTGTGCGCCCAGCATGCCAACCGAAGCCGCGCCAGGGCGGTCTGAAGGTACAGGGAAGGCAACCACGCCACCGGCGCCTCATCTCGATACGCAGCCCATGGTTAGTCCGAGTGCCGCTGCCAAGCAATCGGTCCGTGACGATAAGTTTTACGGGCACCGGCAGATAGCCCAGGTGGCGGAGCGCATGCTCATGACCTACTTTTCGTGCACGCACGACTCAATGGCTGCCACGGCGGATGCCTCGTCCGTGTCATCCAGCGGCGCCCCTCGCTTAGCCCACTTTGTGGCCTATGCGCTGTACCGCACACGACTTCCCACTGTGGTGACCTATTATGCACTCTTGCTGCTCAAACGGCTCAAGGCTCGATACCCCGTCGCGCGTGGCTCGTCGGGCCACCGGCTCTTTATTGCTGCATTCATGCTGGCCAGCAAGATGCTCTGCGATGACTCATACAGCAACAAGAGTTGGACTATTGTGGGCCAGGGCCTATTTACACTGGCCGAGATCAACCAGATGGAACGTGAACTGCTCAGCTACCTTGACCTTCATCTCGACGTCGCGCCAGGAGAACTGGAGCAATTTGCTCACGAGCTACAAGAGTTTGGTGCACCCAACACTACACTCGAAGAGCTGTGTGCGCCACGCACGTCAACGACCAAGAAAGACACGCCTACGCACACACCCGCCGTGCCGTCGGACCCGCCGCGGCGCAATGGCGGCCACCGTCGGCGGCCCTCGCACCGCCGGTGCCTCAGCTTACGGCCCGACTTTTGGACGCAAGGCAATGCGCCAATGCCCAGTATGCCGCACCGTGCCGAGAGCGAATGGAACGTAAGCCAGCGCAACCGACCGGTTCTCCGTGCGTCAATGCCTGCGCAGCGGGCGCCAACGACGGCCTCGATGCATGCAGCCGCCGTCGCATCGGTTACTTCGATGACGCAATCGGCCCACCATGCCCGCCAGGGATCCGAATCGAGCGAGTTCAGCGACTGGGGCTCGTTCTACACCACTAACAACGCATCCACTCTATCTATGGCGACTCCCAGCTCAGTGTCGAGTGCGCGCATCACGCCGTCGACGTCTCTTTCGGACGTGGCGCCGAGTCCATGGAATGGCGTGCCGGCCTTCCCTGCCCTGTCACCGTTTCCTCCGCCCGGTGTCCAAAACACGCATCCTGTGCCAGGCATGGCGCCTGTCCTGTATACGGCCAAATCCGAAGACCCCGCTGTCGAGATGGGCCCACCATTACACGCCTATCCCATGTATCCCATGTATTATTCGTAGATCGCCTGTACCATATACCGACCGGATCGTTGACCACGTGATGTGCACGGAGCAAGAACAAAGAATGTATTGCAACAAAGAAACGCGACGAGCCGGCACTGATGTATAAGATGCTCGCGCATCAACTGAGCTGTGTGGGCCAGCGCCATGTCTCGGCGCCCAGCAAGCCTTCCGGCACGGCTTATCCTGTCCAGCCGTGAGAAGTGTGCGGCCTTCGAGGCCGATCTTGAGGCATCGCCCGCCGAAAAGGACGCCCCGGCACCGAGCGAGACTGGCGACCTCCCGCTGTCACCGATCGAGCCGCTTCCCTCGGCAGTGCCCTCGCATGCGTTAGATGAGAAGAATGACAAGTATTTTCTGGATGCGCACGCTGCGCATGTCCCTCGCCGTGTCGTGCGGACCCCACACCGGCGCTCGTTGCTTGGTATGTATCGGTGGTGCTCGCGACGCGACTGCCTGCTCCTGCTTGTGCCCGGCGTGCTTCTTGGCGTGGTAAGTGGCGGCTTGCCCGTTGGTATGACCCACATAGTGGGACGTGCATTTGCCGCATTTGCTGCATACGACCCTTCGGTCCCGCACGCGGCAAGTGTTCTGGCTGCGAACGTGCGGACGGACGTATATGTGCTTCTGGGGCTCACTGCTGGCTCGCTCCTCGTGCGCTCTGGATCGGTTACCGCCTGGCTCGTACTTGCGGAGCACGGCGCGCGGGGTTGGCGGCAGTACATATTCCGTGAGGTACTTGCCAAGGACATTAGCTGGTTCGACCTAGGCATGGGCCTTAAGACGGAGGGCGCCGATGTTGGAGCGGCAGGTCTAATGGCGCTCTTTCTCAAGGACTCAGATGACGTGCGAACTGCAATGGGGCAGCAGATGGGCTACTTGGTCATGCATGCGGCGGCGGCCATCGCGAGCTTCGTGTATGCAATGTACCGGCAATGGTCACTGACGCTGGTCATTTTCGCATCTATTCCGGTGCTAGCCTTGATAACGGTGGCTGGTGATCTTCTGGGTGCACCGCTGCAGGTCGCTGAGCGGGCACAGTCGATGCAACTCTCGGCGCTGGTGGAAAAGGGCGCGTCGGCGATCCGAACCGTCAAGGCATTCAACGCAGAGTGCATGCAGCTCGATATGTTACGCGTGTGCATTATTCAGTGTCGCACGCTTTATACGCGTATGTGCGCCGTGTGGGGCATCCGCTACGGCCTGTCGTCCGCGCTGGGCTTGTTGATGTTTGTACAAGGGTTTGCGTGGGGCAGTCACCTGGTGCGGAACAACCAGGCGGGCCCGGATGTCGTGTTGGCCACCTTTTTGGCAAGCCTAGTGACAATGGGCCAGCTGCAATCGATCCTGATGCGTCTCAACTTTGTTGAGCGCGGGAAAAATGCGGCGGCCAACCTTGCGACACTAGCGTCCTCGCATACCGAGAGCGATGCGGCTCATGCTGCGCCCCTGCTCCTGCCACATGCTGATGAGAGGAAAGAGGCACCAGTGCCCGTGTCTCCGTTGGCGACACTCCGCACCAGCTCGTCGGTGCCGCCGGCCGTGCGCATCCCCAAGCACTGCAGCGGCGAAATGACACTCGAAAATGTCTGGATGAGCTACCCTGCCCGACCCGAGGTACCGGCGCTGCGCGGCGTGAGCATGTACTTTGCCGCAGGTGAGCACACGTTTGTCGTCGGGCGCTCCGGGAGCGGTAAATCAACCGTGGCAGCTGTGCTTCTGAGGCTGCACACGCCGCAGTCTGGCGTCGTTGCGTTGGATGCCACGGATGTGCGTGAACTGGACGTGGGCTGGTTTCGTAGCCAGGTGGTGGGCGTGACCCAGGAACCACTCATTCTCGAGCAGACGCTGTTTGAGAACGTCCGGGCCGGGCTGCCACTATCCCATGCCGGTGTAGCCGTGCGTCAGGCGATCTGTGCCGTGCGTCTCGACGACCTACTCGACGTGCTCCCGGACGGTCTTGACACGCTGCTCGGCCAGCGCGGCACGGCGCTGAGTGGCGGGCAGAGGCAGCGCGTCGCCTTGGCGCGTGCGTTGCTGCGCGACACACCGGTGCTCGTATTGGACGAGGCGACCTCGGCACTCGATGCGGCGTGCGCGCGGCAGGTGCACAATGCGGTGCGTGCGTGGCGGCAGGGCCGCACCACGGTCGTGATTACGCATACTGTCGCGCACATCGGGCCAGACGACTATTGCTATGTGATGGACGAGGGCCGCGTCGTCGAGGAAGGCTACCGCCGCCTGCTTGCGCGGCGCGATGGCAGCTTCGCCCGCACCTACCTCGACAAGGACATGGACGCGGCGCTGGCCTCGCCCGTCGGGCTGCCTGACTCGGCAAGCCTCTATACCCACGAGGGCCCCGTAACGTCGGCAAGCGTCTGGAGCATGGCGTCGTCGCTCGAGTCGGGCACCGTGCACCATGCGGATCTGCGTAGCGCCGAGCTGACCACTCCACCCATCGCGGCACGGCATCAGGTGAAGCGCGTTGCGCCTGCTGCGCCGGTGCCGCCCTCCTCGACGCTGGTAATCGACACGGCCCATGCGATGTGGGATACTGTGCCGCATCGTGGATGGACCGTTGTGGCGCTCGTGGTGTGTATAGCCTCGGGCCTGACGTCGCCTGTGTTTGCCTACTGCCTCACGCAAGTCCTCATGGTCGTTGGGCGCGCGAGTGCCGCGCGCCTTGCGCCGCTCATTGGCGCGACCGCCGGCGTTGCGATCGCTGATGGCGTGTTCCGCGGCGCGCGGCTGATCAGTATGGAAGCGCTCGTTGCGCGGTGGGTGGCATCGATGCGTCTGCGCGCAATGGAGCGCGTCATGAAGCAGGATGTCGCGTGGTTTGACCGCGCCGAAAATGCCCCGAGCGCACTGGCGACCATCGTGGTGAAAAATGCAGAGGACGCCGGGGCCTGCCTGGGGCAGATGCTTGGCCAGCTTGTGGCGCTGGGTGCGATGCTGTTCGCGACCATTGTCTGGGCATTTGTGCAAGGGTGGCAGCTGACGATGTGTGCCCTGGCCCTTGTGCCCCTTGTTGCCGGGCTCTACGGCGCGCAAGGCTACGTCGCGTCGCGCACCGAGCTCGTGAGCAAGACACAGCGCGAGCACGTCGCGCATCTACTGTGCGACCAAGTAGGCGCCGTGCGCGCAGTGCGTTCCATGGCGCTTGATGTCATGCTCCGTGCCGATGCACAGCGCGCAATCGAGCATGCTGCACAGGTCGGGCGGCGTGGGGCGCTTGCGTCAGCGGCTGGCGCAGGCCTTGCGGACGCAACCGTATGTGCGGCCGAGGCGCTGCTGTATGGCGTCGGTGCCGTGCTGCTTATTCACGGCACGTACGATTTGCATCGTTTCATGATGGTACTGAATCCCGTTATCTTTGCGGTGGGCTTTGCAGCGCAGCTGGCCACGTCGCTGCCCGCAAGCAGTCGGTGCATGCATGCGCTGCGTGCGGTTGCGCGCCTGCTGGACCTGCGTGGCACGCCGTCCGACGCGGTGGGCGAGGCGACGCCGACGCTGCGTGGCAACCTGGCACTGGATGACGTATGCTTTTCGTACGGCGCCCAGCGCGTGCTGAACCACGTGTCGCTGCGCATCGACGCTGGTGAGCGCGTGGCGCTGATCGGTGCGAGCGGGGCAGGCAAGTCGACGGTCGCGGCGCTGCTGCAACGGCTGTACGAGCCGGACGCAGGTACGGTGCGTGTGGACGGCTACGATGCACGTACGGTGCGTGCGTCATGGCTGCGCGCGCACATGGCCGTGGTCAGCCAGATGCCGACGCTCTTCCCCGCGACGATCCAGGACAACATAGCGCTGGGTACGGCGATGAGCGACGATGCGGTGCGTGATGCGGCGCGGCGCGCGGGCGCTACGTTTGTCGAGACGCTTCCGCAGCGGTTCGCGACGCGGCTCGGACGCGACGCGACGCAGCTTTCCGGCGGCCAGGCCCAGCGCATCGCGATTGCGCGCGCGCTTGTGCGTACGACAGCGCGTGTGCTGGTGCTGGACGAGTTTACCGCGGCGCTCGACCCTGCGACGCGCACGGCTGTCGCCGACGCCGTGTTCCGTGACGACGCCGATGCACCCACTGTGTTAGTGCTCACGCACGACGCGGCGCTGATGCGCCGGTGCGACCGTGTGGTGGTGTTGCGGGACGGGCGGATTGCGTACGACGGGCCGCCCTCGCCCCTGCTGGACGGCGGGTCGTAGGGGCGCACGGCGATGTGGGGGAAGACCACGTAGTGATTCACTAGACGACAATCGCTACGGTATACCAACGAGGGCATTTTGGTGAGCCACTTAGCGGCCACCCGAGAGACCCTTCTGGACGGCACGCTTGAGGCGCAGCGAGCAGCGGCGGTAGTCGTCCGCGGTGCTGTCCTCGAGCTCGAGCACCTCGAGGGCCTTGGCGAGCTCCTGCTCCACCTGGATCTTGGCGGCGCGCTTGAAGTTGGCGGCCGGGTTCGAGATGGTGCCCTCGACCGAGTGCACGTAGGCCTCGAGGTCGTTGCGCGAGTCGTGCTTCGCCTGGAACTCCTTGTCAGCGTTCTTGAACTGCTCCGAGTCCTTGATCATCTGCTCGATCTCTGTCGAGCTCAGGCGGCCGACCGAGTTGGTGATGGTGATGTTGGCCTTGCGACCCGAGGTCTTCTCCTGGGCCGAGACCTTGAGCAGACCGTTGGCGTCCACCTCAAAGGTGCAGAGCAGTTCGGCCTGGCCGCGGGGCAGCGGGGGGAGACCGGTAAGCTCGAACTCACCCAGGAGACGGTTGTCCTTGCACTGGGTGCGCTCACCCTCGTACACGGGGAAGGTGACCTGAGTCTGGTTGTCCTCGACCGTGGTGAAGGTGCGGGTCTTGTTCGTAGGGATGGGCGTGTTGCGCGGCACCACGACACCGAACACGTCGCCCTGCATGGCCACACCGAGCGAGAGCGGCGCAACGTCGAGCAGGAGCAGATCGGCGGTCTTGTCGCTGGTCTGGTTGGTGAGCACAGCACCCTGGACCGCAGCGCCGTAGGCGACGGCCTCGTCGGGGTTGATGCTCTTGTTCAGCTGGCGGCCGTTGAAGTACTCCGAGACGAGCGACTGGATCTTGGGGATACGGGTCGAGCCACCGACCAGCACAATGTCGTCAACCTTGTCGGCAGAGATCTTGCTGTCCTTGAGCACCTTGGCCACAGGCTCGAGCGTGCTCTTGAAGGCAGCCGAGTTGATCTCCTCGAAGCGGGCACGGGTGATGTTGGCCTGGAAGTCGATGCCGTTGAAGAGCGAGTCGACCTCGACCGAGGTCTGCGTCACGCTCGACAGGGTACGCTTGGCGCGCTCGCAGGCGCTGCGCAGACGGCGCACAGCACGGGCGTCACCCGAGATGTCCACCTTGTTCTTGCGCTCAAAGTCCTTCTTGAAGAACTCGAGGAGGGTGTTGTCAAAGTCCTCACCACCCAGGTGGGTGTCACCGGCAGTCGCCTTCACGGCAAACACACCGCCAGTGATGTTGAGGAGCGACACATCGAACGTACCACCACCCAGGTCGAAGATGAGCACGTTCTTCTCGTTCGACGACTTCGAGTCAAGACCGTACGCAATGGCAGCAGCCGTGGGCTCGTTGATGATACGCAGCACATCGAGACCGGCAATCGAGCCTGTTGGTCAGTACTGTTCACGCATGCAGGGCGGCGGGCACGCAGCTCATCGAAACGTGCCCCGAATAAGGCGTTGTCTTCAGCGGAGCTATAGCCCGTTCCGACTTAGCATGGAATATTTTGGACATAATCGTCGCAAACATGCACCGCGCACCCGAAGCAATAATACGTACCCGCATCCTTGGTCGCAAGACGCTGCGAGTCGTTGAAGTAGGCGGGGACCGTCACGACGGCCTTCTGCACCTCCTTGCCGATCTTGGCCTCGGCAATCTCCTTCATCTTGAGCAGGACCATCGACGAGATCTCCTGCGGGGCGAACTGCTTGGTCGAGCCAAGGTACTCAACCTCAATGTAGGGGCTGCCGTCCTTGTCGACGACCTTGAAGGGCCACGACTGCATGTCCTTCTTCACATCGGGGTCGTCAAAGCGACGGCCGATCAGACGCTTGGCGTCGAACACCGTGTTGCGCGGGTTCATCGCAGCCTGGTTCTTGGCACCGTCACCAATCAGACGCTCGCTCTCGGTGAAAGCGACGTAGGAGGGGGTGGTGCGGTTACCCTGGTCGTTGGCGATGATCTCAACGCGCTCGTTGCTCCACCAGCCGACACACGAGTAGGTCGTGCCGAGGTCTGTAAGGTCAGATACGCATTTCTAGAGGTACATACCGATACCAATGGCACCCTCGTAGACGTTCGAGTCGTTCGTGGCAGGCACTTCAGACGACATGGTGAAAAGCTCCGTGGAACTGGAAAGCAGAACTGCTGGGCCTTTTTTCTTCGTTTCCGCCCCGCGTGGCTTTTTTCTTCGCGCTGCGGTTCGGCCGAGTTTCGGCCGACGTACTCCTTCCACTCTGCGAAGCATGTCCATGTGGGCGTCGGTGCGAAGGAGCGTGCTGCGCGCCGCGCCGCGCGTGCGCGCTCGCACAGTGACGACCGAGGCGCATGACGCCTTCGACATCCCGGAGGAGCCGATTCAGATCGAGCATGCCGATGCCAAGATAGCGCGTGAGGAGGCGCAGCGCCAGCGCCACGCGCCCGCCCTGGCGGACGTGCAGGGCACCGAGAGCGCAGCCGAGCGCCTTGTGCGCAAGATGCGCCGCACCATGCGTACGTTCTCCTTACTCACCATGTAGTCGACGATCTCGCGGGCATGGCAAGCACGCAGACGCGCGCCTCGACGTTCCGACCGTTCAAGCAGCGGACACAAGCACTCGAGCCGCACCAGCTTACGCTGTCGCACCTGCTCGCAGCCACGGCGCAGCTCGGACACGCCCGCTCACACGTGCAGCGCAGCTATGAGCCGTACCTGTACGGCACGCGTCACGGCATGGCGGTGATTGACGTGGAGCGTGCGACGCTCCCCGCGCTCCGTCGCGCCGTGCATGTTGTACGCGGCATTGCCGAGAACGACGGCATCATTCTCATTGTGGGCACCCGCCCCGAACTGCAACCCGCAGTGCGTGCTGCGGCCGCGCGGCTGGGAGACAACGGCTTCCACGTGAGCACTGATCGCTGGGTGCCCGGTGTGCTGACCAACGCGCCGAAGCTGCTTGCGCCCGCAATCCAGCACTCGGCAGCGCGGCATGCCGAGCACCTCAGCGAGGGCGAGGAGGCACCCAGCACGTCCAAGCTCGCGTCCCAGCTGTACCAGCCCGACTTGGTGATTGTGCTGAACCCGGTGGACAACATCAACGCACTTCGCGAGGCAACGCAGTGCAATATCCCGACGATGGCGATCGTCGACACTGACGTCGACCCCCGTGCGGTGACGTATGCGATCCCTGCCAACGACGACTCGCCGCGCGTCGCTGAGCTGATTCTCGGTGTGCTGAGCAAGGCCGGCCAGGACGGTCTGCGCAGCCTGCACGCCGCACGCGAGGCACATGAAAAGCGCATGCGCTCCCGCAAGCGCCGTGCACAGCGCAGCTAGCTACGTAGCTACGCACGTATTCCCTAGGCGTGTGCGCGCCGCTCCAAGGCGCCACCGCACGCGCTCGCGCGCTCCAGCGCCCGGGGTCGCGCGACGCGCATACCACGTGACCTGCGCTGATCGCCTCCGCGCTCAGTGCCACCGCGTTTCATCGCGACGATGTACGGCGCGCCGGGGAATGACACCGGCGGCGCTCCGTGGAACGCCACGGCATCGACCGATGCACATAATCCATCGAGCCCGAGTACCGCACATCTCGGGACCGGCGTGTACGCGGCGATGGGCGCGCCTGGCGCCGCCGCGATGCCTGGCGCCCCCTTCAACGCCCAGCGGCCCCCAACAGTAAATCCGATGGAAACCACGATGCTTGGCGATATGCACGCAAGTCGGTTCGTTGGCAGCCAGCCACGGCCGCCTGGAATTCCGACGGATGGTGCACACGCATCGCCAACGCCGATGATGATGCCCGGCATGAACGCGTACGCCGGTACGTTTTCGGCGCGACCCGACGCTGCCGCATCGAGCGCCGCACGTCCGCCAACTGCGCCCGGTGGAGCGGCCGTGCGTCCGCCAGGCACTGGTCCACGGCGTGGGCGCCCGCCGCGCAACCCACGCCCGCCTCCCGTGCAGACGCCGGCGCCCAGTGCGTCGCCAGCGGGTGATGCGCCGGCGACCGCGTCGTCGTCGTTCAAGGCGCGCCCCAATGCAAGCATGTCGTCTTTCACCCCCGCGCTCAGTGCGCAGCAGCAGCAGGCGCTCATGGCACGGGCCATGCAGCTGTCCAAGGCGCAAAACCAGCCATCGTTTACGCCGCTCCATGCGCTCTTCCAGATGGGCTTCGTGTTTGTGCGCAATACGCAGCTGCCGAACGTGCCGCCCGGTGCGGCGCTGGGCGGCACGATCCTGCGCGCTGATGAGGCGGCCGCGCTTGGCCTCGTGCCGAACCAAGCCATGGCGGCAACGGCCGCGACAGCGCGCGCCCAAGCGGCGGGCGCCGCGGGTGGGGCACCTGGCGCACCCTGGCAGCCGACGACGATGATGCCCTACGTGCGCCCGGACGGCGTGCGCCCCGAGCAGCCGGGTGTGTTGCGCATGACGCCCGGTGCGGGCGGCGACAAGAGCGGCGCCGGTGCCTCGGGGGTAGTCAATGCACCCGTGTCGACGGTGCTGTTGCCGGGCGCGCCGACCAATGTGCCGCTCGTGCACGGCGGCGCACCGCCCGCGACCAATGCGGTGGGGATGCCCGTAACGACGCAAAACACGCGGCTCACCGCACTGCCCATGCCGGCGACGGAGCCGTACCCGTGGAAGAAGCTGGACGCGCGCGAGGTTGACGAGCTGCTCGGGATCATGCGGCGCGATGCCAAGTTCCAGCCGGTGCTACAGGCGCAGCAGAAGCGCGCGGACAACGAGCTGTACGCGCACGTCGCCCCCGTGCTGCACCCCCGGCCGCCCGATGTGGCGCCGCGGCCGGTAGCGTGGTGGGAAAAGTCGGTGCAGGAGCCGGCGGCGCCGCGTCTTGCGTCGACGCACGAGCCATTCAAGCTGGTGCTGCCTGCGCAGCGCCAGCGTGCGCTCGAGCAGGGTGTGCGCGGCGTGCGCGCACCGGTGCCGCTGAGCGGCGCCGAGGTGGAGCATGTGGCGAATACCCCAGAGACGCTCGTGCCGATCCGGCTGGAGCTGGAGCACGAGCCGTTCAAGCTGCGCGATACCTTTCTGTGGAACGCCGCGGAAGACGATGCATCGCTCGAGGCGTTTGCGGTGGGGGTCTGTGAGGACCTCGGGTTACCAAGCGCCGTATTTGTGTCGCTGATCCGCACCGCGGTGCAGACGCAGGTGAACGAGTTTGCGACGGCGATGGCGCTGCGGCCGCAGGCGACGGACGCAGATGCACCCGGCGCGGGGGCGTCGCAAGGGCGCGGGACGCTCACGCCGGCAGCCGAGCGGACCTGGGCGCAGCTGCGCCGTACGGTGCTCCGGCGCGGCGAGGCGGCCAGCAGCGAGGACGCGACGGAGGCCGAGGAAGCACCGCCGGTCGTCGAAGAGGAGACCGAACCAGAGGCGGCGGACGCGACCGACGCGCGAGCACGACCCGAGACCGCGGCGCCACGGGCCGAAGCTGCGTCGGAGGCGGCCCGCACTCCGGCCGTGGCCCATGCCGACGCGTCGGCCTCCCCTGCCTCCCCGGCCCCCGCCGACGCCCCCGCCGACGCGGCTCTGGACACGCCGCTCGTGGCGCCGCCGCCCAGTGTGCCGCGCTCAGTCCACGACTTGGATGACGAGCTGCGTGTGCTCATCAAGCTCGACATTCTTGTGGGTGCGCAAAACTTGGTCGACCAGTTCGAGTGGGACCTGCTCGACCCGGACGCCCAAAGCGCCGAGCGCTTCGCCGAGACGTTCGCCGCGGACTTGGGCCTCGCGGGCGAGTTCAAGACGGCAATTGTGCACGCAATCCGCGAGCAGGTCAGTACGCATCTGCGCCTGCTCTTTCTCCTGGGCTACCCGTTCAACCGGCTCGCGTCGATGGACGACGAGGTGCGCACGGCCTTCCTGCCCGCCGTCGATACGCAGCATCTTACACGAAGCCACGGCGAGGTGGATGCATTCACGCCGAAGCTTGTGCAGCTCACGCCGGCCGACGCGCTGCTGCTCGAGCGCGAGCACGAGCGCGAGATGCGGCGCAAGCGGCGGCAGACCAAGGGCCGCCGCGGAATTAATCTTGCGGAGCGCGAGCCGCAGCGCACCATCCGCTCCGTACCCGTGTATGGTCTGCAGGGCGGGGTGCCAGACGCTACGAGCGCCACGGTGCTGCCCACGCGGCGCGCCGCCGCGGCCGCCGCGAGCGCGCACATCGCCACCGCCTATGCCGACGGCGGCGACGAGGTGCCCTCGACGCCGCCGGCCAAGCGCATCCGCACCGAGCGCCACGAGCTGCACTTTCGGTACCCCGGCGGCCTCGGCCTCGCAGGCGAAGGCGAGCGGCCGCGTTTCCGCTCGCGCGTTCTGGCCGACACGCCGCTGGATGCGCTCGGGCGCCGCGCGCCGGTCGCCGCACCCGTCCCGACCGAGACGGCGGCCGCGGCGCGGGGCCGGCCGCCCAAGGACCGTGTGCCGCCCACCGAGGTGGCGCTGGCGCGCGGCGCGCGACCCGAGGACCTCGAGCGGCAGCACCCCAACATGTTCGACGGCGTTTGGCACTGCGGCAACTGTGGCATGCCTGGCTACCTCGCGCCCGGGCGCCGCAAGGGTCCGGCGGGCGAAAAGACGTTGTGTGGCCCGTGCGGCAAGTACTACCACCGCCACCGGCGCATGGAAAACGTGACCTACACGCGCGACCCGGCGTACCACACCAAGCGCCTCAAGCGCATTACAGGGCACAGCGAGTGGGGCGTCGACGGTGCCGACTTGGGCGACGCGCAGGCCACCGACACGGGCGATGCGCCCAGCGACGCGACGGCGCAGGGCACGCCGGGACCCGCCGATGACGCGGTGCATGGTGCCAACGACGAGCACGACGACGATCCGGCGCACGGCGACATGTCGTTCCTGGGCGACGACAGCGACAGCGATGGGGGCGATGCGGCCGCGCCCGTGGCACCCGCATGGCTCTTGCAGGCGGTCGAGGCATCAAGACGCAAATACCCGAATGACTGCTTCCAGATCCAGCTGCGTCCGCGCATGCCCGATACGCCGCCGCCCGCCGAAGAAGAGTGGCGCATCCGGTGTGCCGACTGCCCGGGCAAGGTGTACAAGCCCGGGCCGGGCGAGTCGCTGATCAACTTTGAAATCCATCTCAAGAACCGCAGTCACCGTGCAGCGGTCGCACGGCGTCTGGGAAACATAGGGAACTAGTGTACATGCCCAACGGCGCTAGAGCACACGAGGGGAGCGGCGCCCGGCGAGCGGCGCGCACGGAGCACGGCGGCCTCCACCTGCGCGCCGCCGCCGCGTATGCCTGCCTCCACTCGACCATGTCGTGCTCGCACGAACACCACCACGCGTGTGGCCACGCCCATGACGACGAGGACCACGTGCGGCCTGGAGAGGGACAGCAAGACTCGCTATACGCGTCCATTGACCGGGACAGTGTCTCGGCGCTGAACGAGCGTGTCGAAGGCTCGGCGCGTGGGATTGTGCGCCCGTTTGACGAGCGCATGCGCACCGACGCAGTGCTCGAATCCGACGTGGACGACGAGCTGATTATCCACGTCCCGTTCGCCGGGAGTGTCCAACTGCGTGCGCTGGTCCTGCGCAGCGGCCCGGGGCCATCAACGCCCCGCGCCATCCACCTCTATAAGAACCGCGAGTTGCTCGACTTTGACGAGGCCGCAGACGGCAAACCGAACCAGAAACTCGAATCGATCCCCGACTCGAGCGACGTTGTGGAAATCCCGCTGCTCGCCGCGCGATTCCCCGACGTACAAAGCATCACGCTGTACATCCCCGGTGCGCTGCGCGCCGCCGAGGGGGCGGATCCCCGCACCTCGATTTCCTACCTTGGCTTCCGCGGCGCCTCGCGTGCGAGCCAGCGCGGAGGACCCGCACAGATCGTGTACGAGGCCGCACCACGCACGGCAGACCACCCCGTGCGGGGCACCGCGGACGCCGCCCGCCACGAGAACGACACGTGATCCATAGGGGACACGACGTAGGACCCGATGCATGCCATCGGGCACCACGGTCAGGATGCAGGTGACGCTGCGCGGCATGGGGGCGCGATGCTGGCATGCCGTGCGCAACTCGCATGTGTACCTGACCTTTTACGTACGTGCACCGTCTCATACAGCGCGTGCATATGCTATGGTATTTGTTTGTAATTATCGTCGCATCCGGCATCCTGTACGGTGCGCGGGGTAATTCGTCCATGGCGTACATCGACTGCCTGTTCACGAGCACAGCAGCGATGACCGTTACGGGACTCGTCACGGTGCCCATATCGCAGCTAACCCTCGCGCAGCAGATTGTCGTGTTCGTGTTGATGATCATGGGGAACCTCATCATGGACAGCTTCCTCATCGTGCTCCTCCGCCGCTACTTTTTTGGTACCAAGCTGCACCGGTACACGCGGCACAATGCAGGTGCGCGCGCACGCGCACGCGATATCGAGCGGCAGGAGCAGCTCCGGCACGAGGCCGAGCTCGCACGCGTACGCCGGTTCTTTGCGTTTGGGCACCGGAAGCCCGCAGACGAGGCGCACGGTCTCGACGAGAAGGCACACCCGCCGACGCGACCGACTCAGGCCCTATCGCCTGCGCCACACCCAGATACCCCTGCATACGACCTACCGCATGCGAGCGTCCCATCTGATACCCCGCTGCGCTCCATCTTGGCCAAAGATGCCCACTTCGCAGACGATCCAACGCACAGCGATGCGCCTCCAAGCACCTCTGCCCCCCTCAGCATACCCTCCCAACCTCACGCTGCCGACCAAGCGGCACATCCCTCGGCTGCACCTGGTGCCCAACCTCTGCATGTGCACGTCGACGAGACAGCCGCACCACCGATCCCGCCGGACGGGGGCGAGAACGAAGAAGACTATCTGCCATGGCACATGCACGGCCTGCACCGCCGGCGCATGGCACGCCGACGCACATCGCTGACCGCGCACGCGGGCTCAGTGCTAACCGGAAGCGACATCGCAACGATTCCTGGCACGGCGCTGCACCAGATCATGATCCGCAACAAGAACAAGGGCCTCGGCGACTTTCCAACGCCAGTCGATCTGGTGATGGGCCTGTTGGAGTCCTTCCGCGTGAACCACAAACTCAAGACGCCCGAGTCGTGCACGATGGTCGCCGAACCGCTCACCGCCGAGGCCGGAGCGACGGCGGATGGCGAAGCCGTGCGCCATGCGCCATACCTCACATTCAATGCTCGCGTCACCGGCAACTCACACTTTAGGGGACTCACGCACACGCAGCGTGTCGAGCTGGGCGGTGTCGAGTACCGCGCACTAGACGTCTTGGCGTGGCTCATCCCCATATACTGGCTGACATTTGTGGTGCTGGCCCTAGTTATTTTCACACCGTACATGGCCAGCAAGCACGCGGCCAAGATTCGCGCGGTACTCAACGATCAGCCCAAACCGCCCCACAACGCGCAATGGTACTGGGTATTTAATACCTTTTCTTCCATCACCAATGCGGGCATGACTTTGGCCGACTCGAGCTTCGAGTATGGATTGCGCGACGCATACGCAATCATGGTGCCCGTCACAATTCTGGCCCTCGTGGGCAATACGGCGTACCCTGTGGTGCTGCGCGCGGTGATTTGGATCATGTCGCAGTGCGTCTGGAAACAGTCACGGCTCTACGAGACGCTGCGCTTTTTGCTTGACCACCCTCGCCGATGCTTTCTGTACCTGTTCCCACAGGGCAACACCCTCTTTCTGCTGTCGCTCATCCTAATCCTAACCCTCATTGACTGGTTTTTCTTGCTAATCCTTGATTTGAACCGGCGCAAATCGGGTGTACCCATCGGCGCATGGGTGTACGACGGCCTCTTTCAGTCGTTGGCGATCCGCTCAGCTGGCTTCCAGACCTTCCACATCCTCGACCTTGCGCCAGCCGTGCAGATGCTCCAGGTGTTTATGATGTACTTGAACGATTTTCCGCTCACCATGGCGGTGCGAACAACCAACGTGTTTGAAAAGGAGAGCCTGGGGAAGGAGAACGACAAGGACCCACTGCCAGAGACCGGCCGGAGCAGCGGCGGGCGCGTAGTATGGGGCCGCTTCCTTGCCGAGCAGATGCGACGCCAGCTCGCGTTTGATCTGTGGTGGATCGCCATTGCGGTTTGGATCGTGTTAATCGTGGAACAGGCCAAGATCGAGGAGCAGGAAAAATACCCCAACCTGACGGTGTTTACTATTTTGTACGAGATGATCTCGGCGTATGGTACAGTCGGCTTATCCTGCGGTGCACGATTCCACAACACGTCCCTGAGCGGCGACTTTAGTACTTTTTCCAAACTCATCATGATTTCCGTCATGATTCGTGGCCGGCACCGTGGACTGCCCGTGGCAATCGACCGAGCGATCATGCTTCCGAACGAGCTGCTTGCATACGAACAGTCGCACAAAATCTACTTCTCTGACTCGGACGACAGTTCTTCGGACACATACTCGTTCGAAGAAACCGATGATAACGACCCGCACGACATGGGCGATGGCAACGAAGAGCTGCAGTCTAATCCTGCTCTGACTTCGAATCCGCCATGCACGGTGGACGGGGACCAACACAGCCAAGAAGTGCCGATGCAGCCAGTCTGGTCCCACCGCGGCGCCGCACGCAGTCACTTTCATCTCCCTACCACGGCAAGGCCCCAGAGACCCACCGATGAAACGCAATCAGGCCATGGCATGTACTTGTAAATAGTTGGGTGGGTGCATTGTCTGCCCGCGCATTCCCTTTGTACTGTAGTAATGCGAGGTCCAAGGCACCGGGTTCGTACTTAGGTGCTTCACGACAGAGGAATCTTGCTCGATTGGATTGTGTGCGCCGATAGTGCCTGAACCGTGGATGGCCCATGCGCCTGTCAGGCAAAATCGCGCAAGCTCCACATGGCAGAATGCCGCGCAGGGTCGTGCGGAGAAGTACGTTGAGCATTGGTGCCCGTCGTCTTGGAGAGCGAACAGGATGCGCGAGAGTCAAATACGTCGCAGGACACAGTTCAGGGTGCAGCACGGGGCATGCGACAGTTTTTTTTCGACGGTACAGAAACTATTATGACTGACGATATCTTCATTCAGCGTGTGCACATGTCCTACTTTGCCGTCATGATATTGATCACATCCAACTTGATCTATGCACATAGATAACAGCGCCGACAGTGCGCGCCTGTGGCCAACGTACGGTTCGCGTGTGTCGTGTGCGTGTTGAGGCACAGTCATCGCCCGCTTCACCCCTTTCTGCCAAAACCGTTTTTGTAGATCATATCATGTGTATAGAAGACTTGCACGTCTCATCGAATCTGCGCCTGGATCAGGCATTGTAACCGGAGTCAACCTCCCGACGGATCGACAGACAGCACGCGTCCGGTCTGAGCGCCCGCCGCGCGGACCTCGAGCACGTGACAGCTAGGTGGGTTGGGCGGCGCCCACATTTTGGCGCGTCGTTGACAGGGCGCGCACCGCGAGACATGGGCTCGGACCTGGACAGCGACTCGGAAGATGAGCCCCAAGGGGCGCTGAAGCGCTTCCAGCGCGGCTTTCGTCATTTCTTTATGACGTACATGAACTTTTATGTGCGTGCAGGAGCTCACACAGCGTGCCCATATGATTTGGTTTATCTTGGTGACCTTTGTCGCGTCGGGCATCATTTATGGGATCCGTGGAAACGGCAATATTGCGTACATTGATTGCCTGTTTATCGCAGCGTCGGGCATGACGGTTACCGGCCTGGTCACTTATCCCGTGTCGGAGCTGACGCTTGCACAGCAGATTGTCGTGTTCATTCTCATGTCGATTGGGAACCTGGTCATTGACAGCGTGGTGATTGTGCTGCTGCGCCGGCACTTTTTCGGCAAAAAGTTCCGAACAGTGTTCAAGCGCAGCGCGTCAGTGCGTGCGCGCATGCGTGATATCGAGAACCAGGAGCAGGAGCACCACGAAGAAGAGATGGAATGGGTGCGCAGTTTCTTTGGCCTGCGGCACATCGAGCACGACGTGCGCGACCCACAGGATGCCCAGATTCAGAAAGAGAAGCGAAAATCGGCCAAGGCTGCCACGGAGAAGTCCAAGGGCCATGGATTGACGAAGCGGCCCAAACTGCATGCCGGCATGGTGCAGCGGATGGATGAACCTGCACGGCAAGTGAACCCGACCGGACAGATGACCACGATGGTCGCCAACCCTGAGCCTCTCGACTTTGCGAGCCCCGTGATTCATGGGAGCAACGAGCCGACGATGCCCTCCATCCTGCAGACCAGCGACGTGGCGGCAGATACCCACGACGAAAAGCAGACGCCCAACATTCGCATTTCGGAGCCGACGTCCGACGCACCCGACCAAGGCATCCGTATCGTCGAGCCCGAACCGCCGAGCGCCGACCGAAGCATCCGCATCGCCGAGCCCGCAGCAGAGAGCAGCGAGCCGAGCGTGCGCATCAGCGAGCCACGGCGTGATGACGTCTTTTCCTCGAGTGCCACGTCTAAACCCCTGCCGCAACGTCGCCGGTCGACGAGTGACCATGATCATCCCAAAGAAGCAAAGCAGATGCGCCGCGTGCACACTGTGTCGTTTGTCGAACAGACGCCCGAGCAGAAACAAGAGCACGAAGAGCTGCGCCCAAAGCGTGCTGCCACGCTTTCGAGCGACAATCCATTTTCGTCGCGCTCACTGTCGTTTGGACGCACAAACACGATGCAGACACGCAGCGACACGGTGCGTGCACCGCATACCGCGTTGCACCGCACCATGACGCGCAACAAGGACAAGGGGCTGGGCGGCTTCCCCTCGCCGCTCGAGTGGGCCGTCAGCCTGCTCGAGTCGTTCAACGTCAAGCACCGGCTCAAGGTGCCGCGGACGTCGACGATGGCATCCGCATGGCCCGACCGGACGAGTACGATCGAGTCGAGCCGGGGCAGCGTGCGACTGGCACCCTATCTGACGTTTGATGCGACAGTCACGGGAAATTCGCACTTCCACAACCTCACACAGGCGCAGCGTAATGAGCTGGGCGGTGTCGAGTACCGTGCAATCGATGTGCTTGCGTGGCTCATCCCGACCTATTGGATCGCATGGGTGCTGCTTGCGATCATCATCACGACACCCTACATGGTGAGCCAGAGCGCCCAGACCTACCGCAGCGCGATCGACGACCAGCCTAAGCCGCCGCACAATGCGGCGTGGTTCTGGATCTTTACGGTGGTGTCATCGATCACCAACACCGGCATGTCGCTTGCCGATGCCAGCTTCCAAGGCGCGCTGCGCAACGGCTACATGATGTTGATTCCTGCAGGGATCCTCGTTCTGGTCGGCAACACGGCCTATCCTGTGATGTTGCGCTTCTTTATCTGGCTGCTTTCGCGATGCGTGCACCAAGAGTCGCACCTGTACGAGTCGCTGCGCTTCTTGCTCGACCACCCGCGGCGGTGCTTTGTTTACCTCTTCCCCCGGGAAAACACATGGTTCTTGTTTTCGCTGGTGATTATCTTGACGGTCGTCGACTGGTTCTTCCTGATGGTGCTCGACCTCGAGATGCGGCACGAGTGGCCATCGATTGGCACGTGGGTGTTTGACGCGCTGTTCCAGTCGATCGCAGTGCGCTCTGGCGGTTTCCAAACGTTCGACATCCTACGCCTGGTGCCCGCCGAGCAGATGTTACAGGTGTTTATGATGTATCTTGCCGTATTCCCGCTGACGATGGCCGTGCGCACCACTAACGTCTACGAAGAGGGCAGTCTGGGTGTGTACGACGACGAGCGCAAGAAAGACGAGAGCTGCGTCGACGACGGACACGTTGTGTGGGGCCGCTTCCTCTCGGAGCAGGTGCGCCGGCAGGTCGCCTTCGATTTGTGGTGGTTGGCGCTCGCACTGTGGATCGTGCTGATTGTCGAAAAAGGCAAAATTGGCGACCACGATAAGTACCCGAACCTTACCGTGTTCACTGTGCTATACGAGATGGTGTCGGCCTACGGCACCGTTGGCCTGTCGTGTGGTGCGCAAACCGTGAATGCATCGTTGAGTGGTGACTTTAGCGTGCTCTCCAAGCTGATCGTCATTGCGGTCATGATCCGCGGTCGGCACCGTGGGCTACCGAGCGCCATTGACCGTGCCATTGTACTCCCCAGTGAGCTCCATGCGTATGACAAGACGCACGACGCGCACCTGAACGTGCCCAACGCCGGGGTCGCGTCTTACCCCACGGCGGGCAGCCACATTGCATGGAACGGTGAAGAGGACGCGGGACAATCGACGGGTGTGCGAACCACCTTTGCCGACGACAACGGGCTGCAACGCGTGTCGTCACGTCCTAGTGTGACGCCAGCAAGCACCGAGGTTACGCCGACGCCCGAATCGACGGGCGCGACACCCACGCCTGTGCCGTCCAAGCCGGGGTCCGTCCACTCTATGTAAATAATAGCGCCAATTTTTGCGGCTCCCATAGAACGTGCGCGTTGGTACGCCCGCCTCCACCTGTATCGGAATGAACGCGACGTCGCTGGTCGAGGGCGCGACGACGGCCACGTCGCTATCTACATCTGCCAGTGCGGCAGCAACGTCAGCAGTCATTGCGGTAGGCTCGCACGCCGACGCAGTATGGAGCGATGCGCTGCTGCTGCGTGTGCACCTCACGCACGCCGACGTCGCAGGCTTCCTGAAGAGTTTTACGATTACCACGGTAGGCTGTCGCCTGCGCTGACGCAGGTCTCGGAGATTGGGGACAAGACGTTCCTCACGAGCGCTATCCTGGCGATGCGGCACTCGCCACTCACTGTGTTCTGGGGCAGCTGGTCTGCGATGATCTGCATGTCGACGCTCTCGAGCCTTATGGGCGCTGTGCTTCCCGCGCTGCTGTCGCACCGCGGCGCGTTGTTTATCAGTGCTGCGCTCTTCCTAGGATTTGGCGTGGCGATGCTTTGGCACGGCTTCCACATGCAGGGCGACGAGCTCGGCGAGGAGTGGAAAGAGGCGCAGGACGAGATCCGTGCGGACGAGGAGGAGCACGAGCTCGATGAGCTGGAGCGCGGCGAACCGGCGACCGGCGTATACCCCGAGGTCACGCCGTACCCCCCGATGCGCCGTGAGTCGACACTGCAGCGCGCGAACGAAGCGCTGCATGCCACGCCCAAGACGTCCGTGTCGGCGTTTGTGCGCGAAGGCACGCGGAACCTGTGTGGCCTGTTCTTTAGCGCGACCTTTTCGCAGGCCTTCTTGCTCAACTTTCTTGGGGAGTGGGGCGACCGGTCGCAGATCACCACGATGGCGCTTGCAGCGACGCACCGCGTCGCGATCGTCGCCGTCGGCACGAGTCTGGCACATCTCGTGTGCGTCGCCATTGCGGTGACCGCCGGGGCACTGCTCGCCGCGCGGCTGAGCGTACGGCACTGTATGTACGAGAGATTGACACAGTGACGCTTGGAGGTGCATGCATGTTTATTGCTTTTGGTATCAGTTCCGTGTACCAAGCGTGGCACGACAAAACAAGCTAGTTATGTACAGATTCCTCCCCATCGCTCCATTCCGATCCACTTGGCGGCGCCGACGCCGACGCCGCGGGCCGCCGCGCCTCAGGCGTGGGGTGCGCGCGTAGGCGTGGGCGCGTGCGCCATGCGAGACGTCCCGGTGATGGCGTCATGGCACCCCGGGTGTGCGGGTATTTGACCGACGCAACGGGCCGCGGCGGGAGCGCCGCGTCCTGCACGCGCGCGAGCGGCGTGCGCGGCTCTGTGTGTGCCATGTCATGAGCCGCATGCTCGAGCGCGGTGACGACGGCCGACTCGTCTTCGAGCGGCGACGTCGTGCGCCGCAGTGGCGACAGGACGCGCGCGAGCGGCGATGCGTACCGCGGGCGCGGCGTAGGCACCCCCTCGGTCGTGGTGCGTGGGTCGCCTGGCCGCTGCGCGAGATTGAGCACCGGGCGCGAGGCGCGCGTCACGACGAGCAGCGCGAGCAGTATGAGGAGGAGCAGGAGCTGCGCGAATCCGCGACGCCGCTCGTACACGAGCTCGGTGGCGAGGTGGTCGACGCGGGTCGCCAGCGCGCCGTACGCGTCGTCGCGCGCCTGCAGTGCGACGCGCAGCTCCGCGAGGTGCGTGTGGAGCTGCTGGGTATAGGACGCGTTGAGCGCCGCGGCAAACTCGGTCATGTGCGTATGGCGCGTCTGCTCGAGGCTCGCGAGCCGGTCACGCAACACCTCACTGCTCAGCTGCAGGTACTGCATGCTCAAACTCGTGTTTGTCTCGAGCGCCGCGAGGCGTTTGGTGATGGTGCGGAAGATGGACTCGCCGCCAGCCGTGCCCTTTTCGCCGGGCTTGGGATCGGCGCGCGCCGTGACATTGGCCGGCGGCGCATTCGCGGCGTGCGTCGTGTTGGACACACGCGCCGCATGTGCTGCGCTGGACGCCACGGGCGGGGGATGTGGCGCTGCGGCACTCGGCTCGAGGCGGGGGGCGTCGGGCCGTGCCGGGTGCACGGGCGGTACGAGGGGCACGCGCGGCACACACACGCACGGCCAGATGCTGGCCGCATGCGCGGGGCACATTTGCACACGCCCACGGATGGTCGCGACGTGGATGTCGCACGCGTTCGGCGGCTCCCAGTCCTCTTCGGGCTCGTCGGCGACGGTATCGGGTTCGTCGTCCTCGACGTCGTCCGCCTCGTCTGCATCCTCGCGCTCGTTGCGGCCATAGACACGCAGGAGGCTCACGGGACAGTAGTACTCACTGCCGTAGTGCTCCAAGAAATCGATCCGCAGAAAGCGGTAGTACGATTGCGGCACGCTGTTCAACACAAACACCTGCGGGCCACGCACGTTGCGCGCGTGAAAGTGCCCCAGCGTGCGCCACTCGTGCTCAGGCGCGTGCAGATCGTTGGAGAGGCGCACGGAGAACAGCTTGAACATGCTGCTGAAGAACTCCAAGTTGGCCAGCACCAGTGTATCAATGCGCACTTGCTGGCACAGCTCGACCACCACAAACTGGCGCTCGCGGTTGGACACGGGACACGGCGAGAGCATGTACCGGTCCTTTTTCTCGCTCAGAATCGCCGTAGGGAACTTGGCCGAGGGGTTTGCCTGGTGCAACACCGCCGCACAGTCGAGCGACGCATAGTTCCAGCGATGTTTGAGCCGCGCTAGCGCCTCAGGTGCATTCTCCACGGCCGTCACGACGGGCGGCGCGGGCGGTGGCGGCGCAGGTGGCGCAGAGGCGACGGGCGTCGCTGTCGACGCATCAGTGTGCGTCGGGGCACCCGAAGCCGCGGCACTGCCCGAGGCAGACGTCGCTGCGGATGCGTGGGCCGCCTTGCCTGCTTCTGGAACCGCCGACGGTTCGGTGCTGTGCCGCACTGTGCCGCGCGAGGCTTGCTCGACAAACGGCGGAGGCGCCGCGGCCGCCGACCGTGCGGCGTCCGACGCCGCGCCAAGCTCCTCGGCGACCTGCGCAAGAAGGTGCGCATCCTGCGTCGTGCCGGTACCCGTGTCCGTGTGCTTGTCGTTGCGCGCGTGCTGGCGCTGTTTCTCACGCTGCTTCGACCGCGCGCGTTCCTGCCGCTCGTTTTCGAGGTGCTGCTCCTTCCACTCGGCGAACGAGAGCAAAGGGTCGCGCGTCGTATCTGCAATCTGCGCGGGCATTTTTGGTGGCACACGCTCGAGCATCGTGCTGCTTTCGAGCTCCTGCGTCTGCGGCGGCGCCTGTGCGTCGGGGACGAGCACGGTGCCGAGGACGGCGTAGACACGGTGCATGCTGTCGCCGCCCGCGCGCGCAGCTGCGGCGCTGTTCCACGGCAGCTCGCACACTAGAATGTCGTCACCGATCAGGGAGTTTCGTGGGTCATGCAAAGCGGTGCTCCCCACCGTCGCCTGCGAGCGGGGGGGCTGTGACGTGTCGAGCTGCTGCAGTGCCTTGGCGAGCGGTGAGACGCAGGTCAGGCCCGCAGGCAGCTCGGCGAACCGTGGCGCCGAGCTGGCGCCTGGCGTTACTTTGACAGCGCCCGGCGTGGCTGCATACGCACTGAGCGCGCCCGCTACAAGCGCGACCACCGCCGCGACGCTCCGCCCCACCATGCGTAGGAGGGGGCGCGCCGATCGCGCCTCCACCTGGCGATCGACAGGTGTCACATGATCATGCAAGGATCTGCACGCGCCGCCCCCTTTTTGCCGTGTGCGCGTGCCAATGCAGGCACGGATCCGATGAGGCCGCGAGACGCGCCCACGGCGCGCCGGCACGCACCCGCGCTGCCTCGTTGACTTCTCACCACCGGTCGCGTATTTTGTCGGCTTGCCCTTCCGCTACCTTTCACTCTCTTTCCTACCGACACATTCCTTCCTTTATGCTGGTCAAGAGCGCGTTCGTGACACTCTTTGCCTACGCGCTGGCCGCGGTGGTGTCTGCTGGCGGCACCAACGACACTCTCGCCTCTCCTCATGCGCAGCGTAGCAACGGCGTCCCCGTTGTGAAGCGTATGGAGCGCCTGCACCTGCCGCGCGCCGAGTCGCTCAACCTGCGTTTCCCGTACAATCAAAAGACGATGCGCGGCGTGAGTCTCGGTGGCTGGCTCGCGATCGAGGACTTTATCACGCCCTCGGTGTATGCGAGCACCGGTGATGACCGTGTGATCGACGAGTGGTCGTTTGGCAAGTATGTCGACCACGACAAGGCGGTGAGCATCCTGCGCAACCACTTTGACACCTTTATCACCGAGGACGACTTTGCGGAGATTGCGTCCTACGGCCTGAACCACGTCCGGATTCCCTTCCCGTACTGGGGTGTGAAGACCTACCCGGGCGACCCCTACGTCAAGGTGAACCAGCTCGCCAAGCTCAGGCAGGCGGCGCGCTGGGCGGCCAAGTACAACCTCAAGGTGATCATTGAGCTGCACACGGTCCCCGGTGGCGCGAACCCGTTCGACCACGGCGGCCACAAGGGCCACATGAACTGGCTCGGCAACGCCGACAACGAGGGCCGCACTCTGGAGATTCTTAACGCGCTTGCGAGCGAGTTTAGCCAGAGTCAGTACAGCGCGGTGTCTGCCATCTCGCTGGTGAACGAGCCGATCGGTGACACGGATGAGATCCGCCGGTTCTACCAGCGCGGCTACAACACGGTGCGCGGTGCCGAGGGCAGCGGTGACCTGCTTGTGGTGATTGGCGATGGCTTTGTGAACCCTGCGAACAACGACTACTGGCGGAACAAGATGCAGCCGCCCAAGTACCAGGGTGTGGCCGTCGACACGCACGTGTACCGCCTGTTTGACGACGGTTCGATTGCCCTGACGCAGGACGAGCGGATTTCGTACTACTGCGCGTTCAAGTCGAGCTTTGCCGATGCGAACAAGTACATTTGGTCGATGGTCGGCGAGTGGTCGCCCGTCTTTACCGACTGTGCGCCCGGTCTGAACGGCCGCAACACGGGCGCTCGCTACGACGGCTCGTACCCCGGCTCGACGCGCCGCGGCTCGTGCAAGAACCGCACGGGCAACGCGAACAACTTCTCGGCCGGGTTCATTGCGAACCTGCGCAAGAACTGGGCGGCGCAGGCGGATGCGTACGAGTCGGGCCTCGGATGGATCATGTGGACGTGGAAGACGGAGGGCCATAACGCCGACGACTGGAGCTACAGGGCCGGTGTGCGCCACGGCTGGATCCCGCGTGATCCGACCGACCGTAGCTTCTCGTGCTAAGCGACACGAGTCCACTGTACGACCCTCGTTAGGGGCTGGTTGGTAGCCTGTTTTTTTAGACACGGACAGACATTGTATGGACCTGACGGGCTTGGTTCGCACGCTCCTCGCCCCTGCACGCGCGGTGCCCACGTGGAGCGAGCGCACGTGATGTTACGCGCGCTGCGCCGGTGTGCCTTGCGGGGGACGCTCGCGGACGGCGACCTGCACCGCACGACCGTGTTCGATGATGCCCGCGCACGCATACGCGTCCGGTGGTCCCGGCGCGTATGTGCCGGACACGGCGGAGCATGAATGGGAAGCGCCGCGGTCCTTTTTCCCGCGCTCCCTACGCCGCGTCGCGTCGGGTGACGTGGCACTGCTCGCCGCGCACAGTGCCGACGCGCCGATGCCCCCGGCGCGTGCGTACAGCCCGCTCGATGTGCGCGGTACACCAAGTGGGGGTGCGTCTCCGGCCGAAGAGCGCCCGCAGAGCCGCACCGCAACGCGCATTTTGCGTATCTCGCGCTCCTTCTCGCGGCTCGGGGAGCGCAAGAGCTCGGCGGGGAGCAGCTCGGCGCACCAAACGCCTGCCCTCGCAGGCCACACGCCTCGCAGCACAACGCCGACGCTCGCAGCACCGAACAGCACGGTGCGCATGCGCTCCGATTCGAATCCGAGTGTGTATGCCTCGACACGCTGGCGCACGCGCACGGCGCTGCTCGCTGCGCGCGACTCGCCCGACGTCGCCGGCACACACACAGACGAGCTGGGGAACGTCTCGCCGTTCACACAGAGCCCCGTGTGGCCCGAGACGGATTCGTGGCACGCAGCGCGGCGCTCAGCGACGAGCCCCGCAATGCGTGCGGCGGCGCTGGCCGATGCGCCGGGCCGCCTGCCGTACGATGCGCCGCCGTCCGACGTGCCATGGGGGGACGGATCGCATAATACATCGCCGCTGCTGCCCGCCGCATCCGTGAGCAGCACGGCGTTATCCGGTCAGGCAGGCCTCGGCCTGGCGATCGACGGAATGCGCCTCGCTCCGCCGGAGACGTCGGCCTGGACGGGCGTGGACGAGGAGACCAGCGGCCATGCACCGGTATCGCCACGGCGGTCGCGTGCGCGTGGGCTTGCCTCGTCGCTGCTACCCGCCAAGCGCCGGGACAAGCCGCTGCCCCCGCTGCAGGGCGAGACCACGCCGCCGCCGCCGCCGCCGCTGAGCGATGAAACGCGGCGCAGCCACACGAATCTACGGCGCCTCTTCCGTGCGGGTGCGGGCGACGACGATGAGCCACGGTGGCCTATGGGCTTCCGTCGACGGCGCTCTGATTTGCGCCTGGGATCCGGGGGCGAAGCGCCGCGCACATCGCCGGGGCTGCCGCGCACCGCATCGCCGCCGCCGCCGCGTGTGCCGCCGCCGGCCGTATCGCTCTCGACCAGCTCGTCGTCGTCGTCGGCGCTTCTTCCGCCCGAATCACTTGCGCGCACTGACACGCCCGCGACATCGCAGAGCGACGCACAGAGCGATCTCGAGCGCAAGCAGAGCGTGCAGCGCTACAACGTGCTCAAGGAGCTCGCTGAGACCGAGTGTACGTACGCAGCAGACCTCGCGGTGGTGCGCGAGCTGTACCTGGCACGCGCCCGGTTCTACGCTGGAATTCGGACACCCACCGCGTCGATGCTTGCACCATCGCCGCACATTGCGCCTGGTGCATCGCCGACCGAGGGCGCACACGCTACGCTCCCCCGCTCGCGCAGCAGCCGCTCGATGGACAGCCTCGAGGTACGCCATTTGGATGCCGCTTTGCACCACCCTCTCTCGCCGAAAAAGCGGCGTGAGCAGGCGCGTGGGAGTGCGCCATCCGTTGCCTCGGAGCATGATGACGAAGGCCCGTCGTGGGCACATCCCGAGCGCACGCCGCATTCGCCCCGCCCGGAGCGCACGCGCCCCTCGAGTCCTGTGCGGGTGCCGCCGTTGAGTGTACCCGATATCCTGGTGATCTTTGCCGGTCTTGAGCCGTGTGCGACACTCGCGGACGAGATGAGTGCACTGCTCTCTGCGTCAGTGCATGAGCACGACGCGCAGGCGGTCGGCTACATCTTTTTGCAAAAAATGGCGCAGATCGAGCAGGTTTACACGCTGTACTGCGGGCGGCACGAGGCGGCCATGGCGCGGCTTTCCGAGGTAACAGCCAAGAGCCCGGCCGCTGCTGCGTTCCTCGCCGAGTGCGATGCGACGTCGCGCGAGCACTCGCGCGCGTGGGACCTGCCGTCGCTGCTCATCAAGCCGGTGCAGCGCGTGCTGAAATACCCCTTGTTTCTGCGCAGCATCGTGGACTGCACACCGCCAACGCACGTCGCGCACCCGGTGCTCTACGAGGCGCTTCAGCAGATCCAGCACGTCGCCGACCGCATCAACGAAAACAAGAAACGCATCGAGATTGTCGAGCGCCACGGTTTTGCGCCGGTGCAGCCGCCGCGCCCCGCCGCGTTCCGCCGGCCACCCGCGGCACTGCGCATGGGCAAGAGCTCGCCCAAGCTCGGCGGGCAGCCACTCACCGACGACGAGGGCGCGTACCGCGCATGGGTCGAGCGCCTCGATGCCAGCGAGCGCGGCTTGCTCCGCTTTGCCGAGCAGTGTGGGTCCTGGGCGCAGTGCGTGCGCACGTTGTACGCGACACAGCTGCGCGTCGCCGACGAGTGGATCGCCGTGTACCGCACCGACGTCTCGGCCGGCGAACAGAGCGCCGTCGACCGCCTGCTCGAGTACCGCACACTTGTCCAACACACCTTTTTGGACACGGTGTGTGCGCGCCTCGACGCGGAGCTGCGGCACACCGTCACGGCCACGACACACGCCGTGCACCGCCTGCTCGAGCGCCCACGCATGGTAATGGCGAACCGCGCCGCAAAAGAGCACGAGTACCGTAAGTACCTCGCGGATCTGGCACGTCGTCCACACACGCAGCCCGGCAGCGGCGCGCGCGCCTTTCTCTCGATGCACGTGCAGCTCATGGAGGAGCTCCCGGCGCTGATCCGCGGCATCGCGCTCCTCCTCGATCGGTGCATCATGTTTTTCGCCGAGATCCAGACGACGTACTACGGCGTGGTGGTCGAGGAGCTTCGTGTATTCTGTGCGCGCCATTTTCCCTCTATCCTGTCGCCCAACAGTGCAACCACCCCGACAGCCGGAACAAACCCGCTGCTTACGCCCGTCGATCCACACCCAGAACCGCTGCTCGATGCTCTCACCACGGCGCTCGTCGCAGGCAACACCGAGGCGGCACCCCGACCGCCAGCGGCCCGGCGCCCGGCGACGCCCCCGCACGCGGAGCGTGCCGCCTCCACTGCACCCCCGCGTCCGGCCGAGCCGCCTAAGCGGCCCATGCGGAGCGAAGCACGCACCCAGCCTGCTGCGTCGCGCACCAAGCCGCCGCAGCTCGCACCGCTCGAGATGTCGCCCACCACGTCGCTCTGGGCGCCAGAGACGCCGCTCACACCACGGTCCACGACTTCATCTACCATGCCGTGGACCCCCCAGCGGTCTCCTGTGCACCATGCAAGCAACGCAAGCATCTGGGAAACGCCACGCTCGTCCGTCACGAGCGCTCGCTCGTATCACGACGAGCCACGCGCGTCGCCTGATCGCATCGCACAGCGCGACAGCTATCGCCGGTCGAGCCCTGGCCACGCGCTCTTCCGCGATGCCCGCACGTCGTTTAGCTCGACGTCGGGCGCCTCCATCTATCGTGACGCACGCGCATCGACCGACATGTACGCGGAGGGCGCACCATAGCGCGACATAGCCAGCACCGGCACTCCGCAATGCACGGCGTGTGGAGGTCGATGCTCCTCGCGATGCACGACGACGCGTGCGTGCGCCCCGCCCCGGGCACCGCGCCGGCGCCGCATGCACGCGACTACATTCAGACCACGGCCACTGGCAATGTCATCTCGCGCCGCGCCGCCATTTACGGCGCCGCCCACATCGTGCTTGGCGGGAAATGCATCGTCGAGCACCGCGCCGTGATCCGCGGCGATCTCACGCGTGCACTCCGCGGCGATGATGCAGAGCGGTCCGGTACCTCGATGGCCATATCCATGGGGCGCTACGGATGCGTGGGTGAGCGCGCAATCCTGCGGCCCCCGAGCAGGATATACCAAGGGTACGTTACGCATTCCTCACACAAGCCATTTCTCCTACTTTCCGCAGCGCATCGGTGACTACGTGTACATCGGCGCTCGCGCCGTGGTCGAGGCATCACAGATTGGCAGCTACGTTGAGATTGGGGAGGACTGCGTCGTAGTACGTGGGACACACTCACCCACAGGGGTCCTCGTGTGTGATTCGCGACTGTGCCGTCCTCTTGCCTGGCGCCGTTCTCGCACCAGAGACGGTCGTGCCGAGTCTGTCCATATTTGGAGGTGCGCCTGCTCAGTTTGTCGCGCCTCTGCTCGAGTCGTTCCAGGAGGACTGCGAGGACCGAGCTCGCGGCGCCTACGGCGCCTTCCTCGCACACCTCGCTCCACGCCGTACGTAAATTGTAGCCAATTCTCCACACTCCACCCCAAGCTCACGCTCCGCCTCATGACGTCCACGACGCCGGCGGCCGTGCGGCTGCCATCGCTGCTGGACACGGATGTGTACAAGCTGACGATGCAGCAGGCTGTACTCAAGCATTTCCCAGATGCCAAGGTCACTTGTTCGTCGGCGCGCACTTACCACAGACCGGTTCACGAACCGAGCCAAGGAAATGCAATTTACGCAGCGCGCCGTCGAGTTGATCGAGCAGGGCATTCACCGTACGCGCAAAACCCACTGACACAGACCTTGGCGATCTGCGCATGACCACAGATGAACTCGAGTGGCTGCGCACCGCTTGCCCGTACTTCCAGCGGCCTTATCTCGACTTCCTGCAGACATTCCAGCTGCGGCCGGCCGATGAGGTACAGGTGCGCTTCGTGCCGGGCACGCAAGAAAGCAACGGCGAGCGCATGGGAGACCTAGAAATCACCATCAAGGGCCTCTGGTCGCACGTCATTTTGTACGAGGTGCCCGTCATGGCCATTATCAGTGAGACCTATTTCTGCACCGTCGACACCGACTGGACACCCGAGGGGCAGCGCGAGCAGGCCGCACGTAAGGCATATACTCTCCTCACGAACGGTATCGTGCTGTCCGAGTTTGGGACGCGGCGGCGTCGCTCCCTCGCGACGCACGAAGTGGTCATTCAAGGGCTCCTCGACGCCCAGGCACAGCTCGCCGACAAGCCGAATATGGGACGTGTCCTGGGTACCAGCAATGTGCTACTGGCCAAAAAGTTTGGCCTTGCACCTGTGGGAACGGTGGCGCATGAGTGGACGATGGGCATCGCTGCGATCGGCGGCTACGAACACAGCAACTTGCGCGCGCTGCAGCTGTGGGACGACGTCTATGCTCCGCCGGCGTTTACGCCGCAGCGGCCAAGCGAGGATCTGACGATTGCGCTCACAGATACGTTCAGCACGCGCGTGTTCTGGGACGACCTCTTGTCCAGCGACAAGGGAATCGAAATGCTACGTCGCTGGCGTGGCGTGCGGCAGGACAGCGGCGACTCGCGCGTGTTTGTGCGACACGCCCTTGACGTGTACAAACGCATCGGTGTCGACCCACGGAAAAAGCTCGTGATTTTCTCCGACGGTACGTTGCCGCTCACTTACGCGCCAGGCCTCAACGTCGACAAGTGCCTTGAACTGCAGCGATACGCGCGCGACGTTGGCATCCAAGCCGGGTTCGGTGTCGGGACGCACCTCACCAACGACTTCTGCAAGGCATCCAATCCCCACGAAAAGAGCCGTGCACTCAACATCGTGCTCAAAATCAGCTCGATTAATGGCCGTCCCACGGTCAAGATTAGCGACGAGCTCACCAAAAACACGGGCGACGCCGACGAGATTGCGTACGTGCACTGACTGACCATCAGTTTTGTCAAGCGCCGCTTTGGTCTCGAGGGTCAAGAATCGGTAGAAGACGCATAATTATACAACACATGGGCGAACTATATTCGGCCTAGGCCAACTCCTCGCAAGGGCACATGCCCAGCATCGCAACGACTGTGGTAAGTATGCCACATACACTTTCGGTACTCGAAACGCTTGCGTGTTCGGTCCAAGTATGCGGGCACGAGCAGCTTATCGATCTGGGTCAGTGGGCCCACATACCGCCTCTTGGTCGCCGGCCAAGATCTCGTGCACGGTCTCGACGTCGACAAATCCCTCGTCGCGCTCATCGAAACTCTCAAAAGCATCGAGAAGCTTACGCGGATCGCTAAGCACACCAATGTGGTTCCCCATCATTGTCAAAAAACTGGTTGCGTCCAGGCCGCGATCCGACAGCTGCGTACCGACCACGTCGGTGCTCAGGTACGACGGCGCCTCGGTCGTCGCGTCCTTGGCGCCGAGGCTACGCAGCGTCTTGTTCACATCGTCTGAAGTAATGTAGTTGTCCTCGTCGCGGTCCACCGCGTAAAACACGCGCTGGAGCTGCTTGATCTGCGCGGGCGACAGGTTCTCCAGACCCGACATGATGCGCGAGGGAGCAACAAGTGTTGTTGTCACGTGCGCCGACGACCCTTGCGTGCGCTCCTCATGTTGCTGCCCGTGACACCCGGGCGGTCTTCGCCATGGCGTACGCCGCAGAGCGCGGCGCGCAGGATACAGAGCACGGGTCGGAGTGCAGGGCGAGGTACCGGATCGTCACCGAGTCTGGTCTCGCCGGGAACGGGTGCCGTCGAGTCTGCCTCACCCAACTCGATCGCGGTGCGTCCTGCAGCGCCGACGACGGTCGTAACTGCGGCGCCGTCTTCGACCGCGCCGGCAGCAGACGCAGCCTCAGTGGGCATGAAAAAGCCTAGTTCGACCAGTAATCCGCCGTCCGCTTTACCCGAGAAGCGTGCACCGTCTGCGCGTGTGCAAATGACGCCAGCCACGGCGCAGCGTCGCGCGTCGTGGAACGCTGCGGCACTTCTTCTTCTATACGGTGTGCCGGCCGTGTGGCCACGGCTGCTGGATGTATATTATGATGTGCTCGAAATGGTGGTTGAGCTCGGTAAGCTGCCGCCCGACGCCGACGAGCTGATTGATACGGTGCTTGTATGGATGCGATATGCCGTCACCATCGTGTTCGTGCTGAACCTCGCTGAGGCGCTCATGGTGCGTGCACCGCCCGCGTCAATCGAGGCGCGACCGACCGAGGTCGGTGTGGCATTTGCGCGGAGCGTGTCGAGTGGCTCACCGCTAACGCGGCCCGATGTGCCGCTGAAGCGGAAACCGAGTGGCGTTCCGAGCCCTGTGACGCCTGCCTCGCCCATGCCTGGCTCTCCAGCGCGCTCCCCGTCGCTGCGTGCCGAGTCGCCCTACGGGCGCGCGTCGGCCGCGTCGCCGTACGCGTTGGGCCGCGGGCGGCCGTCAACCCCCTTTTCCGCACGCGTGCCGTCGGGCGCAACGGCACGGCGCACACCGAGCCACAAGGACGTGTTTGCTGGGCGTAGCGTCAGTCGCTCGTCGCCCGGGCATACTCATTCGCCGCGCGCGCGCACTGAGCTGGGTACGTGGGTGGTGACTAACTTAGACGATGCACACGAAGTCGAGCTGGCATTGCAGCAGCTACGCTAAGGGGAAAAGAGGGTATCGAAGCCTATAGGGTCAAGTTGTATTCGTAGTCGCTCTCCACGCGCTGGCTGAACCACAGGATCACGGCGCAGGCCATGATCAAGAGGTTCTGCACGACACCTGCGACGCCAAGCTCGATGAATCCCTCGGCGTGCGTGTTTGCGAGGTACTTAATGATGAGCACGGCCATGCTGCCCGCCATGCCACCGGCGAGGAAGGCGAAGCCGATAAAGAGCCACATGCGCGTGCGCCAGAGGATGGGGTCTTCGTTCCACGAACCGCTCTGAAGCGCGCCATCATCCAGCAGATACTGCTTGTTGATCATGTTGATGATGATGAGCCCCGTCGTGGTGCACAGGCCCGACACCCAGTCGTCGAACTTGATTGCGACCTCTGGGGGTTGGAAAGGGACGTCCTCGGGCGGTGGCCGGTGGAGCTGGTGGGAGCGTACGCACGCGTCGAAGAAGATCCACCAGCCTGCGGCGAAGAGTGCACCACTCGCGTACACTCCAAACGCACGCCGGTTGGTGCGCAGCAAGAGGGGCAGGTTGGGCAGCCGCACGCGGCACACACGCCGCGTCTCGCTCCGCATTGTGGACGACAGGAGGGCCCGTGTGGCTTACGTCAGCCCTTTGTCGTCGACCGCCATGGTGCGCGTAATCGTCAAGGGCGGCGTGTGGAAGAATGTGCGTAGCGGCTGACTGACGGATAGACCGAGGACGAGATACTCAAGGCGGCCGTGTCCAAGTATGGGAAAAACGTAGGTGGCGCGACTCACACAGCAATGGGCACGTATCTCTTCGTTGCTCGTGCGCAAGTCGCCGAAGCAGTGCAAGGCGCGCTGGTACGAGTGGCTTGACCCGTCGATCAAGAAGATTGAGTGGTCCAAGGAGGAGGATGAAAAACTGTTGCACCTTGCGAAGCTGATGCCGACACAGTGGCGCACCATTGCGCCGATTGTGGGCCGCACCGCGACACAGTGCCTGGAGCGCTACCAACAGCTGCTGGACGAGGCAGATGCGATGCACGACCCGCTCGGCCTGGCGGGACCCGGTGCGGAGACGGCGCCGAGTGCTGATGATGTGCGTCGCCTGCGCCCTGGCGAGATCGACCCCGACCCCGAGACGAAGCCGGCGCGCCCCGATGCGGTCGACATGGACGAGGAGGAGAAGGAGATGTTGTCCGAAGCGCGTGCGCGTCTGGCCAACACCGAGGGCAAAAAGGCCAAGCGCAAGGCGCGTGAGCGTGCGCTGGAGGAGGCGCGTCGCCTTGCGACGCTGCAAAAGCGGCGTGAGATGAAGGTCGCTGGCATCTACGCGCGGCCGAACAAGAAGGAGAAGTTTCACATCAACTACAGTGCCGAGATCCCGTTTGAGAAGCAACCTGCACCCGGCTTCTATGATACCACGGAGGAGAACGCGCGCACGTTTGACGCACCGCTTGGGCGCACGATCAGCTCGATGGAGTCCAATGGCCGCGACGTCGAGCAGGAGAAGCGCAAGCGTGAGGCGAAGCAGCCCAAGCAGCCCAGGCACGATGATGCGTTGCGCCGGCTTCAAGAAGAGGAGGTGGTGACGAAACGGCGCAAGCTGCAGCTCCCCGAGGCGCACGTGGGTGACCGCGAGCTGGAGCAGATCGTCAAGCTTGGCCACGCGGGCAACGCTGCGCGCGAGCTCGTTGAGGGTGACGCTGGCGCACCGACCGATGGCCTGCTTGGCGAGTATGCCACGATGGAGCCGCCCGAGACACCCGTCGCGGCGCCAAGCTCGTCGTCGCACGAGGTCTTGCTTCGCGAGGCGCACAACCTCAAGCGCCGCACCGAGACCCAGACGCCGCTGCTCGGCGATGATAATGCTGCGCTGCTTGAGACGCCGAGCGCACGTGCGGCGCCGACGCCTGGCGCACCTGGCGCGACGCCCCGCACGGCCATAGGCGCGACGCCCGGCGCAACGCCTTACCGCGACACACTCGGGCTCAACGCCGAGCCGAGCACGCCGCGCACCGAGCGGGCGGCGCAGCGCGTCGCGAAGCACAACCTGATTGCGGCGCTGCACGCGCTGCCGCGCCCCAAGAATGACTTTGAACTGGTCATTGACGCCGACGAGGCGCAGGCCGATGCGCCCTCCAAGCGCCCCATCGAAGAGGATGCGGCGGAACGCGATGCACGACTCGCACGTGAGGCGGAGGAAGAGCGCCAGCGTGAGTTTGCGCGGCGGTCGCAGGCGGTGCAGCGTGACCTGCCGCGCCCGCTCGAGGTCGATGCGGCGGCGCTCACCGCGGAGCTCGCGAGTCTCGAGCCAGACGCTGTACAGCGCGAGATTGACGCCGAGATGGTTGCGCTGATGGCGCACGATGCGCGGCTTTATCCCCAGCCTGGCAGCCAGCAGCCGGGCGGTGCCGTGTCGCGCCTTGCGCCGGTCGACGATGCGGCGCTTGACGAGGCGCGGCAGCTGGTGCACCGCGAGCTTGCCGAACAGCTGGGCTTCCCTGGCGCACGGCCTGAGGCGCTCGCTGCGCTCATGCGCGATCAGGCCGAGTCGCTCGACGCGCCACTCGCGGCGGTGCGTGCGGCGTCCGTGTGGAGCGTCGAGCGCAACACGTGGGTCCTGCGCGAGGACCTGGGCCTCGCCGAGGTGGTGCGGATGCATGCGACGCACCTCGATGCGCTGCGTACGCGCCTGCAGGAGCAGGCGGCGGCGGCGGCCAAGGGCGAAAAGACGCTCGGCAAACTGCTGGGCGGCTACCAGGCGCGCTCCAAGAAGCTGGCCAGCGAGATTACGGCCGCCGCCCAGACACACGCCGAGGCATCGCTGAACCTGGCGGCCTTTGAACGCCTCGCGCTTGGCGAGCAGGGCGCGGCGCGTGACCGCCTCGAGCGCGTCCAAGAGGCCGTTGGGCACCTGCAGCGCACCGAGGCTGCGGCACAGGCCGAGTACCGCGACTTGGACGCGCGGCGTGCCGAGGCACAGGAGGCCTACGAGGCGCTCCAAACCGAGCTCGACATGCGCCGCGCCGAGCAGGCCCTCATGGCGTGATAGCTAGGTAGTCCGTGTACAAAAGTTGGCTCTATACGCGCTCTGTGCCTACACCTACGCCTCGCCGAGCAGCTGCGTGAGCAGCGCCACGGCGCGAGCATTCTCCTCGGGCGTGCCGACCGAGATGCGCAGGCAGCCTGCGCACCCCAGCTCCGCACTGCGGTTGCGCACCATGAGCCCGTGCTCCTGTGCCATGACTTGGTAGATGTCGCTTGCGCGCTCACTGCTTGGCTCGCCGTCCCGCAGCACCTGCACCAACACAAAGTTGGCGTCGTTGTTGCCGAGCACGCGCCCGAGATTCGGTACACCGCCGAGCGCCTCGATGAGCTGGCGCCGGTTCTCGATAATCGTGCGTGTGCATGCGCGCATCTTGGCGATACCCTCAGCAGAAAGCGCCTGCGCGGCAAAGTAAGCCGACGGCGCCGAGATCGAGTAGGGCGCCTTGGTGTTGTTCATGATCTGGATTGTGGGCGGCTGAGCGAACGCCACACCGAGGCGCACACCGGCCAGACCAAACGACTTGGACAGCGTCTGGGACACCACCAGGTTCGCGTACGACGGCACGAGGTCCACTGCCGAGACCGGCTCGCCAACGTACCGCAGACCCATCGCCTGCTCCTCGAGCGGGAAGTCGATGTACGCCTCGTCGACGACCACGAGACCGTGGTAGTCAGGGCAATCGAGCACCGCCTTCACCGACTCACGCGAGAGCAACGAACCCGTCGGGTTACCGGGCGAGCACAAAAAGACCATCTTGATCGACGGGTCAGTGCGCAGCACCTCGAGCACCTTGGGCACATCGACTGCGAACGACGCACCGTCGAGGATGAGCGGCACACTAACGAGGCCCACATCATTCACCGCGGCGCTCACCTTGTACATAGGATACGTCGGGGGACAGATAAGCACCTTATCGTGCCCGGGGCGCGCAAAGCAGCGGAAGAGGAGGTCAATCACTTCGTCAGAGCCGACACCCAGGAAGGTGAACGCGTCGTCAGGCATGCCGCGCAGCTGTGTAATTGCGTGACGCGTTCCCATGAGGTCTGGCGAAGGGTAGCGGTGCAAATCCATGCGCGCCGCGAGCTCGCTTGGCTCGCCCAGCATTGGCCCGTACGAGTTTTCGTTCGCGTCGAGCAGCACATTAACCTGAAAGTCGTCGCGCACCGTATGGTATGGCTGCAGCGAAAGAATGTTGGGGCGCACGATGCGCTCGAGGTCAAAGTGATCCGGCTTGTGCGCTGTGCACAGCGAGTTCGCGCGCGCGTTCACGCCAAGGATGGTCATCGGAAGAGTCATATGTCACGTGCACGGCGCACGGTTCTCGACCATGGCCGCGTCGTCGCGCGTGCGCCTCGCGCTGGAGCGCGTGCTCCATGCGCCGCTCACCGACGAGGCACAGGATGCACACGATACACTGCTACTGCGCGAAGCAGAACTACTTGATATTCTTGCAAGTGGCGAGCCCGTGCATGCAGAAAAGCAGACACCGCTGGAGGCACGGCGGCAGGTGCGCCTGCAAATGTGGGCCGAGCGCGGCGACTTTTCGGCACTGCACGCCGCGGATCTTGTGTCTGAAGAAAAGGACGCCCCAAGTGCGCTCGAGCAGCTGCGTGCCCTACGCCGCGAGGCGTCCCCGGCACCGACCGCGGCGCCGATCCAGGCCGGGACCATTACCGAATCGGAGTTTTTTCCGCTTCGCGACCGCATGCTGCACCAACTCGAGATGGCCCTTTTCAATGCTGAGCAGGCTCAAAATCTACTTGGTATGCTCCTTCATAATGCGCGCGCTCAGGTCGCGCCGGGCAGCGACCTGACGACGGTGCTCGCAGCACAGCCCGAATACTTTCTTGAGCCGCAGACGTTGTCGCTCAGTGCACTCACCAAGCCGCAGGAGGATACGGAGTCCGAGCCTGCGGCAGCGTCTGCACCTTTGCATGAGCGCAAGCTCCTGTTGGAGCAAAAAGAGCAGTCGCTGCGTCGCTGCGCCGACATCCTCGCGAGCGGCGCTGCAGAGCTGCGCAAGAGCGCTCCGCCGGAGCGTGCGCGCTGGTCAGCACTGAGCGCGATCCAGAAGCGCGGCTGGAAGCTCACGCCAGGGCGCCCACTCGTGGACATGGAGCGCTTTGACATGGCCGGCCGTCGCACCAACGTCTTGGATGGCTTCGGTACCCCCGTGCTCCAGGGTAGCGGCGCGCTCAACGAGGAGGGGGCACGGGATGCGTGGATTGGGTATGGCCCTGCCGAGGCGCCCATCTCGCTACTCCAGCGTACACTAGCATATTGGGCCGAGGCAGGCGACGACCACACCGCACGCCTCGCCTTTCCGGACCGCACGTGGCGACAGCTTCGTGTCACGTTCCAGACCACCGACAAGAGCAAGCGGTGGGTAAGCAGTGCTCGCGTCCCGGATGCCGAGGCGTCGCTCGATGCACAACTGTGTGATGCACAGCGCGACGCGGTCGACTCGCAGCTCTTCCACGACCTGGCGGCACACTCGGGCACGCTGTCGCCCGTACTGGCGCGGGTCGTGAGTGAGTCAAGTATCACGCTGCCGCTTTCGTCCAATCTGGAACTGGAGATTGCCCTTGTGCCGCACGATGCGGTGGAGGCTGACGGCGAAGCTTCGCCGCACGCATCGCTTCTGCTCGCGGTGCTCCGGCTGCGGATGCTGCGCAGCTGGACGCAGTGCGTCGATGCGCAACGACGCGCACGCATCAACACGCGGCAAACACCACCGCGTGCGGATCTGATGGCACCGTTGTGGCGCTTGTACCAATATACCCTCGTACGTAACCACACTAACACAGTACCTTTCGCGGCTCCGTGCGGTGCTGGACCGTCTCGTGGATGCACATGCGGATGCGACATACGTGTGGAAACCGTACGAAATGTTGGCCGACGTGCGGACGTGGCTCGTGTCGCTGCTGGACCTCGCGAGCGAGACCGGGGCAGACCCTGCCTGTGGGGGCACTGTCTTGATCTACCGTGGCTCCAACCTCGTGGCGCAGCTTGTGCTTCGTGCACCCAGCCACCTGCTCGCCTTTTTCCCACAGCATCAGACACTCGCGAGCACCGGTGTGCGCCTCCCGCTGGAACTCGGCCAGCTCGAGGCGCGCCTCGGCGCAGAGCTCCGACCATAGACCTCCACTTGTTCCACGATCCCCATACTACCCCTGCCCATGCGATTCGGCCTGCTGTGGACTGCGCTGGCGTGCGCCGGCCTTGCTGGCGTCGCTGCCAAGGAGCCGCCCAAAATGATGCAGATTGGGACCAAGTTCAAGCCGGAAAAGTGCGAGTTCCGCACGCAGCGCGGAGACGAGCTGGTGATGTACGTAACCCCCGAGCTTACGCTAGGCAATACACGGGCAAGCTGTGGGACGGCACCAAGTTTGACTCGTCGTATGACCATGGACAACCATTTGTACGTATAGGCGTGCGCACAGCTTTTAATACAGACCTTTACGCTCGGCATCGGCCAAGTCATCCGCGGCTGGGACGAAGGCCTGCGCGAGATGTGCATTGGTGAGAAGCGCCGCCTACTGCTGCCGCCGCACTTTGCGTATGGCCCCAAGGGCGCAGGGAGCATTATCCCGCCGGATGCTTCGCTCGTGTTTGACGTCGAGTTGCTCGACATCCAGGGCCCGCGCATCACCGCTAGCAAGGTTATGCACAAGGAGCTGTAGACACCTATCTAGGCACGCTGGGCGCGTGCGCCACGCCCCCGTCCCCGCTGTGCATCGCCACGCCCGCGCCCATCGCGGTTGTGCCCTGCAGCGGCCTGGCGCTGCTTGCGTGCGTGCTCTTCGGACTCCCGCACGGCGTCGATCAGGGCATCTGCGACGCGGCAGTATTTAATCTGTGTGAGCGCAGCATGACCTACTGTGCTGCCCTTGATATAGCACTCTTCCATCTTCCAGAACTGCTCGCCACTGGCGCTGGTCTGGTACACGTCCTTGAGCGTGATGTTCATAAAGTTATCGCACGCCTGAAGGTTGCCGTTGAACGTCTCGCCATTCTTGAGTTCCACGAGCTGTGTAAGTAGTCCGCGCACGCACAATCGGCTTGTTTTGTGCCGCATTCAGCAGCGTGAGGGGAAGCTGGTGTCAGTGCGTGCGCACGCCCACGTACCATGCTGGTGCGATCCTAGCCCCCACTGCCGACGCGTTGGCACGTGACCTGTCTCTCCGCCACGATGCACCTCGAACTCGGCACGCCGCGCGCGCAGCGCGTGCAGGACGCGGTGCAGCGCGTGCTTGTGTCGCACGACATGTCTGCGAGTGATGATCTGGTGATGGCCGAGTATGTCACTGTGATGATCGCGAATCACAAGGGACTTGACGCGATCGCCGAGGAGCTTGGTGAGTTGGTCGGTGGCGACCTCGACCCGAGCATTCCGCGCGCCATTTGGGATGCAGCGAACTCAGCCGATGCAGAAGAGACGGCACACGATACACGGCGCTCGGCGTCACCCGTGCCGATGCACGAGGACCGCGCGGCGCGTAGGCGCGACGACGATCGCCATGCACGGGTCGAGCGATCGGAGCGGAACGAACGGCCCGCGAAGCCTGCGCGTGCGGAGCGCCATGCTGAGCGTGCGCCCGCGCGCGGCGGACGTGATGCGTCCCGTGCGGCGCCTGAGCGTGGGCGCCGGCGTGATCAGGAGCTCTTCCCCTCAAAACCCCGCGGCAAGATGCAAAGCGATGCGGTGCCGGAGGTGAGCATCTTCGGGCGGGCAGGTGTGCCGGACCCGCACGCGGCGCCGTTTGTGCCTGACATGCCCCCGCCTCCTCCCGAGGTGATGGCGATGATGGCCGCGATGGCTCAGGGCCCATCTCTGTTTTCGCGTCTCGACCCCATGATGCCGAGCAATCCGCCACTGGACGTGCAGCAGGCGACGGATGCCGCCTGGACACTGTCGCGTGACCCATCCACGTTCCCCACGCGCCCGTCTGAGACGGCGCTGTGCCGCTACTCGATCCACTGCACCAACCCGCAGTGTGTGTACAGCCATCCGAGTCCGGCAAATGCGGGCAAACACGGTGATGAGCACGCACTGGTCCTCAGCGAGGAAGCGTGTGAGGCCGGTGCGCAGTGCACGGACAAAGAGTGTGTCAAGAGCCACGTGTCGCCCGCGGTCACGATCCTGAGCAAGCGGCCATCCGCGGCGCCGACGGCCCCGTCCGCCACCCCTTGTCGCTTCCAGGCCGGGTGTTTGAACCCCGGGTGCACGTATGCGCACTACGACGCGCGTGGGCAACTCGTGCCGCCACCCGCGAGCGGTGCAGTGCCGTGCCGCTTTGGCACACGTTGCACGCGCGCAGACTGTACGTACACACACCCCACCAAGAGCAAGACGCCGTGCCGGTACAGTGATGCGTGCACACGTCCTGACTGCATCTTCACGCACCCTCGCGACGGCCCTGCGCGTCCCACGGCAGACCGGCTGAAACCGTTTGCCGAAGAGGGCGGGGCCATGGAGCGCATCCTCCCTGGGCAGACGGACGCGCCTGGCGAGGCGGTGCCAGGCTCAGCCTAGATACCAGTAGTCGTACATAATGCTACACAGTGCGGGGTATCAGCGCAGCCCGGCCATGCGGAGGGCCTGCTCCTGCTGCAGCGACGATAGCTGCGGGAGGAGCGCATCGCCGTGCGTCATAGCGGGTGGCGGCAGCGGCGGCGTGGGCGACGGGGCGCTTCGCGTAGGCGGCGGCGTGTCGTTACTTAGTTCGGGCACGGGTGGTGCAAGGAACGTGCGCGGCGACTCGCACGAGACGGTGTCATGTGTGTCGACGCTTGCAATGCGCGGTTGTGCGACAAAGCTCACCTGTGACGGGCGGCGAGCCTCGTGCGGGACGGCGATGTTGGGCAGGGGCGCCTCGGGCGGGAAGGCAATGCCGGGCGGTGGTGCCTCGGGGTCTTTGGTGGGCGACAGGCCGGGTTTGGCCGAGGATGAGGAACGGCTCGACGCATGGCGCTGCTCGAGGTCGCTGACAAACTCTTGGAAGCGATCCAGCTCGCTCAAGCGCGAGTGGTCCAAGCGCGGCTCGCCACCGACGACGCGGTGGACGAAGCGCCGCCCCGGGATATCGTAGTCGGGGTTGTACGTCGACCACACCGCCTCAAACTCGGTCAGGATCATATTTTGACACAAGACACACATTAACGGCGCGTACAGCGTCAGAAAGCTCTTGGAGTGGATCGAGTTGACCTCCTCGAGCACAAAGTTGACCACGTTGAAGGCGGTCGCCACGAAAAAGTATACCAATCCGTTAGAGATGAGCCGCGCCAGCAGTGGCGTAAGTGTCGACCACCAGTGCATCACGCCGCGCACCGCATGGTACGGAAAGGTCGCCACGGGCACCAGCTGCGCCGGCACGCGTTTGAGTGCGTCGGCGGCCGACGAGCGCCGCGAGTTAGATTCGTAGTTGGGCGTAAGCAGATCGTGCTCTTCCTTTTCTTTCTGCCGCCGACGGTGCTCCTCAAAGGGATCGTTGAATACGGGCATGTCGAGATTGCGGCCCATGTTGGCGTAATAGACCAGCTTGTAGGACGATAGGACCATGGTCACCGTGTCAAAGATCATACTGATCAGGTAGAACCACTTGACCGTATTGACCGAACGTGGATCTTTGTCTTTGCCCACCGGATCTATCGCCGGTCGGCACGCACCGGTGACTGTCACTGCGTCCTGCGACTGGTACAGCAGCCCGACACTTGTTGCAAACAGCGCAAGGGAAAACACCACCAAAAACACCACCACCCACCGCCGCCGCCGCCAGATGGCAATCGTACGCCACGAGAAAATGCACGCAACGAGGAATTGCACCACAGCGACCGTGATCTGCTCCTGACGCGGACAGTCGTCACTGCTATCAAAGTGGTGCCAGAGCGCATACGCCGGCACAATCAGCGCAGGGATCGTACCGTAGCGGATGAGTAGGAATAGGATCACCTGGGGCCGCTTAATCATGTGTTTGCGGTACATATACAGCTCACGCGGCAGCGTGCACATGTATTCCCACGCGTACAGCGTCAGACTCGCGACGGTGATGTAGTTGGCGACCTGCACTTGCTCGTCAAACTGCTGCTCGGACAGCGAACGCGAGGTTGTCGGGTCATTGTACGATAACCCATCATGGCGATTGAGTTTGACCGGTACCGTGTGGTTGCCGGACACGATTCCCAGCAGCGCCCACGCCAGCGCTAGCCAGACTCGTGCTCGCCGTCGCATCGTGGCCGAACACTGCCTCGCTGCAAAACCTCCACATGGACTTGCCCTTGCCGGCTGGCGCTAGGCGCCGAACAAGGGCGCCTTGCCGACTAGTGCTACGTAGGTGCGATGGTAGAAGAAGGAGCGCATGCCCCCTCGCAGCTCAGCCTCACGCAACCCATCATTGATGGTTGGCTCATGCGCGCACGCCGAAACACGCGTACATGCAAACGGCGCAAGGCGCAGCGAAAACGGCGCACCGTCGCGGCGGCATTGGTTCTCGACCTCGCGTAGCGCGCGCGAAAGCATACGTGGCTCGCTCGTGAGCACCACGGCATATTTGTTGGGCGCAAGGGCACGGAGCAACGCCGTCATGCGCTCCACCGCTAGGGGGAAGAGCGTCGCGTGTGGCACCTCTCGGGCTTTTTCAGGCAGCTCCACCACAGCGCCCTGCAGCGTGCCGTCGGCGGGCGCTTCGTTCAGCACAGCACGCACTCGATGCACATGAAGCTCATCTAGCAGCGCATCCGCAAGCGTGCGGTCCGCGCTCTGCAGCGTACTGACTTGCACATCGACGTCTGCGGCCTCGCCGTCCGCAAGCGGTAGCAGCCCGGCAATCGCACACCCTCGCGCCCGTGCAATCGCCGCGCGCGTCTCTTCAGGCGTGCCAGGCGCGTCAGGCGTGACGTGCAGCTGGAACAGCAGCGATCCGCCAGGGTTGCCCTGCCGTGACCGTGGGCCGGACTGCAGCGACTCGTCGACCCCGAACCGCGGCGAGAACGACATCTTGACGAACACCTGTGCATCCTTACGCACGCGTTCCCATATACCCGGACGCGCAGAAACAAGCCATGCGTGTACAAGACCTGCTAAGTGCTCTTCAAGCGCCGACGTGCTTAAGGTTGGGAACACATACGAGCTGCGGTCCACGGCCACGGCAAACGTTAGGTCGGCACCATTGTCAAACGCAGCCAGCACTTCGGTCCGTTTCATATCGTCGAGTGCCCACGCCTCGGTGAGGAACGTCAAGAGAGTCTCTTCGCTGGTGGTCGGCTGCGCATTTACTTCGTGCCCGGCATGACCGGCGCCGAGGGTCTTGGCACGCTCGGCAAAAAGGGCATCGAGCAACGGCTGCGGCAGGATGTGGCAGCCCATGTCGTAGTACGCAGCTAGCACGCTCGGCAGCTGTGCTGCGCGGTATAAGTGCACCAGATCTCCCGCAACACGCGACGCCTCAACACGCACGACACCCGAGTGCAGTGCCGACTCGAGTGCGACAGGCGTCTCAATCATGACACGCGCAAGCAGCTCACGCTGTGCGACATCCTCGAGACCGCGTGGGACTTCGAGCAAGAGCGCTGGCACCACTTGCGTTCCCGCATCGCATGGTTGGACAGGGTGCTCGACAACCGTCGCGGGCATCGTCAGTGCACCGTCGATACGGCGGTGGGCTCCTCCTTTCCCCACGTCGACACCCTGATGATGCGAAAGGAGCGGCCAATCAGGGAGGCGGCGGTCACTCGTGGCGTGCGCATCCTGCCACGTTTCCGTCGCCCACCATGGCAGTTCATCTTCAAACGACCACGCATCCGTCCAGTACTTGATGGCATGCAGGTAGATGTATAGCTCGTCCGGTTTAGGGTCCGGCAGCAGGGGGATGCGGCACACCTCGCACACTTCAGTGTCCATCGGCGCTGCATCTGCGGGTGGCGCAGGCGCGGGCTGCCCGTTGGGCCCAGGTACGTCTACTGTTTCGTACTGCATTTGGCGGTTGATGGTGCCAAACAGCACGTCGTCGCGCCAACGCGCCCAGCCCTCGGAATCGTCGCGGGCACCTTTGAGGGCAGTGAGTACGCGCTCGACCTCGACGTTGCCCGACTCGCCACCGACACGCTCATAGTGCCGTGGCTGAGCTGTGGAAAGGATATCGCGGTCGACTGACGCCCAAACAGGGTGGTTGTAGAGCGGGTCATTGCTGATAGGATGGCCCAACCACTGCGCATGCACACGGATTTGATGCGTGCGCCCGGTGATGGGTCGGCACATGACCACGCTCGTGTTCGTCTTGGGGTCATACGAGAGGAGCTTGAATAGAGTACGACAGTCTTTGCCTTTTGGGTGCACAATGTTCAGGCCGCTCTGTCGGTCGACAGCCAGAATCGGCTCGCGGCAGTCGATCGTATCCGGGGGAAACTGACCGACTACGCGGCACACATACGCCTTGTTCACGAGACCCGCATTGAAATCATTGCCGAGTTGCGCCGCGGCCTCCTTGGTCGTGGAGCACACCATGATTCCGGACGTGAGTCGGTCGAGGCGGTTGCTCGTAAACACCTGCTCAAGACCTGTCTGCTCCTTGACCATTTCCACGAGCGTGTGCCGGTGGTAGCGCCCCGTAGCATGCACAGGGATACTCCCCGGTTTAACAACTACCAGGCGCCCCTGCTGGTCGTCGCGGTGCAGGATGCGCACCGGCTCGTCGGTCACAGCCGGCTCGTGACGGTGTACTTTGTTGCTGGGTGAGCCAGACACATACATGATTAGGTCACTGTTTTGGATACGGTAAGTGGGAGTAACCGATCCACCATTCACCGTGCACAGGCCTGAGTGAGAGGCAGCGACGTACCGTTGTATATGGCCCAGGTCTGGATCAGCACTTCCTAGTACGTACATAATACTCCTTTGTCCGGTCGCGAAACTCGGTCGTAAACACCTCCAGGATCTGCCGGCCATACCATCGTGTCTTTGCACGCGTCTTGTACTCATACCTGCGTCAGCGGCTCCGCTTACCAGTACGGTGACAAGCGCCGAAGCCCAGGCGCCGCGGCACCTTCCGCCATGGTACGAAAAATGGCTTAGTCAGCGCGTTTCTCTACGGGAGGGCGCACAGAGCACCAGTTGCTCGGGGTTTGTGTACATGGCCAGGTGCGCGGCGACGATTCGTGCGGCCGACTTGGCATCGATACGATGTGTGGCAAGGGTACGGCGCTGCATTAGGGGTTTCACGTACAAACACGACACATGTGCCTGCGTATGCGGCCTGGAAACACGGGTCAAAGTCGCGCTCGCTCCGCTCCATGCCGCTGCCAACCAGTTGGTAGCGTACAAGGCGCTTGATCAGGGCGCGGTTGGTCTCTTCAGTATTATCAGTACTGGGCACACCGGGCGCAGGTAAGGCCGCTGCGATGGGCGAGTACGTTACGTTCGGCGCGCTAGCCGAACTGCGAGCCGGGCGCTTTTCGCCGCGTCGGCCAGGCGTATGGCCCGTGTGTCGCACACGGTCTGGGCTAAGCTCAACGTGACCTCGCTTCCGCACTCGCACGTCCAAGGCCGTGGTGCGCTCATCATCACTCGAGTTCCAGGCAGAGAGGCTTGGACGCCGCGTGCGCGGCAAAGGGTCATCGGGTCGTGGGGCAGGGGTTTCCGTGCGCCCACGCTCACTTGGTTCCTTGCGCTTGGGTGCGGCTCGACCAATCACCAAGTCGAGCGTTGCGGTATCGCCGGGGGACGTCCGCGCAGTCAGAATGAGCTCGAGTGCGCCGCGACTATGCAGCGCGGTCCGGCGAATGGCAGTCAGGTCACTCGCATGCTCCGATACGCTGGGGTCATATACGAGCGTCAGATTCTGGCTCGAGGGTATACAGAAGCGCTGAGCAAAGTAGGAGATCGTGAAGGGATGTGCCGGATCCAGGTGCCTTTGGTCAGTCAAGGACTACGCACAATTGAATGGCCCCAGACGCATCCACGACATTTGGCTCTGTTGCCTGTGAGTCGGTGGGTCGGACACAAAGGGCGTGGTGTCGCACCATTTCAAGCGCGAGACACAGCTCAGCTTCGGCTTCCAGCGCGCCCGTCGCTGTGTGCTCGGTGTTATGGAGGTGTGCCCACGGATGCATGCTGGTCACGATGCTTGCACCTGGTAAGCATGTTCCGTCATGCAGGATGAGGCTGCCGCGCCAGAGCACGCGTGGCCGCTTGCTAGGCGACGCGCCGAGCTGGGACGTCGGCACGTCGGCCTCGTGCTCCATAGTGGAGGTCACCTCCAAGTCGTGCGTCGATGCCACGCCTTTTGCCTGCAGTGCGTGGGCGTGCGGCGCGTGCCATCCGTGCCGCCGCCCCGGACGGCGGCACAAAGCCCGCTTTTGCACCACGGGCATCATTTACCTTCCCAGCGTCGGTGCCATCGTGGTACATTGGCCACATGCACCGCGCGATGCGCTCGCTTCCTGCGATGCTCAGCCGCACCCCGCCGCCACTCGTGATCGAAGTGCGCGATGCACGGCTACCGCTCACCAGCATCAATCCCCAGTTTGAGCAGGTGCTGCAGGAAGCGCCTAAAGCGCACGAACGCATCCGTGTCGCTCCTGGCCAGCGTCTGCCTGCCTGGCGTGCTCGCCGGTTGGTCGTATACGCCAAGCGCGACTTGGTCGATCGGGCGCTCGAGAAGCCACTAGTGAGTGCTCTGCGTGAGCATGGTCAGGACGTTGTGTTTGCCGAGACGCGGCGCAAGAGCGACGTACAGCGCATCTACAACTGGGTGTGTGATCGTGCCAAGTTGCTGGGCCAAGAAGTCGCCCGCGCCGCGTCGCGCGCGTCGCGGCTTTACCGTCCGTCGCGCATGTCCGGCGCTGCACGATATACGCCGACACCGGAGACAGGCGTTCGTCTGTTGATTGTTGGCATGCCCAACGTCGGCAAGAGCTCGCTGCTGAACGCCCTGCGCTTTGTGGGTACCGGCAAAAAGGGTGCAGCCAGTACGCACCCCCACCCAGGTCATACGCGCAAGGTTACCGGTACGATCCGCATCACGCCCGCTCCCCCGTCGCTGAATGAATTAGAGGCGGATGGCGGCATGGTAGATCTCAAGGCAATTGTGGCACAGCAAGCGCGGCAGGTGCCTGCCGTATATGTGTACGATACCCCTGGCATTATGGTGCCGCATTTTTCGTCGAGCGATGGCCGTGGCCCCGAGCGTGCGCTAAAGTTGGCAGTTGCCGGCTGTATGAAGCAGACGCTGTTTGACCCTGAGGTGCTCGTCGACTATCTGCTCTATCGCATGAACCAGCGTTATCTGCACATCACGGAACCCGATGCGCCACTGCCGCCATATACCACACTCATGGTGGAACCTCACCTCACGGACGATGTTCACGTATACCTGCGGAGCGTGGCGGAGCGTGCACCAGGGGCGAAACAGCGGGGCGGCGAGCTAAATCTCTCGGTAGCCGCGGAATATGTCCTGGAGCAATTTCGCCGCGGCGCGCTGGGGGACCGGGAGCTCGATCTTGACCTTGACCCCACGTCGGCCACCCCCCGCGCGGATCAGATCCGTACGCGCGTCGACGCAGCCCTGACCGAGATCGGGGCGGCGTGACCACTAGAGTTGAGAAGTTAGATTTTCATTGCAGGCGCATGCAGGGGTGCATAATTGTGCAGAAGAGGGGACTGGTGCCGCAATCCTCCACGGCGCCGTGGCGCGGCAGACTCGCAAAGCAATTTGCGGTCTCGGGTGTACGCCTTGGGATCTTTGTTTGCTCTCTTCGTACACGGTCGCGGGCGACGTGCAAAAATCGAGGATACGTTTGTGGGAAACCATGCAAAAAACGTTCCTCTTTCTCGCTGTGCTCAGTGCACTGACCAGCAGCAGCGCCTCGGAGCCGCCAAGCGCACCGACGTCGGCGCCCGAGCGCGTCGCGGTGTGGGACGGCGCGCGCTTCGGTCATGCGGACGTCCCCGATACGGCATCACCCAAAGTGGTGCGGCGGCATCTGCGGCATCGCAGGCGACTGCCAGACTTTGCGTCTCTGATTCCCGGCCTCAACATCGCGTCGTCGTTGTGGGCCGGCGAGTTCACGACCATCCCTGTCACACAGCCTGCCGGTGGCGCCTCGTCATCGCGCAACACGCGCGGAAGCGATAACGGCGGACAGCGGACGCGGGACACCAACGGAAACCGAGGGAGCAGCAGTAATAATGGAGACCAGCGCCGCACTAGTAACCGCCCGTCGAGCACCTACGGCAACACGCAGGGTGCGAACGGAAGCAGCTCGCGCTCGCAGAGCGGCGGAAATGGCGCCTCGCGTGCTTCGTCGAATGGGAATGGTGGCGCGGGCGCTGCGTCGACGAGCACGACGGGCACGCCCTCAAGTACGTCGCCGACGTCAAGTTCACGCGCGGCGACCACAGTGGTGACGAGTACCGACACCCAAGGAGCTTCGCCAAGCCACTCGGTAGTCACGTCTCAAGTCAGTGTTACAGGCACGCCAACGTCAGAGCCTGCTGAGCCACAGCCGAAGGAGAACCACACGGGCCTGATTGCAGGTGTCAGCACTGCCGGCGGTGTAGTGCTGTTGGCGATTATCGGTGTGGTGATTGCGAAGCTGTTTGGTCGGCGCATTGTGCGCTCCTTCCGCAATGACGAGATCAAGTGGCCCGAGATGCAGCAGGATGCAGCGGCAGCGCATGCTCCGCTGCCCGCGCGGCGGACGGGCGGCGCCGGCTTTGACATGGGCGGCGAGTCGGATGACGAGGGCAACGAACACGTCATGCACGATGATTCCTTTAAGCCTGCCGAGTCGTTTGGAAACGGATCACTGCTCCAGGGTCCCACGCCGGCGATGCAGCCCGTGCAGTATCCCGCGAACGAGACCTATATGCAGGGTGTCGGGGCCGGTGGCAACGCGTATACGACGAACTACGCGAGTGCTGCGCCGCCCGCGACGAACGTCGAAGGCCTTATGCCTGGCGCGGTGGTGTCGCACGCGAGCGCCAATGCGCCGCGCGACGCGACGGGCGCTGAGGTGCCTGCCGCGCTGCAACCGGCACATGGACAGCGGCCCAGCGCGAAGGGTGGCTCTGCGACCGCGACGGTGCCGCAGCAGTACCTGGATGTGGACCAAAGCAACTCGTTTGAAACCTACTCGCAGGCGACGGACCAGCACGGCTACCCCGTGAGTGCGATCGCCGAGGTGTACGGTGCTGCGCCGCCGTACGCTGAAACCGAGACCCACTATGGCATGGCGGCGCACGACGTTTACGATGCCTCCGCTGCCTCACCGTACGAGGCGGACGCCTACGTGCCGCACTCGTACGCCAACTCCTCTGTACACCACCACGACTAGATGGCCGCCGCAGCGTGGTCTGCATACGCTCATGTGTCTCTTGCGCTCCTTTCCCCCCCTAGGTAGATTATGGTGATGACCCCTCTCATTCCCCCGGTTTCCATAGATTGTTCACTGTACGTACCCCTGTGTGACCCCTCGCGGCGTGCTGCCCAGTCTCCGCCTGCGGCGCTGTGCCACGGGCCAATCTGGCGTGGCCGATCGGGCGGCCACGCGGTCGCTAAGATCGGGCGTTGGAGGCTCCTCGTTCCGCGACGACGACCGAGGGCGCTACGGTTGGCTCTCTGTGTGCGCACGATGTTGCCCATGGTGACGATGGCGCTGCCATCGACGCCGTTTGGCGACACACAGGCGATTCGTCGACGTTTTTCGACCTTGGGCGGGGCGACATCGCCCGAGATGGGCGCGGTTGCCCAGGAAGAGGGACCAAGTCCCTCTCCCCGTCGCCTTTCGATGCTCACACGCAACCTGAGCTTGCGCGGGAGCCCCCGCGAGCGTGCCTCTTCCATAACCGAGGTGCGCGAGACTGGCACTATGGCACCTCCTGTGACCCAGCGCGCCTCGACGCGCACCGACATGTATGATGCGCCGCGCGGTCCGTCCTCGTCACCGGCGCGTGCCACGGCGCGGTACGACGCGGCACCGCCCATCGCTGGCGCCTATCCTGGGGCGAGCACACCGGTGCGTGATGGTGTGTCATCCGCTCGACCGGGACCGCGGCGCGCCACGTCGCCCCTGTCGCTCCGCTCGCTGTCGCGTGTGTCATCGATGGTCTTTCCGTCGGAGCGGCGGCGTGAGACGGATGCTGGTCTGGGTGTGCCGTCGTCGGACATCTTTGGCCCACACAGTGAGCGCGCGCCGTCGCGGGCCATGTCCGGCAGCGAGGCGGCGCCCTCGATGCGGCGCCGTCCCAGCTTTTTCCGGCGCAGCTCGGCACAAACGGGTGAGCCCGTGTCACGCATGGGTGCTGGGCGCAGCTACAGTAGCGCGAGTGCCGTTGCACAAGCGGAGCGTGCGGCTTCGCCCGGCCTGCATGTGTTCCCCGGCCCGGGGTCGCCGCGGTCGAGCGGGACGACGACTCCCGCTCCGCTATTCACTCTGGGCGACGAGGTGCCGCGCTCGGTATCGCCGCTCGGCATCAGCGAGGTGGTGCAGACGCCGCGCATGCCCTCGTCTGCTGAGCGTGTGGTCGTGCGTGTTGCGCCGACGGCGACGCAAATCAACATGTTTGGCCCGTTGCAGGTTGCGTCGCACTACTCGCTCTCGGGCCGTGTCACGCTCGAGCTGCCCGTGTGCAGTGAGGTGCTCGAGTTGTGCACACTTGATGTGCACTTGCTGGGCTACTCGATGTACGTGGACAGCTCGGCGCGCTTCTCGTCTGTGCGCATCTGCGACGTAAAGCAGGAGCCGGTGCAAACCGTGACGCCTTTCCCCAGCGCTGCGCCACAGACGCGCTTTGAGGTGGATTTTGACCTGTTTGTACCTGGCTGGCTCCCCGCGTCGTTTGTGTCGCGCTTCGCGAGCACCTTTTACAGTCTCGAGGCCGTGGCGACGATCGCCGAGCAGGCGTCATCGGGCGTCCGTAGTGTCGCGGAGGTGCGCAGCGCACCACTGCTTGTGCGCATAAGCCGCAGTCGCGACATGGTGCCGATCCCCGTGGCGCAGCTCGCCATGTTCACGGGCGAAGATGTGCCGGAGCCGAAGGCGGAGACGACGCACCACCATGCGAATCCGTTTCTTCGCAACACCAACCCGTTCCGGAGCATGTCAAGCCGCAACCCGTTCCTGCACCACGTTGCATCGCACATCCGGCACGCGAGCGGGGGGGCCAAGGACCACGCGGCGGCCGCGCACCGCGAGACGCACCGTCGCATGACGAGCCGGGTGCCGCTGCGGCACTTTTCGCACGTGCCCAAGATCCCGCTGCCGGTGCCGGCGGTGATTGACGGCAAGGTGTACGAGCACCTCCAAGTGAAGCTCACGCTGTCGGTTCCCGCGCATACCAGCATCCACTACGACAGCGACAAGGGGCAGGCGCCACTCGTGTTTGGCCTGCAGGTGGAGCTGGATCCGCTGTGGGCGCAATGCAAGATGTGGAGCGACTTGCGCCTGTGCGAGCTGGAGGCCATGTGTGTCCAGATGGAAAAGTACAGCTCGACGCTTTCGCGCAGCTACTGTACGGCGTTCTCGCTGCCGTTGCAAGGCGACGTGAACGCCACACAGCTTCCCGTGTTTGACGCCGCGTCGTGTGCGCCGCACGCGCCGCCCGCGGGTACACCGAGCGCCGCGAGCTTCCCGTACAATCGCGCGCTCCTCGAGGGACGCATCCGCCAGCAGCGTGCGGGCACGGCGCCGACCGACCGGCGCAACCACGCGGAGCGTTACCGCTCGTACACCGTCGGGCCTTTGCCGCAAACAGACGCGAAGGGCAAGAAGAAGCAGCGTGACGCGCCCCCGCCATCGGTGCCTGCGCCGCCCGCACCCACCCCGGCGCCGACCGGGACGGCCAATGCACAGCAGGGGACACCGACGCGCAAGAAAAAGTCGCTCACCGCTCCGTTTTCGCGCCTGTCTATGTTTTCGTCACACCGCGAGCACCACGACGACCGCGCGACGCCGCCTGCCGTGCCTGCCGAGTCGCTTGTCTTGCCGCCGCCCTCGGGGGCGCCCCACGCGGGCCACGAGAACCCCAAGGCGTCGTACGTGTTTGATGGCTCCGACGGCTTTGGCATGGCGCTCTCTACGAAAAAGGTGCGCCTGTCGTTTAGCCTGCCGATGGTGCCCTCGAACGGCATCGCAGCGAGCCGCAGCGGCACGACGCAGCTGCTGCCCGACTACGAGAGTCCGCACGTGCGTGTGCGCCACAAGCTCAAGGTCAAGCTGCGCTTTGGGTACGGCGCGAGCCAGCTTGCGCTCAACGCAGGCACGCAGAGCCTGGTGATGAGCGTCCCCGTGCGCTTCACCGAGTCGCCCCCGTCCGAGGCGCTTGCGCAGGCGGCGCCCATCATCTTCCCCCCATCGGCACAGAAGTGCGTGCCTGCCGAGGGCGAGGCCAGCGTGCCGGTCCCCGCGGCGTACACGCGAGCGACGCACGCTGCGTTTGAGCCGGGTGCCGAGGGCGACGTGCCCTACCTCCCCGCCTACGTGCAGCTCTTCCGCGAGGACGGCTCACGGCTCGTGGACGAGTCCGAGACACTGCCGCGCTACCCCAGCGTGCAGAACACACCCCACGTGCCGACGGAGCGCGACGTGGCGTTTGCCGCGTACCTCGAAAACGCATTGGTACTGGCAGCGGACGACGAGCGCGAGGACAAGACGGCCGCGCCCACGAGCGTTGTCGACACGCTACACACCGCCGATGAGCTGTTCGAGGCGGACGCCGCGGCGGTCGGGCCGCAGATCCGTGTGGACGACGATATGCTGGATGCCGAGATGCAGCAGTCGTCGGTGATGACGGGTGCAAACGGGCTCGACTACGACCTGGACCTTGATGCGCGGGAGATGAACGGCGCGCGCTCGCCGAATGTGTTTGCGGATGCACATTCATAGATACCCGGACTAGATGTGTGATGTTTTATAGTACGAGAGTACAGGCCCAGGCGTGTCCGGGCGGCGTGCGGCCCCCTCCGCAACCGGGCCGCACCGCACGGGCTTGCGCCGCAGGCCACCACGCAATTTCGCACGTCTTGTGATCGTGTCGAGAGACTAGCTACGCATTACAACAGGTCGTCGACCTTGGCAAGCAAACGGTCCTTGGGTGGCTTGATACCCTCGCCCTCCATCACATCGCCGAGCGTCGCAATCTGGTCGCGTGTGAGCTCGGCATCGACCAAGAGCTGCGCCATGAACGAGTAAGCCGAGGGCGCATCCATGCTTGTGTCGTCCAAGTAGGTGAGCTGCGGCTTGAAGCCCTCGAGGAGATGCTCCTCGGTGAGCACGCTGCGCTCGCGCAGCGTCTTGATGAGCTTGCCCGCGTCCTGCACCGTGTCCGGCTTCTTGTCGAGCACAGCGGCGACCAGTGCGTCGACAAAGAGCGTGCGGTGCTTTTCCGGAAGCGCCTCGATGCTCTGCACACCCTCGTTGAGGTCGCGGATGGCGAGGTACTCTTTGACGTCGTTGGACACCTTGCGCTTGATGTCCTCCTCGCTCGGCTCGGCGCGCGCCGCCTCCGCCTCGCCGTGCTCCTCGTCGCCGGTCGGCTTGGTGCGCGGCTGGAGATGCAGCTTGGGGCGCTGCGGCGCCTCGTCGCCGCCCTCGTGCGACGCGTTGAGCAGGTTGAACATGTTGCCCGCGTTCGCGCCGCGCGACGGCGAGCGGTTGTCGGCGTCCGCCGGCGCGCCCTTTTGGTTCTTGCGCGAGAAGATGCTCTGCGGTCCGCCGCCGAGCTTGCCGCCCGCGCTGCGGTCGATGCCCTTGCCAAAGCCGGACAGGTCGCCGGCGCGGCCCGTGCGCGGTGGCGGCGCAGCGCCACCGCCCACGGTGCTCCAGCCATCGGCACTGTGGTGGGCGTGCTCGCGCGGCTGTCCGCGCCGCGAGCCGCCGCGCGGGAGGCCATGCGAGAACTTTTCGGCCTCCTTTTGCTGCTGCTTCTTGGCGGCCTCGGCGTGGATCTCGGCAATGGTCTTGGGCGCCGTCGTGTCGTGGCGCGACACCCAGTTGTCGTTGCGCAGGTCGACCACGTCAAGCAGCATAAAGCGCATGCGCGAGGAGATGTTGGGGCTCTGCAGGATATCGTCGATGCGCTTGAAGTAGACATCCATGCGGCTCTTGTTGTTGCCGCCGCCCGCATCGAGTAGGGCGCCGACGGTGGTGAGCAGGCGACACACGCTCTCGATTTCGTCCTCCTCGGGCTCGGTCGTGGTGCGCAGCAGGCGCACAATACATGCGTGCATAATGCGCGGCTGGAGCATCTGCAGCTTGAACAGCTCGCCGACAAACTGCACCAGACCCAGCCCGCGGCGCTTCGCCTTCTGCTCCGCATAGTACTCGTCCGAGAGCAGCTCGGGCTCGTTGCCGGGCTTCTTCTCCTTGGCGGCGCCCCAGCCCTTCTCAAAGTCGCCCTGGCACCAGGTGAGCAGGTACTTGCGGAAAAGGAACCCGCCGCGGTACTCCTTGCCCTCCTTCTCGTCCAGCACCACATCCTTGATGTCGGGGTTGAGGTTCACCTGGATCTTGGCACAGAGCTGCGCATACATCTCACTCCATGCCGCCTCGTCGATCGCCTTCTCAAACACAAGCGCAATCACCTGGCGCAACGTACGCCCGTCGTCTTCGCCCGTCGACTGGTTCGCGATGGCAACAATCTGGTCACTGATCGACTCAAACTTCTCCACCGTGAGCTTGTTGAGCAGCGACTTCACCTTGCGCTCCACCTGCAGCGGCTGGTCGCCCTCCCTGCGCGCCGACTCGTCCAGACTCTGCGGCTTCCACCGGTTCTCACTGTAGGCCAGCGGCACCACCTGGTCAAGCGGGATCGTCGGACCGCCCTTCTCCGGCGGGTTGACGTGCGGGCCACGCTGCCGGCCACGGTTGCTCTTCGGGCGCGCACCCATCGGCACACCGGTGCCCATTGTCTCACGCGACGGCAGCGGTCCACCGCTGCCGCCACGCGACATGCCGTGCCCACGGCCGCCAAAGGCACCCATTGGGCCACCGCCAAAGCCGCCGCGGCTCGCAGCCGCAAAGCGCTCCTCGCTCGTGCGGCCCGCGCCACGGCCGCCCATGCCGCCGCGGCCAGGGCCGCCCATGCCACCACGACGGCCGCCACGCCCGCCGCTCACGCTTTCCATGCCGATGCTCGCCAGCAGCGGCAGGTCCGCGGGCTTCTCGGTATATACGCTCATGAACTGCAACAGGAAGTCGCGGTCGTACCGGAACTTGCCCGGAGGCGCTGCCACGTTCAGCTTCGCGTCGGGCGCCTGCACCGACTCGGGGTAATGCACCGCACCAAGGTCCTGGATGGGCGCTGCGCGCTCAATCGCACGGTTGGGCTCCGCAGACGTCGACGCCTCCGCGTTGTCATCGGCCGGCGCCTCCGCAGAGGTGTCCGCGGGCTTGGCCGGCGCCGCCGACTCCGTGGCAGGCTCGCCCTCCTCGGTCTTGGGCTTGGCAGCCTCGTCCGCCGCTGGCTTCTCCGCGGCAGCCTTGTTGGCAGCGGCCTTGTCGGCAGCGGCCTTGTCGGCAGCCGCTTTGTCGGCAGCGGCCTTGTCGGCAGCGGCCTTGTCGGCAGCGGCCTTCTCTTCCGCCGCCTTCTGCTCCGCCGCCTTCTGCTCCGCCGCCTTCTTCTCGGCCGCTTCACGCTCAGCCTTCTCTTCAGCGGCCTTCTTCTCCGCCGCTTCACGCTCGGCCTTTTCACGCTCGGCCTTTTCGCGCTCAGCCTTTTCGCGCTCAGCCTTTTCGCGCTCAGCCTTTTCGCGCTCAGCCTTCTCGGCTTCGGCCTTGGCACGCTCAGCCTCTTCGCGCTCGGCACGCTCCTTCTCCTTCTTGGCACGCGCTGCGGCCTCCTTTTCGGCACGCTCCTTCTCCTCCTTCTCACGCTCAGCCTTTTCGCGCTCCATCTTGAGCTTCAACACACGCTGCTGGAAGTCAGCCTGTGTCTTGATGCGGCTCTGCTCCGAGGCCGTGGTGGACGCCTGTCCACCGGAGCTGGTCGACTTGGGCGTACCAGGCGCCGAGGCGCCATGCGAGGACGGCGCCGGACTGTGCGTGGTCTTCGGCGTAGACGACGCCGAGGCAGCGGCGGCAGCAGACGTTTTTTGCCGCACTTGCTCGAGGTCCAACTCGGCATGCGTCTCGGGGTTGACAATGCGCAGCGCCTTGCTCTTTTGCGGTTCAAAGGTGCGCGCACCCACGTTCATCGCAAAATTGGGCGACGGCGAGGCGGGCGGGTAGAAGGGCTGCGCACCGCCAGGGCGCGGCATCATGGCAGGGCCGCGCGGCGAGTTGGCCGCATGCATTGGCGAGCCGGGCATGCTACTCAGGTGCGGCGAGTTGGGCTGTTGCGGCCAGCCCTGTTGCGGCATGTAGGGGAAGCCACCGGGGCTCATAGGGTAGCCGACGTGGGGGTACATCGGCGCACCCTGCCACGGCGCAGGTCCGCCGGGGTACGGCATGCCAGGCACAAGCGGTGTACCAGGCTGCGAAGAGGGCGTCGGTGGCACCTTGTCGGGCCCCGCACCCTTGGGCGCATGTGCCGCAGCGCCGCGCGGCGTCGCGGCAGGAGTGCCCTGGGCAGCCGGCGGCGCACCCTGGGCGGGGGGACCACCCTGGAAAAGCTTCTGGAAGTCGAGCTTCTTGCCCTTCTTGTCCGACGGAGGTTCGTTGGCCGGGACACTGCCGAACACGGTGGGGTTGCCACCCTGCAGGTGCTTGCCAGCGCTCGGCTGCGCAGCGGGCGACGAGCTCAGCCCCGCACCCTGGTCATCGACGGTTCCAAAGTTGATGCTATGCGCAGGCGACGCGCCGCGCGAAGCCGCATGCTTCGGCATGTTCACCGGCTCGTCCGTCTTGGACGCATGCTTCGGCGGCTTGCCGCCTTTGTGGGAACCAGAACGCGGCGCGTTCCCAGCGTTTGGCGTGGACGTACGCTTCTCTTGTCCACTCATACAATCGAGGGAAAAAAGGTAGTGCGACCTCTACACAAACCGTGCAGAGTCGGACGACAGTTGCAGCTTCTCTCTCTTCGAGAGGCGCTTGCGGGAACCTTGGCGCTGGGTCGCGGCGCAATTTTTCGCGCCGGTTGCAAACGGCTGCAGACGTTTAGTCAAATTACACTACACGCACGTGGCTATGTGGGACCACCTAGGGGGTGGTTGGCAGAATCCTATGGTCCGGCGCGCTTGCGCTTTGCGACTGGCGGCGTCTTGGTCGGCGCCTTTTTGTCGGTGCTGTTCACCGTAGTACCGCGCGAATCGTGCGCGACTTCGCCATACAACGGACGCGGGGGCAACTTTCCACTCGTAGGTACCTTGTAGCGCGGCCGTTCCGGTGCCACTTCGGGAACAATGTCGGTGCTCTTAGGCTCCTCGCCATGCACCAGGTGCGCCGCGTACCACGGGCGCAGCAGGCCAATTTGTGCAGGTAGGCTCGCACGGGAGACCAGGACCACAGGGGGCGGAGGCGCGTACGTCGGTGCCACCTTGCGCTCGCCATCGGCCACAGCGGCATTCGACGGCGCCGCGCGGCCAAAGAACAATCGGCTGGGAACCGAGAGGCCTGCAAGGCCCAGTTCGCGATCGAGACCCAGCTCGCGGAACCCAAAGAAGTCATCGCCGAGTCCCTCCGCGAAATGACCCAGTGCAAGTGCCTCACCGTCGCGGGCAAGCAGCTCGTCGTCCTCGACAACGGCGCGCCCGAGGTTCGTGAGCTGTTCACGATACGCCGCCTTGAGTTTCCGAAGCCAGTCACGCAAAGTCGCACCGTACCGCTTCACGTCATTCTTGATGTATGCATCGAGTTTCTGGACATGGGTGCCACCACTGTTATGCAATGCATGTACAATCATCTCTTCGGCCCCCATTTCCGAACCAAAGCGATCACAATAAAGACGCAGCGTACGTGCAAGGCCCATCATATACTCACGCGTAACATCTGTGAGGATGTGCAAGGCATTGGTGTGACTTCCATCAAAGCCCGTGTGCGCAAGCAGCATGCGCACCTGCCACATGATCTGCTCGCGTGCGTACCCATGCGAGAGGCGAGGGAAGGGGTTCGCTCGGTCTGCGACATGGTCCTCTTGTGGAGCCCTCTGTGTCTCGCTCGGAGATGTGGGTGCTTGTGCGCCAGCAGGCGAATGTGAAATGGATATACGGGCACTTGCCTCGCTGCCCGTCTCTGCGTCGTCTGCATTGACAGGAGCAGTTGCCCCGATATTCTCCTCTTCCTCTCCCTCCTCGCATTCCTCGTCGGACGACGCTTGCGCCAGATCAGCAGGGATAGGGAGCTCGTGCTCGACGACATCGGCAAGCCGGAAAAATTTCTGGTGGGTATGATGCAGACGCCGCAGCGTCTGGATATTGCGCGCCATCATGCGGGGAATTCCACGACGATCCATTGGTTTTCGTGATGATGGCGGCGTATCACGAGAGGGCGAGGTAGGATGGCGGCCTGCATAGGCCAGCGATGGCAGCCCAGCACCGATCATAGCATCGGTTCCACACGATGCCCACCATGCATGCAACGCATCATGCGGACGCACGGCAGCCTCCTTCCGTGGTCGCTGCAGACCAAGGGCACTTCCCAGCGGGTCAACGCCGCGGGCATGGCCGACTTGCTCGAGCATGGCCAAGGTCGCTGGGAGCGCGCGTGTGTCGCTAGACGCCGCCTCAACCGGGGATCGACGAGAAAGCGATGTTCCTTGGATTGCAGGCACGGCCAAGTGGGGATCGAGGTCGGAAAAAACCAGCGTCGACTCAGCAGTACGTCGTAACGCAACATGCTGCGTAAAAGGCGCCTGTTCCTGGTCGCTGTCGTCCACCTCCATTTCGTGCACGGGCGGTGCCGGGGGCTCAGCCACGGGCGGTGCGCTCGGCTGTGGCTCCTCAGTAGTTTTCTGGACAGGTGGTGGCTGCCAATGGCTCAGGATATCCTTAATGTCGCCCTTTTCGCTTAAAAATTCGAGCAGATGGTTGGCCTTCTTGCGCATCATAGTCGCGTTCCGACGAAGTGGGTGCTGTGGTGACGCATTGTACAGCAGACAGTTGTCCCAAATCAAGTCTAGATCGCCTTGGAACTGAGCCTTGTTCTTGTATTGCCCACTTTTGAGCTTCTTTTGCATGGTACCGAGATCCATCGGATTCTTGATCACTGGTGGTCAGCGTCATTGAGCACCTACCGTCGTAGTAATCGGGCGCGTCACGCTTGCTCACGCGCTGCAAAAATGCCTGTGAGTGTTCCTAGAGTGTTAGGTATAGCACATACAGTGTAGTTACGGAGCTCCGTGAGGATACGCTCCATCGACTCCTCAAACTCTTCCTTCTCGTCCTGGTGTCAGTTACATCGCGCTTCACGTACTCTTCCACGGCGCGCATCATTGAGCAGTTGATAAAGTTCTGCATCACCCAACGCCACGTCTCCACGGTTGGCCTCGATCGCCTGAAGCAAATACTGTCTGTGAGCTGTGCATCACACACCTTCATGGCCGGGTGGGGAAGCGTACGCGCCACGTGATGGTAGGTGGAGGAAGTTTTTTTGGACTACCATGAAGCCGCAGCGCACGGCGCACGGCAAGGCGCCCCGGCGCGCACCGGCATCCACACCTGCACCTGCGTCGACGGGGGTCAACAAGGTGAAGAATGCCATCCGTCAGACGAAACGACTACTAGCACGGGTATGTTGCTCCCCTTGCTTACCACAGGACAGCATTACGCCAGGCACACGGATCGAGGCCGAGCGCCGGCTTGTCGCCCTGCAGCGCGAGCTCGAGGAGAAGGAGAAGGCTGGAAAAGAGCGCAATCTCGCAATACGATACCATAAAGTCAAGTTCTTTGGTGCGTTTACGCAACCAACTAATCACAGAGCGCCAGAAGATCCACCGCCGCGTGCGTCAGCTGCGCCGTGAGGTCGAAAAGGACCCCAAAAAGAAGGCGATGCGGGCAGCACTCTACGAGGCACGCGTTCTCTTGCACTATGTCATGGTACGCATTTCGGCTCATGCAGACCTTCCCCCATGATCAGCGCTATGTGGCACTTTTTGCACAAGGAAACCATGACCCTGTCCTGCCCAAGGTCGATGCACCCGACCGAGCACAGCAAAAAGCGGCTGAATACTTGGCCCATGTTCGCAAGCAGATGAAACGTGGTGAACTTTCCGCTGAGCCTGAAGTGGAGCTTGAAGCACGCGAAGAAGCGTCGCGACAGGCGCGTCGCACCAATGGCACCAAACGATCCAATGCCGAGGACACGTCGAACCCCCAGGCACCCAAGCGGCGCAACGTGGCGCAGGTGGAAGAAGAGGAAAGCGAAGCATCAGATATGAGTGACGCGTCCACTTCCAACGACAGCGAAAGTGACCGTGATACCAGCGACAGTCCCGAGGCAGGAAGTACTGTGCAAGAGAACGGGTCATCAGAGGCCTCATCGAACAGCGACTCTTCCGGTGACGACGCCACGAGTGACGAGTCGTCCAGCGAGGAATCGTCCAGTGAGGAAGAAACCGCTGCACCCCGGAACGTCCGCCGCGCCCGCAAACCAACTGCAAGCTCTGCGCCTTCCAAGCTATCACTCGCCGACGACGAGTTTTTCGCTATGTAATTTACGGCGTGCACCGGCCGGTCCAGCGCGGGTACAATGAGGCCTCACGCACAGTCCAGCGGTTGGTGAGCCAGGCCAAGAGACGCTCGAAACCGAGACCGTAGCCGCCGTGCTCGCACGTGCCGTAAAGGCGCTGATCGGTGTACCAGTAGTAGGGCGAAGGGTCGATGCCCTCGTGCTTGTACGCCTCGAGCAGATCCTCGCGGTTGTTCATCCTCATGCTGCCGCCAACAATCTCGCCGACGCCCGGCATGAGCACGTCGACCGATTCGGTGAACTGCTCGTCGCCCACGACGCGCTGCATGTAGAAAGACTTGATCTCGCGCGGGAAGCTGTGCAGGAGAATGGGCACGTTGAGCTGATCGGTCATTTTGCGCTCCGCCGCCTCGGCGATATCGTCGCCGACCTGATGCGGCTTGCCTTCGTCCGTGAGAATGTTGTGGTCGTTGAGATACTGGATGGCATCCTTGTAGTTCATGCGCATGAACGGCCGCTTGGGTGCGGTGAAGCCCGGGTTGAGTTGCTCAATCAGCTCGCGTACCGCCTGGTTGGCGAGCAAGCGGTCGACTGTGCCGCAGATGAGCTGTTCGATGTGGGTCATGAGCTCATCAAAGTTAAGGAACGCCAGCTCTGCCTCGATGTGGGTGAACTCGCTCAGGTGACGACGGGTGTGGCTCTTCTCTGCGCGGAAACTCTCCTGAACACAGAACACGTCGCCGAGGGCGGGCAGGCAGGTCTCGAGGTAGAGCTGCGAGCTCTGCGTCAGATACGCCTTCTCGCCGTAGTAGTCCAAAGAGAACAGGGTGCTGCCACCCTCGACTTGCGTCTGCACCAAGCACGGCGTGTTGACTTCGGTCAGGCCAAGCGACTTGAACTCGGCACGGAACGCTTCAAGCGCAGCGGCACGCACTTTGAGCACCGCAGACGCCGTCTCGCCACGGAGCACAAGGTGGCGGTTGTCGGCCAGAATGGAGGGGTCGGCGTTTTCCGAGATGCGGTTCGAAAATGCATCCTCACCCCCGGGCGCCTTGCCGATGCACTTCCAGTAGTCGACCACGAGTTCGTGGTTGCCCGGCGCCTTTTTGCCCTCCGGAAGCGCCTTGATCACACCATAGAGCTCGACAGTCGACTCGAGAGTCAGAGTGAGTGCGTCGTAGGTTTGCGTGAGCTTGCCCTGCAGCACACATTGCAGGTAGCCGGTACCGTCGCGAAGCACGAGGAAAATGAGGTCCTTTTGCACGCGCAGGCGGTGCACCCAGCCAGACACCTTGACGCGTACGTCGCGCGATTCCTCCGCTTGCCTGATCTTGATGCGCTTCGCCTCGGGTGCATCCGAGGGCGGCTCAATGACGACCTTCTTGCTCTCTTCCAGCTTCTTCTGCTCGCTGGCCTGACGCTCCTTGTCGAGCGCGGCCTGCTCCTCGGCCTTCTTTTGTTTTTTGATCGCGACATCGTAAAGCTTCTTGGCTTTCTTAAGTCCCGAACCAGAAATTGGTTCGTATGCGTCTTCGCCCGACTTCTTCTGAAGGAGCGCGACGTCGGTGCCGTGCTTCAGCATCGCAGCGACAGCGGTCTTGTACGGCTTGGCTGCGGATCCGTCACCAGATTCATCGTTACCGTGGGCCTCGTCGTAGTGCACGGGTTGCTTATCGCTGACTTGCATCTGCGCGGTCTGCGCCGCGAGCGCCTCCGAAGAAGAAGACATGGTCGTTCGCCAAGTGGGCGCGAGACTGCTGACTCATACCTCCACCAGGGGATTGCGCCGCGCGCGCCGAGCGTCCCCAGAGCCGTCCCCGCGATAGCCATCCGCCTCCACTCGACCATGCTGCGTGTGGCTGCCCGTGCGGCGTTCGTGGCTTTGGCAATTGTATGTGCAGTTCACGCGGCCCCTGCAGGAGTGCCGAAATTTGTACCCGGCACATTGATCTACACGCCCCCCGGTGGTACCGAGGCGCCGCTCGTTGAGCCGGCCGGCGTCGAGACGCTTCCCCAGCGCTACCTGGTTGCGCTCAAGCCGGGCATGGCGACGAGCTCTTTTGCGACGCACCATGCACGGATCGCCGATGCCCAGGCCTCGGCCAATGTGTTCCATGCGCTCAGCGACGACGAACATGGCGTACGCCACGTGTACGACCTCAATCAGCAGGTGCTCGGCTATGCCGGTCGCTTCTCCGACGACGTCCTGGCGTACATTCGCGCGCAGCCCGAGGTGGAGTTCGTCGAGCTCGACCAGGTGGTGCGCACCACGATGCTCCCACAGGGTGCGGAGCGGGTCAGCGAAATGCCTGACCGCTCCGCCACCGCCGCCACACTGCCCTTCCCGCCATGGCGCGACCCGTACAAGCACGAAACAGAGACGGGTGCGCCGTGGGGCCTGGCACGGATCTCACATCGTGCGGGCCTGTCGCTCGGCACGTTTAACAAGTATGTGTACGAGGCAATCGGTGGTGAGGGTGTAACGGTCTACGTGATCGACACCGGCATCTATACGCAGCACGAAGACTTCCAGGGCCGCGCGCGCTGGGGCAAGACGATCCCTCTGAATGACGTGGATGCGGACCAGCATGGCCATGGTACGCACTGTGCTGGGACGATCGGCTCAGCGACGTACGGGGTCGCAAAGAAGGCAGAGCTTGTGGCGGTCAAGGTGCTCGGCTCCGGTGGCCAGGGTTCTATGTCGGACGTCACCGCCGGTGTGCTATGGGCGGTCTCCGACGCGCAGCGGATCAGTGTTGAGCATACCGCGAACCCTCACACAGAGGCCGCGCAAAAGCACCGTGGCTTTGTGGCCAGTATGTCGCTCGGTGGCTCCAAATCCCCCGTGCTCGACCGTGCGGTGAACGGTGCGGTGGAGTCGGGCATGCACTTCACCGTTGCGGCAGGCAACGAGAATCAGGACGCTTGCAACGTGTCTCCCGCCGGTGCGAAGGCGCCCCTCACGGTGGGCGCGTCGACGATCGCCGACCAGCGTGCCTACTTTAGCAACATTGGCCCGTGCGTCGACATCTTTGGTCCAGGTCTCAACGTTCTTTCCACGTGGAACACGGGCCGGCGCGCTGTCAACACCATCTCAGGCACGTCGATGGCGACGCCGCACATTGCAGGGCTGCTTGCGTACCTGCTGTCGATCTATGGCTCGGCCGACTTCATGGCCGATGGCGCACCTGCGGTTGACGAGGTTGCAGTGCAGTACCGTGCGGTGCGCTCTTGGGCGGCGCAGACACTTGCGGCGCTGCACCCGTGGGTGCCCACGGCACTGCGCCCCGCATGGGAGAGGTGCCTACCCGCGGCACGTGCGCCTGTGGCGGCCAAGGCCGACAGTGCGATCAACAGCGCACTGACGCCCAAGCAGCTGCGCCGGGCATTGCTGCACTTTGCATCAGACGGCATGCTCGAGGGCCTAGACCAATCCACAGTGAACCGGCTTGCATACAACAACGCAACGACGCTGTCTATGTAGATCGAATGATTCTTGTATTTCGGCATTGTCCTTAAAAGTCGGGGAAGAAGCCAGGGAATTCGTCCGGCGCATCGAGTCGCCCGTACTCGGCCAGGTCCACTTCGGGGTACTTTTCAAACTGGCTCGCGTCGCCCTCGACGGCGATGTTGGGGATGTAGGGCGCCGGGATCTCCTTGCGGTATAAGCAATCCCAATCGATCTCGGCGAACCACATGTGCGAGAAAATGTCACGACTGCCGTGCTGCAAATTGCCGAACCGCTTCGAGAGGTCCGCGGTCAGCAGCGAGCGAAGCAGGTCCTTAGCGCCCACCTCGAAGAAGCTCGGGTACTGCACGTTGCCCGCAAGGATCTTCTCGTAGAGCTTGATCGGGTTTCCATCCTCCGTATAGAACGGCGGATAGCCTGCCAACATCTCGAAAAGAAGTACACCGAGCGACCACCAGTCGACACTCTTGTTATAGCCGCGCGCGCGGATCACCTCGGGAGCGAGATAGTCGGGAGTACCGCACAGCGTCCAACACACACCGGTGGAGCCCGCCATGTCTTTGGCGAAACCAAAGTCAATCAGTTTAAGATGTCCGTCGGCGCCAAGCAGGATATTCTCGGGTTTGAGATCCCGATAGATGATGTCGTGTTTGTGCAAGAAGTCGATTGCCAGCGCGACCTCAGAGATATAGAATTTGGCGACCTGGTGAGGAAAGCGCCGCGACTGCCGGAGCAGGGTGAATAGTTCTCCACCAGGTACAAAGTCCATGACGATGTACAAAAACGTGGGATCCTGGAACGTGCCCCATAGATTGATCAGGAAGGGATGCCGCACCATCGACAGCACATGGTGCTCATTGTTTGCGTGCTCGACCTGCTTCATCTTTACCACATGTTGCTTACGCAGCACCTTTATTGCGTAGAAGCGCTGGTTGTGCTGGCTACGCACAAGGTGTACGCGCCCAAACGAGCCGGTGCCCAGCGTGCGAAGGAATTGGAAATCGGAAAGCTTGTACCGCCCACCGAGCTTCCGCACCGGAAGGCTATTCACCACACGCGGCGTGTTCGAGGGTATCTCGGAGGTGGCAGCGATACGGCTGCCATGGAATGCATCCGTCGCCGACGCGCCGGGTGTCGGATTCATGACCCAGCCCGTCACTCGCCAATATCGTCGGGAGCGTGTCGCACGGGCAGCCTAGTGCTGACTAAAAATACCCCTCGCTTGTTGCCATGACGACGCGACGGGCGATCTCCGCTGCTGCGCTGCGTGCGGCGCGCGCGCGCGCGCCCTTGAGCGCCGTAGCACGCACAGCCTACCCTGTACTACCTTCTGTAGGCGCGTCGCCGACCGTGTGTGTGCGTGTCCGCCGCTACACAAGTGCACCCGCATACACAGCAGCGGACCTTACCGCCCAAGACTACAACCGGCGCGTCGATGCGTCGCTCGATGCACTGACAGAGCAACTTGAGGAGCTCATCGAAACGGAGGACATTGACGAAATTGAGCGCACGCGCGGAAGCGGTGGATCGCTTAGTGACTGGGACGTTGAATATGCCGTACGTTGTCGGCGGGAAAGTGCCCGTCCCTCCTGAGCCATGCTAACCGGCAGACGGGGGTGCTCAACCTACGCTTGGGCTCGCTGGGGACCTATGTAATCAACAAGCAGCCGCCCTCGCGGCAGATCTGGCTCTCAAGTCCAACGAGGTACGTGCATAATAAAAGCTGATTTCGCAGCGGTCCCAAACGGTTTGACTATGATGCCGAGAAAGATGTGTGGTTCACGTACAAGGACGGCCAACTATACCTACTCCACGAGCTGCTGGACGCCGAGCTGAGCGCCGTGTTCGGCAAGCCCCTCACTGTGGAGCTCTAAGCGTGGGCTCCATGCGTGGTCACGTGCTTTGACCCCGGGCATGCCGCATGCTGCAAGGCGCTGCACGTTGCCGCACGGTATGCATATAGCAACTTCACCGGGCCTGGTAGGCGTAGTTGTCGGAGGGAAAAAAAACGGGCTGGGCTGAACCAGGCGCGGCTCGACATCGCACCGTCCCTTGGCAGAGGACCAAGCCTCGAACGATGGCTCAACAAGCGAAAGGCATGGGCTCACGGCTTCTGCACCAGCTTGCTGGGCTGGGAGGCCAAAGCCATGCTAATGACGCTTCCAAGACACCTAGTTCGCCATCGGGAACGAAGCCCTCGACGCCCTCGAAGGCTGGGTTGTTCGGCAAAGGCGTCGGCACATTGACGTCCTCGCCGTCGCACCCGGGCTCGTTCTCTACGAACCAGATGAGTCCCGGAGGTGCCAATCTGTCTGGAATGGAGGGACAAATGTCGCGATTTGGCGCGCAGGACGCCCAGCATGACATTAGCAATGTGAGCCAGCAGGGCGACCATTCTTTTATGAATAATGTTCGTTCACACCTGCCGTTCGGTGACCGGATGGGCCATGCGCTGCACGGTGCGCAGGGCCATCTGCCGCAAAGCGAGCTGGAGCGACTGCAGATGCAGCAGCAAGCACAGCGCCTCGCTGAGCCGCAGGTGCAGTACGGCCAACCCGAGATGCCGAGCACGGTGCAGAACCAGATGGCCCAGAACCAGGGTCAGAGCACTGGTGCGACTGCGGACTCGGTGCAGGCACAGGCTCTTGCTGGCCGGATGATGCAGCAGGAGTACCCTTCGCAGCAATCGCGGCAGCAAGAGTTGGATCGGCTGACCGGCCAACTTCAGCAAAGCAATGCGAGTGGTGCAAGCCAGGACCCGAGGCTGTACCAGCAGGACCTGCAGAACACACGAAGCGGGACGGAGCAGGATCAGTCGATTTCATCTCATGCCGGCATGGCACAGGGTCAGTCTGTCGCTCAAACCGGTGCGCAGGGTCAAGGCCAGACCCAGTATGCGCCATACTCGCAGCTTGCACAGCAGTACCCTCAAAGTGGGCAGTACGCCCAGCAACAGTACGTGCAAGGACAAGTGCCTATGAATGCTGCGGTTACGCAGCAGCAGCCGACGACGCAGCAAGCGTACGCCCAGCAGCAGTACTTGCAGCAGCAGCAGCAGCAGCAGCAGCAGCAGCAGCAGCAGCACAACAACAACAACAACAACAATTGCAGCCGCAGCCGCAGCAATTGTCGTCGGCACAGGCGTATGGACAAGTGCCCTCGCTGCAGCAGGCATATGCCCAACAGCAGCAGCCCCAGGGTTACGTTCAGCAGCCGCAACCTCAGGCATATGCGCAGCAGCAGCAGGCACAACCATATGTCCAACAGCAGGCTTATGCCCAGCAGCAGCAGTCCTCCTTGCCGCAATCACAACCGCAACCGCAATCCCAGTCTTCGGGTCCTTCGGCACAGGCGTCGCAAAACAACCAAATGTACGTGCAGCCTGTGTATGCATCCACCCGCAATTCGACGACGGATGTGCAGGAGAGTGCGGGTGCTGCGCCTGATGCGAGCCGCTCGACGGCGGCGCCGTCGGCCGTGCAGTACGCGGAGGCCGACGCGACGCTGCCGCGGGATGAGCCCACTGCCGGGGACCGGACGCTGGAGTCGATTACGTCGGTGCGTGGCGGCGCGTACGGGTCCAACACGTCGGATGTGTCGCCGAGCAAGGGCGGAGCTGCGCGGCTGGAACCTACCGAGATTGCGCGCATGTCGCGTCAGTACTACATCGAGCTGCTGCACTACTTCCGGACGCAGACGACCAAGATTTCGCTATTGACGCATTCGCGCAACAATGCACGCGAGAAGCTGTCGCGGCTGAGCAAGCAGCAGTTTGCCGAGCTCTCGACCGATGTGCACGACGAGCTGAAGCGTAGGCAGGGCGCGATGGATGGCGATCAACCGGTTCCGTTCCTGCCTGGGCGCGACGACTTCCACCCGAAGCGGAACCAGGCGCGGCAGAAGCTTGCGACGCTGCCCAAGAATCGTTTCCGCGACCTGGCGAGTGACGTCTTCTTTGAGCTGGAGCGCCGATTCCCCGAGTTCCCGGCGGAGCTGCGCCCCGAGCCGCTGGAGGACATTATGACGCCCAAGGACGACGACGCCCAGCGCCAGTCGGTGCAGGAGACGCAGCGCGACAGCACGCTGACCAATGCGGCGCCGCCAACGACCGTGACGCTGAACCACGTGCCGTCGGCCGGGACTGCGACGTCGGTGCAGACGAACACCGCGGCGCGTGCGCCGCAGTCGCACCTGTTTGTGCCCACGCGGAGCACGGCGGTGGAAGAGAGTGTAAATTTGCCCTACACGCTGCCGAGCCCGGCGGAGGCCGAGGCGACGCGTGATCTGACTGACCCGAACGCGGCGGCCACCGATGCGGCAATCGAGGCGCGTGCGGCGGCGCTGCAGGCGCGCAGTGCCGATGAGATGCGTGAGCTGCGTGGCATGTACGAGGACCGTATCCATGCGCTTGAGCAGCAGCTGGGCAGTGCGACGCACGTCCGCGAGCAGCTCGAGCAGCAGCTCACCGCTGCCGAGGAGACACGTGCGCAGCAGGCGCGTTCCGCGCAGCAGTCCCAGGACGCGCTTGAGCAGGAGCTGCGCAGCATCCAGCAGGAGCTGCAGGCGGCGCAGCAGGCGCGCACGGCCCTCGAGGAGCAGCTGCGCGACATGCAGCAGGCGCACAGCGACCTCCGCTCGCAACTCGCCAGCACGGTGCAGGCGCGCGAGCAGTTCCGTGGCGCGCTCGACGACCAGCAGACCCAGCGCGAGGCGCTTGAATCACACGTCCGCCAGCTCGAGCAGGCGCTCGACGCGCACCGACGCGAGGTGGAGGAGCTGCGTGCGCTGCACGAGCAGCGCCAGGCGGAGCTGGGCGAACAGAGCCGTGCGCTGCAAAAGGCCAACGATGAGCTCGACCACCGCCAAACGGACTTGGAGGCGCTGCGCGCAGAGTACAGCCTGCTGCACGTTGCGCACGCCAATGCCACGCGCGAGGCGGCGCAGGTGGACGAGGCCGCGTGGAAGCGCGAGATTGAGCGGATGCAGCGCGACACGCAGCAGCAGCAGCAGTTTGTGCAGGAGCTGCGCACCGAAGTGGGTTCGCTGCTGGAGGAGCTGCGGCGCCTGAGTGCGCGCAACGACGCCATGACGGCCGACAAGGAGTCCGACGTGGCCATCATTCGCGACCTGCACGCGCAGATGTCGAGCTACAAGCGCCAGTTTGAGAATGCACAGGCAGAGCTGCGCGCGCAAAAGACGTCGGCGCAGCCGCTGTGGGCGCAGCCGCTCCGCTCGGAGGAGTGGATGCATGTGTCGGAACGCGGCGCGATTGCGGACACCAACCTCACCTCGTTCCAGACGGCGATCGACGAGCTGCTCGCCACGACGCGCGGCCCGACGCCGTCCAATGTGCTCGTCGCGATGAAGACCGTGGTGCTGTCCACCTCGTTGATCACCGACGATGTTGCCAAGTACGAGAACGCCGCCGCCAACGCCGAACCGGGCACGCCCGGCGTCGCGCCGCTCTCCGCGGCGCAGTACAGCGACCTGCAGTCGCTCAAGGTGGGCATGTCGGAGGCGCTTGCGAACCTGATGAGCGCGTGCCGCAACCACGCCAACTCGCAGGGGCTGGCGCCGGTGAGCCTGGTCGATGCTGCGGCGACGCACGTGTCCATGGCCGTGGTCGAGATGATCAAGCTTGTCAAGCTCCGCAAGGTCGAGCAGCCAGACACGCTGATGCAGCGCAGCATCGAGGCGGACACGTCGGCGAGCAGCGGTTTGCGCCCGCTGCACATCAGCCAGCGCTCGGCCATCGCCTCGCCGCCCAACTCGGCGAGCCTCGGCCTCGGCCGCACGCGCCGCCTGCCGAGCCAGAGCTCGCAGCGCGGCGTGTCCTACTCGGTGGACCGCGGAGAGCGCGACACGGAGCGCGACTCGAGCGCGCCGGCGACGCACGACTCCGACGGGCCAGACGAAATGGTCCGTCCGCGCCAGTCGAGCATCGGCATGGGTCGCTACTCGCCCGTGCGCTACGCCGCGTCGCGGGCCCAGGACCCGAGCCTGCAGCCCGAGTCGGACCTCGGTAGGAGCGCCTCGCCGACGCCCCCGCCGCGCAATGTGCACACCGAGCTGCAGAGCGGCTTGCGTGCGTTGGCGACGCACCGCCCGGACGAGGTGCAGGCGCACCAAGCGAGCCCGAGCTTGAGCATCCGCACGCAGGACACGCAGCCGGCCGCAGGCATGCAGTCGAGCCCCAACCGGGCGCAGCCCGTGTCGCCGAGCCCCGGGCTGCGTGCGAGCCCGAGCGTGGGGCAGCCCTTGTCCCCCACCAAGAGTCTGACGGCAAGCCCGAGCGTGGGGCAGTCGCCGTACCTGTCGCGCACCGCGAACACACAGGTGCCGCAGCAGCGCTCGCCACTCGTCACGACGTTTAGCGCGGCAAGCTCTCCAGAGGTGAATGCGCCGAGTGCCCCGAGCCCGGTGCGCCCCCCGATGGCCAGCCCGGTGCGCCCCCCGACGGCCAGCCCGGTGCGCCCCCCGACGGCCAGCCCGGTGACGACGCATCTGCAGACCGCGCAGCCCAACGTGGCGCAGAGCCCCGTGTCGCCGGCGTCGACGACAAGCGCCTCGCTCCCCAACGGCTCGCCGATTGCGACGCAGCACGTGCGGGACAACAGCGCGGCGGGCGCGGCGGGCGTCGGTGCCGGCACCGCGGCGCTCCACGGCCCGCCCGCGCCGGTGTCATCGCAGGTGGACACCGCGCCGCGCGACCGCGAGGCGGCCGTGTACAATAGCACCTCGACGGCACCGCCCGCGCTCGACAACGAGCTGCCGCCGCAGCCGGCCGCGACGCAGCCCGAAGAGGGACAGCAGCGCCGGTCTGTCGGCCAGCTGGCGCTCTCGGCGATGGGCGCGTCGGCGGCGTTTGGCGCACTCGGAGCGGGTGGCGCCGCGGCGACCACGCACGCCGCGCCGGCCGAGCCGCGTAACCTCGCCGAGGTGCCCATCCCAGAGGAGAGCAACCCGGAGCCGACGTACCCCAACCAGACGGACCGCACCGTCGACGAGGATGACACGAGCGGATCGCGCGTGCATGTCGAGTCCGTGCCCGATACGCAGCAGCCCGAGCCGCAGCAGCAGGCGCCCGCGAGTGCAGCGTCGTCGTCGACCCTGCCGTCGGCGCAGCCGCCGACACTGCCTGCGCGCGACGGCAGCGGCAGTGGTGTGGGCCTGGGTCTCGAGCGCAAGCTGCCCAACCTGCCGACCGACAACGGCAGTGCGCCGCCGAGCAGCACGATTGCGCCCTCGACGCGCGACACGGTGTCTTCGTCGGCGCCGCAATCGACGGACCTGTCTTCGCCGGAGATGCCGCGTACCGACGAGCGTGCCCATGTGGACGACGTGGACGACAGCGAGAACTGGGCAGAGCTGCGCAACTACATCGAGGTACAGACCGAGGCGATTGTGCACTCCATCCAGTCGCTGCTGTCGGCGCTGCGCGAGGGCGTGCAGGGCCCGCAGCTCAACGAGAACCTGACGCAGATCACCACGATCGTCTTTTCGATCGTGGCGATCTCGCGCGACCACCTGCCGCAGTCGACGTCGCCGCGGCATGCGCCAATCGCCACCGAGGCCGAGCGCATCTTCGCCGAGCTCACCGAGAACTGCGACCGGCTGAGCGACATGCAGACCGACACGAGCTTCGACCGGTCAACCAAGAGCGTGATGGCAAGCGCAAGCTATGGTGTGGCCAAGGGACTCAAGGCACTCAACGAGCTACTCAACGACGCAGACGAAGCGGCGTTGCAACCTTAACTCACCCAACCCCCTGTAACCTTCCCTAGTGACTCAGTACCCCGTGATTCCCCCTCAATAGTGTCCGTGCGCTGTACTCCTCGCTTCGTTCTCCGGCTAAACTCGGGCCTCCGGCCGGCTTCCCCGGGTGTTTGCCGGTGATAGCTTAACTAAGCATGCACCGCCGGGCTTCGTCATTCGCTCGATTGGGGCAACCAAGAAGATTGGCAAAATCACAGTTCATGTACGCGCAGGCGACCTGCACAATGCGGAGTAAGCTCCATCGGCGCGTACGGCACTACATATTGCCCGGAAACTTTCCCCCGGATTTCCTCAGTCTCCAACCTAGACTTCCATCATGGCAGCGAACAACAAGCCCAAAACGTCTGCAGCTACGCAGCTGATTGCTGGTGGTATCGCCGGCTTTGCCGAGGCATGCACTTGTCACCGTACGTATCGCGATACGGGGCACCCATACTCACCCGTCAGCGCTGGACACCATCAAGGTGCGCATGCAGCTCTCCCGTCGCGGCCGCGCGCACGGCGAGAAGCCGCGCGGCTTCTTTGCCACTGGTATGCACATCATCCGCCGCGAGAGCCCGCTCGGCCTGTACAAGGGTCTCGGTGCCGTCGTTGCAGGCATCGTCCCCAAGATGGCCATCCGTTTCATGAGCTTCGAGCAGTACAAGAGCCTGCTTGCGAACCGCGAGACGGGTGTCACCTCGCCGCAGGGTGTCTTTTTGGGTACGTCCTTAAGCCGGTCTAACATGTGCAGCTGGTCTCGGCGCCGGTACCACCGAGGCGGTTCTCGTCGTGAACCCCATGGAAGTCGTCAAGATCCGTCTGCAGGCGCAGCAGCACTCGCTCGCGGACCCCAACGAGATCCCGCGTTACCGCAACGCTGGTCACGCTCTCTACACCATCATTCGCGAGGAAGGCTTTAGCACGCTCTACCGGGGTGTTGCGCTTACGGCCGCGCGCCAGGCTACCAACCAGGCGGCCAACTTCACGGCGTACCAGGAGCTCAAGGCTCTTGCGCAGCGCCTGCAGAAGGTGAATGAGCTGCCTTCGTACGAGACCGCCACGATTGGTCTGATCTCGGGTGCGCTGGGTCCTTTCTCGAACGCCCCGATCGATACGATTAAGACGCGCATCCAAAAGGCGAGCAAGGAGCCCGGCGAGACCGCGCTCAGCCGTGTGGTGAAGGGTACGTGGACGTTGTATGTACTGACCGCCAGTGGCTCGCGAGATGTTTGCACAGGAGGGTGTGAGTGCCTTCTGGAAAGGCATTACCCCGCGCGTGGCCCGTGTGGCACCTGGTCAGGCCGTCGTGTTCACGATCTACGAGAAGGTCAAGAACTTTATCGACAAGACCGATATCCCCTCTATTACGGATACGGTCAAAAAGTAAACGGACACCATGCCGTTGTATATACGTTGCTTCGGTCTGTAGCCCCACGCATTCAATTTTCTGTGCTTGGCCAAATAAAGCCGGGGCCCCCCGGTCTGCCCTGATTTCCCCTGACACTTGCTCGTCACGTGGCTGAGTAACAACGACGGGCACGCCAAAGCGTCGTCGGCTCTCCGGTTTCAGGCAGAAGCTTCGGACGCTGCGTGTAGTGCGACGCACGAAACTTGCGTTACGCCTTGAACACGGCGCATTTAAACGGAACACTTACGCCTCCTTCCGCGCAAGTTCATTCCCTCACACACGTGCATGTCCGGAGACCGCACTGCATCGCGTGCCTCCAGCACGCCAGGGTCGCCGAGCCAAGAACCAGCAGACCCCTCCCCTTCAGATACCCGCCAAGCACATGCGCATAACACAGACGCATCTTTGGCGACGTCAATGGATACCCTCCATCTCCAGCAAGCCGACGGCACCAGTCATTTGCGCAATGCAGACTCGCTGTCGCCCGGCACACAGACCGCGACATACGCGCCAGGTTTTGCGCCCCTGGTGCCCCTACAGCCCGCCGCGGCGGGAATGCCGATTCCCACACCCATTTTGCCAGGATGGGGATCGTCAATGCCCTACATGATGCCTATGTCGACTGGGATACCCATGGGCTATGTTCCGCCGTACAATGCGCCTCTCGCCCAGAGCCTGCCCGAGTTTAGCAACATGGCGGCACGCGCACAGATGCCCCCGATGGTGCCCATTGGGCGCACTGTGTACGTGGGTAACCTGCCCGCCGAGGCATCCGTTGATGAGCTCCTCAGTCTGGTCAAGTTTGGCCCGATTGAGAGCGTCCGGCTGTTACCCGACAAAAACTGCGCGTTCATCTCGTTCCTGAGCGCGCAAGTCGCTGCTGCATTTCACGCCGACTCGAGCGTCCGTCACATTTCGCTCCATGGCCAAGAACTCAAAATCGGGTGGGGCAAACCGTCGGTGCCTCCGCCCGCCGTCGTCATGGCTGTGCAACAAAACCAGGCCTCGCGGAATGTCTACATTGGCCAACTTGATGGAAACACCACTGAGCAAGACCTGCGTAACGATTTGGGGCGCTTCGGCCCCATCGACCAGGTGAAAATCGTGCGCGACCAAGCCATTGCGTTTGTGCATTTCCTCTCGATCCAAACCGCCATGAAAGTCGTCGCAACGCTCCCGACCGAGCCGAAGTGGAGCGGAAAGCGCATCAACTACGGAAAGGACCGCTGTGCATACGTGCCCAAGGGCCAGCAACAGATCCAGGCACACAACCACCAGGCCGCGGCCATGGGACTTGCAGCTGCGACCTGGTTGGGCTACCCTACCAGCTATATGAACTACGGTTCGAACAATGTTGGGCTGTTTGAAGGCGCCGCACCGCAGCATCGCACCTCGTCCGACGAACACGACGGGCGGTCACCGGCGAACAGTGTGGAGCCGCAGTACCACCAGTTTGGTAACCGCACCGTGTACCTGGGAAACCTGCACCCCGACACCACAGCTGAGGACATTTGCAACCACGTCCGGGGCGGCATCTTGCAATATATCCGGTACATGCCTGATCGCCACATTGCGTTTGTCACGTTCATCGATGCCAATGCCGCGCTTGCCTTCTTCCACATGGCCTCGTTGACCGGCATTACCATCCACAGCCGGCGGCTCAAAATCGGGTGGGGTCGACCTTCGGGAGCACTGAGCCCGGCGATGGCTCTTGCGGTACAGAGCGGCGCATCTCGTAACGTGTACCTGGGTAACATTGACGACCCCGAGATGATGAACGAGGATAAGATCCGTGCCGACTTGTCCCAGTACGGCGAGCTGGAAATGGTTAACACGTTGAAGGAACGGAACTGCGTATGTATCCTCACACTGACATCAGGCGTTTGCCAATTTCCTCAACATCCAGTCTGCGATCAAATGTGTCGAGGGACTCAAGTATCACAAAGACTACCAGTCTATGAAAATCAGCTTTGGCAAGGATCGATGCGGCAATCCGCCGCGCTATCTGGGCAAGCTTCCGATGGGGCTCGGCGGGATGCCGACACGGTCCGAAAATGGGTCTGGCGATGTGTCGCGCCTCTCCACTGAGAGCAGCTTCGAGGCGGAAAACGTGTCTGTACAGGAGACCTCGTAGCGACTGGTGGACTGTATAGCCTATAGATAGACCCACCCGGTTACATGCGCAAAAAAACGTCGAACCCACAACCGCCGTCCTAATTAGTACAACGGCTAGTACATGTCGCTCTCACGAGTCAAGTACTGTGGAGCGCACCGACAAGACCCGGGTTCGACTCCCGGATTGGGAATTTTTTTTGCATGGCTTGTCGGACACCATTGTATTTTGGCTACCGTGCCGTCGGTGCTGCAGAGTGTCTGCACCATGGAGCAAACACTCTTTGTGCACTACAGTAGAAATAAGCCATACAATCGAGATAAGCTACTGTCTACGCAGAGTGCAGGTACGAGGGGATATATACGAAGCCGTTGCGCACCCAGCCGAGAAAGACGCCTCACGCAGGTAGCTCGAACTTTTTACCATGCAGAACCTTTTCATAATAGACTGCATTAGCGCGGGGTACTTGGTGCACAACGTACTGTAGAAAAAGTCCGCATACAGTCCAGTCTGCACGAGACCGGCAATAAATGCAATGTAGTCGAAATGGTGCTTGTGTTCGAAGATGAGACTGCGTCAGCTTCCCGTACAACGTACCGATACACCCAGTTGAACAGATACATGGTGCGGTAGGCACCGAGCGCAAAAATGTAATGCGTCGTGATCGTCTCTGCCTCGCCCAGGCGCTGAAGCAGGAACATCTGGGGGAGAATTGCAACAGACTCCAGGAAAATGCTAAACGACCACAAGATTTCGAGTGGTGTAAACTTGTAATTGAAAAGCAGAGCCAGAATCGCGCTTCCGCCCAGCAAATATTCTAGCCGGATCGTGTCGATGTCCACTTCCACGCGCGAGCTGCATAAGTCAAGACGTACATACCGGAACTTGAATTTCATCAAGTAAATCACGTAAAATGAGCTGGCCAGGAAGAAGATCTTCATCACAATCAGGTAGAGCACAGGGGGCGAAAACAGCGCAAGGTAGCGCGCGACGAAGACGGTCGCATACAGCACCTGTGTCTTGAAAGAAATGCCTGTTGTCAGTGCGCAAGTGCTTACCTCGGGCTGACCTTGACGTAGTAATCTTGTGGATCAAGATCAGGATAGACGCAATGTGCGACAGGTCACCTAACAGCCGGAAGATGTTCATCGTAATGCGTGGTGCTACCGTCGTAGCGGTCGCGAGGAGGCCCCGAACGGATCACGTGACATAACCGGCTTCAGCGACAAGCTACGATGCCGATCAAGACGTACCTGACTGAAACGCTGGGTTTGCGCGTGCCTGTGGTGATGGGCGGTATGCAATGGGTGGGTACGCCTGCTCTTGCTGCCGCTGCATCAAACGCAGGGGCATTGGGTGTCATGACTGCCCTGACACAGCCTACCCCAGAGGAGCTGAAGCATGCTATTGAACAGGCACGCTCGCTTATCGACCCCGAAATCGCCAAGGAGCGTTCCAAGTATGGCGCATTCGGTGTCAACATCACACTTCTTCCTGCTGTCGTTCCTCCGGACTACGAAGGGTATGCAAGGGCGGCTCTTGAGGCCGGCGTGCGTATTTTTGAAACTGCAGGAAACAATCCGGGACCGGTCATTAAGATTCTCAAGGACGCTGGTGCATTTGTCATCCACAAGTGTACATCCATCCGACATGGACAGACGGCGCTGCGCCTTGGCGCTGACATGCTGAGTATCGATGGGTGTAAGTATCTTGACGTCTCCATGGCGCTGACACCACAGGGGAATGTGCAGGACACCCGGGTGAGGACGATATTGGTGGGCTGGTACTGCTTGCGCTAGCGGCAGATCAGGTTAAGGCACCCTTTATTGCTTCGGGCGGTGTCGCCAACGGCCGTGGACTGGCTGCGACCCTGGCGCTTGGAGCCGTGGGTGCTAACATGGGCACACGTTTCATGGCCACGAAGGAGAGCGAAATTGACGACAAGATCAAGCAGGTCATTGTGCAGTCGGGTGAGCGTGATACAGCGCACATTCTGCGGAGTCTGCGGAACACGACGCGCGTGTTCAAAAATAAGATTACCAAGGAAGTACTCGAGCTGGAGGCGCGGCACGCCGAATTCAAAGAGATCCAGCCACTCGTCTCTGGTCAACGCGGTCGTACTGTGTACACGAAAGGTGACCCAAATGCTGGTGTATGGACGGCGGGGCAGACACTTGGTCTGATCCACGACATTGTACGTATGAGAGTACTGACGCAGCCTACGTGCAAAGAGCTCGTCGCCCGCATCGAGAGGGAAGCCGAAGAGCGCATTCGCAGCACGTACGCCTATGTTAATGGTCCCTCGGCACGGCTCTAAATAAATGGCTAAATAGGGTGCACTTCAGCTAAGCTTGAACGGAACCGTGCGCGCACTGCTACTGGTACGTGGAGTGTGGGGAAACTCGCGCAGCGTTGGCACCTCCACTCACAGGCGGTCTGTGCTTGCTGCCGCCCGCTCATCACATCGGCCGAAGAGAAATACCACTTACCCTCCGCACATGTGGGACGTCGTGGGGCTGACGGGGGTGTGTGTCCTGATGGCGTTAGGTACCTACGCCATCGGGACATTGCCTCTTTTCTTTCAGCTCTCGCGAAACGGTCTGCGAATGCTCGAGCTGTGGGGCTCGGGGCTGCTCCTCGGCGCGGCTCTTACAGTGGTAATTCCCGAGGGGATTGCGAGCGTCTACAAAGGGAGCAGCCTTTGCCGTGACGGCAAACCGGTGCGAGAATCCAATACACACCTCACGTCCAAAGACCTGATCGCAGCTTGCCTGCTCTCGGGCTTTTTGTTGATGTTCATGTATGTGGTGACCTGTCACTAACCCAGCGTCGACCGGCAAATGATGACGAAAATGCAGCGGCGCAGCACACACGCGCACGCTCACCACCATGACACTGAACTGGAACAGACCGACGATGATGTACCCTGGTACTCGATTGATGAGGAACAAAATAACGGCTGGCTTCCATCCAGCACTAATTTCCTGGGCGCACTCAGCAGTCTTCTTGGTCTACTTATCCATGCCCTGGCCGATGGAATTGCACTCGGTGCGTCGATTGACAGTCCCGACTCGTCACTGCGCATCGTCGTTGTGCTAGCGATCATGGTCCACAAAGCTCCCGCGTCGATCGGCACCTGTACATTGCTCATGTCTCTGCGACTGAATCGGACCGATATTCGGTGGGCGATTTTGGTGTTTAGTCTGGCGACGCCTGTGGGTGCCATCTCGACGTATGCGATCATCCAGCTCATCTTCCGCGTCACGGGTGGGGCGGAAGCGACAATCAATGCGCGCGACATTGGTGCCATTTTGAGTTTTTCTGGCGGTACATTTCTCTATGTTGCGATGCACGCAGTGCTCGAGCTCACCGGGGATGAGAGCGAGGGCGCCCATACTAGCGGGCATTCTCACCACCCGCTCGATCATGACCACCCGATTCATGCACGTACCACGTCTCCAGCACCGCGCGTGGCTGGGGTACGGGTACAGATGCCATCCCAGGAAGTGAGCGTATCCCATCGGACGACTCACTGTCTTTCGTTGGTAGTGCTAGGGTCGATCATCCCGCGGCTGCTGCAGCTGATGCTGGGTGATTCGCACGGCCATGTGGAGTAGTTTAGTTTGGACCCTCTGATTTCGACGCGACGCGTTCCCTCGTGGGTTTCGGCGATGTCTGGCGCGTTCCGCGTGCCGGCCAGCACGTCCGACTTTTCCTCATCGCCACCCCAGAGCAGTTCAGCAGCCGATTGGGTATCACCGCCATCGAGCCCGACATTTGCCCGCGCCACATCACATGCTAGCATCGACCCCTTTGCGGGCTCCGCCAAGCACCTCATGCTGCCACCGCGGCGCGAGTTTGGGCGCTCGGCAACGGCACCCGCGCCTCGGAGCGCCGATGTTGGGCTTGCAGACCTGACACTCGTGCCTAGCGATGCTCCCGCGGCGCCGAGCGAAGCCGACGTACTCGGTCAGTTTTTTGAATCGGACCAAGACGAGGCCCTACCGCCGAGCTCGGACGATGCCATGAGCAGCTCGGTGGAAAGTGTACCCTTTCTCCCTCAAACACGCGCATTTTCACGCACCGAATCAGCTGGCACAGATCCGCTAAGCGGACTGGGCACATGGCCCAACGACCCGCCGCTTTCCCGACGCGTGCGCCTCACCGGTACCTCGCCAAAAAAGCTCACGCGCACGCGTACCGATACAACAGCGCTTAGCGCATGGGAGCAGCATGACACTGCACCGCCCCCGCCGCGCCTGATGCGCCGTGCACTGAGCACGACCTTGCCCGGACAAGTGCACTGGCCGACACTGATCAACCGGATCTTTGACGAGGGTCGCGAGGCACCAGCGCTGCTGCTCGGTGGGTGCAACCTCACCCATATCCCCCCCTTGATTGGCGATCTACACAGCTATGTCGCGATTGCACCGCGTCGCGCCGACTCGGGCAAGCGCATTGATTCGATGCATGACCGCGCGCGGAATTTGTTGCAGTGCTATCTCTGGGACAATCGTTTGACGCGCCTGCCCAGCGCACTGTTTCAGCTGCGCAACCTCGGTGTGTTATCGCTGCGGAAAAATGCGCTGACGCATCTACCCCCCGCAATTGGCGAACTGCATGCGCTGCGCGAGCTCAATGTCGGTGGGAATATGCTCACCTACCTCCCTGCCGAGATTCAACGCTTGGAGCTTGATACATTTACCTACATTCCCAACCCATTCCTTGCGATTCCTCCCGACGCACGTATTTCCCAGCGTACCCGCAACAGCCAACACCCGGTGATGGGTCCGCCGCGCGTGCCCCGTACGTTGCAGCGCGCGCGCACAGAAACACATGTACCGCCGCGTGCCAAGGAAGATTCGGCACCGATGGTGCGTGCGCTTGCGCCGCTTGTGCGGCACGGTATGCCGACACTCGCTGAGATGTGCATCCGGCGCCTGCTCAGCAACGAGGAAAGTGCAATGCTGCTCGAGCAGTACGAGACGGGGTGCCTTCGGTCGCTGCAATACACGCTCGATGTGCATATGGTTGCGCGCCTCGAGGCAGCGCGACGCAGTGCCCTGCGGCTATGGGGGACGCCGACCAACCTGCCCCACCGTGACCAGCGCGAGCGGCGCGACCACGAAGTCTGGTATGATGGCGCGCACTTCCATCCTTCGGGTTCTCCGGAGAACGAGGCATCGTTCGAGTCACTACCCGATGCGATGGACGTGGATCATTTGCTGGATGCCGAGGAAGATGCGTGCAAGAACGTCTACTTCAACCGGTGCCCCAATGCGCGCGAGTCGGCGCCTTCGACGGACGGTGTTAGCGATTGGCCAGTCGCAGAGTCAGCAATCGACGATGCTCCGCTGTTTAAGCAGCCGTACGAGGAGCGGCTTGAGTGGGTATCCCACGTTGCCGGCGTGCGCGTTGCGAAACAAGGCACAGAGCTGCTCGCTGGTGCGACCGACGCGCACATCAAGATGCAGCACAGCGGGTGTCTCCCGCTGCTTTGGCGCGGGTGCAGCCCAGGCTGCTTGTCGTTTTTGGAGGAGTCATCATCGTAGTTGAGCATATGTACAAGAGACTGCGCACCGGCAACTACCGAACCGAGGTGCGATGCGCATCGATGACGCGCTGCCGCGACGCTCGGCGTGCAGCACCGAGCGTCGTGCGCCTTTCTGTAATCGGCGCCGCGCCGCGCTCCGCACGCCGCGCTTGCGTTTCGTCGCGCAGCGCCTGTAAGTCGCGCTGTTGTGCGCGACGAACATCTTCGTTGGCGTCAAATTTGTAGAACGCGGCGCCGCGTGTGCGGATCTCCCAGTCTGCGTCAAAGTGCTCTGGTTCTGGGGAGAGCGGGCGCGGGGGGCGCACCTCGAGCTGGTGCGGCGCCCGTTGGTACACTGGGAACGAAGTCGCGGGACCATAGATGGCCCCAGGCTCATCGTCCTCCGGTGTAGGCGCGCGTGGCAGTTCGCTGCGACGAACCATGCGTGTGCGCCCAAATTCGTCGACATGCTCTACCAGCGGGTCGTCGGGATCGTCAGGAGGTGGCGACGCTGGACGGTCGACGTCGCTGGCGTCCGACGCAGTATAGTCAGCATCTTCGCCCGCTTTCAGGTCCCAATCTACCAGCCCTTCCGCAGGACGATTGGAGGTGCGTCCTTCTTGTATCTGTGCATAGGTCCGTGCCTTGCGCTGCAGCTTGATGCGCGACACCACGAGACGGTCATCGCTGAACGTCTCCTTCGGTGTATCGACGTGCGACGCCTCGGCGAAGCGCAGCTTTTCGGTCCGTGCACGTTTGTTGGGCGCCTCACGCTTCTGCTCTGCACGCTGCCGTGCCGCATGGAGCTCGGCTTTGAGGCCCATTACTGAGCTCGCATTGACGCCCGAGCGCTGCATGGTTCACAAGCTGCGCGTTTGGTGGAGCACAGTGCGGAGACGCCCGATCGCACGCCGATCGCCAACCACCGCGACGATGGGCGACAAAATGGAGGAGGACGCGCCCGGGCCAGAGACCCGCGTGCCTGCGCCCCAAAAGACGCCCACGGTGGACGAGGCGCTCGAAGTGAGCGATGCGCTCAAGCAACAATTCCATGGCGCCACAGTACGCCAGTTGAACCTTTTGCCGCCCGCAACCGCGTCGCCTGACACGCCCGTGTCTACGGCCCTGCCGATGACGCGCGCCCATGGCGGCCAATGTGTACTGGTTGTGGAAGATGGGAAGCTGCTTGGCTTCGTGGAAATGGTAGACCTTGTGATTGCTGAAACCGAGGAGCGGCTGGACGTTCCCCTCGGCGAGTTACAGCGGCCGTTTGCCGGAACGAAGGAGGCGCCCACGAAGCCTGAATCCTATCGTATCATCACACCAGACACCGAGCTTTCCGAGCTGTCGGTCTTCTTCGAGAAACATGCATTTGCACTGGTGACGGACGCGGAGCGGACGTCAGTCCAAAGCGTCGCGACGCCGGCTGACCTCGCGCGGTACGTCGAAGCTGCGCCGGTACCGAGCTCTTTGGAGGCACGCACAGCCGAGGAGGCGCGTAAAGACCGGTCGCTGGCAGACATGCTGCGCATGCTGGAACAGTTCTCGCCGCTGGTGCGTACACACGAGCCTAACGCGACAGATCCCCGACGAGGTAACCGATTTCTACCTGGAACGCGCTGGATTCCAAAGCAACGATGTGCGCCTGTACGTATCTTACTGCTTATTTGAAGCAAGCGTCTTCTCGCATTGGCTACGGAAAAGTTTGTCGCAGACATTGCGTCGGACGCGTTCCAATACGCACGGATTCGGACCAACGCTGGCCCCAGCCGAGCGCGGCCGGGCGCTGGACGGGTATGTGGAAACAACTAACTTGAAGGATCGCACGCGCACTGTCCTGACTATGGATGACCTGAGCGCCGCACTCGGCGAGTACGGCATCGACGCGCGCCGCGCCGATGGCTTCCGCTAGCGATTACAACGCGATAGACGTCTGCCGCAGTGCTTATGTAAACAACACCGAACGGCGGCGCAGAGGCCGCGGCCGAGCCACACCGTGTGCTTCTTTCCACCTGCGCGGTGCCCACGCGAAGTCGCACGATGGACCCCACGGTAGCGCGGGCCGCCTACGGCTCGATGCCGTCGACGGCGTCTGGTGCACCGTCCACAGACACTGGCGTTAGTGAATTTGACTCATTCATCCACGCGGATCTGTGCGCTGGGGTTACTGGCGCGCCCGACGTGGGGGCGAATCAGTTTGGATTCATCCAGCCGTTTGCGCTGAATAGTACGATGCCACTCATTAAGCCGCCTGCCTCGACGCAGGATCTTGCATCCCTGACGCTCGACTGGGCAGGCTCACCGGGCGCACACACAACGGCGACTACTGGCGCACCGACCAACTCGACGTCATCCGTATCTTCGGCGGCGTCCACGGGTGCCTCGGAGCCTTATGCGTTCCAAAACTCACCAATCTGGGCATCATCTGCGGCTACTGAGCGATCACTGCACGAGTCTGTGGATCGCACGGCGTTTTCGGGGCTCCCGACTAAGCCAGACCCGGATGCACCACCGCTGGCGCTTCTTCTCAAGGACGAGAACGCGGGCAAATCACTGTACAGAACATCGCCCGACGACAAGCGGCGTAAACTCGGGCACCCTGTGGTGCACCCCGGCGTCGAGACGCGGCCTAGGGCTGTGACGATGCCCGAAATTGGTAAGCGTGGCTCGCCCGACGCTGCCGACCTGCAGCATACGGCGCGCAAGCCGCAGAGCGGCGCGCGCCGACCACCTCCAAGCGCCTCGCAGATGACCGAGGCGGGTCAGCCGTTCCCTGTGATTGATACCTCGGCGAAGCACTCGTCGCTGTTTATTCCCCCCGACACGTCCGGACTGACCAAGCGCGAAGCGCGCCTCGTGAAGAACCGTGCCGCAGCATTCCTGTCGCGCCAGCGCAAGCGCGAGCAGTTTGAGGAGTTGAGCGGCAAGTGTCGCCACCTCGCGCGGCTCGCCTGGTTGTTGTATGAGTCGCTGCTTGATACAGCGCGCTACGCACCCAACAACACGAGTCCAGCGGGCGTTCCGAGCGGCGCAGAACGCGTGCTGAATGCGACGCCACTCGGTGCGCAGCTCCGCCACGAGAGTGACGATGTGCGTGCCGTCTTCCAGCAACTCGTCTCCCAACAGGGAGCGATTCTGCTGGACAGCCACTACGATCACCACGATACATTTGCTCCAAAACCTGCCGCGGCGAACCAGGGTGCGTCTGTGGCATCGGCGTCCGACGATGTGCATGCGCAGCTCGCTAGGGCGCGTGCCGAGGCGGCGCAGGCGCAAAAAGATGCCGAACAGGCACGTAGCGAGTCTGCGGCACTCCGTGCGCACCTGCAGCAACAGGCGGGCGAGGTCGCACCGCCCAGCGCCGCGCCGAGTGCCGCACCGCAGGCGGAAAAACCGGCTGCCGCACCTACCGCTGTGCATACCGCCGAAACGTGTCCCAACGCGATGGCGCTCTTTGTCCTACTTGGCATGGCGCTTGTGCGGCGCGCATCGAGTGCCATTCCCACGGACCTTCTTCAGGAGCTCCACGGTGCGGGGCAGGCACCGCTGCACGAGCTGCTGGCCGGTGCCGACGAGCAACACAAAGGCCTCGTACAGTTGCGTGTGAGCCGTCGGGAAAACGAGGCGGTGCTGTGCACCCTCACCGCTGAGCCTGAGGCCGAGCGTGCGTTGAGTGCCACACCCGATCACGCGCATGCAGACGGGAGCAGCGATACGTCGATGCCATCGCTTTCCTCTGCCTCGCCGACGCTCAGCTCCCTGTCGTCGTCCAGTACCTCGGCGAGGCGCATGCGGCGCGTGCTTGCGCTGTGTGCAGGCACGCAAGGCGATGCACAGCGTGTGGCATACCTCGATGCCGATCTGCTGCGTAACCTGCAGGCACACCACCTCGACGCGTGGGCGGCCGAGTTTGCCGCGCCGCTCTTGGCACGCAAGGACGTCGAGCTGCCCACCGAGGCGGTCGACCGGCTCATGGTGCAGCTGCACGGCGCCGACCTGCAGTCCCGCTTCCTGCTCGTGGCCTCACTGGAGGATGAGGGGGCGCCTGTGCATCTAGTGCTCTACGCCCGGCGCATGCCGGCGGCTGAGGCAGCTGCGCCCGCACCGGCGGCTGCCGCGCGCGCAGCGGCGGCACTGAAAAACGTTGTACATTCGCTCAGTACCGACGGTGATGTTGCGGAGCACGCCTCGGTCGTGCTCCCCCCCGCGGACGCCGCCAAGCCCGCCGAGGAGCGCCCACCAAGCCTCTTCCAAGTAACTTTTCGGCCGTAGACGCGCCAAAATATTGGCATTTCTCCCGCCCCCACCGACTCGTCCCCTTCCTCCACCGACGCGATGGACGTCGAAATGCGCGAGAGCCGCGCGCGTGCGCCCCGCCGCCGTGCGTCGGGTGCGCAGCGCAGTGCCCCGTACGATCGTGAGGTACGTGCAGTATAGCAAGCTGACGTACAGCGCAGCGTGAGCATCAAGGGCGCATCGGGGCCGACGTGGGTCGTCGTCGCGAACCTCGTCAAGGGCACGTCGCTGGAAGACGTGCGTCTGACATTTGACCCGATCGGACGTGTCGTCGAAGTGCGAGGTTACCGTCTGCCGAACCTTGCGAGCAATGCGGTGGCATTCCAGGTCGCATTTGAACAGCGAAGCGATGCGCTCACTGCATGCCGCAAGTTTGATGGCGTGCTCGCCGATGGACGCGTGCTCCAGGTGACCATGCAGGGCTCTGAGCCTGCACCGAAGGTGGTCATGCCACCGCCAGCTAAGGTCGTCAAGGCTGCACCTGCTGCGCAAGGTAAGGCGGCTGCGGAAGTTCCGCCTACGGCACGCAGCAACGATGCGTCGCTGCCGATTGCCGTGCGCCGCCGCCTCGCTGAGGCCGAGGCACGCTACCTGAAGGAGACGGAAAAGATTCTCGCGGGCAAGGGCCAGCCGGAAGCGAAGCCGGCCAAGTCGACCGCGCTGAAGGACCGCCTGTCGGGTTTGCCGCTCGCCCAGCGCCTCCAGATGGATGGCAGTGCGACGACCAAGAAATCCAAGAAGAAGCAGCGCCGCAAGGGCGCGAGTGGCGCTATGGATGTAGACTCGTAGAGGTCCTTGTAGGTGGGCCCGCAACCGTCCGCGTGTTGTATGTATGCCGGACTTCCCCCGTGGCGGTCTTGTGGAGAATTGGGTGAATTTCGCCCCGGTAAAAGGCGCCCAAGGCAATCAAAGCATTAGTCGAGACCGCTCTACGTTCTACCTGGTGTCGGCCGCTTCGACAAACTCGAGGGCGTCTGAGCGCGCGATTGGCACAATCGTGCTCACTTTCTGGGGTCCAAACAGCACGCCGTAGTCTTTTTGTGCGCGCTCCACCAGCTCCGGGCGGAAGGTCGTCATGATAAACTGCGCTTCCTCTGCGAGTTCCTGGACCATGCGCGCGACCGCCGTGCGGTACTGCGTGTCGAGGTTGGCGTCGATCTCGTCAAACAGATAGAACGGTGCCGGGTCGCTCTTTTGGATCGCAAACACCAGCGTGAGGGCCACGAGGGATTTTTGCCCCCCGGACAGCTGGTGCAGCAGCTGCTCGCGCTGCCCCGCGCCAAACGCGACGTGGATCGCGACGCCAACGGGCGCATCGCTCGACACGTCTCGCTCAAGCTCGAGGCGCGCCGTGCCGCCCGCAACGAGCTGCGCAAAGACCTCGGAAAAGTGCTGCGCAACGTGCGCAAATGTGTCGCGGAGTGCCGCGTCTTTGCGCGCGTCGAGCACGGTAATCAGTTCGTGGATCGACGCGTTGCTCGTCTCGAGCTCCTCGTGCCGCCGGAGAAGGGTATCGCGCTGCTTTGTGAAGCTGTTGTACTGCTCGACGGCACGTTTGTTGACGTGTGCCATTTGCGACAGTGCCGCACGAGCGCTCTGCAGCTGCTGGACGAGGCGGTCGGAAGAAAGGGTGGCGTACTTACGGAACGCGTCCTCGGGCAAGACACCCAAGTCGCGGATCTGCTGATGCACACGTTCACGCTGCTCGAGGAGGCGCTGCCGCTTGGCCGCAAAGCGCTCCGCGATCTGCTGCTGCCGTGCGACGTCGGCGCTCTGCTCGGCCTGCTTGCTACGCGCCGCCTCGAGTTGCGCCTCGAGCGCGTGCACCTCGGCAGCGACCGCATCAAAGCGGCGCTGCGTCTCGTCGATCCGTTCCGTGTTACGCGCAAGGTGCGTCGCGAGGTCCTCGGCGCTTGCGCCGTCCACATTGCGTGTGCCCGCGTCGAGCGCCTCGAGGCGCGCGGCAAGCGCGCCGTGCGTGCGGCGCAGACCTTCGTCGAGCTCGGTCGCGAGCGCCGACGTTGCCTCGGCGAGCTGCACCGCCGCGCGTGTGTGCTCACCCAGCGCGGCCTGTGCGGCCGTTTCTTCCGCAATATGCTCAGCGAGCTCCGCGTGCTCCTGCGCGCTGAGCGAATCAGTGAGTGGCGTGCCAAGCTCGGCCTGGAGCGCCGCGCGACGCGTCGCTTGTGCCTCGGCCGCGATCGCAGCTTCAGCCGCCACGCGCTCGAGGCGTGCGACGCGCGCCTGTGCATCGGCCTCAGCGCGCCGCACGTACACCAGCTCGTCGAGCTCCGGCGTTCGCTGCTCCTGGAGCTGCGCACGCTTTTGCTCCGCAGCGTACATCTCGCTATACAGGGCAGTCGTCTGCTGCTCGACCGTCGCGAGACGCGTGCGTGTCTCGGCAAGCTCGGCCGTTTGCGTTTGCACCTCGGCTTGCCAGCGCTGTACGGCGCGCACCGCGTCGAGGCGCGAGCGCCGTGGGTCGTGGTAGCCGCCCGCGAGTGTCCCGCGGCGGCTTACCTGGTCGCCGTCGAGTGTGATGGCATTCAGTGCGCCATTGGAGCCCCGTACGTACGCTGCAGCGATCTCGAGGCGCGGGCAGATGATCGTCTTGCCAAACACCTGCTTCATGGCCGGCAGCACCTCGGGGATAAACGAGAGCTTGCGCAGCATCACCACCGCGTCCGATGCCTGGGGGTACGCCACGTCGTTGGTATGCAGACGGTTGAGCGGCATAAACGTCACGCGTCCCGACTGTGGCTCACGCTGCATGTGCTCCAGCAACGTGCTCGCCGTGGCATCCGTGTCGACCACAATGTTGAACAGGCTGCCGCCCGCCGTCGCCTCCACCGCCGCCTTGTACCGGTCGTCGACGCGGAAGAGCGTGTACAAGGGTCCATACACGCCCGTTAGCTGCTCGCGTGCGACGAGCGCCTCGACGGTCTGCAAGCCACGCGCGGTGGTGCGATCGACCGTCGCGGCAAGCGCGCGCTGGGCGGCACTCAGCTGGTCCTGTGCATGCGCGAGCGCTGCCGTGGCCTTTGTTTCCGTCTTCCACAGCTCCTTTTTCTCCTCGAGGAGTGCGTCGCGCTCTGTCTTGCGCGCCTGGTAGGTGTCGCTCAGCTCGGTGAGGGAATCGCCGCGCGTTGCAAGCGATGTTTCGAGCGCGCTGCGCTGTGCCTGTAGCGCAGCGAGCTGGGCATCCTCCGTGTCGCGCTTTGCCGCGAGTTGGGCGGCTTCCGCATCACGCGCCGCATCATCCGCATCGAGCTCGCGTAGCTGCGCCTCGAGCGCCGCATCACGCTCAGCCTGCGTCGCAAACTGCGCACTGCGGCCTTGCTTGGCGTATAGGACGGCAATGCGCGCGCGTGCCTGCTCAAGCCGGCTCTGCACCTGCTCGACATCGCGGAGCACGCGTGTCTGTGCCTCATTCTGCTCCGCCAGGTGCGCCTCTTTCGTCCGAATCTCGGCGGCGACCGACGCAAGCTGTATCTCGAGCGCGGCACGGCGGTCCTCACCATCCCGCTCGCTCTGGTCCTCGAGCGTGCTGTCGAGCTGTGCCTGGGCGCGACTGAGCGCGCGCCGCTCCTGCTCGAGCTGCGCCTGGTCGAGTTCAAGCTGCTCGAGTTGCGCACGTAGCTCCTGCAGCTGGTCCTCTTGCTGCGCAGTCGCCGCGTCCTCGCGCGCGTGCTCGACGCGCCGTGTGTTCGACTGGTCCAGCTCAAGGCGCCGGTCGCTCTCGAGCGACTCGAGCACCTCGGCGAGGTCCGCGAGCTCGCGCTGGTAGATGGTATACTCGAGGCACCGCCGCTCACGGTCGCGCTTGTGGAACTTGTGCAGCTCGCCCTGCTCCTTGCTCAGCTCCTCGATCCGCGCCTCAATTTCGCTCAACAGCTCGGCCGTGCCGTTGTAGCGCGCGTCGGTCGCGCGTAGAATGTCGACGCTGTCGACGCGTCGCTGCTCGTAGACGCGTGTACCGGCGACCTCTTTGAGTAGCGCGAGGCGCTCAGCGTCGGTCGCATTCGTGAGGTGCGTGATGCGCCCCTGCGGCACGATGTAGTACGGGTTGCTCCTGCTGAACCCGGCACTCTCGAGCAGGTTCACCACCTCCGTCTTGCTCGCGTTCTTCCGGTCGATCATGTACTCGTCCTTGGCGAGACTCACGGTGCGCCGCACAACGACTTCGTCGCCGTTCAGCGGGAACCGTCCATCTGAATTGTCAAACACAATCTCGACAAACGCGCTCAGCGTCGCGCTCGTCGCGCCGCTCGCGTCGTACAGCAGCGCCTGGCGCTCTTCGCGCGAGAGCGACGTGTATGCATCGCTCAGCACGAACCGGATGGCCGCGAAAAAGTTGCTCTTCCCACTCCCGTTCCGACCAACCACCACGTTCGCGTGTGGGCTCAGCGAATCGACCACGGTCGCGTCGCGGAACGACTTGAACCCGTGGATCGTCAACGCCTTAATGTACATACGCGTCGCGGTCGTGAGGAGGCCACGTGGCTTTCCGACACCACCATGGGGAGGTACGTGGGCCATACCAACTGACCGTGCACAGTCAGCCGCTCTTGCTCGACAGGTATGCACATCCTACTCATGCAGCGCTCTGCGTAACTGGGTCTTGATCCCCATTACGCTCGTCATGGTGCTCGTCGGCGTGCTTCGTAATAACCTGATGCAGTTCCTCGAGAGTCCGCCAAAGCCGGCCAAGCTCGCCGCGCTGCGCCAGCGCAACATTCTCTCGCGCGCGAGTGCCTTGCGCGCAAACTACCTCATGATACCGCCGTCTGCCGTGGCACTTCGCCGCACCTTCCTCACGCGCGTGCTCAGCGACGGCTCATACCTGGCACCCGAGTCCAAGGCGGCGATCGAGCGTGAACGCAAGCGCAAGCCGGACGAGATGCCCGAGGTCAAGAACCCGCTCTCAGACCCCAACACCATGGATATGATGCTCGAGCAGGCGAAAAAGAGTCTCGTGATGATGGTACCGCAGACGGCCATCATGGGCTGGATCAACTTCTTCTTCTCGGGTTTTGTGCTGAGTAGGTGTGCGACGCTGACGCAGTCAAACTCCCCTTCCCCCTCACGCAGGGTTTCAAGGTCATGCTTCAGCGCGATGTCGCAGCGCGCGACCTCGATGTGCAGTGGGTGTCGTCGTTGAGCTGGTACTTTTTGAACCTCTACGGCTTGGACGCCATCTACCGTCTGCTGCTGGGCAACAACAATGGTGCGTAGGGAACTCACTGACCCAGCCGCCGACTCGTCGCGCGACATGGCCATGGGCGCTGGTGGTGCCGCGCTAATGATGCAGGAGCAAGTCCCCGGTCAAGTCGACTACGCTAAGCTCCACGCTGCAGAAAAGGACAGCTTGGAGCTGATGGGCGCGTCGCAGAAAAAGGATAGCGTCGCGTGGGTCGGCGACCGCATCGAGGACCGCGTCCTCGCCTTGTATGCATAGATAACCTGCAGGTCGCCTAATATGCGCACCCAACCAAGCTTGCATCGGCGCCCTGCCCGCGCGAAGGGCCACGCGACACCGCCGCACGGCTCAGGCACCGGCCCCGCTTATACTCCACGTGCGCCCGCCCAGGGATTCAGCGGATCGACGGATCGACGCTTCGCCGCTCCGCCGGAATTAGTGCACGTGCCGGGTGTCAACCGTACCGTGCACCCCTACCATCATGAGCTGGCTCAAGGAGAGAGATCCAATCCCCACTGGCTACTGGGGCCCTGTGTATGTGCAATACTGACCACAGGACGAGCACGTTACTCTGGTGCGAGGTACGCAAACACAACTCACCCAGAAAAAATAGTAGGTGTCTATCTAACCGGAGCGCATGGACCAAGTACATTGCTGAGCCGGTCAATACGGTGCGCATCTCGTGTCTAACGCAGTTGACCAACTTGCTCTTTTTTTCAGCTGCGATATATGGAATGTACCGTATTCACCAGCAACGGCTGCCGGCCCGATTCTACGGCATGTACATCGGTACGTCTCCCTGCTCATGCCAGGTCTGGGCACGGTCGGATTTGGCTCATTCCTTTTCCACATGACCCTTAAGCACGAGGCGCAAATGATGGATGAGCTACCAATGATCTGGGCCAGTTCCTATGTGTGCTGGTGCCTGCTCGACGCGACAGCGTCGTACGGCAAGAAGAAGCACCCCATCATCCTCAGCACCCTCATTGCGAGTCTTGCTATATTCATCACGGTGACCTATGTACTGCATGGAAACCCCATTTTTCACCAGGTTGCCTACGCGGGCATTTTCGCCTTTACCAGTATTCACGGTCTGAAGACGCTCTGGTCCAAGAACTCGCCGCTTTCGCTAACGCCTGCTTCGCGCGTCTGGCAGGCCACAGCTCGTCACCAGCAGGTGGTTGGTATTGTGAGCTTCTTGACTGGCTTTTTGATCTGGAACATTGACAACATTTTTTGCGGCACGCTGCGCGTGAGCCGTGAGATTGTGGGGTATCCCTGGGCGCTGTTGCTTGAGGGACACGGCTGGTGGCACATTCTGACGTGCTATGGTTCATACCTACTTATGGTCTCGTGCCAGACCATTGTACTGCCGCTGTGCGAGCACCCTGACAACTTTGTATCGGTCAACTCACTCCTTCCGTACATCAAGCGCGTGCGCGACGACGACCCTAAGCACCGGTTTGTCGACGAGTACCGCGCGCGCAAAACCCAGTAGTTTACCAAGCTCGCCGCTGTGGAGCACTGAGTGGATTTACATTGTGTTGCTGCAAGCGCGCCTTACACATATCCAACTCGCGCTCCATCTCGCCGCGGACGCGGTCGTACTCGTCGTCTGCACGGTCCAGAATGTCATCAATGGCCTCTTCCTGTGCATCCAGCACATCTTCCTGCTCCGGAAGCAGCTTCCGCGGCAGATAGTAAACGTCGTAGGAACGTGCACCCCGCAAAGCAATAGGTACCTGCGGTTCACGCCCCAATACCGTGGCGGCTGCCTCGGCCGGGTTGGGCGGTGCGCGCGCAGTGCTGCTCGGACCGATGTGTGTTACGAGGTAGCTAGAAAGTCGGCGCTTTTGCGAGCGGGCCGTGCGGTAGGCTGCCTCGTACGCCGCAAGGTCCTCGGCGAGGGTATGCGCTCGCTCCAGGTCCTTTCGGATCGAGGCACGCTCTGCGTCGTGCGCTGCCCGCTCAGCGGCAAGATCAGCCATGGGTGCCGCCGGCCGTGGCGGAGCCGGGGCCGCAGTCTCACTTTCGGAGCGTATACGCTTGCGCGGCTCGCGCGATTGAGACAAGGTACTGTTGAGGAGACCGAGCATGCGCTTGCCTCGCCGCCGATCTTCGACTTGCAGCTCCGGGAGTGACGCAGGGCGCTTTTGGCCAGCCCGAGTGGTGTGCGTTTCAGTGTCTGGACGATGCGCTGCGCTGTCCGCTCCGTCCGCATGGGTATAAACGGATGCTACTGGGCATTGGGTGCGGTCTGCCGCGTGGTCGTGCAAAGACGAATCATTCGCCGGCACTTCGCCCGTTGGCGGCGCAGGGGAAGCAGGCGACTCGGTGTGCATGCCCTGGACTTCCTGCGCAGGTGCAGGCGGCGGTGCGCAGCCGTCTTCTTGTGGAGTCTCGTGCTCTTGGGCCACGGCGCGTGCGGCCGCAGGTGGTGCAGTCTCTGTAGGTACACTCTCTGCCTCATTCATATTGTCTTCTTTAGATTTCTCGGCCCGGTTGCTCACCGACGGTGCGGCGGTGGCCCTCTCTGGCGTACTGGGCTCCGGAGTCCTGCTCCGTGCATCGTCCGTCATGGCACGTACCAGCTTACCTAATCTGTCTCGGCGACGACGATGGACGACATTGAGTCGCTCTTCTCGTCGCGGCCGGCCGCGCGCGCCGGCTATGCGCCTCCTGCGCAGGACGATGACGAAGAGCCGTCCCATGTACTGTTTGGGAATGATGATGTCGACCTTTTGGGCGACGAGGTGCCCGTGCAGCCGACGCGCACCACTACCGAGCGAGGCGATGCATCCTCGTTGCGCCGTGCCGAATCCAGTGCGAGTGCACACAAGGCCGACAGTATCTACGGTGACGACCGTGCAGATGCGTGGGAATTTGCATATGGTGATGAAATGCAGCTGCGGCCCATGGGGTCGAGCAAGGCGATCGAGGCGGACGATGATGCGGACGCCGATATTTTTGTGTCAAGTGCACGTCCAGGGCCGAGCCGGCCAGCGGCGTCCGGCCGGCGCAGTGCACCGCGGCGCATGAAGCCGAGTCCACGGGCAACATCTGCGCGGGCGGCACCGAGCCAGCCGTCGATTGTGTCGATGCTATTGCAGGATGCGCATTGGCAGATCCGCTCGCTCCGCCAGCGCATACGGCGTGAAATCCAGAGGTATCGGGGGCAGTATATTGCACAGCAGTCGCGCACAATCCACCTGAATGACCCTGCAGCGAATGCTGGGAATCTCGACTTCCAGAGCAACCAAGTGATGACGAACAAATACAACGTCGTAACCTTCCTACCGCTGTTCCTCCTGGAACAGTTTTCTAAGTATGCCAATGTCTTTTTCCTGTTTATTGGGTGCTTGCAGCAGATTCCAGGCGTGTCGCCGACGAACCGGTGGACGACGCTGGTACCACTGGGGATTGTGCTGTTGGTCAGTGCGCTCAAGGAGGTGTCAGAAGACTGGCGGCGGTACAAGGCGGATGCGGAGCTGAACGCGAGCCTGATCCCAGTGCTCGATACTGCGAACGAGTCGTGGGTGGCCAAGCCCTGGCGCGACGTGCGCGTGGGCGATGTGGTGCGCGTGGAGCGCAACGGGTTCTTCCCCGCGGACCTTGTTCTGCTGAGCTCGTCAGAGCCTGAGGGGTTGGCGTATGTCGAGACGGCCAATCTCGATGGTGAGACCAACCTCAAAGTGAAACAGGCGCTGCCTGCGACCGCCAAGCTTGTCACGGCGGCGTCCATGAGCCGACTGAGGGGCACGTTTGAGTGCGAGGCCCCCAACAACTCCCTTTATACCTTCGACGGCACGCTCAAACCGAGCAGCGGCCCGGCACTGCCAGTGGGCCCCGATCAGCTGCTGTTGCGAGGCTCGCAGCTGCGCAATGCGCCGTGGGTGTACGGCCTCGCGGTGTTTACCGGGCATGATACCAAGCTGCTGCAGAATGCCACCAAGACGCCATTAAAGCGCACCCGTGTCGACAAACAGGTCAACTCGCTGATTTTGAGCCTGTTTGTGCTGATGCTGGCGCTCGCGATCGTGTGCTCAATAGGTGCACTGATTGCGTCTCGCTCGGCGCGACGCAACGCGCTCTACCTCATGCCGATGCTCGACGACCGGACGAGTGCGCGTGCATTTGTCGAGTCGGTGCTGACGTTCATCATCTTGTACAACAGTCTGATCCCCATCTCGCTGATCGTGTCGATGGACTTGGTCAAGTTCCAGCAGGCGTCGCTGATTAACTCGGACCTCGACATGTACTACGAACCGACTGACACTCCTGCGCAGTGCCGGCGCTCGAACCTGGTGGAAGATTTGGGCCAGGTGGACTACATTTTCAGCGACAAGACGGGTACGCTCACCCGCAACGAGATGGAGTTTAAGCAGGCGACGATCGGTGGCGTTGCGTTTGCCGACACGCTTGGAGAGGTGCAGCTCGACGACGAGTACCATGATGGGCGGCTTGTCGCCGGGCAGCGGACGTGGGGGCAGCTGCCCGACATTCTGCGCGACAATGTCGACCAGCTGCGTGCGCCGCTCGACGAGTTCCTCACGATCCTCGCCGTGTGCCACACGGTGATCCCTGAGCGCCAGGGCGACAAGGTGGTGTTCCAGGCATCGAGTCCCGACGAGGCGGCGCTCGTGAGTGGCGCCGAGCGTCTCGGCTACCGCTTCGTCACGCGGAAGCCGCGCAGTGTGTTTGTTGATGTGCACGACGATGTGCGCGAGTACGAGATCCTGCAGGTGTGCGAGTTCAACTCGACACGCAAGCGCATGTCGACCATCGTGCGCCAGCCGAACGGGCAAATCTCGCTGTACTGCAAGGGCGCCGACACGGTAATCTTGCCGCGCCTTGCGCCGGGCCAGGCGACCGAGACGACATTGAGCCAGCTCGAGACGTATGCGGCCGAGGGTCTGCGCACGCTGTGCATCGCCAAGCGGGATTTGGACCGCGACACATACCGTGCGTGGGCGCAAAAGTACGAAGCGGCCGCCGCAAGCCTCGAGGAGCGCTCGTCAAAACTCGATGCGGTCGCGGAGGAGATCGAGCAGCAGCTCACGCTGGTCGGTGCGACGGCCATTGAAGACAAGCTGCAAGAGGGTGTACCCGAGACGATCGCCACGCTGCAGAATGCCGGCATCAAGGTCTGGGTGCTCACCGGCGACCGGCAAGAGACGGCGATCAACATTGGCTACTCCTGTCGGCTAATTTCCGAGTCGATGAGTCTGCTGATCGTTAACGAGGCGACGCCCGAAGACACAGCGACGGCGATCCGGCAGCAGCTCGAAACGGTGCACGAGCAGCTCGCGGATGCCAATGGCTTACAGGAGAAGCTGGCACTGGTCATCGAGGGGCGCAGCCTGCAGCACGCGCTGGACGCTGCGCTCGCGCCGCTCTTCCTCGAGCTTGCCGCGGCTTGCGATGCGGTGGTGTGCTGCCGTGTGTCGCCGCTGCAAAAGGCGCTTGTCGTGGAGCTCGTCAAGGCGTACACCAGCTCGATCTTGCTGGCGATCGGCGACGGGGCGAACGACGTGGGAATGATCCAAGCGGCGCATGTTGGTATCGGCATCTCGGGTCTCGAGGGTCTGCAGGCCGCACGCAGCGCCGATGTTTCGATCAGCCAGTTCCGCTACCTCAAGAAGCTGCTTCTCGTGCATGGCAACTGGAGCTACGCGCGTCTGAGCAAGATGATCCTGTACAGCTTCTACAAGACGGTCACGCTCTACCTCACGCTCTTCTGGTTCTCTTTCTACAACCGTTTCTCGGGTCAAACTGCGTACGAGAGCTGGACACAGTCGTTCTACAACGTCGTTTTTACCGTGATGCCGACCCTGGTCATTGGCATTTTTGACCAGTACGTTAGTGCGCGCATGCTGGAGCGATACCCCCAGCTGTACCGTCAGGCGTTCTTCACAGGGCGCGACATTGCGGGCTGGATGCTCAACTCCGTGTACCACTCCATCACGAACTTTTTCCTCGTCACCTATGCGTTCTACGACACGATCCAGGAGCGCAGCGGTGCCACTTCATACCAGTGGATCTGGGGTACCACGCTCTTCTTCACGGTGCTTGTCACTGTGCTCGGCAAGGCGGCGCTCGTCATGAATCTGTGGACGCGCTACACGGTCATGGCGATTCCCGGGTCGCTGGGCGTCACACTCGTCTTCTTCGTGGTGTTTGCAACGGTCGCACCGGCGCTTGGTGTCTCGCGCGAGTACTTCTACATTGTGCCGCGGTTGTTGGGCCTCCCACTCTTTTGGCTGCTGCTGGTGTTTGTGCCGATCACGTCGTTGCTGCGCGATCTCGTGTGGCGCTTCTGGCAGCGCACCTACCGCCCGCAATCGTACCACATCGTGCAAGAGATGCAAAAGTACAACTTGCAGGACGTCTACCCGCGGGGGGACCAGTTCCAGCAGAGCATCCGCAAGGTACGGGCGGTGCAGCGCCTCCGTCGCTCGCGCGGCTATGCCTTTTCGCAAACCGAAGGCGACCAAGCACACCTCATCCGCCAGTACGACACGACCCAGGCGCGCCCGCTCGGTCTGTAGCCGTCTCCGTGTACTATCTATAGCGCTACTTTTTGTTGTACCGCGTCGCATCCAGCGGGAAGAGCCGGTCAAAGTTGTCACGGTCCAAGAACCACGGCTCGGCGCGCAGCCCACGAGCGACACGCACCTCGTGCGCTTGCGTCTCGGCTTCGGGGGGCGCGTAGTTGGGCGGCTGCGCCCAGTCGGCCGGGCCCTTGAACACGGACTGCCACCACCGCTTGCCCCTGGACACGGGCGGCTCATTGAGCAGCAGCGTCCGCGACGGCTCCGCGGACAGCTGGAATGCGAGACGAGCGTCGCCCACACGCAGCATCAAGTTGTCCTGCAAGTCGACCTTGGGGATGTTGGGTGCGACACGGTTCAACATTGTGCGCAGGTGCGGCGGCAGGTCAACATTTTCCTTCACGAGCCGATTGCATGCTGCGACCTCGCTGCCAAGCGCCGAACCCTGCAACCGATACACCTCGTTCAGCGGCACGAGCCGCTCAAACGGATCCTTGTCGGACACGACACCAGCGCGCTGGAAAAAGGGGCGCTGCCGCGCGAACCGAGGCAGCCACAGCGCCGGCGACGGCGCCGCAGTACGCAGACCTACCATCTTCGTGCGGGGATAAACTGTGACACGCGTGATCATGCGGCTCGGGGAGTACCAAAAGTACCAGCCACAAAGGGACGAAATCAGCACAGTGCCGAACGCTGCCGTGTACCGGAACGCTGGGCGCGCCAGCTCTGGCGGGTTTTCCGGGTCTGAAACAAACAGCGGCCAAGAGAGATAGTCACGGATGAACAGGGAAAAGTTGACACTGGTGTCAGCATGCGACGTACCCCGCAAGGATGAAGCAGGTGCCTGCAAGAATGTACCACGGGCGGCGCATGTAGGCGCCGCCGCGGAAGATGACACGCGCTGCCGGAACGGGCGCACGGGACTGACTGGCATAGTGCCGCGCTGTGCCCATGCATAGCCGAGGCGCCGTGGGCGTCCACCGCAATGCTACAAACGCACGCGCCATGTCGCACGCTCTTCGAAGCTGCTGACCAAGCGGCGCTGGCCGGCGCCTTGGCCGCACCGTGGATTTTTTTTTAGCACCAGGCCAATCACGGTGGGATTCGCGTGCTACTCCGCCAGACCGCGCGACCGACAAAATCCGCTGGTGGTACTGGCTTCGAATGAGCGCCGCAGCACGACCGGGAAGCAACTGGAGCGCGCTTCAGAGCAAGCTGCGGGAAGGCGCGCCGCCGCACCGCGTGCGGCATGAGCCGAAGTCTGCGCGGCGGCCGTCAGACGCGGCATCGACGGCGCGTTCGGCACCTGAGTCCAAGCCGCTGCCGTGGTTCGCCGAGGATCTCACGCCCGAAGACCTTGCTCTCGTTCTGTCGACGTCTGCCGCGACCGAGTCGGAGCTCGAGAAGCGCGACCTGCCACGCGAGCATGTAGAGCAGCTCAAGCAAAATGCCGCGCAGTGGGAAGGCTATCTTGACGAGGCGACCAAGCGGCGCATCGTGCTTGGCGAGAACGATGCTGACTTTACACCAGAGAAGAAGGAGCTGGGACACTATATTGGAATTGACTGCGAGATGGTTGGCGTCGGCCCCGGCGCACGCGGCTCGGCACTTGCGCGCGTGACTCTGGTCAACTGGCACGGCTATGTGGTGTACGACAAGTTTGTGCGCCCGCAGGAAAAGGTGACCGATTACCGAACGTGGGTGTCGGGCGTACGACCTGCAGACCTGCGCAAGGCACCTACTTTTGCGCTGGTACAGCACGAAGTCGCTGACCTGATCAAAGACCGTGTGTTGGTGGGCCATGCGATCGAGAACGACTTGCGCGCACTGATGCTATCGCACCCCCGCCCGCAGATCCGCGACACGGCGCAGTTCGGGCCACTGCGCGAGCTGTCTGGGCGCAAGCACCCCGGGCTGCGCACGCTCGCCAAACTCGTGCTCGGCATCGAGATCCAGAAAAAGGGGCACGCCCACAGCCCTGTGGAAGACGCACGCGCGACCATGGCCATTTTCCGCACGCAAAAAACCGCATGGGACAAGGCATTAGGCGTGAATACCTCGAACAAGATGCGCAAGCGCTCCTCGGTCGAGATGGCGGTCGAGGCGAGCGTCGCAGAGGAGGCGCACAACGGTGCGACGGTGGTGCGCACCAAGACATCGCGCATTGCACGCACCCCGGCGCCGCCCGTGCCGCAGCTGAGCGGTGCAGCGGCCGTGCGCGAGAAGCCGCGACGGGAACCAGTGCGCGTCAAGGCGGCACCCGAATGGTGGCTGAACGATTAAACCGTGTGACTATGTATGCAGATGCGCTGTATTGCCAAACAGCGACTTGTACATGAACGCCTCGCTGAGGAGCATTTCGGCGTCCTTGTCCGACCAGTTTTGCGTCGGGAGGCTCTGTAGAAACATAATGATTCCCTGGAAATCCATCTCGAGCAGCTGCGCGCGCCAGCGGTGCAGAAAGACGGCACAGACGAACGGATGAAAATCGGAAAAGGCGTCGGCGCCCTCCGCAAGGTAGGTGTCCCAAATGCGAATGATGCTCTTGACACTCATCTCACGCATCAACAGGCAGTTGATCCACCGGAACGAGAACTGCACGTACTCGACGCCCTCGTCGCGAAGGTGCTTGTGCAACGGCGCTGCGTTAGTCGTGCACGTACCATCTACGCGCGCCACCACTTCGCCCATGCGCCGGAGCTGGCGCTGGATCCCGGGCTGTGCAAAGATGTAGTTGTCCTGGATGCCGTCCAGCAGCTTGGATAGACACCAGAACGTGTCCGCCTCGAGCGCCTGCAGTGCACGCGGCGGCAGCTGCGCCAAATCGTACTGTTCAGGGTCCGTGTCGATGTATGCGGAGAGGAACACTTCGAAGAAGGGCGTCGCCAAATCGTTGATCCCCTGCACGTAGCCGCTCGCAGGATGCCGGATTGCCCACACATATAGCAGCCGCTCAAGTGCTCGCTGCGTCGCGTCCTGCTGCCACAGTCGGATGCCAGGGTTCGTGCGCGGCACATCAATATGAATCTGGTGCCAGATGGCCTGGTCGAGTGACTGAGTGCCGCCCGACATGGCACGCTCAACACCCGCTGCATACTCAGCGCGCTTCCTTGCGAGCGTGCTGGCACGCTGTGGTGCCGACGCAGGAAGATAGCCGAGCAGCATCGGCCACACAATCGGGCGCAAAGCACTCGGCACGCCCTTCCACGCAAGCGTACGCAGCTTCGCGAGGTCAATCGTGTCGTTCTCGAGGCACTGCGCAAACTGCTGATAGCGTCGCAGCGTGCGCGAGCTTGGTCGCCGGCACAGCTCCACGCTGCCTCCAGGTAACGAGCTAGTCGACGCCTGTCGCACAGGCTGCGGCCGCGGCGGCGGCCGCGGCGGCTCCGGCGCCGATGCGGGCGCAAATGACCCAAGCGTCATCATGACTCCATCGCCAGTTGTCGCAAGCGGATCAAAGGCAAGCGCACTGGGTGCCGCATACGATGAATGCAGGCCGAGGTCCTCGCCCTCGTCGTCCTGCGACTGCGACGCCGATGCGTCGACGGGCTCGAGCGCCCGCTCGGACTCGGGGTCGGGTGCGGAATACATACGCTGGAGCTCGGTGCGGTAGGTAGTGAGGGCCTCCATCGGATCTGGCGGTTAGAGCTCGCGGCACACGTACCGTCGATCAGCGCATCCAGGTCGGGCCGTGACGGCAGCGAGTCTGGCGACACGAGCGCCATGCTGCGCTCGGCCCACGACGAAACAAATGCGTCCATTTTTTCCGTTCCAGATGCGTGGCGTGGCGCGGGCGTGTCCCTTGGGCGCACAGGTTCCGCAGGCACGGGCGCAGCGGATGCAACGGGCGCCGCAGGCGCGTCCTGGGGCAGGTGTTGGTATTCTCCGTCCTTCTGTGCATCCATAGCGCGCGTCCACGCGGCGCTGGGCGTGCGGCGAGTGGCAATGCGCGTAACGAACTCTTCATCGTCCGAGTTCGACGCCCATGCTTCGTCGTCCCAGCCGTCATCGACGCGCGGCTTGCGAGGCGAGCTTCGGCGCATGGCCAGTGCTGCGTGCCGCGGTCGTGGTACGTCACGTGGCTAGCAGGAGGGTATGGAAGCTACCGAATCAAGAGGTAGACGTTGGTGCCCACGGTGATCTTGCTGAGGTGACGGTACGAGCCGGTGAGCGCCATAAGCAGGCCTCCAAATGAGCCATAGACTGTGACCTGCTCGGTGCTGCGCTCGTCGTACTTGAAGATCTGCATAAGTCACTGGTCTGCAACGTACCTTGCCATACATCACGTAGTCAAAGTCGGCAGACAGGTCGTCGCCGCCGTCGCCACGCCACGCATCACGGTCGGCTTGCACCTCCTCGCCGTCTCCCTTTTCGCGCCGCAGCGACGAGACGAGCTGGAAGGTGAGCTGCTGGCCGACATGGATAGGGTAGATGTCGGTCGCAATGTCGATCGACAGCGTCATGTCGAGCATCGACGACGACGCAATGATGCGCGAGACTGCATGGTCAGCATACACACATACCCCGGTCGAACTTCTTGCCATCCGGGTCAATTTGTTGCACGACGAACTGCGTGTCAAACAGGCTATGGCTCATCTCGTCGTCGAAAGAAAGCCACGTGATCTTCGCACCATGGAGGAGCGCAGCGGCGCACGCGACGCGCACGGGGCAGCGGACGACGCGTCATGGTGCGACACGGTCCTGCAGCGGTTCCGCGGACCGGGTGCGTGGTCGCCAGCACAGGAGCGCGAGGTGCTTGAGCCGTACCGCTACCTGGACGAGCATCCCGGTAAGGAGATCCGCACGAAGCTCATCGACGCCTTCTGCGTCTGGCTGCCGCTCGCGCCAGACGCGCTGGCGCGCGTGACGGATGTGGTCCGCCGTTTGCACACGGCGAGTCTGCTCGTGGATGACATCGAAGATAACTCGGCGCTGCGCCGAGGCGTGCCGACGGCGCACACCATCTACGGCATAGCACAGACTTTGAATGCGGCCAACTACGTATACTTCGAGGTGCTCGGCACGCTCACCGAGGCGTCGCCCAAGGTGCATGCAATGGTGATTGCGGAGCTCGTGCGCCTGCACCGCGGGCAGGGTATGGACCTGTACTGGCGCGAGAACCTTGTGTGCCCCACCGAGGAGGAATATGTCGAGATGGTCATTAACAAGACGGGCGGCCTCTTTCGCATCGCGATCCAGCTCATGCAGGCGTGGAGCAGTGCAGCAGCACCCGACCTTGTGCCGCTCGTCAACTTGATCGGGCTGCTGTTCCAGGTGCGGGACGACTATGCCAACCTGCAGGACGTGCCGCTGCAGGCGAACAAGGGCTTCTGTGAGGACCTGACCGAGGGCAAGTTTTCCTTCCCCATTGTGCACGCGATGCGGCATGGCAGCGAGCGTCAGCTCCTGCCGATTTTGCGACAGCGCACCACGAGCGTCGAGACCAAACGGTTTGCATTGCAGTGCTTGGAACACAGCGGTAGCTTTGCATACACGCGCGAGGTGCTGCGTCGCCTGCATGCCGAGGCACAGCGCGAGGTGCGGCGCCTTGAGGCGCAGCTGGGCACACCGAACCCCCAACTGCTGCATATTCTGGCAGCGCTTGAAATGAATGCGTAAGCATGCGGCATCGGTGTGGACGCAGCTACGATGCGCTACGGTGCGGCCAAGTGTGGCCTGAAGCGATGGGGCGGTGGGCAAGGGCAGCGCACAGCGCTTAGCCCCACACGGAGGTCGGCTTTGAGCCCTCCTGGGCGGCGCCAATCTGGAGCTCCTCCCACTGCTGCAAGAACACGGCATAGGCCTGTGCGCGATACGCCTCTGGGTGCGCAATGACCTCGAACGGTGCACTTGCGCCGCCTGACGCGCGGGCTTTCTCGATGCACTGGTGGAAGGGCACATGCGACTTTGTCCGCGCACACTCCCACGTCCATCGCGCGCGGTATGCCGAGCCAACCGACCCGATGTTGTAGGGCACGCGCTCGTCCGAGTCCGAGGTGCGGCCCACCACCACCGGGCGTGCGACCTCGCAGTTGAGCACATTCGAGAGCAGCTGGCACAGCGTGCGGTTCTCGGCAGCGCCGCCGACGACGTACACGCGCGAGAGCTGCATGCCCTTGGTGGCGCCAAGCACGCGCGCAATGCGCATGCGGAAGTCCAGGAACTGGCTCTGGACGATTGCGCGCGCGTTGTGGCGCGGCACTGCAAAGTCGTTGACACGCTCCCACTGCGTGCCGCGGCACTCAAAGCGGTGGACGCCGCGCGCATCCCAGGGAAGGATCTCGGGCCGGATCCAGTAGAAACCAACGCCCTGGCGGTCCGGGTGGAGTGCGCAGCCCTCGTCGATGGCCGCGTTGAAAGTGTCCCAGGAGCCGTTGCAGTAGGTGTCACGCACCCACTCGCGCGTTAATGAGCCGTTCTTATACACAAACATCATAAAGTAGCGCGGCGTGTCGGGGTCGTTGGCGCAGTGCACCGGATGTGTAAAGGTGTGGTACTGTGCCGAGGGCAAGTACTCGTTGCTCGGCAGCAGGATGGTGTCCGAGGTGCCGAGCGAGATGACCGCCTCGCCATGCTTGGGTGTGAGGCACTGCAGCGTCGCCGGATTGTCACCCGTGCCCTGTGCGATGAGACAGTGCTCGTTGAGCCCGTAGCGCTGCTGGAGCCAGCTGCCCACGAACCCGATCGGCTCTGCGGGGTCGGGCATTACGCGGCCCAGCATGCGCTCGAGCGTCTGGTGCCCGCCGAGCGCCTCGGTGCCGGCGAGAATCTTGCCGTTTTTATCGATGCGGTCCTCCTTGGAGACGTAGCGCAGCAGCGGCACGCTCCAGTGCTGCGGCTCAGCGTTCATGTCCCACAAGTTCATGCCGCACGCGTCGCTGCGGTCCAGCGGGGCGATGCGGCGCAGCGTACCAGCACCAAGTAGCGTCGCGAGGAAGTTGCTGATGAGCAGAATGTGCCCCGTCGCAACGTACTGCTGCGGCTCGTTCTTGCGCCAGCGCAAGAGCTGCGCGGCGGTGAAGCGCGTGTGGGCAATGCTGCCCGTGACACGGCACAGCGCAGGGACGTAGCCGGTGCCCCACGTCGCGGTCGCATAGCGCATCAGCTCGTCGCACTCTTCGAGCGTCGTGGCGTCCTGCCAGTTGGGAACCACCACGCGTGAGAAGAAGCCGTGACCAAGCTGCGATTGCAGCGTTTGGTCGCCGCGCACCTTGCCGAGGCGCGCGCACGCCTCCTCGCTCAGACACACGGACGCATGCTGTTGGCCGCCGCACGAAATGGACACGATGTGCTGGATCGGCCACTTGCGGTCGTGCACGATGCGGTCCCACAGCATATCCATCGCACTCACGTACATCTCCACGGGTGCAGCCACTTCATCGGGCTGGTCGAGCAGGGAATCGCCCGTGGGCAGTACACCACCCTGGGTGTGGAAGCGTGGCAAATCGCGGTCAAAGTGCACGTGCACCTCGTCGATACCCTGCAGGTGCACATCGAGTAGCGTCGCTTTGAGCGCCTGTGTGCTGAGATCCAAGCCGAGGAACAATGGCCCGGGTCCGTTCGGCATAGTCGCGGAGGCAGGAGTCGTCGGCTGCACGGTGCCTGGGCCGCCGTGCGTCCCGGCACGTCGCGCGGCGCTGCGGGGTGCTGACTCAGCCACGTGATGCAGCGCCAGCGCCGACGTGCACCCTCCGTACCGAGCATCCACAAGCGGGGTTCGCGATGGCGACGTGGAATCCGCAGCCCGAGGGACTCGCGGAGCTCGTTGAGCTGTTTCGGCAGTCGACGAGCACGGAGCGTGATGTGCAACGGCGCATCGCTGAGCGGCTCGATGCGATCAGCCAGATTCCCGACTATGTCAACTACCTCGTGCTCGTCTTTGTCCAGATGACGCAGGAAGAAGTCTCGACACGCAGCGTCGCCGGCCTGCTCGCCAAGAACCACCTGTACTTTAACTACCAGCGGGTCTCACCCGAGTCGCTCGAGTACGTAAAAGGCATGGTCTTGCCCGCTCTGTCCTTCTCCGACACCGTTCTCCGCAACGTCGCGACGCAACTTGTATCGGTCATTATCCAGGTAGTGAAACCGGAAAACTGGGTCGAGGCGCTTTCGGTGCTCATGCAGGCCATGGACTCGTCGAATGTCGACGAGGCGGAGGCGGCGCTCTCGACGCTCGCCAAGATCAGCGAGGATATGCCAGAGCAGCTCGATGCGTGCGAGATCAACGGCGTGCGCCCGCTCGATGTGCTGATCCCTAAGCTGCTTCAGGCGACGACCCACAACGACACGCGCATCCGCGTGCATGCCCTTAACGCGCTCAACCAGTACATCCAGATCGGCTCGCCCTCGATGAATGCCAACGTCGACGCCTACGTTGCAGCGCTCTTCCAGCGCGCCAGTGACGAGCGCCCGGTCGTGCGCAAGTTTGTGTGCAAGGCGCTTGTCTTTGTGCTGAGCACCTGGCCAGAGAAGCTCGCGCCCGAGATGAACAACCTTGTGGAGTACATGCTCTACTCTACGCAGGACAAGGACGAAGACGTGGCGCTCGAGGCCGCCGAATTCTGGCTCCAGTTTGCCGAAGAGACGCAGCTTGCCGATCAGCTGCGCCCGTACCTCCCGCGCGTCATCCCCGTGCTGCTCAAGTGCATGGTGTACAGCGAGCTCAGCCTGCTGCTACTCGGCGAGTCGAACGACGATGCTGCGCAGCCTGACCGTCCCGAGGACATCAAGCCGCGGCACTATGGCGGTACGACGCACCGCAGCGAGCGCGTCGCTGCCGAAGAAGGCGAGGCACCTGCGCATGGCACGACGCACCGCTCGCGTGCTGCGATCGACGCCGAGTTTGACGAGGAGAACGACGATGAGGATGACGATGAGGACGATGACGATGAGGACGACGAGGACGACGACGATGCGCTCGGCTCGTGGAATCTGCGCAAGTGTTCCGCGGCGGCGCTCGACGTGCTCGCCGTACACTTCCACGAGGAGATTCTGCCGACACTCCTGCCGCTGCTCAAGGAGCGCCTCTTCTCCGAAGACTGGGTGCAGCGCGAGGCAGGTATCTTGGCGCTCGGCGCGATTGCCGAGGGATGCATGAGCGGCATCGAGCCGCACCTTCCCACGCTGGTCCCGATGCTACTTACCATGTTGCAGGATAAGCAGCCGCTTGTGCGCAGCATTACCTGTTGGACGCTCGGGCGCTACTCGTCGTGGTTCGCAGGGGACGTTTCGCAAGAACATTTGCAGCAGTACTTTGCTCCCACGCTCGAGGGACTGCTCACCATGGTGCTCGACAACAACAAGCGCGTCCAAGAAGCCGGGTGCAGTGCCTTTGCTACGCTCGAAGAGGAGGTCGGTGCGACACTGGCGCCCTACCTTGGCCCTGTGCTGCAGACGCTCGTGATGGCGTTTGACCGCTACCACCAAAAGAACATGCTGATCCTGTACGATGCCGTCGGTACACTGGCAGACAGTGTGGGCCCTGCGCTGAATCAGCCGCAGTACATTGAGCTGCTCATGGGGCCGCTCACAGCCAAGTGGGCGTCGTTGGACGATACGGACCCTGATTTGATCCCGCTGCTTGAGTGCCTTGCCTCGGTGACGATCGCGATGGGCACGGGCTTTGCGCAGCATGCACTTCCCGTGTACCAGCGCTGTGTGTCGATCATCCACGCGAACCTGGCTGCATACGAGCGGGCCGCAGCGCACCCCGACGCGGACGACGAACTGCCCGACCACACCTTCTTGATCGTGGCGCTCGACCTGCTCAGTGGGCTGAGCCAGGGGCTCGGCGCGAGCATGGCCGAGCTCGTGGCCAACGGGCAGCCGCTCCTCCTGCCGCAGCTGCAGCCGTGCTTGACGAACCCGGAGGCGCCTGTGCGGCAGAGCGCCTATGCGCTGCTGGGCGACCTGGCCATCTCGGCATTTGCGCAGCTGCGGCCCTTCTTGCCGTCATATATGCCGCTGCTCCTGGCGCAGATCGACCCCGAGCAGAAGCACGAGACGCTCAGCGTATGCAACAATGCGACGTGGGCTGCGGGCGAAATTGCGCTGCAGTACGGCCGCGACGATCCCGAGCTGCACCAGTGGATTCCTGAGCTGCTGACGAAGCTGATTGCCATCCTGCGTCACCCCAAGAGCGTCAAGAGTCTCTCGGAGAACGCTGCGGTGACCATCGGCCGCCTGGGGCTCATGGCGCCGCAGGCGGTGGCGCCGCATCTCGCCGTCTTCCTCGAGCCGTGGTGCCGCGCGCTGTGGGACATCAAAGACAATGACGAAAAGGACTCGGCCTTTATGGGCCTGTGCGAGATGATCAAGACTAACCCCAACGGCGCGACGCAGGGCTTTGCCTTCTTCTGCAACGCCGTCGTCCGCTGGCAAAAGCCGAGTGCGCAGCTCAACGAGCGCTTTGCCGAGATCCTCCACGGCTTCCGCCAGATGAGCGGAGACAAGTGGGATGAGACCAAGGCCCAGTTCCCCACCGTGATCCAGCAGCGGCTGCAGGAGCGCTACGGGGTGTGATATATACCAGCTAAGATCACAAAGAGCCACATAGAATGCGCGCTTGGTAGTTGTCTCGCTACCCTCTAGTCCTCATCCCAGTTGGGGTTTTTGCCGGGCGCCTTGATGCCCGCCGGCTTGCTCATGATGATCGAGTCCACCTTGAGCACATCGATCGCAGCACTCGTCGCGTACCGAATCGCCCAGTGCTTCGCAACGAGCACGTCAAAGATTTGTGCTTGCACCGTCGAAACGATGCCGCCCTCCTCGTTGTCGACGTCCACGCCAAAGTCGGCAGCGTCGGCATCCGCGTGCTTCGCCAACAGGCGGCCCACGACATCCGTGGCGTCAAGGCCGGCCGTCTCGGCAAGCGTGCGGGGGATCACCTGGAGTGCCTCGCCAAACTTTTTGATCGCGTGCTGGTTCAGACCAGGCGTCTTGTCGCCGTACTCCATCACACGCCGCGCCAGCTCAATCTCGCTCGCACCGGCACCGGGCACGAGCCGCGGGTCACGCGTAAGCGCCTTGACCGCGTTGATCCCATCGTCAATCGTGCGCTCCAGGTCGTCCAAGTAGCTCGTCGTCGCGCCACGCAGCACAATCGTCGCCAAGCGAGGGTTCGCCTTGCCACCGGGCTGCCCCTCCTCCTGGCGGAAGACGGTGACGCGGTCGCCACCGATCTCGGTGCACTCCACTGTGTCCACAAAGCCGGCCTCCTCGGCCATCGGCGCGCCCAGACGCGCAAGGGGCGTCGCGCCTACCAAGCGACACAGGCGCTGCACATCAAACTTGGACGGCACCTTGATCACCATGATACCCATACGGTTCAGGTAGTGCAGCGCCAAGTCGCCCACAGTGCTCTGCGAGACCACCACCCGGACGTCAGCCTCGGCGAGCTCGGTAATGATCTTCTCGAGCTGCTGCTCCTCGCCCCGCGAAAATGAGCGCAGTTCCTCGGCATTGTGAAGCAGCACCGTGCCCTTGGTCTCGGTCTGCGAGATGTCAATTCCACACGAAAACACGGCGACCTTGGCGCCGCGCGCAGACTTGACGATCCCCTCGGGCTCGCGACCAAACACCATGCCGCGAACCACGCGGCTCTGGGCCAGGCTACCACCCATGATTTTGACCACGCGCACGTTGTCCACGCTCAGATCACGCAGCGTTTCGCGCGATGGCAGTACCAGATGCACCGCCTGCGCCACCAGCGGCGCCAGCACATTTTCCGCACCATACTGCTGTGAGGCCAGCGCCGGGCGCAGCGCGAGCGCCAGCGACTCTTGCGACGGCGGGGAAGACAGCGCAGCAATCGAAAGCGACTCGAGCTGCTCCAGTGCACGGTCGCGTGCCAGCTCGTAGCCCTGCACAATCTCCATCGGGTGCAGACCAAGCGTGATGAGCGACTCGGCCTGGCGCAGAAGCTCCCCGGCCAAAATGAGCACAAAATTGGTGCCATCGCCCATCTCTGCCTCCTGCTGCTGCGATGCAAACACCAAAAGCTTAGCCGCAGGATGCACGACATCCATTTCACGAATGATCGTGGCGGCGTCGCTCGTCACAAAGAGGCGACCCAGATGGTTCACAATGAGCTTGTTGCGCCCCAGCGGACCAAACGAAGTGCGGACAATGTCAGTCAGCTCATTCGACGCCTGAATATTGCGCAGAACGGCCTCTTCAATACCCTGCAGATGCTTGTACCCATCCTTGAATAGGTTCGGACCGCCCGCCCGCGGAACTTGCAGCGTCATCGTGTCGAAGAACGCGCAACGCGCCGGCGAGGAACTATGTTGAGGAATTACGTGGAGGGCGCGAGGGTGACCAGCTCGCAGAGACGGTCAGGTCGAGGTCAGCACAAAAAGCATGCGTTTCCCGGTGCCCCGTTCCCCTTTAAAGGTTGTATATGGTTCATCGCTCTAGCAGATGGCAGACTATCTGTCAGTCCTGGTGCGAAATCGGGGCGCGTCTTCTAAGGCATGCAAAGTCTTGAAGGGCGCAACCACGCTAACCAGCGGACCTCACGACGCTCAGACCTGCCCAGTGCCAGTCCAAACTTCCATCTGCGCAAACGGGCTGGGGCAGCGCCATAAATGCTGTAGAACCCAGCGTAGACGTATCCACAACCTACAGCCCGGCGCCCTTCTCCGCAGGCTATGATGACTAACCAGGGTTGACGTTGGCCCGAGCTCGGACTTAAAGAATTTGGGCGCCGAGGCACCGAACAGCCCTACGATCGGTTGAAGACTTCCACCATGGCGGAATCTACATACGACGTTGTTCTTTACGGAGCCACGGGTTTCACGGGCAGCATTGCGGCACAGTACCTTGCTGCACACCCCAAGGCGCCCAAGATCGCTTTCGCTGGACGCAACGCTGCGAAGGTCCGCGACGTCCGCGACAAGCTCGTGGAGGTGCCCAAGCAGCGTCTTGAGAGTATTGGCATCATCGAAGCCTCCGCATCCGACAAAGCAAGCCTGCAGCGTCTCGCTCGCTCGGCCAAGGTCGTGATCAATATGGTGGGCCCGTACGGAGTGCTGGGCGGCTTCGAAGTTGCGCAGGCTTGCGCGGAGGCAGGTACTAGCTACGTTGATCTGACCGGCGAGTCGGACGTGTACGCCCGCGTTACACGTGAGCTGCATGGTCTAGCGAAGCAGACAGGTGCGGTGATCGTGCCATCGGCCGGCTTCGATTGTCTGCCGTTCGACCTGGGTACCTACTTTGCCGTGAAGGAGGTCAAGAAGGTGCTTGGCGACGAAGCAGGCATTGATCATGTTCTGCTCGGTTACAAAATGAAGGGTGGCATGTCTGGAGGCACTCTCGCGAGCCTCATCAACATGCGGCACAATCCGGATGCTCTCCTGTACAACAGGCCGTATTGGTTCAGCCCGATTCAGGGCGTGCAGCAGCTGAAGCCATACATGACTCGCTACCTGCCACAGTTTAACACTTACGGTGCATTTGGCATATTTGCGTCGCACAACACCCGCGTCGTGAATCGCTCGTGGGGTCTTCTGGAAGACGCGCGTGCGTCCAGCCGCTATGGCTCCACGTTCCGCTACCTAGAGGGCGTCGTCACGCCGTCCTACTGGATGGCATTCGTGATGGCTTCCTTCATGAAGATCTTCGCTTGGCTCGTTCTGCACGTGTCCGTTGTGGGCCAAGTCTTGCAGAAGATGTTGCCGCAGGGGACCGGTCCCTCGATGGAGGAGCAGCTCAAAGGTTTTGCCTACCTCCGTACGATTGCCTACAGCCGCGACGGGCACACCAAGGGTCTTTCTACTTTCTACGTGAAAGGCAACCCTGGCTACCTGAAGACCGCTGCATTTATCTCGGAGACAGCACTGACGATCGCCCTCGAGAAGGACCGCCTTTCGCCGCTTGCGAAGCAGGGTGGCGTATTGACTCCCGCTACGATCGGTGCCGAGGTGCTGGCTGAGCGCCTGGGTAACTTTGCCGGCGTCGAGATTAAGATGGCCAACGTCACGAACGACGCCGACCTGACCAAGGCGCTGGCAAAGTAAACACACTCCGCATTTTTTGGCCTTTAAGTAGTTTCTCTTGTATTGTACAGAGCGCCGCGGATGCTATTCTATGGAATGTATTGAGGACCAGTCGAAAATATTCGCCACCCGGTTCGGACATGGGTCCGTGCGCGCTATGGGTGCATTCGGCCGCACAAACCCTAAATGGGTTGCCCGCACTTATTCGTCATCCCTAGTCTACGGAACCAAGTCACTATGAACGCGCCTCCCTATGACGTTGCAGTTTATGGTGCAACTGGATTCACTGGGAAACTAATCGCGCAATATCTTGCGACGCATCCCGAAGCCCCTAGGCTCGTGCTTGCCGGACGTAACCCCGAGAAGCTCCAGACGACGTTAGACCAACTGCACGGAGTTTCGAAAGAGCGTCTGAAAACCATTACGCTGGTTCAGGCCACTGTGGAAAACAAGCAGAGTTTGTCGCACTTGGCACGCGCCGCCAAAGTCTTGATCAATGCAGCGGGCCCTTACACCTTGTACGGTGGTTTTGACATCGCTCAGGCCGTCGCCGAAGCTGGAAATGCGTATTTGGACCTGACAGGAGAGTCAAACCTGTACGCTCGTATGGTGGAACAGATTCACCCCATCGCAAAGAAGAACAATGCAATTGTCGTTCCCTCGGCAGGATTCGGCTCGCTGCCGTTCGACCTTGCGACCTTCCTAGCGATTGAGGAGGTGAAGAAAGTAGCAGGCGTCGAATCGGCGGTGAGTAAAGTGCTCCTCGGCGTCCGTTTGCGCGCAAACATGTCGGGCGGAACGATGCAAAGTGCCCTAACTGCTTGTGATGAGGACCCCACAGCCCTGCGTAACAACCGGCCGTACTGGTTCAGTCCAGTGAAAGGAACACAGGAGCGCACGAATACATTGCCACGATACTTGCCGCAATTTGGTAAGTATGGAACGGAAGTTATGTTCCCACATAACACACGTATCGTTAACCGTACGTGGGGTCTGTTGGAAGAATCGCATGTTCCGGTCCGGTATGGTCCCAATTTCCAATACGAGGAGAGGCTGGTCGGCCCGTCGTACATCTTCGCTCTATTCATGACTTTGCTCCTGCACGTATTTGCATTCATTGTGGAACACGTCTTTTTCGTGGTCCGGCTCATAAGCAGGATGGTCCCGCCTGGAAGTGGCCCAACGATTGAAAAGCAGCTAAAAGGCTTTCTGGAGATTCGTGCACTTGCGTATGGACAGGACGGCAGGACTAAAGGCCTTGCTACGTTCTACACCAAGGGTGACCCTTGCTACCTCAAGACAGCTGCATTTGTTTCGGAAGCTGGCCTGGCTATTGCATTGAACCCAGAGCTGCTCTCGCCTCTGGCCCAACAGGGTGGTGTGCTGACGCCCGCCATTTTGGGCACTGAAATTCTTCGTGAGCGTCTGAGCAAGTTTGCCGGGGTTTCCATTCATGCAGCTGACATCACCAATGCCGAAAACCCTGCGAAAGTGTTTGCCCGTGGATAGACCGGAAATAGAAGCCTCTGTGTGAGTAGCTCGGCGCGAAAAGAGTTTCTCGTTGAGATAGAAGAGAGCCAGACGCATGATACATTGCCTCACAGACGAATTTTAAGTCGCTGTCAAAATTACCTAAAATCCAGTACATTTTTGTTTCCCCACAATGGACCTTCCTGAAGAACACCAAATGACTACATGCAGCCCAGGAATCTCGTAGAACAAACCATAAGCACTATGTATATACAGCTTCACCGTCTCCTACGCTACCCCAATTCGACTGTTTTACGTGCTTTGTGTTTCCGGGTCGCCCGAGCCGGCAGTGCATATCGCATTTGGTTTCCATAGAGCTCGAGCTTAAGACGCGGGGCATAAGGTGATGATGTTGCCGGTATCGCCACTTCAAACACGGTGTTCTGTTTCGGTACCATGCGTACGCGATCACTGTTTTCTGGTACAATGAGGAAGGTCTCATGCGTCTCCTGAATGACAATACCGTGCAAATGTAGGAGGACGGGGTTGGTCGACTGAACCACGGTGAGTTTTGCGCCTATCCAATCCGCCTTGAGCAGGGTATTTTGAATTGTCTGCATCTGCGACAAGCCATTGACGTTTTGCGTTAAGGCTGCCGTAGGGTCGGGTCCCGATGCCAGGTCAGGTAGGCTCACGAGATCTTGCACGTATTTCAGCCAAAGTTCGTGCAAAGGAACCGCGTCTGCGTATGGAAAGTTACGTGGGCGCGGTGGTACACCCGTATGCCGTGCCTGCGGAGCGAGCTTTCTCTGGGTGCGGCGCATACGCCGTTTGGCGCGCTCCGCCTGCCGTTCGAGCACGGAAGAAGCAGGACGAGGTGCGGCACGGTCTACATTGGCGAGCTGGATACGTTTCCCCTGCACGCGCGCGTCGTAGTGCTCGCTCGTGCCCGCCGGCGGTGCCAAAATGGTCTCGAACACCTCGCGTCCGTCCATCGTACACGTGACCAAAAACGAAACGCGCCTCGACGCGAGGGTCTGTATGGCGTTGTGGGGCCGAGGTACGCGTCAAGACTGACCCAGTGCTTGTGTGTGGCAGTGTTCCCGCCCCGGACAATACGTGGGAAAGCGTCACGACCCCGACCATCTTGCGCGAAATCTCCAATGTGCGTGTGCGCAAGATCGGTGCGTCGGTTTCCAGTCGACATGTGCTCTTCGTGTCGACCGACGGCGAGGTGTACGCGTACGGAGACAATAGCCAGGGCCAATGCGGGATGGATACAGCAGGAAAAGTACTTGCTGAACCCATGAAGCTAGCGCCCCGCGATTTTTCTCCACCGCTTGGGCAGGACGAGCGGGTGGTGGATGCGGCGACGGGCGCTGCGCACTCGCTCCTGTTGACGTCGGCTGGTAAGGTCTATGCGGCTGGCTCGAATGCTCAAGGGCAATGTGGCCTTGGTGGGGTGTCGACTGCATTGCCGTTTCAGCGCGTTGAGGGTATGACCAAAGCCACGCAAGTGTCGTGTGGTCGCACCTTCAGCCTGGTCCTTGCGTCAAGCAAAGGTACGTGTTCTGTACGAATTCAGTCCATGCAGCGGGATCGACCGAATGTGGTCAGCTGGGTACTGATGAGTTTGGAGCAGTGTCTACGTCGGCGTCGGATGTCGTGTATACGACGCACAGCACGTTTGGTACGTGGTGACCTGACGCAGTTCCCCTCGCACTGCAGCATATTGTACACATATCCTGTGGAATGCGCCATGCAGCAGCGTATGTTCCATGCTAATGCAGGGTGGACCGTGACGGATACGTATATACCTGGGGCGCGAACCGGTTTGGCTGTCTAGGATGCGGCACGCAACGCGACCAAATGGCGCCTGTGCGCGTGCAGCAATTCGTACGGTACGTGCGACGCTCACACAGAAAAAGCAGGGAGGAGCGCATTGAACGCGTGGTGGCGGGATACGAGGCGACCGTGTGTCTGGACGCCAGTGCGAACTACTGGATTGCCGGTCGGACGCGCATCACCGGCGACGGCGGCCTCGGTCAAGGGTACTACATCTTCAAGCCGCTGCCTGTGCTCGAAGGCTTGCACATCCACACGGCGGCGCTTGGCGAAGATGCGTACTTCTGCCTTGCGTCAGATCCTGCCGAGGGATCTCCGATTGTGCCCTACGCCTGGGGCCAAAATGCTTCTCATGACGAGCTGGGGACACGGCGTGCACCGGCCGACCCACAGGTTATGGGTGCGATGCGTGACCTGCATGTCATCGACGTGCAAAGTGGTGCAACGACATCGTTTTGGCTGGTGGAGCCGACCAAAGCGTATACAGAACTGCCGCGACTTCCCCGCGAGACACATTCGTCCGATGCGTGTCTTGTGTGCCACTCTGCGCAGGATGATGATGATGCGACGCTACTGGCGTGTGATCGGTGCGAGAATCCATACCATCTTGGGTGTCTCAAGCCGCCGCTCGCGAGTGTGCCTGAGGGCGAATGGTTTTGTGAGGCATGTGGGGGCGGGCGCCCGGCCTCGACCACCACGGAAACGCGGAAGCGTCGTCGGACATAGGCGCGTGGTAATGCTACATACCCCAGAGTCGGACCGAGTCGGCTCGGACGCTCGCGCGGAGCACTGACCGTGCATGCCCCTGGCGCGGCATGGGGAGTAAGGACGCGCGCGACGGCGGCGCCCACAGCGCTGTGTGCAGCTCGTCAGGTACGACGGTGTGCCGCTCGGCGCATGTAAAGGGGGACGGAGTGCTGCGCGTGCTTTGGTAGACGTGTTTGGTAGGTGCTAAGGTTTTGGCTATGCGATGTGCTGCATGCTCTGATTGTTCTGGTCCTCCTGGGCGATTTCCGCACGCTCGTACACGCGGCGGGCCTCGTGCAGCCCGAAGGCGCCAGCGGCGAGCACGAGGAGGAAGAAGAGGTCGTTGAACGCGAGTGCCTGCGTGAGGAACACGTCCTGGAGCAGCGGGAAGTAGACGATGAGCATCTGTGCGGCGAAGCTTGCGCCGACGGTCCAGAGGAGCATGTGGTTCTGGGTGATGCCTGTGAGTGGCCCACGGTTTTGCACGACCGAGACGAGGTCGAGGAACACAAAGCAGGTGAACGTCATCGTCGCGTCGCGCTTGTCGCCCTCGACGTCGCCGGGCGGGCGCGCGAAGAGGAACACGAAGAAGGTGACCAGGGTGATAATCGCCGCGGAGAAGACGGTGCGGTGGAGCAGGCGGCGCGTGACCACCGGTGCGTCCTTGGGCCGTGGCGGGCGGCGCATGACGCTCTCGTTGGCGGGGTCTACGCCGAGGCTCTGGCTCGGCGGCCCGTCCATAAGGATGTTGATGAAGAGGATCTGCATCGGATTCAGTGGGAAGCGCAGGCGCAGCAGTGTGCTCGTCGCGATGAGCACAAGCGCGGCCGCCGACGTGCTCAGCTGGAAGGTGACAAAGTTTTGGATATTGTAAAAGATGCTCTTCCCCTCGCGCACGGCGGCGAGGATCGTGGCGAAGTTGTCGTCGACGAGGATCATATCGGCCGCCTCCTTGGTGACGTCCGTGCCGCCCTTCCCCATCGCGATGCCGACGTCGGCAAGCTTGAGCGCCGGGGCGTCGTTCACGCCGTCGCCCGTCATGCCGACCACCTCGTTGTGCGACTGGAACGCCGACACGATGCGCAGCTTGTGCTCGGGCGCCGTGCGTGCAAACACCGTCACGGAGCGCACGCGCTCGCGCAGCTGGCGGTCGCTCAGCTTCTCGATCTGCGGCCCGGTAAGCACGTCGACGCGCCCGCTGGACGCGACGAGGCCGAGCTGCTGCGCGATCGCTCCAGCGGTCACCTCCGAGTCGCCCGTGATCATGGCAACGTGGACGCGCCCGCGGTGCAGCTTCTGGACCGCCTCGGCGACGCCCGGGCGCGGTGGGTCGTGCATCGCCTGCAGGCCGCAGAACGCGAGCGTCGGCCGCTGGTGCGGCGCGGGTGCGGGTGCGCTGGCCATCGCGAGCACGCGCAGGCCCGAGTTGGCGAGCTCCGAGATAGCGTCGCGGATTTGCTGGCGCACGTCCTCGCCGAGCTTCTGCGGCTCGGTGGCGGTGTGGTAGAGCGTGCACTGGCGTAGGACGACCTCGGGCGCGCCCTTGAGCAGCACCTGCGGCGAGCCCTGCGCGTCGCTGCGGTAGTGCCCGGTGACGTCCATCATCTTGGTGTCCGAGCGGAAGGGCGTCTCGTGCTCGCGCACCCACTCACCGCGGCGGTCGTGCAGACCAAACTTGGGCAGCACACGCAGCATGGCGACCTCGGTCGACTGCCCGATCAGCTGCCCGTCCCTGCCGGTCTCGGTGTTGTTGCACAGCATCCCGACCTCGAGGCACCGTGCGAGCGCGCGAGGCAGCGACGCTTCGCTGTCGGCCGCCTCGGGCACGTCCTGCACGCCGTCGGGCACCGTGTACGTCTTGACGACGCGCATCTCGTTCGCGGTCAGCGTCCCCGTCTTGTCGGAGCAGATCACCGACACGCACCCCAGTGTCTCGACGCTCGGCAGGCTTTTGAGAATCGCATTCTGGTGCGACATGCGCAGCGCACCGAGCGCCAGTGTGACCGTGACCACGATCGGCAGCCCCTCGGGGATCGCCGCGACGGCGAGCGACACGGCGATGGTGAACATCTCGAGCAGTGGCTGCTGCTGCAGCGTGCCAATCAGCATAATTACCGCAATCACACACAGGCTTAGCACGCTCAGCCGCTGCGCCAGTTCGGCCATGCTGCGCTGCATTGGCGTCTGCCGCTCGCCCACCTGGTCGACCATGTCAAAGATGCTGCCAAACTCGGTGCGCGCGCCCGTCGCGACGACCACGCCTTTCGCACTGCCGTGCTGCACCAGCGTGCCCATAAACGCAATGTTTTCGCGCTCGTTGATCGCGACGTCGTCACCCTGTGCGTCGTCATGCGGTGGGATCGCCTTGGACGTCTTGCGCATCGGGTGCACCTCGCCGGTGAGCGTGCTTTCGTCGATCTCGAGGCTCGACGCCTGCGCAATACGCACATCCGCCGGCACACGGTCGCCCGACGAAAACGACACCACGTCGCCGGGGACGAGGTCCGCGGCAAACACCTTGCGCGACTCGCCGTCGCGCAGCACATGGCACTTGGGCGGCACGAGGTGGCTCAGCGCCTCGAGACTCTTTTCCGAGCGGTACTCTTGCACAATGCCCACCGTAATGACGATCAGCAGCGCGACGGTAATGGTCACCGCGTCGTCCACCTGGCCCACCATCACACTCACCGCCGCGCTGCCGAGCAGCAGCAGGTTCAGCGGCTCGCGCAGCTGGCCAAGCCACCTGGTATACATGGGCGGTTTCTCTTTGCCCGCCAGCTCGTTGCGCCCGTACTCCTTGCGTGCCTCGGCCGCCTGGGCGTCCGAAAGGCCCCGCTCCAGCGACGGCGTGTCGAGCGCCTCGAGCGTCTCGTCGACGCTCATGCGCATGAAACGGACCGATGCCTTTTGGCTCGTCCGCTCGCTCGACCGGTACGGCGCTGCGTCAGTGGGCCACGTACCATCGCTGTCGACATAACTCCGGGCGCCCATCCCGAGACGGGTGCGATGGAGGGAAATGTACCGCGCAGGGGCCAGACGGGCAATGGAGGTGTGTCCCACTATGTCTCTACAGCTCCGTGTGCAGCGGCGGCTCCGCCGTCGACGACTGCGCCGGCGTTGCGCTGCTCGTGGGCGTCGTGCTCTGCGTCGCACTTTCGCTCACACTTGCGCTCGAAGTCGGACTCTCGGTCGCGCTCGAGATCGTCTCCTTCTTCGGCGGGCGCGTCTTGGAAATACGGCGCCGGCGAAGACGGGCGAGGGTGTCCCGCAGCTTCTTGGCACGACGGTCCATGTCGTCCGCACGCACCACCGCATTCTCGTACAGCTTGCGCGCCGCCTGCGCACGCTCGCCATCGTCGAGCCACTTGCGGTCGCCCTCCAGCTGGCTCTGCAGCGAGTCCAGCTCGGTGACCGAGTACTTGCTGCCCTGCTGTGCCTTGAGCGCCGCCGTGAGGTTCGCGCGAGCCTCGGCAACAAACTGTACACCGTCGTCCAGCACCGCGCGCAGCGCCGCACTCGACGCCGGACGCCGCGCCGCCTCTTCGGCACGCAGGCGTGGCGTGTCAAGCAGCTTCTTAAAGTCCTTGTACTTCTTCTCCACGGTCGACGCCGCGGCCTCTTCGACGCCATCGCCCAGGAACGCGCTGGCCTGCTCCATGCTCTCGCGGATCTGCTTCGTCTCGCGCTCCGACGCATATGTCGTAAACTGCGCGTCGTCAAGCAGCTCGCGCGCTTGGTACAGCAGCGCCTCGAGCTGGTTCGACGCCGTGTCCTTCTTGACGCGCTCCTTGGCCTCGTACACGATCAGGCGCAGCCGCTCGAGCGCCTTGAGCTTGTCCTCAGCGGCCAGCGGGCGCATGTTGGTGAGCCACTCGACGCTCTGCAGCAGCGGTACCACACGCTCCTGCGTCGCGTCTGTCGCATTCGCATCGGTCGCGTTCGTGGTGCTCGGCTCGTCCAGCTTGAAAAAGGCTTTGAGCGCCCCAGCAATCGTCGTCTTCGGCGTGACAAGCAGTGTGGGGTTCGCCACGACGTACACGCCCGCGGGGCCGCTCCGGAGCGTCGCATTTACCTTGGTCTGGACATGACGCAACTCGCTCGCGTCGCCCAGCTCTTGCAGCGTTTCGGTAATACCGTCGAGCTCGACGTGCGCAAGCGGACCGGCATAGCCCGCCGGGAGACGCGCGACGGCCTCGGGCGTGTACGCGATGGTCAATCCAAAGTCTTGCGTGACGTCGCTGCGCTCCAGTGGCACCTCGCTCAGAGACACGGGGCCCGCCGGGAACACGACACGCGGCGCGGGTGTCTCGAAGCCGGCGACGCTCACGGGGTACACATTGCCGTCGGTGACGTTGACTTGCTTCATGCGCAGCGCCGGCTGCATATTGGCGCCATACAGCGCAGCGCCCATGACCGGCGCCTCGTCCGCGTTGACGTTCACCGCGATCTTCCCGTCGGGCACACCGGCGTTGCGCAGCGCCGCCTGCACGGCCGGCACACGCGTCGAGCCGCCAATCAGCACCACAGAGTCAATGTCGGCGACCGTGCGGTGCGTGCGCTGCAGCAGCTCCTGGATCGGCGCCACGACGCGCGCAAGCTGCCCCGCGTCCTCCATCGCACGCTCAAACTGCTCGCGCGTTACCGAGGCGCGCAGGTCGAGGTCCTGCACAAGACCCTCGACGTAGCTCGATGCGTCCGCGTTGGCCGACAGCACATGCTTCACACGGTTCGCCTCACGCAGTAGGCGCGCCATGGCGCGCTTGTCGTCGCGCACCGACGTGGCAAGCGCTGCACCATGCTGCCGGTCGAACGCATCGGCAAGTAGGTCGCGCACCAGCAGATCAAACGTCAAGCCGCCCACCTCGCGACTCCACGCGGCGTCCAGAACGCGCACGTTGGTCACCGCCTTGCCGCGCGCCTCGGCCGACGGCTGCTCGGAAAGCTCGACGAGCGTGGCGCGCGACGCACCGGAGCCCACGTCGAAGAAGATGTGGTGCTCGGGCTTCGGAAACGAGCGGCTCTGCGCATAGTTGGTCGCAGCTGCCGCGCCGTCGCTGATCAGGTGCGGGCGGAAGCCGGCCAAGACGGCTGAGTCAAAGAGCGCTTGGCGCTCCAGGTTGGTAAAGTAGATCGGCACAGTGATCACCGTGTCCAGCCCCTTTTGTGCACTAAAGTAGCCCTGCGCGCCAGGCACGAAGCCAATGCTGAGCATCTCGCCGGCCGTGTCCTCGGCGAGCTCGCGGATGTGGTCGAGCTGCATGCCGACGATCTCCTCGGGGCGCCAGAACGCCTCGTTGTCGGGCGACGGGCGGACAACACACGACGAGCCACTGACATTGGCACCGCGTAGCGGCACCATGTCGTTGCCAAACACGCGCTCATAGAGACGCGCTGCGCTCGACTCGGTGTCGTTGCACGACTGGCCGAGGAGTAGCTTGGCCGCATGGTAGGTCTGAAGCGGGTTGCGCGACGCGAATGCATACGCATCACCACCGAGCAAGCGCTCCTGCTTGGCGAGGTTACCGTCCGCAGGCACCTTGCCCTTGAAGGCGACGGTCGATTGAACCTTGCGCTTCGAGTCGCGGCTCAGCACGACATCAAACGGCATGCCGGGCTTGACGAGCGCGGCCTTGATCCACTCGGTTCCGTAGTCGATACTCACGACGCCGATCGCGGCCGCGGGCGGAGCGAGGAGCACCGCCAGCGCGGCACACACCAGCACCGTCAGCCAGCTGGCGGGTATGCTTCGCATGCTGGAAGGAAGACGGTTCCACGTCGACGACACCTCGGCCGAAACAACAACACGCACAGGCCAGGCGCGCCTCCCCAGCGCGGCAGCTTCGTTGCTACACCGTCTACCGAAGTGCCTGAATCTGCGCGAGCTGCGCGTTGGCCGCTTGCAGCCGCACATCAATCCAACGGCGCAAGAGATACAACATACCCAGTAGCACGAGGCCCACGCCAAACACGGCCGCGTCCACCGCATAATCGAGCCAAACGTCCATGTCCGCCGGCGTAGCTCGCGGCCGTGCGGGCGACGGTGCGCGCTTCGTGCGGGGCTTCCACATATAGCTTGCAAGCAGACGACGTGCACTGTCGTTACCGTGCAGCCAAAGCCACACGGCTTTGAGATGCAGCCGCACGAGTGCAGGGAAGGTCGTCAGGATCGCCTTGCCAGGCGCGAGCCCCGTCACCACGTCGTAGTAACGCTTGGCGAGTGGGAAGTCGCGCGTCGTCGTCCCTGCGCCATTCTCGTATATCTGAGCAAGGTACCAGTAGGGCGCGGCCAAGTCTTTCTCGACATCGATGAGCGCCATGTAGCACGATGCTGCATCGCCTTGGCCCGCATCGGTGCCGCGCGCGAGGCGCACATAGTCGCACACGCGCTCGAGCGCGTGCCGCGAGCCCTGCAGTGCACTTTCTGCCCAGTACTGCAGCGCGGCACGGTCGGAGCCGCGCGGTGGTGCCGGGCGCAGAAGCGACTTGATCGGGTCCAGCACAAAGGCAACATTGTCCTGTGCCTCTTCGACGCCGTACGACGCGGAGATGGCCCAGCCCATGAGTGCTGTCGCAATATCGCCGCGTGAAAATGCTGTTTCTGCGCGGTGGTATACGGGATCGTCCCAGTCCGCACGTTCGGCGGCACGTTTCAGCTCATCCGCACCGATATTACACGCCAAGACACTCGCGGTGTGTGCCAAGAGCTGATCTGCGTACACACTGCCGCGCAAATAGGATACCTCGTAGGAGGTTTCGAGCTGCCCCGACTCACCCACGCCTTCGCCTTCCGCACCCAGGTACGCAATACGTGGAAGGTGCTTCAGGGCTTCTTCGGACAGCTTCGACTCGATCAGCTTGCGCGCCATTTCGACGGCCGCATCCGGAGCATACTCCTTTCGCAGTGCGTCGTTGAGAATCTCTTGGGCAAGCTCCGGATTGGCCGGGGCCGTCCAGCCTTCATCATACATGATCGCAAGCCAGGCAGCGGCGCGCCGGTTCCCGTCCAGCTGCGCGCGCGTGAGCCAGACTTGTGCGCGCTCATAGTCCTGGGGTGTGCCTTCGCCGCGCAGGTACATCATGCCGAGTAACGCCGCCGCATCGCCGGTACGCACCGTATCGGCCTCGCTCATTTCGACTGCCTGGTAGGCCCGCTGAAGACCGCCGTCGGGCCGCCTGGCCGGCCACGCCGCGTTTTCCAGCTCGGCTGGCATCGGCCAGCGCTTCTCGGCGACATAGCGGGCGTAGTGCATCGCCAGGGGAAAGTTGCGTTCAACAGCACCGAGCGCTTCGCCCTCGCCCACAACGCTTCCACGGTAAAAGGCATGCGCCAGGAACAACAGGCGGACTAGCTCGTTAGATCCTTGATGGTGCTGGTACACATCGAGAATGTCATGCAACGCCGCCGTGTCGCTCAGCGCCCTCGGCTCGTGCGCAAGCAGGTGCCGCACGCCGGACCGAAGCAGCTTGACGGAGAGCAGGGGGTTCAAACGGCCCGCGTGCAGCCGTGGGCTCAACTTGCTCGCCAAAATCGCCCGATCGCCAAGCCGCACCTTGGTGTACGGCAGGGTGCGCCCGCCCGGCGGGCCGGCGAGGTACTGCGCGTAGGTGGCCTGCGCCGCCGCATCGTACCACCGCAGCGCCTCGAGACAGTCTACTGGCACCCCGAGGCCATGAGCATAGCGGTGGGCAAGTGCGAGCTGCGCGCCGTAGTCGCCCTCCTGCGCGGCAAACACATGGTGCATGAGTGCACGCGGCGCATGTTGCGGCACGCCATGCAGGACATCGGTGAGCGGACTATCGTACAGAAACCCGAGACGCGCATGTGCGCTTGCATTCCCAAGCTGCGCGAGCTGTGTAAACGCACGCAAGGCGCGTGGCAGGTCGGGCGCAGCACCGTGCGTGCCCCAAAGCGAATGCTCGCCGAGCACCCACAGTGCGTCCGCCTGCGTCGTTGACACGTTTTCGTCGCGGAACGTGCTTGCGAGCATGGCCTCTTCGTCGTACACATCGCGGAAGGCCACCTGCTCAAGCATGGCAATCGCCCTGTCCCGCTTGGCGACCGCGGCTTGGGCTGCCTGCGACGCGGCTGCGCTCCGGGGTGCGTCATGCGGTGCTGCAGAGCGCACGAACCTGCGCATCTGGTTTGTGATCCACTCAGCAATGAGCGCGCCATGTTGCGTCGCGTGGAACGCATCAGCCGCGGTTTGGACCAACGGCGGCTGTGGGTCCTGAATATCGGCAACAAACGGGCCCCACATTGCTTGCTCCCACCCGTTGATGGCAAAGGGCACGTTTCGGCGCGCATGTGCACGACTCGCCTTGACATGATCGTAGTCCCAATCGGGCCATAGCGCACGCTCGGGCGTGTCGTAAACGGTAAACGGTTCGCGCTCGCGCGTCAGTTTCGGGCGTGGATCCAACCATGCAGCTATGCGCCCCATGAGCGAGGTCGAGGACGCAGTGTTGTCGTACTGACTATGCTTGTGGTCGCGCGCTTGTGTGCGCAGGCGCGCGCCGACGCGGTCCAAGCCCAGGTGCTCGGCCCACGCGGCGGCAGTGTGGGTCCATGAAGATTGCGTGGATGCGGCGTCTAGTGGTGCGATGGCATCGTCCACAAGACTCCGCAGGTCGGCAAGAGCCGCAGCATAGGTCTCGTCTGCGTCGCTGTGCGCGGAAGCGACGGCCACCAGCGCCGCGACCACGACCAACGCAACGCGCATGACGATAGAAGGACCGGCCGTGCGCACCACGTGGTCTCGGCCCCACGCTCGTCCAGGTGGAGTAGGTACGGACACTATGCAGTAGCAAACGCCCACAGCAGCCACGGATCACAGTGCCGAGCAGCGTGCCAGACGACACGCATTCCTAAACGCAAATAGACCAGAAACGCGTAGAGGGTCTCGGTGTGTGGCCCGTCTTGCATCGCCGAATCGTAGTTTCGTTTCGCGAGCGCAAAGTCCGGCGGAAGGCTCGTCTCGTAGAGCCATCCAAGCCGCCAGTAGGCGACGCGTATTCCGCGGCGCGCGAGATGCCCAAAGCAGTCAATCGATGCCTGCCGGCTTCCAGATGCGAGTTGTGCATCACACATATGCAAGGCGCCCTCCCCTTTCTGCACCGCGCTCTGTGCCCAAAAGCGTAGAGCGAGAGGGCTGAGTGGGTTGGGCCTGCGTCGCAAAATCAAGCGGTTTTCTGCATCAGTGAGACACGTACGCGACTCTAGCAGGTAGGCAACATTTTCCTGGGCCGATGACATGCCCTGCTCGGCAGCGAGCGCAAACGCCAGCAGCGCTGTGGGGATATCATTTCGGGCGTACGCCGCCGTCCCGCGGTGGTAGATGGGATCAGCCCAGTCGCCTCGTTCCGCCGCCTCCTTGAATTTGCGCGTGGCAACCCCGCATGTTGCATTACCATGGCGCAGATCTTCGGCGGCCACGAGTCCCTCAATGTACGGTTGTTCAACCCGGGGGTATACGGCGTACCAGTGGTCGCCAAAGCTGAGCAGCGGCGTATCGAGGCCCTCGCGAGCCAGCGTAAAATTCCCGCGCGCCAGGCCATATTTGGCCACCTCGAGACGTGCAGAGGGGTAAGCTGATGTGATAAACGTGCGATTTGCAAAGTGTGTTTGTGCCGCATCCGGGTCACGGACATGCCCTGCAAGGCCGTACAAGTCGAGAAGGCCCAGTCCGTATTCGCCATAGGCGCGGCGTGAGCGCTCGAACCAGAGTGCCGCACGGTGCTCGTCCTTAGTAACGCCCTCGCCGCGGAGGTACTGCATTCCAAGCAGTTCCGCAGCCTCTGCAACGACGCTAAGGTCATGCTCATTGAGCGTTTTGGACGGCGCCTGCGCCAGGTCGACGGGCCAGTAGTGGTGCACGACAAGCCGCGCAAGCTCAGCACTACGCGCAAAGTCGCGCGGAACGGCCGCGATGGACTCGCTCTGATATACCATACTGCCATGATAGAGCGCGAGGGCAAGAAATAAGTACTGCTCCAGGTCCTCGGAGGGGTCAGCTTCGAGTATCTGCAGCAGTTCGTGTCGGAACTCGGCGTCATACACGAGCCGCGGGTGCTCTTCGAGGATTTTGGGCACCATGTGGTGCCGCTGGTATCGCCAGAATATGCCACTCTTCGGCGGCAGGTGCAGTAAGTGTGGCATCTGGCGCGTCCGCTGTTCCCACTGCTCGAGTAAGTGCACGGGCCACTTGGTGTACGACGGCATCCGCCCGCCGACGACCGCCTGTGACTGGGTATATGTGCTGTGTGCCTCGTGCTCGTAGAGATGGAGGGCACGCATGCAACTTTCACGCACACCGAGCCCGTGTAGCGAGCGGTGCGCGAGGGCAAGCGTCGCGTGCCGCTCGCCTTGCTTCGCCGCGGCTGCATAGTGTGCGACAGCACGCGCTGGGTCGTCCGGAACGCCAAACAAGGAATGCACAACGGGGCTGCCATACAAGAATCCGAGCCGTGCATGGGCAGATGCGTTGCCACTCATCGCGAGCCGCTCATACGCCTGCAGCGCGCGCGAGATGTTGGGCGTTGCGCCATGTGTTCCCCACAGCGAATGCTCGCCGAGCACCCAAGCAGCATCGAATGCAATGGCCTGGGCATCTGGACCTGCATGAAACGCAAGGTGTTCGAGCAGACGGACTGCATAGTCACGCACCTGGCATGCGACATGGCACGTCGGCGCTGTTGGTGAAGGCGATAGCATCCAGCGCCGAACCAGCGTACGCAGCGCGTTCGTTCTTGGCGCTGTGTCGTGCGCCTCTTGGATAGACTGCATTGTAGGCTCGTGTTTACGAACAATGCCTTCGACAAATGGGCCCCAGACAGCGGCCTCCCATCCGTTAATGTTGGGGTGATTGGAGCCGGCGTCGGAGGCGCCCTGAACTCCAGCGAAGGGCTCGTCCGGCCAGATGTGCGTCGCATCATAGTATGTGTGCGCCGGCCTACGCGAAGGAGTAACCGGGAATACGAGCTCAAGCAGCGCTGCTACCCCTTCACGGAGCGGCCCGGCGTAGGGTTTCCCCGGCGTCCGGTGTAGCTGCTGCCGCGTCCAACGTCGTGTTGCCGCGTGTGCGCGACACAATAGGCCACAGGAGGGCACATGTGGAATTGTGACGACAATTCTGTCTGGTTGTAGGGTCAATCTCGCTTCAGGGGGCCCGCGCGTGAGGTTCAGAAGCTGCAGGGCCTCGTCGTAGATTGCCTCGTGCGACGGGTAGAGTATTGGGATTGCTTCGTGTAACGCGGTGTCCGTGAGCACGAGGCGCTTTGTCTCAAACAGATATGCCGTCTCTGCGCCCGGCGTGTCGAGCGCATGCGCTGTGCCTGCGCTGCACGCAAGCACGAGGCACAAGGCGCGCCAGCCAGGGACGTGCATGGTCGAGGGCTACCTCCACGTGTCGCCATGCCTCCACGGTGCACCGTCTTTGTGCATCTGCGGGGCCCTACTGCGAGCGGCGCCGAGTGGCGACTTGGGCCGCAGCATGCGCTCGCACTGGTCGCGTACAGTGCGCGGCAGTGGGGCACGGTGGTGCAATGCCATTTTCCGCGCGGCATGAGCCGCCTGCTGGGCTACGGCACCATTACGTTCCAGGACCCCGAAAGTGTCTCGCGAATGCTGCATGCGGCGCACGAGCGCAACGGCATGCTCCGCATTCCGTATTCTTCGCGCGTCCGAGATCCACAGGCAGTCGCCTACACCTCGCTCGAGGACGCCGAGCGCGCGTGGGCGACGGCACCGTCGGTCCTCGATGCGGTGCATGCCTCGTCGCCGCTTGCGCCTGGCGCTCGCAGCGACGCGCGCGACTACTTTTTTGTGAAGGTCGAGCGCCAAAAAGACCGTCGTGAGCCGCCACGAAAGGTGTCGCGCATGCGCGAGCTGATGCACCGCTTTGGCGGGTTTGCCGACAAGCTGCGTGTACCGCAGTCGTAGCGCTACTGTCTATGTACGCTTGCGCACGTTGCGCACCCGCCCCTCGCGGAATGCCGCATTCTTGCGCTTGCGGCTCTCGTGCTTGTGCACGTTGCGTGCGTGCCGGCGCGACGCAGCGCGCTCCGGGTCCGTGACGCCCTGCAGGAGGCGCGCGTTGCGCCGCTCGCGGCGCTTGGTCGCGATCGACTGGCGCACATGGGCGTAGGCGCGTGTGAATGCTGGGGCAGACACCCGGCCTTGCACGAGCTCCTGCACCTCGTCCGCGAGCGTACGCAGGGCTGCATCGGCCGTGTCGTCCTCGACGATGCGCTGGATCGGCGAGAGGATATGCACGAGGAACGTCTCGAGCCGTGCGGGCTCGAGCTGCGTTGCGATCGCCGCAAACCACTTGAAAATCGCCGAGATGCGCTGCGGCGCCAGCTCGCGGGCGCCGGCCTGCGGCGAGAGCCGCGCAGCGTGCGACAGTTTGGTAAAGAGCCAGGCGAGCGGGTTTTCCTCGGCACCGCGCGCACGGTCGCCCACGGCATCGATCGCAGCCTCGACAGCCGCGAGCTGTGCATCGTGCGTGCCTGCGTCTTCGGACGTGTCGCTGTCGGCATCCGCCTCGGCGGGGTGCTCGGCGGGGGCGTCGGCCGCCGCGGCCTCCACCTGGTCGCCGCGTGCGGCAAAGAGCCGGCCGAGGTGCACGAGGTTACGTACGACCTGCAGCGTGAGCGCATCGTCGAGCGTTGCGCCGTGCAGCTGGGCCACGAGCTGCTTGGCGGCACGGACATGCATTGTGTGCTCCATTGGTAGCGATGCGGCAAACAGGCCGCCGACAACGCGGCTTGCGGCGATGCGGACCCATGCATGTGGATAGGTCAGTAGGGTGAGCACCTCGTCGGCGGTCGCCGCGGGCAGCATCGCGAGCGTGCGGGAGGCGTCGGTGTTGAGCAGTGTCTGCAGCGTCTGCAGTGCCTGGTACGTGATGCGCCACGCGTCCTCATCGATATCTGGGGCGTCCGCATCGCGCGCGCCCTCCGTAATGGCATGGGCAACGGCGGGCACGGCCTCGGCCGCGACGCGGAAGCCGTCCGGGCGCGCGAGCGCCAGGTCGTAGACGCGCAATGCCACGGCAGCAAGCTGCATGGACTGTGCCGAGGTGTACGGCGCGTTCGCCCACTTCTGCGTCATCCCCATAACCTGCGCCCAGCGGCGGTCGTCGAGCACGGCGAGCAGGATGCCCAGCACGTGTGCGGCCTGCTGCTTGCACGCGACCGACTCGTCGTTGCACAGCTGCATGACGAGCGCCACGAAGAAGAGGTCGGCGTGCGCGTTGACGACTTCGGCACTGAACTTGGCGAGCACAGCGCCGAGCAGCTCGAGCACACTGCGGCGCCCACTCTCTGTTTCGTAAGCGAGGTTTTTGGCGAGGAACTGCAGCTGGCTCTCGAGACGCCCCTTGCCCTGCGGGTAGTCGAGCAGGAACTGGAGGTAGAGGGCCCGGCACACTTCGCGCACCTGTGCGTCGTGGCTCGTCACGAGTAGCTCGGCGATGCGGTCCATCACGTCGTAGATCTCTGGCACCACAAACGCACGCGACACCACTGCGCGCAGCAGCGCAAACACGACAGCGCCTACATCGGGGTCGTCGACGTCCGGCGCCACGAGGCGCAGCAGCTCCGTGAGCTGCTGCTCCTGGGGCGGGACCGTCTTGCAGTCGCGCAGCATCACCGCCAGCGCACGCACCGCCGCCTGGGCGACCGCCGAATGCAGGCCGCCCGTGTGCCGTAGGATCGCAAGGATCTGGCGCTGGATCACGGGCAGCGCCTTGGTCAGGTTTGGCAGCGGCACACGGCTGAGCGCTGCGGCGGCGCGCAGGCCGCGCTCGACGACCGGCGCGTGCCGCGCGTAGAGCGTTTCGCCGACGGCCGGGAGCATCGGCATCAGCTTGGCGATGGTCGCTTCGTCGTGCACGTCGAAGCGCGAGCGGCGCAGGGCCGTGGTGAGCATGTCGAGGCCCAGGTCGACGAACAGGTGCGCGTTCTGCGCGAGGTGGTCGTGGTCGACGTGCTCGGCCTCCTTGCGCGAGGATTGTACCTCGTGCTTGTCCTTGCGTCGCTTGGTCGCGCGCGGTGCATTGCCCAGCGCACTGACGCCGCGAGCGATCAGCGTATGGCACAGCACGAGCAGCGACCCGGCATCGAGGTGCTCGTTCGCATTGACGCCCGACGCAATGCGGCGGAGACACTCCTCGGCGGTGCGCAGCGTCTTCGGCGCCGATGTGCCGCTGAGGACGTCGCGCAGCGGGAGCAGCAGCTCGTTGAGCCGCGTCGGCGCCGCCAGCCGCGCGAGCTGCTCGAGGGTATCCATGCTCTTGCTCTGGCGCATCTCGCGCACCTTGGTCTTGTTCTCGATCGCCTCGCGGTCCTCGCCGGTCTCGCCAAAGATGTCCTCGACGGCAGCAGCGACCACGTCGTGGACGCCGTCATCGATGAGCGTCAGGAGCGGCGGCAGCGTCGGCGTCTTGGTGCTGAGCGCCACGAGCAGACTGTGCACACTGTACGCACACACGGCACGCTGCGGGCCGCGCGTCAGTGTGCGCCGCAGCTCGCGTACGAGCGGGGCAAAGTAGGTTGCGCCGATCGCGCGCACGAGCTGGAGCGCAATGTCGCGCGTCGTGTCGCGCGTCGACTGCAGCTTGCTCCGCAGGGCCATGGCCACGCCAGAGAACGTCTTAAACAGCTCGGTGCGCCGACGCTCGTCGGGCAGGTGCTGCGCGACGCGCGCGGCGCCAACGAGCAGTGGCAGGCGCAGCGGCAGGCGTTCCTCGTCGCGTGTGTCGAGCGCGCTGTGCAGCTGCGGCAGGACGCGCTCCGTGACGACCTGCGCGATCGCCGCAGGGGACGCGGCGCGGTGCATGTGTGCCGGTGTAGCCGAGAGGTCCGCTGCTGCATCGGTGGCGTCGTCGGCGTCGTCGGCCTCGTCTTCCCCGTCTTCAGCATCGTCGTCCTCCTCGGGCGCATCGTCGACTTTCTCTTCGTCCATCGCCTCGGCATCCATCGCAAAGTGGAACGCCTCGAGCACGCCGACCGTGCCGCGAACATGCAGACGCTCCGCGGCCGACGCCTCCTCCTTCTTGGTGTGCTCTTTGACCTCCCGCAGGAAGCGCGTGAGCCAATGGTAGTAATGGCTCCACTGCAGCTGAGCACAGATGCGCTTGATGGTACCGAGTGCCTCGTTGACCATGTTCATGTCGTACCCACCGCTCGGGTTCGGCTGCAAAAAGGCCCACACCAGCGGCACAAACAGCTCCGAGAGCGTCTTGGAGCGCATGGTGCCTGCCTCGGCAAACTCGGCGAGGCGATGCAGTGCACGCACGCGGCGGTGCGCCTGGATGTGGTACAGGTTCGCAAACACACTGGCCTCCTCGTCGCCACCCACCAGCAGGCACTGCAGTTCCTGCAGTGGCAGCACGGCGGGCGCCAGGCGCGCGACGGCCTCACCGAGCAGCCCAAACACCTCTTTGCGCACCGGCTCGGCACGCGCATGCAGGCGGCGGCGCAGTCCGGGCAGGAGCACCTTGTACACGAGCGGCACACCGTCGGGCACCGCCTCGCGGACGAAACGCTGCAAAATCGACGCGCCCGTCGTGCGCATCGCCAGTTCCTCCGTGTCGGTCACAAAGAACAGCGCGTTGTACAGCAGCGCGTGCCATTCGTCAACCGACACCTGGGTGTCTGGTGCGAGGATCGCATCCGCGGCCGCCAGGCGTGCGTCAAAGTCGATCTCGCCAATCGCACGGTGCGTGTACGCATTCAGGCCACGCACCCACTCGGCCGCGCGTGCCAGCGACGGATTTGCCGGCACAAGCTGCACAAACGCCGCGGCATACTGCGCCCGGGCGTTTTGCGAGCGCAGCTCGGCACCAAGGCGGCAAAACAGCGTGTACAGATCCGCAAACGCGGCGCCATCGAGGGGCGCGAGCGGGAGCAGCGTCTCAAAGGTACGGAGCAGCTCGAGCTTGGTGCGTTCCGGCACGGTGCGCGCGCTGTGCCGCATGAGCGGCACAAGCAGCGCCAGTACCGCCGCGGCGTCCGTGCCGTGCTCCATGTACGCGCCGAGCGAGGTAAGGAGCGCCATCTCGCGGCGGAGCAGCTCGTCGCGCGCATGGCCGCCGAGGGTATAGGTAAACTCGCTGCGAATCGTGCGCTGCACCAGCGCAGACAGGTGGCCGAGCAGCGACGCAACGCTCGTACGCACGAGCGACGACTCGGCGAGCGTGTGCTCGGCAATGTCGAGCACCGTGTGGGCCACCGCCGGCTTGATGCTCGCGCTGCTCAGGCATGCATACACCTGCGGCAGCACACTGGCATCCGCAAAGAAGAGGCGCATCGTGTCACCGCGCTGCGCCCACGTCTGCACGAGGTCAAGCAGGGCCGAGGGCGACTGCACGCTGTCCTGCGCGAGCGTCGCCAGGCGAGGGTGCACGAGCCGCGTCAGAATCGTGGCGGCGTACGGCTCCCAGGCGGGCGCCTGCGCATACTTGACTGCATCCGCAAGGCGGCGCAGTCCGAGCCGATAGATGCTCTTTTCCGCGTCATGCGCCGCATGCGCCGCCAGCGTCACGATCGTCTCGACGATGCGCGGCATCTCGCGCTCGAGCGGCGTGCCAAGACGGCGCAGCACGTCACCGAGGAATGTCAGCACACCCAGCTGCTGCCGCGGCGTGGCATGAGGGGCGTCGCCGACGCAAAACGTTCCGTCGTACACCGCGCCGTGATCCGGAAACGCTTGCAGCATCAGGTCGACGAGCAGACCGAGTTCGTCAGCGCTGCACTCGTACAGCGCATCGAGGATCGCCGTGCGCCGCGCATGCTGCCCTGCCCCAGAGGTCCGCGTTGCACGGCGCGACACCATCAGACCGTACAGCAGGCGAAGCACGATCGGCATCAGGTCGGCACGGTGCGACGCGAACATCTCGGCGCCGGCACGCAGGTCGAGCTGCGCCAGCGTCTCACGGAACTGCACAGGGTCAAGCAGGTGGCGCAGGCGATCGGCATGGTGCTCGAGCCACGCATGCTTCCAGGCGAGCAGACAGTTGAGCGCCCCACGCTGAATGGGCAGCTCCGGGTGCGCACACAGTGCGACAAAGTGCGTCCACAGCGTGTCGGAGGCATGCAGCGAGGGCATCGTGCGCACCTCGCCAAACACGCCGAGCAGTCGCTCGAGACGCGCGAGGCGGTGCTTGAGCGGCGCATAGCCCGCATCAGCGACAAGACGCGGCCACTGCGCCAGGACATGCTCAACGAAGGGCGTTGCATGCTTTTCGACGAGTACAATGTGCTCCTCGTAGACTTGCAGCAGCTGGTCGGCGTAGTGCCGCGCCTCGAACCGAACGTCGGGCGCACGTAGAAGCACCTCCATGGCGTGCTTTGCCGTGTCGGTCGGGCGCGTGAGCGACAGCGCATTGCGCAGCGTCGCCAGGCGTGTACGCAGCTGGGGGTCGTCCAGCGTGGGATCCAGCGGGGCGTCGAGGGGCTCGGCAGCATCGGCAGGAGGGACACTGTCGGCGCCACCCGCCTCGTCCTCGTCCCCCTCGTCCTCGTCCTCGTTCGCTTCCGTCTCCGCAACTTCATCGGCGTCTGCCTCTGCGGCGCTTGCCCGGGCGGCATACATCGCGTCAATTTCGGCATCGGTCGCATGCAGCTCGGCAAACGACATGTCCCACACCACGTCCGGCAGGCGCGCGGCAAGTGCCACGAGCGTTGCGCGGCTCTCTTTCCAGATCGGCTTGAGGTTGAGCTTGAGTGTGCCCACCGTATATGCAACAAGCGCCTGGAGCTGGGTATCGTTGCCACGCAGCGCCTTGAAGGCCTCGCGCTGCGTCTGCCGCAGCTTGACGTTGCGCGTCGTGACGTTGGCCACGTCGAGCGGGAGCTCTTCGGTGGCGAGTAGGTGCGAAAAGACATTGAAGGGCGCGGTCGCATGCACCTCGGCGAGGATCCGCAGGGCAGAGAGCACCAGGATGCGGTCAGCTGCAAGCAGACGTGGTCGCAGCACAGCAAGCGCCTCAGTCGTGCGGGGCAGCGCCCAGCCATGCGCCGCGCCGTGCGCAACGAGGGCCGCGAGCGGCTCCGCAACAGAGCGCACCTCCATCTCCATCAGCTGCACAACGGCGCTGGGTTGCCCATCGAACAGGGGGGCCAGCGCGCCGCGCACGTCTCCGGCCTCGGCAATACGGAGAACCCCGGCGAGCAGCGCACCCAGCACGGCCATCTCGTCGGCGTCCGTAGCGTGCTTACGCTCATCAATGACATGTACAAGTGCCTCGACATGCGCCTGGGCGTGTGTGGGAAAGAGGGGTGCCAGACGCACGGCCGCGAGCAAGCTCGCATCCACATCGGTAATCTTGGCAAGACGCGCATCGATCACACGTCGTACCTGCCGCGTCCACCGCAGAGCTGTGCTCGTGGGCGGCGCAGTCTGCAAGTGCGCCAAATGCCCCTGCTCGTCCAGTTTGGCGAGGAGCAGTAGCGCCGCATCCTGTTCGGCATGCGAGCCGGCGAGCGAAGCCGTAGTCGCTTCAAGCACCGCAGGCAGCACAAAGGCACGAAAACCGCTCCAGTGCGTCTCGGCGAGGACCACGCCTTGGAAGGCAGGGAAGGTGACATCAAAGCTGGTCGTCAGACGGTGGGCAAAGCGTCGCAAAATGTCCGTCCCAGCCCCCGCGGAGTCTTGTACGCGGCCGAGCGGGAGAACAAGGGCCAAGAGCGTACAGTACGTCTCAAGCAGGCTCGCTGCTTCGCGGGTCCACACGAGGCGCTCGTCCAGCCGCCGAACGAGGGCAAACAGTGGTGCCTTGATTGCGTTATCGACGCGTGTGCCTTTGCGTGTTCCGACAGCATAGGTGAGCCAAATGAGCGTCATTTGCAGTGCATCGCGCGTCTCGTCTTCGCCATCGAGTGCATCGACACGCGCCGATGTCCAGCCGAGAAGTACCTCGAGCGCCTTTTGCATTTGCGGCGCCTTGGTGTGATGCACGAGGGCAGTAAAGGCTTCACAGCCAATCCGCTGCGTACGTCCTGGAAACGTGCCATGCAGCAAAAATGCTTCAAGGAGCTGGGGTGTGCGCGAGTGTAGCGCGTGCGCTGCCGACGAGCAGCTGTACGCAAGTGTGGCTGCAACACCGTTTTCTAATGCGGGGCAGTCAGCATCCTGCAGCATGCGTGCCACAAGCACCTTGAGCTTGGGCATCGGCACTTTGCGGACAAGATGCGCAAATGCCTCGGTGGCAAACCGCCGCGTATGCGCCTTGGTGCGCCCCTCCCGAGGGTCCAAGAACCGCCTAATGATTGCCCAGCTTTCAAGAAGCAGGGTGACATCCGCAGCTCGAAGCATCAGCGTGGTAATGGCACGGAAGAGCCACGCAGCACTGTGAAAGGCGCGCTCGACCAGCCGCGCAGCTGTCGCCTCGTCATTCTTTGTGACATTCTTGTCCATTAGCGACGACGCGCGCAGGAGCGCCGTAAGCAGGCGCGGGTATATGGGCAAAAACTCGGGGCCAAGATCAAATGCAAGACGGGGAATGAGGTCCAAAAACGCGTCCCAAGCCAGCCAGTTTTGGTCATCCAGCGTTAAAAAGCGGTCTAGCAGGTCAGCGAGCTCATCTCGGTGGTGCAGAAGCAGTACGAGCGATTGCGACTTAGAAAAGGCCTCCGCATAAAAGTTTTGGAATGGAAGGCTCAAATTGAGCTCGCTCCATTCGCGCAAGGCAACACCGAATGCGGTACTATTAGGATCGGTGGTCTCGGCGACATTTTTCGCGCTAGTAGCAGCGGCGAAGGCGCTCGCTGGCGCATCTAGGCCAGCGACCAGAAGTCGAGAGGCGCCCCAACTCGACTCACTCTCGCGCGAGAGGTCGATCGAGACGTCCCGGAGGCGCTCGTGAAACGACACGTACTTGAAGCGCCCCGCTTCGCTCATCGTCGCCGAAGAGTGGAGTGCCAACTTTTTTTTTCTTCGGCCGATGCATTCTGGCGCACGGTTTGCCGTCATGGAGGGCTCGTACGCGGAGCGGTACCGCGAGCTCAAGCGCCGCGCCGAGCAAGAGGCCGAGGCCCAGAGCGCGGAAAGCGATGTTTCTGAGACTGAATCGGAAGCGTCCGAGGATGAAGAGGGAGAACAACTGACGCCGCAGGTCGATGCGGCCATCCTGCGCACCCTACAGAAAATCCGGAACAAGGACCCAGAGGTGTACAACGCGGAACGCCGTGTCTTTGACCTGGAGCGGGAACAGGCATCCAAGCTTGCATTGCCGGATATTCCACGGCATGCTTCTAAAAAAATGACGCTGCAAGACTACCAGCGCCAACGTCTTCAAGAGGCCATGGATACTGAGGCGGACCCCGCGCGAGCTTTTGCCGAGGCAACGACAAAGCAGCGCACCAAAGATGTCGCGCCGGTGCCCACGCACGACGAGGAACAGGAGTCCATCCGTAACGAGTTCCTTACGGCGGTGCCGGAGGACGACGACGGGGAAGACTTGTTCCACGTTCGCCGCGACGACGACGCACCACAGGATACCTACCGCACTGCGCTCATCGGCGCCCTGGACGGCGGAGACGAGGGCAAGGTGCGTGAACTGCTGCGCGACACCGAGCCGAAACAGGAAGAGGGCGGTCTGTCGAAGGAGAACGAAGACTTCCTCCTGAACTATGTGCTAAACCGAGGATGGGTCGACAAGGAGACACCCAGTGCTGGCAACCACGGCCGCGACTGGGACGCCGAGGCCGCTGAGCTCGAGTCAGAGGCGTCGTTTGACTCGGCAGCGGATGCGTTTGAGCATGCGTATAACTTTCGCTTTGAAGATCCGTCACTGGCGCAGCAAAACTTTGCGATCCAGAGTTTCCCCCGGCACGCGACCGACTCTGCTCGCCGAACCGATGATCGGCGCAAGATTGCGCGTCAGGAGCGTGCTGAGCGTAAGCGGCGCGAAAAGGAGGAGAAGAAGCGCAAGCTGGATCGCGTCAAGGCAGAGAAGCGCAAATCAATTGCCGACAAGCTCAAGCAGCTGCGTGAAGTGGCAGGCGGTGACAACCAGATGGACGGCGGCGCATTCGATGGCATTGACCTCGAGGCCGACTTTGATCCGGACGAGCACGACCGGATGATGCAGCAACAGTTTGGTGACGCCTATTACAACGTGAAAGATGGCGAGAAGCCACACTGGGATGAAGACGATGAGCTCCAAGATATTCTCGAGGAGAACGAAGACGAGGAGCCACCGAAAAAGAAGAAGAAGAGCAAGAAGGCCGACATGGGCGACGCAGACGTGATGGATGCCGACTTCATCGAGGGCCAGTCGGACGCGAAATTGTCCAAGAAGGAGCGCAAGCGGCTCAAAAAGCAGGAAAAGAAAGCACGGAGCAAAGCCGAGCGTGCTGAGGCCGACCAGGGCGTGGACGTGGACGAGATGGATGCCGAGCGTACGGCTGGCCCAGAGAACGAGCGGGATCGCAAGGCCAAGGCGCGCGAGCTGATGGACGAATACTACAATCTTGGTTACGAAGACATTATTGGCGATACGCCGACGCGGTTCAAGTACGCCAAGGTGCCCAAGGAGAACTTTGGCATGAGCGCCGTCGAGATCCTCTTGGCGGACGACGCAGAGCTGAACCAGGTGGTCGGCTTGAAGCATCTGCAGCCTTACCGCCGCGGTGGGACCAAGCCGGCTAACTTGAACAAGAAGCTGAAACGCTTCCGCGAGCAAATGCAGGCCAAGTGGGACGAAGAGGGTGGCGCGGAGCCCGCTGAGCGGCCCAAGAAGAAGCGTCTGGGCAAGAAAGAACGGCAGAAGCTGAAGCAGCAGCAAGCTGCTCAGGACACAGAAGAGGCCCAGGAAGATGCTACGAAATAGACTAGTTGCTCCACGTACGGTCCATCCGCTGCGAAACGGCCGTGCCGGCCTTGACCACAACACTTTTCATTACCCAGAGGTTGTCGACCGGGTGCAGCCCAAACTCGCCGTCGCGCCAAGCCTGCCAGCCAAACTTCCAAGCGTTGTAGACGAGCAGCGTGAGCGGATCCGTCTCATCTTCGAGATAGTACCATACGCCCAACCAGCATAGGAGTGCGATCAGTGTCACGAAGGCGGTGATACTGACAATCATTAGGAACGTGATCAGCACCATCTGCTTGTTCTCGGCGCGGTTCTTGAGTAGCGTATCGACGGCCGTGGGTTGCAGCACCTTTTCGCCGCGTGAAATACGTACGTTGCGAACCGCGCGCTCGTTGTCGAGCACCCAGCGCTCGAACATATGAGAGCGGACGTCGCCCTTGTTCTTCTTCGCGGCAGTCATGACATACGACGGGAAGTGGCCCTCGCACCATGCCTCAATGCGACCCACCTCAGCACACCACCGGATGTAGTTGGGGTCCTGCACAAACAGGCGGCTGTGAATGTCGCGCGCGTAGTCACGGAAGATGAAGGCCACGTCGCGGGGGTTGATCGCGAAGAGAATCAGGCGTACGGCGAGCGACTTGCGAATTTTGACATTCTTCTTCAAGACGTTGGGGTTGTCAAACATGAGCGCCAGCGTCGCAATAGCCATCACCTGAGGCGTTGCGCAAAAGTTGAACACACTCTGGTCGCGCAGCAGAATCATGTACTCGAGCGAGTTCGTCGCGTGGTTCACCGCGTCGAGCAACATCTCCGACAGAATGCGGCGGGCCTCGCGACCCTCAGCATTGTCGGCCCACTTCCATTTGCCGGATCCTGGCCGCGTCTCGACAACGCCGCGCTGAATGTCGGCCTGGCGCGCAAACACGCCGTTTGCACCCCAACACTGCTTAGGCCAGAACGAGCGGCCCTCAGCGACATCCTCAGCATAGTCTCGGATAATGTTGGTCTTTTGCAGGAAGAGACCCATGTGGTTCGACAGCGTGAGCTGCATGCCAATCTCGGGACGCTCGATGTGCGTCTCGGCAAAGAGGCCCGAGAGACCCTCGCCGACCAGGCCCGCGACGAAGTGGCAGTACAGGTCATAGTCGCCAAACGTCTCCATGGTAAGACCCTGCGGCGAATCACCCAATTCGATATAGGACGCCATGCCGGCGCCCATGCGCGCACAAATGTCGGCAATGACGTAGCGGCAGCCGTCATTCAGCAGCTCGTACTCTGCAATGACCTTGTCAAACTCGACAAGAAGCTGGCGGTCCTTCTCATTGGGGCCACTGCCGCTAAATGTCCAGCCGGGGTCCTTGAGCTTCTTGTGGAAGTCAACGAGGAGCGGCACCTTGACCTTGGGGTCGAGGGTCATGTCGTCCTCAATGGTGTCCAGACCACGAAGGACCAGATAGAAAATACAGATGACGCGGCTCAGCTCACCCTTGAGTTCCTTGATCACCGCCGCAAAGCTGCGGCTCGTCATGTCGAGGAATTTCCAGCATTCCCGCATGCGCTCACGGTCCCAGCCGCTGGCGGTCGGGTTCCGCTTGAAATCATGGACAGGGTCACGCCATACCTTGTACGTAACCAGGGCGCGAAATTCCTTTGGATGGGTAATCGCCGTCAGTACCAAATCGGCGGCACCCATGCTGGAACGACGCTTGTACGAGAGGGCGCACCGCACGCGTTCGGCGCCATTTTGCGCCAGCGCTTGCGCGCACGTGATTGGAGCAAAACGCTGTGCGGTCGCGCAAAGTCGCAAATCTTCTCAGCGGAGGGGGGCGCTTGTTCCAATCAAGATGGACCCGCTGTTGCAGCCGTTGTTGCGTCTATCGACGTCAAGCAAGCCCGAAGAGGTCTCGAACGAGGATGCCAAGGCCCAAATTGATGCTTTCATGGCCGAGTACAAGCACCGCTGCGGCGCAGACCCCACAGGCAACCCCGACGGCGCCGACGTCGCCAACTCAGGCGGAGTCCTCCTGAGCCAGCTGATCAACCTTCGGAACGGTCTCGATTCCGCTTGAACACGATGCACATTTGTATTATACACGATGCTGTTCTACGAATGCACATATTGCCGTGCTGCAGACGCATCGCCCTGGAAGCGCAGGGCCGACACCCAAGCAGATCCCTACGTGCTGACGTCGTCCAGTTCGCCTTCTTGCTCTAGCTCTTCAATCAGGTTTGCAAGCTCTGCTCCATTAGCTGTGCACATAGCAACATACCTTTTTCCCAATCTGTCTGCGATGACAGCGTCGATTTGGGATTGTATTGCTGGTCCACCTTTCTTCGCGAGAAGAATACGTCAAACCAAGAAAGGTCGCGATGGAATGGCTCAACATCTGCTTCGGCGTGCGCAGAATCTTGGCTGTCCAAACCGTAGTCCGTCGGCTTCAGACCCACCTTGACCAGTTGTCGGCAAATCTCGGGCGAACGCGCCAAGGTTGCCGATCGGTTCATCCGGAGCTGCTCGCGCAGGTTCTGCAGCACCTCCCGCCGCAATCGGAACGAACGCGCCGCAAGATCCCTCTCACGGATCATGAATGTCGTATTCAGAGCAATGGAGCTGACCACCGACAACATCAGAAATTGCGGGATCAGCGCCCGCGCCGTTTCACCCCTCAGCCAGGCGTACATGGAGCAGATCAAGTGGAGGTCTGTAGCCAGGTGGCCCATGCTCAACCGCAGCATGCCATGAAGGACGCGCCGGGTTCCGGGCATGCAAAATACAGTGCCAACATCGCAGAAAGAGCGTAGTCCGACAAAACGATAAGAAGGGAACGAAAATGGGTAATCTTTTCAAGAAAGCACGACTAATAACTCTATCTCGTAACGCTCGCACTACTTCGTTCAGTAGAGCTTGCCATATTTGGTATTGTTCAACTTGATGTTGGTTCCGAGTTCGCGGCGCTTTTCAATATGGTACGTCTCGCCTGGAGGAATATAGCTCAAGGCGTCGATGCACACGTCTTTCTGCTCCGAAGAAGACTTTTCGAACTTAGGGGCGTCAATGGTGGAAACGCGAATAGGGTGCGGCGAGTCCATCTCACTCGTATCACTCTCGCTAGATGATGCAGACGTCATTTCTGGCACGGAGCTTGATGTATCTTGAGGTGCATTCGCACTCATCATAGGCCATACCTTAGGCGGGGCATAACCGCCGGAAAGAACACCCACACGCATCATTGACAACATGTTGTGGGCGGCATTGGAGTGTTCGTAGATACCCCCCTCAAATGCCACCGTCGCATCCTTTCCAATGCGTGAAGCAACTAGAGCACGGCCACCTGGGTGATTGTCCATAAAGTTCGAGACGTCGTGGATAAAGCCGTGGATGACGACCAGGGGACGCGTCTTCGACTCGGTCACAAAATCGTCCCAGCTGAGAACAGGGAGGTCCTTAGGCGACTTGGCAAAGACAAGCTTTTCTTCATCTGCCCGCAATTTTTGCAATGTCATGGCCAGCCTTCCCTTCTTAACTTCATTGTCAGGGAAGATCTTGAGGTTGGAAGCAAGACCCAGTTTGCTCATGCTCCAAATAAACCATTTTGTGGGGTCATATTGGTACCATTTGACTGCATTGCGGAAGTCCATGGGGAACTCATGGTGGAAGTTGTGGTAGCCCTCCCCAAAGGTTGCAAAGGCAGTAATGATGTTGTCCCGGGGCGAATGCTTCGCATCGAATGAGGCTTCACCGAGGTAGTGTGCGAGTGAATTGATGCAGAACGTCGAGTGGTGAACCATCACAAGTCGTGTAATACCTGCAAAGAAAAAGCCGCCCTTCCAGTCACCCCATCCAAGGCCGGCTACCAGTGTCGGGAAGACCAAACCCCAGAAAAGGATCATGGGAACATAGTACTTTTGCTGGAATTGCACAAACTTGTTCTTTTTCAAGTCCACGGTATCGACGGGACCGGGCTTACGACGCGGCTTGACGATCATCCAGCCAATATGGGCCCAGACGAGCCCTGTGTGTGCACCGTATGGATCAAGATCGGTATCCGTATAGCGGTGGTGCGAGCGGTGACCACGAGACCACCACAGGATGGAGCCTTGAATAGCGCCCGAGCCCATACACATCAAGAACGCTTGAAGAGGATCTGATGCTGTGTAGGAGCGGTGGGACCAGAGGCGATGGTACCCCGCCGTGATGCCAATACCCGTCAGGAAGTAGTAGGTCACGGCCCAGGACAGTGTGACATTCTGAAGTGGTACATAGAAAAAGGCATAAATTGCGAGCGCCGGAGGGATCGTAAGAGCCAGAAACGAAATCCACTGGATTTCTGATAGGATGTTGCGCCATTGAATCGGCGGCAAAGGTTTTTCGCGAGCCAGGATGGTCTCCACGTAGGAGGGAGATTCTTCCTGCGTTCGGAGGCAAGGGTCAGACATGTAGGACTCTGCGGGTTCTCCATCTAGGTGCTAGGTATATATACGTTCATATCAACGGCGTCGGTGATGGACACCCTTCATCTCCCCAGAGATTGACGCTAGGTCAGGTGGAACCACTGCCAATGGATGCCCATCCATTTGACTGCAAACACGTAGACATCGTGTAGCAAGTAGTCCGTGCGAAATGAAATTGTGGGATGCATCTGGGAAGTGAGCGATTCGAGCGCGGTTTTAGGAATTTTCCGCCAATCAGCGAGAGGCAGAGCGCGGAGTTAGCGGTGCCTAAAATTGGACCATCGCGGAAACGCGCGAAGCAGGGAGCGGACGAGACCGTGCACGGTCGGCACCCAACGCCCGACAGGTGGTCCCTGGGCAGGCGCAGATACTTGATGAATCCATATGTCAGCTAAATAGTGCATTTACGACTCTGTAAGAAGCCCGGTATCTGTGGCATTGTTCCATGTCCAGTCGTGGACTTTCGCACTCCAGCGGCCCGCGTGGAAGTCTGCGTCCTCGTCGAGCCCAGGTTGAGACGGCGCAGGCTCGAACGAGTCGTCTTGGTCTGGTGCGCCCATCGCGAGCATATCCTGAAAATCGCCACCCACGCTGTACGGTGCGTTGATTAGTGCAAACAGGTATTGCTTTGTGTTGCGCTCGCTCAGCACGGAGAGGTCATCGAGCTGCCCGTGCGACGGACTCTTGAGCCGGGCCATGGGTTTCGACTTGTCCACCTGCTGACCCGCAGCCACGAGCTCGTTCCATGTCTTCTTTACAAACTCGATGGGTGAGCTCATCGCCAGCTCGGCATAACTGGTCTGCTCCTGGTTCACCGTGTCCTCGGCCTGCTTGATTGCCGCCGCAAACAGCTCCGCGGTGTCCGGCACGGCGGCCGACTTGTCCGACTTGGACCCGGGTGTGGATGCTTCTGCTGGGTCCACAGGGGTCGTGGGCGACGCGCCGCTTGCGCGCGTGCGTGCGCTCCGTGTTCGGGGCCCGCTCCGGGGGCTCGCGGCGTCGGCTTTTGGCGAACGCGCTGCCACAATTTCAAAGTCGTCGGTGGTGTCAGCATGCCGGGTGCGCTTCGCAGGCTGCTCTGTTGCAGTTGCGCGCGTTTCCTCCTGCTTCTGCCGCGCGGCCTTCTGCGCCATGGACTGTGATGCCTTCGCGACAATCTGCTGTGCCAGGCGATCATCGTTCACACGGACAAAGCCAATGCACCGTGTCATTTGCGTTTTCAGCTTTTCCAAATCGCTCGCCCGCAGGATGCACTGGCGCTTAGGCACGAGTGCCAGCTGGTCATCAAACATGCAGATCATAATCTTGACGCGCTTCGCCGGCTCAATTGACCCTGTCATCGCCAGGAACGCTGGCAGTAGTGCCAGTACCGTTGCCTTGAGCGAAACAAGTTTTTGGATCTGATCCAGGACCTGTGTACGCTCCGATTCGGGCATGTTTTCAATCACGGGTAGTTTGGGCCGTGACAAAGCCAAGCTCGCATCGATGCGCTTCAACACCGTCTCGGCATCCTCAAGCATCTTGGGAGTGACGTGGACGCGGGTACGCTGGTTCTTTTCCGGAGACGAGTGCAGCACGTTAGCTTGCTTCGCCTGTGCCTGTTGCGCTGCGAGCTGTTGCAGGTGCTGCTGTTGCTGCTGCTGCTGCTGTTGTTGCTGCTGTTGCTGCTTCTGCTGCTGCTGTAGCAGCGACAGGTTTTGTTTGGCATCATTCGATGCACCAGCTGTCATAGGGAGCGTAGAAGCTGTTGTGGCCTGTTGCCGCTGCTGAAGCAGCTGTGCTAGCTGTTCCGGCTTGAGGTTGAGCTGTGCCAGCTGCTCGCTCGTAATAGGGAAATCGCGGCGGAACGTCGCCGACGTCTCAGGCTTGGAAGTCTGCACGAGGGGGGTATGTGTCGGCTGTCCCTGAGCAGCAGGAAAGTTGGGCAGCACCGCTGTACCGGAGAACGGGCTGCTTTGCAGCGTCTGGGTCAGCACATCGGTCTGGGACCGCGACGCATTGGGTATCTGGTTCTCGGGAGGACGCTGGCCATTCATCGACATCTGGTGGAGCATCGCACGGTTCCACACCCCCTCAAACAGCTCCAGGAAAGAGCGGTAGATCTGAGCAAGGTTCTGTGCGACGATCCCCAGCTGAGGAGACTTGGACGGAGCCAAACCCAGCGACACAGCGACCGATGCCCAGGTGCCTTTTTGTGTCACGGTCTTGCTTCCGCCCAATGCCTGTACGACGGTGAACAGGTGGTACAGGTCAATCTCACGCCCATCCATTACGGGGTTGCCCTGGAACGATTTCCGATGCCGATTCATCAGGTCGGCCAGGGCGCGCTTAAACTGCTCCGGTGTCGGCGACAGAACGGGGGGCGTTGGTGCCGTCGGCTTCTGTGCAGTCTGCTGCATAGGCTGTTGGACGCCCAGTGCAGGGTTAAACGTCTGTGTATTCATCGTGGGTGTATTAGACCCCATTTGGCCGAGGTTCAGCAGCGGGTTGTTGGGAGCAGGGTTGCCATAGTTCAAGCCGTTAAACGTGGGTATACTTTGACTTGGCTCCGGGGGCTGTGGTGCCATACTCATGCGCGGCGAATTTGTCGCCGACGGCATTACATTACTGCGCTGCGACGCCAGTTTCTGGACCAGCGCGGCCTGCACGCGGGTCAACTCCTGATGTGCACGCTGCAGCGTCTGTCGTTCGGTATCCGGGATAATCGTTGCGAGTTTCTGCTCGATCTCATGGATCCGCTGTTGAACGGTGCGCGCAAACTGCATGCTCTGCATCACGTTCATCTGTTTGGACTGCAGATTGTCTTGGACACCCATGGGATTGCGCGTAGGTTGCTGCACCGGTGTGCTCCCCTGGGTGGGCAGCATCATGGACGACTGCTGCTGCATAGGCTGCATCAGATTCGCATACGGATTGCTTGGTGTAACGCTGGGCTGCGCTGAAGGCTGCTGCACGGACTGCTGCTGCTCGATGATGCTGCGGATCTGCATCAACTGCTGCGGGGTGAGCATGCCTGTCTTTGCTTTCGATGCCATTTCTGCCAGCAAGGTATTCATGTTGTTCACCGGCGCACGGGGCACGGCGGGATTGCCCATCGATGGCACCGCTCCCATACTCGATTGAGGCGGCTGCGGCGGCTGCGGCGGCTGCTGCATCATCATGTTGGGAGAGAACGCAGGCGTCTGCATGCTCTGCTGCATCGGCACATTCTTTTGGTTCAACAACGTCAAGAGCTGCTGCGCCGACATCCCGTTCCCAAAGTCACCCTGACTCTTGGCGAACGATGGCATGCCTTGCTGCAGCTGCAGAGTCTGCTGTTGTTGCTGCTGTTGTTGTCGCTGCTGCTGTTGCTGCTGCTGCTGTTGCTGTAATAGCTGCAACAACTGCTGCTGCGCATCAGGCGCGAGCTGCGCCCCAGGTCGGAAACCAGACATGCCCGTGTCTGTCCCCACGACCGGCGTTGCTGGAGCGGAGGCCACAGCCAACAATTCTGGAATGCCCGGCAGATATGTCCCTCCACATATATCCCCAAGCCAGGGCACCGCGCTGGCTGCACGCAGGGCCCACCGCAGATGGGCCACGAAGAAGGGGTATGTCTACGTATATACTACACGGTGTTTTCCAGCTCGACAGCGATGTCGGTCTCCGCTTCGTCTTCGGTCTTTTGCACGGATGTGTCCGCCGCCGTGGCCGGTGCGTGCGACGGCTCGTGGATCGGAAGCGAGCGCATTTCGGACTCGATCCGCTCGTAGAGAATGCTGGGTTAGAAGTTATACATACGCGCGCTCCAGCTGGAGACGCTGGATGTTGCGCTTGATGCGGAGCGTCGTAGCTTGGAGTTTGTCGTTTTCCTGAAGTCAGTGAGACGCTCCGACGTACGCTTTCAATCTCACGAACTTTGCGCTTCAGCTCCTTGTACTTTTGGCGGTACTTGGTCGCATCACTCTGGATAGCCACCGATGACAGATACGCCTTGGACTTTTGCTTGCCAGGTGCAGTCCCCGTCGGCACCGTGTTCGCAGCGCTGCTCGCCATGGTGTGGAGATATGGCGGAGCCTATGAGTCACGTGGGTTTTTGAAGCGACCACTTCTTCGTGAACCATGGCGAGTGAGCAGGCAGCGAAGCCGGTAGCTCCAGAGGAGCTGGTCGACGGCGTGAAGAAGATGAATGTGCAAGAGAAGCAGCCAAAGGCGAACAAGAAAGCGAACAAGGGCGGCAATGAGAGCGCAACGCCGCTTGAGTTCGAGCCCAAGCCAGCCTACTTCCAGAGCCGCATTGACCTCTTCGAAAAGGTCAAGGCCGAGCACGATGCAGCGCTCGCAGCAAAGGAGCGCAAGCCCATCAAGGTTACCATGCCGGATGGTGCAGTGCGCGAGGGCACTTCGTGGGAGACATCGCCGATGGACATTGCACGCGACATCTCCAAGAGCCTGAGCGAGCGCATCGTCATTTCTAAGGTGAACGGCGAACTCTGGGACCTGGAGCGTCCGTTCGAGGGCGATGCCACGCTTGAATTCTTCGACTTTGAGTCGCCTGAGGGCCGCCGCGTCTTCTGGCACTCTTCTGCGCACGTTCTGGGTGAGGCGGCCGAGCGACACTTTGGATGCCACCTTTGCATTGGTCCGCCCACCGACGAGGGCTTCTACTACGAGATGGGCATGGGCGACAGCGGTGATCGCGTTGTGCGCCAGGAAGACTTCCCCTCGTTGGACAAGCTGATCACGATGGCGGTCAAGGAGAAGCAGCCGTTTGAGCGTCTCGTGCTGACGAAGGAGCAGCTACTGGAGATGTTCAAGTACAACAAGTACAAGCTGTACATCATCAACTCAAAGATTCCTGACGGCACCTCGACCACCGTGTACCGCTGCGGACCGATGATTGACTTGTGCATGGGCCCCCATGTCCCCAACACGGGCCGCATCAAGCACCTGGCCATTCTGAAGAACTCGGCGTCGTACTTCTTGGGCAACCAGGCGAATGACTCTTTGCAGCGTCTATACGGCATTTCGTTCCCCGACAAGAAGCAGATGGTCGAGTACAAGCAATTCCTGGCCGAGGCCGCCAAGCGCGACCACCGCCGCATCGGTAAGGAGCAGGAGCTGTTTATGTTCCACGACCTGAGTCCCGGAAGCTGCTTCTGGCTGCCGCATGGCACGCGCATCTACAATACGCTTCAGGAATACATCAAGTCGGAGTACCGGAAGCGTGGCTTCCAAGAGGTGATTACGCCGAACATGTACAACTCGAAGCTGTGGGAGACGTCGGGGCACTGGGCCAACTACAAGGATGACATGTTCACGCTGAGCGTCGACAAAGAGACGTTCGCGCTGAAGCCTATGAACTGCCCCGGCCACTGCCTCATGTTCGGCAGCCGCGACCGCTCCTACAAGGAGCTCCCGCTGCGGTTTGCCGACTTTGGTGTGATCCACCGCAACGAGGCGAGCGGTGCGCTGAGTGGTCTGACGCGTGTGCGCCGCTTTGTGCAAGATGATGCGCACATCTTTTGCCGGACGGAGCAGATTGAGGACGAAATGGTCAAGTGCTTCGACTTCCTCCAGAGCGTCTACGGCAAGTTTGGTTTCACCTTCAAGATGGAGCTCTCGACGCGCCCCGAAAAGTTCCTGGGTGAGATCCAGACGTGGGACGAGGCGGAGAAGCGCCTGGCCTCGGCGCTTGACCGCGTCGTGCCTGGCCAGTGGGAGCTGAACCCCGGCGATGGTGCATTCTACGGCCCCAAGATCGACATTACTATCAGCGATGCGATGCGCCGTCAGCACCAATGCGCCACGATCCAGCTCGACTTCCAGCTTCCGCAGCGGTTTAACCTGGAGTACAAGACGCCGCAGGGTGCCGCCGAGGCCGACAAGCACACGGAGCGCCCTGTGATGATCCACCGTGCGATCGTCGGCAGTCTGGAGCGCTTCATTGCGATCCTGATCGAGAACTTTGCGGGCAAGTGGCCCTTCTGGCTGTCGCCCCGCCAGGTGCTTGTGGTGCCTGTGACCGGCAGCGTGTATGGCTATGCGGAGAAGGTGCGCCAGAAGCTCTGGGATGCGGGCTTCTTTGCCGATGCCGACCTCTCGGACAACACGCTCAACAAAAAGATCCGCAACGGCGAGCTGGCGCAGTACAACTTTGTGTTTGTCGTTGGCCACGAGGAGCAGGAGACGGAGAGTGTCAACGTGCGCAACCGCGACACGGATCCCACCGTCGCCAAGGGCAAGACGGAGACGATCAAGCTCGACACGGTCATCCAACAGCTCCAGAAGCTCAAGGAGACCAAGGAGCTGAGCAACCAGCTTCCCACTTTGTAGCTAGCAAGATTATGCGTTGGAAGGAGGATAGGGACGGTGCGTCAGGCGCGGCAGTGCACCACCCGCCCGGGGCACACCGGTGCCGGACCGCGCCGTACCACCGCCAGGCCGCGGCATGCCGATGCCAGGCCGCGGCACGTGTGGGTGCGGCGAATGAATCGTGGAGCCGGGAAAGACCGACTTGGGGACGCCGAGTGGCCCTTTGGACACGGAGCCCAGGCTCGCCGGGTGCGCCGTGGCGCGGCCAGCGTGTGTGGCAGGCCCCACGTCGGGCCACTGGAATCCGACGCCGCCAAATACAAAGTGCTGCACGACTGGTTGCTTGAGCAGACACTCGGCATCGTACATCTTGAGCATCCCTGTATAAACTTTGTACCACGACGGCACATTTGTCGAGATGTCGGTGAGCAGTGGCGAATGCTCTGCAAAGGCGCCGCGCTTGAGTGAGTGGATCCGTGCGAGCGACGAAATATAGAGGTTGGGGATTGGTGTATGCGTGCCGGGCGGCGAGTACATCAGGGTCGCTTCCACAGAGATGCGCGGCCCGGAACGTGGTCCAGGTTGCGACACAAAGGGGTACAGATTGCGGCTAATCACACTTTGTGGCGTAAATGAGGTCGAATCACGGAGTTGTGCGGCGCCCAGGATGTACGGCACGAACTGGTAGTCGTCCAGGCCCCACACGCCGTGGCTGCCTGCAGGTTCAAGCGAATAGCGATCTTGCAAATGCCAAACGACGCGGAGGTACGCCGGGAATACCTCAAGCGCAAGGCGCTCCTCCACGCGGTGCACCGCATCGGCCTCGGTGCTGTCCACAAAAAAGTGCAGGCGATGGAGGTAGTCGAGCCAAGCCACAAAGTTGAGCTCGTGCCCGGTGCCGTAGTCGATGCGCACGAAGGAGCCAAAGGCTTCAAAGAAGTAGGCGCGCAGCTCCTGTGCAAACGGCTGGAGTGGCTTGGGTAGTAGCTCCGTGTGCAGCGACTCGACGCATCCTTCGAGCCGCTTGCCCCACGTTCGGAACGAGAGGTTGCCGAACCGCTGCGCGCTAGTCTGTGGTTCGATTTCGTCGGTCCATGTGTCGAGTTTCTGGAGTAAGGCAATCACCATATCAATTGGATCGTGTGATGATGCGCGCGCCGCAGCACTTTCCGCATTCCAAGCCACATCGCGCGTCGGCGCATTGACGCTCGCCTCGCTCAGGCGCATGAGGAACAGCACGATCTCGTCGTGTGCCACACTGGCACGCCATATGTCCATATCCTCCTCGGCCTTGATCCGCCGCTCGGGCGCGCGCAGGTGTGCGCGCGTCTCTGCGCTGGACACGTCTATCCATGCGGGCAACGGCAGGGACGTCACCATGGTGTGGAGTCGGTGTGGAGGTGCATCCGACCATGGCCGCCCTTCGCAGCCGGGCGAGCCGCGCGTTTTGCACAGGCGCGCGGCTTGGTCGCAAGGCCTTGCTTCCGGATGGATGGGAGGCGGTTGTAGGCATCGAGTGTCATGCGCAGCTCAATGTGCCGCACAAGTTGTTCAGCCCTACAACAACCCCCCACGCAGCGTCTGCACCGTCGTCGGGTACGTTGCCCAACACGCACGTTGCGCCCTTCGACGCGGGCTACCCTGGCACGCTACCCCGCCTGCAAAACTCGGCGGTGGCTGCAGCGCTGCGTGCAGCGCTGGCATTGCAGTGCACCATTGTGCCGCGATCTTACTTCGACCGCAAGCATTATTTCTATGCTGACCAGCCGATGGGCTTCCAAATCACGCAAAAGCGAGGTAGGTGCGCGCGCTCACGCAGTTCCCTATGCACACTCTGGTACGGTTTCTATTCGGTTTGAGGATGGATATCTTAGTCACGAAGACGAGGCTCTGCAGGTGCCCATCGAGCAGGTCCAACTCGAGCAGGACACAGCCAAGTCGACCTACTACCTGATGGACGTCGGCGATGAGCAGCGGCGTACGCAGCTACTTGACTTTAACCGTGCGGGTGTGGCGCTAATTGAAATCGTGAGTGCGCCAGCGATGCGGACGCCTGAGCAGGCAGGTGCCTACGTCCGCAAAGTCCGCGACCTGCTACGGTGTGTGGACGCGTCGGACGGCAACATGAATGAGGGTTCGCTGCGCTGCGATGTCAATGTGTCCATCCACAAAATTGGCGAGCCGTTTGGTGCCCGGTGCGAAATCAAGAACCTGAACAGTGTCAAGTTTCTGATGCAGGCGATCGCCTATGAAGTACAACGGCAGTACGCTGAAGTCGCTGCCGGAAATACCGTCGAGCAAATGTCGCGTGGTTTTGACGAAGCGCGTGGGGTGACCTATGCGATGCGCTCCAAGGAAGATGCGCCCGATTACCGCTACCTGCACGAGCCCAACATCCCCCCGCTGGACGTGCGAGCGAGTGAGGTTGAGGTGATCCGCGCGGCGCTGCCCGAGCTGCCTGATGAGCGGCACACGCGTCTACGCGAAACGTATGGCTTGTCTATTCGTGATGTGAACGTGCTCACACGCGTCAACGCCGAGGACGACGCAGCGATGCCGATTGAGTGGGAGCGCCGCGCCGGCGTCGACTACTGTGCAAGTGCCGTCGACTTTTTCGAAGCGCTCGTGCACGATGGGATTGAGCCACAGACCGCGGTGAACTGGACTATTCACCACTTGCTCAAAGAGCTGAACGCTGCCGGTGTGCCGTTCTGCTACTCGCCGGTCCCTCCCATGGTGCTCGCCGAACTGATTCGTGTGGTCGAGGAGCAAGTGATCACGCCCAAAACAGCACACACACTCCTGCGTGAGATGATCACTACGCGTACGATCCCCTATGATGGCACAACGCTGCGCATTCGCGACCTGATCGAGTCGCGCGCGCTGGGCCAACTGCGTACCGACGAGCAGCTGCGGCCCATATGTGAGGCGGTGCTCGAGGAGCACGCCAAAGATGTGGCAGCGGTGCGTTCTGGCAAGACTAAAGCACTGCAGAAACTCGTAGGTGCCGTGATGCGGCGCACGGGCGGGCGCGCCGATGCGGTCGCCGCCTCGATGCTGCTGGCGGCGCTGATCGCCTCCACATAGCCTCCCGCTTCGATTTGCCAAGATGGGCAGCACCTCGGCAGAAGAGCTGCTGCGCAGTGCGGAGAAAAAGGCATCGGCGACCGGTGGCTGGTTCTCGTCGCCGTCGAGCAAGCACGAGGAGTCGATCGAGTTGTTCAAGGCGGCGGCCAACAAGTTCCGCGTCGAGAACCGCCTGACCGAAGCCGGCCAGGCGCTGGTGCGTGCGGCCGAGATGGAGATCAAGACGGGCGAGCAGGACTTTGCGGCAAACACGTATTACGAGGCGAGCAAGTGTTTCCGCATGACCGATGCGAACCAGGCAGTGATGGCCATGGACCGCGCCGCAAACCTGCTGGTGAACCGCGGGCGCTTCCGCCAGGCGGCCGACCGCAAGAAGAACATGGCCGAGCTCTACCGCGAGGACCCGAACCGCCTGGACCAGGGCTTGCTCGCGTATGAACAGGCTGCCACCTGGTATACACAAGAGGGTGCGAGTGCCACAGCGTCGGCTTGCAACCGCGAGGCGGCAACGCTCGCGATTCAACTGGGGCAGTACCCTAAGGCCATCGAGCTCTGGGAGTCGGTCGCGGCCGCGAGTCTGGGTAGCAACCTGACCAAGTTCTCGGTGAAGGAGTATTACCTGAACGCCGGGCTGTGCTACCTCGCCATCCCGGACACGGCCGCGGCAGCGCGTGCCATGGCGTTCTATGCCCAGCAGGACCCGGGCTTCCCTACGACGGCCGAGGGCCAATTCTTGCACGGCATCCTGCAGGCCTGTGAGCACGGCGAGCTCGACGCGTTTGACCAGCGCGTGCACGAGTTTGACCGAATGAAGCCCATCACGGGGTGGCGCGCGACGCTGCTGCAGAACGTGCGCAAGTCGATTGCGGAGGAGCCCGACCTTTCGTAAACGCACTTCTATAGGACATCCTTGAGAGACTTTTCCGCACTGCCGCGCGCGAGCGGCTTGCGCTGCGTCGGCGAAGGCTTCCATCCAATCATAAAGATGGGCGCAAACGTCGCAGGAAGGTAGCCCTCAGGCGTTCCATGGAGTGCTGCGTGAGCAAAGCGACGTACCTCGGTAGGTTGCGCCCGTGGCGAGCAGCGTGTCGCGGCGCAGGAAAGTCTGGCGGTTGATCACCGCATTGCTCTCGCCCATGTCCTGCAGGTCGTGGAGCAGCTCGAACAGGCCAGGGTACTGTACAGTGACCTCGTCAATGTCGACGGTCTGCAGCGTAAAACCAGCGCGGGTGAGCAGCGCCGACACATCACGCGTCTCGGTCATGGGCGAGACGTGCACCGACAGCCCACCGTGTCGCTCCTGCTCGGCGAGCATCATGCTTGTGCGCAGCTCAAACAGGGTGTCCCCGCCGAGCATGTAGCCCAGGAACACGCCGTCGGGCTTGAGGGCACGCTGAATCTGCACGAGTGCACCGGGCAGGTCGTTGGTCCAGTGCAGGCTACCACTTGCGATGATGCAGTCGAGTGAGTTTTCCTCAAAGGGCAACATTTCCTCGTCAACAACGCGCCGCTCAATCTCGTACGGGTACTTGTCATCGTCGGCCTTGTCGCGGTTCAGAAGCGCCGCTGCGTCAGCCCCGTCGTCACGCACCGCTCGTGTCGCACATGATCAGTTTCTGCACACCTGTGCCCTCGGCATCGAGAAACTTTCGCAGGTGCCCCGCGCCGGCACCTAGCTCGACGATAGTAGGGTAATTCCGCTTAATGTCCTGCGTCAGTGGAAGCACGCACCAGAAGTCGTTCTGCCAGGCTCTCGGCGCCCATATCACGGACATAATCAGTCTGGCGAGAGGGTTCGCCGCGCTTCGACTCGTCGCGCTGCCCATGCTCGTTGATGGGTGCGCGCAACGCCGCACGCGTACGCTGCCGCTCCTTCGCGTCGCGGTCAAAAATGGTATACACCGGGCTGGGCGGCGAGTTGGTCGGTGTCGCCCACCGCGACGCGGCCGAAATGTGCATTCCAGTCGCTGATACCGCCCTGGCAGTGTTCGCACGCAGCATCCCCCGCGCCATGCCGCGTGCGTGTGCGTGCACACGCATACCACGCGCTAGCCCAATTCGCAACATGGTAGGAACGAGTTGGCTGACTAATGCTACAGATGCTTGCGCGCGGCCGCTCGGAGGCGTGCATCGAATGCGGGGGAACGTATGGGGTCGTTGAGGTCCTGGAACGGATTCATGGTGATCTAGGTGAGCCAAGTGCGCGCGCCAACCTACCTTAACCCACAACTCCCACACGTCCATCAAAAAGTTCCGAATGCCATCCTCGTGCTTGTGCTCGTGCAAGATGATGAATTTCGCGTCTGGGTCAGTCTCCGTGCCATCGCAGGTCACTTACTGCCAGGCACAAGGAATGCCGACACAGACCAGTCATTTATACGATCGAGATTTTTTAGGTAGCTAGGTCAGCACGACGCGGTACGTACATTGAACTGTCCACAAACTGTTTGTCTTCCAACACATCGAGGGATCCGTGCGCAATCATCTGCAAAACCTGGTGATCATTGGTCAGTACAGATGCCGCAGCCCTGTTTTCTTCAACAGGTGGGGTCGACGGCGCGCTTGCGGTGCTTGGCGTGGGCTGCTTGACGAGCGGGGTAGTCCATGCACCAAAGGCCGAGCTGAACCCAAAGATGCCGCTATTCCGCGTCTGTTCGGTATTGCTCGGTGCTTGTGTCGTAGGTGTTGTCGCTGTAATGCTCAGGTCCGCTTCATAGAGCAAGTTGTCCCGCGTGCCGACGATGCAGAAATAGTACGGCATGGCTACCCAGGGGGACGAGGGTGGGGAGGGTGGAGGTAGGTGGAGGCCGCCATGCCTGCGCCCGACGAGGTGTCGGAGCTGCGTGCGCTCGAGCAGCTCGAGGCGCAGCTGGGTGCGCTACGCGATGCGGGCGAGACGCAGAAACGCATTCAGAGTGAGGTACTGAATGCCTTGGATTCCGAGCAAAAACTCGTCGAGAACGCGCTGCAGCAGCTCGCGATGATCGACCGCCAGGCGGCGGCCGATCGCGAGCTGACGCTAGCCCCCACCGAGCCGACGGTACGCTACACGCTGCCCCTGCTCAAGGAAAAGAGCCCTTTACTGCAAGCGCATGCAGATGAGCGCCGGCGGATACGTTCTTTGCTTTCAGCGCCGCAATGGAGTTCGCAAGACGTCGAGTGTCTGCGCATCGCGATGGAGAACGAGCGGCTCCGTTCCGCCGCGCTGCATACCGATCCCAGCACCGTGGACTGGGCACGTGTTTCGACACAGGTTCCCTTCCATACGCCCGAAGACTGCCGCACACGCTGGTATTTTTTCGAGCGGGCTTCCGTCAATTTGACTCGCTGGAGCACGGGCGAGAAGCGTGCACTGGCATCGGCCATCGACCAGGCAAATCCATCGTGGGAAGATGCTGCAGACTCGCTCAAGACGGGGCGTACCGGCTATGCGGCGCTTGAGGCGTATCAGCGGGGTATTAAACCGGCGATTGACTGGACGCCCGAGCGCGACGCAGCGCTGCTGGCCGCCGTCCAAAGTTTGGGGCCCGACTGGAAAGCGGTGGTGCAGCATCTAGGATACCCCGCCTTTTGTGCATCGCTGTGCCACCAGCGGCACAGTAAGCTGAAGAGCACCGCGCTTCGTCTCGGTCGGTGGAGTGCTGAAGAGGATGCGGCCCTGCGTGCGGCCGTTGCCGAGTACGGATGTGATTGGAAACGTGTCGAGATCTATGTGCCTGGGCGCAGTGGGCAGCAGTGCCGCGAGCGGTGGGTGGGGCGCCTAGCCAACATTCCCGAAGGCGAGACGCAGGCAACCCGACGGGCATGGCTCCCCGAGGAGGACGCGCGGCTGCGCGAATGTGTACAAAAGTATAAGACGTGGGTGCAGGTGGCCGAGCATGTAGGCGGACGCTCCGACAAGATGGTGCGCGAACGATGGCTGCTGCTACGTCGGCGCGACGAGGAGGAGGCGATGCGGCAACGAGGTGAGCCTGTTCCCGCCCGGCGCGGGCGTCGGCAGTCCGAGACAGGCCCAAAAACATAGCGTAGGGAAGGCGCGAACGTGCGGAGGGTCCTTGCGCGCCCACACTCCACTTGGCAAAAAAAGGACCCATTTCGGTACGCGGTGGAGGACGACTCGGCGGTCGGACCGCACGGGCGCCACGGCGATTGGTGTACGACTTCCACGACTACCGATGCTACTGCTTAGCTTGCCTCGATAACGATGCCCGCCGCAACGGTCTCGCCGTGCATACGGAAAAGCAGGCGCGCCATCTCCTTATTCTTGCTGAACGTCTCGATGGGATAGCCCCGTCCGTCGCCCAGCTTGATGCGTGCCGTCGCCGAGCTCTGCTGCGGGAGCACGCGCGGCTTCTTCTTGATGATCTCGCCTGAGCCCTTGTCGAGAAGTGCCATGAGCTCCACCAGCTGCCCCGGGATATCTGCGCTGTGGTGGTACACCTCGAGCGCGGTGCCCTGGACGAGAGGGTAGGTGGGCTGGAAGACGAGCAGCTGCACCACGACCTCGCTCACTAGCGGCACAAGTGCATCGGGCGGGCACACGACGCTGCCGACGCCCACGTGGTTCTGCTCGAGATGCGCAAAGTAGAGCGTGGCGTTGGTCCCCGCTGCGGCCCACGGCACCAGTTCGTTGTCGCACTCGATCGCGCGCACCAGTCCCGTTTCGTCGCCCGGCAGCGGGCGGAGTACCTCGCCGACCTGCACCAGGCCGGACACGATGCGGCCTGCGACACCGAGGCCCGAGGACGCCGCCGACATGCTGCGAAACACGTTTGACACGGGCATGCGCAGCGGAGCGTCGATGAGCCGGGCCGGCATGCGGAGTGCATCGAGCGCCTCGGCGAGTGTGGGTCCCGCGTACCATGGTGCGAGCGAGGCGTCGCGCTGTGCGACGTTCCACCCGGCGGATGCTGCGCACGGCACAAACTGCACGCACTGCTCCATATTGAAGCCACATTGCGCAAGGAAGGGAGCCAGGGTGGTGCGGATCTCGCTGTAGCGTGCTTCGTCGTAGGAAGTCGCATCGAGCTTGTTGATCGCCACGACGAGCTGCTGTACACCTAGGCTGCGCAGGAGCGTCGCATGCTCGCGCGTTTGCCCCCGCGGCAGAAAGCCGGCCTCGAATGCGCCGAGAATCGCGTCCACGACGAGGATCGCTGCGTCGGCCTGCGCCGCGCCGCTGATCATGTTTGGCACAAAGTCGCTGTGGCCCGGCGCGTCGAGCAGGTGGAAGAGGGTGGTGGGCGTCCGGAAACTGTCCTGCGCGACGTCGATTGTGACGCCGCGCGCGCGCTCTTCTTCGGACGAGTCGAGTGCCCAGGCATAGGCAAAGCTGCCCTTGCCCATCTTGGCGCTGCTGCGCACGTTCTTTTCGTGCTCGCGGTCGCCCAGCTGGCCAAATTCGTGCAGCATGCGTCCCATCAGCGTCGACTTGCCTGAGTCGACGTGCCCGACCACCACGAGTCCGATCTCGCGCTGCCCGCGCTGGTCGCGCTCGTGTGCCTCGGTGCGCGCCTGCTCGCGGGGCATGTTGAGCTTGGGCGATGGCGAGTGGGCGCGCGGACTGCTGGCATGGCTGCCCGCCTGGCTGCCGGCGGTACCGGAGGTGTTGGAGGTGCCTAGGTCCATCTTTTGCAGCGAGCCACGCAGCTGCTGCACGGGTCCGGCGGCCGGGCGGCGCGCGGTGGCCTGCGCCTGCTTGTTGCGCTCTTTTTCTGGAGGGTCAGCACATGCACAACACAGCGGCGACAAGGGAGCACGGCGTGGTACGACGGCCAGGTCTATGGGCAGCCGCGGCGCGCGGCGGCCTACGGCGCATCACTGCGCGAGCCGCGTGCCCCGCCGCGCCTGTAGCACGACGTCGTCCGGACTGAGACTCGCAAATGCGGCACGCAGCCGCTGCATCTCGTCGTCCGACACGGGCTTGGCACCCATCTTGTGTGGGTGCATCTCCACGGGGCGCTCGAGGAGCTGCACAAACGGCGAAGCTGAGGCGCACGGGCGGCCCACGTCGTGCGATGCCGAGGCGCGTGGCGGAAACAGCGTCGCGAGCGGCTCGCCGGATGGCGCCGTCGTCGGCGCAGAAGGCGCCGCAGGCGGCTGCGGCGACGCCGTTCGCGACGCCGCCGGCGTGCGCAGCGGCGTACTCGTGCCGGACGAGTGTACGGACGGCACATCGGCGGGGCGGGGCGGTGTGCTGGGCGCCTCGGCCGGCGCAGGCGCTGGGGCGGCCGTCGCGACGCTGGCCGCGGGGGGTATACCGGCGCTGGCTTGCTGCGCCTGCTTGGCCTTGGCCGCCTGCATTTTTTGCTGCAGCTTGGACAGCTTTTTGGGTGGCGCCGCGGCTGCTCCCGCGGCGTCCGGTGCCGCGGGCACGGCGGGCTCCGCGGCGGACGCCGTTGGGGCGGGCGGCCCTGGAGCGGGCGGCCCTGGAGCGGGCGGCCGGGCCGCTGGCCGCGGGTGCACATCGCCGGCGTGCGGCGCTGCCCTCTGTGTGCCGACTGGCGCGGGCGCGTCTGGCGCCCGCTCTCTTGCCGGCGGATGCGCGCGTTCCTCCGCCCCTGTGCGCGCTGCGACGCCGTCGACCTTGGGCGCCTTGGCTCCCTCGTCGGGTATACACGTACCTGCGCGCTTCTTGGCGAGGGCCTCTGCCTTCTCCTTCTCCTGCACCAGGAGCGCGATGGCGCTCGGTACGTCAAAGTAGGTCTCGTAGAGCGCCTCGCGCATCTGGCGCTCGGTGAATTGGTCCTGCTGCGACCCTAGGTCGTCGAGCATGGTGGCGAGGGCGTCCTCCATCGCCTGCTGGTCCTCGGGATTGAGGTCGTCTGGGTGAGCGTGTGCCGACGCACCAAGATAGTCGGCATCGTCGCCAAAGTCTTCTGCGAGCTCCGCATCGAGGTCCAAATTGCGCACCGCGCGATGCCGCGACATGGTGGGGCAACTGGGCCCGCTGACTCAGCGGGCACCCGGGTTTCACCTTCGCAGCGATGGGCGACCGCGAGCAGGTGGCCGACGCTGCGTACCAGGCGCCGTTCGCGATGCCCCGCCCACGGCGCCCACGCACCGCAAGCACCGCAAGCAGCGCCTCGTTCTTCGACGACCGCGAGCTGAGGGAGGCGCAGGACTGGCAGAGCCGGCACGCCGGCGACGCACCCCCGCCGACGGCCGGGGCGGGGCGCCGCCGGCGCCGCGACAGCCAGGTCGGCAGCTACGACGACCGCAATGCCATCTTTGACGGGCCGACGGCCGAGTTTGTGCCGAGCTCGGTGTCGAGCATGCACCACGTCATGTCGCGCCCCAGCTTCCAGACTTACTCGCGCCGACGCCGGCGCCGGCGCGCGTCGATGGCCGACGGCGCGTACGACCCCGGCTCAGTGAGCGACGCAACGCAGTCAAATGCATCGCACACGGCGAGCGCGATCTCGTACCGCAAGCGCAACTACCACCGGCGCCCGGTCGCGGTGCGGCAGCCGAGCGAGGATGCGGGCGACGGCGGTGCGCCCGAGGGCCCGAGCTTGATCGGCTCGCTCTTTTCGCGCTCGCGCGCCCACGTCGATGCCGAGGAGTGGGATGAGCACGCGAGCGATGCGACGCCGTGGTCGGAGCACGCCTCGTCGTCCTCGGACGTGTCCGACTCGGAGAGCGAGCAGAGCGACGACGACCGCTCGAGCACGAGCAGCCTGCGCCGCGACTCGCCGAGCCGCATGATCCCCAACGTGTTTGGCACGGACGACGGCTACGACGACGTCCGCGCCGAGCGCGAGGAGCAGAACGAGACGCCGTTCGACGACCCGGCGCTCGGCCCCAAGCCGGTGCACCTCAAGGACTACCCCGACGGCCTGCCGCAGCTTGGCGAGGCCGCGCTCGGGCCGCCGGGCACGGACGAGGCACACGGCGACGAGGCACACAAGTACTCGCCGTGGCTGGACAAGACGTGCCGCGATAAGCAGCAAATCTACCTCAGCGACGAGGACACGCTGATCCGCATCACGGGCTATCGCGCGCGGCCGAATCGGATGCTGGTGTACTATGCCGGGTGCGTGCTGACGCTGGGCATCCTTGCGCTGCTCGTGCTGTGGTTCCCCAAGTGGCGGCTGCGCTACCTGCTGCGCGAGACTTCGTTTGCCGACGCCGAGTTTGTCGTGGTGGAGAACCAGTGGGGCGACCTGAGCGAGGAGGCCTTTATGCTGATTCCGTTCGCGCGCCCGCTGCGCGCCGTTTTTCCGCCAACGTCGCGCGACCCGCCGAGCACGCATGCACAGTTCCAGGCGCAGGCGCACGAGCCACTCGACGACTCGGACGACGACGCAGATGCGGGCGAGGAGATGATCGATCTGCGCATGTTCGAGTATCGCTACACGCGCTTTGTTCTGCATCCGCCGAGCGGGCGCTTCCGCACGATCAAGGACTGGCGCGACGCGCAGTGGACGTCGGCGGCGGCGATGCGCAGCGGCCTGCGCGGCGATGTGGAGCGCGAGCGCCAGGCGATCTTTGGCGCGAACGTGATCGAGATCGCGGGCAAGTCGTCGGCGGAGCTGCTCGTCAGCGAGGTCCTCCATCCGTTCTACATCTTCCAGATCGTGTCCATCGGCCTGTGGAGCCTGGACGACTACTACTACTACGCATTCTGCATCGCGGCGATCTCTGTCGGGAGCATCCTGTCGACGCTCGTCGAGACCAAGAAGACGATCCGCCGCATGCGCGAGATGAATCGGTTCGTGTGCATGGTGCGCGTGCTGCGCGACGGGCAATGGACATACGTCGAGAGCAGCGAGCTGGTGCCCGGCGACGTGTACGACGCCGCAGATGCCCAGCTCGCCGTGCTCCCGGCCGACAGTGTGCTGCTGACCGGCGACGCAATCGTCAACGAGAGCATGCTCACGGGCGAGAGTGTGCCGATCTCCAAGGTGCCGGTCACCGATGCCGCGGTGCATGCGCTGCAGACGTCGCGCGCCGACGTGACGCACCAGCTCGCGCGCCACTTTTTGTTCGCCGGGACCAAGGTGATCCGCATCCGTCCGGTCGCTGGTGCGGACGACACGAGCGCCAAGGCGCTCGTCGTGCGCACCGGCTTCCACACCACCAAGGGCTCGCTCGTGCGCGGCATGCTCTTCCCCAAGCCGATGGGCTTCAAGTTCTACCGCGACTCGTTCCGCTTCATTGGCTTCTTGGCGTGCATTGCGCTGGTGGGGCTGTGCCTGAACACGATCAACTTTGTCAAGCTCGGCATCACCTGGAGCACGCTGCTGATCCGCGTGCTCGACCTCGTGACGGTCGTCGTGCCACCCGCGCTGCCCGCGACGATGAGCATCGGCACGGCGTTTGCGATTGTGCGCCTGCGCAAACAGGGCGTGTTTTGCATCTCGCCGACGCGCGTCAACATGGGCGGCAAGGTGAACGTGGTGTGCTTTGACAAGACGGGCACGCTCACCGAGGACGGCCTCGATGTGCTCGGCACACGCACCGTCGCGCAGGACGGGCAGTTCAGCGAGCTCCACGCGACGTGTGCGGACATGACCACCACCGAGGGCGCCGACGGCGAGGCCCTCGACCTGCTGTACGCACTCGCGACGTGCCACAGCCTCAAGGTGGTGAACGGCGAAGTAATCGGCGACCCACTGGACGTCAAGATGTTTGAGTTTACGCGCTGGCACCTCGACGAGGGCGACCACCTCAACGGCGACACGGACGGCATCGATGCGGCGCCCAACGGCCCCGAGCGCCCGCCGGCGCTGGTGCAGACGATCGTGCGCCCGCCAGAGAGCGTCTCGTTCGAGGCCGCTGAGCCCGAGGCGTCCGTCGAGCTCGGCGTGATCCGCACGTTCGACTTCGTCTCCTCGCTGCGCCGCATGAGCGTCGTCGTGAAGCGGCTGGGGTCGCGGTCGATGGAGGTGTACGTCAAGGGGGCGCCCGAGGCGCTCGTGGACATCTGCGACCGGTCGACGCTGCCGGACGACTTTGACGACCTGCTCTCCTACTACACGCAGCACGGCTACCGCGTGATTGCGTGTGCGGGCAAGTCGGTCGAGGGCATGTCGTGGGTCGAGGCGCAGCGCATGCCGCGCGAGCGCGCCGAGAGCGAGCTGACCTTCCTGGGCCTGATCGTGTTCGAGAACAAGCTCAAGCCGGGCTCCGCGCCGGCGATCGCGACGCTGCGCCATGCCAACATCGGGTGCAAGATGGTCACGGGCGACAACCCGCGCACGGCGGTGAGCGTCGCGCGCGAGTGTGGCATCCTCGGGCAGTCCACCAACGTGTTCCTGGCGTCCTTCGTGCGCGGCTCGCCCGAGCAGCCCACGGACGCGCAGCTCGCGTGGACCTCGACGGATGATGAGCGCGTGCACCTCAATCCCGACACGCTCAAGCCGCGCGACTTGGACCCGCTGACGACCGAGATGGGCGAACTGCGCATGCTGGACTACGAGCTGGTTGTCACCGGCGACGTGTTCCGCTGGATGACGGACTATGCGCCGATCGACCTTGTGCGCCGCATGCTCATCAAGGGCACCATCTTTGCGCGCATGTCGCCCGACGAGAAGCACGACCTGGTCGACCGCCTGCAGGAGCTGGGGTACACCGTCGCGATGTGCGGCGACGGCGCCAATGACTGCGGTGCGCTCAAGGCGGCCGACATCGGCATCTCGCTCTCGGAGGCCGAGGCGTCTGTCGCGGCGCCCTTCACCTCGACACGGCCGGACATTTCGTGCGTGATCGAAGTGATCAAAGAGGGGCGCGCGGCGCTCGTCACCTCGTTCAGCTGCTTCAAGTACATGGCGCTGTACAGTCTGATCCAGTTCACCTCGATCACCATCCTGTACAACCTCGCGAGCAGCCTGGGCGACTTCCAGTTCCTTTACATCGACCTGTTCATCATTCTGCCCGTCGCGGTCGCCATGGCGCGCACCCTGCCGTACCCGACACTGCACGTCAAACGCCCGACGGCCAACCTCGTGTCGAAGAAGGTGCTCCTCTCCATGTTCGGCCAGGTGGTCCTCTGCTCGCTGGCACAGGTGTTCACCTTTTGGCTCACGCGCCGCCAGCCATGGTACGAGGCGCCGGCGCTCAACCCGGACGAGCTCAACGTGGTCAACGCGGAGAACTCGGCCATCTTCCTGGTGTCCTCCTTCCAGTACATTGTCGTCGCCGCCGTGTTCAGCGTCGGCCCGCCGTTCCGCTTGCCGATCTACACCAACCCGATGCTGCTGGCATCGCTCATGCTCCTCGGCCTGCTCTCCACCTACTTCCTGTTTGTCCAGTCGGGCTTCTTCTTCGACCTCCTAGGCCTCGTGCAGCTGCCCATCGCCTTCCACTGGGAGCTGTTTGCCATCGTCGTGGTCAATACGGCAGTCTGCTTCGTGTTCGAGTCGTACCTCATGACGCCGATGCTGCACCTCGTCAAGTTCCTCGTGCGCATCGCCCACCGCCGTCACCGCCACGACAAGGTGCGCAAGCACTCCCAGAAGACGTACAAGATGGTCATTTCCTCGCTCAACGATCCAGCCGAGGCCTAGTTCGCAGCCGTCACGCCATAGGGTATCTACCACCGGGTACGCATCGTCCCTCGTCTCTATGTCGCACTCACGCGCCGACGCTTGCCGCCGCCCTCGTCGGCTGCCTCCAGCCCCAGCGCCGCCTCGACTTCGCCCTGCTCACGCTCGGCCGCCACGACCTCGCTCGGCCGCGTCCCAACGCCGGCCTCACTGACACGCACATGCCGCATCGCCGCCCACTGCGACAGCTGCGCGACATGCTCTTGCAGCGTACGCGACAACTTCCATAGCCGCCCACGCGCGGGGTGCGTCTCCTCGGTATCGTCGCTCACCAGCGGGCGCAGCGGGGGGAAGAGCTGTGCGGCGCCCCACTCCTCCCCGGTGCCGTCCGCACGCGCACGCGCACGCGGCTTGTCGCTCGGCGCCTCGACGTCTAGAATCTTTTGCAGGCGCACATCTGCATGGTGCATCGTGGAAAGCGCATCGATCGCCAACTGCTTGAGCGCATGTGAGGCATCCATCAGTGCCACATTCCGCTGCTCGGCGGCCGCTAGTTGCTGCTCGACACTCAGGCTTGCGTCCGGTGCACCAGCGCTTGCGACAAACGCAGGGCTCGCGATGCGAATGTCGGGCACCAGTGCTTTCAGGTTGGAGAGACTCGCCGATGCGAGCCGGTCGCGCAGCCGGTCAGCGTTCCGGTCTGTCACCGTGCGGTGCTGCACGGCCGCAGCCTTGACATGCTGCATTTCGCGCCGCGTGCGCTGCAGCTGCTCGCGCGTCGCCTTGTGCGCACTCTGTTCTTCGCGCAAGGCACGCTGGGCGGCCGCGAGTTGCGCCTCGGTGGTATGCAGCCTGGCCTCGGTCGTGTGCGTCTTGTCGCTCGCCTGCTTCGTGGTGCGCTGCGTGCGCTGCACACTGCGCTCCAGCTCCTGGTTGCGCGCAAGCAAACGCGTCTGTACCTCGATGTCTTCGTCGCGCTCGCGCACGAGCGTGCGCAGGATCTCTAGAAGAACATTGCGGTGCTTTTCCGGGAGGCCATCAAGGCACAGTGGCGTCTTGTGGTACCCCCGCGCGACGAACAAATCGCGCAGCTCGTCGAGCGTCAGCGCGTCCCCAGCGGGCATGGCGGTCGCGATGCGACGCGCTGACCCGGTTTTACGCACATCAAGGGACTTGGGGAGCGGCAATTAACAATTTTGCCCGTATGGCGCAGTGGTTAACGCACTCCACTTGTATTGTGGACTCTGGTACATGGAGAGATCCCTCGTTCGACTCGGGGTGCGGGCATTTTTTTGGATCGGTCTTTACTGGAATTGCGCCCTTGTCGTGGACTATGCTACATGTCATTAGGGGTTCAGGTTACCATAGTCGCGCATCGAGAAGCTGGGTTAGGCGTCGGTGGCACATGCGTACCCATAATATAGGTCACTCCCGTGCGGCACTTGCCATCTGCGTGAGCACATTGCGCAGCCACGTACATCCCTGTGCCCGTATCCCACTGAGGACCCCGTTGCTGTCGTGCCCAAGTGAGCAGACTATTCCATTCTGCCGCATCCTCGTTGGCGACCCACCTGGTGGGTTGGGTGCTCGATGCACGCGGTACCTCCTCGGATGGTGGCGCCTCATTTCCTTGTACTTGCATGTCTTTGGACGGGCTTTCCGGCGGCGCTGCTGGCGCTTCGGTCGGAGTACTGCTCGGCACCTGGGCCGAGACGTGGGCGTCGTCCCTCCAGTGCACGACCGGCATACGACGTAGTGTCACGTGAGAAACACGCGCGCGGTGCGCGTCGGCGCGTGAGGCCCACCGTGTTGCATGGCGACGTGCATGCGCTGAACCGTGCCCATGGATTTTGGGCTGGACCTGTCGTCCCGCTTAGAGGACCGGATCGAGAAGGATCTCTTGTCAGACTCGGATGATCTGTCCCTACCAGGCACGGGCCGCCGTGCGTCGGTGCTCGGCCAGTCGTTCGACGACCAGTCGCAGTTTGCATCGAGTTTCCAGGAAGAGGACCGCGAACCGGCGCACTCGCATCCGCGCGAGCAGACACGTGTGCTGCCGGACACAGGCCATGACTCCCTGGCTGTTGATTTGCAGGACCTGGACGGGCGGCTCCTCGACGACTCCCACTCACTGGAGCTCTCCACCCAACACGCGCCCAACGAAGAGGACGCATCCCAGTTTTCGATGAGCGCCGACACACCAAGTCGGACGCTGGACAAAAGCTCAGACAGCCAGTTTATGCAGGAGCATGGTAATTTCTCGCTCCGTGCTGCTCAGGTGCACGCCTCCGACGAGGAGGACAGCAGCTCTGCATCGGACGACTCGGTGCTGGAGTCGCCCACGTCGCACACCGCAAGCGCCTCACCGACCGTGATCCAGAAACGGCGGGGTTCTATGTCGCGCTCCGAAGCTTCGATCGCATCGCACACGACGCCGCCTGACTCTCCGTCCGGCCATCCCGTGTTCTCTGCCGCGAAGCCCATCGAGGCACACGATAGCGGCGCACAGGGAACCGTACCAGCAGCGGACAGCCACCCTGCAGCCAGAAGAGACAGTCCGGAGCCTTTGCCGGCACCACCACCTGCCGGCGAGCCTGGGCGCTCAGCACCCAGCCCGGCGCCGGCAGCGCCTGAGCCAGAGACGCGGGCTTCGCAGTCCCCGTCTCTGCCCGCGGGGTCACTGGATGCGTCGGTGTCGGCGGACGCATCGGAGCGCCGCCGTGCGACTGCGGCGGCGGCCGCACCTGAGCCGGTCGAAGTCTCGCACCAGACACGGTCGGGGCATGGCTCCGGCGACAGCCATGGTTCGGTGTCGCTGCCATCCCATACCAATTCGTTGCACTCGGGCCATGAGGATACGCGGGAATCGGCTGGGGCAATCGACGCATCTCTTGCTTCATCCGCACGGTCGGGTTCGCGCTCCGCGCGTGCGCACGATCTTTGGCGGGACCGTCGTTCCAGCCGGTCGTTTGGCAGCGCTGCGTCTCCGACGAGCCACGGCGCGCTCGAATCTTCGGTGCAAGCGCCGACGTCGGCGAAGCGGTCGTCGACTTCACTCCGCACACTCGGCACACCCAGTATCTCCCGGGCTGGGTCACGGGGCTCGTTGCCGCTCTCACCACTGGCCCACGAGCTGTCGTCCTCTGGGTCAACGTCCCTTTCCGACATTTTGACCGTTCCCAACGTGCATGCTAACACGTCGATGCCGCAGTTCCACGAGGACACGGGCCTACTTGGCTCACACGTGGATCCGCACCGCCTGATTTTGTACCAGGACAAGCTGAATCGGCAGCTTGCGGAGGAGAACGAGGCACTCAAAATGCAGTGCGACGTCTACCTTCAGATCCTGCAGGCACATGGGCTCGTGCCTTCCGAAGAGGACGGCGGGGTCGAGACTGGGAATGACGCCTCGGCGTCACAGAGCGCATCGGTATTGCGGGATGCGTCAAGCTCGCGCGGCGCGTCGGTGTCGCACAGGCCATCCATGTCGAACGAGTCGTCGGCGCCACATGGCGCGTCGGTGTCGAAAGGTGCCCCGGCGCCAACGCCGCCGGTGCTGCAGCCCTCGCCGGCCGAAGCGCATCTCAAGCGGCGCATCCGCGACTTGGAGGCGATTGTGGATGAGCAGCATCGCCGGCTTCATAGCGCGCCGCCGGTCTCTGCTGCACCGCCACCTCCCCCTCCGCCTGTGCCTGCCGCTAACGCCGCCGAGACGGACGTCGACTGGGATGTGCTGGAGCGCACGCGGACCGCGCTGCAGGACCGCCACGAGGCGGTCTTGGAAGAGGCTGAGGACGCCCTGGCATCCGACGGCGACCTGCGCACGACCGTCGCGCAGCTGCGTGCCGCGCTGAACCAGGCGCACGGTGTGATTAATGCGATGCACGCGGCGCACGCACAGTCACCGCCGTCATTGCGTGCGTCACTGTCGAACGCGCCCAACGTCTCGGTGTCGATGGACGCCGACGAGGCGCTCGAAGAGCTCGGGCCGCTGCACACCAAGGCACGCAGGCTCACCGACGAGCTCGCCGAGGCACGGGCAGCGCTCGATGATGCGCTCGCCGATGCACGCGACGCTAACTTGCGCCGTGTGCGCCTCGAAGAGCGCCTCGTGGCGTCACAGGCCGACCTCGAAGCCGCGCAGGCGCGGCTCGACGAAAAAGCCGCGTCGCTGCACGCACTGCGGTCTGCACCAGCGTCGCCGCGCGATACTCCTGCGGTGCGCGAGGCAATGGCGCAGGTCGAGGCGGCCACCGCACAGCGGCTGCACATGGAGCAGCAGCAGCACATTCTCGAGGAGCAACTCGCGCGCATCACGCAGCAGGCCAAGGACACACAACTCGCGGCGGATCACGCGCGCGGCACACGCCACGCGCTCGAGGCACAGCTCGATGCGCACATCGAGCAGATTGAGGCGCTGCAGCACGCGCTGGCTCTGCGCACCGACGAGATTGCGCAGCTACGCGGCGAAAAAGACCATCTATGGAACGAACGGCAGTCGATCATGGACCAGGTGCACCGCTTTGAGCTGCACCTCCGCGAGGTCCGAGCGGACACGGAGCGCTACGGCGCCGAACTCGCCGCGCTTCAGCGCGAGAAACACTCGGAGCAGGACGCAGCCGCCGAGGCACACGACGCGGCGCTTGACGCCGCCGAGCGCCGCGCGCGCAGGCTGCGGAGCGAGCTGCGTGCCGTGTCGGAGCGGTGTGAGGTGCTTGTGTCGCAAAAGGCGTACGTGACCTCCTCGCTACGCGCGCACGAGTGGCTATTCCGCCAGCTGAGCACGCACCTCAAGGCGCTCGCGCCATTGCTCCGTCGCTACGGTGGTGTGCCGCCACCGCGCCGCCGGCCGACCCTGCGTGGCGCTGTGTGGGCGGTGCGTGCGGCACTGCGCCTGGGTATGTAGATTACAGACTCTCGATACGGACGAGACCCACTGCCGTGCCGCTCGCGAGCGAGAGCGCCTGGCCAGGTGCGGGTCCAAACGCCACGGCGGTGACAGCCACCGACGGATCCCACGTGTCCCACGAGGGCGGCGCATGCTTGCTTGCGTGCTGCGGCCAAACACCTTCGGGGAAGAAGGCGTGCCGCATCTTGTAGGTGCCATCGGCTTGGCGCTGCAGACGGAACAGCTTGTGCATCACGCGGCTCCCGTCTTCGGCCTTGCGCTTGCCGGCGGCAAGCAGGTTGGTCAGCTTGACCGAGCCGTCGCTTGCCCCCGTCGCCACAAACGGATGGACATCGGAGGTGGCAATCGCCTACGTCAGTCGCACACGTACCAGGATGCGGCCATGATGGAAACCGAGCGCATGATGCTGCCCTGCATCGTGCGTACGGAGCGACACGCTTCCAAAGTGGCTGTCGCCAAAATCGACGACCCACAAGCCGCCGTACGGTGCCCATGCGGCAGCGTACCGTGGCTCGCGCGTGTGTGCCAGTCTGTACGGCGAAAACATCGCCGCCGTGTCCGACACCACTTCGGTGCCATCCAGGCCGACGGACAAGAGCGTCGTGGGCTGCGCCTGTACGTCAGGCACACCGTCTGTATTGACGGGCGGCAGACGTTGCCAGCTCACCGCCGTCACCAGCGTGTCGTGCACCGGCGCCTGCGCCAGCACTTCGCGCGCGACTGTATCGACCACCACGATATCACCTAGGTTAGTGACACTATCACGCACCGCTTGTACACCCAATAGCCAGTTGGTTGCCGCACCAGGCGAGGCTATACGCTGGAGAGCCCGGTATATGCATACACAGCGCTTCGTCGGCCTCGACATGGCTCGGCGCAGGCACCTCGGGCACCCTGAGCACACGCACAGACCCATCCGAATAGGTCGCTGCAAGCGCCCCGCTTGTGTGCCATGCGAGTCGGCACGGTGTACCGCCTACACATGATATTGTCATGAACAGTGTAGGATCTGTGCTCGCATGCATTTCCCACACCTGGATGGCGCCGCCCGGAAGCACTGCGTCGTACGTCGATCGAGCGTCGCGCTCAGCGGCGGCAGCAACGGCAAGCCAGGGACGGTGTGGCGCCCACTTGACATCGTAGACATGTCCTGCCGCATCCAGTAGATGCATGGGGCGTTGCGGGATGCGCGGATTCGCTGCGTCAGACCCTCACCTACCAAGTGTGACACCGGTGAGCGGCGCCAGTGAAACACGCTCCGACTCGACATCAAGAGAAATGGGCGCGTGCGTACTTGAAGATAGAGGTAAACAGCGTACAGCGTCATACTTTTCCTGTGAAGCGGGTGCCTGCGATGGACTCCACGCAACATCTGCGAGCTTCGACGGTGCGGGGTATACCCAATTTGCGGCCTCGACGATCACGCTGCTAATTTCCGCGGACCGACCCGTGCCATCAGGAATGCCGCGGGGTGTGAGCGCGTGTAGCTTGAGCAGCGACGCAAGGTCCCCGCCAACCCGATTGCGGCCCCGCACCCGCCTCGACGGAGCATCGGGCTCCTCGCTTCGTTCGCGCTTGATGCGCGGCATGTTGTGGAGGCACGAGCCACGCGTGCGTTCGCGCGAGCGCGTCTTACTCTACCATACTATATTACGCAATTTAATAGACTAAGGCGACGTCGAGGCGGCGCGGCCCAAAATCGCGCGTGTAGATCTGGTAGTGTGCCTGCTGCTCAGGCGTGAGCGCATCCCATTTCCTGCGCTTGTGCCGGTTCCGCAACACGAAATAGGCGCGTGTTACAATGCACTGCACAATCGAGAACCCGGAAATGACGGCCAGCGCCGTGTTGCCTTTCTGGTAATAGGGCTGGTCCTCGTTTGTGTAGACGAAAGTGGCACAAATGGACCCAACCTGCACAATCATGTTCAAAAAGCACAGCGAAATTGTACGCGTTTCCACCGACTGGGCGTTTTGCGAGACCCAGCCGACCATGAAGGGAAGGGGATAGGGATAGCCCGCAATAAGGCTATACAGGACAAAGCGAACCCAGTTCCAGTAATTGCTGCTCAGCGTCATGGGAATTGTAACGATAGCAATAAGACATGGGAGCATCCATACGTTGGTGATCATCGTCGTAAGGCTCTTTTCGCGGAGCCGATTGGCCAGTTGCGACATCCATAGCGCGTTTATCATAAACAGCACCATACTCGGCACAGTCAGCAAGTTGCTCAGCAGCGTCGAGAAACCCATTTGACTAAGAATAAAAGATAAGTACGTCTTGGGAGGCTGGTCAGGGATCATGGACGTGAACGCCAAAAAGTATATGGGGTACGCATCATAGTCTTTCAAACATTTCCAAAGACCTTGCCAGGTGACCGACTGGCGATTGTTCATATCACCTTTGGTCGGGTCATCGCGAAGTAGTCGGTTCACCAGTATTTTTTGCTCACGTTCTGTAAGCCATGGTTTGCGAATCAAGGTAGTACTTGTCTGGGTGATGGTAGCTGGCATCAGCAAAAATGCCAGGATACCAATAAATCCGCTAATCACGGCATCAAAGGCAAAGAGATAGCGCCATCCTGCCACCCCATGCCAGCCATTTAGTTTCATGAAGCCCACGGACAAAAAAGAGCCGATGACCTGCGAAGCACCAAGCACCGTATAAAACCAGCTCATACGAATGTTGAGCTCCTTGGACGTATAGAAATAGGTGAGGTAGAGGCCGATATCGGGCACAAATCCACCTTGGCACATTCCAAGCAGTACACGAGTGATGAAAAATCCTGCCTTGTTGGATATGGCGCTTTGTGCAGCACACACAACGGACCAGCCGATAATCAATGTGGGGACCCAAATTTCGGGGCCTAAACGCTTGGAAATCAAACCAGAAGGCAGCTCCATGCACAAGAAGGACACGTACGTGGCAATCAAGCCATGATTAATATCGTTTTGCGTGAGACCCACGTCGTTGAAGAAGTTGCCAAAGTGCTTTTCACTTTTACTTGCAAGTGCACGGCTGAGATTTTGACGGACTAAATCCAGAGCAAAGAACATGACCCAAACCAACGCCATGACCCGCAAATCCAGTTTCTGAACAACGCTCGACTCTTCCTCCTTCGTCCAGGTGAAAGCTGGATCAAATTGATGACGTCCCTCGTATTCTGCCTTCTCATATACGCTCATCCAGTGCTCTGCGAGAAGTTCATCTTGGAAAAGGTGATTCTCGCTAAGCTCAGCAGAAACTGCTTTGGTATCCTTTTTATCAATGCTGGAGATATAGCTGGAGCGACTGTCCTCACTCCAAGACTCAACTGTTCCATCTTTTGCACTGGAATCTGAAGTGCGGCGTTCCATCGCAGAATACGTCCCTGATTGAGTTGGAGTGGTGAGAATTCGGGGGGGTTCGGTGGAATGTCTTGAACCTCTCTGCCTTTCATAGTATAAAACGTTTATCTATTGTGTCTCTGTCCTTTCACTCTGGAATGGTGTCATGTATCTCCATGTTAGGTGCTTCAGAATATGCTTTCTGCAAGTAGCACTAAATGTGAAGGACGCTTTCTTTTTCAGCAACACGTATTGGCCAGGCAAGCCTAAGGCTACTTTTTGGGTGGCACGTGCGAGTTGGCGTGCTTTCGCGCGATCGAACCCATGGCGAAGCACTTGCTCTCCAGCAGCTCAAATATGCAGAGGTCCAATCCGAGCAAGTCTTAGGGGTAACCAGAAAGTTAAAAACAAGCTATTCTAACATAGAAAAGGTAGGTGCAATTCTGGTGCATGGATGCGGGCGCGATCGATATTGACTAAATAGTTCAAAAGCGTGTAGCAAGTTGCAAGAGGTCCACAATTCCCAGAATTGCTGCTGTACCTGCAGCAATCGTGCGTAGCCAGTGTGCAACTCCCCATTTTTTCAAACTCGCAAGGGCTTCATTGTCGCTGGGGAACTTGCCTTTCTCTAGGTATGACTTGAGCTTGTGTACATAGGGGAAGACAAACGCCAGCGTGAGGGGGAGAATGGAAAACATGGATACGCCGGCGACAATAGGCAGAGTTTTATCCACAGAGGTAGTAATGGCTGCTGCACCGTATGCAGCAGCAGAGAGTAGGCCAAAAGGCACCCAACGCTTTGTCACCAGGTCGTACAAGTCGCTCCAAAGCTCCACACGTTCCTTCGCACCAAGTTGCTTGTGACGCAAGATCATAGGAAGCGTGACCGTCGAGATGGAGAGCGTCATTCCAAAAAAGGCCGCGCTACCAAAAATGCCGACACCCCTGAGTGCAAAGTCTAGATACATGGTGGTAGTAAGGACAGACTATGGATGAGGTAAGCATGCGGTCAAGCCAACCACAAAGCGGAACCTACGACGAGGCCCAGCGCCCAAGCCGACAGGGCACGCTGCGAGAGTGCACCATTGTTCTCACTCTTCTGAGATGCTTCATTATCCTGGTTTGCCTGACGCTCCGAGCTTCCCGAAGCCGAGGCGCTTGACGATGAGCTAGAGACAGCATCAGACGACGAAGCGCCCGCACTCGAAGAGGAGCCAGTGTCACCACTGGACGACGATGCGCCTGCACTCGAAGAAGCAGAGCTCTTTTTGCTGGGGCCGAAGCCGCCATCTTGCTGATCAAATGCAACTGGCTTATATTGGGCATTTGCGTCAACCTTGATGTCTGTACCGCTGGGAAGCGACTGGTAATTAAACTGGCCTGCAGCGTAGTCCGAAAAGGAAGGGTAAGTGACGTTTTCCAAGTAGGGCTTCTGGACGCCGGTACAGACACTCACGGGTGCGACATTCTTGTATGCCTTCTTGATTTCAGGGAACATCTTGATAAACTCATTAATAGTGTGCATCGAAATTTCGTGCGAGAGCACCACAGGCGACTCAGAGCCAGCCTTGCTGATAATCTTGCGGTAGTTCTGGTCAATGGCCTGGGTCGGCTGAGAGCCAGAAGGCTGAATATTCCAGTCATCTGTGTCTTCCTTCCAGAGAATGGTACGCATGCCCAGTGCTGTCGCAATGTAGCGTACACGATCATCAACGTCGCCTTGAGGAGGTCGCCAGCAAAGCGGCGTCACGCCCATAACCTTTTTGATAACCTTGCCCGAGTAGTACAGCTCAGCAAAGACCTGCTCATTGGTCAGCGTGGTCATGAGCTTGTGGGACCACGAATGATGACAGACATCATGGCCGTCTACCAGCGCACGCTGCGCTTGATAGGGGTTGTTGAGTACATACGAACCGATGTAAAACATCGTTGCACGAACATTTTCCTTCTTCAAAAAGTCGTACAGCTTGTTATGGGCACAGTAGGGACCGTCGTCAAAAGTGAGGCCCCATGTGTCCTGTTCTTTGCACTCGGTCAAGTCGCGAACGACATTGGGATGCTTCGGCTTGTGGCATCCCGACATAGACCACCAGCAGTCAGGGTCCGATTCGGGATAGTCATTGTCACCGAATCCGCTGTGGTCTTCTGTGCCTTTCCTGACAGCAATGTCGGGGATATTGTCCTTGATTTCGTTATACAGCGCCCGCGCTTCTTGATCGTTGTCTAGGATATGGGCGATTTTGTTAGGGCGAGGGAACTCATTGTCCTGAATCATCTTAGTGACTGTATCGTCTCCATAGGAGGCACATTGTTCCTTAATGCTGGTAATCTTTGCAAACTCTTCCGCATTGGCTGCACCTGCCCGACGCTCGTGCGCGTGGTGCGGCGCAACACGGATCACTGAGGCCGACGCACCAGCCAGGAAAAGGAGTGCGCTAAGTTTAGGAGCCAGCATTGTTCAAGGATCCAACCCTTCAGGGTTTATGGCGCTTTTATACAGTCGTCACTAAGGCGAGCGCAACACTGCATTCCTGCGCGAATGCATGGTGGGAGTTCAGTATGTGCGTTAAGCGCTTGGCACAGGGAAGTAAGCACACGATTGAGTATATATGATTGGCTCTATCTTCAATGCTAGGCACACAAAACTGTAGTCATATGCATGGGAGTACGGGGCAGCGGCAGGTTCATGCGGGTTCAAGCTTATGATGGCTTGGCATGCATGTCGTTGCAAATCTCTATCAGGTTTTCCTCGGAATAATCATAACCGCTGCGTGCCATAGTTCGGATAGGTTATCCTTCCAATCATCAACTGCAAAGCTAACAAAAATTTGTGGAGGGCGGAGTTCAAGCACGAAATAAATCCGACGGCGTGCTCGTAGAGATTATCGGCAGTGTCTCGTGGACTTGGTGTAAAAAGAACACAAACGTACCCAATCACTTGATGAAATATGGGGAGCAGGTCGCTTAAGATAGGTCTTGGCGCTATCACAAATCCCATTTAATTGCGAATCAACTATCGCTGGGGTCAGTTGAAGCAAGACTACGCTAGTTGTAACTCCGAGCAAATCCATGACGCACGGGCTTTTGGACGAAGTATACAGTATAAGTACTGCCAGTGGTTCAGAGATGTTTTCGACGGGCATCTATACCTTTACCGTTGCATAAGGTCGCAATGTCCGAAGAAACTGTGGTTGTGCCTCAAAACCATCCCCCACTTTCAGAGCACGCGCATGGTCGTTTTCATGAAAAGGACGAGGGTATCTTTCCTGAGCATATCGGCCGTGAAGAGCTGATCGATGAGGATCTTGAAGAAGCCAGAGATCACATCCCACCTGGTGAGAAAGATGACCCTTTTTTGGTTGTCTTCAAGGAAGGTGACCCCGAAAACCCTCGGAACTTTTCCAAAACGGAAAAATGGTTTATTACTACCTTCACTGCATTTCTTTGCTTCTGTGTTGCGGTGGGCTCTTCCATGCCCACGGGCAACCTGGAGGGGGCAGCAGAGGCATTGAATGTCTCTATCGAGGTGATCAACATCAGCATCACCTTGTTCGTCGTCGGTTTTGGCTTTGGGCCTATGTTCTTCGCTCCTTTGAGTGAGGTCTACGGTCGCTGGATTATCTACGTGATTTCTGGCTTCTTTTACTTTATTTTCACGCTGCCATGCGCGCTGGCCCCCAATATTGGTACACTGTTGGTGTGCCGTCAGATTGCCGGCCTTGCTGCGAGTGTGCCTATGACAAACGTGGGTGGTACAATCAGTGACATCTGGACGCCTGCGGAGAAGGGCATTCCCATGGCGCTTTTTTCCTCCGTGCTTTTCATTGGTCCTGCTGCAGGCCCTTTGGTTGGTGGTGCCATTACTTCGGCCACCAACGCTGTGGACGGCTGGCGTTACATTTACTGGACCCTTTTTGCTTTTGTCGGTCTCGTGTGGATTGCTACTGTCTTTACCAAGGAGACTCTGGGCTCGGTCATTCTGCTGCGCCGTGCTAAGAAGTTGCGCAAGGAAACTGGTGATAACCGCTACAAGACGGTCCAGGAAATGAACCCATTGAGCATGCGTACCGTTTTGACGGTGTCGCTTTTGCGTCCATTTGAACTCCTCATCAGGGAACCAATCTTGATTTCCTTCTCGCTATACCTTTGCCTGATTTACTCTCTCCTCTACCTGATGTTCTTTGCGTACCCTATTATCTTCCTGGAAGGGCACGGCTTCAATGAGTTTCAAACTGGGTTGTGCTTCATTTCCATCATCATTGGCATTGTCCTGGCATTGGCTTTAATTATTTTTGTCATGGAGCCTTATACGCAACGTCGTATCCAGAGGCGTGGTCACCAAGTGCCGGAAGATCGCCTGCCTCTCATGTTCATTGGCTGTATTCTCCTTCCTATCTCCCTGTTTATCCTTGCTTGGACCTCGATGCCGAGTGTCCATTGGGCTGGCCCTCTTGTTGGCGGCATTCCAACTGGGGCAAGTTTTGTGATGGTTTACATTGCGGCCAACTCCTATTTGGTTGACTGCTACCCGAAGGTTGCGGCATCTGCTCTTGCAGCAAAGACTCTTCTCCGGTCACTTTGCGGTGCTGCTGTTCCTCTGTTCGTCAATCAGATGTTCCACAAAATGCACAACCAGTGGGCATTCACTCTGCTTGCTCTGGTTTCTGTCGCTATGGGACCGATTCCTTTCTTCTTCTACTATAAAGGCCCCGTCATGCGTGCCAAGTCGAAGTACGGAACTGGAGATGACGAATAACGTGTGGAAAAAAATCTAGGGTTTTTTTAGTGTAATTGTAATTCTTAAGCATATTCGATTTAGGTGAATATCTGAGCATGCCTGTTAGCATGCCTGTTCAAGAGAAAGGTATAGTTGGGTTCATTGAAGACAGCCTTATTCTGATTGTAATTTAAATGACACTATAGATGGAAACGTTTATGCTTTATTCATTTTATCTAGGTATACTTGCCCCACCTTGGAAGCAACACCCCCCCCCCCCCCCCCCCCTCAGATTCATCAGAGATGCAAATCAGAATGATTCAAGGCAAAAGACCCCAGGAAACCACCATGTTCCTAAGAAGTGCTAATGAATAGAACTTGGTGGCTTATTGTAAGTAAGACTGTTAAGCTGTTTCAGTCTCAAAAATGTTTCCGGATATTATTTTTCGTGCAAGTGACTTGTGATAGGCTGATTTATTAAAGTTTGGCTTTCTAGGACCATGGCACAATTGCGGTCAGAGATTTGTGCGACTGGGTACGGCCTGGTACACTTACACGGAGATATCACGGATTTGCAATGGAAGCGATCTTAAACTGCGGTACATGCGAGAGCCCATGTTGTCCAATTAGCAGCCCGTATTGAACGTATGATCGAGACCCATGTGTGGAGGTTCTTCGTTTTTACCAAATCATGCAAGAGGTAAGGGTCCTTGCAGATGCCAGGGGATCGCCTGGCCACTCTTAGCCACTGTAATTATTCGTGACGTCCTGGTCAGGGTCTCGATTTTCCGAAAGGATGAGACCGCGTACGTCGCCCGACAGATGAACCCAATAGTGAAAAATGCGGCGGAAGCTCATTGATCTCCTCGTCTTGTACGTCCCTATCCTGAGACGACCGCCATGAAGCCATTTGGACTTGTCAGTCTCTTTATTCTGGCGGCGCTGCCCGCCTATGCGCATATCGGTCGTGCACTCCAGGTGCCCAGCGCGAGCGACCTTGCTAGTGACTTTCCGGTGAGTAGTCGCCGTCATCATCTGCGTGCACGCGCAAGCCCTAAGAATGCTGCAGACATGGCCAAGATCCAAGACCCTTCGCAGGAGTGCCAAGAATACGGCTATTCTGCAAGCCAGGCACTGTCAAAGAAATACCCTGGTTACCATATTGCGTCGCTTGTCGACGGTGATGACCAAGCGCAGCAGGTTTGGAGCGAGGTTCAACAGTCTGGTATTATCCCTAGCGACATTCAGCCTCGCGGAGCAACCAAGGGCCACTATGGTATTTCCGATCAAAGCTCCGACTCGTACAACAACGATAAAGACCCGGACTGCTGGTGGACCGCCACGGGCTGCACTTCGCCCAAGCACCCCAACATTGGTGACGATCTGACGTCGTGCCCCGAGCCAAATACATGGGGTCTTACGTTTGATGATGGTCCAAACTGCTCGCACAATGCTTTTTACGACTACCTGTCAAAGAACAATCTGAAGGCCACCATGTTCTTTATTGGAGTCAATGTACTTGACCTTCCCTTCCAAGCGCAACGTGCACTTGCGGATGGTCATGACATTTGCCTGCACACCTGGTCGCACCGCTACATGACGACGCTTTCGAACGAGCAGGTCTTTTCCGAGTTGTATTACACCATGCGCATCATCAAGGACGTTGTCGGTGTGACTCCCCGGTGCTGGCGTCCGCCCTACGGTGATGTTGATGACCGTGTGCGTGCGATTGCTGCAGGACTTGGCCTTCGCACAATTATCTGGAGCCACGACACGGATGACTGGAACATTGTCCCGGATGGAACGGAGGCGACGTCGAAGATTGATTCAAACTACCAGAAGATCATTGACAAGCAAACCCAGAACAAGTTGGATGGCAAAGGCGTTAATGTGCTAACGCACGAACTGACTGAAAACACCATGGGAGAGTTCCAAAAAGAGTTCCCCAAGATCAAGGAGGCGTTCACGAATGTTGTTCCTCTTACGGCCTGCTTTAATGTTACGCAGCCCTACGCCGAAAACCAGTACAAATACCCAATTTTCGCTGACTTCATTAAAGGAAACGTTAATCCTCAAGGGCTCCCCAGTCTCGACCAGATGCCTCAGATCAATGTTTCCTCGAAGATTGATGTTACTCCTGAGAAGCAGCAAACAAGTGCAGGTGGATTCTCTTCCGCATCCAAATCAGTGGATGAAACAACAGAGTCCGATGATGCTGATACATCCTCGTCGAAGTCGGGCAATGGCTCTGCATCTCAGAGCTCTTCGGATTCGTCGACCGAAGGTTCCTCTAAGGACGGGGGGTCGAATTCCTCAGCGGCAGCCGTCTCTCTCTGCATGAGTGGCCTGCTCGTCCCTATTTTGCTCTCGTTCGCTATGCTTTAAGTGCCTGTCTTTGAAAATGACTGTCCAATGCTATACTAGCTTATATTAAACGAATGAGAAAGTGAATTCTCGAATCCTGAATGTTTCGCACGTTTTCAAATGCTCGATATATCCGCGGGGCTCAACTACTCTCTTATGAATATCATATCAAATATCATTACGGTACCAACAATTGTTTTGTGCACATTCGTGAAGATCGTACCTGTTTTCCCGTGGGGTTGCACAAACGAAAGTTTCAGAGCCGTAGACAAATGGCCGCGCTCCGGACGATATAGTACCCCACTGGATCTCTGTTGAATGCCCGTGCGCATCTTATATAAGCGCCGCGATGGGATTCGCAAGGAGCACACCATCGCTCCTTCTCCTCAATGAGCCACTCGGGAAAGCGGCGCGTAGCGATCATCGGTGCTGGTAGCGCAGGTCTTGCGCTGCTAAAGCAGCTTCTCTCTCTGGAAGATGACCGTATGTCCCGGTGTGATTGACGACAGCATTCGAAGTTGTTGTCTACGAGCGGCGCGGCGATGTAGGAGGGCTCTGGAACTTCGACGAGAACCCCGGCGAGTGTGTTATATCGAATACTTCAAAAGATTCGGTGAATCTCGACTATTCGCATGTGCAGCATGCATCGTATGCCACCAATGCACCGGGAGAAGAGTTTGAAAAGAGCGCCATGTATGAGGGTCTTCGGTACGTAAGAAACCTTATGCAGAACCAACATTCCTTCGGTACGGCTAATGATCTCACCACGAGGATTTGATGACCTATCGCGACTTTCCTTTTCCTGACGGGACGCCGTTGTTTCCTACGCGAGCTGAAGTGCTAGCCTACTTGAACCGCTATGCTGACTCGATGGATGCACGGACCTTCACGCGTTTTCGAACCAACGTGGACTCGGTCCGGCGCATCTCATCTTCTGGTCCTGGAGAGTCCAAATGGCTGGTCAGATCGCATTGCGTTAATGATCCGGGCTCAGCAAATGAAGACGTCTTCGATTTTGTCGGTATTGCGAGTGGCTGGGCTAGAGTCCCGCATGTACCAATGGTTAAAGGAATGGACCATTTCCGTGGAACGCAACTTCACAGTGCCTGGTACAGATCGCCCGTTGTATTCCGAGGCAAGCGCGTTATTATTGTCGGGAATTTCTCGTCAGGTGCTGACATTGCGCGCGAACTGTGTGGTGGGTCTGTACGTTCATTCGAAGGACACGAGGAGTGGAATCGACAAGCCAATGCGACTCCGTCAGAAACCGGAACAGTTGTGTATCACTCCTATCGGGACCCAACGAAACCACCTGCACTGGATTATTATCCGCTCGACAATGACAGTCCAGATTGGTGCAAGCGCATTAATGTGGTTGCTTCTATCGATCATGTTAATCCTGATGGTACATTCACACTGGCGGATGGCAAAGTTATTGATGTGGATGTCGTTGTCTGGGCAACTGGGTTTTGGCGATCACTTCCCTTCATTGATTCGAGTGCATCACCGTTTAAAGAGTACCCTCTGGTACCACGAGTCGGCGATGAACTTCAGCAAAACGAGCATTGTCCTCCCATACGTGTAGTCGGGAACGAAATGATGCGCGGCGCTTCCTGTTTGACCAACCTGGACGATTGGCAAATTTTTTATGAGCCTGACAAGACACTCGCACTGCTTGGCGTTCCAGTGAACGTAATTCCTTTCCCATTAACCAACGTGCAAGCCAAAGTCATTGCAACGTTCTGGGCAGGTCGCATGAAAGAATTACCCCGGCTTACAAAGCTTCGTATGACGCGCGACCCCCAAAAATGGATGGATAAGGTAAATGACAATCTAGCTACCACGACTGCCGGTATAAAGCCCACTTCGCATGACTTTGAGTCACCGGCAGAAGAAGCCTACTTAGGTAAGTGTTGCACTGATCAAGACGCGCTCGTTTCGCATTTGCCTGGTGAAGAAGGGAAATCACGCGCACCATGGGACACGAACGAGGAGGCACGTGGTACCGAGGGCTTCGCGAAATTGTCTCTATGGCGACTGAATCGTCTCCATAACCGTGTCCAGCTCCGTCGCCAACACCTTCATTATTAACACGATGGTGCAATTTTGTAGTCGAAAAGCACCTAGCCATGATGCAACTGCTGTGGAGGTATTGTGTTATTTTCGCATTAAAGCTCGTCATGTTCTCCATATCGGTCGCGTGCGCAGATCTAATGCAAACCTAAAATGCCTCCGGGGAACAGAATGCGGAGCATTCTAGGATCCGGCTTCCAAAACTCTTCAGAGTCACTCCCATGAACGATAAAGGCGACCTTTACAATATAAGCAGTGTCGATGAATGCTCTCTGCAAGAAAAGAATGATCTCAAATATCCCGCATTTGTTCAGCAAGTTCGGTCTTTCGTTGTGGAGAAAAACCTTGAACAGTACAGCGATGTGATTGTTAGGGGAGCTACACTTGCCGAATATGGAGATAATGCACTTGATATGGCGGGCGTCACAGACGAGGAACGGATGGTTCTACTTTATGAGCGCGATCATCGATGGTCTCATCCTTGGGCCATGTATTCTCTCGCGGTATTGAACAGCATATCGGCCGCTGTGCAGTATGTCTCATCAAATAACTCACAACAGAGGAATGGATGAATCAGTGATTAATGGAGCGCTCCTTTTCTGTAAGAGAAGTCCCTAATACAGTCCCCCAACAATTTGGAATTGGAGATGCAAATTCTGAGTACGATTCCTGGATTCAGGGCATCGTTGCATCAGGTAGGTGATTAAGGCTCACCAAGTTCCGTATTTTGCATGTGCTATCCCTGGATGCTGGTTAACCCCGATTTTCAACAAATACCTTGGACGAAGAGGGACCATATTTGTGACAGCATTCATCTCCGGCGCATCGTGCATTTGGCAGGCAGTCACCGACAGTTGGCGGCATCTTTTAGTTGCACGACTTGTTATGGGACTTGGAATTGGTCCTAAATCAGCCACAACACCGATTTATACTGCTGAATGTGCACCTCGTCGCATTCGAGGCGCACTGGTTATGCAGTGGCAGGTATGGACCGCATTCGGTTTCGTCCTAGGGTACCTTGCGGATATTGCATTCTATTATGTCCCAGATCGCTCAGGCATTCATGGACTAAACTGGCGCTTGATGCTGGGCGTGGCATGCGTGCCAGCCATTGTTGTCATGGCCCAAGTATATTTCTGTCCCGAGTCGCCGCGATGGTTAATGAAACGGGACAATTATATCGGTGCGATGCATTCATTTCTTCGACTTCGGACGTCACCCATACAAGCAGCACGCGACTTGTATCGAGCTCATACATTGCTCGAGAGAGAAAAGCATGAAGAGGATGTATTGGCACATGAATCGATCCTCAAAACATTTTTTACTCGCAGAAATCGACGTGCATTTATCGCAACAACAATTTTGATGTTAGGACAGCCCTTTTGTGGTGTGAACGCAATTGCCTTTTTCTCGGGGACGATTTTAAGTGAAGCTGGGCTGTCGGATATTGCAGCGCTCCTTGGCAGTTTTGGTTATGGCTTCTTGTGCTTTGCTTCTTCGATTCCGGCTTGGTTTACCATGGATACGTTTGGTCGGCGAAGTCTTCTTCTATTGACTATTCCCTTTTTGATTGCATTTCTGCTCCTCTCTGGCTTTGCCTTCTTTATCTCAGAGGTACATCAAGACACGCGCGTCGGTGTGGTGCTTCTGGGTATATACCTATTTGCCTGTTTCTATGGACCTGGAATGGGTCCTGTCCCATTCACGTATACTTCTGAAGCATTCCCAATTGCTATCCGAGAAATTGGTATGGCAAGCGGCACTGCTGTGCTATGGTTTTTCAACGGGCTACTTGCGTTAATTTGGTTCCGAATGCGTCTTGCATTCACGACAACAGGAGCATTTGGCTTCTATGCTGGATTATGTGCTCTATTGTGGATTCTTATTTTTTTCGTGGTTCCTGAAACGAAAGGCCGAACGCTTGAGGAGCTCGATGATGTTTTTGGAGAATCATCGATCAACTTCGCTACGCGGCAAGTTCGAAACGCTGTACGAATGTACAGGGGTCATCGGCAACGTGTGTCCTCTGCGCTAGTATAAATTCATGGTCTTGAGCGCAGGGTCTTGGCATAGCTTATCGAATGACTATAGGATGCTGGCGGTCAGCGAATTCTCGCGTCGCGTCAGCTGCCGGCCCCCCTCGAGAACTGTTTATCTACCGATGAAAGATCGGGGCGTCTAGTGCGCCAATAAGACTGCGCAAGATTGTGACCAAAATAATCGAATTTCATTGGTCAATCAGACGCATTCAACTTATCTAAGTGATTAAATACTTTTTGCGTCGACTCGCGCAGTCCTCGAAATCTGGTGCTGTCTTCAAGATAACGTGTCGCCGCTTCCTCTCGCTTGCTGCTTCCATCAAGTCAGGAGCCGGCTTAAAACATGCTAGAAAAAGTTGAAGAAGCCATCGCGCGCTTTGATGCGTGTATGGCTCGGACATGGTTTGGCAGATACTTCCGCTTAGAAGGATGTGGACACCCACTGGAGCGCAAAGGGGCCCGTTTTTCGGTGGAGCTGCGTGCAGGATGTGTGACCTTTGCCGCTATGGCATACATCATCTCTGTTAATGCTACGATTTTGACAAAATCTGGTGGCCCTTGTGAATGCACCGTCTCAGCCAACCAGTGCGATACCAATCCGGAATACCAGCTGTGCTTGAATCGCTTGCACCGTGGCTATATTGTTGCAACAGCTGCTGCTGCGTGTCTTTCATCTGCGCTGATGGGCTTGATGGCTAATATGCCGCTGGGTCTAGCCCCAGGTTTGGGTGCCAATGCGTATTTCGCATTTACGGTCGTCGGATCTGGTATGGTTTCGTATGGTGATGCGCTTGCGGTCATTTGGCTCGAAGGCTGGATTTTCCTTGCACTTTCACTCTTTGGTGTGCGTCAGTGGCTTGCTCGGGTATTGCCAAATTCCCTCAAACTCTCGACCGGTGCCGGTATTGGATTATATTTGGCATTCATCGGTCTCGGTTCAAGTGGATTGAACATCATCGGTCCTGACTTGGAAAATATCGTTGGCTTTGCTGGTTGTCTATCACAATATCAGGATGAAAACGGCATTTGTCAAAGTCATGTTCTGCAAGACCATCGCGTCTGGGTGGGTATATTCCTGGGTGGTGTGTTCACCGCATTCATGTTGATGTACCGTGTCCGTGGCGCATTTATTATCGGCATCATTGTGGTTTCGGTCTCTTCATGGCCGCGTGGATCGAGTGTGACGCAATTTCCTCACACTCCTGATGGAAACGACAATTGGGACTTCTTCAAGAAAGTCGCCACCTGGCACAACATCGACCCCGTTGGACCACACAATATCAACTGGCAAGGGTACAACACTGGCAAGGCCTGGCTGGCGCTTATCTCTTTCCTCTACATTGACCTTCTCGACACCACCGGTACATTGTACGCAATGGCGATGCAGGCCGGCCTAATGGACGAGCGCACTGGTGACTTTGAGGGAAGCTCGACCGCATACATTGCTGACGCGCTGTCGATCTCGTGCGGCAGTCTCCTTGGATGCTCTCCGTGTACGGCGTTCATCGAGAGTGTGTCAGGTATTGTGGAAGGTGGTCGCACTGGTATTACGGCGTGTGTGATTTCCTTCTGGTTCTTCATGTCGCTCTTCTTTGCTCCCATTTTCTCTTCACTGCCTTCGTGGGCCACTGGCTCGGTGCTTGTGATTGTTGGCTCGATGATGATGCACAGTGTGACGGAGATCAACTGGACCTACCTGGGCGATGCTCTGCCTGCCTTCCTGACGATTATTGGTATTCCATTCTTCTTCAACATTGCCTATGGTCTCATTGCAGGCATTCTCTCGTACGTGATTCTGAATGTGATCCCGTGGATGGTCCTCAAAGCCACCAAGGGCCGCCTGAAGCCCGCAGGGTGGGACACCGAGCGTGAGCCTTGGGGCTCGGCGCCGAGTCGCCTCGTTATGTCCGAGCTGCAGAACCGCAACCTGAACAAGTTCCAGAAGTTTGCCGTGGAGAGCGCCATCTTCCCCCCATGGCTTAAAAAGCTGGTTCTTGGCAACAAGCGTTTCTGGGAGCTAACTGACGAGGAAATCGAAGACTATCTTGAAGGCCGTCGCGAGACGGCGCGTCGTGCCGAGCTGCGCGAAGCCAAGCGCGCCGAGGAGCGTGATGCTCGGCGGCGCCAGCTCCAGCCGGTCGACGAAGAGATCCCGCCCATGTTTGAACCGAGCGAGAAGAAATTGGAGTTGTAACTGTATACTAGCGCAGCCTACGCACATAGCGTCCAGGGTTCATAAGAGTCACGTGGTTGTTCCAGAAGTCGATGCCCCGGGGCGTTTCGGCGGCTTGGCGTGCTCGGAATTGGCTGCTACCCCACCTCCGCACTGCGATGACTGACGCAACGCAGCACGGCGACTTCCGGCGCCTAGCGCGGGAGAGTCTTGGCTATGCCCCCGATATGGTGGTCGAAAAGTGGCGGAGTCAGGTGTCTGGCCTGACGGTGCTGTGGGCCAACTTTGAGAGCCCACTGCTGAATGCTTATATTACCGTGGCAACCGAAATCTTCAACGATAGCGGTGTGCCCCACACGCTCGAGCACCTCGTCTTCTTGGGCAGCGATCAGTACCCATACAAGGGTGTGCTGGATTCGCTGGCGAACCGTGCGTTTGCGCAAGGCACCAATGCATGGACTGCCAACGACCACACGGCGTACACGTTGACCACCGCCGGCTCGGATGGGTTCCTGCGTATGCTGCCAGTGTACTGCGACCATGTGTTCTACCCCACGCTGACGAGCGACGGGTTTGTCACCGAGGTGTACCACGTGAACGGCAAGTGCGAGGATGCGGGCGTGGTGTACTCCGAGATGCAAGGGCGCGAGAATAGCTCGGCGGATTTGATCGAGCTGAAGACGCAGCGCATGCTGTATCCCCCCACGAGTGGCTACCGGAGTGAGACGGGCGGGCTGATGTCGGCGCTGCGTGTGCTGACCATTGACGAGATCCGCAAGTACCACGCGCAGTACTACGTGCCGCACAACACGGCGCTGGTGCTGTGTGGCCCGCTGGACCGCGCCAAGCTGTTTTCTACGCTCGCTGAGATCGATGCGCGCCTCGTCGCGAAGCAGTCGGCGCATGGCGAGCTCGGCCCAGCCGGATGGAAGCGGCCATTCATGGAGACGCCAAGTTCGGTGCCGCCTGTGATTAACGGCGCGCAGCTGCAGCAGCCGGGTGTGGATGATGCCGAGGTTCCGGCGCGCGGTACGCTGAGTGAAGAGCGGCGATACGTCGCGATCGAGTTCCCTGAGCGCGACGAGTCGGTGGGCGATGTGCAGGTCTCGTTTGTGGGCCCCACGCTGGATGAGCATCTGAAGCTGCAAGCGCTCGATGTGCTTGGCACGTACCTGAGCGACTCAGCGGTCAGTCCGCTGCAGCAGGCGTTTGTCGAGCGCGACCACCCGCTGTGTACGGACATCTACATTACGAACAACGAGCGTGCGGGTGCGTCGGTGATCTCCATTGCGTTCAGCAGTGTTCCAACCAAGGAACTCGATGCCCTTGACCTCGAGTTTGTGCGTGTGCTCCGCGACGTCGCGGAGCACATTGACATGGAGCGCATGCGCACGGTGCTCCGCCGCGAGCGGCTGCGTCTGCTGAGTCAGCTCGAGATGCGCCCCGCCGACTGCTTCTCGGACGTGCTAATCCACGAGTTTCTGTATGGCGAGCGCGACGGGCGTGCGCTGCACACGGCGCTGGACGACATGCATCGCTTTGACCAGCTCGACGCGTACACCGCCGCGGACTGGCGCGCCCTGCTGCTCGCGACGTTTGTGGACAACCCGCGGCTGTCGGTCGTCGGTCGGCCGTCGGCGCGCCTCGTGCAGCAGCTCAAGGCCGAGACGCGTGCTCGCGTCGAGGCGCGGCGGGCGGAGCTCGGCGAGGCAGGCGCCAAGGCGCTCGAGGACAAGCTCGGCGAGGCGCGCAAGGCCAACGACCAGCCGATCCCCGAGTCCATGCTCGACGCCTTTGCCATCCCGCCGAGCGACTCGATCGAGTGGATCCCGGTGGCCACGGCGCGTACGGGCCCCGAGGTGCCGGGCGTACCGCTCGCCGTGCCGAATGCCACGGACACGGACCGCGCGGTGCAGGCGCACGTCGACGCCGACGGGCGTGTCCCGCCCTTCTTTGTGCAGTTTGACCACATCAAGTCCAAGTTTGTGCTGATCACGCTCGTGTTTGGCACGGAGCTTGTGCCGCAGGCGCTGCGGCCGCTGCTCACGCTGTACCTCTCGACGCTCTTTTCGCTGCCGGTGACTCGGCAGGACGGCTCGGGCGAGCAGCTCAGCTACGAGACGGTCGTCAAGGAGCTCGATGAGGACGTGCTGGAGTACGACGCGGCGATTGGTCTCGGCAGCAACTTCTCCGAGACGATTGCCGTGGAGATGAAGGTCGAGATCCCGCAGTACGAAAAGGCGATCGCCTGGCTGCGCGACCTGCTGTGGGGTAGCGACTTTGCCCTGGAGCGCCTGCGCATCGCCGCGGCGAAGCTGGCACAGTCGCTTCCCGAGCAGAAGCGCGAGGGGCGCCTCGTTGCCTGGTCGCTCTCGCGCGCGATGCTCTTCTCCGAGAGCGACTCGACAGGCCTGGCCAACTCGGTGCTGACGCAGGCCAAGGTTGTCCCGGAGATTGTCAGCATGCTCCAGCAGAACCCCAACCGGATCGTCGAAAAGTTCGACGTGATCCGCCGCACGCTGCTGCAGCCCGATGCGCTCCGCGTGTCGGTCGCGGGCGATATCCTCGCGCTGCGCGCGCCACGCGCGCCGTGGGTCGATGTCTTTGCGCGCCCGCAGTGGCTCGAATACCCACCGCGCCCGCTCGCCATGCCGTGGGCGCGCGATGTAATGAATGCGCTCGCGGTGCAGCCAAAGAACAAGGCATGCGTGTGTGCCTTGTCGTCTATCGAAAGCTCCTACGCCGTGTTTACCGCTCGCGGCATCCCCGAATACACCCATCCCGACTATGCGGCGCTGGTGGTGACGATCACGGTGCTGAACGCGATGGAGTCGTTCTTGTGGCGTTACATCCGTGGCGCAGGCCTCGCATACGGCGCTTCGATTCGCAACGACCCCGAGGCGCAGCATATCCACTTTATTCTGTACCGCGCACCCAACGCCGCCAAGGCGTTTGCCGAGGGCCGCAAGGTGATCCATGCGCTGGCGAGTGACGATGGGCGCATGGACGACGGCAGCGTGCTCCGTATCGATGCGACCACGCTCGAAAGCGCCAAGTCGTCGCTGCACTACAGCGTCGCCGACTCCGAGGGCACCGTCGGCGCCGCGGCACTCGAGAGCTTCCTCGACGCGGTGGTGAAGTGTGTGGGCAAGGGCCGTGGACACGCGCTGCTGAAAGAGGCGAACGCCGTGACGCTCGATGACGTACAGGCATGCCTCAAGAAGTACATTGTACCGCTCTTTGATGCCGCGTCGTCGGTCGCCGCCGTGGCATGCTCGCCGTCGACCGAGGAGGCGATCGTCGAGCAGCTCGGCGCACTGGGCTACCAGGTCGCTTCGGTGAACATGCCCGGCGCCGGGTCGAGCGACACCGAGGAGTCGAGCTATGCGAGCGACACGATGACCGAGTCCGGCTCCGACTCCGAGGCAAGCGCCTAGACGCGCGAAATCCCGTCCAAGAAACCCATGCGGCACTATGCAGTACGTAGGAACGACAAGAACAAGAGGTTGTACCCCTCGAACTCGTACAAAATGCGGTCGCTCTTGTGGTAGCCAGCCAGCTGCAGCGCGGGCGACACGTCGTCGCCCTCGTCCGCAGACACAAACAGCGTCAGCGTAAAGCTGCCCGGCTCGAAGATGTCCACGACGCACTGCACCAGAGTCTGCACGTGACTGACATGCTCGGCGCTGTGCTCCTCGGCGTCGGGCATGTCAAAGTCGAGCGGGATGTTGGTCTCAAAGCTCGCGTAGCTGCTGCCATGCTCGGGCGTCACATGCACCGTCCAGTAGCCCGCGGCGCGCCCGGGCGCGGCAGGCACCAGCGCGTTCGCCGAGTAGCCACACGGGTCGAACCCAAACGCATCGAGCTGCGTCTGCGGGAAGAGCGACGAAAGGCGCAGCTCGTGCGAGAGCGCCTTGCCGAGCGCATGGCCATGGTCCAGCGCCGCGCCGACATCGGGCGCTTTCCCATTGGGCAACACGGTACTCCCATCGGGCAGCACGTCAAATACAAAGTGCTTCCGGCCGCGCTCGGACAGGTCAGTCATGAGGATCTCGAGCGTGATATCTGTTCCGAGCGAGCGCATGGGCACATGCGTGCTGTTGGTCGACATGTAAAGCAGCCAGTGGTCGCCGTTCATCTTGCCCACCGTGTACGCCGCGCCGTTCTCAAAGTACCGGTCGAGCAGCTCCGTCTCGAGCATCCAGTCGCGGTGGGGACCCTTTTGCTTCTCGGGGAACATGAAGCTCTTGCGCGAGTAGAAGCAGCGATAGACATGCGCGCCGAGCTGCTTAGGGTCGACGTCGTGCTCCATCGCCTCGGCGAGCGTCGTGCTCGACACAGACGAGCCGTACTGCACGCTATCGTCGTCAAACAACGCCGTCTTGGCGATGCGCAGCAAACGGTCGAGGCCGAGCAACAACGTCGTGGTGCCACACGTCTTGAGCACAATTTTGTGGGGGTATACAAACATGGACGATTCGCTCAGCAAATACGCATCCACCTCGGTGCTCGTCAGCACGCTGAGCGTCTTGCAGTGCACCAGGTCCAGCATGCTCTCCCAGGTGCTGCGCGGCACACGGCGGAGGCCTACGCGGCCCACCGGGGCGCCGTGCGTCGCCATTCCTTCGCACTCGGGGAGCGCGAGCACAGACGGCGCAAACCAAAGCTCGAGCAGCTTCTCGGGGCCCTCGAACGGGCCGGCGAGGTCGCTCATCTCGATGTGGGAGGTATCCGTATCGTTCCACTGCGCCTCGGCAGCCACCGCACTCGCCTCCAAATTCATCGCGGTCCGGAAGAAGAGGCGTCACGTGCACAGTACCATGAGCGCTGCACCGTCCGCGGCGCTGCTGCTCGCGCACAGGCCCGAGAATCGCACGCTGCTCATCATCGGGCACGGCAAGCTCGCGGCGATCCGCGCCAATGCTGCGCGCGAGGCAGGCATGCGCGCCGCCGTCGTGTGGCATAGTTCACGCGACACAGCACCCGCCGAGCTGCAAAAGGCGCTCGGCGACGAGGCCTTCCACACCATTGCCTACGACGCGCTCTTCCCAGAGACGGACGCGCTCGAAGCCTGTGAAGCGCACTGGACCACACTGCTGGACACGCTCGATGTTGATGGCGCGCTGTTTGCTGCGTGCATCACCGATACCCTCGCGGCCGAGGGCACCGACGCTCTCGCCGAAAAGCGCCTCGCGCGCTGCCGTCTGCTCGCGCGTATGTGCCGCGTGCGGCGCCTCCCGCTGAACGTCACCGACCAACCAGAGCTGTGTGAATTTAGCTTCCCAGCGACGCACCGCTTCCCCGCGACGCTCCCGGGCCAAGCGGCACCGACGCCATCGTCGCTCCAGGTGGCCGTCACCACCAACGGACGCGGCTGCCGTCTCGCGGGGCGCATCCGTCGCACGATTGTGTCCACACTTCCTAGAAATGTCGGAGATGCGGTCGAACGCGTCGGCGAGATGCGTGACCTCGCCAAACAGCTCGAGCCCAGCGAGCCAGCGGCCGGCGACCTGGAAGACGACCCACGTTTCGCCGACAACCTCGGCTACCTCGAGAAGCGGTCGAACGCACAGCAGCGGCGCATGCGCTGGGTTGCACAAATCAGCGAATACTGGCCGCTCGAAAAACTCGCACACCTCGGCGCTGACGAAATGCACGACCTGCTCCGCACGCAGCAGGGCAGTCGTGACAGTACGCCGGACGTGTCGCGGCCCGGAACGCCCGACGAGCCCGCGCCGAAGCGCTCGCGACACGAGCTGCAGCTCGACCACCGCCACAAAAAAGGACGCATCTACCTCCTCGGCTCAGGGCCTGGTCATCCGGGCCTGCTGACCGTCGCAGCGCACCACATTCTCACGTCGCCAGACACAGACCTCGTTCTGTCCGATAAGCTCGTACCTACGGCGGTCCTTGCGCTCGTCCCCGAGTCAACCCCGCTGGTGATTGCGAAAAAGTTTCCGGGTAATGCCGAAGGCGCGCAGTCGGAACTGATTGCGCAGGCGCTCGAGGCGGCGCACCAAGGCAAGACGGTCGTGCGCCTGAAACAGGGCGATCCGTATGTGTACGGCCGCGGTGGCGAGGAGTGGGTCGCGTTCCGCAAGGCCGGCTTCGAGTGCGCCGTGGTGCCCGGCATCTCGAGTGCGCTGGCAGGGCCACTGCTGGTCAACATCCCCGTGACGCAGCGCGGTGCGGCCGATAGCCTTGTGCTTTGTACGGGTGTAGGTCGCGGCGGACGCAAGGTAAGCCTGCCCGGATACGAGCGTAGCCGCACGTTGTTGATCCTCATGGGCGTTGCGCGCCTCCGTGCGATGGTCGAGACACTGACCGGTGGCGGCGTAAGCGGAGCGCCTTTCCCTCCGTATGTGCCCATCGCCGTGGTGGAGCGCGCAAGCTCGAGCGACCAGCGTGTGATTGCCTCGACGCTCGATCGCATCGTCGATGTGATCGAGAACGAGATCGCAGACGGGCAACGGCCGCCAAGCATGATGGTCGTTGGCTGGGCAGTGCTGAGCCTCGCGGGTGACGTCGCAGGCAACGGCGTCACCGACGACGAGGAGCACTGCGCCGCGACATATTCATCAGAGGAGGCACCAAAACGTCTTGCCGAACTCGATGTGGCACGTATCCAGCGCTGGTTGGGCGACCGTACATTCCTCCAGCACGAGGGACTGCCCGAAGGCTACAAGCACCTCGATGACTACATCCACCAGCAAAACCGCGACCTGGGCCCGCGATCCGAAACGGGCTGGGCTGCACCGCGATACACAGACCGTCCCACGGGCGGCTGGACGGCCGAGGAAGCGCCGCGTACCGACACTCCCCCCGCCGCGGCGCCCCCCGCGGAGGCGCCGGCGCCTAACCCCCCGCCCGCTCCGTAGCGTTCATATCACGTGACCACAACACGACACGACGCGGTATGGCGCAGAGCGCGTCGTCAGGGCACCGGGCCTCGCGCTCGATCCCCTTCACGCCAGGGCGCGGCGTCACGAACCGCGGTACAAGTGCCAAGGAATACGACCGCGTATGTTTTGCAGCTCATGCAGTATTTGCGCCGGCTTTCGGCGGTCCAGAACTCCACGCGCAAAGTCATGCAGGCGACCGACGACCTGGCGACGCCGTTGGCTGAGCGCACGCGCGACGACGCAGGCGCCTCCGCCGCCGACACGACGCAGGATACGCTGCGCAGCCCAAGCCGCAGTGTGCGCAGCATGGCACCGAGCAAAGGCGTGTCCGAATCGTATTTGCAAGAAGCGAGTTTCGTCGCGAACCCGCTGGGTGGGCGTGTGCCGACCACGACGCCGCGCAAGTCGGCTAAGCCGCGCGCATACGATCAGGTAACCCAGACCAACCTTGCTTCGACCAACGAGGACGCAGTACACAGCAGTGCGCGGGTAGTGCCGCTGGACAGCGTCGATGCTCAGCTGCAGGATGTGCTGATCCTCGAGGACTTGCTGTACGTGCTTGTGGGCATCGAGGGCAACTACATCCAATTTTCGCCGCAATACAAGCCGGACGACCTTGGGCACCGCCTGAATGGCGCGACATTTATGATCGATGGCGCTCTCGACCCATCGTTGCGGCAGCTCACCGAGCGCATTTTGCCGCTTGCGTCGTACTACACGTCGATCTATGCGTTTGCTGAGCGCGAATCGGGACTCGAGTACGGCACGGTGATGCATGCGCTGTGTGCGGCGATTCGCGCGCAGCTCGACGCGTACGAGGACCTGATTGCCAAGATGGAGCTACGCCTGCTGCAGTCGCCCGACTTTACACTGCAGCAGCTGTGGCTGGCGCTGCACCCGACGTTGCGTACCTTCGCACTGATTCACTCACTCACATCCGAGATTGCGAGCATTACGCACGCCGATGTCCTGCCGCAATTTGAGGACGACGATGATGATGAGGTCGACTCGTCGGATGCCGGCTCCGAAGAGTACGACAGCGATGCATCGCAGCTTGAGCGCGACCGGCGCGCACTGCTCGGTCTCGATGACACACTCATCGACGGCATCCAGGGCGGTATCGTCAAGGGTGGCGAGGTGCTCTCGATGCTGTGGGACCGCCTGACGCGCCTGGGCGGCGACCCAGACGCACATGCACTCTACCTTGAGTTGTTCCGTGAGGCGTCGCAGCCATACGCGCGGATCCTGCTGCGGTGGATCACCTCGGGGCAGCTCGTTGATCCTTACGAGGAGTTTATGATTCTCGAGGACACACGCGTGACCCAAGCGAGTCTCGAGTCGGACCCCACCGACGAGTACTGGGAGCGGCGCTACCAGCTGCGTGACGAGCGGATCTTTGCGCAGAAAGAGCAAGAGTCGCGCGACACACCCGCCGATGTGCCCGACGAGCCGAGCGGGCGCGGCGAGCTCACGGGCGGCGCCAAGATTCCCGCGTTCCTCGAGCCGTGGAAGCACAAGATCTTATCGGCAGGCAAGTACCTCAATGCGATCCGCGAGTGTGGCATCGACGTGTCCGACGACCAGTCACCGCGCGTGCAGGCCCTGTTTGGCAGCCAGGACGCGCATGTGGCCAAATATCTCGTCAAGGACGCCGAGCAGGAGCGGGTGCTGATGGACGACGCAGCGTACGTGGGAGACTGACGCAGGTTCACTGTATGCCTGGAGAATGCGTACCAGCGCGCGAACGCGGCGCTGCTGCGCCTGCTCGTCGAGGACAAGGAGATCGTGCAGCGGTTATGCTCGCTGAAGCACTACTTTTTCTTCTCGCAGACCGACTTCCTCCAAGCGTTTCTGGACCAGTCGGAGCACGAGCTACGCAAGTCGGTGGACCCCCAGCGGATCCGCGAGACGACGCTGCTCCGGCTGCAGACGCATCTCGATATGGTGTTGAACAGCTCCGACACGGTCGGCTTCCACGACCCCTTCCGCGAAGACCTGCGCGTGGACCTCGCACGGGAGCGCGTCTACGACCAGCTGCAGCGTATTGCCGACACCAAGGGTGTCATTGAGCTCGCCAAGCTGCGCGAGCGTCAGCAGGCCGAGCGGCAGCATGCAGGCTCGCGCGAGTGTACGTGCCCCGATTAACACAGTGGCCATGTATTTGCTACAGTTTGACGTGCACGTCCAGTTCCCCGTGTCGCTGGTCATCTCGAAGAAGAACATTTTGCGGTGGCAGTTTGTGCACCGGTGCCTGCTCCTTCTCAAGCTGCTCGAACGGGCGCTGAGCGAAGTGTGGGAGGAACAGACCATGGGCCTCTGGCGGCAACGTGACCGGCGGCCCTACGCCGCAGGGATCGAACGGTGGCAGAAGCGGATCCACCTGCTCCGGCAGCGTATGCTGCTTCTAGTGCAGCAGCTGCTCGCCTTTTACACCAGCGAGATTCTCGAGCCCAACTGGCACGAGCTGGAGCGCAAGTTGCGCGCCGCTCGCTCCGTCGACCAGTTTATGAAGGACCACTTTGACTTCTTGAACTTGTGCCGGAAAGAGTGCATGCTGACCGACTACCGCTATTTGGAGGTGCGCCTTAACCGACTCACCCAGTGCCTGCGCAAGCTGATGAAGACCATCACTGCGTTTACCGAGAGCCGCGCGCGGTTCAACGAGCAGTGCGAAACACTCCACCGCGAGTTGGACGTGTGGCTCGCGACCAAGGACGAACCAGGCGCACCGCCCGCGCCCACGCTTTCACTCGACAACGACCTGGCCGCCAAGATCGAAGCAAGCTGGACGAAACAGTCACGCGTACGTCGTCCTGCTCACCCAGACCTTCCGCGACGTGGTAAACCTCTTGTCCACGACCGACAACCCTGCGGCGCTCCCATTGGCGTACCGTTTGCAGACGCTGTTGTAGCAACGAATAATTAGTTTGCATCCAAAATTCCCGCACCAACATATTCCACGTGGTCCCTGCGCGTGGGCGATCGATTAAGTGGGGTTTCTGACGCACAGCCCGTCCGCACGGAACACGCGATTCTGTCCTTTGGGCTTCTACAATGTCGTCTAAGCGTATGTGTGCAAGCTGACCACAGCGATTCGCGAATTCGACGCCAAGCTCTTGATCAACTACTGGCTACCTCGTTCACCCGATGCACACCCCGACGCGGTCGCCTCGTCGTCGTTCCGTGCGCCGGCAGCGCGCGTTGCACAGGTGGCTTGGGACGCCGAAACAGACACGCTGACACCCGATGAGGCACTGCCGGGCTGGGTTCATACCACCCCGCTCGTTGCCAAACCGGATCAGCTCATCAAGCGTCGTGGCAAGGCGGGACTGTTGAAGCTCAACGCCAATTGGCCAGACGCGAAGGCCTGGATCGCCGCACGCGCCGGCAAGCCCCAAAAAGTGGAGGCTGTCACGGGCACCCTGAACAATTTCGTGGTGGAGCCATTCTGCCCCCACGCGCCGGACGCGGAATACTATGTGTGCATCAACTCGGCACGCGAGGGCGACTATGTCCTTTTTACGCATCAGGGTGGCGTGGATGTCGGAGACGTAGACGCCAAGGCCCAAAAGCTGCTCATTCCCGCGGACCCCGAAGAGCCCTTCCCGCCGCGACAGGCATGGACCGACACCCTCCTGGTCCATGTCGCAGATCCCGCGAAGAAGCAGGCCCTGACGGACTTCCTGGTGCGGCTCTACAGCGTCTATGTGGATCTGCACTTTGCGTACCTCGAGATCAATCCATTGGTTATGACGGACGACGGCCAGATCTATTACCTCGACATGGCAGCCAAGCTGGATCAGACCGCCGAGTACTTGTGTGGACCAAAGTGGGCCATTGCGCGTGATCCAAGCGTGTATGGGGATGCCATGGCCAACTTCGGCATCCAGGGCGAGGATCGGGGCCCACCCATGGTGTGGCCGGCTCCGTTCGGCCGCGACCTAACCCCGGAGGAGGCCTACATTGCGCGTCTCGACGCCGGCACTGGCGCCTCTCTCAAGCTGACTGTGCTCAACAGCAAAGGACGTATCTGGACAATGGTCGCGGGTGGTGGTGCTTCGGTGGTTTACAGCGATGCGATCGCCGCGCATGGGTTCGCCCATGAGCTCGCCAACTACGGCGAATACTCGGGTGCCCCGACCGAAACGCAGACCTTTGAGTACGCCAAGACGCTGCTAGACCTCATGACGCGCGATGCTCCGCATCCTGACGGGAAGCTGCTCATCATTGGCGGTGGGATTGCCAACTTTACCAACGTCGCAGCCACGTTCAAAGGCATTATACGCGCACTCAAGCTGTACAAGCCACTGCTGATCAAGCACAAGGTGCGCATCTTTGTGCGCCGCGGCGGCCCCAACTACCAAGAGGGTCTGCGTGCCATGCGCCTGCTGGGCGAGGAGCTTGGGGTCGAGATCCACGTGTTCGGACCGGAGACGCACATTACCAACATTGTGCCGCTTGCGCTCGGCATCAAGACGGAAGCGGAGATCGAGAGTGAGCAGGTGCCGCCGCCGCCCGTGAAGCCGACCGCCGCCAAGGCATCTGTCGAAACCTCCGAAAAGGTCGGCGCCGTGAACCCCGAGACAGGCGAGCGGGTTCAGCCGCAAGACCAGATTGTGCAGTTTGATGCAGCTCGACCCCAGGGCGAGCGCCCCGCCTTTATCCCCTTTGATGAGAACACGCGCTCTCTTGTGTTTGGCCTGCAGCCCCGCGCGATTCAGGGCATGCTCGACTTTGACTACGCGTGTGGCCGCAAGCGGCCTTCGGTCGCTGCCATGGTATATCCCTTCGGCGGACACCACATCCAAAAATTCTACTGGGGCACCAAAGAAACACTGCTGCCCGTCTACACCAGCCTCGAAGAGGCGGCGGCGAAGCACCCCGATGCGGACGTCGTGGTCAACTTTGCTTCGAGTCGCTCCGTGTACTCGTCTACGCTCGACGTGCTCAAGCTGCCTCAGATCCGTGCGCTGGCCTTGATTGCTGAGGGTGTTCCGGAGCGCCACGCACGCGAGATCCTCTGGCGTGCTAAGCGCGCCAACGTGCTCGTGATTGGCCCTGCGACCGTCGGCGGCATCAAGCCGGGCTGTTTCCGCATCGGCAACTCGGGCGGAATGATGGACAATATTGTGGCGTCCAAGTTGTACCGCCCGGGCTCGGTCGGCTACGTGTCGAAGTCCGGCGGCATGTCCAACGAGCTGAACAACATCCTGGCAATCAACACCAACGGCACGTACGAGGGTATCGCGATTGGTGGTGATCGCTACCCATCGACGACGTTCATCGACCACTTGCTGCGCTACGAACAGGACCCCAACTGTAAAATGCTCGTGCTCCTCGGCGAGGTCGGTGGTGTTGAGGAGTACCGGGTGATCGATGCGGTGAAGCAGGGCATCCTCACCAAGCCCATTGTCGCCTGGGCGATCGGCACATGTGCTAAGATGTTCACGACCGAGGTGCAGTTTGGACATGCTGGCTCGATGGCGAACAGCGAGCTTGAAACGGCGAGCGCCAAGAACGCAGCGATGCGCGCCGCTGGTTTCCTCGTGCCAGACACGTTTGAAGATCTGCCGAAGCTGCTGCGTACGACGTACGAGCGGCTTGTGACCGATGGCACGATTGTGCCGCAGCCCGAGCGGCCGCCGCCTGCCATCCCCATTGACTACAAGTGGGCGCAAGAGCTGGGGATGGTGCGCAAACCTGCAGCGTTTATCTCGACCATTTCGGACGAGCGCGGTGCCGAGCTGATGTACTCGGGCGTGAAGATTTCCGACGTGTTCAGCTCGGACATGGGCATCGGTGGTGTGGTGTCGCTGCTTTGGTTCAAGCGTCCGCTGCCGCCCGTGTGCACCAAGTTTATCGAGATGACACTGATGCTCACGGCGGATCATGGCCCAGCGGTGAGTGGTGCGATGAACACCATTATCACGACACGCGCGGGCAAGGACCTGATCAGTTCGCTGGTGTCGGGTCTGCTGACGATCGGCGACCGCTTCGGTGGTGCGCTGGACAATGCCGCACGCGAATTCTCTGCGGCTTACGACGGAGGACTGACGCCGCGCGAGTTTGTGGACAAGATGCGTCGCGAGAACAAACTGATTCCCGGTATCGGTCACCGTATCAAGAGTGTATCGAACCCTGACTACCGTGTGCAGGTCGTCAAAGAGTATGTGCAGAAGAACTTTGAGTCGCACAAACTCCTCGACTACGCGCTGGCTGTTGAGCGTGTGACGACGGCCAAGAAGGAGACGCTTATCCTGAACGTCGACGGGTGTATTGCCGTGTGCTTCGTCGACATGCTCCGCGAAAGCGGCGCCTTTACGCGCGAAGAGGCCGACGAATACGCCCAGGTCGGCGTGCTCAACGGCCTTTTCACGCTGGGGCGCACAATCGGCTTTATCGGGCACCACCTCGACCAGAAGCGTCTCAAGACGCCGCTGTATCGCCATCCTGCGGACGATTTCCACATCGAGATGGCGACGCCGACGCGCGTTGTCGGCAATTTTGGCCAACCCGATGCAGGAAAGCCGTGAGACCACGGGATATCCGGGCTATACACCACCTATCACAACATGCTCAGGTAGATCGTCGACGCGAGCGACAGGCCAATGGTCGTGTAGCCGGCAATGTACGACGTCTTGAGGCTCAGGACTGGAGTCAGCAAGCTGAATACATACAGTAACCCATGTCCCACGACAGGTGACGGAGACCGTTGAACGTGTGGAAGGAGAAGGCAGCAGCAAGCGGCACCTTGACCGCGAGCTTCGCCCAGTAAGGCATCGTCGCGACCACCTGCACCAGGTGAGCCGACGACAGGCAGTCGGTCCAGCCCATCAGGGGGGCCGCCGCGTAGGCAGACATGAAGCCGTACAGACCCAGGCTCAGGCCCGCACCGGTGATACGGTTCACAATGGAGGAGAGCCAGGTAAGCTGCGGCTGGTAAATCGTGAAGTGAGGCGACGTAGGACGCTCGTTGCGCACAACGTTCAGCTCCTTGAAGTCCTGCTCAAGCGAAACAGGGCGCGTCGTAGCATGCTTGGCCCAGGGCAGCGCGCGGGCAACCGGCGTCGTCGTCAGCGAGCGCGGAGCCTGCTGCGCGAGCATAAACGAGGCCGGAACACAGCGCGCAGTACCCAGAACACTCCGAGTAGACGTGAGCGAGGAACGCAAAAGAGGCGACGCCGTAAACAGGCTCATTGTCGCGTTCTGAAGCAGAGCCGTAGGGGAAGGCTGACGCCGGCGGAGGACCCTCGCTTTTTGTTTCGGCCGCCAATCGCCGCCCGCGCATTTCGCACCACCGGTCGGAAGCGTCCGGATTGGCCTTATGTGCTGAGTCAGCGTATCGACGGGCTCGACTCCACACCGCGACGTGGAGCAGCGGCGATGGCATATCGTGTTGGTCCGTCGTACTCGGTCTCCCCCAAAGACCGGACTTCCGAATTCCATGCTGCGCTAAACAAATATGCAGCCGTAGCGCGTCCACCGGCTGCACCAGCGCCTCCACGCGCCACGGGAGCTCAAGCCGAATTCACAAAACGCGCCCAGGCTGTCGCGCGCGATCTGAGCGCAACGACCGCGAAATTGGATCGTCTCAGCCAGTGTACGTGTATGTTTAACCCAGTGGCCCGACGCAAGTCGCTCTTTGACGATCGGCCCGTCGAGATCTCGGAACTGACCTACATTATCAAGCATGACATCGCTGGATTGAATCGGCAACTGGCAGAGTTGCAGGCATTCACCAACCCAGCGCAGCGTGGTTCGCGGCAAAACCGTGCAGATGAGCATCGTGGGAACGTGGTGACCATTCTGCAGACCAATCTCGCCAACGCTACGACGTCGTTCCAGGAAATCCTCGAAGTGCGCACCCAAAATATGAAGGCGTCCAAGGACCGCTCCGAGCAGTTCCTCAGCAGCGGGAATGCCACTCCGGCTTTAGGTGAGCAGCGTACGAGCTCCCCCCTGTACAATCTTGCGCGCAACGTGCCATCAGCGCCATCAGCGCCTCTGCATACGCACGGGCAATCGACACTGCAGAAGCGCACGACCGCGTCGAGCGCGGCAGCTCACGAGGATGAAGTGAGCTCTGCTGAAAAGGGCTTCCTTGCACTGAATATGATGGAGACAGGCGGTCCCCAACAGCAGATGATGCTGCAAGAATTCGAGGACCAGCAATCGAGTTACTTGCAACAGCGCTCGAATGCGATCGAGTCTATCGAGTCTACCATTTCAGAACTTGGTCAAATTTTTGGTCAGCTGGCGCATATGGTCGCGCAGCAAGGCGAGACGGTGCAGCGGATCGACGATGATGTGATGCAGGTGTCAGACCACGTCGAGGGCGCACGCCGCGAACTGCTTAAGTACTATGCGTCCATGTCGAACAACCGCTGGCTCATGCTGAAAATCTTTGGCGTGCTGATTGTCTTTTTCCTGGGTACGTATGCGCGTGCGCAGCCACTTACACAGTGTTCATCCTCGTTTCTTAGCCTCCACCAGGTAGCATACCCCGGCCACCGGGCCTGTCCCAATCTTCGCGCGCCTTACGTAATAATCTGAGGGCAAGCTTCGAAGATTGTGCTCCTGTCCTTGATTATGGCAGACGTTGTGCCTCCTGCAGCGTCGCCGAACGATGTCGGAAGCGCGCCCACAGGGCCGTCTTTGCACCCCTTTATCCCCATGGGTGAGCCGATCCCGCCCAATGTGGAACATGCCGTGTCGGTGTCGTTGCCACACTGGCAGGACATTGTGGACTACGAAGAAGGCCGTCTAGGCGATGCTATGCAGACGGGCTACCCCCGCTTCTTTATCCATCGCTCGATCCAAAAGCTTGCAAGTGTAATGCAATGCAAGTTTGCACGACCTGGCGAGAATACTATGCTGTTCCCCACGTCGCAACATGCGTCGCAGTGCCGCGACTTTGTTCGTGCGCAGGAAGCCAAGCGTACAGGCAGTTCAGAACTGGTGCCTGTTCGTATTGTGCGCTTTTGTGTGTTGGCACAAAAGGCGCAAGACGCTGGCGCACCGTCTTCCGTGCGTGCGTCAGCGACCAACGACTCCGAGACGCCCATTCTTCTGTACGTCGTTCTCTTCCCCGAGCGTCTCTTCCCGCTCGCCAAGAACTTTTGGCAGCACACTGGCACGGGAATCAGCAGTCGTTTGGCAGATGAGTGCTTGCGTATCATCGCCTACAACCAGTCGCTGCTCGGAGACTGTGGGAACCTCGTACCAAAGCCCAGTGCTCCGCGGCGCTCCTCGGTCCAAGGCATTCCGGCGCGTGGCGGTGGATTTGGGCGCAGCCGATACCAGTCGCGTCAGACTGATATGGAGAGTTCGATGAGCTCGTCTATCCCAAGTGTACTTGGGAGCGAGGAGCATATGGTACCCGAAGCAGGCCAAGACGATGATGAGGAGCTTACGCTGGAGCAAGCTGTATTTGTCGAAGAGCGCTATGGGCGCAACTTGCCATTCGTGTATGCGTCGCGTGCCAAGCTGGCCCTGCGTCGGCGTATTGCTGGTACGCTGGTGGGCGATGCGAAGCTCGATGAGGAGACGATGCCTGCAGAGAATGCCGTCAGTGCGCGGCAGGTTGCGGGCGTGTGTGAGGACGACGTTTTCCTTTTCTCGTGTGGAATGGCAAGCATCTTCCACGCGCATCAGACGGTCATGTTGGAGCGCGAGCTGAGCCAGCAAGGGGTACCCATCACCCAAGAGTCAGCCTCCAAAGCGCTGCGGAAGATGAAGGACCCGAGCTTTGCCCTAGGTCCGTTTTCGATCGGAAAGTCGGTGTGCTTTGGTTTCCCGTACACAGACACGCTCAAGATCCTGCAAAAATGGGGTCCCGGGTGCCACTTCTTTGGACACGGTACAGACGATGACCTGGACCGCTTCGAGGCGCTACTCCAGTCGCAGTCAGCAGACGAACCCAAGATTGTGGCGCTCTTTTGCGAGTTCCCGAGCAATCCACTGCTGCGTTCGGCGGACCTTGCGCGCATCCGCCGCCTGGCCGACCAGTACGACTTCAGTGTGGTGATTGACGAAACAATCGGCAACTTTGTCAATGTCGAGGTGCTGCCCTATGCCGACATGGTAGTCTCGAGTCTGACCAAGGTGTTCTCGGGCGACTGCAATGTCATGGGCGGCTCACTCGTGCTGAACCCCACGTCGCGTCGCGCGCAGAGTCTGCGTGCCGTCCTGCAAGCCAACTACCAGGATGCGCAATGGCCCGAAGATTCCATCTTCCTCGAGCGTAACTCGCGCGACTTTGTGGCGCGCATCGGTAAGATTGACCGCAATGCCGAGACGATCGCCGACTACTTGCAAGCACACTGTGCAACCCCGACGCAACCGAGCACTGTGCGTGGTGTGTATTACCCCAAATTTGTCACACGAAACCACTACGAGGCGTGCCAGCGCAAGCAGCCCTACGGCGAAGAGACCACCTCATCGGCCGGCTATGGTGGCCTGTTCTCGGTGGACTTTGCGACGCAGGCCGCAGCGCGTGTCTTTTACGACACACTGGATTGTGCCAAGGGTCCCTCGCTGGGGACCAACTGCACCCTCGCGTGTCCCTATACGCTGCTGGCACACTATGCGGAGCTCGACTGGGCCCAGTCGGTTGGCGTGAGTCCGAATTTGGTCCGCGTGAGTGTGGGCATGGAGGATACCCATGCGCTGCTTGACATTTTCCGCAAGGCCCTTGAAGCGGCTGAAAAGGCAGATGCACCGTAGATGCGTCGTCACTTTTTTGTTTTGGGCTGGGTTAGCTGCGCAACACACCTTGGCATCCTCGAGTGCAGGCTTCATCACCACTTGCACCTCGCCCGGTGCGTTGTCCTCGTCCAGGTTGTCGGCGCCGGTTGCGATTGCGAGCATGTGCCCATCGGCACTGAAGGCAAGTGCACTGACGGCTGCCGACAGCACATACTGTCGGATTCGCTTCTTGGCGACCGGGTCCCATAGTGCGCAGTGCGCATCGCCGCCGCCGGTCGCAAATGTGCCATACCGTGGGTCAAAGGCAAGCGCATGGATCGGAAAGACGACGTCCTCACCATCAACCTCCTTGCGGTGGCATTTGAAGGCATATTTCTGTGCCTGCCCCTCAGGGCTGGGGTCGAAGAACTCGACCGCAATGCGGCCCTCGATCGAGGAGGTTGCATATCCAATGCCCTCGGGCATGCACCGTACATCGCGCAGCATAAACTTGAGCGAGCTTTCGCGCGTCTGCTCGGGTTTTGACGCATCTTCGAGCTCGTTGGCATCCAGTGCATCGCGCACCGAGCGCAGGTTGTAGATATGCACAATCCGCTCGGCCATAGCGACGACTAGACGCGGTGTCGGATCCTTGACCTCGACGGTGGGTGCACCGGTATAGATCGGGACAGTGTCCATGGCAAACACCTTGTGCGGTAGCGAAATGGTGTGCCGCAGTGCTTGGTCGGGCTCCGCGAATGGATCCCAGAGTTTGAGTGAGGCGTCCCAAGATCCAGAGATAAGTAGTTGTGTGGGATCATCGTAACGGATGCGGCAAACGCCATTCTCGTGCTTGCCGATGATCACGGCCTGGCCGGTCTCGAGGTTGAGTCTGGGGTAAGTGGGATGTTGACATACAATCGCACGCGCCGGTCGAGGCAGGCGCTCGCAGCGAGCGACTCATTGATCCAGCACACGTCTAGCACCGCTGCGGGGTGCTCAAACGTCTGCAGAACGCGCACGCCGCTCGGTCCTTGGTCGCACTGACGCCAGTCCTGCAGTTGGACGGTCTGGATGAGTGAGTGACACGCACCTTGTCCCAGCTCGCGACCAGCAGGTGTGCCGCACGCGACGATGACGCGTCGCGAAAGAATGCGAACGCCGACACAGGGTCACGCGGCGGGAAAGGGCTAAGCACCTCTTCAAACGAGGCAGGCGCCGACATCGTCGTGCGAACAACACGGCGCCGGTTTAGTCAGCTCACAAAAATTGCGCAGCGTTCCTCTACTGCTTACGCCGATGAGCCAGGAAATCCACAGCCAGTACGACTCGATCCTGATCCTGGATTTCGGGTCGCAGTACTCGCATCTGATCACGCGGCGTTGCCGTGAGCTCAATGTGTACTGCGAGATGCTCCCGTGCACGCAAAAAATGGCGGATCTCTCGTGGAAGCCCAAGGGTATCATCCTCTCCGGCTCGCCGTACTCGGTGTATGACGACGTGGCTCCGCGCGTGGACCCCGCTGTGTTCGAGATGGGTGTGCCTGTGCTCGGTATCTGCTACGGTCTGCAGGAGATTGCGTGGAACCACGGCGGGCGTGTCGACCCGCACGACTCGCGTGAATATGGCCACGCGACGCTGGACGTGGTGCACACGGGCGACGTCAACTGCGACGCGCTCTTTGCCGGGCTCGGAGAGCAGGTAACTGTGTGGATGTCGCATGGCGACCAGCTTTCGAAGCTCCCGGACGACTTTGAGGTCGTCGCCAAGACGTCCACGGCGCCGTTTGCAGCCATTGCGCACAAGACACGCCCGCTGTACGGAATTCAGTTCCATGCCGAGGTGACGCACACCGAGTGTGGCCAAGCACTGTTTGAGAATTTTGTGGACCGAATCTGCCACTGCAAGCGCAACTGGACGATGGAGACATTTATCGAGAAGGAAATTGCGCGCATCCGCGAGATGGTCGGTCCGCGTGGCCGGGTGATTGGCGCGGTCTCTGGTGGTGTGGACAGCAGTGTGGCCGCCAAGCTGATGGCGGAGGCGATTGGCGACCGTTTCCATGCAGTGATGGTGGACAACGGCGTGCTGCGCATGGACGAGGCGAAGCAGGTGCGCGAGATGCTTGGCGAGCACCTCGGTGTGAACTTGACCGTGGTGGATGCATCGGACCTCTTTTTGGAGCGGCTCAAGGACGTCGAAGACCCTGAGCGCAAGCGCAAGATCATCGGCAACACGTTCATTGAGGTGTTCGAGAAGGAGGGCGAGCGGCTCGAGAAGGAGGCCGAGAAACAGGAGGCCGCTGCGATCGCCAAGGGCCTGCCCGCGAGCGAAACGATGGGCAAGTACGAGTATTTGCTGCAGGGTACGCTTTACCCCGACGTGATCGAGAGCATCTCGTTCAAGGGCCCGAGTGCGACAATCAAGACGCACCACAATGTCGGCGGCCTGCTGGAGGACATGAAGCTCAAGCTGATCGAGCCGCTGCGTGAGCTGTTCAAGGACGAGGTGCGCGAGCTCGGAAAGCTGATGGGCATCCCAGAGCACCTCGTGATGCGCCATCCCTTCCCCGGCCCTGGCCTCGCTATCCGCATCCTGGGCCCCGTCACCCGCTCGCAGGTGGCGCTGCTGCAGAAGGCGGACAAGATCTACATCGAGGAGATCTTCAAGGCAGGCATCTACAACCAGATCAGCCAGGCGTTTGCCGTGCTCCTGCCCGTGCGTGCCGTGGGTGTACAGGGAGACAAGCGGACGTACGACCAGGTAATCTGTCTGCGTGCCGCCCAGACAACCGACTTTATGACCGCAACCTGGTATCCGTTTGACCACGCGGTGCTCTCGCGTATCTCGAACCGCATCACGAACGAGGTGCAGGGCGTGAACCGCGTGGTGCTCGACGTCTCATCGAAGCCCCCCGCGACGATCGAGTGGCTGTAGTGATAGTATACATCTACATGGGTATCTGCTCCCCTAGCGCAGCTGCACAAACGATGACTGCACGCTGCGGTCCTCGCGCTTCTCAACAGCGTCGCGCGCAGGCGTGTTCAGGTCCCAGAATCGCAGTGTCTCGTCGCCGGCACCTGTTACGATCGACTTGCCCGACGGCGACATGGCCAGGTACAGCACCCGCATCGTATGGCCCGTGAGTGTCGCCACGTGCGACAGACTGGGGTAGCGCCACAGCTGGATTTGGTTGTGCACCTGCCCACTCGAGTAGCCGTGCGTGCTGATGATCTCGTTGGACGTCTTGTTCCATGCCAAGTTGCACACCTGGCTCCCCGTGTCGATCACCGAGAGCGGCACACCAGTCTGCGTGTTCCAGAAGCGGATCTTCATGTCCGCCGTACCACCGCCTGATGCCAACAGGCCGGCTTGATGTGGGCTCCAGGCGATCGCCTTGACCGCCGCCGTGTGCTCTTGGAAGCGGTACAGCGGTGTCTCGCTCACACCATCCCATACAAACAGCTTGTTGTCGTTTCCGCCCGACGCGAGGTATTCGCGTGTGGGATTCCACCGCAGGCCACACACCTCCTGCCGGTGCGCCTGGAGCGTTTTTACGTGATGCTCAGGCACACGCACGTCGCGATGGTATATGAGTCGGTCCCGCGACCCAGTCGTCAGCACGTAGTTGTTCCACGTCAGCGCACCGACCCGTGCCGAGTGGCCCATCATGGTGCGGAGCAGCTTCTCCTTCTCCGCGTCCCAGATCTGCACGAGACCTGACTGCGTGCCAATGGCCAGGTGATTGCCGCGCTCGGCCCAGCTCAGGCCCGTGATGCTATCCTGCGCGCCTTGCAGGTCGCACAACTTCGTCACGTTCGACGTCTTGGCCGACCAAAGGTACACACACTTGCCAAGGCCCACTCCCAGCACGTCCTGGCTCGACCAGTCGACCAGATTCAAGTAAAAGTCGTCGGCCAGCTCGGGCGCATCGAGCACCTTGTACGGCACCTTACTGATATTCCGCGTCGGCTTGCGTGCATTCATCAAAATTCGCTGGCTCTCTGGCTTGACAGGGCTCGTACTGTACACGGTGTGTACCGGCGAGTCTGTCTGCTCGCGCGGAGGATACAGTGATCCAGAGTTGGCACACGAAAGCCCGCCAAACAGACCCGCATCCGACATGCTGTGTTTTCCTCGGGCATACAGATTTGTTCCGTACAAGTGGCTTTCGATGCCGTCCAGCGACGCCGACTCGCGCAAACCACCACTTGTTGATGGAAGTAGTTGTGATGCCTGCATGCGCCAGTCCAGCGACCGTGTCGGTGTCGACGGCCCCGACTGTGGGCTGCGGAACGACAGCAGGTTCTTTTTCGAAGGAGTGGTTGGCAAAGAGTGGTCACCGCGCGCAGACGAGGCACGTGTAGGACTCGCGATGCCACTGCGCGTCGGCGACGCTAAGCCCTTATCACTGTGCGCCGGTGAGGAGACGATCCCGGCCTCGGCACCGAACAGTTCCGACGACAGCAGCATCGAAAACGTCTCGTTGGCCTCTTCCGACTGGGGGTCGAGCTCGGGCGCCATTTTGCGCTTGTTACGCCCGCCAGGCGTGAGCTTCTCATCAGAGATTAGTTGGAACGCCGCCTGCAAATCAGATCCGTCGCGGCTGGGGATGAAGCTGTGTGAGATGCACCACATACCGGTCGCCCTGCATACTAGAGTGCTTTGCCTTCGCCTTGCGCGGCGTCGACGGCAACTCGTTGCGGATGGTGGACCGCTCGTAGTCAGCGATGCGTATACTTGAGGTACTAGGCTCGCTTCGCATGCTCGTGCTCAGCTCGCGCGACCGTGACGCACTGCTCCCCTGCGACTCGGACCGTGCGCCGGACGCCGACTGCTGTCGCACGCGTCGCGTGATATCGTTCGGGTACATCGCGTGGCTTCCTGTCGCGCACAACGTATGTACCACACGTGTGCGAAGTCGACTAGGAAAGTGACAAGCGGCTGTTCCGCGATCGGATATATAGGCACCGTCGTCGGCTGGGCCAGCAACGTCAACACTCAGGGGAAGCTATGTCACGTGATGCGTGCTTCACGCCGGAGCCACGGTGAGCACGGCGAGTGGATGCGGATGGAGGTATACGACGCGCGCCTGCATTTCAACAAAGAAATAAGCGTGAGCTGCATGAAAGACACGCGCATAATTCATCCGCACGACCGTTCATAGTTGCGTTAAGGGACACGCAAAACTGTACGCGTCACGGAACGCGTTGAGTCAGAATGTCTTGTGCCCCAGGCGCGAACTCAAAATGGATCGGAATCAGAACGACACCGTGTGCGGCCGACACGCGTCTCTATTCTACGTACAAATGACATTGTGCCTATACCAGGCAAATAGGTCACTCTTTTGATAGCAGGTATCCATCGCCATCGAGATTGTATCGTCGAAAGCGCGTCGAAACGCGTTGCATTCTTTGTTGATATGCCGACATAGCATGACACGGCACAGCACGTCATGAAAACGCGTAAGCGGTCGTCGTTGACGCGTGATCATCCAGATTCTACGCGCGTGTAACGCGCGCGTATTCTACCCCCTATGGTCAATTTTGCGCGGGCCACTTCGCCCACGCGTCCGGAGTACACCCGGCGGGCGCCCGCGAGATTGTGACGCGTCACGTTATTGGGTATAGCACGCTACGCGCGGGGCGGGCGTAACACTCCCTGGGCGGTGAAATCGCGTGCTGACCTAATAGGTTGTGTTATCACGCGGCACGTAAATCAACGCGCCGCCACTGCAAAACACTTCCCTATCGTTACCGACCACCTTCACTATGGCGCGTACGAAGCAGACAGCCCGCAAGTCGACCGGTGGCAAGGCCCCTCGCAAGCAGCTTGCTACCAAGGCGGCCCGCAAGTCGGCCCCCGCCGCTGGTGGTGGTACGTACACACGCGCATGACTGACCTTCAGTGAAGAAGCCCCACCGTTACAAGCCTGGTACGGTTGCTCTGCGTGAGATCCGTCGCTACCAGAAATCGACGGAGCTGCTTATTCGCAAGCTTCCCTTCCAGCGTCTTGTGCGTGAGATTGCACAGGACTTCAAGACCGATCTTCGTTTCCAGTCGTCGGCCATCGGCGCCCTTCAGGAGGCCAGCGAGGCGTACCTTGTCGGTCTCTTTGAGGACACCAACCTGTGTGCCATCCACGGCAAGCGTGTTACCATCCAGCCCAAGGACATGGCTCTCGCGCGCCGTCTCCGTGGTGAGCGCTCGTAATCGGTGTGCCGACACCGTTTGTTTCCTGTTGTGTTTCTAGATTTGCAGATGCGAACAAGATGTGTTCTCTATAGACAGCGCGGGAAGACCTGGTATGGTTTCGGGCACTAGCGCCACACAGCGCACGATTCGTTGCTGGTGTGACTCGGGATGCGGGAGTTCTTTATGCTACCCCGCCTTGGATTGTGAGGCACGCCGCTTTTCCCACCGACGCCGGGACACTGCCGCATCAACGCCACAGCCGTGAGGTGAGACGTCACCGCCTCGGGACATAAATGATGCGTTGAACCTGAGCAAAGTGTTGATGTCGTGCACCCAATCATCATGGACCACCGTAGGCTCCTGCCCAGTCGACAACGTACCACAACGTCTCCGCGCCGCAAGCTCTGGTGCGAAATTGATACAAGGCATCGGGTAGGGTGACATTTCGACATACACTGACTGGTTGGGACACAAGCATCGTACCACGCGCCCATCGACCGACACTTCGGCAGGGGACCGTGCGCCTTCCGAGACCGATATCTCGACTGTTGCGTCGCCCGGCAGCAAGATGGTTCGGAAACTAAGTGAGCGTGGGCTGATTGGGGTGAGCATCATTGTAGATACGGTTGGATGCACGATAGGTCCGCCGGCGGACAGGGAATAGGCCGTGGAGCCCGTCGGGGTCGAGACGATGAGGCCATCCGCAATGGTCCGCGTGAGGTGTTCGCCATTAACAAAGGCATCCATCGTGGTCATATGTGGTTCACTCCCGCGATGCAGCACGACCTCGTTCATAAAGTGCATTTCACGGCATGCGTCTTCGCCTTTGAGTCCCAGTTGCTGGTTGGTCTCGTGGTCCCAGAGGGTCATCCGAAGACGCATGCGCAGTAGCAGTGAGAATTTCCCTTCGACGACATCGGCAATGCTTTCCGGGAAACTCTGGATATCGTAAGGAAGCAAAAACCCGAGGGTACCCATTGAGAAGCTTAGAATGGGAGGCACAGCACTTTGGTCAAACAAGCTGGACGCGTGCAAAATGGAGCCATCGCCGCCCAATGTCACAATAAAATCAGTCTTTTCCGCGAGCAGTTGGTATTCATGAGGGTGCAAAGGAGTGAGTGTGGGGTGTTTCTCCAAGAGTTGTTCATAAACCGACGCTTCGACGATGAGGTTGATGTCGGGGTACTGGTCGCGAAAGTGCTTAATGAGGCCATCCAGAGCCAACCCTACTTTCTCGTCGTGCATTTTTTTGAGCAGCAATACATTCCTAGGTGGCCGTTCCCAATGGAAGCTGCGCTCGCCACCGGTCGCCAAGTGAGGAGACGAGAGAACCGATGATTCTTTGGAGTGGTTGGGGACGAACGAGTCATGTTGTGGAACTAGTTTCACGCCCACTTTAGGTGGCAGTTCGCGTAGTGATGAGAAAGGGTGTCGCCCCCATCCTCGATAAACCGAGCGTAGCGTACGGTACTGTGCCGTGATCCACATTCTCGCACGGCCCCCACGGCCCCGAGCGATCGTCGTAAATCCGGTGGAGGTCGGAAAATTAGGTCGAAATTGATCCTTGCTTTGGGCACAACAACATGGCGGGCAAGTCGTGGCTGCCATGGTGGCCCAACTCTTGGAATCCGTTCGCACGAAGGAAAGTGCCCTCTGCGTACGACTATGACGCGATCCTAGAGTCTCTGACAGAGGAGATTGAATCAGTTGAATCTACGCTGCTGGATATCAAAGCCCGGCGACGCCGTGCTGTGTCGTCTGTCCTGCGCATCATTCTCACGGCGTGGATCTTGGTACTCCTGCTTCTCTGGGGCTACACAGTGGTGGTGCACAGTACAGTGGACAAGAAGTGGGAATGGTACAACTCGTTTTACCTGGTGGGATTGGTGCTTGGCACACCAGTCATGCTGGTGTTGTTGCACCGTCTCATCACGCTATGGTTCCGTCGGCTCGAAAAGGCCCAAGAGACACATCTGCAGACGCTCCGTGTGCAGAGGCGCCAGAAGATCAATGAAATTAAAAAGGCGACGGACTTTGAACACCTGCGTTCTCTGCTTGAGCGATATGACGAGGAGACGTCCTCAGACTTCGCGCATACCCAGTCCAATTCCGCTGCCGACGCCGAGGCGCCTCAAGGCGCATCACTGAAGAGCAAAGCCTCATCGCGTTCGCTGCGTTCCAAGGCCTCGACGAGCAAATTGAATGTCACCCAATCGTGGGAGCCGCAACCGAAGCGCGATGACCGGAACAAAAAACTGGCGCCGCCCATCACAGGGATGCCAATCATGGGTGTGCCGAGTGCACCCCCCCCGCGCGGATGGATGGACAAAGTGGCAGATATGATTCTTGGCACAGATCCATACGGTGCGTCGCCTGAAGATCAACAGTATGCGTTGATTTGCCGCAATTGCTTCCGACACAATGGATTGGTTCCCAAGAATGAGCTGAACGAGATCCGTACGTGCGATTGACTGACACAGAATATGTGTGCCCCTACTGCAACACCTTCAACACGAAGCGGCCTTCGAGCAAGCCCAAGTCGTCGCCGTTTGCGCCGCAGGAGGAGTTTGAGTCGTCGCCTGCAAACGAACCCACGGCAGAGGTTCCAGCACAGCTGACGGAGAAGCGGTCGTACGCGTCGCTGCCGTCCGAGGCGACGCGGCTGCCGTGGCAGGTCCAGAGCACCGGTGTTAACGAGTCGCAGGGCAAGCGGCGAAGCGCACGGCTGCGCGCGACGCACTCGGAGCCGGACAAGGCGAACGAGTCTATGGAGTTAGACGAAGAGTAGCACATATCATGTCCGGACAGATCTCAGGCTAAGTGTACTGGATACAAAGCACAAGGAGACGGTGCGGAAAGGCCGAATGCCTTACTCCTCCTCCTCGTGGCCCGCGGCGAGGTGGCCCGCCTTGGAGTTGACGTAGGCGAACTCCTTGTTGCCCCACGTGTAAATGAAGTAGCCCGCAACAAACGGAATGCCCGCGTACGGCAGGTTCGCAACGGTGCGGCGGAAGCCGTTGAACAGGTAGCCCTTAAGCACACCGGCGAAGGGGTTCTGCTGGAACGGCGAGAGCGCTGGGTGAGTGGGCGAAAGCACGTACTGTACGTCTTGATGTACTTCTGAGAAGGACCGCCGAAGTGACCGTACCAGCCGATCTGCGGTGTTAGTCTGAACGATGCCATGTCATACATACCCACTTGTCGCCGGTCGGCATACCACTCTGAACAATGCTGCTTGGGCGCATGATGGGCAAACGTGCAAGGCAAAGCGATGCGACGGCCGGGCGCTCGGGGTTTTCCGGATTACCAATCACGCCCCATTTCGGCCGAACACCGCGTCGCGACCCCGGGCACCTTCCTCTCTGCCATCACACCCCAGCGTGGCACTCGGACCGGATACAAACAAAATGGTTAGCAGATAAGCGCGGCGATGCGTTCAGGATACGGAACGACGGACGTTGTACCACCTGTCATGTGCGGAAACGCCATGCATCAATGACTGCATCTCTGGACCGCCGCGGAGCCTTGGCGGCCTAGCCTCGTAGCGTCGCGCCGGGAGGTGCCCTGCGTCGTGAAGACGGGGTGCGCGGGCGCGGTGGCTCGTCGCAACGCGGGAGAGACACAGTGTGTCGACGAGTAATGGTCTGGGAACAGGTCCGACGATGCGTGCCGTCCACACCCCACTCGGTCGGACAGTCGGTGGGCCGTGGGCGGTACCGATTTGCAAGGTGTGAGCCTTGCGTACGTGGTGGGTGTGCCCGTACTATGGCGTACGTACGGGAGGGGCCGGCGCCTATGCGGTGCTGCGCCGTGTCGAGGCCCAGGCTATGCCGTGGGTGGCATGCAGGCCTGTGCGATGCAAGAGCGTCGGATCGACGCGGGATGGGATATGGGTTGACCCTGCGTGAGGCGTAGGGTGGCGTACGCGACCGGTGGTTACGTGCGCGTGCTGGTGTTGGTCTACCACCTTGCGCCTAGCCCGCCCCTCCCCTGCCTCCCGGTGATGATCCGAGATGCAGTCATTGAGCGCGAGCCTAAGGCCTGTAGTGCAGATGTGCTGCGGGGTGCCTGGCTCGGCCCGTGCGATGCGGGCCATGCATCGCAAGAGGCGATGGGATGCGCATATTGCTGGACAGAGCGACCGACGCCGGTCCTGACGTGGAGCCAGCGCGGATGTGTTGGAATGTGTACTTACCCCGCTATTTTTCCGCTGACAGTCTACGAACCTTGACAAGTGTATGTTGTGTACACTGACCCAGCCCTTGACGACATTATCTCGGCGAAGCGCAAGCAGACGCCCCGTCGCCCCGCGAAGCAGTCGAGCGCCAAGAAGAACAAGGGTGCCAAGGCTGCCGCGCTCGGTGGCTCGGCCGCTGCGGCTGTCAGCAATGCTAACCGCCAGCAGCCGCCGGTCGTGTTCCCGGGGCGCAACCAAAAGGGCCCGGGCAGCAAGGTGATTGTGAGCAACCTGCCCGTGGACGTCACCGAGGCGCAGGTCAAGGTAGGTGCACTTGCTTATGGCAGGAGCTCTTCTCGACGACGATCGGCCCGCTGCGCCGTGCGCAGATGAGCTACAAGGCCAACGGCCAGTCGACCGGTGTGGTTACGGTTGAGTTCCAGCGCGCCGAGGATGCAAACCGCGCTTATGCGCAGTACAACAACCGCCTGATCGACAGCAAGCGGCCGCTTAAAATTGAGGTTGTGGTCGACCCTGCGCGTGCGACGCCCGCGGTCGCGGCCAAGCCCGCTGCGAACAAGACGGCCAAGAGCAAGGCGGCCAAGAAGCGCAGCGCGAAGAGGGCTGCGGCGCGCACGCCCAAGACCGTCGAGGACCTGGATGCCGAGATGGAGGACTACGCAAAGCAGGGCGCATCGGAGAATGCGCCGATGCAGGACGCACAGCCGGCCGCGTAAATAGAGTCGCCGATCGTAGTGTGCGATGCGATGCCGTGAGACCTGGCGAGGGACGTGCTGGGCGGGGGGCGTGACGCTACGCCCGCGCACCAGTCTCCACTTTCGCCGACCGACCGTGCGCTGGTGATGGGCGAGCCGGGCAGGGGGCAACGTGCACCGCGCGCGGTGCCTGCCTCGCCGCTATTCCTTGATGTCGAGTTTTCCAAGATGCGTGACGCGGCGCCGAGTCCTTCCGGTTCGAGTGACGGCGTCGCGGCGCTGAACGCGGCACTGCTCCAGGCGCAAATCTCGTCGCCGATCGTCTCGGCCTCGGCCTGGGACGAGGGCGCGGAGCCGGACCGCGCGGGCACGCGGCTCATCGAGCTCGTTGAGGAGCTGCACAAGTGCCCGCCGACCGACTATTCCGAGATGGTGCGTGGCTACGCTGACCCAGCTCCGCATCACCACCGACGTACACCATGTACTCATCGAGCACCGCGGCGCGGCGCGCGTCTACGAAGGATTTGGGCGCAACGGCGGGTTCCTCGTGGTGATGCAGGTGCTTTCCTTTCTACAGCTCGCTGCGGACGAAGCGGCGCGCGTCGTGCGGTCGCAGCTGCTGCTCCGAACGCTGACCCTGCTGTGCGATGCCATTACCTACAGCCGCACGAACCTCTTTTCGTTTGCGCACATACCCGGTTGGGACGGCTTCTTGCACTCGCTCGAGCTCGCCGCGGATGCCGGCGCTGCGCAAATCACCGCGAGCCGCCTGGTCGCGCTGCTGTTTGGCCTTGCGACCGGTGACGTCGCAGGCGGTGCACAGCACTTTGGCGTAGTGTGGCGCGCACTGCCCGACGTGCTTGTGCCCGGCGCATCGGTTGCCGACGTGCGCGCACGCCTGCCGCACTGGCGCACGCACGCACTTGTGCATCCGCGCGCCATTGAGGGCGCGCTGCGCATCGCCGCGGCAGACGACGTCGTACTGCTCGCGTCGTATGCGCTGCTCACCGACCTCACCGGCGCACCACGCAATGTCGTCGTGCTTGCGCGCTCGCCATTGGTCTCACGCATGCTGCGTGCGTGGCTCGACGAGGGCGTGTCGGCGACACCTACGCGCACACTCGTGCACGCATGGCGCGCACACCTGCTCGAGACGGTACTGTGCGATGGGATCCGGTCATCGGAGGATGTGCAGCTTGTGCTGCAGACGCTCACCACCGCCCCACTCGACACGCAGCTGCCGCTGCTGCACCTGCTGCGCGGTGTCGCGCGCTCGGCGTACCGCCCGAGCGCATTGACGTTTGCGCCGAGCACGTCGCCCGGGGGCGGCGGTGCCTATGTCGCGGCGCTGCGCCGCGCCTTTCCGCCCGAAGACACGCGCTCGAGCGGCTACTCGCTTGCGGTCACGCTGCGTGTTGACCGTGCGGACGGCGATGGGACGGTCGACCTCGTGACCATCGGCGACCGCGTGCGCCTTGCGCTCGACCTGCGCACGCTGCGCCTCGTGTACGCCACGGCGGCTCCCACGACGCTGGAGCGCGCGCAGCTGGTGCTACACACGTGGCACCACGTCGTGCTCACACACGCGCGCGCGCCGGCGCACACGCCATCGACGCTGCACGTGTACGTCGACGGCCAGCGTGTTGCGAGTGTGCAGGCGGCGTACCCTGCGACGCTCGCCCGTGCGCCGCTGCTCGTCGGCTGTGCGCCGAATCAGCCCGGCATACGCGCGGCGCTCCCCGCCTTGGCAACGTGGCTGCTGAGCTCGCTGCTGCTCCAGGACGGCGTGATGCCGTCGTCGGTACCGCTGCTTCTCGCCCTGCTCCCGCCGCAGTACATGGGCAACCTGCAGGGCGCACTCGCGCGCTTTCTGCCGTATGCGGCGCAGGCGCGCATGGAGCGCCGCCTTGCGCAGCTTGCCGCGGCCAACGCCCAGGCGCCGGGCCGCGGCGAGACGCGTGCGTACGCGGCACTGCACACGGCGCTGCACGACGCGGGCGCTGCCGTCTTCCCGCTGGCGCATGTGTACATCCACCTCGGCGCGGCACACACCCTGCGCACCGCGACGGGCGTGTTGCTGCTCGACAAGGTGATGCCAAGCGTCGACGCGGCAGTGCAGTCCCCCGGCGGGCATGCCCGCATCCTCGGCGTGCCGACCATCACCGTGCCGCGCGATGTCGGCGACGCGGTGTGGGCCGCGGGCGGCGCCGTGGGCCTGCTGCAGCTCGTCGAGCGTGCCGAGTCGGGTGCGGCGCTCGAGGCGTGTGTGCGCCTCTTCCTCGAGCTGGTGAGCCACACGTGGCGTCTCGCGGCGGATGCCGAGCGCGCGCGCGCATACCATGTGCTCGGGCTGCTGCTACGCGACCGCGCCACGCGGCTCACCCCCGGCACGCTCGATGCGTTGCTTGATGCGTGTGTTGTGCGTGGCATGCTGTGCAACGTGCCCCTGTACCGTGCCGTACTCCTCGACGCGTGCCTCTGGGCGCAGGCGCCGCACGACGTCCAGGTAGCGTACCTTGCGCACTTCCGCACCGTGCTGCGGGGTGCGGCGGGCGCCAGCAACGCGCATCGCCTCGCCAAGGCGCCTGTCCTACGCCACGTGCTGTACGTTGCGCGCCTCGCGCCGCACCGTGTGGACACACTGCAGGCGCCGCTCGCGGACGCCTTACACGCCGTCCTGCACGCGCTTGTTTCAGCGCGCTCGGTGCAAGCGCTCTTGCTGTTTGCGGTAGCATACCTCGCGCCTTGGACGCCACCGGCGCCGCTGCAGGGTGCTGCGCGTATGGATGCCGACGAGGCGCACAGCGTCGAGTGTGCTGCGGCGCTGGTGCCGCCCGCGCAGCCCTCGCCAGACGCGCGTCTCGCGCGCCTCGCCCACGTGCTACTGCTGCGATTTGTGGATGTATATGCAGGCGACGCGGGGCGCCTTGCACGTCTCGCGCGGTGGCCGTGTGCGCGGAGGCTTGTGCTGCTTGTGCGCCCCGGCATGGCGCCGGACGTCGCGGCACCGACACTTGCGCTCATCGCGCAGCTCCTCCCCCATGCGCGTTTCCGCGAGCAGTGGGACGCGCACGGCGGGTTCCGTGTGCTTGAGCGTGCCCTGCCGCCCATATGGGACGCGCCTGACGTGCTCCCCGCGCTGTGGCACATACTGCTCGGCGCACGCGAACCGCGTGCATCGCTGTATGCGACGTACGCGCCACAAGCGCCGCCGGCGCCGCTTGCGTGCCCTGTGGCGCTGCGTGTGCTGCTTCTTTGCATCGCCGAGGGCCTCGCGCACGAGCGCACCGAGGTGCGGCACCGGCGCCGCTCGCTGCCCACCTCGCCGCAGCACACTGCGGCATCCGCCCGGCGCGTGCGTCTGCAGGAATCGGTGCAGCTCCTTATTGCGTACGCCACGCACCCCGACATGGCTCGCTGCCTGCTCGTCGCGCCGTCGCTGCTATGTCTCCTGCACGCACTCACGCCGCTGCTCGCAACGGACAGTGCGCCGCCCAGCGCCTTCGTCACGGTGCTGTGCACGGACCTACTCGAGATGCTAGCCGCGCGCATCGCTGCGTCGATGACTGCGAGCGGCACCATCTCGCTGTTGACGAGCGCACACCAGGCGATGCCTACGGCCGACCCTGTGCTGCAGTCGCGGCTGTGTGCGCGGCTGTACACGCGCGTCGTGGCGCACGTCTTCCCTCTGCCCAGTGCGACGCGGCGCATGCTGTCGATGGGCGCCGCGCTGCTTAAGCTCGCGACGAACGAGTCGATCGGGGAGGTGCCGCTGCAGAACGAGTTGTTCGTCGCCGGCGCACACCTGCTGGACGTGGCGGCGACGCACCCAGGCACCCTCATGCCGCGCTCTGCATCGCAGGCGGCCGTGGCGATGAAGCGCAATGTCCTGCACGCATTTGCCAGCACACCCCTCAACGCACACACGTCGCCGCCGTGCGTGTTCTGCGCGACTTACTGGGCGCACCTCGAGGCGGACACACTGTTTGCGCAGTGCGTCGCGAACCGCATTGTCGCGCGCATCCGCACCGTGTGGGACGGGGACGCAGCCACCACCCTCCTCCTCCTCGCCGAGACGCACCCCGAGGTGGTGACCGAGGGTAAGTTGACGGAGCTCGTTGATGCGCTGCGTCACGAACGCTCTATGCCCCTCCCAGTGCCGCCGTTCGCCGGGGTGTGGGAGGCCGCCGAAAACGATCAGGCACTCTTCCGCCGCGGGCTGCGCCTCGACCGCGCGACGCAGCTACATGCCTCGCTTTTCAAGCCGAGCATGCGTGCACAGGGCATCCTCACGACACATGCGCGCCTCGCACAGTGGCACGCGTCGGCCGCCGAGGCAGAACGCGTGCAGTTCGCACGCTACGCCCAAGATCTGCGCGACGATGCGCACTACGTGCGCCAGGCGTGGCTGGACGCGAGTGAGGCGCTGGCGCTGCAGCGCGGTGCGCCGCACGACTGGCAGCTCGATACCACCGAGGGTCCGGGGCGTGCGCGCCTCAAGCTCTTCCCCGTGATGCCGAGCGATGCTGTGCCGACGGAGCGCAATGCCAATGCGGCCCTTCCCGCGGAGCTTGCCGAGCTGGCGCCCGACGATGTGGGGGGGACGTCGGACGCTGCGCTCCTCGATGATGTCCAGCTCGCTGCCGAGATCGAGGCAGGCACTGCGCCGCCAGAAGCTGTACCGGCTGCCCCCGCACCAGCTGGTGCACCCACGGGCGCTCCCGCGCCCGAAGCGCCGCCCGTGCCACTGCCTGACGAGGTGGAAGACACGTACCGCATCGTGCAGCGCTCGCTTCACCCCGGAGACACCGCCGAGGCGCTCATCAACGCGTCGCGCGTGCTGGGCATCGAGACGCGGGGTTGCCTCGTCGTGGCAAGCGCAGAACACCTCTATGTGCTGGACGACTACTTCCAGCGCCCCTCGGGCGAGATCGTGCATGTAGCCGATGTGCCGACCGCTGAGCGCGACGAGCTGATCGCGGCCGCGTTTGCGTCTGCACAGCCCTCGTCCGCTCCGCTCGAGCACGCTGCGGTGCTGTGCTGGGCATGGGACGCGCTCACGCTGTGCCTCCGCCGCGCATGGCTGCACCGCCGCACGGCGCTCGAGCTCTTCTTCGCGGACGGGCGCAGCTGCCTGCTCGTGCTGGCCGATGCCTCCCACGTCGATCAGGTGCTCACGCTTGTGCGCGCCAAGGCGCAACGGGCGCTCACCGACGCAGAGCGCATGATCAATGACCTGCGTGAGCCACCCAGCGTGCCGCACGCTGCGCAGCGTCTTCCTGGCGTGCTGCGCCGTACGCACGCCGTGGCACCGACGACGCGGGCATGGCAGGAGGGGCGCCTATCGAACGCCGCCTACCTCATGGCGCTCAACACGCTTGCGGGCCGCACGATGAACGACCTCACCCAATTTCCGGTGTTCCCGTGGGTCATCGCCGACTATACGAGCGGCACGCTCGACCTCGACACTGCCGCGACGTTCCGCGACCTTGCGCGGCCCATGGGTGCACAGACCGAGGCGCGGCGCACGGACAGCGCCGAGCGCTATCAGCAGCTGCTCGAGGTCAACATGGACCCATTCCACTACGGCACGCACTACTCGACGGCCGCGAGCGTGTGCGGTTTCCTGGTGCGCCTGCGCCCATTTGCGCACTGGCTCATCGAGCTGCAGGGCGGCAACTTTGACCTTGCCGACCGCATGTTTGCCTCGGTGGGCCGCGCGTTCCACTCGGCCTCTGCGCAGGCCCGCGGCGACGTGCGGGAGCTGATTCCCGAGTTCTTCTTCCTCCCTGAGCTCTTTGTCAACATGAACCATTTTGCGCTCGGCCGCACGCAGGCCGGCACGGCGATCAACGACGTGGAGCTGCCGCCGTGGGCGCACGGCGACCCATGGCTGTTTGTACAGCTGCACCGCGAGGCCCTCGAGTCGCCGTACGTCAGTGCGCACCTCCATGCGTGGATCGACCTGGTGTTTGGGTACAAGGCGCGGGGCCAGGCGGCCGTCGACGCTCTCAATGTGTTCCACCCACTGTCGTACGCCGACAGTGTGGACGTCGCGCGCATTGACTCGCCCCTCGAGCGCGAGGCGGCGGCACAGGTCATCCACAACTTTGGACAGACGCCGTGCACGCTGTTTGCGCGTCCGCATCCGCCTCGCGACGTGCGCACCATCGACGACCTTGCGCGCACGCCGCACCTGCTCATCCCGGCACGCGCACCTGCTGCGCAGCTCGGCGCGCCAATCCACGCGCTCGGCGGCATGCCCACGGCCGTGCGCGCTGCGCGGCGTGGCGAGGCACTGCTCCCCGACGGCCTGCTCACGTACGGCCACCTCGATGGCTCCATGCACATCGTCCCCTCACAGAAGACGCAGGCGCCGCACGTCACCGAGCAGGCAGCGCCCTCCCGCATCACGGCCGTCGCTGTCGTCGGCACGACACACGTCGTCGTCGGCGCCGAGGACGGCACCGTGCAGCTCTTTGGTCTGCGTGCCGCGCAACCCACGCTCGAGCCGTGCACGGTGTGGACGGGCCATGCGGCGGCGGTCGTGTGTGCGGCGGCGAGCGCGACGTGGCGCATCGCCGTGACGGGCGCGGCGGACCACACGGCAATCGTGTGGGACGTGACGCGCCAGCGGTACATTCGCACGCTCCGTGGGCACGACCAGCCGCTCGAGCACGTCGCGATCGACGACGAGCGCGGTTACATTGCGACAGCGGCGGGCGACGAGGTGTGCGTGTACTCGATCAACGGCCACCTGCTCGCACGGCAGAGCACACGTGCGGCGACTCGCCGGCCCTTGAGTGCGCTCGCGTTCTGTGCGCGCGACTTCCATGTCGGCGGCCTCGCCATGCTCGTTACGGGGCACGCGGGGCAGCTGCTCGTGTGGCGCGTCGCGTCGAACCACGAGGCAACGCCGAGCGATGCGCCTCGCTGGCGTCTTGCGTTGCAGGCGTCGCTTGAGGCGCCCAGCATGGCGCCCATCACCGCCGTGCACGTCGCCACGCTCGACACGCTGTGCACCGGTGACGAGGCCGGCGACGTGTACACGTGGTCGCTGCCCGGCACCGCGGTGACACCGCCGCGGCTGCCCGAGGGCGTGTGCATGAACGCCGCGTGCCAAAAACGCTTTGGCTTCCTCGAGCTGAAGCGCACCTGTGGCGCGTGCGGCGGTGTGTTCTGCAGCGCGTGCACGGTGCCTTACAAGGATACCCGCCTCTGTACATACTGCGCGGCGACGCTGAGCGCGCGGGGCCTAGAGCTGTAGTCGCGCGCCGGCTCCATAGTCGGGATATACAGGGTTGCGTCTCTACTCTACATCGCGCCTAGGCGGCGTCGCCGGTCGGTGCCGACTCGGCGATCTTTTCTTTGAGCTTGGCAATGATCGACAGGTAGGCTGCGCTCGCCGGGCTGTCCGGATGCTCGTCCACAAAGCTCTCGCCGAGGTCGCAGCACTTGGCGATGCGTGGGTCGAGCGGGACGCTGCCGAGAAAGGGCAGGTCCAGTTCTTTGCACAGCGCCGCGGCGCCGCCCGTCGACGGGTAAAAGATGTCGGAGCGCCCGTGGCACGCTGGACACACGAAGCCGGCCATGTTCTCGACCACGCCGAGGATCGGCACGTTCATTTTGCGGCAGAAAGAGATTTCTTTGCGCACGTCCTGCAGCGACACCTCCTGCGGCGTCGTGATGAGCACCGCGCCGTTGATGCCCGATTCGCGCAGGAAGCCGACGATCGACAGATGCTCGTCGGACGTGCCGGGCGGCGTGTCGACGAGCAGGTAGTCGATCACCGTCTTGGGCGCGTCCGGTCCGAGCTCGTCGGCGAGGCCGCCGGACCAGTCGACGTCCTTAAGGAACTGCTTGATCAGCCCGTTCTTCTTTGGCCCACGCCAGATGATGGCGCTGTCGGATGAGGGCAGGAGGAATTCGATCGACATGCACGCGAGGTTGTCCGAGACGTATACGGGGGACCACCCCGACGAGGACGCATGGATCAGCTGGTTGCGCAAGCCCAAAATCGTCGGGATCGACGGGCCACACACGTCAATGTCCATCACGGCGGTCTGCGTCGCCTCATCGCACGCAAACGCCCAGGCCAGCTGCGCGGTAAAGGTGCTCTTGCCGACGCCGCCCTTGCCGCTGAGGATGAGCACCTTGTTCTTCACACAGGCCATCCGCTCGCGGATCAGCGGCAGATCGGGGTCCGGGCCCTTGGGTGCGGTCTGGCATGCATCCTGGTTGGGGCAGCCCTGGCAGGCGTCGGCCTTGCCGGCCTGCTCTGATTCCACGCCCGGGCAGTGCTCCGGCGCGTTCTCCGGCACCTGGTCCGGGAGTGCACGCGCGACCGCCTCGGGGGGCTCGGCACGCATTAGCGGCGCGAGCGGCACCGGTGGCGCCCGCACATCCACCATGGTGGCAATCCAACGTTGATCGCGCGATCGCGCTGACTCAGCTATGGGGAATCGCCGCGAACATGGTGTGGAGGGTCGCGTGCAGCAGGGGGAAGTCGTGGAACTCGGCGAGGGCGTGCGCCTGGCGCAGGCGGCGCAGGGTATCGTGGGGCGGTGTCTTGTGGACCCAGGTGCCCGAGCACTGGCAGTAGGGTGCGAGGTTGCTCGTGCGCATCCGCCGGCACCGCGCGCAGTGCACGTCCTGGACGGCGTGCTGCGCGACGTGCTGCTGCACCACCTGGATGAGGCGCATCTCAATGTTGGCGCGGTCGTACGGAAAGTCGCAGCGCGAGCAGCGCCACTCGCGCGGCGTCTGCGCGGCACTTGCGATCAGGTCCGCATCGCGACAGAGGTCGAGGGTGCGGTCGTCGTTGCAGAACTGGCAGATGACCCACGGCAGGCGGAAGGACAAGCAGGGGTTGCGCCACTCGGCCGCGGGCGCAAACTCGCGCACGCCGATCAGGTCGAGCAGGTTGCGCTTGCACACCTGCGCCTCGTGCGCGCACTCGCGGTGCAGCGCGAGGATGCGCGTCGTCGCCTTGATGAACTCCAGCGCGGGGTTCGTCAGCGGGAGGTGGGAGCCCGGGAGCTGGGGGAAGGCCCATGCCGCGGCATCGTGTGCGTCGGGCGCCTTGAGCTCGGTCTGAATCGCCTGCACGGTGCGCAGCAGGCGACGTGTCATCGTCTCGGCGATGATGTGGCGCACGTCGTCGGCGTGCGACGGCGCCGCCAGCGCCGCCTCGGCCTTGTCCTCTGCCTCTTGCGAGGCGGAGGGTCGTGCGGCGCGCATCGTCGGCCGCCCATTTTGCAGGGCGACGGCGCGCTGCTTGGCCTTGTACAGCTCGTAGATGTACGAGCCGATGATCTTGGCGAAGCGCGTCTGCACCGCCGGCGGCAGGAACTCTTGCACATTCCATGCCATCTCGATGTCAAACTGCTCCGAGGGCACGAGCGCGTCGGGCTCGTGGCAGATGACGCCGCCCATGTTGGCGATGTCGAGGAACACGAGGTACTCCCAGAAGTGCACGATGCTCAGCCCGAGGTGCTTGAACAGCTCGCGCCCCGTCACAGCGCTCAGCAGGTAGCGCCCGTACGCCGCGGCGCTGCCCGCGGTCGGCTTGTTGGTCAGGAGGAAGAGGCGCGTGTAGGAGGCATACACCACGCTCACGCCGAGCCGCCGGAACTCGGCGAGGAGCTGCAGCATCGTCTTGCGCATGAGCCGCTGCAGGAAGCGCTGCAGCGCGGGCTCAAACAGCGCCGAGCGCGTACTGCACGCCCACCGCCAGAAGTTGTCGGCGAGCAGCGCGCCAAAGGTCGACGTGCCGCGCGTCTTCTCCACGTGCCACGCCTTGACCATGGCGCGCACCGTCGAAAAGGTCTGCGCGGTGAGCACCGCGTCGCCGAGGTCCGCCGAGAGCGGCACATCGCCCTGGGCGTACTCGTCGAGCGTGTGCGATGCCGACTCGAGCGCGAGCGACGCGCCGCCCGTGCCCTCCATCGCATTCACCGAGGCATACTGCAGCACGACGTCGAGCGCCAGGTCGGTCAGCGCGACCTCGAGGCAGACGTTTTCGTAGGCGCCCGCATTGGTGATCTCGAGCGTCTCGAGCTCGTCGGCCTGCCCGGCGTGCGCATCGAGCTCGCGCCCGCCGAGGTCCGGCAGCGTGGACGGCGACCACCACAGCACCATGTCGTTCTGCTGCAGGCGGCGCGCAAAGTCGAGGTCGCTGCCAAACACGGCAAAGTCGCGCGGCAGGTTACACAGCGGCACGTCGAGGTGTGCGCCAAGCTCGACCCACCGCGTGATCCACGCGGCGGTGCGCAGGTAGCAGTTGACAAAGCGGCGCGCCGCGTACAGCTGCCACCCGAGCGCGGGGAATGCGTCCTCCTGGCGCGCCGCGGGGATCATCAGCACGGGCAGCTGCGCACCGACGTGCAGGTGCGTGTCGTAGTAGGACAGCGGGCGCGACGAGCAGACGGCGAGCTGCGTCGGCACGGTGCGCAGCGCACGCAGCTCCTTGAGGTCGTGCTGCAGCGCACGCAGCGCGCGCGCCTCGGTCGTGTGCACCTGCACGTGGTCAGTGTGCACCGCGGGGGGGTAGTCGAACGCGCCCTCGCCGTCGACGACACGGCCGGCGCGGCGCATCGCGTCGAGGCGCTCGGCGTACAGCGCCTCGACGCTCGGCCACTGCTTGAGCCCCGCCGAGTCGACGAGGTGCACACGCACCGCGCCCTCGGGCGCCACCAGCACCAGCACGTGGCGGCGGTCGAGCGACGCATGGTACAGGTAGAGGTGGCGCAGCGCGCGCCCGTGCTGCAGGTAGGTCGCCGAGGGCAGCGCGACGTGCATCAGGTCGGCGAGCGGCAGCCCTGCGTCCAGCGCATGGCTCAGGCGCGACGCGCGGCTCGGCTGCAGCGCACACGACGCGCCGAGCTGCAGCAGCGCACGCACCTCGAGTGGCACGTGTCGCTCGTACACCCCCTCGACGTGGGGGTGGTGCAGGAGCGTGGCAAAGTGCGCCTCCTCCTCGACAAACACCTCCTCGGGCACGGTGAGCTTCACCAGGTGCCGGCACGGCGCGCCGCGGGGCAGCGTGCGCGTCACCGGCTCCACGGCGTAGCGGTCCAAAAAGGCCCCGGGCGGCGGCGCGTGCTTGAAGTTGACGTACAGCTCACGCGGCACAAGCAGCTTGAGGCACTGCAGCTGCCGCGCCACATACACCCACAGCCGGAACTCGCCGGGGCGTGGCGTCGCAGCCAGCTGCACCACGTCCCACGCGCTCGCGGCCATCGCGGTGCTGCGCTGCGTCAGCATCGCGTGCAGCGTCCCGGCGCCCGCGCCGGCACTGGGCTGGCCCGTGCGCCGCGCCGCGCGCTGCTGCCGCCAGCGGACACGCATGGCCGCGACGTAGCCGGGGTAGTCGACGTGCAGGTCCGGCACGGGCGGGAGCGGCGCGGGCGCCGGAGGCACAGCGCGCTCCACGGGCGCGGGCGCCGCGGGCTTGGCGCGCTGGCGCACCGCGTCGCTTTGCATCAGCGTCGCGAGCTTCACCTGCGTGTGCTTGTCGGTACGCGACGCGACGCGCTTGAGCAGCCAGTCGGGGTGGCGCACGCGCGGCACAGGGTTCGGCACCTTCTGCATCGCCGCGGGGATCGTAATGAGCTTCTGGATGACGCCCGCAAAGCGCTCAATGTAGTAGTCCCAGTCGAGGATGCTGCGCAAGTCAAAGTCGGTGATGCTGCTGTCCTTGAGGAAGCGGCGCAAAAAGTGCTCCTTGACCGGCTGCTCCGCATTGAAGATCGCCACGGGCACCGCGCGGTCGGTGACGGGCGCGCCGTACGGCTTGGCCGACACGATAAACTTGCACGCCAGGCCCTTGTCCTTGACCACCTGCTGCCCCAGGATCTCGGCGAGACGGCGCGCCGTGGTGATGGCGGTCGACTTCTGCGCGCCGTACTCGCTGAGGAGCTTCGTCATGCTCTTGTTTTCGGCAATCAGGTCGATCAGCTCCTCGTCATGCAGCGTCGAGCCCTTGGAGTAGAGCACGTCGAGCCACTGGTTCGCGACCTGTGCCACCGCCGCATAGCAGCTCACCAGCGAGTCGCCCAGCAAAAACTTGCTAAAGATCTGCTTCTGGAAGTCCTTGATGAGCTGCAGCTCGCCGCGCCGCTTCACCTCGAAGCCCTTGAGCTCGGCGAGCGAGCCGTCCTCCTCAAACACCGCGTAGCGCTTCTTGAGCAGCTTGTCCTCCTCCTTGCTCGACGGCAGAATCATCGCACGGTACGGGCCGTCCAGCTCGAAAAAGATACTGTTCTCGCTGTGCACCGCATACTCGCCCGTGCGCGGGTCGACGAGATCGTGGTACTGGTGGTTCGTGAAGCGCTCGTGCACACGGTAGTTGAGCATCGTACACGGGTACGACAAGCCAAACTTTTTGCCGTTCGCGAGCGTAAACGTAAAGTTCTCAGGGAAGGTGCCCGGAAGCATGCACCAGATACCGTCCGTGTCGAGCTCGAGTGGGCGCCCGATGCAGTCGACAAGCTCCTTGGCCATCTGGATGATCGTGGCGCCCGTCAGGCAGGTGATGCCCGCCATCTCCATCGAGTACCATCGCGCACCTTTGCGCATGACATAGCCGTAGAAGGAGTTCAGAATACACTTGTGGGCGAGCTGCAGCGAGTCGTACAGCACAATCATCTTCTTCGCTTCGAGCGTTTCCGCGAGGCTGCCCGCCGCATGCGCCTTGTCCAGGTTCTTCTTCCAGGTCTTGTGCAGGCCCTTGTACTCGTACCGCCGGTCGCGGAAGTCACGCACCGTGTTGATGTAGAACGGGTTCTCGCGCTGACAGATGATCGCTTCGCGCACCACCGTCTTGGTGTCGTGCACGCGCTTGTACACCTTGCGGCTGTACTCGGCCAGGCGGCGCTGCAGTAGCGCCGAGCGCTCCGCGGCACTCAGCTCTGCAAACCGCCGCGGCTTCCCACGCGGATCCTTCGCAGGGAACGTCTCCATGTCGAGCGCGTGCTGGATCATGTTGATCTCGTCGCGCTTCGCGGGGAAGTACTCGCCACGCCACGCCCATTTCATGCGCTTGTCACACGACATGCCCGGGCGGTTGTAGTCGCACGACGCACACGTCCCTTCATCCACGACCGAGTCGGGCTGCAGGCGGTTGGAAAGCATGATGTTGGGGTACATCGCCGCGACGTCCAAGTGGTAAATTAGCGGCTTGTCCTGCCGCACAGGGCAGTCGCGCAGGGCCTCGAGCATCGTCTGGATCTCACGCTTGACCTCGTCAAAATTGGTCACGTCGTCGAACGACAGTTTGCCCTCCTCGCGGATGCTGAAGCGCAGCGCACCGTCCAGCTCGTCGATCAGCGTCTGGAACGCCTCGGGCTCCAAGCGGAAGTCGGTGGGGATGTCGCTGCGGAAGACGCCAGCCTCGAGGGCCTCGACGTGCCCACCCACGTACGTCTCGGACTCGAGCAGATGGCCCTCATACGTGTTGCCAATCGGGTCTTGGTGCCGGTTGGGCATCAAAATACCGCTCTTGTACGCCTGCACCATCAGCAGCGTCTCGCACAGCGTGCCCGAACCCTTGCGCAGCACCTCGTCGGGGTTCAACGGGATGATGTTGCACAGCGAGAAAATGAACGGGTGCACATACTTCATGTACAGGTAGTACGTCGCCACCGCATCGGACACCGAGTACTGCGCAAGCGTCTGGGGCTGCTCCGAGGCATACGGCGTCATCAGCTCGGGGTCCAACTCCATCGGGTCGTATCCGAGCTTGGCCACAGTCACCGCCTTGAGGCCCTGGCTGCCCTGCGGAAGGTACGAGTCGCGCTTCACCCACCGGAAGCAGTCGAGGTGCGCACAGTGCCGGCTCTTGAACTCGCTGTCCGAGTCCATCGCGAAGCCGATCTCTTGCTCCATGTCGAGGCCGTGGATGCGCGCGCGCGTTTGCACAAACGGAAAGTCGAACGAGTCACCGTTGTACGTCGCAATCACCGTCGGTCGCGCCTCACGCACATGGTCAAAGAAGCGGCGCAGGACCGACACTTCGTTGGGTTCGTTGAAGATGATAAATGGACCCTCGTATTCGTCCTTGGGCGTGTACTCAAAGTCGTCAATGTCCTCGCTGATCACCTCGCGGTTCGTGATGAGGAAGCCTTGGCCATCGATCATGTACGAAATCATCATCACCACGTCCGACTCCGCGTCGGGGAACTTGAGCGGCTGCTTCGTAGTCTCGATATCGAACGCCATCACCACCGGGTCCGCACGCTTAACACGATCAGGCACAGGCTGTAACTCCACCGTGCCTTCATGGAAGCGCACATCGTACCACAGTCCCACACGGATTTCTGCCGTTAGTCATATACACGCACGATTATCGATCGCCACACGCAGGTAGTACGGCACATCGTACTCGTACAGCGCCGCGATACACTGCTCTGGACTCCGCCCGCCCGCACGGTTGTATTTCGAAGAGCGCTGCGGCGCCACATCCACCTCGCCGTCCAGCGACACTTGGTATTCTGGCGCATCGCCCGAGGCGCTCGAGTCCTGGAGCACATTGGCGTATGCCTCGACCGCAGAAACTTCGCGTTGCGCCTTTTCAGCAAGTGGGAGCAAGTCGCGCCGCACTGTCAACAAGTCGTGCACGTTCATGAAGCGCAGCTGTAGCACCGTTCGCTTGTGGCCCACAAGGTGGTTAGCCAGTTTCAAATCGTCCACCTCTTTCGCCTCGACAGAGTGCACAAGCCCTTCAAAGCGGCGCTTTAGCCACTCTTCCACCACAGATTCGGTATCAGGATAGCACCCCACAAGGAAATAGGGCTGGTACACAATGGTTACTTTGAACATGGACGCATCGTCCTCAATGAAGTAGTAATCAACTCCCGACTTGCCACCGGGATGCTGTTCGTCGGGTAGCAGCGTCGGATGCATATTTACTAGCCACGCCTGACGCGGCTCACCTTGGTCGAGACGCGTAAACCCCATGCGCTCATCAATGGCATCCGACTCGCGCACTTTCGCGAATCGCTCTTCCACCTGCGATGCAGCATACACATCGTTTGAGCGCGCAAGCGTGGCAGACATGCGGTCACCAGGACGCTGCATGCTTCCACTCCCACGCTTACGGAACGTCCCGCGCCCGCGGCCGCTACCGCCACGAGACGGCATCCGTCCGAGTGCCATCGTCCCTGGAAGCGTGACGCGTTAAAGGGCCGACCGCGTCGCGTGCATTAGGTAAGCGCTCGGACGCGACGTGCGGTGCCTCAGGCATGCATGTCGCGGCGCGTGCACAAAGGCGGGTCGGACACAGCGGCAGTCCGCGCACGCCTGCGGGAGCGGTGCCGTGCGCAACTGGAGCTGGAGCGCAGTCAGCGTAGGGCTCAGGCGGTAGCCAGCGCTCGTGCTCCACCGTCCACTTGGTGGGAGGACGCCGTGCACGAAGAAATCCATCGGACGCCTGCGCTGAGTGAAGAGGACATCGGGCAAATCCTTCGTGAAGAATACGAACGGACCCGGAATATGTACGAAAAAGAGGGGGCCGAGGCGCTCGGTGACCCCGACATCGACCAGATGTTGCTACTGGAAGAGGAGATTCGCAAGGAACATGACACGAAGCCCCGCGCGCCGCGCGCGACTGCCTCGCACGAGGCGCACACCATGGACATAGACATGTAGTTATATTCGCAGTTATGATATACATTTATGCGAGAATTAGCAAGTCACAGGGGTCGATAGGGTGGTGGGTCATTAGTAGTTGTAACCGCCGCCGTAGCCACCGCCGCCCATACCACCACCCATACCTCCGCCGCCATAGCCGCCGCCATAGCCGCCACCCATGCCGCCACCCATGCCGCCGCCCATGCCGCCGCCATGATGACCGCCTCCCATCATGCTCATTCCACTACCGCCCATGTTGCCGCCCCCCATACCGCCATGGTGACCACCACCCATGCCACCCATGCCGCCACTGCTCATTCCGCCCATACCACCATGGTGGCCACCGCCCATACCAGAGCCCATGCCGCCGCCCATGCCGCTGTTGTGGTGGCTGCCGCCACCAAGAACACTGTTGACCATGTTGCTGAGGCCGCCGCCGCCAGAGCCCATGCCGCTAGAGCCCATACCACCAGAGCCCATCATACTGCTTCCGCCCATCATTCCACTGCTGCCCATGCCGGAGCCCATGCCGCTGCCCATACCAGCACCCATACCGGCACCCATACCGGCACCCATACCGGCGCTGGTGCGACGGCCGCGAAGGCGCTGAAGAAGCTGCGTGAGATTTGTGACAACATACCATACGGCCATAGCGGAAGATCTGGCGCTTGTGGCGCTGGAAAAGCATCAGGAGTTGGTTCATGACTGCTAGAGAAGAAGAAACGTTTTGGCGTGTGCCAGTTAATCCATGCCCCGAATGATTGGACAATCGCAAATCCAAAAATAAAAGTTGCGCCGCAACGTTCGTCCGCGCGTCCTCTAAGTCTTGGCATGCGCACTGAGCCGGTACGCCCAGCACCCAAGCGACTGGCACAGCGTGCAGCGGCTCGGCGACATGGCAAAAGTAATGCGCTGCCACAGCAAGAGTTTGAAGACATCCAGTCCGTCTTTACCGCACTCGATTATGGATGCGGTGTTGACATCGGCTATGAGCTGGGGTCTGCTGCAGCTAGTCAGCGACACCTAACGCATGCGATGGTGGACGAGCAGGTGCCAGACGCTGCAGGCCGTGAGGATATTCTTGAGCAAGCACGGTTCCTCACAATGCATAATGGTCCACTGCACTGGCCGATGTATGCCGACCAAGTGCCAGCACCAAATTTCTTGCTGGCCGACGAGGTCGCAGCGATTGCCGAAAAGTGTGGGCCGCTTACGCGCGAATCAGCTGGCGTGCACTGGATGGCCATTCACCGTGCCCTGTGCCAGCTTCTCTCCCACCTCAAACTGTTCCCAGGGACCTCCTATACCCCCGAAGCCGTCGCGAAAGAAGCAACTAGGCTCCTGAGCTCTACGGCGGCTCTGCCGCCAGGCACGCTGTACGACACACTACGCGGCATACCGGAAGTCGTACACCGCCGCACGTCGGCACGCTCACTCGAATGGCGTGACGTGCTTGCAGCCGCCTATGCGTCCAACGACGCACGAGCCAAGCTCGCAGCAGACAAGGTGCACGAGCGCATGTGTGCATTGTATGCAGCACGACCTGTGGTGCCGCATTTGGAACGGCGTACGTGGACTATGAAGTCGATGCCAGACATTGTTTCGCGCCGCGCACTGGTCGACAAAGCACGTGCAGAAGTAGGTGAAGCGTTGCCTGACACAACGCCCAAGGACATATGGCGTGCGGCTTGTGTTGTTCCTGACGAGGCGAGGATGCCAGATGGCTGGCATGATTGGAAATGGGGCGAACGCTTTGCTTGGGATATGCCGACCGACTCCGACACACTCCTCGACGAAGCTTTGGCGTGGGACAGTGAGTCTGATATGGAATCAGAGGAGCTTGACACGACTATATCGTCGATTAGCTCCAATGAATCAGCATCGGTGCAGGGATCCCCTGTCCTACCATCGTCGCCCAGCGGTACAGAGTCGCCGGTTGAGGAAGCAACGATCGATGCCGCCACCAATCTGAAACGGCCACCGTCGCCGACGACGTCACCACCAACCAAGCGAACGCGGGCCGATCAACCACCGAGTGATACCCAGCCCCGACCTCGAAGGACTCGACGCGACCGCGCAATTATGCAAAGTACATACCAACGGGGCTTTTAGATGGTCTACGCGCAGCACGGTATACAGTATCATTGTTGATGCTCGGGAGGCACGTCCTGGGCCCCCTCTTCCTTGGTCGGCTTGCGGCCATGGTAATCCACGAAGCTCTTCTCCCATGCGACATAGTCCTTCCAGTATTGCCGAAGTGCGGCCTCTTCCTCGGACACGCCGTTCGCCTCCTCCTTGGGTGGCTCGGGCTGGGCCGGCTCGTCGGTCGGGGGTGGCGCTGGGTGAGTCGAAATACGTACGTGGCACTTCGTCCTCTGGCGGTGGTGGCACCTCGTTCTCCGGTGGCGGCGGCGGTGCCGCCATCTGGCTTGGGTCGGGGGCGGGTCCCAATCCAAGGGCCTCGTACGCCTTCTTCCATTCGGTCTTGACTGCGTCGACCAAGTCAAGTGCAAGCTCGCGGGCCTTGCGCAGCTGTGCCTCTTCCGGGCTCCTGGGGTCAGTTGGGCACGCGTGCGGCGTACGTACGAGAGATGGATGTGGAGCGGCTCTTCGAGCTCGCGGCCGGTCTCGGCCTCGTAGTAGCCCGAGCCCTGCCCGCGGATCTGTGTGCGGACCCGGGTCTCGCTCTGGATGTATTTAACAAACATACCGCCCGGCCCCACGAGCTTGGAGCGCACGTTGAAGTTGCGAAGCGATTCCATCACCACCGGCACCTTTTCTTCCGGCCAGTTCATAAAGCGGTCGTCGCGCCGGTGCAGGCGATCATCAAGCAGCGGCGGGAGGTCGCGCGACATGAGTTCGTAAATACGCGCAATCGTGCGGTCCAGCGCTTCTTTGGTGTCCGCCGAGATGTGTAGGTAAAGCGGCGGGTCGTGGGGCCGGACCTTGGTCCGGTCCGGGTACCAGGTGCCCTTGGTAAATACGCGCGTGCCAAACTCGCGATACAGATCCAGCTGTGTCTGGCGCTTGGTCAACAGGTACCGATTCCGGTGGTCGTTGATGTCGATGTCGTGCACGTAGGCGCCGTCCGGCGCGTCTTCATCGAGCTCATTGTGTTTCACGAGTGCGCCCGTCGCTGGGTCCGGCCGCCCAAACTGCGCGGCAATCTTGGAAGCAGCTGCTGCGGCCGCGCGTGCAGCTGGCTTCACATCCTCCGAATTGATCGTGAGCGCGCCCGACTTAGCGCCCTCGGCAGGCCGATCCCACTTGCTTCTGCGTTCAGCCATGGCGGCGCGATGTGTACGATGACTAAACATTTATCAGAAAGTTCTATGCGCCCTACGGTGATATTCCGACGTCCCGCGCGCACAGACGGGCCCAGCGTTTCCCCAATCTTCCAATATGACGAAACTCGCTAGTCAACTTCCCGCTTGGAAGGAGCTTGAGCAGCTCCAGAAGTCGAAGAAGATCGACCTTAAGGAGGCTTTTTCCAGCGACAAGGGCCGCTATGAGCGTTTCTCGCGTCTGTTCTCGACCGATAACAAGGACGTGACATTGCTGCTCGACTTCTCCAAGAACCTCATCGACGACGAGGTGTTTGCCAAGCTCCTCGAGCTCGCCAAGCAGGCCGACGTCGATGGCCAGAAGAAGGCTATGTTCGAGGGCAAGCACATCAACGTGACCGAGGACCGTGCGGTGCTTCACGTTGCGCTGCGCGACCTTGTCGGCGATCTGAAGCTGAACGAGCCTGGCGTCGAAGAGGTCAAGTCGGAGCTGCAGCACATGCGTGAGTTCACCGACGCGGTGCGCAACAAGACCTGGAAGGGTTACACAGGCAAGCCGATCAAGACGGTGATCAACATCGGCATTGGTGGCTCGGACCTGGGTCCGGTGATGGCCACCGAGGCGCTCAAGCACTATTCGCAGCGCGACCTCGACCTGCACTTTGTGTCGAACATTGACGGCACTCATATTGCCGAGGCGCTGCATGCGTCTGACCCGGAGACGACTCTCGTGATCATCGCGAGCAAGACCTTCACCACGATCGAGACGATCACCAACGCCGAGACCGCGCGTGACTGGTTCCTGCAGACCGCCAAGGACAAGGCACACGTGGCCAAGCACTTTGTTGCGCTCAGCACGAACGAAAAGGAGGTCACCAAGTTCGGCATTGCGAAGGAGAACATGTTCAAGTTCTGGGACTGGGTCGGCGGCCGCTACTCGCTCTGGTCGGCGATCGGTCTAAGCATCATGGTCTCCATCGGCTGGGAGAACTTCAAAGAGATGCTGGACGGTGCGCATGCCATGGATATGCACTACCTCAACGCACCGCTGGAGCAGAACATCCCGGCGATTCTCGGTCTGCTTGGCATCTGGTACGATGACTTCTTCAACGCCCAGACGCATGCCATCCTTCCTTACGACCAGTACATGCACAAGTTCGCCGACTACTTCCAGCAGGGCGACATGGAGTCGAACGGCAAGTCGGTCTCCAAGAACGGCGAGCACGTCGACTACCAGACCGGCCCAGTGATCTGGGGTCAGGCGGGCACCAACGGCCAGCACGCCTTCTACCAGCTCATCCACCAGGGCACCAAGCTGATCCCTGCCGACTTCATTGCGCCGATCGAGACGCTGAACCCGGTGCGTGAGCACCATGATATTCTGCTGTCCAACTTCTTCGCGCAGCCCGAGGCGCTCGCCTTTGGCAAGACGATCGAGGAGGTCAAGGCGGAGCTTGGCGACAAGGCTTCCAACGAGGTTCTGGTCAAGTCTAAGGTGTTCCCGGGCAACCGCCCCACGAACAGCATCATGGTGCAGAAGATCACGCCCAAGACCCTTGGTGCGCTGATTGCGCTGTACGAGCACAAGATCGCCACGCAGGGCTTCATCTGGGACATCAACTCGTTCGACCAGATGGGTGTCGAGCTCGGCAAGGTGCTTGCCAAGAAGATTCTGCCCCTGCTCCAGTCGCGTGACGCTGCCAAGGTCGATGCCGACGGCCACGACGCGTCGACTGCGGGCCTGATCAAGTACTACCTCGCGAATCGCAAGTAAGCTTCCTGTGTTCAGCCTATAGACTATTCAGGCATGACCCGTAGCTTTCTTATACTTTTCCAGGGCTTGCTGGTACAGCTCATGCTCACCCTGGGCCTTGGTCTCGAAGGGGTGCTTCTCTTGCGCGCCCATCGCCTTCCAGCGCTCACCTGCGCGCTTCGCAATGACGTGTACCGGCTCGCCGCTCGGCTCCGTCTCACGCAGATGCTGCACGAAGAAGAGGAAGGCGCCCTGCGGACGCTTAGGCGCCGAAGGGTCCTTGAGGTTGCTCGGCATGTGCTTGCCCAGCTTGCGCTGGTGCGCATAATACAGGTTCTGCCGGCGAATGTCTTCGGGCGTCAGCTTGTCCTGCCATGCCTTGAGGTCCTTTTCGTACTGCTGCTTAGCTTGGGCGGCCAGCTTGTCGATACGCTGACGCTCCGCGTCCGGGAGTGTCTTCCACTCCTTACCGACCGCCGAAGTAACCGCAGTGACATCCACGACGCTCTTTCCGGTCGAGGGGCTCACCTTGCGGAACTCTTCCTTGTTCTTCAGCTGGGGGAGCCGCTCAGTGAAGTAGATCAAGAACGACGAGCGGCGCGTCGGCTTCGACTCCATCGGCAGGGGCACTAGGTGAGATCAGAAAACGTACATAGTTTGCCATTTGCATCGCGTGCCTCCCACGGCTTGTCCTTCTTCGCGGGCTTCGCCTTCTTCTTGGGCTTATCAGCCTTGGCCTGCGACTTGCTTGTCGACTTGGTCGCCGACTTGGTCGCGCGCTTGGGCTTTTCCTTGGGCTTCTCAGCAGACTTGGCTAGCTGCAGGGGAACAGACGTAGTCAATTGTGCGCGCAGTGCCACAAAAGGGGAAGGGCGCACAAACACGGAGCGCAACGCGCTCGCTACAAACACGCGATTCAGGAGCATGTGGTTGTTGCGGGGCGAAACGCCGACGCGGTACGCGGACACGGGCAACCTCACGTGACCGTGCACAGACCTGCCGGATACCATGACGAGTGTGCAGATCCCCGTGCTACACTTCAACGAGTAGGCTATCGCGCTGAAACCAGCGTATATCGTGTGCGTCAGCAGGTAAAAGGATCAGAACACCTGCTTGGTGCCGACCAATTCGCCGCGAAAATCAACGAAATCCGCCAAACATGGCAGGAAAAGGGGCAAGAGTGCCAGCGTTCCGTACCCAGCACCCCGTTTGAGTGGGCCGAGCATCAGAAACGCGATCGGAATGGGCTCTGTATCTTTTCTGGGGACCTATTTAACCCGAGCGTCGAAAGCAGCATCACCCGTGGCGCGCACATGGTGCCCGTGATCAACGCCATGCAGGTGGACGCCGCATGTCTGGGAAAGTAGGTGCTGAGCCTCACACAGCCATGATTGGGACTTTGGCTACCCGCATCTCTACACGCTTATGAGTCAAAATAACTTTCCTTGGCTCTTTGCGAATGTTGTGGATGCATCGTGGCGCCCAGAGGGCGAGCCGCAGTCAGACCAAATTGACGCACGGGACAAGCAGATCGCTGGTACCCTGCCATATATTACCATGATGGTGAAAGGCGTCAAGGTGGGCATCATTGGCTTGGTTGAAGAGTGGGTTGCGACTATGCTGACACAGGGAATGGCTGGAAACGGTACCGGGCTTCCCAGAGCATTTTGAGTACCGCTCGATGGTTGAGGTGGCCCGCAAGCTCTCCAAAGAGCTTCGCGAAGGCGAGGAACAGTGTGAGCTCATCATTGCCGCAACACATTGTCGCATTCCGAACGACATCCTGATTGCCAATGAGCTCGGTGCAGTGAAACATACAGACGCGAACCAGCACGGTGTGGACTTGGTGTTGGGCGGTCACGACCATGTGTACTATGTGAGCCGCGGTGTGGACGCGTACGAGGGCAAGGGCTTCTGCATGGATATGCCAGGGAATGAAGAGGACAAAAACACCTACATGATCAAAAGCGGGACCGACTTTCATGACTTGAGCGAGGTCGAGCTCGCCCTATCTACCCCGCAAAATGCCGTGCGGCGCCGCACCATCACCGGTATCAGAGGTAGGCACCTGTGCTCACACAGTCAAACGGCACACAATTCACCCCGAGGACCCAACGCAGCCCGAGCTCAAAAAGATGCTCGATAACCTCATGGAGCGCATGAACAAGTCGGTCGGGCAGCCGGTGGCCTATACACTGACGCCATGGGACGCCCGCGCAAGCCATGTACGCATGGAGGAATCGCCACTTGGCGATTTCCTGGCCGACATTCTGCTCATCTCGACCGAAACGATGCTGCGCGTCCAAAAAATGAGCAACAAGACCATTAGCGCTGGCGAACGTGTGGTCGACTGCTGCTTAATCTGTGGTGGTACGCTGCGTGGAGATGCTGTATTTGGACCCGGCGAAATCACACTCGGAAACATCCTCGAGATCCTGCCATTCGAGGATCCGATCGTGGTCAAGGAGCTCACGGGCCAGCAGCTGTGGGATGCGCTTGAGAATGGGTTCAGCCAGTATCCCAAGCAAGAAGGGCGTTTTCCCCAAGTCGCCGGCATGCGTGTCGTCTGGGACTCGTCAAAGGAGCCTTTTAACCGCGTTGTGAGCGTCGACATTCTGCGCCTGCCGTTCGACGGCAAGTTTTCCTCGAGCGAGAAAATGTACATGAAGATCCGCGACGAGTTTGAGTATGTGCCGTCCGATGGGGACGATGACGACGTGGTGACCGTCCACCGTGTGCCGGCGGGCGTCAAAGAGCCCCTGCAATTGGACAAGAAGTACAACGTTGTCACACGTGGCTACCTTGCGGGTGGAAACGATGGGTACACTGCGCTCATGAATGGCAATTTTGTCGTCAACTTTGAGGCCGGCGAGCTGATGTCCACCATTGTGCGCAAGTATCTGCTCGGTGCCTCTTATATTTACCGCTGGAAACAGCTTCGTGAACGCATGGGCGGCGTCGCCGAAACCCCGCTGGAAGACACGAGCACCGACTCGATGAATGCATCCCAGCACCTGTCCACCAAGACAGACACGGCCGTGCAACGATTCTATGACCTGTGTCATGCGTCCGATGGGACAAAGATGAATCGCTCAACACCGGTGGTCATTGACAAAAGTTTTGCCGGCATTCGTGAGGCTCTATTTGTGGCGGGACACGAACATCATTCCGTGCACGATACGGCCTCGCGGAAATATACGAACAAACTGGACGGCGACAACGCCGAGGTGGATATCAAGGCAATCCAAAAAGACGCCCACTCGACACCCGACAATCTCGCCGTGGTGCTTGCGCTAGCAGACGGGCGTCTGATCGACGGGGCACGCCAACATTGATTTATATACATATTATGCAGCAAATGCCCAACTCTGACCAGCACTTAGCTCTTTCATTTCAAGGTGGCCCAGTTCGCCTTCCATGCCCACATCCTCTTCGCCCGTCTCGCCAAGGGTCAGGCCGTCGTATGGATGCCACGAAAGGGTACGGCGCAGCCGCAGCGGACGCAACGGCTCGTCCTCCGGCGTCGGTTTGTCCACATCGGGCAGTGGGGGACTCTCCACGACGCCCATAGCGCGCAGTTGTGCGCGCGCTTCCTTCATCGCGCGCATTTCTGCGGGATTGCGCCGCGAAAGGGTAGTGAGTTTTGCACGGCGCACAAGCGCCGCATTTTTCTCGTCAAATCGGCGGCCCACAGCGCCCACCTTCGAGACGGTCTCGAAAACCACTAGTGCCGCAAGCATTCCGGCACAAACCGCCAAGAATTCGTGTGTGGGCCAATTGTCCCGCATGATGGGGAGCAGCGTGATCAGCACGCCCACAACAATACGTGCACTGAGTCGTATTGAGCGCGGCAGTAAGGTGCTGTGTCTCCGGTCCAAATTGCGGTGTAACAGACCCAGTAGAGTGATGCATAGAAGCACCAAGCCACAGCTCCCACTAAAGTACCACAACAAACCGTCATCCTCCTCTTTGATTCTGATCAATTCCGACAGCGCAGCACCAGCAAGGATCAGGGCGGCCGAAAGCGGGAAATGGATCACGTTAAACAAGAGCGAAGTAAGTGCGTTTCGCCGGAGTGCATGCTGATAGGTGCGCGAGCTGTCCGCATCGTAATACAACCAGATCAACATAAACGAACAGATGATCGACAGAGCTGATCGTCCGAACCGCTGTGAGGCGCCATACGTATGTTCGTCGGCGATGTAGGTCGAGCTGATGATCATTTCACCGACCACGACCAGCACGAAAAGGACAATGCGTTCAATGGCATGCTCTTGAGATAACGCGGGGATATAGAGTGGTTCCTTTTCTCTTCGCACGCGGATCTCGTTTTGGAACCACAACAGGCCCAGGGACAGGAAGCCATTGAGCGTTTCGGCGGCCATGCCAGCAAACATCAGCCCGACAATCATGCCAGGGTCCCATAGTGCAAGGATGGGGAAGTAAAACACGGAGGTCAACACCTTGACCACAGCATTGGTCCACATTGCTGAGCGGAATTTGGGCAGGGCAAACCCGTAATAGACATACAAAAGCGTTCGGAACAGACGCCAGATCAGGTAGAACGCAATAGCAGAGCGGATGAGTCTTTCGTAGTCCTCTCCAAACCAATACCCGGCCCCAACGTAGTATTCAGCAATGCGGTTCTGTACACTGTCGCCTGTCGCCCGCTTGCCTAGCGCCTCGTTCACTTCAGTGCACTGTCCACCGCGCGCAAGCACCTCTTGAGGCGGTCCGCAATGGAAAATTTCTAGAGCTGCTGCATTCGCAGAGTATCCGGACAGCAAAACCATGATACCAAGGAGACCGAGGCGCTCGGTGATGTCGTCGGTACCATGCACATTGAGGAACGTTCGCACGTCGAACCACACGGACCAAGTGGGGAAAAATTCCATGACGAACTTGAGCACATTGAAGCCCGAGGAGTCTCCTGCTGCGCCCTCAGCAACTACATGGGCAATTCCCACAAACATCAGGTCAAAGAAGAGCTCGAACCGTGATGGAATGCGCTCGTCCTGTTCGCGGAACAGATTACCTTTGAAGAGCCATTGCCGGACGACGGGCCGCTTGAACAGGTGAGTCACCTTCACAGGCACGTCAAAACCATGTTCAGTCAAATGTTTGTGCTCGCTTTCGCGCTTCTTGGAGCGCGCATGGACCGCGTTGAAAATGGCTTGAAGGGAGGGATGTGCGTTGCTATCGTGGTGTGTGTCCTGTGGCGCATACGAGGTCTCAGCAATGTTGGGGTCTTCGAATCCCTCAGCGTCATGCCACAAGCCGACATGTTCGCCGGATGCTCCGGGTATCCGCGCGTCGGGCGCTTCGCGCGCAGCCGGATTCATGAGATCTTGACAAGCTTGGACAAGGCGCGGACACTTTCGAAAAATGTCCGCGTGTGGAGGTTGCGCTATGGGACGCCAATGCTTGGTATAGGGTGCACGCTCATTCGTCACGGTCGTTGTTGTCTGCAGGCCACCATGCCGGGCGCCATGCATGCAGCTGGACGGATATACCATCAGCACACTCGACCAGGAGCTGGGGCGAGGAAGGCCCGTTTTGTGTCTGTGCCACTTGCTCGAGGCGTAGCAGGGCAAGGCCCACGTTCTGGACGCCGCCCAAAAATTTGCCGGCAGACCGTGCGCGACGCGGCTTACTGCCAGTGTCGGCTTGCTGGGCGGATGTCAGTCGCACATCTGCGCCACGTTCAGGGAGCTCATGGATGAGAGCCGGATCGGCGTGCGGTGGCTGTGGCGCACTGGGTCAGGGCGAGGCGAAACGTACGGTGCGTCGGGGCGCGTCAGCATCACAGGCATTACCCGCTTGCGAATAAGACCAGTAAAGTGTGTGCGTGCTGTGAGCTCCTGGCCGATATAGCAGCCTTTGTGGAAATCGACTGGACTTAGTGATGCGACGTACCTCCGTTCATGTAATCGACACAGCATTCGAGTGGCAGACTGGTGCCGCTGTTCAGCTCGTTGGCGCCCTCAGGCACCCCCGAAAGCATGCGGTGGATGGTGTACTCTTCTGGAGACACCTGTTCGGCCGATGCTAGGAACGAGGCTGCGTTAGGTGAACCACGTACGTGTCTCGCCGGCCGGGCACAGCACACGCCAGCCCATCGATGGCGCCCGCACATCGCGGGCAGCCACGAGGCAGGAATCGTCGGTGGGTGCGTTGTTGATGAGCTGCTCGGCACCCGGTCCCCACACCTGTCGGACGTCCCAAGTATCCGAGACGTCCGTGATGCGAAACTTGGACCGGAGCTTGAAACGCTTGAGGAACTTCACCAGGTCGTCTTGGACCTGCGCATCGATTTCGATCAGCACCGAGGGCTCGTTGGCCTGTGCCCTGTGGTACAGGAGCGCGTCAGCGACCATGCGCCCCTGCGGATTAAGAAATGCGGCATAAAACACGTCGCGCGCGACCGCGCCTGCGCGCCGCTCCTCCTCGAGGCGCTGGACATTGTTGGTGATGGCGCCCTGGAGGAACTTGAGCGTGTCGCGGCCCTCGAGCGACAGCACCGTGCGCTGTGGGAGCGTAGCGACAGAAGTGCGCGCCGGTCCCGACGACAACGGACGCACCACGCCACACGCTCCCCTCCACGCTCCGAGCGCGCCCGCGAGCGGTCGTAACATCGTCTGTGCACAAGCGCTGAGTCAGCGCGGCGGTGGCTGCGGGCACCGCGGCGTTCAACCCTCCCACGTGCGGACGCAGCGAACGGGCGCACGCACCAGGGTAAAAAGTCCGTGGACATCTTGACAGCCCGCGCGCGACTCCATCCGGCGCATCAAGAGCCCGTACAGGATGGACGAGCCACGGTTGCAGTCCATGGGGCCGCACGTGAGCCCGAAACGGTACAACAAGGCACGGCGGTCGTCCACTCCATTGGCGCCGTCCTCGCCTCCAAGCCACGGCAGGGAAAGCAGCGCCCCGCTGCGGACCCTGATGCGCCTCGACCGGCGGGTGCAGCACGAGCCCAAGCCCGGCACCCCCGATGTCACCCTTTCGCTCCCCCGACGCGGCCACCTGCGCAATACATGGGGCCAGCAGCTTGCCTCGCCTGTGACGGAGCCAGATACCCCCCGCTTCTCCGGGCTCCGGTCGTTTTTGCACAAAGTCACACCGGGCTCTTCGTCAGATGAGGCGAACACGAGCGAATACCAGCCCATGCGACCGACGCGGATCGTGATGCCCGAGGCGCGGCGCGCGGCAATCCCGATGCTCAACAGCGACAGCCCGCCGCTCTCGCCTGTGCGGGATGACGAGAACTCGGACGGGGAGCCGGACAGTGCCGCATACGACACCGCGTCGATTGCAAGCATCGACCGCCCGCACTATGTCGCACCGCGGCATGCATGGAGTGCCGCACAGGCGGCGGCCGATGCAGCCTCGGTCGAGAAATCCTTCTCACCCCCGCCGCTGGAGTCGTGGACGGCGCCGCGCGTGGCGCAGCCGCTGCCGTTCCCCGTGCTGAACGAGCGTGTGTCGACACCCAGCAGCTTTTCGAGTACACGCTCGCTGTCGTGGTCGCGAGTCGACGACGAGAACAAGCGGGCGGCTGCGCGCGACCCCTGGTCGTTTGCGGCAGTAACGCACGCGTTCCGCGTAGCGATGCAGCGCCTGTGGCCGTCGGCGGCGATGCGCGCCGACGTGGAGCCCCGTGCGCAGTCGCAGTGGTTCGTGCTGCTCGCGCCGCATGCGTGGAAGCTTGTGCTGCTCGGCGTGACGTTTGTCGTGGCGACGGCGGTGCTGGGCGCGTGCCTCCGAACGCTGCCGCTGCACCTCCCGAAGCACCTCGCGCAGCTAACGCTCACCGAAGTGCGCGACATGTGCGCGGGCCTGCAGGCCTATGCACAGAGCAGCACACTGGCCATGTGGCACGTGTGGATTGTCCTGTCGCTCTTTTTCACGTGGAAGCAGGCGTTCTGTGTACCTGGGAGCCTGATCACCAACATTGTGTTTGGTGCGATGTACGGTGCATATGCCGGCTCGTTCTTTGCGTCGCTCCTCACCGCGTTTGGCGGCGTGCTGTGCTACCTGCTTGCGATGCCGTTCGGTGAGGTCGTCTACCACGTGCCTGGCCTGGCCAAGCCGATGCGTGCGATGCGCCGCGCGCTGGAGATTGCCGAGGAGCCCGCCTCGCTGCAGCACCGCGAGCAGCCGCCGACGCCGCGCGTGGATGCGGACGACGCGCCACGCAACCTATGGAATTATTTGCTCTTTCTGCGCCTCTTGCCGATTGTGCCGTACGGCATGATGAACATTGCGTGCGGCGTGCTGCGTGTGCCGCTCCTGCCGTACGCGGTGACGCTCGGCATCGGGAGCATTCCTTGGAATTTTTGCACCGCGCAGATCGGCGAGATCCTGCAGGACGTCGTGTCAGCGATCCAGGCGGAACGCAGCCACACAAGCGCGGCACAGGTCCCTGCCGCGGCCCCCCTCGAGGCCTCGACGCAGGCCACGGGCGCCGCCGAGTCGCTGCTTGCGAGCGGCGTCGTGAGCGTGCTGCTCGCGCGGATCTGGACCGTGGACATGATGGTGAAGCTGGTGCTGCTGAGTGCCGCCAGCGCCCTACCCGTCGTGCTGCACCGCGTGTACCGCCAGCGGGCCGCCGCGACAGAAGCGGCCGCGCGTGAGGCCGACGCGGCGCCAGCGTGTATGGAAATGTCTTGATACCCTACGGGGCAGCGATAGCCTTTGTAGTCTAGAGCTCGTCGTGCACCGTGTCCGCAGAGGCCTCGGCCGTGTCCGAGGCCGGGGCGTCGCCCTGGGCGACGCGTGCGGCGAGCGCCGCGACCTTGGCATCCAGCACGTTCCACTCGGGAATCTGGCGGCGTGCACGGTCGAGCTTGGGCTCCTTGGTTTTGGGGTTGCTGCACAGGTCGATGGTCTTGGCCTGGGGCAGCCAGTCGTGCGAGCACCACGTCTCGCACCACAGCCACGTCTTGTCGAGCGTGTAGATGGGCAAGAGGTGTTGCACTGGGTGAGCATGCGCGACGTACGGTGGTTCGGCAAGTCCTGGTCGAGGTTGGCGAGCGAGTTCTTGTCGGCCGTAAGGCGCTGGTAGTGCCGCCGCAGGAGGTCGCCGGCGGCCACCGCACGGAAGCGGTGCAGGTCGACGACGTACAGCGCCGAGATGTGGTACGTCCGGCCACGCAGGAAGCTGCGCCAGTAGCCGTGCTTCCAGAAACGGAAGCCGTCCATGTCCTCGCTGTCGTCGCCCATCGGGGGGTAGCCGTAGGGCGCTGGGTGAGTCGTGCACACGTACCGCCGTGCAAGTCCATCGTCACGAGCTCGTACAGATCCGCACGCACAATCTGGTCCGCGTCCACAAAGATGACGCGGTCCAGGTCGAGCGGGAAGAGCACGTCGAGGAACAGAATCTTGTACGCCCAGATCGTACGCTGCTTCTCGGTCTGGGCGCGCAGCCACTGGGGCCAGGCAAAGGTGATCATCTCGTAGCGGAAGCCGTACGCAGCGGCGAGGTGCGGGATGAACGCCTTGAACGACGGCGAGAGGAAGTTTTCCACGAACCAGAACTTGACCGAGTGCTGCGTGTGCTCAAGCACCGAGAGGATCATGATGTACGTCATGCGCTCGTACAGGTGGCCACTCGCTAACGTAAACACATTGATGTCGGCGTGTCCGCCGCGGCGCGACGTCGCGACGTCGGACGGCGTGGGAGCATCCATCTCGGCAATCAAGTCGGCCGACTCCATCCCCGGGCGCTTGGCCACAACGGGGTACAGCGGCTTGCCCAGCAGCGAGGTGACGACGAGGGTGCCATCCGCGGCCGCGGCCGGCGCACCCGACCAAGCCGCGGTGCCGGCATGTTCGAGGGCATACACATCCGCGCTGCGCCCCGGGCGGATGGCCAGGCGCCACGCGCCGGGCTGCGCACGGAACTGGAAGTAGCCCATGTTTTCCATGACGATCGTGTCGAGCACCTCGCGCTCGTCGTCGTTCGTGAGCAGCAGCTGCAGACCCGCCGGGACGCCACCGTCGTCGGTGCGCGCGTGGCCCTCGACAAGCACGCTCTGGACCGCATACACGGCCTCGACGCCGGTGCCGCGCGCCGCCGGGGCCAAGTCAGCGAGGCGGATGTTGTCCAGGTCATACACCGCCTCAGCAGCCATCGCGACGAGCGTACGCGGCGCAAGCAGCTGCATGGTGAGCACTGCCTGCGGCGGCAACAGCGCAAACGCCACGCCGGGCGGCTGCTCGCGCCCCGCGTCACCAAACAGCGGTCGGAGGCGGGCATCGTATTGCGTAAACTGCTGCAGCGGCAGCCGCGTCTCGCGCATGCGGGGGTTTAGGATCACCGTCACGCGCACCCCGTCGAGGCCCGCGAGCATGCGCGTCGTCGCCGCGAGTCCAGGCGCCTGGTCGCTCAGCGGGTCGACGATGAGCGCCACGTGGATATCGGCGTCGGGGGTGCCGACGCTAAACGCCGCAGCAGACTGCTCGAGCGACGCGCCGAGCGCCATGCGCGTCGGTGGGCGTGACGCGTACATACCGACACCGCCCTGCGGCACCGAGAATGCCGCGCCGAGCAGCGCCGTGACAAACTCGAGCGCCTGTGCTGCCATCCCGCGCTCGTCGTCGTTGATATCGAGCGTGTCGAGGAGCGGCGCGACGTGCTGCTGCTCCTCCCAGTCGACGATCGCCGAAAACTCGTCGGCGTGCATCGTGTCGACATCAAGTGCATCGAGTACGCACCCATTGAGCAGCACACCGGCGCCACGCACCGCGGCCGCAAACGGCACGGCCGCCATCGCCCAGAACGTATCGGCGTCGTCGGCGTGCGCGGCGACATCGAGCTTGAGCGAGCGCGCCAGCGTGTCGAGCGTGTCGTCCACAAGCGCGTCACGCAGCGCCGCAGGCGCCAGTGTGCTGAGCATGCCCTGGGCCTGCGCCGCGAACAGGAAACGCGACACGCGGCCGGATGCGGCGGCGCTCGGCACATGCACAAAGCTCACGCGGAACGGCGTGTGCTGCAGCGCCTCGAGCGCGTGCACCGCGAGCGCACGGCCTGCCGGGGCGTCCAAGTCCGCCACGACGCGCACCGACACGTTGACGGGCCGCTCGTCGTGGTACACAAAGTCGCGCAGCACGCCGAGATGCGGCGCCGCTGCCTTGGTGGCAAGCTGCGTGACAAGGTCGGGCAGGTTGACGAACGACGCAGGCTCGGTGCTCGCCAAGCGCGACACGAGCCGCGAGCGCGTGCGCCGCGTGTCGGGCAGGTCGTAGAAGTAGGTCGGCACGGCGTCCTCGGCGATGCGTCCCGCGTGGATGTCGGTCGCGGCGAGGCGCGTCTGCGACATCTGCACACCCATGGCCTCTTGGAGCACCGTGTCGCTGTATGACACCTCCTGGCCGTTCAGGAACACGGTGCCAGGCACGCCCGTCGGCACGCCCAGGCGCTGCAGGTACGCACGCGTCGCGGCGATACGCGCCTCCATCGCCGGCGTCCGCGCGCCCTTCTGGACAAACGCATGCGCGGCGCTCGTCGGCTGGTCGCGCACAAACGGCGCCAGGAGGCGGCGCGCCGCGGCCGCATCGGACGCGTCGGCTACAGAGGACAAGAATGTGGTGAGGTCGTCGTTCGAGAGCGCGTCGGTCGCGTGCCAGAGCACCTCGGCCATCGCCTCGGCCGCGGGCGACGCGTCGAGCAGCGGCACAAGGCCCAGGTGCAGGCCGTACGCCTCGAGCCTCGACGCGACAATCTGTGCACACAGGCTCACGGCGCTGGCGTCCGTCATGTTCACCACCACGACCAAGTGGAAGAGGTTGTGCGCGAGCGGCACGGGCTGTCCTGGCCAGCGCGGCTGCAGCAGCACGCGCAAATCCGTCGGCCAGCGATCGGCGCCGTCGACGGCCAGGTCGTTGCGCCATGCAATCACGGGTGCATCGTGCGCGGCGCGCTCGATCCGGTCGCTGGCGTCGTACCGCGCCGCGGACGGCACACCGGGCAGGAAGGCTGCATTCACCTGTGGATTGGTGAGCATCAGCAGCGCATTCTGTGCGTCGATGCCGATCTCGGGCGCGGCAAACTGCGTCAGGAGCTCACGCTCGCCACGCACGCGCTCCAGAACATCAAGCGGCGTGTATTCGTTCAACGGGAGTGCCTTGCCGTTCATCCATGCCATCGACATCCCCGGGTCAACCACACGGTCCTGCAGCGCCTCGACGGCTTTGGTCACCGCGTTGTCTGCAGGCAGGCGCGCAGCATACTGCGCAACGCCCGCCGCATGTGCGGGGAAGTTGTGCGTCAGCTCAATCAGCGTCTCGAGCGGGTCGGTCGCCGTGAGCACCGCATGCGCTGCGCCGATGCCAAGCCGCGCGCGTTCGTCCTCCTTGAGCGCACTCTGCGCCGCAACCGCGTCCTGCACATGCTGCGGCGCCTTTCCCGGTGCATACAGCTGCGAGGACAGCGTGTGGTACGTCTCTCGCTCGCGCTGCAACAGCGCCGTCGTCGCCGCATCCAGTGTCGCATTCGGCGCCGCATCGACTTTGCGGTCGTCGATCACGAGGTAGTCGACTTTCTTGAGGTGCAGCGCGGCGCCAAAGCCAGACAAGTACGTGAGCGCGTCGTCGTGCCGCTGCGGCGTCGGACGCCAGCGCAGCACGTACTGAATCGGGGCGTGCACATCGTTCGCCAGCTGCATCAACAGCGTGTGCTTCGCCGCGAGCGCGGGGTCAAACGGGTCCGCATACAGCACAGCCGTGGGCAGCACATGAGCCACAGACGCGTACGGCGCATACACGTGGTCGCTCGGCAGCGGCGCACCGGCCGTGCCGTCGGCCGCACCGCTCCGGCGCCGCTCGATTGCCGCACGCGCCTCGTCGACGCCGCAATAGCCATGGTGATCAAAGTAGATGTACGCGCATTCTAGGTCAATGCCATGCAGTTCACGGCTTGTGTGGAAGAGCTGGTAGTAGGACGCGACGTGCGCGGCTTGCGAATGCATTGCGACCGCCGCGCGCCATTCGTCCTGCGCGGGGACGGCGCCCGAAATAAGCGCATGCTCGCCAACGATCGCGTCGAATGCCTCATACAGCGCCTGTGTACTTGCATTACCGATGTCGCCTACGCGCGCCAGTCCGTCGGGCGCCGCAACCCGCTCGACCAGCGCAAAGACGTCCGACGGCCAGATGCGCGCAGCCGCCTCGAGCATCTCGACAACGTACGCGGCGCGTCCATCGCCCGAGTACCACGGGTGTCGCACACGCACGCTCACCGGGCTCTCTTGCTGCTCCGCATGTGGCTTGGGTGAACCCCAAAACGCTGCGACCGCGGCCGCGGCGCTCAGCACACCGATCCCCCAGCGCATGGTCGCGAGAGAAGCCACGTGGCTGCGTCCACGATGCGCGACTCCTACGAAGGCCTCGCGCAGGACATCCAGAGCTCCTTTCACGCAGCACGCACGCTGCGCGATGCCTTCCAGCGCGACGGCAGCACACGCGCAGAGCTCAGTGAGGTCCTCGCGACACTGCGCCAGGACCTCGCCGAGCTCCGGCAGACGGTGCACGTCGTGGAGCAGGGCGGCGCATCACGTTTCGGGGTGTCGCCCGCCGAGCTGGAGCGGCGCAAGGCGTTTGTACAGACGAGCGAGCGTGAGCTGAGCCGCCTCGAACATGTCCTGCACACCGGTGCGGGTGCTTCGGACGCGCGTCCCACAACGTCGCTTGCGTGGGAGCAGGAGCAGCAACAATTGCTCCTCGCGAACCAGGACCGCGCGCTGAACCAGATCGGCTCATCGCTCACCACGCTGCGGTCGCAGGCCGAGCTGATCGGTACCGAGGCGGATGAGCATGCCGTGATGCTGCACGACCTCGACACCGATGTCGACCGCGCACAAACACAGCTCCAGGCAGCGGTTAAGCGCATGGACCGCTTCCTGGTGCACGCAGACGCACGCCTCAACGGGTGGTGCGTGTGGATTCTGATCGCGGTACGTGTGTGCACGCTGACGCCTCCAGTTGCTGTTTCTCTTGCTGCTTGCAGTACTTCTCTTGTAGTATGATACCCAGTTGGAACCTTCTATACATCTATCCATGCGCCTCGTAGTACGGGCCAGATTGGTCATATTCGTCGTCGTAGTAGTACGACAGGCCAGACATGGCACGCGACGTGCGCGAGTTGCGCGAGTTGCGGGAGGTGCGCGACGATCCACGCCTGTGGCGCGAATAGTGCTCCCCGCCGCGTTCGGCGTACCGCTCCGGCTCGCGGTCGGCGTACTCGTCGAACCACGTGTCGCGGTCGGTTTTGCGCGCACCGTACGACGTGCGCGATGCGCCCTGCTTGCTGGAGCGGTGCGCACTGCGCGACGCACGGCGGCTTTGCCGTGGGGGCTCCGGCTCCTGCTCGTCGGTGGTGATCGCCGCACCGATGGGCGGCGACGTGGGCCGCATCTCCGGCGAGGCCAGCGACATCGCCGACGTGCTGTGCGCAAGGGGGTGCGAGGGCGATACGGGCGAGTGCATGCCCATGTTGCTTGGGTCGTCCTTGCCGCTTTGGTAGCCAACCTCGCCGAGGTACGGCGCACTGGACATGAGGTGAGCCGTCGATGGCGACGCAGAGTTGCTCAGCGGCGACTTGCCCAGGTCGTCGTTGCTCGCCTCGGCTTGCTGCCCAAGGCCGAGGCCGATCGAGTGCGGCGGGCCAAGCATCATGGTCGGCATCTCCGACTGCATCGTGGGCGGCGGCACGGGGCCCGGCTCGCTCTCGTCCTGCATGACGGTGCCCTTGCCACCGCCCTTGCTCTTGTTCGAGCCCCACTTGTGGATGCGGAAGAGGTAAAAGAGACCAAAGAGGAGTGCGGTGTTGAAGGCAATGTATGCGATGATGATGCCCAGGTCCCGGTAGCGCCCCGAGGCGTCCATCCGAACCGAAGCAAGGTAGTCGTCGCCGCGGCGGTACTGGCAGTAGAGACACGAGCCGTCCTGCTGTTCCTCAAAGTAGCCCGTACCTCCCGCCGGATCGCCCTGTGGCGAGGAGAAGCCGCGCAGGTAGTCCAAGCATGTCTGGCCCGTGGGCGGAATCAGGCGTTGCATCTCCTCCGCGGTGCAGTGCACGTCGACACCGCCCACGGCATTGCCAAGCATGCCCTCCATGATCCAGAAGAAGGGCGACACAAGGTACATCCACGCCTTCCAGAACGACGGGAGCAAGTCGGGCGGCTGCACCACACCACAGAAGATGACGACAAACGAAAAGAACGTGGAGAAGAGGATCGAAGCGATCATCGCGTTGGGACTGATGGCCGCCATCGCCTGCGCAAAGGTGCAGTAGTACAGCTGGAAGAGCATGTACAGACCCCAGCTGTACGCGGAGCGCGTCGAGTCCGAGGGGAACTGGATCAAGAAGTACCAGGGCAACCAATACACTGTTCCTCCGACAAAGTTCCACGGGATCTCGACAAGCAGCGCACTGAGCACCATCACCGGCCAGGAGTAGAGCTTCGAGGGCTTCTCGCGCACCTCAAAAAGCGCGCGGAACTTGATAAACTCGGGCTGCAGGTGCTGCGACAGCGACGTCGAGGCGACCAGCGCCAAAAAGCAAGCAAATAGACGGTTCTGCAGCGCAATCTTGGACTGCTCCTTGCCCTGCTTCCAGAACGAGGAACCCACCACCAGACCAGACACCACGTTCAGGATCATCTTCGTCGTGAGATACAGCGGGTTCCGCCAGTAGGAAATGAACGCGCGGTGCGTCACCACCGACAGCTGCACAAGGAACGGCTGCGCATACTCGCGCTGTGCCGAGGACGACGGCGTGTCGGTCTCGTCCAAGGCCGCGCGCTTCGTCTGGTGCACCTGTGCAAGCTGCTGCTTCATCTCGATATACTGGGGGCTCTGGAGGAAGAGCTCGTGCCAGTTCTTGTCGGTGGTTGCCGTCGCACCAGCACCAATCACATCCAGGATGTACTCGGCGGGATTCGCATTTTCGTCACACTTGACTCCGCTCCGCTCCTCGAAGTAGCGAATGAGCGTCATCGAATTCTCGCCCGTGTCGCCAAAGTACACCGTCTTACCGCCCTTCTGCAGCAGCAGCAGCCGGTCGAACTGGTTGAACAGCTCACCACTCGGCTGGTGGATCGTACACAGAATCGCCTGGCCCTCGCTAGCCAACTTCTTCAGGAAACGCACAATCGACCACGCCGCCTGCGCGTCCAGACCCGACGTCGGCTCATCCAGGAAAAGCAGCAGACTCGGCTTCGCCGCCAGCTCCACACCAATCGTCAGGCGCTTCCGCTGCTCGACGTTCAGACCTTCGCCAACGTCACCGACAAGCGCATCGGCAAACGATTCCATTTCGAGCAGTTCAATGACGGTCTCGACGTACGCAATACGCTCCTCCTTGGGCGTCTCACGCGGCTGACGGAGCAGCGCAGAGAACTGCAGCGCCTCGCGCACCGTCGATTGCGCCAAGTGCACGTCCTGCTGCTGACAGTAGCCCGTGTCCGCCTGGAACGAGCGCGGCAGAGGACGGCCGTTGACGAAGAAGTCGCCTTGGACCACACCGACGTCGGTACGCTGTGCCAGTACATTGAGGAGCGTTGTCTTACCGGCACCACTTTCGCCCATGAGCGCAGTCATCTTGCCGGGCGCCACAAAGCCCGATACATTGTTGAGCAGGCGGCGGGGGTTACCCTTGATGGTGACGTCGTAGTTGATGTTCTCCCAGCTGAAGATGGACTCAGACACCTTGAGGTGCGAGGGATGCGGGACGTTGTCCATGTGCTCCTGCTGTTGTTGTGCCTGGACGTACTCGGCGGTGTCCTTGCGGTCTTGCGCTTCGACGTCGTTGGTATCTGCCGCGTGCACGGCTTTCTTGGCTGTCGAACGGTTGAATAGCATCGTACCGCCCGACGCCGCAGGGTCGATCTGCTTCTCGGAAGCCAGCAGGTACATGATGATGAAGAAGCCCCAGAAGCCCAGCACGATCATGGCATTGCGCACAGTGTGGTCCCATGTGAAGCCGTACGTGGCCTCGAGGTAGGTCGGCGCATCGACATAGTCGCTGCCCGGCTGGGCACCCGCTACAGGGCACACCTTGTTTTCCACAGGACGGTCGTCGAAACCGTTGCCATACGGTACAAGCTGCTTGCACCGGAACTGCATCCCGCGGTACTCGTTGGCAAGCAGAATCTCGAATCCGAATGCAACCGGGTTCCAGTACGAAAGCCAGCGCCACCAGGGCATCATGGAGCCACGTGGGATCATATAGCCGGTGTACAGCGCAACGTCCAGGACGGCCACACCACCAAACATCGTCGCGAGCGGCTCTGACTTTGTCGAGGCAGCCAGCATGCGGAAGAAAGCCGTCATGCAGTACGTCACCAGACACGTAATGCCAAAGTAGGTGAAGAACTTGTTCGCATCGTAGCTCAAGCCCGTCAGGAAATACACCACCACATCGAAAATCACCAGTGACACCATGCGAATGGGGAAGTCGAGCAAGGTGTTGCCTAGTGCATCGGCACTGGGATGCAGCATCGCGAAGCGCTTCTGCCGGATGACGATCGGGCGCTGCTCGTACCCCAGGGAGATTTCCGACATGCCGGTGAAACTGTTGTAGAGCAGCGAGAAGAAGAGCACACCACCACGTGAGAAGAAGCCCGAGGTGTCTTCCGGCATCTGGTAGAACACGGAGCCGATGATGAGCGCCTGGAACAGCGCAGCAATCATCACCGTCAAGTGCGTGCCCATGTCACCCCACGCGACCTGCGTACGGCGCCTCAATGCAAGACGCACCTGCATCGGCCAAGAGAGCAGATACTTGCTCCCTTTGCGTGTGTGCTTCGCCCGTTCGTCGCGCGCCAGGTTGACGTACATGTTAGCGTTCTGCTTCGTCTGGCGTGACATCATCACCGCAATGTAGTTCTCCACCTCGGCACGGTTCGCGCGACCAATTGGCGACTCGCGGAACGCCTGCTCCTGCTCGTCAGGGAGACGCGCAACAGGGCCGTGGAAGTTGGGATTGATGTTTTGGCCCTGGAAGTCGGTGCAAGCCACCAGGAAGTCGGCCGTCGTCTGGCGATCCAGTGGCTCAAAGCCAATCGAGCGGAAGTGGTCCACAGCAAAGGCAAGCGGGCCGAAGTATACCATGCGACCCTGGTTGAGCACGACGACCTTGTCAAAGAGCTGTGTGATGTTCTCACCAGCCTGGTAGATACTCGCGAGCGTCGTGCTCAGCGAAATGTTGGTCGAGATGCGCAACGCCGTGACAAACTCGAGCGCCGTCGAGGAGTCCAAACCACGCGACGAGTTGTCGAACATGGCGATCTTGGCACGAGTCGCCAGCGTCTCGGCAATGCTTACACGCTTGCGCTCACCACCCGACACACCACGGATCATGTCGTTACCAACCTTGGTATTGTACGTGTGCCGCAGACCCAAGATCGTGGCCAACACCTCGCGCGTGTAGTCAATGTACTGCTGGCGGTCACCGGGTGCGTCAGGCAGCGTGATGCGGTACCGCGTGCTCGGCGCGCGCGTCGCCGCAGCAAAGTTGAGCGTCTGACCGACGGTCAGTGTGGAGAAGTGCACGTCGTCCTCGGGTGAGTACACTACATCGCCACGCAGTGGACCGTCGATACTGCGATGGTCAAGGCCTTCGTAGAGAACTGTGCCATCGATGCTCTTGAACCCGTCCCGATACGAACAGAGTGCCTTGAGGAACGACGTACATCCACTCCCTGGGCGGCCCAGCACTAGGAGCATCTCACCGGGCTTGACGCACCCTTCAAAGTTTTGAAGGATGGTCTTGATTGGAGGATGTAGCATCGCACGGATCCCGGAGATGATTCGCAGTGGCGACAACAGTACACTGCCAAACGTCTCGTTTAGCTCCGCACCAGAGCCCACGCCCGTCACCGTCAGGTCGCGGAACGCAATGCCCATCGTCCGGCGCAGGTTCCCACGCTGGTCCGACTCGGCATACACCTGACGCAGCATGTATCCCAAGTCAAACTTGTTCTCCTCGTCGAATGGGTCTGCTGTGAGTTGCTTAGCATGTTCTTCCGTCTTTTCTGTGTCGTGCGGAGCCTCGGGTTCCAACGGCGTACGCAGAATACCCCGCGGCGGCGCCGGCGCCGAAGAGCCCAACGCAGGCGCAGCATACGACGGTTCTGACATGTTTACATGCTTCGACAGACGCCGACTTAGGGCCTGGACACCCTCGGGATCGAGCGAGTCCATCGGAACCGATTTACGGCTCCGTCGCTGTCGCTGACGCGGTTCGCCTTCGGCTTCGGCGGCGTCTGGGCGATACAGCTGCTTCGACGAGCTGTAGTATTCTTTGGGTGTACCGTACTCACCGTACGGCGTATGCAGATCCATGCGCGGAGTGTATGTCTCTCGCGGTGTGTGCGGCTTGTCTAGTTGGGGCGACAAAAAGTCGGTCGAGTCGTTAGCCAAGAGATTCATATGGCTCCGGGCCGCTGTCTGCGGCGTGTACCCGCCGATGCTCCTGTCTTCAAACCGATCGTCGAATCGTTCATGGTAACGTTCGCCATAAACATCATTGTAGCCACGACTGTTGCCCGGCTGCTCCGAGCGTGTATGCGCCTCGAGTCGCACCAGAGGAATTTCACCCAGCTGGCCGACCTCGGAGAGCTGCGAGTATTGCTCAGGCGGAGAGGGGTCGAATGCCGGATCCAACCCGTGCCCGTCGCGTCTCGTCGTCATGACGTCCGGGCGATCCAAGCGTCGGGACAGCGTCGTACGAGCGCTGGAGACACAAAATCCAAGCGCACGCCCACGCAGGTATGATTCTCGGCCGGCTTGGACAGGTGGGCTGACGCCCCCCGTAGATATTGGATGCACGCTTACTTCTACGTGCGACGAAAAACAGGGATTGGCTGCCTCCCCCGATCGTTTGATGATTTTGTCGGGTATGGCGTATGTTGGAAACGTGAAACCGAGAAATCGGGCAAACTTGGCAGGCGGACCTCTGCGGTCGCTCGGCCGGCCCTAGGGCGCGGCGGTTGCATCGCGCCCTGGGTGGTACCTGTGTCGAGATTGGGCGCCCATGTCAGGGCCAACCGCAGATTGGCACGTACGCCAACATACAGTGGGAAATAAGTGCCACATTCTTCCCCTTGCATTGCCGCGGGTGACACCCTCGCTAATTAGGTGGGATGTAGACCCTAGTCACGCCTCGCGCCAAGGCGCTAGCATGTGGAAACACATGACTGTACTCACCAGCGGGCTGTAGACGCCCCAGGCAGGCCTTAGACATGGACCTCTTCAAGCAGGATGATTTTAACCGACGTAGGCGAGGTCCAGTCTAGTATACAGGAAGCGACACAGGCAAACAGAGTCCACGCACATTTGCACCAAGTGAACTTTCGAGTAAATGTTGTTGTTCACCTATCTTAATACTGAAATTACGAAATGGGCTGCAAATGCAGGCAACACATAGTACACACTTTACACACTCTCCACAGCGCCCTGTGCCTCTTGCGCATCCTTCTTGCCCTTCTTGTCCTTCTTGGTGGCGGGCTTCACGGCCGCCTTCTTCCAGCGATGCTCGCGGAAGAGGTAGTACAGAGCGAATGCGAGCATCAGGTTGAAGCCAATGTAGGCACACAGGATACCCAGGTCACGGAAGCGGTAGCGCGAGTACATCTCAATGCTCGTCAGATAGTCCTCGCCGCGGCGCATCGCACAGAAACCGCACGTGTTGTCGGGGTTCGAAACATAGTAGCCGATGCTCTGGTGATCGGACGGCGGCGTGACATTGAGCGGGTAGGAGAACGGCTGGAGGTACGAATCACACGTCTCCCCCTCCGGCGGGATCACCGTGTTCATCTCGCGCTCCGTGCAGCGCACCGGCTTGTCGTGAATGGCATTGCCCATCTGACCCTCGACAATGTATGTGAAAGGAGACAGGGGGAACATCCACTTGCGCCAGAAGTAGGGCAACTGTTTGGGCGGCTGCACCACACCACAGAACACGACGACGAACGAGAAGAAGGTCGAGAAAAGAATCGAGGCGACCAGCGAGTTGGGGGAGATGGCAGCAATGGCCTGCGCAAACGTCGCAAAGTACAGCTGGAAGAGCATATAGAAGCCCCAGCTGTACCCTGAGCGCTTGCCTTCCGTGCCAAATTGCACCATAAAGTACCACGGCACCCAGAAGAGCGTGCCGCCCAAGAAGTTCCACGGGATCTCGACGATGATCAGCGAAATGAGCAAGACCGGCCAGCTGTACAGCTTCGAGGGCTTTTCACGCGCCTCGAACAGCGTGCGGTAGTTGATGAACACGGGTTGCAGTTGCTGCGACAGCGAAGTTGACAGCACAAGCGACATGAAGATGGCGAAGAGCTTGTTCTGGAGTGCATTGGTCGAGTCTTTTTTGCCTTGACCCCAGAAACTCGAGCCGATAAACAGACCACCAAACAGGTTGAGGAACAACTTCGACGCAATGTACGTCGGGTCACGGTAGTACGCCAAGAACATGCGCTGCAGCACACGCTTGAACTGCACAGCGAATGGCTGTGCGTACTCACGGTCCATACGCTCCTGTGCTTCATCGGAAATTTCGTTCTTACGGTTGCGGCGGGCGGAAATCTTCTTCAGCTCCTGACGCATATCCTCGTAGAGCGGCGAAGTGCGATACAGTTCGAACCAATCCTTGTCCGTCGTTGCCGTCGCACCAGCACCGATTACGTCCAGGATGTACTCGGCAGGGTTGGCGTTTTCACCACACTTGATCCCACTCCGCTCCTCGAAGTAGTTGATCAGGGTCATCGAGTTCTTGCCCAGCTCACCAAAGTACGCCGTCTTACCGCCCTTCTGCAGCAGCAGCAGCCGGTCGAACTGGTTGAACAGCTCACCACTCGGCTGGTGGATCGTACACAGAATCGCCTGGCCCTCGCTTGCCAGCTTCTTCAGGAAACGCACAATCGACCACGCCGCCTGCGCGTCCAGACCCGACGTCGGCTCATCCAGGAAAAGCAGCAGACTTGGCTTCGCCGCCAGCTCCACACCAATCGTCAGGCGCTTCCGCTGTTCGACGTTCAGACCCTCCGGAACCTCGCCGACAATGGCCTCGGCAAACGACTCCATCTCGAGCAGTTCAATCACCTTCTCAACGTACGCCAGACGCTCCTCCTTGGGCGTCTCACGCGGCTGACGGAGCAGCGCAGAGAACTGCAGCGCCTCGCGCACCGTCGATTGCGCCAAGTGCACGTCCTGCTGCTGACAGTAGCCCGTGTCCGCCTGGAACGAGCGCGGCAGAGGACGGCCATCGACCATGAAATCGCCTTGGACCACACCGACGTCGGTGCGCTGCGCCAGCACATTGAGGAGCGTCGTCTTACCGGCACCACTCTCGCCCATGAGCGCAGTCATCTTGCCGGGTGCCACAAAGCCGGATACATCGTTCAGCAGGCGACGCGGCTCGCCCTTGATCATCACGTCGTAATTGACATGTTCCCAGCTGAAGATCTCGTCGGAGACCTTTAGGATACCCTGGCCCTGCTCCTCAGCGTTGGCTGGAGCCTCCTGGTCCTGCTGCTGCTCGACCTCCTGCTGCTGCTTCTCCTCGATGCCGTCCGACACGCCTGGGTTCTGCGCCGCATCCTCGGCTTGTTCAAGCTGCTCGCGCTTGACCGAGCCACGCTTGAAGATCATCACACCGCCGGTCGCCGAAGGGTCGGTCTGGAACTCGGAACCCACCATGTAAAGGATGATGAAGAAGATCCAAAAGCCAATCACAATACCAATGTTCCGGTGCGCACTTGACCACTTGTAGCCGTACTGGTAATAAGCGTAGCGCGACGTGTCAATTAACGTCTCGCCCGGCTCGGCACCAGCCACAGGGCACACCTGGTTTGCCGGGTTCGCGCCGGGTACCGGCGGGAACATTTGGCCAGGGGCACACGGCAGGTACTCTCCGCGATACTCATTCATCATCATCACCTCGAAACCGAACGCAATCGGGTTGCAATACGACAGCCAGCGCCACCAGATCACCATGGATGGACGGGGGATAGCATAACCGGCGTACAGCGCCGAGTCAATGATCGTCAAACCCGCCACCATCGTCGCAATCGACACGGAACGCGTCCAGGCTGTCACAGCACGGAAGAAAGTAACCATGGTGAACGTCAGAAGCATCGTGGTGAAGTAGAAGATAAAGAACTTGTCCGCACGGACAGCCAGGCCAGTCAGGAAGTAGAGCACAATCGAGAAGATGGTCATGGTAATCGAACGGATGGGAATGTCCAGCAAGACATTCCCGAGCGAGTCTGCCGACGGGTGCAGCATAGCAAAGCGTTGTTGACGGATGACGACCGGGCGCTGCATGTAGCCGTTGGGCACCTCGGCCATGGCCGAGAACGAGTTGTACAGCAAAGCGAAGAAGATGACACCACTGCGGGAGAACAGCGCCGAGGTGTTCTGGGCCATCTGGTAATACACGGAACCAATAATCAGCGCCTGGAATAGCGACGCGGCCGAGGTGATCAATGTGGTGTTCATGTCACCCCATGCAATCTGTGCACGACGCTTGATCGCCAGGCGGATTTGCTGCGGCCACGAAAGCATGTAGCGTGAGTTCTTGCGCGTATGGGGTGTACGCTTGCCACGAACGGTGCTAATGTACTCGTGGGAGAACTCGCGCGAGTGCTTCGCCTCCATTTCCGCAATGTACGCATCCACCTCGGCCTGGTTCGCACGGCCCAGCTCGGAGCTGCGGAATGCAGCTGCCTGCTCCTCGGGCGACAGCGGGATCTCCTTGAAGTCGGGATTCAGGCGGCGGCCGATCGGGTCGGTGACCGACACCAAGAAGTCGGCCGTCGTCTGACGGTTGTGTGGCAGATAGCCGATCGACTTGAAGTAGTCCACGGCCTTGCCCACAGGGCCAAAGTATACACAGTGACCCTTGTTCAGCACCACCACCTTGTCAAATAGGTTCGTGAGCGACTCGCCCGACTGGTAGATACTCGACAGCGTTGTCGTACGACCCACATCCGTCGTCACACGCAGCGCCTGACCAAACTCGTACGCTGTCGACGAGTCCAGCCCACGCGACGAGTTGTCAAACATGATGATACGCGCGTGCGCCGCGAAAACCTCGCCGATACTCACACGCTTGCGCTCACCACCCGACACACCACGCACCACAGAGTCACCTACCACGGTGTTGTAGGTATGACGCAGACCGAGGACCGTCGCGATGACCTCGACGGCCTGCTTAATGTAGGCACGGCGTGAATCCTTCGTGTCGCCAGTCACACGGTAGTCGTGGCGCGGCGCACGCGCAGCGGCAGCAAAGTCGAGCGTGTTCTTCACCGTGAGAGTGGCAAAGTGCACATCGTCCTCGGGCGCATACACCACTTCGCCACGCAGCGGACCTTGGATCGCCTTATAGTCAAAGCCCTCGTAGCTAATATCGCCCTCGATGCTGCGGTAACCATCGCGGTAGCTGCAAAGCGACTTGAGCAGCGTCGTGCTACCACTGCCTGGACGACCCAGAACCAAAAGCATCTCACCGGGCTTCACACACCCGGTCACATCGTACAGGATATGGCGCACATGCCGCTTGAACATGCTTCGGAAGTCGACCATCATGCGAAACGGTGCGGTTATCATGGAACCGATCGTCATGTTGAATTTGGCGCCGCTGCCATGGCCGGTCACATTCAGATTGCGGAATGCGAGACCCATGTTGGGCACGATAATGTCGCGCTCCTGAAGCTCGCCGAGATAGCCGGTCAGGAACTTTTCGAGCGAAAACTTCTTGTCCGTATCGAATGGGTTGGCGGTTCCCTGGCTCCATGACTGCTTTTCGGGATCGCCCGCCTCGCCCTCGCGCTTCTGCCTCTCTTCGTGCTCCTTGCCCAGGCGCTCCGAAAGCGCACGCACGCCTTCCGGGTCGAGCGCAGCGACGTTCACGCGCGTCTTCAAGTCGCTCGACCCCAATGCATCCACGGGATACGTTTGGTGTTCGTGGACCAGCGGCGCATCGCTGGACGGGAGGGGCGCCGCGGCGCCCTCGGCCGGGACCGTCAGGTGCGAAGACGCACTATTGGGCGCGTCCTGTGCAATCGGCACCGTTGCACCCTCAAACTGGGTGCTTGTTGCATTCAGAGGCTGGCTGGGTGCATCAACAAAATGCGATTCTTGACTCCCGCGACGCGACGTCGCAGTCGACAATGTCGTGCCGGTGTAGAGGTAGCCCGCAGAGGAAATGGCCGATGCCAGTTCATGCTCGGGCAGTCGGCCTTGCCCCGCGTGAGAGGCAACCCCCTCCGAGGGGGTCGCATGAGCGGCGTCAAGCGACATCAAGGGCGACGATCGATCGGTAAAGCGATGTTATTATATGCCTATGTGTCGGCGTTAACCATCCAGCGCCAAGCCCGTTCACCCTACTGAATAATCACAATAGTGCCATATCCGTGGGATTGACGCATACGGCTTCAATGTTTGGCCCAACCAGCGCGTTGACAACGAAGGTCGGAGGTCCGCGGATGTGCACGACTTAATTGCCCGTGCACCACAACAGAAAAAAAAACACGCGCTTGACGTTGACAACACATAGAGCCAGCCAATGACCGAGCTTGTGCGAGGTCAGGGTCCGTGCCTTCGCAGAAAGGGCAGCGCGTGAAATGAACTCCGTGGAGATAACCTGGTGTTCGTGGTCATGCGGCCTCGGCAGCACTACCGATCTAGCGAACTATCACTTTTTCAGCCCCTTCTGCAGCGCCGTTAGGAACTTGGGCGCAGCGCTTCGCTCGAATCGGATCTGTTCCAAAAAGTGGTTTGGCATCGCTGGCGAATCAAGTAGGGCCGCATCGCGCACCTCGTCCAAGTGAGGAATGTAGACCAGATCGTCGCGCACGTCCGCTGCAGTGCCCACGCGCGGGGTCACTTTGAGCTGCGACTCCTCCAGCGTGAACTGTAGGTCTGGTTGTCAGTTGGTGCACGTACCATGGTACCCCGCACTCGTGAATAGGAAGCGGAAACGATGCAAGTCATGCGCCGGGTCGTAGACTTCCACGTCGCTAATAAAGAACCCTGTCAGATCCTCGTACAGCCGCCGCATAGCACGCTCGTCGTCCGTCGCGCCTGAGGGGGTTTGCTCGAGCTCGGCTGCCCGCTTGGACTCCGCATCGCATTCGCGCCGCGCGGTAGCCAGCTTTTCTGTGAGCCGCGCAACCTCGTCCTCCAGCTGCTGTACACGCCGATTCGGCGCGCGTGCACTGGGTCCTGCGTCTTCCTCGCGCTCAAGCTCGCGCAATCGGTGCTCGGCATGTTCTGCGCGCTGTTTCCATGCATTGAGCGACTCTGTCATGTCTGGAATCAGTGAGCTCACGTACGTCGGAGCCGTGCCTCGCTCGCGCGCTTCCACTCCACGAGTGTCTTTTCGCTCTGGGTGACACGGAGTTCCTTGAGCCGGTCAAATTGCTCCTGAATTGCTTCGCGCTCTCGCGTCGCTTGAGCAATGCGCTCGTCGATGTTTTGTTCGTACTGTGACCGTACCTGCTGCAAGGCCGCCTCGACATCGTCGACGCTCTGTCGTGCCAGTACAGGATCAAGAACGCTGCCGCCTACGGCGTCGAGTTTACGCTTCGTATATGCGCGATCATCGGTAGTATATGCGCGCACGTTGGGGTCCTTGGGCGGACGCCCGCGTGGCCGACCCGGTCCTTTCTGCCCAAACGCCATGGCCAAGGTACGCGTCGTGGAGCGCGTCTCGCGTCAAGTCTAGTCACGTGCATCGTGCACCGACCATGGCGACCAAGGCAGCGTCGAAGCGAGTAGGTCGCGATGTACTCACGCAGCTCGGCAAGGAGGCCATGTTGATGGAGAGGGATCCACCACCGTTGTGCTATGCACGGCCTCGTGAGGACAATATCCTGGAATGGTACGTGGCGCACTCATCTCAGGCACTTTATCCTACGGGGGCCACCAGGCACGCCATACGAGGGCGGCGAGTACTGGGGGCAGCTCCTCTTTCCAGGTGACTACCCATTCAAGCCGCCGTATGTGAATGTAACTCATGCAGCGGTATCAAAGTACAGACGCCAAGTGGTCGGTTCCAGCCAGACACACGCATCTGCACATCAATGAGCGATTTCCACCCCGGCAGCTGGAATCCGGCATGGTCGGTGTCGTCGATGTACGTCGCCTGTCATACGCTTACACAGTCTAATTGGGCTCCTGTCTTTTATGTGCACGGATGAGCTGACGACCGGCTCGGTGCTTGTTTCGGCGCGTGAGCGCCGCCTGCTGGCAGCGAAGTCGCATGCGTACAATCTGCGCCAGCGACGCTTCACCCAGCTTTTCCCGGAATACACCGGCCCGGTGGCCAAGGACTTGCCCAACATGTCGCGACCAGCCGCTGCGCCTGCCGTAACCGCGCCCGCCGCGGCCAAGGCGCCCGAGAAGCCCGCGCCAACTTCGGCGTCGGGTGCCACGCCCGCTAATCCAACACCGCCAGCGTCGGACGATGCCGCACCCCCGCCCGCACCCCCGCCCGCACAAAATGCTGCATCCAAGTGGCGCATCTTCTTCTGGGTGGCGTGCTCGGTGGCCGGTGTGCTGTTCGCAAACAAGGTGCTGGAGAAATTGGCTATGTAGTTACACGTCCAAGTCATCGTCAGGATCGTCGTCATCTTCGTCGTCCTCGCTTTCAGGCTCGAAGAAAATGGCACTCTGTCCCGTGGACCCACGCCATGCCGACTCGGGCGCGATTTCCTGTGTGCCATGCAGCTGGTAGGCGTATGGCAGTGCGACCTGCTCGCGCCGTTTGCGCTGCTCGCCGGTTTCTTGCAGGTTGAAGGGCAATTGCTGGACGAGACTCGCGTGGGGGTCCGCCGCCGCGGCTTGCGACGTCTCTGACGGCACACTCGTGCCCATGTCGAGTGCCAGCAGGCGCAGACGCGCGCCTCCTTGGGGCTGTGGGTCGTGCGCACAAGCCGCGAGCTCTTCGGCGTACTTACCCTGTGCCATTGTCGCATGCAGCTCCAGGAAGCCAATCCCTTTGGTATAAAGTTCGCTGGTATCGTTGTGCAGTCCTAGGATCTGTTCGGCACTCAGCTCGGGCGGATGCGGCGCAGCGATAGCGTCGAGGTCGTGCAGATGTGCAGTGCGCGATGCATTCCACCAACCGCCCTTGGCGCCATCCACGCCAAACGGTCCGCGGCTTGCGACGCTGTGCAACACGCTCCAGAACCGGGGGTCGAGCTTGTGCTCGTCAACCTGCGGCGGCGTCTGCCCTGCTTCTGCATACGCGGCGCGGCGCAGCGATGCACTCGATGTGGGTGGCGTAAGGCCGTAGGTGGTGTATAGATGCCGAATGAGCGCAACGGGGTGTATGCGTGCAAATATGGTGGCGTGCGTCCACGGACCGTCATGTATGCGCTGCTCCGGTTCTTGTCCGCTCCAAAAGAGCGGCGAGGAGAGCGACGCAACGACGGCCAGCGCCGCGGGGCTGGCGTCCACGGCCGAAACAACGACCAGGCGTGAGTAGTTCGGGAGTGCCTTGGTAAGACGCGCGATCATAGCGTGGGCCTCAGGCACGCTGCACCCTGTCTTGTCAAGTAAGGCATCGAGCGCGTCCAGGACAAGCATGACGCGCCCCGAGGTGCACTGAATCCGCTCCCGTAGGCGGTACTCGAGCTCGCGTAGCGTCAGCGAGGGCATGCGCGCAAAGTTGAGCTGCGCGGATGCCCCGAGTTCCGCTGGTGTGTGCGCCAGGCAGACGACCAGGTTGGCTTCGCCGCTGCGTCAGCAGGTAGCAACGTACCGCGCCTCGTTCCTGCGCACCATTTCGCGCACGACGCATGCCGGCGATTGTGCCAAGCTACCCTCGAGTATCACAAGCTGCTTGTTCTGAGGCAAGCGTCCGCTCGCGTGCGATGACGCAGCGACCACCGCGCTGTGGTCCAGCAGCGCACAAGCCAGACACGCTGTGCTCATCGCGCGCGCGAAGGACTTACATAAGCTTCCGTCGCGCGGTGCCTCGTCGACCTCCACGGGCATGGTACGTGAGCATGAACTAACGCCCAGTCTTCTGATCGTGACGCCAGCGGGCGCAAACGGCGGCGCTCAACGTCGCGTGGTCCGCTCGATCCATCGTCTCCGTGGGCAGCGTCCGGCGAGAGTGATGCAGGGAACGAGCGTGCATCGTCGATTCCGCCGTCGTCGCTGCCGACCTCGAGTCCGCCCGGTGCGCTTTCCGACCTGACCGACGGCGATGAGGCGGAGGAGCGCAGCGTGCTCGACGAAGAAGAGGGAGTGCGTGATCTGGACGACGACATTGAAGAAGGCGAGGGCGAAGACTTGTTTGGCGACACCCTCGAAGCGTACGTCGTGTCGCGTGCACTGACCCCAGTGATTACACGGCGAACCCCGAATTGGACCAGTACACCTCGGAAGGAATGGACGACACCTATGTCGAGCGGATGAGTTCAGATGCGCGCCGGCTGGCCGAGCTGCGCATGGCGCGTCGCGACCGCGCCGAGGGCGTTGGGCGCATGTCGCGACGTGCCCCCACCTTCCTTCAGAGTGACGAGGAAAGCGAAGACGACGTGCTGCACCGCCGGAGGCGGCGACACTATGATGAGGAGCGCGATGAGGAGCAGCTCGAAGACGAGCTGCCGATCGAGCAACTGGGCGACGTCAAGGCGGACAGTATTGCGGCGTGGGTCGCGACCGAAAACGTGCGGCGAACGATTGTGCGCGAGTTCCGCAACTTTTTGGTGACGTATGTCGATGAGCAAGGTGTGAGTGTATACGGTCAGCGGATCAAGACGCTCGGTGAGTTGAACCTCGAGTCACTCGAGGTGTCCTTCCTGCAGCTCGTCGAGGCCAAGGCGATTTTGGCCTACTTCCTCGCCAACTCCCCGGCGAGCATCCTGCCGATCTTTGACGAGGTTGCGTTCGACGTTGTACTGCTCTACTACCCGTCGTACGACCGCATCCATTCCGAGATCCATGTGCGCATTACCGATCTGCCGACATCGGTGACGCTGCGCGACTTGCGTCAAAGCAACCTCAACTCGCTAGTGCGCGTGAGCGGCGTGGTGACGCGGCGCTCTGGCGTGTTCCCACAGCTGAAGTACGTCAAGTTCGACTGTCTGAGCTGCGGCGAGGTGCTCGGGCCGTTTTGGCAGGACGCGAACCAGGAGCTGAAAATCAGCTACTGCAGCAACTGCACGCGCCGCGGTCCCTTCCGTGTAAACTCAGAGCAGACGGTGTACCGCAACTACCAGAAGATGACACTGCAAGAGTCGCCCGGCAGCGTGCCACCCGGCCGCCTGCCGCGGCACCGCGAGGTGATCTTGCTGTGGGACCTGGTGGACGCGGTGAAGCCTGGCGAGGAAGTCGAAGTGACGGGCATCTACCGCAACAATTTTGATGCGGCGCTCAACACCAAGAATGGCTTCCCCGTGTTTGCGACGGTGATCGAGGCGAACCACATTGCGAAGCGCGACGATGCCTATGCCGCGTTCCGCCTCACGGAGGACGACGAGCAGGCGATCCGTGCGCTGGCGCGCGACGACCGCATCGGCAAGCGTATCATCAAGAGCATTGCACCGAGTATCTACGGACACGAGAGCATCAAGACGGCGATCGCGCTGAGCCTGTTTGGCGGCGTGTCGAAGGATGTCGGCGGCAAGCACCGCATCCGCGGCGACATCAACGTCCTGCTGCTGGGTGACCCCGGTACGGCCAAGTCGCAGTTCCTCAAATACGTCGAAAAGACGGCGAGCCGCGCCGTGTTTGCCACGGGCCAGGGCGCCTCGGCCGTCGGTCTGACTGCGAGCGTGCGCCGTGACCCGGTCACACGCGAGTGGACGCTCGAGGGCGGTGCGCTCGTGCTGGCCGACAAGGGGGTGTGCCTCATCGATGAGTTTGACAAGATGAACGATGCGGACCGCACGTCGATCCACGAGGCGATGGAGCAGCAGAGCATCTCGATCTCCAAGGCGGGCATCATCGCGACGCTGCAGGCGCGCTGTGCGATCGTCGCCGCGGCAAACCCGATCCGCGGCCGCTACAACCCCACGTTGCCCTTTAGCCAGAACGTGGAGCTGACCGAGCCGATTCTGAGCCGCTTCGACGTGCTGTGCGTCGTGAAGGACACGGTCGACCCGGTGCACGACGAGATGCTTGCACGCTTCGTGGTGAGCTCCCACGCGCGTGCGCACCCGCTGTTTGACGACGAGGTGGACGAGCAGCGCGTTGCGACCACGTGGGATGCCGACATCATCCCGCAGGACATGCTGCGCAAGTACATTACGTACGCGCGAGATCGGATCTCGCCGCGCCTCGACGCACTCGACGAGGAGCGATTGTCGCGGCTGTATGTGGATCTGCGCCGCGAGTCGCTCAACACGGGCTCCTACCCCATCACCGTGCGTCACCTGGAGAGCATGATCCGTATGGCCGAGGCGAGTGCCAAGATGCACCTGCGCGACTATGTGCGTGCGGACGACATCGATGTGGCGATCCGGGCCACGGTCGAGAGCTTCGTGAGTGCGCAAAAGATGAGCATCAAGCGCACGCTCGAGCGCGGCTTCCGCAAGTACATCCACCAGGCGCGCGACGCCGACGAACTGCTGGCGTTCCTGCTGGGCGGGATCGTGAAGGACAAGATGCGGTTCTCGCGGTACGGCGGCGCGCGGCGCCAGGCCGAGATGCCCACCACCGTCACGGTGCCCCTCAGTGAGCTCGAGACACGGGCCAAGGAGCTCGACCTGTACGACGTGCGTCCGTTCCTGCTCAGCCGCGTATTCAAGGCGAACGGCTACGTGTACTCGGAAGCCGACGGTACCATAACCAAACGCTTTGGACCTGCGGAGAGTGGGGCGTGAGGTGAGCATGTGGACGTAGTACGATAGGAATGGAAGCTATGTAGACGTGTCGCCACCCGGCCCAAACTTCATCGAGTTGGCGTGCTCCGCCAGGAAGGCGCCACCTTCGCTAAACTTTTTCTGCGTGGCATCCTGGATGGTGAGTAGTGCACACGCACGATGTACGCAGAGCGATCCATGCTACGGTGATTCGAGCGGATCGAGATGCCCTCGGACGAGATGTCGATGCCGTGCGCCTGTGTAAGCTGCGAGGGCGCACGACGCACCTTGAGCTCCTGCTTCTTTTCGTTCAGTGCACGCTTGGCATCGTCTGTGTGCTGTATGCCCATGTAGATCGCGTACACGAGCGCCAGAATTAGGCCCAGCCCAATGTAGTCGCCCAGTGTCGCCATGGTGTCGAAGGGAGCTGCGGAGGCGGTGTGCTGACTAAGATACGAGGGCGCCAAGCAGGTGGACCTGGGCGCCGCCCCTGGAAGAAATGCGCGCAATTTTCAGGACCTTTTGTATTCGCGTGGATTGCGACAAAGGGGTCGCGTCGTTCGTTTCACATGGTCGGTGCGCACATAACATTACATAGCTGAGCAAGATGGCGCTATCGAGTCTCGTCGGCGACACGCCAGTATGTGTTCTACGCCGTCCCCACTCGAGATAAATTACAAAAAGTACTGCAAGGTCAGCCTGGGGCAGCATACGTACGTCTGGGACGCGGCGCGAGACGAGCGGCTCGCCCGTGCGGGGCGCGGGGTCAAACTGGAGGAATGTATACTTGAGGTTCTCGTCGATCTCCATGATCGCTGCCTGGTTGCCACAGCGGTAGCAGTAGTTGGGCGCCGAGAAAATGGTGACGACGTTGCGCTCCTGCGACCAGTTGAAGCCGTCCATGACGAGCTGGTGCGCCCGCGCAACAAGCGTCAGCCCGTTGTTATGGTTGAATGCCTCGCTGATGTCCTGACCGAAGGTGTAGCCGGCGCCACGGGGCGAGATGCCCCAGCCGCAGCGGTCGTCGGGGTCGGACCAAAGCAGGTCGCACATCGGTCCCTCGTGCGGCACCTCCTGCACACGGTCAATCGAGCGGATCTGGTCAAGCGTATCAATCGAGGGCGAGAGACCACCGTGCAGACAGAAGATCTGGTCGTCGATCAGCGCCGTGAGCGGCAGGTAGTCGAACAGATCGGTGAAATATTTCCACACGTTCGCGTTGCCGTACTTTCGCAGGCACTCGTCGTAGAAGCCGTACACCTGCGTGATCTGGCGCGACTCGTGGTTGCCGCGCAGGATCGTGACGCGATCAGGGTGGCGGACCTTGAGCGCGACGAGGAGCGTCACAGTCTCGACGGAGTAGTAGCCGCGGTCGACGTAGTCGCCCATGAACAGGTAGTTGGTATCCGGCGAGTTGCCGCCGATGCGGAAAAGCTCCGACAGATCGTGCTACAGGTCAGCGAGCGCGACGTACGAATTGGCCGTGAATGTCGCCGCAGACCGTCACGGGACAGTGCACGGGCTGAACGTTGGACTCCTCAAGGAGAACGTCGCGTGCCTTCTCACAGAGGCGCTTAATATCGTTTTCACTGAGCTGCTTGCATTCACTCAGATAACTGATCCAGTTATCCTGTTCCTGAATGTCCACCATGGTGACGATGAGGCGTCCACCGCATCGGCGCCACGGGCCCACCCGACGCAAATGTCACGTGACCGCTCCGTCGGCTGCTGCCTTTCGACGATGCGTGCGATGCTGAACACTCGGGCTCTGCGCGGCGTGCGCCTGCCGGCGCGCGCCCTGACGACGTCCGCGCCGCGCATGGCACAGACGCCTTCTCAGACGGAGCTGCCGAAGGGTACCGTGGAGCCTGGCTCCCAGGTCGACCCGCAGCTCGGCGACTACCCCTCGATGCCGATGCTCAACCAGCAGTTCCGCCCGTACAGCAAGAAGTGGTGGGACACGCAGGACCGCCGCAACTACGGCGAGACAGTACGTGCACATGCAACTGACGCAGCTCCACGAACAAGACGACGTGCTCTCCATGTGGTCGCCGGACGCCTACAAGACGCCGGGGCCGCTCGCGCTCCGCCACTTTCTGATCGCGGTCGCGAGCATCGCCGGGTTCTCGACGCTGCTCTACATCACTCAGCCGGAGGTGCCCATGCTCCGCAAGACGTTCCCGCGTGACGGCCTCGCCGAGGAGCTCGGCGGCTCGTTTGCGCGCGCGCGCATCCCCGCAGACTTGGAGAGCGCCGCGGCGGACGAGGAGGAGGACGACGAGTAGACTCGATAGCCTAGGTACCCTACTCAAACAGCGACTCGGCGCGGCCGACGTCGGCCGCGCGCGGCGCCGTGCGGCGGCGACCACGCGCGGGCTGCCGCGGCTCGTATGTGCTGTCGTCGCCGTCACTGGCCGGCAACATCTGCGGCGCGCGACGCCGCGCGCGCTTGCGAGCTGGCGGCTTGCCCTGCGCATCGCCGGACGCATCGTCCGGTGCATTCCCCGCACGGTTGCCGGCGCGCTGCGCGCGAAACTCGCTCACGACCTGCTGCAGACGCGCCGAGCCGTATGCCGCCGTTGGCCGCGCACGCAATTCGCTCGGGAGCTGCCCCGATACAAAGCCGGACTGGTCGAGCGTCGCCTGGACGCGCCGTAGCCGCTCGTTCTTGCGCTGCTGCTCGATGACGGGCAGCACGTACTGGTCCGTCTTGGACACCGGCCAGTGGAGGTACTCGCCCAGGAACCCACGCAGGCCGTCGAGGTCTGCGTGGCCCCACACAAACGGCTCGTCGCTCGTGTCGACGGTCGGGTCTGTGTACGCCTCGTGCGTGGCACTCTCAGGCCAGTCGTTCGAGAGGTGCACGCGGTCACGCAGCGCGCGTTTGATGCGCGTACGCACTTTGGCGCGCCGGTCGTTGGGGTCATGCTCGGCGCCGATCTGCACCTGCTGCCACCACCGGCGGAAGGCCACAAGGCCGTCGGGACCCGGGTAGAGCGACAAAATCTCCATCGCAAGCACAGGACCCACACCCGGGAGACCCTCGGTGTAGTCGCTGCCGAGCAGAAATGCGAGCGAGATGAGTCGCTCACGCGTCAGGCTCAGCTCACGCTCAATGTCACTCAGCAGGTAGCACTCGACCATGCGCTGGTTGTTGAACATGTTGCGGTACACGGGGGTGCCGCCGAATAGGAATACATCACTATCGTCCGTGATGATCCCATCCACGAGGCGCTGCGTTGCGAGCTGGGCACACTGCGCCTCGGCCTCCATCGGCGCGGTGATGTACGGCAGGCCAAACAGGCGCAACAGCGCTTGCACCTCTGCAGCCATCTGCAGCGTGATGTCCTCTTCGGATCGCCGGAGCCGTGCGCGTTCTTGCCGGAGCGCCGCGACCTCGGCTTCGACCTCACGCCGCAGCTCGGGGACACTGCGCCCACCCGGGCCGACCAGCGAGGCAAAATCAGTCTGCTCCGCGGCCAGGTCCGCCCACGCCTCTTCCTCGTCCGAGCCACTCGGCAGGTCGTCGTCTGCGGCGCCGACGGGGAAGCCGTCGGCACCGACTGCGGCCGGCTCGGGCGATGCGCTCGGCGACCACGCATAGGGGCTGGGCGACGCCGAGGCGCGGTCGCGAGGGCTTGCCCGGGGGGAAGCCTCGTCAGGCGCCGATGGCACAGCAGCTGGGGCGGGGGGCTCCTCAGGGGTATGTGTATGTGGGCGCTCGAGCGCAGGGCTGGCAGCCTCTGCCGCGGCTGGCTTCGAGGGCGTTACAGGTACGGGCTCAGGCTCGGCCCTGGGTATCGGTGGTGGGGAGGAGGCATGTTGGGGCTCGATGGGCGGGGTGGCAGACCGCTTGCGTGCCCCCCCCGCGGGTGGCGGGCGCGATGGTACAGGCGCTTGCGCTGCCACTGGCTCGGGGGGCGGCTTGGCGTCCAGTGTGGCGCCTCGGTCGGTCGGCGGTGGGGCCTGCCTTGGAGGGTCGGGCCGTTCTGCCGGGGGTGTGGGCGGCTCAGGGCCTTTTTCGGCGCCCCCTTCCAAAGGAGGCGGCGTCCTTAGGTGTGCCACCTCACCTCCCCTCGCTCGCGGCTCGCTGTGCTGAGCTGGGGTATCATGCGACTTGGGCGTTGGGAGATCATGCGTCGAGGGCTCCGCCTTGATCTTGGGTATCGCTGCCCCCTCCCATGGGGTATCTTGAGGCTTGGCAGGGGAGACAGGGGCAGGCTGTGTCGAGTCCGCCTGTTCTGCCGCCTCAGGCTCTTCTGACGCGCCCCGGGGCTTGGGGGGTGTCGCCGCACGCACCGGCTCGGGCTTGGGGCTTTCTTCGACATCGTGCATAGCGTCGGCAAAAGGAACTGCATCTGCCTGCGGAATGGCCACGTCCTCCCATTCGTCATCGGAGGCTTCACGCGCCGGGCTTACGTCCTCGTCGCTCTCCCCTGCCGCCGCTCGCCGTGCGTCTTTGCGGCGGAGCGCCTCGCTGATGGGCGGCGCAGGCACCTCGACCACCTCGTCATCAGGCGCCTCGCGAAACAGCGTCGAGGGCGCATGCGGGCGCGCGCGGCCATACATGCGCTCCTCGCGTGCCTCTGCACCCGACTCGGTGTGCTTCTGACGGCGGTGATGCTCGGCGCGGGCGCCCAGCAGCTGAAGCGCCCGTTCCTTGCGCACCACCGGGTCGCTCTCGAGGTGCACGAGTGCGTCCAGCTCCGGATCGGGGGCGGGCGCTGCGTCGGGGATCTCGACATCCTCCAGAGCAAGTGCGTCCAGATCGTCGTCGTCTTCAATGTGTGCCAGCGGCGCGCGGCGGCGCTCCTCTTCGTCGACGTCGATCGCCTTGTCCTGCGACGTGCCGGCATCGCGCGTACCGAGCGCCCACCCCCCATCGCCCTCATCGAGGTGCACAAGGACGTACTCACGGTTGCGTGCGCCGGCGACACGCACAGGCACCTGGATGTTTGCGCTGCCAATCTCGTCGGTGATGGTGAGCACCTTTTGCGTGAGGTCATTGCGCGTCCGCAGCCCGGCGATCTGGGCGCGCGAAAAGTCGATGGGCGTAGGGGCCGCAGCGAGCATGTCCTGCAGGCGCTGGTATGAGGTGGTACGCGACTGAGCGCGCAAGTCGCCCACCAGCTCGTACTGCAGCTCGGGGGGCAGGCTGCGGAACAGCTCCGAGTTGGTATCGAGGTCGTCGGGCGCCAACTTGTTCATCAGCGCACGCAGCTCGCTTTCCGTCGCGAGACGCAGGTCTTGCTTGCGCCCCACATCGCCCTGCAGCGGCTCCTCGAGCGCCGGAAGCTGGTAAGGATCCTTGTGGTAGTCCTTGCGTTTGGGTTTCTCGGGCGCACGGGGCGCCTCGTTCAGCCGGCCGGACACCTGCGGGCGGTTGGTGCGCCCCACACTGTCGTAGTACACCGTGTTGTCCTCGAGGCCCTCGTCGCGCTCGTGCGCGGGGCCATGGACGTGCGCAAGCGCCGCCTGACGCAGTTGGGCGGCGAGCAGCTTTTCGGCCGCACGCGCGTGCGATTCGACCGCGTGCGTCTTGCGCTGCTTGCGGTTCGCAAGCGTTCGGCGCTTCTGCACCGGCGCACCACCATCAAACACAAAAACAGGGCGGATGCCGTAGAAGAGCAGCTTAAGGATGCGCCACAGGAAGCCGAGTAGGTGTGCATTGGCCAATGTGCGCCCCTCCTTGTCGCGCATCGCCATCTGGAAATGGTACAGCCAGATCGACGAATCGATCGCCAGCCGCTTACCCTGGAGTGACTCGAGCCTGGGTCAGCGCGCCTCCCCTACGTACGTCACCGGCCGCGCCGTGGGCTGCAGCAGCTGCCACAGTCCCTGGACCCCCATGGTAGCGTGGAGGCTGACTCAGCACACTCGACCCCACGATGACCCTCGTTGTGAACGCGGCGCTGGGCGTGCTGGGCCTCATGGTCCTGCGCCTCGGCGTGTGGGCGACTGTGCTGACCACAGCGCTCGTCGTGATGCTTCTGTGTCACCCGATGGTACACACGTTCCTCGAGGTCACGGTCCCAAACCGCCTCGTGTCGGACCAAAGCACCGCACGGGACGAGGCGCATGTGCGCGCGCTGCAGGGACGCCTCACGCATCTTGCGCAGCAGCCCAAACACACACTACAGGGGCAGGGACGTATGGGACTTGATAGCGTGCCCAAGGAGCTGCGGCCCGAGCTCATGCAGCTCCTCGCGCTCATTCAGCGCGACTTTATCCAGTACTGGTACGACCCCCTCACATTGGGCGACACAACCTTTCCGCGCGAGGCAATCGGCAGCTTGGAGCACCTCATCTCGCAGGTATCGCTGCGTCTCGAGCAGTTTCGCCGCGCCAATGTCGCAACCGAGCTGTCGCTTACGGCGCTGTCGGTGCTTGTTGCGGCGCTGCGCCGGCGGCGCACGGCGCAAGCCGCCGAATCGGCTGGCGCCGTGCCCAGTGCCACCGAGTCGCTCGTTCCGGGGCTGTGGAAGAGCTCGGTAGAACGCATTGAGAGCTTGCGTGCGTCGATCTCGACGCTGCTCTTGCAGAGTCTGCCGTACGAAGACCGCAAGTCGCCCGCCCTCGTCCAGCTCCTCACCGAGGTGTTGACGAAGCAGGCTTGGGAGACGATCCAGTCGCAAAGCGACCCGGATGTGATCAACCAATACATTGTACAGTACGGTCAAAAATCGGCCGGCACCGCCATCACCGCTATGGCACTCGGCGAGGTGCCCGACGACGTCGAGGCCGCGGCGCAGCGCAGCGCAGACAGCATGCTGCACTCTGCGCCGGACCTTGCGTCATCGGTGACCTCGACACTTGGGTCGGCCGTCGCCGTCTCGGCGCCGGCCGTCGCAGGCGCCGCCGAGCAAACGGCGGGGGTGCTGCAAGAGGCGTATGCGGCGCTCGCTGGTGCTGTGGTCGGCGACGAGGCAAGTCTGCCACAAGATGCACCCGCAGCACATGGCACGGGTCTCGCACCAGCGTCAGAGCGGCGTGCCGAGCCCCGTCCCGCCGCGGCTGCCACGCAGCCCAAGGCCGCAGCAAAGACCGAGGGAAAGGCCGAGGCGGACGACCCGTGCTCGGCGGCGACCGAGACGCCCGGCGCTCCTCGCTCCACGGCACAGTCCAAGGCGCCGAGCAAGACGCCCACGACTGCGGCCCCACCGGCGCTTCCCAAGCGCACAGCTGCCACCGATGCTCCGCGCCCCGCCCCTACGTCCGCACCTGCGACGGCCGACACGTCGCGTGCGCCGTCGCCCAAGTCCTCGTGCGCGTCGCCTGCGCTCCCTCCACGCGCCCCACCGCGGCGCGCGTCGACACCTGCCGATGCCCAGGGCTCGGTGGGCGACCTTTTGTCCTTGGAAGACGCGACGGCGAATCCATGGAGCACCGACCCTGCGCCGTCTGCTCCGGCCAAAACGGCTTCGAGTCTTGCATCGGGGCCGCACCAAGGCGCTCTCGTCGACACCAACCTGCTGGACCTTGAGAATGAGCTGGACGATGCGCCGCGTGCACGCCCGATGGATATCCCGAAAGAGATGCGCGAGCCACCGCTGCCGCAGAGCCTGAAGCAGAGCAAGTACGACGCGCCGCTTGCCTACGAGCCGCGGAGGAGCCACTCGCCGCGACCCATGACGATCGCCGACGTGCTCGCGAGCCGCGACCCCGAGCAACTCGATCCGTTTGAGAGTTACGTGGCGAGCATCGATAGCGCACATGCTGCGCAGCGGCGGCGCCCCGAAGGCGCGGTGCTGATGCAGCTGCATGCGAACCTCGACGCGCTCGCACGCACTGCCGACCACCATTCGACGACGCCGGAGCTGTTTGAAAGTGATGTGCGTGCGATCCTGCAGCACGCGTTCGACATGCTGCCCGAGCACGAGACACCGCCCGCGACGCGCAATGCCCTTGTGCGCCCGGCGATCCGCGCGGCGCTCGACCGCCCTTTGTCCACGCCAGCGTCGATGAGCAGCGTACAGAAAGTCGTACTGGCGCGCCTGCAGCAGCTGTGGGATGCATACGTCGCGCACAATGCACCGCGCCGGCTCGCGTACGAGCCTCGGCGTCCGCCGTCCCGTACATCGATGAGCACGGGCGTGGCGCGGGTGCGTTCGCCGGAGCTGCAACGCAACGTCGCGAGCACCGAGGGCATCACGACCATCTCGGTCGTCGACGTGAGCGCAAATGCGGAGCGGGCGGGCCCGATCGACGTGCGCACGCTGCAGGTGCTCATTTCGATCGAGGATGTGGCCAGCAACACGGGCGGCTATGTCCTGCTCCGCTCCTGGGCGCAGTTCGAGGCGCTGCACGCCGAGCTCGAGCGTATGTACGCGCAGCGTCCGGACGATACGGTGCTGAGCGCACCACCGCCGCCGCTGCCCTCGCTGCGCGGCAAGTCGAGCCCGGCAGCTTGCGAGGCACTACAGGCGTACCTCACTGCGCTGCTTGTGCGGCAGAATGGCGCGGTGACTTGGTACAGCACGACGCAGGCAGTCCAGCGCTTCATCGACAAGACACGCGCCGAGGACGAGCCGCTGCGCAAAAACTCCAACTTGATATCGAGTATCGGCGACGTGGGACGCAGCTTCGCAAGCGGCGTCACCAGCGCCGCGGGGTCCGCGCGCAAGGGCCTCGGCCAAGGCATCGGGCAGATCGGGGCTGTCGCGCCGTCCGCGGTCAATGCGCCTGCGCGCATCGGCACGGGGCTGTCGCGTGGTCTGTTTGGCGCCAAGGAGCCGCGCAGCGGCGGTACCCTTGCGTCGCCGGTATCGTCGACGCGGTCATCGTTTGACGACCGCTCGCTGCTGGACGCCAGCACGGAGCTGCCCAAACCGCCGCTTCCCGCACGCTCGCGCATAAGCCAGCCGCTCGAGCATCTCGACGCGGGCAGCGACAGCGGGCGCGGTACCGCATCCGACTCGGAAAAGGCGCCACGCTCCGAGGCGCGCAACCAAGCCGAGGAATCCAGCGCCGCCGAGGCGCGTAGCTCGTCGGAAACGCGGGTCAGTTCGGCGGCACCCGCAGCCAAGCGCCCGCAGCCTTCCGATGCCGCCAAGCCGGTGCCCAACTTGCCGCCGCGTAAGTCGAGCGATGCGTCGACCGACAAGCCGACCAAGTCGAGCGGCAAGTCGAGCGGCAAGCCGAAAAAGGCTGAGGCGGCGCCCACGACGCCCCCCGCTGCTGAGGAGGCCGAAAACTTGGCGCCACAAGACATCGATGCACTGCTTACTGCCATCTTTGCTGTGGCGCACGAGGCGTTCAACCTGCAAGGCGCGTGGACACTGCGGCGTGGCTTGCTGCGTGTGCTCGAGCAGGTCGTGCGTACGACGTATAGCACGAGCGTCGTGAGCACGCTCGTGTACTTTTCGTCGACGCTGAAGCTCTCTGCACTCGCGTCATGGCTCGAGGCGCTGCGCACAACGCTCTGGCCAAACGGGGTGTGGAAGAGTGAGGGAGCACCGCCGCGCACCGCCGCACAGAAGCAGGCGACTGCGGCCGAGGCCCGCCAGATCGTGTTGAGCTACACGCCAACACAGGCCGCCTATGCGATTGGAATGGGCGGCAAGCAGGCGTGCATGGATGCGCTGACGATCGTGCACGAGGTGATCACCGACCCGGTCGTGTCGCTCGACCTCCACCTAGCACTCGTGCTGCGTGTGTTGGACTTGGCCATGGGCACAGCATCGGGCGATCGGGGTTTGTAGGCACGACGATGAGCAGCGATGCAGTGCGCACCGAGGGGTTTGTGTCGCACGCGTTTGCGCCGCAGGCTGATTTCTTAGACAACACTGAGACGAATCGTGCGCGTCCGCTCACCGATGCGGTGATCACCGTCCGGGTAATCAAGAGCTTTGAGTATCGCACCATGAAGCCGCTCGTCCTGCATGTCGATCTGACGCAGACCAACGCCGCGCAGCTGCGCACGCGGTGCCTCGAAACGGTGCGCACGCAGCCGGCGTTCAAGGCGTACCGCAGTGTTGCGGACAAGCTTGGTAAGTGCGTCGCTGATCCAGACACGCTCAAGTTGTACACGCGCGCGCACGGTGCCAAGACGACCAACCTGATCATCAACCTGGACCACCCCGAGTGGATCCTGCCGAACAACGACAACGGCCCGCCACTGGCAGAGCTGGGCATCGGTACGCAACACAGCTGACCCAGAAAACGAAACGGAGCTTTCGCTGTTCAACCGCGAGGCGTACGACGCGTTCTTGGCGAACCCCCAGACGCGGTGGGATGCTTCCGGATAGATAGCTATGTAGCCGGGCGCGCAATCAGCTCGCGCACGCCTGTGTCCGCACACACGTTGCGGAATAGACGGCGCCACTCGAGTGGGTTGCCCTTGCTGCGGCGCATCAACACAAAGCTCGGCGCGGTGCGTTTGGCGGCATCCGCAAGCTCGGGGGGCAGCTCGGCGAGACGCTCGATGCGGATCTCGCCCTTGAGCGCACACTTGCGGCGATCGACAAGCCCAAGGCGAATGCGCACGCCGCGTGCGCCCGCAAGCGGCTGCGACGGACGCGTCTCGCCGTCGGTACCGAGCTCCATGTCCTCGTACGCCTCCTGCAGCTCCGTGTCCTGCCCGAGCGGCTCCACACTGAACTGCGCCTTTTGCCGCTCGAGCGCCGCGGTAAGTGCCGCAGCGACGTGCGACGGCTCGTCGCCTGAGTAAAAGCGTGTGAGATGCACGGCCATCGCAGTGCCGTAGGGCACGGCACTCGACTGCGTCTGGGTCAGGGGCACCACATACCAAGTAGCCCAGCGCCTGAGTAAACTCTGCGGCGTGGTCCTCCAGCTGCGTTGCAGACGGGCGCGCAAACTGTGACGCAGCGAGCCCACGGCGGGGGTGCAGCGCCGGCTGTGCGGTCGACGAGGGCATTGCGTCGTCGCGCGCGAGGCCCAGGGAGCGCGGCTGCATCGCTTCCGGCTGCGAGAGCGACACGCTGTGTGAGCAGGCGACGTACTTTTCCGGCACCGGTGCGCGCTGGCCATCGCTGTGGAGCGCAAGCTGTACATCGCCCGAGACAATGAGGCCCTGCAATAGGCGCTCGGCAAGTGACACGGGGTCGTTGCACTTGCCCGACGTAAGCAGCGCATTGGGCCGCGTGAACCAGCGGTGCCGCTGGATCTGCTCAAGCGACGAGCGGCGCTTCGGATCGGGGTGCATCATGCGGCGGAGCAGCGCTGTGTGAGTGCAGCATGCAACGTACACAGTGCATCGCCGCCGATGCGTGTCCATGGGTCCATACGCAGCAGCTCCCCCGAAAGGTACGCGCGGTACTCGGGGCTCCGACTGGTCGGTTCGTCCCACGGCGTGTCTGTGTGAGTGGGTCGACGTACTGCCCACCAGGAGCGCAAAAAGCACCACGCCCGAGCTCCACACGTCGACGGGCTCGCCGTGGTAGGGCTGCCCATTCATCTCGGGCGCAATGTATGGCAAGGAGCCGCAGGTGCCATGCAAGGTGCGTTCCTTGCCCTTGTATTTGTACACGCTGCATAGCCCAAAGTCGGCAATCTTGAGGTTTCCCTGCGCATCAAGCAGCATGTTTTCCGGCTTGATATCGCGGTGGGTCACGCCCTGGGTATGGATGTAGGTCTGCGTCAGTGCGCGCGACGTACGAGGCCGGAGATGAGCTGGGTGAAGTAGAAATGCGCAAGATCTTCGTCGACACCGACATCAGGGGCTGCGACGTAAGCATTCCACGTACCAATCTTGTCAAACAGGTCGCCGCCCGCGCCGAGTTCGAGTAGGATGTAGAGGCCACGCACGTAGTTGCTCGGCGCGGCGGACGACGCGGTGTACTCGACGCTGCCGAGGAACTCAAGTACGTTGCGATGTTTGAGAATGCTGTGGATCTGTACCTCTTTTTGGAGCGCGCGGCGGTCGACCGGTTGGCGGTGCGACGTCGACGCGTACGACACGACCTTGACCGCCGCCTGGGGGTGCTCGGCGGACTGAGGATTCACTGCGCGGAACACGCTAAGGTCAGTTGGCAAACGTACCGCGAGAATCCGCCGCCTCCGAGCAGCTGGACGATCTGGTAGCCCAGCACCGCGGGATACGACTGCCCCGAGGACGACGTGGGGCGCGTCGCCATCTTCGTGATGTGTTGGTTACCCTCCACTGCATACTTCCCCAACCACCACGGGCCCCCTCCCAGGTGCGTGAAAGATGCCGCCGGAGCCGGGGGAAGCGGCGCCCACAGCGGGCGCCGTCGCGCCCGACGAGGACACGCAGGCCGCATCGCGCGCAAGTGCGCATCTGCCGTCGCTCGAGGCGCTTGTGCACCAGCGGCGGCGACCCCAACAACAGGATACCCCCAAGGCCGAGGGCGCACGCGCCGCGTCGTCCTCGGCATCGCCCGCGCCGACCTCGTCGGGCCGCGCGGCACACGATAAGGGCCATAACGAAAAGGGAGGTGGCAAGGCGCCTCCCGCCGTGCCACGCGGCCCCTCGAGTGTAATCCAGCAGACACCCAAGGTGCTGGTGCTCGATCTGGACGAAACACTGATCCACTCCAAGCTGCGCTCGGGCGGGCGCTGGAGCATGCTGGGCGGCGGGGCCGCGTACGGCACGCAGCTGGCCAATCCCGAGGCGGTGGGCACCCGCAGTGCGGGCCGCCTGCTGAGTTTTCTCGGCCTCGGCACCGGCACGCGGTCCAATACAGCGCCGCTGGCAACATCAGCGCATGCGCGGCTGCAGCCGACGGTGATTGAGGTATCGATCGATGGGCGGAAGGTATATTACCAGGTGTACAAGCGGCCATGGGTCGACTACTTCCTCCGCAAGGTCGCGTCATGGTACCAGGTGGTGATCTTCACCGCCTCGATGCAGGAGTACGCCGACCCCGTGATCGACTGGCTCGATGGCGGGCAGGGCCTGATCAGCGGGCGGCTGTTCCGCGAGTCATGTACACTGCGCGATGGCTCCTTCATGAAGGACTTGACCGTGGTGGATGCAGATCTGCGGCGCGTGTGCCTCGTCGATAACTCGCCGATCAGCTACGTGCTGCAGGAAGCCAACGGCATCCCGGTCGAGGGCTGGACGCACGACCCGAACGACGTCGCCCTGCTTGACCTGCTCCCGATCCTCGACGGGCTGCGGTACGCGACCGATGTTCGACATATCCTAGGCCTGCGCGGGTTTCTATAGTCCTATGTCTTGTTCTTTTGTTCGTCGATATACTGCTGCACCCGCGCCAGGCGTTCCTTGCGGCGCTCGGCCAACACCGCGAGGATGTTGCCGTGGCGCGCCGTCGGGATCGAGCCCGAGCGCGTGAGCAGCTGCGCGGTGGGCTTGGCGCCGGGCTGTACATCGGGTGCGCCGGCGTTCTGATAGGCGTAGTTGCGGTCGATCGCGTCCGACAGGCCACGGATGCTCTTGCGTGCACGCCAACGGCGGCCCTTGGTCATCTTGAGCATCATGCGGCGCTCCTCGTACATCATCTCCTGCGAGAAGAGATGCGTGCGCAGGAAGTCCTTGGAGAGGCCCGGGAACACAAACGGCTCGAGAAGGCCCACCTCGACCTTCTTGAATGTGCGGTCGCGGCCGTACGTCCGGCGCATCTTGTGCACGTTGAATACCACGCGCGAGCGATACACCATCGAGCGCGCCCACGTCGTGCGCAGGCCATACACAGCAAGCAAGAAGGAGCGCAGCGTGTGCTTGTGCACATTCAGCGGCACACGGAACGTCGCCTTCCACGGGTCGTACGCTTGGCCGGCCGGCGTGTAGTTGCGCACGAGACGCACGGGGAAGTTGGGCAAAAACTGCAGCTGCCCGGCACGCTGCGGCTCGGTGTACCAGCGCGGTGCCACGCTGCCCAGCACGCGCGTCGTCGGCGCATCGTCCACGTACACCATCGACCGGTCGCGCTGCTGCCACGCAGTGTCCCACTCGGCGCGGCGCTCCTCGGGCGTGAGCGCCTGCCACGCCTCCCACGCACGCGCCTCCTCGTCCGCCTTCAGCCGCTGCCACGCCGCCGAGTCGGCACGCGCGCGCGGCTCGGCCGCGGCGGGCGAGCCAGGGTAGCCCGCCGAGAAGCCAGTGCGCCAGCCAAGCTTGCGCACGCTGTCGAACGCGGCGCGCAGCAGCGCCGCTTCGCGTGCCTCAGCGGACATCTGCTGCCACACGGGGAGCAGGAGCAGGTCAGCCTGCTCCTGGATATCCATCGACTCGAGCTCCTCGAGCGTGCACCGACCGACGTCGCCGGCCTTGAGCGAGGTGCGCAGCGTCGCGAGCTCCCGGTCGAGGAACGCATCAAGTGAATCGTAGCCGACGCGCTTCAAATCCGCGTCGCTCGGGAGCCAGCCGCGGCTGCGTGCCGTGCGGTAAGCACGCGCGCGCGCGAGCTCCGTCGCCAGCCACGCAGGCGGCGCAACGGTGCTTGGCGCACTCGCGAGGAACGACTCGAGCTCCGCGCGCGCACGCGGCTCCAGGTAGTGCCATCGCAGCAGTTTGCGCGCCTGCGCGGGGGCATCTGGCGTGACGCTAGCCGCCCCTGCGGCCGGGGGCACTGCGCCCGCGGCCGGCGGGGCGTCGGCCGTCGGTGTCACGGTGCGCGCCACATCCGGGCGCCACCGTGGCGCATACGTTGTCAGGGTGCGTGCGAGAGTGCGTGCAGACCTCGGCGTGCGAAGCGGCGCATAGCGCAGCAGGCCACGCACACTCTTGCCTACCAGCGACATGGCGCTCAAAAGCGACCGACTTCTTCGGCGCGTCACGTGTTCCCTCGCGCTCCGAATGGACCCCTGGGCGAGTCCGTGGGCGAGCGACGCGGGCGGCGCGCCGGACACGGCGCTGCCGGAGCCCGAGCCGGCGCGCATCGTTGCGCCTATCGGCCTAGCCGATGACGAACCGTGGGGTGCTTCGGCGCCGCCCGATCTCAGCGTCGGCGCCTCGGCGTGGGACGATACACCGGCCGCTCCTGCCGTGCGGTCCGAGAGCCCGGCGCCGCTGGGCACCGCGACGGGCCTCGGCACGCTGGGCGCCGACGATATAGCGCCATCTATGGCACACGTATCGCTTGCAGAGCCACCGTCTGTGCCGCTCGACCCTGGCCTGACCCACCTTGCGACCGAAGCGGCCGCGATCGAAGAGAACGTGTGGGGCGACGGCGACACGATCCAGACGCGCATCTGGCACGCGGATACACATGGCGCGCGCGCGGATGACGACCCACAGAGCGAAGCCGACAGTGCGCATGAGCCATCAAACGAGGGCGCGGACGAGGCGCGCCCTGACGAACCGGCGCCTAGCCGCGACGCCGAAGCATACCCTGCGCCTGGCGCGGACGAGGGTCCCGCGCCTGCGCCCGAGTTGGAACCCGAAGCGTCGGTACGAGCTGCCGACGCGCCCGCCACGTCTGCCGCGCCTGCCGCGCCTGCCGCCCCCGCCCCCACATCGGCCATCTCGCGACTGGGCGCGGCTGTCTCACAATGGCGCCGACGTGCGCCAGAACCCAAGCGGGAGCCCGAGCCGGACCCCGGCTGGCGGCGCGTTCCGCCGCCCGCACCGCCGTCGACCAACAAGCTCACCAGCTGGTTTTCGCGCGGCAGCGGGTCCGGCACGTCTACACCGACGACGTCCGAGGCGCCGTCTGGCGGCATTTTGCGGGGCTGGCGCCGTACGCCACAGACGCAGTCGCCCAACGTAAGTGCGCCTGCATCGCCTAAACCCGCACCCAGGCCCAAGGAGGCGGCACGCAAGCCGCCCATGCCGCAGTCCGCGGCGCTGAGCGAGCTTGATTTGTCGTGGCTCGACCAGAAGACGTCTCTGCCCCCGCCGGTGCGCACGTCGTACGACGCGACGGACGACGCGTTTGCCGCGTTTGAGGACGCACCACGCTCGGGTACCCGCTACTCTGATACGGGCAAGTACCGCGGAAGGCGTGGTGCGACGTTCGACGAGTACGTCATCGACGACGAGCCGACGACCACCCACTACGGCGCACACTACGACGAATACGACGACGATGATGGGAGCGGCAGCGGTGTGTCGGCGCACGGCAACGAGCTGTTTGCTCCAGAACTCTCGTTCGAGGTCCCTGTGCACGCGCGCGCCAGCGCAGCGGCGCCGCGCATTGGGCCCCTTGTCGACCAGGGCGGCGGCGAACGGTATACGTCGCCGGGCACGACGTACGAAGCCGCGTTTGACGACCTGGGCGAGTTTGCGTCGGCGCCCGCAGCACCCGCGCCGAAACCGACCAGCGCGGTACGCAGCGGCACGTCGCTCCTTGCCGATGTGCCGCCGCCTGCGCCGGAGAGCCGTGGCCGCCCTGCGCCGCTTGCGCCGCCGCCGCCGCCCGCCAAGGCGCGCACGGGGAGTGGGCCGCGTGCGACGCAGCCGGCAGCGCCGGGTGCGCATGCGTCTACAGGAAGCGGCGCTACGGTAGGCGGTGCGGCGGCCGCGTCCCCCACGGCGGGTGCGAGGCTGGCCATGCCGCGCCTCGGTGCGCCGCCGAGTGCTGCGCCGCGCGCCGCGGGGCCGAGTGCTGTGCGCCCCTCTGGCACGGCCCCGTCCGGCGGCGCGCTCTCGAGTGCGGATCTTTCGTTTTTCGAGACGTTATAGCATTACTTGGACCCCCGTGTCTCCTTGAACAGGACGTGCCGCTTGACTGCGTGAGCGACGCGCACGTACCGATCGGGTCGTATTTCATCATGCTGAGCTTGTCCGCGATACGGAGGCGGCGCGTGGTGTACATGTACCCCGTGCCTGCGGTGGACACGAGCCGCGCGATGATCACCCTGCGTCAGACGCGCGCACGTACCGAGCCTTGGATTTGGCCGCCATGGGAAGAAGGAGACGTACGCGCACGTGACGACGCTCTTGTGGACCGACCATGGCGGCGCGTGCACCGGCGCGCGAGCCGCGCATCCCGCTGGCGGTGGTGGATGCGCCGACGCAGCGCTTCTATGCGGCGGCGCTCTTTGCTGGTGCACAGGTGTGGAAGTTTTCGCGGATCGCCGCGGTGCACTTGTGGGGCGCACCCGCGCCCGTGTGGGAGCCGACGACCTTGTCGCGCGCGCTGCTCCTCGACTTTGCGCTCGTGTACGCCGTGTGGTGGCTTGCGATCCCGACGGGCGGCGCGCCTGCGCCAGCTTCGAGTGGCGTTGCACCCGGCGCACAGGCACGCGCGCCGCGCCGCGCGCTTACGACGTTCGACTACGTCCTGGCCTTCTTTGCACTGGCCGCCGTCGACGTCGCCGTGCTGGGCCGCGACACGCATCTCGGACCGGTGGCGTCGTCGGCGCTCACTACAGCGCTTTCGCCTGTGCTGTCGATGATGGGCCTCGATCCGGCGGTGCACCTCGGTCTCGGCGGGCACCGTGTGCGCGAGCGCGACGTGGTGCGTCCGTGGGCGCACCTGACCGGGCAGCACACGGTGCACCTGCTGCCGCACGGCACGGCACGCCTCGCGCCAGAGCGCGTGTGCCAGTGTGTAGATGCAAGCACGCCCGTGGCGCTCCCCGTCGTCTTTCACCACCTCGAGCCGGCGCTGCTCGAGTACTCGGTGACGGACGTGGAGCGCGGAACGAAGCGTATGTTGACCGTCAAGGCACCCAAGACGCGCGCGCTGCTGCGTGACGCGGTTGCGTACGCGCCGAACGCGGACGACGCGCCCGATGTGCCGCCACACGCGCGCGGCCTGTCGCTCCAGGAGCGCAAGCGCCTGCGTGCTGCCGCGCGCGAGCGGGCGCTGCGCACCGACGACGGCGAGACGGTGCACGAGCTGCGCCTGACGCAGCCGGGACTTGTGCGCCTCGAGCGCGTGCTGGACAAGAACCGCAACGAGGCGCAGCTCGTGGATGCGCCCGATGTGCTGCTCGTCGCGTGCCCTGCGGCCTCGTTTGTGCACACTGCGCCCACCGACTACTGCCCGAACGACGACGGGGCGCTGTCCGTGCGTGTGGCGGGCGTCGCGCCGCTCGAGCTGACCTACACGCACGTCGCGCAGGACGGTGCAGCGCCCACCACCCACACGCTGTCGCGCCTCGCCGGCGACGCGCGCCGTGACGACGAGCCGACGCGGCGCATTGCCGCGGCGCTCGCGGCGCTCGATGCGGCGCCCGGTGCGGACGCGCTTGCGTTTGCGCAGCGCAGCACGCTCGACCTGCCGCTCGCGCTCGACCTCGGCGCGCCGGGCGTGCAGACGTACGCCCTGACGCACGTGCGCGACGCGTGCGGCAGTGCGCGCGCGGTGCACGACGTGGCCGAGGTGCGCGTGCACGCGCGGGCGTCGGTGCACTTTGACGCGCGCGCGTGCACCGGCAAGCCGCGCAAGCTGCTGCGCGACGGCCGTGGCGTCGACCTGCCCCTCGTCTTGGCCGAGGCCGACGCGCCGTGGAGCGTCGAGGTGCAGTACACGCCGCGCGACGCGGCGCATGCGCCGTGGACGCGGCGCGTGCCCGTGTCCGAGGGCGCGGTGCACGTCACCGAGCCCGGGACGTACACGCTCGCGGCGCTGCACGGCGCGCATTGTGCCGGGACGATCGGGGCGCCGTGGACGTGCGAGGTCGAGGACGTGCCGCCGCCGCGCGCCGACATCCACTTTGAGAGCATCGACGACGCGTGTGCGGGCACGATCGGGGTCAAGGCGCTCTCGGTGCTCGAGGGCGAGCCGCCGTTCCGGCTGCTGTACGAGGTGCAGCGCCAGGGCGAGGCGCCGCGGCGCCAGGTGCGTGTCGTCGAGCACCAGACGCGCGACCAGCTCGAGTTCTGGCCCTCGACCGAGGGGCTCGTGACGTACCGCTTCCTCGCGCTCGACGACGCCAACTACGCACACGTGCCGCTCGACGGTCCGTCGTTCACGCAGGTGGTGCACCCGCTCGCGGACGCCGCCTTCACCGCGACGCGCGATGCCGAGGATGCCGTCGCGCGCAGCTGTGGGCGTGCGCAGACCGACGCCGAGGTCGCGCTCACCGGCCACGGGCCGTGGGAGTTGACCTACTCGGTGCGCCAGGCGAACGGCGCCCCTGCCGAGCACCGCACCGTCGCGATCAATACGTCGCGCTACACGCTGCACGTCGACTTGCCGCAGGACGTGGTGCGCTCCGACGCGCGCGCCACCATCTCGCTTGAGCGCCTGCGCGACGGCAAGGGGTGCGAGCGCCGCCTCGCGACGCGCGACCTGCGCGTCGACGTGAGCCACACGCGGCCCACGGCCGGCTTCCTGCCGGGCAGCGCCGAGGCCGCTCGCGCGTTCACCGTGCGCGACGGCGCACCGGCGCGCCTGCCCGTGCGCCTCACCGGCGACGCGCCGTGGCACCTCACGTACACCTATCGACCCACGCCCGACGCGCCGAGCGAGGTGCACAGCGCGACGCTGCACCACGCCAACGACGTGCTCACCGTGTACGGACCAGGGACCTACACGCTGCAGACGCTGCGCGACGCGCACTGCGACGGCGACGTCCTCGAGCCGCAGCAGACGTTCGAGGTCGCCGTGCGCCCCCGCCCGCGCGCGGCGTTTGCACCCGCCGCGGGGCACCTCGCAGCGAACGGCAGCGCGCTGCGGGCGCCCGTGTGCGTCGGCGTGGCGGATGCGGCGCCCCTCGCGCTGCACGGCTATGCGCCCGTGTCGGTGCGCTACCTGCACCAGGCGCCGCAGCGCGCGCGCGAGGCGCACACGTTTGCCACGAGCGAGACGACGCCGCCGCTCCCCCTGCGCACGGACGTCGCGGGATGGCACACGTACGAAATCACCGACGTCGGCGACGCACTCTATGCCTCGGCAGGCATCAGCACGGGCGCGGGCGCACAGCGCCTCGAGCAGATGGTGCACCCCCGCGCGCGTGCGCACTTTGCTTCGACCAAGGTGCGCACCGCGTTCTGCGTGGGCGACACGCTGCAAGGCGCCCTGCCGCGTGTCGAGCTTGGCGGCACGCCGCCGTTTGAGCTGCGCATGACGCTGCGCCCGGACGCGGCGTCGGCGATGCCGGCGCACGACGCGCGCGCCACGTACACCTTTACGCGGCACATCGACGACACCCACTACACGCCGCAGCTCGACGCGGAGGCATTTGTGTTTGGCGCAAGTGGCACCTGGACGCTGGCGCTCGACGAGGTGCGCGACGCAACGGGGTGCGCCGCGTCGCTGGCGGACCAGCCGGCGCTGCGCCTCGACGTGGTCGAGACGGCTGGCATTGCGCCCGCCTCGACGCGCACCGACTACTGCGTTGGCGAACAGATCGACTACGTGCTCCAGGGCATGCCGCCGTGGACGGTGCACTACACGTTCAACGGCCGCGAACGGCGCGCCACCTCCAAGTCGCCCGAGTTTGCGCGCACCGCGGACGAGCCGGGCACCCTCGTGGTGCACAGCGCGGCGCACCAGCAGAACCAGTGTCGCAGCACGCGCGCGGCGACCACGGCGCACATTCACGCGCTGCCCAGCGCGCGCGTGTCGAGCGGGCGCCACCGCGTCGAGTCGCTGCACCGCGGGCACGAGGCGACGATCACGTTTACGCTCACGGGCGAGCCGCCATTCGCGTTCACGTACCAGCGCACCGAGCCCGTCGACACGGTCGCGCGCCCGCGCGTCCTCGAGACGCACACCGTCGAGCGCGTCGAGGGGCACACCTACTCGCTCCGCACCACGCAGGAGGGCACGTGGAGCGTCGTCTGGCTGCAGGACCGCTGGTGCCAGGTGTCGCTCGGCGAATCGAGCGGTCCGGCGGCGTGGGACGCGGCGCGGCACATTACGACATAGCTACTCGGATAACCAAACGCGAAAAAGTCAAGAGCTGTGGCATGTACGTAGATCCCTTTGGGGTGGGGGGAGAAATGTATATGACCAATTGATCCGTTCTGGACGCGCCCGGTCCATCATCGGCTTATATTACGCGTTGGACGGCGTGAGCTGCGTCCATGAGCTAAACACCGGCAGACTGCTCGGCTCCAATTCACTGAGCCCACCCGAGGGGAAGCCCGCGTCGTGGGCAGGCATGGAAGTACTGTACAGGCCAAACGTGGAGTCCGGACCATCAAGATCGCCCAGAGACCGCGGCTCCATGCTCGGCTCAAGCCCATCCAGTGACGCAGGCGCCAGCTGCGGCGACAACGGCGAAAAGTTCATCGACATCGGACCGCCAAACACACTCGATCCGCCCTCGCTCATCGTATTGGTATCCACTGAGGACGGTGTGTTGGCCATCGTGCTTGGCAACTGCTGTGTATCACTGAACAGCTTGAGCGGCGTGTCCATGGCCGTGTTCAGCTCATTCGGGTCCACCATGGTCGACTCGCTCTCGAGCGACGCGAGCGACATGCCCGATAGCGACTGCCCAAAGTCCTGGAACGGCGGCCCCGTCCCATACGAGTCCGTCGGCGACAGCGAGGCCTGCTTCGCCCCATTCGCACCGCCGTCCATCCAGGACATGCCCATCAGCGACGGAGAGTCCGTGCCCAGCGAGGTAGGCGGCGCACTCAGCTCCAGCAGCGACGGATCCGCCGTAGACCGCAGCGAGACAATCGAGTCCTGTTGCGGCGACATGGCGCTCGCCGCGCCCAGCTCCACCGAGGTCATCGCGGGGGGGACCGCCCATGCACCCATGTCCTTAGCCGGAATCCCCTGCGTGGTGGCCCAGGCAGGGGGGATCGTCGCTTCCGGCGCCGGAGCAGACTGCATCAAGGCCGCCGACAGATCGGCGGGATTGGCTTGCGTCACCGCATTCATCTGTGCCACGGGTATGGTAAACGTCGGCGACTGGGCTTTGGGATCAAACGGCAGGTGCATCGGCGGCATGCCCGTGGCACCCATCTTCTCATCAACAGAGTTCTCCGAGGTATGGTTGTTGGGGTTCTGGTGTGCCGGCGTTGAGGCGGCGATGCGAGCAGCCTTGCGCTCGCGACTCAGACGCTTACGTTCGCGCGAGAGCAGGTTATCATGTTCCGAGACGCGCTCGTACTCGCACTTGCGCTGCAGGCGCGTGCATGTATAGCACGACGGCTGGGCACCATCACAGCGGATTTTTCTGATCGTCAGACCGCCATCATACGTACCGGTGGCGACAGTGCACACATGCCATTGCAACACGGCATCGGAACTTATTGGGACCTGTACGCCCATTTTGGCCATCCCGCGATTCGTGTTTCCCATGCGATCCATCCTGGTTGGGGGGCGAGGCCGACGAATTGTCCGAGCGCGGCTTGGAATCGCCGTCCGCATGGAAGTGGACGGGCGATCGGCTCAGGGCAGAATTATGTTCGGAGGATACAGCTGCAGCAGCCATGTTGCGTTCGCACAGAACAAGATCTCGCGGCGATGCGAAAGAGGTAGCCAAGAAGCGCGGATCAAAGCAGCAAGGAAGTCTTCGGTCCGTGCGGACAGAGCAAAGACGTTGCCAGGGCGGTGTCTACAAGTACAGCCCCAAGAAAGTAGAAGTGGTACCGTTGGGTACACTTGTAGGAATGGTGCCAAGGGGCAAAGGGCTTGGCAAGACAGGGAAAACCTTGCAAGTGATGCTCAGGTGGTCCTGGCAACTTTCCACACAGGCGCCTAACCTGTCCAGCACCGCGGAGCACGTGTGCCAGCTTGGTTGGGTTCTGCCCTAGTTCTGCGAACTAACGTCATTGGGCACGTCATTGTTGGCTATCCGATCTCGATAAGGAAAAGGACCAATCAGCGGGCATATAACAGGACTGGCGCCAATCGCCTGATTGGGCGGCGCCGCGGATCAACCCCACCCAGGTGCAGGGTGGGCATTTGGGCTTTGACGTGGTCAGCGCTTGGGCCCCAACGTCCGAACGCACGGCCTGTCAATCCCCCCATCGCTGAAGGAGCGGGGCTCAAAAATGCTCCGCCTCTCCTGCATAGCTGCGCTATTAGAGGCACTTGTGCAGTCCGGGGACGAGCACTTTGGTGCAGATACCGCGGTGCTTTCATTATATCAAACCGCGGAACTCTATGCCTATGCGACCCGAGAAGAGAACACCGTATCGCTGCCACCCAAGCGCAGCCTGATGGCGTACACCCCAGATACCCCCCTCGTCGGCGAGGAGCGCGCAAGGGTTTACTCGGCCATTGCCGTCGCCGCATGGCGTGACCATACAGCACGGTCAGGCGTCGCCACGCCGACGACGCGCGCAGCGCCGCGCGGGCGCCCGGAAACCCCGCCAGAGGGACGTGCACAGGTGCCGCGGCGCTTCGCGTCCGTGCATCGTCAAGAGGCCTCGAGCGGCTCCGACACACCGTCTTCGCGGCCGCTCAGTAGCTCGGTGCGCTTCCAGCCGTCGGAGAGTGTCGACGCCGGTGACACGGAAGAGCGATTGTCGGTGCCGGACACGGACGGTAGTGCCGAACCCGAGACCACGCCACTCCTTTTGGAATGTGAAGTACGTTGTACACCCCACTTACCCAGTATGGACGCCTATTGGTGATGCCTGTGCTTATCTCGAGCCTGATCAACCCGACCGAGTCGGGTCGCACGCGCCGTCTGCAACGTGCATCGCTACAGCGACACGACCGGAGCCGGCGCACGTCGCACACGGGCTCGAGTGATGCGGCGCTGAGCCGGCCGAGCCCCGCCATTTTGCGGCTGATGGGCGGAGTGACGGACGAGGGAACGACGGACGCTGGTTTCTCGACCGAGGAAGAGGCGCCGTCCGGCGCCGAGACCGACAAGGACTCGGTGCGTTCTGGGTCGCGGCGCGGCGAGAATGGCACCGTGATGCTGCTCACGTTACACACGCGTGATGGCGTGCCAAGCGATGGACAACAGACTTGGCGCACGCTGCAGCACCAGGCGCTGTGTTTCGCCGAGGCCAACGCCCCCGATGGCCGGCCGCTGGCGGAGCTGCTGCAGCGCACGGTCCCAATCAGCTAACGCCGAGACGGCGGAAATGTCGCTTATGACGTCATTGTACATACCCTCCACCTGCCCTGGCACCCATGACCGTGCGCCTAGGCGCACGGCGCAGGTCCGTAGGCGTGCGCACGCACCACGAGGTTACGCTACGTCAGTGCGCATACAGCTTAATTATCACGTGATGCGCGCATTGTGCCTGTCTTGCCAGGCCCCACGATGCGGGTGACATGCGTAGTGGTGATGGTGCGCAGCACAAGCACTGACGCAGGGCGTGTCCGGAGCGGGCAAGTCGACCGTCGGTTCCGAGCTGGGTGAGGCGTTGCATGTGCCGTTCTTGGACGCGGACAGTCTGCATAGTGCCGACGCCGTGCATAAGCTCTCGACCGGGGTGCCGCTGACCGACGACGACCGGTGGCCGTGGCTGCGCCGCGTCGGTGCGGCGGCCAAAGAACGTGCCGCGCAGAGTGAGCAGCACATGTGCATTGTGGCGTGCTCGGCGCTGAAGCGCAAATACCGCGACCTGCTGCGGGCGACGCCCGACGCGCGGGTCGTGTTTGTGTACCTGCGCCTGGCACCTGCGGTGCTGGCCGAGCGTTTGGCGCAGCGCCAAGGCCACTTTATGAAAGCATCCATGCTGCAGTCGCAGCTGGATACGCTGCAGGAGCCGCACGCGGACGAGGGCGGTGTGTGCGTCGTCGAGATCACGGCTAGCATGTCGCGCGCGGCGGTGGTCGACGCGGCCGAGGCGCAGCTGCGCGCGTGCCTCGGAGCCAGCGCGGACGCGGACGGGGCAAGTAGGTAGGGGAGCGGTAGTAGGTCTATGCATCGCGCGCCGGGGCGCGGCCTACGGCGATACTCGCGCGTGGGCTGTTTCGGGGGCTGCTCCGAGACGCCTGCGTCTCGGGTGCGGCAAAGCGCGTCGGCGCCGCGAGGTGGCTGTCGCGCGACGACGACGCGGTCATGGGGCGTGCCATGGCGCTGTCCGGCGAGTGTGGCGACGCGTGCATCGGCATGCCGTACGGCGGCATGGGCATGGGCATGCCCGGCGGCGTCATGCCCGGCGCCATGGCGGGCATGCCCGGCGGTGTCATGCCGGGGCCCATGGCGGGCATGCCCGGCGGCGTCATGCCCGGCGGCGGCAGGGGAGGCATCTGCCCGCCGTTGGCCTGGGCGAGCGCCTGCATGTAGGCGTGCTGGGCGGCCTGCATCGCCTGCTGCTGCGCCTGCGGGGGGTACGCCTCGCGGTTCTGCGGCAGCATGCCCATCATCATCATCATCATCTGCTGCTGCTGTTGCCAGTAGTACATGTTCATCCACATCTGCTGCTGCGACGCAGAGGGCGACATGTGGCCGGCCTGCGAGCCGTTGAGGCGCGCCGAGTTCGGTGCCGACTCGCTGCGGCGGTCGGGCGTCGTGTGAGTGCGCCCGTGGATGGCACCCATGAGCCCCGCCTGCGGCGGCGGCGGCTTGGTCGGCACGTTGACGAGCGCCGCGCCGCTGCCGCGCTGCTCGTGCTCGTGCGCGCGGCGGTCGAGACGCTCCTGCGACGCAGAGGCCAGCAGGCCCTGCGGCACGTACGCCGCGCCCGCCCCGGGGTGGTCGTCAGGGCCGAGGCGCACAAACGTCTGCCGCGGGCGCTCGAGGTGCAGCGACGACGAGGAGCCCGCCTTGCCCTGGTGCTGGTACACCCCGAGACTCGACGCACTGTGGTTCGAGCGCGCATACGTCCCCGCAAAGCTGCTGGCGGGCCGCGACAGGCCGCCGGGCGCCGCGTGCGGCGACGCCTCCTCGGCAAGCGACCCCGCCGAGCTGCTCCCCGGCACCACGGACGCGGGCGCAAGGGTGCTGCTGCGCGCGCCGGCCTCGGGCACCGCGGGGCGCGCATGCAGCGTCGCGTCCTGCAGACCGGTGCTCAGCTCCGACTCGTCGTGGTCGACCCAGTCGTGCGCATGCGCCGACACCGGCACGCCGCTCGGGCGCCCCGGGCGGGCCTGCGCCGCGGCGTGCGTGCGTGGGGCCGCCGGCGAGCTGCGCTTGTGCCCGAACGACGAGGGGTACGCGGGCACCGCCGCGTTCGGATCGCCGTACACATCCTCGTCGTCGTCCGTCGCCGGCGCCTGCTCAAGCGGCGGCGACTTGACCGACGGCGACGCAATGCGCACCGCCGGCGCCGCCGAGATGGGCGTCACCGTCGCACGCGTCGCGGGCGCCGACACGGGCGCCGACACGGGCGGCGCGTCCGCCTCCGCGTCCGCCTCCGCACCCGCGCCCGGCGCCGGCGGCGTGTTGAGCGCCGAGGGGTCCGCGAGGTAGTCCTCCAGAATCCGGCTCTCGAGACTGTCGGACACGACGCGCGCGTCGTGCGGCGTCGCGAGCGTCGAGGGCGCGCGCGGCGCGTCGGCGGCGCTCTGCGTCGGTGGCGCAAGGAACGACAGGTGCGTCGGCACCGCAGGCGTGAGCGGCGCCGGCGACGGCGCACCCGCGGCCGGCTCGGGGGCGCGCGCCGGCTCCGTGGACGGCTTATAGGCGCCAAACGGATTCCGGCTCGCAAACACGGGCGCCGAGGTCGGCGCGGACGACTGCGGCGTCGGGTGCGACGGCGGCACCGTCGACGCTCCGTCCGACTGCTGCTCGTGGATCGGCGAGAGCTCGGCGTACTGGTGCGCGGCCTGGAAGTCGGAGTAGGCCTGCGACAGCAGCGACGTGTCGCCGAGCGTCGAGCCAGACACGGCGCGCTCCTTGGGCGCAGGCTCGGCGGACGTCGGCCACGCATACACCTCGTCGTGCCGCGGATTGTACACCTGCGCCGGCGCAGGCGCAGGCGCGGGCGTCACCGTGGTCCCGGGCGCCGGCGCCGCAGGCACCTCGGCCGGCGCCTCGGCGGGCGTGCGGCGTCCCCCGCTGACAATGTGCACGTCAGCCGGCGCCGGCACGTCGAGCGGCGGCGGCACATGCACGCGCGACGGCGCCGGCACCACCGCCGAGGCGCGCGACGGCGCAAGCGGCGCCCACGGATCGTTCGGCACCGAGCGCCGCTGCTGCAGCTTGAAGGCGGCCGCAGCGACCGTCGACGGCGCGCGCGTGCCCTGGAACGACGCACGCGCCGCACCGGCGCCCGGCGCCATGTCAGGCGCGCGCGAGACGTCCAGCGAGGCGCGTGCACGCGCCTGTGCACGCGCCTCTTGCTCGGCGAGGAGCCGCGCCTCCTGCTCGCGGCGCACGCTCGCCTCGAGCTCCGCACGCGTGCGTGCCTCGTGCTCGGCCTGCAGACGCGCCTCGTGCTCGGCCTGCGCGCGCGCCTTGGCCTCGGCCTGCGCCTGCGCACGCGCCTCGAGCTCGGCGAGCGCGCGGGCCTGCGCCTCGTACTCGGCCTGCGCCTGCGCGTGCGCCGCGCGGGCCTCGGCAGCCGCATCGGGCGCCGCGCGGGCCTCGGCAGCCGCAGCGGGCGCCCCGTGGGCCTCGGCGGGCGCGTCGGGCGCCGCGCGGGCCTCAACGGGCGACGTGGCGTCCGGCGGGAGCAGCTGCGTCGTGGGCGGCGCGTCCGGCACCTCGCGGAACGCGGGCGGCGACTCCTTGGAGCGCGTCAGCGCCTCGTACGCCTCCTCGTAGCCGCCCGACGTGCGCGTGTCCACCGGCGCTCCGTGCTGGGCATCGCGCGCGGCCTGCACCTGCGCCTCGATGGCGCGGCCGACGGTCGTGGGGCGCCGTGACACCGCCGCCGGCTCCATGGGCGGCAGCGGCGGGAGGAGCATGGTGTTTTCGCCGCGCATACGCGCCGCCATGATGTCGTGCAGCTCCTGGCGCGTGGTGAGGTGGTCCTCGATCGTGATGTCGAGGAACTCGGCGAGGGCACGGTCAAGGAACAGGTGGTCCTTGTACGGCCCGATCGGGTACGCAAAGAACGGCGACGCGGGGTTGCGGGCGTCCCAGGCAAACGCGCCGGGGCGGCCGTACAGCCGGAAGGCGTCCATGAACGCGATGATCCACTTCATCATCTCGGCGTTGGCGCCGCGCGTCTGGGGTATTTTGAGCTCGGGCATGAACATCACCCAGCCCGTCTTGCGGGGCCGGTGCGTCGCCGAGAGCACCGTGCTCTGCGGCAGGGAGCCCTCGACCTTGAACAGCACCGAGCCCTCCACGAGGTCCGGGCGCGAGGGGTACACCGCGTACACATTGCGCACGTGCCACAAACTCGCAAAGGGCTTCTTGGCCTTTTTGTGGTCGTAGAAGTAGGCCACCGCAGGCGACGCCATGATGCCCGCGGGCGGCGGCGGCGGCTCGTGCATGTCGGGCAGCGGGACCTGGCCGTGGTTGTGGCCGTGGTGCAGGCCGCCCGCGAGCGACAGCAGACTGCTCCGGTCGCCCGCTCCGCGCTTGAGCAGGCGCCGCAGGCCAGACACGGGCTCGTCCTCGGACCAGTGGCTCTGCAGCACCATCCAGCACATGCGCCACTCGGTCGAGCCCATGAATCGCGCACGCACCCAGCCCTCGTGGCGCCCACGCACCAGCGGCGAGCGCACAAGCAGCTCGGCATGGTCGACGCCCGGCTGCGCACCCGAACCCTGCATGTTGCGCACGGCGCTCAGCCGCGCGCGGATCAGCGCACCGGTGTAGATCTCGTCAAGCCGCGAACGCTCCCAGCTCGCAAGGCGGATCGCATTGATCCACGCCTGCAGGAAGCGGTGGCCCGTGTTCAGCCAGTCGACGACCAAGCGCTGCTCGGGGTGGTTCTGGTACTTGGGCGACAGGCGCTGCTCCACCAGCGACGACTCGCACGGCGGCGGCGTGCTGTAGCAAAACAACACGCGGTTGCTCCCCGCCGAGTTGACCGCAAAGACATGGTACAACGCGCGCCGCTTGCCGGGATCAGAGAACTGCGCCTCAACGTGCAGGCCAATAAAGTCGACGAGCGCGTCGGTGATGTTGATGAACGACGGCGGGACCTCGCGGCCCTCGGCCTCCGCCTCCGCCAAGGCGCGCGACTCCCAAATGCTCAGCACGGTGCCGTTCAGCTGCACAAAGCACTCGGTCCACGTCCGGAACTGGTCGGGGCGGTGTGCCGGCTGGCCGTCCACAGAGAGCGCGTGCCGCACGAGCAGGTAGCCCTCCATGTACAGCTTGTGCTTCTGCGCCTCGTGCAGGTGCAACGCGCTGCGCAGATCGGCGCTCTTAAACGTGAGCTGCGGCATGGACGCCGACGACGACGACGAGCCCGAGATGTGGCGGGTATCTTGGTTCAGCACCTGCGACGCGGGACGCCGCGTCGGAATGCCATTCTCCAGCGGCTGGAACGCGCTGAGCGGGCGCATCGATGCATAGCTGCTCGACATGCGCGACTCGGGACGGTCGGTCGAGAGGCGGCTGCTGCCGCCATCGAGCGACGCCTCGCCTCGCCCCTGCGTTCCGGCGGAGCTCGGCGCAGAGTGATCGCCAAACGAGCTGCGCATGCCACCGTCCCGCATGACTACGCCAGACATCTCCCGTTCGTCTTCCACTTCGCACCTGACCTGTCGTAACCGAGGAAGAGTGCGTGCCACGCGCTTGCCCTGCCGCTGCGCACGAGGCGGTGCGTCGGATCGCCGAGGCCAACACGCCCGATCGCCCACGTGGCTCGACTCCGGTCCGGCCGTTATCTGTCACGTGGTGAAGCTGCATGCGCCGCCAATGGCGCACCGGCGCATCCGGGGGAAGAGCGGGGCTTCCGGGGCTCCTGCTTTTCGGCAACCCTCGACGCGCCCAGCACGCACACGATGGCCACCCAGTCCAAACTCCGCACGGTGTGGCAGCCGACGCTGCAGCAGCGTCGCGTGCGTGGCATCGCACTGCTGCTCGTGCTTGTTCTCGCGCTCGGCCGCAAGCAATGGGTTGCGTGGGTCCAGCAGCGGCTGCACGGCGACCGCCTCGCCCTGTCCAAGGTCACCTCCCGGCGGAAGAAGCAGCACCACAAACATGAGGAACAGCACGCCATGGGCCTCGAGGAGGGCCTCGAGAAATTGTATATCCCCACTGGCGACAAGGACAACAGCGTGTACCTGCTCGTGCCCTTCCGCGGGCGCTTCTCCAAGGTGCTCGTCACCCCGACGAAGCAGGAAACGTTCGACCGCAACTTTCCCTACTTTGCACTCCCTCCGCCCGTCAATCCTGAGACGATGAAGCGCCGGAGCAAGCTGCTCAGCTTCCTGGGCGGCGCGTCGGTCGAGCAGCTCGCGCGCATCCGCGAAGCCGAGGCGAAAATCTCGCCGGGCGCCGGCGAGAGCATCACGAGCGCGAGTGCGCTGCGTGTCGGCGTCGACCGTGAATTCTTCCGCCAGCTGCGCGCGCTGCTGCGTGTGATGATCCCGAGTTTGCGGAGTAAGGAGGTGCTGATCTTCTCGCTGCACACCTTCTTCTTGGTGATGCGCACCTACCTGAGTGTGCTCGTGGCGCGTCTCGACGGCTCCATCGTCAAGTCGCTCATCTCCGCCGACGGACCCGGCTTCCTGCGCGGCCTGGTGCTGTGGTTCGTGCTGGCCGTGCCGTCGACCTACACCAACGCCATGATCCGCTACCTGCAGTCGAAGCTCGCGATCGGCTTCCGCACGCGGCTCACGCGGTACGTCAATGACTTGTACCTCTCGTCGAGCCGCAACTATTACAAGGTACTCAACCTCGACAACCGTCTGGAGGCCGTGAGTCAGTACATCACGAGCGACATTACCGACTTCTGCGAGGTGATCTCGGATCTCTATTCGAACATCTCCAAGCCGCTGCTCGACATCATCATCTTCCTGGGCCAGATTGGATCGAGCCTCGGCTTCCGCGGCATGATGGCCGTCTCGGCGAGCTACTACATTGCGTCGTTTGCGCTGCGCTTTGTCTCGCCGCCGTTCGGCAAGCTGTCGGCAATCCAGGCGAAGCTCGAGGGGCAGTTCCGCAACGCGCACAGCCGTCTAATCATCAATGCGGAGGAGATCGCCTTTTACAATGGCGCCTCGACGGAGGAGACGATCCTGCAGCGCATGCGCCGCGAGCTCATCAGTCACACCAAGTCGATCATGCGCCTGCGCATCGGCTACACCTTTACGGAGGACTTTGTGCTGAAGTATACCTGGTCGGCAATCGGCTACATGGTGATGGCCATCCCCTCGTTCGCCAAGCGCGAGCGCGCCGAGAAGGCGGCGGCCACGGGCATCGCCGACGCCGACACTGTCAGCAAGGGCATCGCGAACGAGACCGAGACGTACATCTCCAACCGCCGTCTGCTCTTGTCGCTCGCCGACGCAGGCAGTCGCCTGATGTACAGCTACAAGGGCATCGCCGAGCTCGCCGGCCAGACGTCGCGCGTCTACTCGTTGATCTCGACGCTCCACCTGCTCGACCACAACATCTTCCAGAGCGTGCCGCGCCCGGTCGACCTGCCCAAGGACGCGCCCTTCTACGACCTTGGCCACCTCGACGGCAAGATGATCGCGGACAAGCCGTACGTCGAGTTCTCCAACGCGCCGATCGTCACGCCTGCGCCCGGCCAGGAGCGCGGTGGCGAGCTGCTTGTGAACAACCTGTCGCTGCGTGCGGACCCGGGCGACCACATCATGATCACCGGGCCGAACGGTGTGGGCAAGACGGCGATTGCGCGCGTCTTGGCGTCGCTCTGGCCGCTGTTTGATGGCCGCATCGACAAGCCAAGCAACGAGAACATGTTCTTCCTGCCGCAGCGCCCTTACCTCACCACCGGCAGCCTGCGCGAGCAGGTCATCTACCCCTACTCCTACCAGGAGCACGTCGCTTCGGGGCGCACCGACGAGGACCTCATGGACATCCTCCGGCACGTGCACCTCGCCTACCTACCGAACCGCGAGGGCGGCTGGGAGACGCGCAAGGAGTGGAAGGACGTGCTCTCCGGTGGCGAGAAGCAGCGCATGGGCATGGCGCGTCTTTTCTACCACAAGCCGACCTATGCGGTGCTCGACGAGTGCACTTCGGCCGTGTCGACGGATGTCGAGGGCCTGATGTACTCGCACGCCAAGGACATGGGCATGACGCTCATCACCATCTCGCACCGTCCGTCGCTGTTCAAGTACCACACCACGCTGCTCGACCTCAAGGGCGAGCACGGCGACTACGAGGTGATCAAGCTCGTCGGCGACCAGCAGGAGCAGACGCTCGAGCAGGAGCTGTCGGAGCTCCAAAAGAAGCTGTCCGAGGTCGACAACTACAAGAAGCGCCTCGCCGAAATCCAGGCCGAGCTGTCGTTCAGCAAGACGTAAATAGCCCACCTAGGTACCGTGGAAGGCCTGTTTTGCCCAGGGTCCCGTGCAGCGCGCCCCGAGGGCGAGCGCCGTCCCGGCGTCCGTGCGCCGTGCCGGTTCCCAGCACACCATGTGGCGCGTACCGATCGTTCTGGGACCCATGGCACAGGCCGCCGGCGGGCGCCTTGCGGGCGCCGTGTCGCACGCGGGTGGCCTCGGCTTCATCGGCGCAGGCTATTACTCCCGCGAGACGCTCACCACCGAGATCAACGCGGCGCGTGCCGTCGTTGGCGAGCGGGACGGACGGCTGCCGATTGGCATCGGCTTCCTCGCCTGGCGCCTCGACGAACTGCCGCGCTCCGACGCCGAGGCGCTCGTGCACACGGCACTCGACGCTCGTCCCACCGCACTCTGGTTCTCTTACGGAGCACCCGGGAGCATCGAGCGCTGGTGTGCGTACGCCAAGCAGGCGGCGCAGGCCCCGCAGCCTTCCCTGTTTGTGACCGCCAGCACGCTCGAGGCCTTCCAGCAGCTGCAGCAGCACGACTGCATCGATGCCATCGTTGTGCAAGGCCTCGAAGCCGGCGGCCATGGCCTCGGCAGCGGCCAGCCGCGCGATGAGCTGCTCCTCGACGTCGTGCGCACCACCGACGCCGCGCATCGGCCCAAGCTGCTAAGCGCCGGCGGCATCGCCGATGGGAGGGACATCGCCGCGCAGCTCACGCTCGGTGCCGACGCCGTGGTGCTCGGTACGCGCTTCCTGCTCACGCCCGAGGCCGCGTACGCCGATGCGCAAAAGCAGCTCTTGCTCAAGGCGCAGGGCCACGACACAGTGCGCAGTATGGCTTTTGACGATGCGCGCGGCACCACTCAGTGGCCGGCGGGCATCGATGGGCGCGGTCTACGAAGCGCTACGGTGGACGAGTACGACGCCGCCGCGCAACATCTCTCGTGGGCCGAGCAGCAGGCACAGCAAGGGCGCGTGCCGGGCATCGAAGCGCGCCAGGAGCGCTACCGCGCGGCGCTTGCGCGCGGCGAGACGGAGCGCATGATCACCTGGGCGGGCACCGGGGTGGGTGCAATGCACGACATTGTGCCCGCTGCAACGCTGGTGCAGCGCCTCGCCCACGAGGCGCGCCAAGCGCTGGCGGACGCCCACGCGCGTCTGGACGCGCCGATTTCGTAGCAATTAACTTTGAGCTGCCACGTGCTTCCACTTGGACGCGGCCATGGTGGGACCCGCAAGCAGCAATCGCCGCGACGAAGAGGCGCTTGAGCTCGGTACGTTCCGTGGCGAGTCGGAGCCGGGCGCAGAGAGCGACTCCGCGCGCGCGCGCCTGCTCGGCCAGGAGCCCGCGAGTCCCCCGGCCCGCACGCCCGAGGCGCCAGGGTACGCGCATGCCATTGCGCCGGTGCTCAGCTACTGTATCGCCAGTATCTCCATGACGGTGATCAACAAGGTACGTGCATCTTGCTCATACAGTTCACTGTGTCGGGTGCGGGCTTCACCATGAACCTGCTCGTGCTGCTCTGCCAGTGCATGGTCGGCGTCGCGATGGTGTACATCGCCAAACTCCTTGGTTACATCCAGCTGCGCGAGCTGAACGCGCGCGATGTCAAGACATGGTTCCCGATCTCGACCATGCTTGTGTTCGTCATCTGGACGGGCAGCAAGGCCCTCGTACGTCTCCCTGGCTCACGCAGCAATTCATGGACATCCCCATCTACACTATCTTCAAGAACCTCACCATCATCCTCATCGCCTACGGCGAGGTGCTGTGGTTCGGCGGCCGGATTACACGCATGGTATTTTCCTCGTTCGTCCTTATGGTGCTCTCCTCGGTGGTCGCTGCGTGGCCCGACATTTCTGGGTCGCTCCCTGCGTCGGCCGCGCGCCTCGCCGGGCGTGCGGAGCCGGGCAATGCGCTCAACCTGTACACATCCGTGCCCACGGCAGCAAACGCACACGCCGCCGCCATGCCGCCGTCGCGTGGGTGGAACTTGGCGCAGAACGGCTATCTGTGGATGCTGACCAACTGCATGGTCAGCGCCGCCTATGTGCTGGTGATGCGCAAGCGCATCAAGCTGACCGGCTTTAAGGACTGGGACACGATGTTTTACAACAATCTTTTGTCGATCCCCGTACTCATCGTCATGTCCCTGGCTGTGGAGAATTGGAGCGCGGAGACGCTCCAGCGCAACTTTCCCGAGGGGCGCCGCTATGGCTTGATGTTTGCCATCTTTTTGTCGGGCACGGGTGGAGTCTTCATCAGCTATACGACCGCGTGGTGCATCCGTACCACGTCGAGCACTACGTATAGCATGGTGGGCGCGCTTAACAAGCTCCCACTTGCATTGAGCGGGATGGTGTTCTTCGGGAACAAGGTGACCTTCTACAATTCTACCGGTATCGCGCTCGGCTTCCTGGCCGGCATTGTGTATGCGGTGGGCAAGAACAAGCAGGCCGAGTCGTCACGTCTCGCCAATACCGCTGCCACCGGCGTCGAGAGCTCGCGACAGAGTGCGGGAGGGGGGCACATCTCGGACCCCAAGGGAGTCATTCCCACGCACGTGCGACAGCACGATCGTCAGGAATAGAGTCGCATAGCAAAAATTGGCGCAATTGCTCCACAGCACGCCTCCACACGGGCACCATGCGGGCCGAGGCTCCGATGCGCACCCCGCGCCCGCGCGGCGCGCCCAACACGTTGGACATGGCGCTGCACGAGTCTGAGTCGCTACTGACACTCCTGAACCTCGTACGTGGTGTCCTCACACAGATTGCCTCGCCGTCGTCGACGCCGGACGAGCGGATGTATGCCCTAGTGCAGCTCGAGCACTTTCTCGCAAAACGCGTGCTCACTACTCTACCGGAGCTCCAGCGCAGCGCTCGTGAGAGCGGCATGCGCCGGAACACTTATATTACCGAAGTTGACCGGTGCCTGGACTGGTCCATCCAGGTCCAGGACGCACGCCTATACAGTACGTGAGCCACTCACGCCAGTCGCCGAACAAATCCTGGCCCACGTGAGCCGGCTGCACCTCATGTTGCTGCACAGACCGGAGCGCAGCCCGGAGCAGACCACCGAAGAATCTGCGATGGAAGAGCGCGAGCTTCGCACACTCGCGTCCGAAATGGGCTGTGCTTTGTCACAACTGCAAGGCATGAGCCTTACACACCATCCGAGCAAGCAACTGTGCTCCACACGCAGCGCGTTCGACCTGCTGCTGACCATCATCGACGCGCCATACAGCCACCGTGGCGATGAGCATTCCCCACTGCGCCTGCTCGCATCTCACGCCCTCGACACACTGATGTGCACGCTAGTGGATGCCTCCACCGAGACACGCAACGTCTTTGAGCAGGCCAAGGGGCTCTCTTTAATCCGCCGTGTAATGAACGCTCACCGGCGAACACAGACGGACATGGACGTGACTGGCACCAAGTGCTTCGAGTTCCTCTTGTTCTACCTCCAGGCCCACGTCTTTGAGGAGCAGGTCGGTGGGCAGCGAACCTCGGACAAGGAACAGCCCGCGTCGGTGTTTGAGCCACCGACCACCCCAGCTACACGCACACGACCACTACCCACGCAATCCCCCTACTACACGCCCATGGCGACGCCCCGCGGCCACGTTCGTGTCCTCTCGCACGGGTCGCCCTCGAAACATACCCAGGCATCCCGTGCCCCATTCGGCAAGCTGGACACCGAAGTCAACCCGTTTGCACAGGACGGCAGCAAAGAGGGCAGGAGGCACCTACGCACCCGCAGCACCGACGAGCGGCGTCACCTGCGTACCCGCAGCACTGATCTTCCTGCGGACCTACTACGTACGCCGCGTGCGCCTCCTCGACCTATTCGCGACCTTTCGCCCACGCGGCGCACTCCCAAAGCGCGCGAGCCCCAAGAAATGCCACAACCGCCGCGATACCCCACATCACCCCAGAAGGAAGGGGGCCGCTCCGTAGCTGGCCTGGGCGTGCATACCCACGAGGAAGCCCCCGAGAAGCGACGCTGGTAGTCATCACGTGATCATCTTCTGGCGCGACGCACACCCCGGCGACGACGACGCATTGCCTTGAATAGTCGTGATCTGCGCGCAATTCTACCATCATGTCTGGGCGTCAACAACGAGTGATGGTGCAACCCATCAATGTCATTTTCCGGCACTTGCAGCAGCAGACGCGCGTCTCGCTGTGGCTGTACGACAACACCGAGTTCCGTCTCGAGGGCAAAATTATTGTGCGTCGCGCTGCTGCTTACCTCAGGGTTTTGACGAGTTCATGAATGTCACCTTGGCAGAGGCCGAGGAGGTGCGGAACACTCCTGGGAAGGAGCGCAGGGAACTCGGTAGGTGGACTATGCTGGTGCCAGAGAGTCGATACTAACACGAGGGCGCCTATTTTGCTTCTGCTTTGTTTCCCGCTATTGATAACAGGCCGCCTCTTACTCAAAGGAGACAACATTGTACGTATCCACGTTGCAACCGCGTTCCTAACGCCAGACGTTGATCCAGCCAGCGATGTAGCATAGCGATTGACCCGTTTAGTCATAGCCTTTCGACTGCGCGAGTTATACCAGGCGGACCACCTATCGATCGGCCGAGACCCGAGCATTAATTCGGCACTACCCCGCATTCTAACCGGGTGTCCGGCCGGGCGGGGCAGGGTCTGGGTCCGAGTCATTGCTGCGCATGTCTTCATATTAAATCGCCTGATTCCAACGCGGGGTTACCTATTTCCTTCCTACTTGTTGCAATCATGCTGGGTCGACGATCCGTTCACACGTTCACCGAAACCATTCCCAGATACGCATACGCACGCTCTAGTCCGCCCCCTATGCCTCGGCGGGTTCCCCTCCCGACGCGGCCCATGCCCATCTCGGAGCTGCGGACGCCGGAGCAGGCATCCACCATCTCGGCGATGCCCACGATCCAATCAATCTTGCCTGAAACGACCCAAGCCTCTCCTGCGATGTGGCACCACTATGCCGGACAAGAAGACGTCTGGCTCCGTCAAACCCGGCGAGCCACCGCGTCGGCTACGGCGACTGCGTTTGTGGCGCTGTCGCTTTCTCTTGGTCTTTTCTATGCGCGATGCACCGATCCACTGCATACCGAGGGTATCCCCGGGAACCCCATGGACGCGCAGCACTCTTATGCGACCGAGCAGGGTGCGCGGCGAGGGTTCTCGCGGATCGTGGACCAAATCCAATTCGTGAAAGATGCTGCGCAGCTCGGTCCGCTCTGAACGGATCGAGCTTCTACCACCTCTACTCGCTGCCATCATGACTATGTCAATAGCTTTGTATTATATGTGACGAACTCGTTGATTTGACTTGGATGTTCGAACACGGCGCCACTCGCCAGCGTTACCCCGCGTCACTCCGGCGCGAAAGCCACACACGTGACTCAGGCCACCTCCATCCAAAAAAAATGGCACGACAAGCGCCCAGCAAACGTGCCGACGCAAAGGCTAGCGGTGTTGCTTTTCGCAAGGCGAATAAACGTGCGCGTGACGATGAAGTGAAGCCCGGGAAAGGCGCATCGGTACCTAAGCGGCAGAAGCAGGATGCAGCATCCGCAAAGAAAGGTAGCAAGACTGAGGCCGCGACGCCTAAGAAGCCAATCCGGTCGAAGCCGTTCAAAGGTGATAAGCTCGCAAAGAAGCCGGCACAAGGCAAAAAATCTGAAGCCACCAAGATGCCAGCGCCGGACACCACGGTGCCCAAGCCCAGCTTGTCCGCGGGCAAACCCGCTTCTACGCAAAAGGGTGCGTCTAAGACGCCCCGTCCGTCCGCCTCGTCGGCCGCGGCTGCGCCTGCCGATACCGCCAAATCTGTGCCAAAGATGAAGCCGGCAACGGCGCCGCGTCCCAAGAACAAGGTCACGGACCAGGTGTCGAGCAAGCTCATGCACGGCATGCGCATTGTTGCCGGGTCGTACGAGCGTTTCTTGTACGGCCTGGCTGCGTTTATGCGCATCAACGAGGAGGGCGAGTACAGCTGCGTGATTGAGCCACAGTTTGTGTTCCCCGCGCACGTTTCCTCGATCCGTGCGGTGGCCTGTGCCGGCGATGACGCCAAGTGGCTCTGCACTGGCGGCACGGACGAAACGATCAAGGTGTGGGACATGCGTCGCCGCAAGGAGGTTGGTGCGTTGATCGGTCATGAAGGCACCATCACTGCGCTTTCTTTCCCCTCGCGTACGTTTATGCTTTCTGCGAGTGAAGACGGTGTGCTCAATCTCTATCGTGTACGCGATTGGTCGTTGCTGCGCACGCTGCGTGGGCATACGGGCCGCATCAACTCGGCCAGTGCGCACCCGAGCGGGCGCGTTGCGCTATCGGTTGGCGCAGATCGCATGATCCGCATGTGGGACCTGATGCGTGGCGTCGGTGCATCTTCGGTGAAGATTGGTGTGGCCGCCGAGCGCATTCTCTGGGACACACTGGGGAAGCGCTTTGCAGTGATGGCCGGGCGCCAGGTGATGATTTTCGCGACGGACATGACCAAACTTGGCGAGATTGAGCAGCCAAAACGGCTGCACGATCTATCGTTCACCCGCGCCAAGATGCACGGCGGCGAGGAGCATGAATTGCTGTGCGTTGCGGGCGAGGAAGGAATGGTGCACGTCTACGACGTCGACGATGTACAGCCACCGAGTGATGACCAGGACGAGACCGCCGTGGGCTCGCCCAAGGTGCTTGGGCGCTTGGTTGGTCACCAGAACCGCGTGCGTAGCGTGGGCGTCGTGCATGTCGCCGCCGAGGACGACGCGGTGTTTTTGCTTGCGACGACGATTAGCTCCGATGGTCTGATTCGCGTGTTTAACCTGACCCCCGTCACGTCGCACGACGAGTCGCTTGACTTGGAAGCAATCGCTGAGTACGATACCAAACACTCGCGCTTGACGTGTCTGAGCACAGTCGGTTTCAACCCAAACTCGGGAACGGACGACGTTGAGGACGAGGCAGAAGATGCGCCTGAGGACGAGGATTTCGGATCCGACTTTGATGACGAGGAGGCCTCGGACGAGGGCGACGAGAACAGCGACGAAGAGCTGGCGCGCTTAGAGGAGGAAGTGCGTATGGCACGTGAAGCTGGGGTCAAGTTTGACGAGGACGGCGGTATCATTCTTGAGGAGGGCGATGAGGACGAGGAAGATGAAGAAGACGAGGAGGGTGAGGAGGAGGCGGACGATGACGATGTTGAGGAAGACGAGGAAGACGAGGAGGGTGGGGAGGACGATGATGACGACGATGGCGAGGACGAGGAGGAAGAAGAAGAGGAAGAGGAGGAGGAGGAAGCCTAAGAGCAGATCCATGGCACTGTGCAAAACTCTCGCACACTACGTACAAGAGCGATTCATACCCATCTATACAAACTTGACGCCCAGCTGCGCCATCGATTCGTCGGTCGCCTGTGCGAGCAGGTCTTGGTTCAAGAGCGATCCCCACCGATCCGCGGTTACCGAAAAGACCTGTGCGCGTTCCTTGCGCACCTGTGTCTGAAGGGCCATGCGGAGAAGCACGGGCGGCAGACGATGGCGCGCGACAAAGTCGCCTTGGGCGAGTTCGTGGAGTGTTAGGATGCTTTTGTTTTGCCCCGTGTCGCAGATCTGAGTGAGCGGTACGCCGACATACCCATTGATAGAGAGCATCCCCCCATGCCTCTGGCGAGCGCCATAGCACAAGCACTACGTTGCACGCGGCCTCTTCGGGCGATGACAGGGCGGGTCGCGATGCAGTGCTGACGCTCTGCGCCTGCGTGCTGCGGCTCGGCACGATGCTGTCGAGCTCTGGCGGGCGGATGCCGCGCGGCAGCGGGGGGTGGTATATTGCGTGCCTTTGCTTGACGAGGTGGGCAAGTACAATGCGGATCATGGCCGGCGACAGCGCACGGTCCAGGGTGCGGTTGCAGAACAAGGGGCTGGTCCGCTCCCAGGCGCCCGCTGCGTCGAGCCAGAATCGCGACTCATGCGCGCAATATGCGAGGACGAGCTGAGCCCACATATCTACCTGCACACTCGCCGTCTGGACATTTGGCTGCAGCGTGTAGAACGGCGGAAACTGGTGTTCTGCGGGGAACACAAACCGTCCGCCGTCCCCCTCCGCCATGGTGGTTCGTGCTCCACACGCACCCTGCTGACTCAGCCGCCGGTCCGAGGTTTGGACGGCGCGATCATGGCGTCCTTCGCGCACGGGGCGGACCGCGACGCCCGCGACGAGCCTGGACGTGCGTACCTTCATGCGCCCATGAACTCCTACGTCGAGGACGGAAGAAAGCCGCTTGTAGACCGCGCCCACGGCATGCATGGCGATTCGATGCGCGTGAGCTCGATGGTGCTCTCACACGATGCGCACGATCTTCCGCGGGAGATGTACGGCCGCCGCGACGTGCCTGGCCACCGTCCGCCGGAGCTGGAGCATGCGCCGATGCCGGTGGGACCACTGCCTCCCACGCGTGCGCCGGCACAGTGGGAGTACGGCGGTGCCCCCGTCGAACCCCGCGATTGGCGGCCGCCGTACCCCCCCCGCGAGCCGAGTGCGCATACGCGGACGCACGAGACGCGCACATCGCCGCACATGGCCACGTACGAGAATGACAGGCGTGCCTACTCCCCCGCACCACACCGCGCGTATCCCCGTGCGTCGCCCGAGGCGCTGCCGCACCGCGCATACGACGAGACCCGCCGTTTGCTGCCGCCGCGCGCGGACGGCGAGTTTGAGTACGCGGTGCAAGCGCGGCCCGCCGAGCACGTTGGCCATGGGGCGATGTACCATTCGATGCATGCCGCGTACCCCTCCGGGCGCGCGTCGCCGGACGAGGGGTCGCATGCGATGCAGGGTGCGCACGGCTATCCGCTGCCCAAGCTACGGGACGAGGGCGAGGCACAGCGAGCCAAGATCCCGCACCACCACCATGTTGTGCCGCACCACCACCACGTCGTGCCGCACCACCATCACCACCACCATCACCACCACCACACGAGCGCCGCGACTCAAGAGGTGCCATCGCCGCCGAAGAATGTGCCGTGGCAGGAGCAGATGCCGGCGCCGACGTCGAACCTGCGCGCCAGGTCGCCCGGTGTGGCGCGAGGCACTCCCGAGGGGGAGCCAACACTCCACGCGCTCGAGGCGAAGCAGCGCGAGCTTGCCTCGGGGCCACGTGTGGACAGCGAGCCAGTGTGGGAGTACTTGGACCGCTGCGAGCAGATGGAGGAGCTGGAGCGCAAGCGGCAGAAGGAGCAGCATGCCGAAGAGGAGCGTGCCCGCGACCAGGGATCAGCATCGGCACCGCCGGCGCCAGCGAAAACGAGCAAGGACGAACCGACGCCCGCTTCCGACACACGCATGCTGCTGGGCATTGGGCTTGGCCTGGACCGCGGGCGTGCCGTGCGGCACCTGGGCTCGTTCGTGTACGACGCGAGCGGTAAGTCGTGCCTCCCTGCAGAGCTGTTGGTCGGCAATGTGGGCGCCACGGTCGAGGTGCGCATCTGTGGACGCACGATCGGTGCGGGAATCACCGAGGCAGAATGGCGCGCCGAGGAGGCGCGGCACCGCGCCGCGGTGCTCGAGCGGATCCAGTCCAAGGCGAACGACGGCGTGCCACCGACGCTTGCGTCGCTCGCCCTTGACGCCAACGAGCGCCGGCCCGAGACGCTGGCGAGTACGCCAGGACGCTGGCGGCTCGGGTGGCGGGGCTTGGAGCATGCGCGCATGAACCGCGAGATCTGCATCGCCAACATCTGGAACGAGCACCGCCTACGACAGGAGACCAACAAGCGGCTGAAGCGCACGCACACGGACGACTTGCCCGCGGCAGCCGTCGCGCCGCCACGCGCCACGCCGAGCGCCGCTGCGCCGAGCGTGGATGCGGAGCAGAACGCGTGGAATTTCTGGTCACAGCCGAGCCTTGCACGGCGCAAGCTATGGGGTACAGACGTGTACACGGACGACTCGGATGTGCTGGCGATGTGTGTGCACGCCGGCTGGATCGAGGCGCCGCACATCCCCCATGTGCCGGAATGGCTCGGCGGCGGCGGCACCAGCGCCGTGTCCAAGGCGTGGGTGCAGCTCACCGACCGCCAGGAGCGTGCGATGGGCCATGTGCGGCGCGGCGCATCGCCGAACACGTCGCCGCACGGCATGCCGCTCACGTGCGATTTGTCGGTGACGCTGCGCATTGCGCCAAAACTCATCCTGTACAAAGGGTGCCACCGCGGCGGCATCAAGAGCCGCAGCTGGGGAAATACGCACGACGGCGTCAGCCTCGTGGTGGAGAGTGTGGAGCTGCGCCCGGTACGTGGTGCGCGCGATGCTAACCTACAGTCTGGTTACGCCGCCGGGCCCAGCCGCAAGTCGGCCAAGGCGCGGATGGCGCACATGGCCGCGCTGCGCAAGGAGGCGCGGCAGGCACCGGTCCCTGCCTCGCTTGATGATGTGCGCGCGACCGACGACGAGCCCAAGTTGGCGCTGTCGGCAGTTGCTCAGCAAGAGCACTCGCACACGCGAACATTTTGGCAGGTCAACGCACCGCAGAGATAGCCAACGTAGTGCATGTGGCACCGCCGGGGCGCGTGCCGATTATGGCGTACAGGGTCGTCTATGGATATCCCCACGGGTGTCTTGCCGCGGTGCGGTGGAGCACGCACGTCGGCGCTCAGTGATCGGATGGTGGGTATGGCTGTGTGCTGCGCAATACGCCCCGTGGACACGGGCCTGCGTCGAGGGGCACCTTGGACCGCAGCGTCGCGGCCCATGCGCGCGGTATGCGCATGGGCGTCGGAAGCAAGCTCGCGCTATTGACCTTTCGAGGATATATGCACTACCCACTGTAGTAGCGGTCGCCGTAGTCGCCGAGGCCGGGGAGGACTGCGGTCAGTGGCCAGCACCTACTGTAGTTCTGATCGGAGAGTTTCGCGTCCACCCATGCCGAGATGACGCGCACTTCGGGGTACGCCTTCCACACCGACTCGAGTCCCTCGGGACTGGCGATCATGTTGAGGAAAAGGATGCGGTCGAGGCGCACGCCGTGGTCGACAAGCACCTTGATTGCCTGGATCGCCGATCCGCCCGTCGCTGGATGAGTGCGCTGACATACCGAGCATGGGGTCGAGCAGCAGCACCCAGCGGTCTGCGATATCTTCGGGGAGCTTGGCGTAAACTGCGTCAGCGCGCACCCAACGTACACAGCTTCGGCCTGGCGGTCTCCTCGTCCTGGGTGAGTGGGTGGGCGACGTACGCGCTGGATGCTGTGTGTCAGTGTATGCGCGCACGTACAGAATTTTGCCGATGCGCACGCTGCGGCAGCACTCGCGCAAGCCGCTCTCCATGGCTTCGCCCGCGCGCAAGATCGACACGCCGCAGATCCGTCCCTGAAAGGCGACGCCCGTGTATGTATGTCCTGTGGGGGTGGTGACCGATTGCTCGAGCACCGGGAGGTGGTTGAGGCCTGGGTGAGCTGGGCGGCGGGGCCTGCGCACGTACCCTCTTCGACCAGGAGGCGGATAATGCGGTCCGAGTAGAAAATGAAGTCGGAGCGCGGTGTGTCCTTGTTTCGGATGATGGTGAGCAGTGCGTCTGGGTCAGTGGCGCGACGTACGCAGCTGCGGGGTCATCGGCAGGCGGGCCGCATTGGGCGGCAGACGCGGTGCGTCCTCGGTGGACATGGTCGCGTGCGCGCGTGGCCTCCACGTGCAGATTTGCGCGGCGGTTGCCACTCTGACCATGACGGCTGCGCCGACCCGCCAGCAGCTTTTGACGCTGTATCGCCAGCACCTGAGTGCTGCGCGCTCCTTTGTACGTGAGAAGCTAACGCAGACCGCATACAACTTCCGTGAATACTTTCTACGGCGCACGCGCGACCGGTTCCGTGCGCACCTGTTCCCCGAGACGTCGGACGAGGCGAAGAGCGTGCACGCGAGTGCCTCGAAGCTTGCCAACGTCGCGACGTCGAACAGTAGTGGCGTGCAGCCGATAGAGCCGCTGTCGAATGAGCGCCTTGCCGAGTTCTATCGGACGGCGCGCGAGGAGCTCAAGGTGCTGCAGCGCGCGGCCATCGTCAACATGATGTACTCGAGCGACCGCCTAGTCGTCGAGGACGAGGAGCAGAAGGACTGGATCATCCGCGCGGGTGCCGAGGGCGCGGGCCAGTAGAGATCATCGCATCGACTGCATACAAGGAACGTAGTACATTGCCGCAACAGGGAAAACGAAAGGAACGCTACTCGGTTACATAGGGTCGCGTGCATCGAGGTGCCAATCGCGCCGCAACTTGGCCATAAACGTGCGGAAGGTGGTCGAGGAGCCCTTCTCGTGGGTGAAGGTGACGCTCGTGGCAAACGTCGTCTCGGTGCTCGGCGCGCGGAACGCGGGGGACATGGGCCGCGACGCGGCGCGCGGGTCGTAGCCCGGCATGCCCGGCGCGTGCGACGTGGGCACCGGTCCGCTCACGCGCCGCGTCTGCGAGCTGACCGGCAGGATGGTGTACTCCACGCGGAACCGCATCGAGCGGCACGCCGTGACGGCGCCCTCTTTGTGGTCGTAGATCTGGTCCACGACGTACTGCAGCGGGCCTTGCTGCGTGGCCGGCAGCGTGGCCTGCGCGCGCGACAGCGACGTCAGCGTCGCGCCGAGCTGCCGCAGCAGTGCTTGGCACCCCTCAACGGTGGTGGTCAGGTTCTGCACCGACATGAGCAGCTGCGTCTGCCGGCGGTGGAGCAGGCCGTTGAACCACGAGTGCCGCGCACCCACCGCATCGCCCGCAGGCGACATGGGGCGGCTCGCCGGGTTCTCCTTCTCGCTGCTGCCGCTCGGCACACGCGCGCGTGCCGCGTCCGGCTTGGCGTCGTCCTTGCGGAACGCGCCGAGCAGGCTGCGGCGGTGCTTGAGCTGGGCGGCGGCCGCAGCGGCGCTCAGGCCCGTCGGCTTGTCGCGGTTCGTCGCATCGGTCAGCGGCGTGGCGCGCGGCGCGCCAGGCACGGGCGAGCCAGGCGCCCGTGTCGCGGCCACCGACGCGGGGCGTGCACCGATGGTCGGCGACGCCGCACCCATCGACGCGGGGCGCATCGTCGGGCTCGTCATGCCCGCCACCGACGCGGGACGCATCGTCGGACCGGTCATGCCCGCAGCTGACGCAGGACGCATCGTTGGGCTCGTCATGCCCGCCACCGACGCGGGGCGCATCGCCGGGCCGGCCATGCCCACAGCTGAGGCAGGGCGCACCGCCGGACCGGTCATTCCAACCGCCGAGGCGGGGCGCATCTGCGTCGGCGCCACCGTCGTGCCGATCGACGCCGGCGCACCGCCGATGGCCGGCGAGGCCGGTGCACCAACGCGCGGCGAGGCCGGTGCACCAACCACTGGCGAGGCAGGCACACCAACGCGCGGCGAGGCCGGCGTACCAACCACCGGCGAGGCCGGCGCACCGACGCGCGGCGAGGCAAACGGCGAAGACGTCAGCATCGGGCTTGTGTATGGGCTCGTGGTGCCGACCGCGGGGCTCGCAGGCGCACGCGGAGCCGTCGCGGACACGACAGGGGCATGCGGCGCGGTGGATGAGGCCAGCGGCGCACGAGGCGCCGTCGACGACACGAGGGGCGCACGGGGCGCCGTCGACGACACCAGCGGGGCCTGCGGACGCGCAGCCGCCCCAGGACCATCGACGGACGCGCGGGGGGCCGCGGGCGCCTCGACCGACACCCGCGGGGCCACAGGCGCCTCGACCGACACCCGCGGGGCCATGGGCCTCTCGGTGGGGGCCTGCGGGGCGGCCAGCTCGGCGGGCGGCGGCACGGAGCCCACGCCCAGCACCGATGCGGGGCGCTCGCGCACCGGCGCGGCGGTGGGCCCCGCCGACGCCGCCGCGAGCTGCTCATCGGGGCGCATCACCGGCACACTCATCCGCGCCCGCACCTTGCGCTGCTTCTCGCTGTCAGCCGAGGGTGCGCGCGGCATGTCGCGCGCGCCGAGCGGACGCGGCGGGGGCGTCCCGCGCAGCGACGCGCGCGGCTGCAGCCGGTGCTCGGGGGCGGCGCGCGCAAACGCCGCGTACACAGGCGTCTCGGCACGCGAGGCCGGCAGCTTCTCGAGGAGCAGGGCGTCCTCGTCGGCGTCGTCGAACTGGTGCGACGGCGCTCGCTCCTCGTCGGCGGCACGCGCGGCCTTGGCCGCCTGCGCCTCGTCGGCGGTACGCGCGGCCTTGGCCGCGCGCACCTCGTCGGCGGCGCGGGCCTCCTCCGCGGCGCGTGTCGCCTCGGCAGCGCGCTCCTCGGCGCGTGGGTCGGCCCATACGCCACTGCCCATGCGGATGCTCGGCGTGCTGAGGTCCGCGGCGGCCGTCGACGTCGTCTCGGCCGCCGGCGCAGCGCTCTTCTGCCCGGGCGTCGGCCAGCTGGTCACGGCGAACGAGCCGCCGATCGCATCGAGCGAGTCGAGCTCGTCGGCGATATCGTCCATGAACTTGTGCATGAGCGAGCCTTCGCCACTCGACTGCGACGTGTACCGCGACGCGCTCGGCGTGCGTGGCGCCACGCTTGGCAGGCGCTGCGTCCAGGCGAGCGGCGCTGAGGGTGCCACAGGCGACGACGATACCAGCGCAGGCGCCGGCGAGACATCGGCCGACGCCGAACGCGGGTACGTCGCACTCACCGGCTTGCTCGGCGTCTCGACGCGGTGCGACACGGTCGGTGCACGCGCCGGCAGGGGCGCCGCGGCGGGCGTAGGCGTCGCCGTAGGCGCCTGCGCACTGCCCGACGCCACGCGCGGCGACGGCGCACCCAAGAACGCGGGGCCAGGCGACACGGGCGCGGGCGGCGACGTCGGCACCGCCTTGCGTGCACTGCTCGTCTTGGTGGCAGACGGTGGCGCCGAAGGCGCGGGCGCAGGCGCCGACGTGGGCGCCGACGTCACCGGCGCGGGCGCGGGCGCCGTCGTCGCCGGCACCGGCGCTGCAGACGGCGTGTCTGCAACCGTCGTGCTCGCCGACGCACGGCGCCAGCGCGCGTCCTTCTGCGGCGTGGGCGGCGCGGCCTGCGTGGCAGGCGTCTCGGTCGAGGGCGCCGCGGGACGAGGCACGCGCTGGAATTGGCCAGCCAGCGTCGAGGCAGGACGCGATGGGGCCGCGTCGGGCGCAGTGGTGGGAGCCGCAGGGGCGGCCATCGCCGGGGCCGCCGAGGCTGCCGGGGCAGGGGTTGCCGAGGCAGGGGTTGCCGAGGCAGGGGCCACAGTCGGAGGAGCCGCCGGAGCTGGGGCCGCAGCCGGAGCGGGGGCCACCGCCGGCGGGGCTGCCACCGACGCCACGGTGGGCGCGGGGGACACGGCCGGCTCACTCGCATGCATGCTGCGCGCATCGCTCGTCGACGCCTTGCGGCTCAGCGAGCTCCGTGCGCGGAACGACGCGAACGACGGGCGCGGGAACACCTGCATGAACGACGTGCGCCGGTGCTCCGACGCGCCGCGCTCGGCCTCGGGCACGGGCATCGACGCCTGCCGGCTCGCCTGGCGGTCGAGCCACGCCGGTGGGCGCCACGTGCCGGTCTCCTTGGCGGGCTCGGAACTGGTCGAGCGCCACGTGGAGGTAGAGTGGCGGCGCGAGCCGTCCGTCTGCGCGAGGCGCTGCATGGCCTCGGCCTTGGACGTCATCCCGAGCGACGTCGTGGGCGGCGACAGGGGGCGCTCGTGCGTCATCACCGGCGAGGTCGGCACCGACATCCGCGGCGACGTAGGCGTCACATCGGGCACCTGGTCCGACGCCGCCTTAACTTGCGCTTCGTGCTTGCGGTCGTCGGTCGTATGGAAATCCTTGTCGCTCGCCTGGCTCGTGTCGCCAGCGGATTGCGTGTTCCGCAAAAACGCGTTCGAGGCAGGCGGCGTCGAGGCCGTCGGCGGCGCATGCGGCGCCTCGCGCGGCTCCGTAACGCTCAGGCCGAGGCTGTTGGCCATGCCGGACGCCGCAAGCGGCGCAGTGGGCGCAGGAGGGGACGCAGGCGCCGCCGTGGCAGGGGCCACGGGCTCGGCCGCGCCGCGTGCCGCAGGGGCCGCCACGGCAGGCGACGCGGGAGCCGCTACGACGGGCGACGCCGCTTGGGCCACGGCCGGTGACGCCGCTTGGGTCACGGCCGGCGACGCCGCCTGGGCCGCAGCCGGTGACGCCGCCGCGGGCGCCTTGTCCGTCTCCATCTCTTCGTCCTCGTCATCCTCGTCCTCTTCCTCGTCCTCGTCGTCCGTGCCGTGGTTCTCACGATGGTGGACAAGCAGCGAGTAGAACGTCTTTTGCCAGTTCTCGTTCGGCTCGAGCAGACGGCGGATGATTTGCTCGTGCGACAGCTCTGGCCAGAGCGTGCTCAGGTTCCCAAGAATATCCGGGTCGATCTCGGCGAGGTTCACCGGCTCGGGGCTGAACGCATCGAGCGGCGCCGAGACGGGGTTCTCGGAGGAGAGCGTGCCGTGGTTTGTGAACCACGGGTGTGCACAGATCTCGGCCATCGTCGCACGGCGGCGGGGGTCGACCTCGAGCATGCGCCAGATGAGGTCCTTGGCATCCGGCTCGAGGTACTCGGGCATGTTGAATTTGCCCGTGCGCACCTTGTTGAGCAGCGTCTGGATGTTGGGGTCGTCGAACGGCAGGCGGCCGCAGAGCAGCGCGAAAAGAATGATACCACAGCTCCAGATGTCGCTCGTGGTGCCGTCGTACGACTTGCCGCTCACGATCTCGGGCGAGGCATAGTGCGGACTACCGCAGCTCGTCTCGAGCATCTTCTCCATGGGCTGCAGCGCAGCCATGCCAAAGTCGGCGACCTTGACCGTCTGCCGCGAGCCGTCCAGGAGCAGGTTCTCGGGCTTGAGGTCGCGGTGACAGATGCTGAACATGTGGCAGTAGCCGATACCAAAGATCACCTGGCGGAAGTAGTTGCGCGCCTCGTCGGAGCGCAGACGGCCGCGCGCCACAAGGTAGTCAAACAGCTCGCCGCCCGCGACGTACTCCATCACAAGGTAGAGCTCCTTGCTCGTCTCATACACGTCCCACAGCCCCAGCAGATTCGGGTGCTCGATAAGCTTCATAATGACAATCTCGCGCTCGATGCCGAGCGTGAGCTTGTCCTGCTTGGCGCTCAGGTCGCGCAGGCTCATGCGGCTGTTGATCAACATCTGCTTCGGAATGATCTTGACCGCAGCATGCTGCTGCGTGCGCTCATGCACCGCATGGCGCACACGCCCCGACGCGCCCTGCCCGATGAGCTTGCCTAGCTTCCAGGGGCCGACGTTGGCGGGGTCGTTGTAGTGCCGCTTCTTCTCGCGCTCCAGCCTCGTCGGCGGGCGCTGTGCGGCCGCTGGCGTCACCGCGGCGTTGCTCAGCGGCGGCGCAGCGCGCGGGCGCGTCCCCTGCGCCGCGCCCCGGGGGCCGCCTGCGGCGCTCGAGGGCGGCGTGGGCGTATGAACGACGGTGGTGCGGTCCGGGCGCGTACTCGACGTCTGCACCCGCTTTTCGAAGAGCGCGGGCGCGTCACCACCGCGTTTCCGGCCGCCAAACGTATTGGTCGCGGCCTGCAGTGGGTAGGCGACGGAGCGCAGCGCCGCGGCCGGACGCGACATTTTTTGGGACGGCGGCTGTGCCGCCGTCGGTTGCTGCGACATCATCGTCGGATAAACCAGACCACAGCGTTGCCCCTAATCAAAAGAAGGACGGACACCCGGTGCTCTTTTCACACCGGTCGTGACGGGCACGCCGAGGATCGACGACTTCGGTGGTTTTGTCGCAGCGCGTACAACCCTGTCCCGCCAAGGGGCTCGCTCCACGCGCCGCAGACGCGCGTGCCGCTAGGGGCCGCACTCCGCAGCTGCACGACGCGGTACATTGCATACAGGTGGAGACTTTTGCAGAACTATAACACAATCTCATTCGTTCCTCCACACTCCTTACAGCACCTCGCAGGTGTCGGCGACACGCCCCCTCGCGTCGCCGCCGCCGCCCTTACACGGATGGATCGGCAGGAAGTTCTGCGGTCAGTCCAAAACGGCATACATACGCCCACAATCATCGTAGGAATCTAACAAGTTAGTCATACACGTCACGTACATTCCACTTGTCCCGCCGGATCGTAAAGCTGAAGCAGCACGTAATGCACGGTGCCGCGTCCTTGGCCGCCGGCGCGGCGGCCTCAGGCGCATCGCCCTCCGCGCTGCGCGCGTTCGCCGCCGGGTCACCAGCAGCAGCAGCGTCCTTGTTGTCGCCGCTGGCCGAAGGCGCAGTCGGGGCGCTCGACGCAGCAGCATCGGCATGCGCGACGCTCGCGTTCCGTGTGCGTAGCTTGCACATCGTCAGCACCGCTTTCTGGCTCGGGTCGAACGACACCGAGCCGTACTTTTCCCAGTAGTTCACCGCGCTCTCCTCGGCCATCAACTCATAGATACACAGACGGCCCTCACGCAGCGACTCGATCGAGACGCCCACGAGGTCCGCAAACTCCTTGTTCCCCTTGTAAATCTCTCCCGTGCGCCGCCACAGGCACGCGGGGATGCTCTGGATACTGAAGACGCGGTCGTAGTCCAGCAGGAGCCGCTCGAATGCCTCTTCAATGTAAATGAGGTCGTACTGCGTGAGTTTCTTGGCGATCGAATAAAAGACGGGGCGGAAGACACTCAGAGGCTTGAGGATCCGCCGCCGCGATGACGCCGAGACGTTGTGCTCCATCCAGCGGTTCAGCCGCGCATAGCCATTCACGTGGTTATACGGGCGCAGGAGACCCGCCTCACACTTGGCCTGGATCACCTTGCGCAGCCGCTCGTCGCGGCTCCCATCGGTTTGGTCAGCGGCCGTAAGCAGGAACCGCTCGGTTTTGGATGCGTCGTGCGCAAGCAAGGGGGGATACGGGTCCGCCGCCTTGGCATCGGTCTTGTCGTCGTCATGGGCATTGCCGTGCACATAATCGTGCAGCGGTATTTGTCGTGGCGTCATCGTCTTGGACGGAGACAGGAGTGATAGGCTGTGGCCGGGGTCGCCGAGACCCGTGGTCTCCGCATCAAGGCCCATGGCATCGTGCTCCATCATCGACGGCGGTGTCGCCAGGAGGTTGTGCGTGCCTGTACCACGCTGCATACCCCCGTCCAATGCGCCGGGCGCCGCATCTGCACGGAACGGAAAGCCGAGTGTGTCAGCGGGCGGCGCGACCGGCTTCTCGCCCGCCGCATACCACGGCGTGGTATCGTCGAGCGACTCGAGGAACTCGCTCAGAACATTCAGTTCGCCACCGCCGCCCGAGTCGCCTGCAAGGCTCGCCCGTCCCGTTCCGCCGCCCAGGCCGAGCCAGGCGGTCCCGCCGAGCTGGGCGCCCTGCAGGTCGCCCGCGCGCGCAGGCGCCGCACCAAAGGGCGCGCGCGAGGGTGGCACATCAACTGCTTCCAGGTTGGCAGGCGTGCCGTTGGCCGACGACGGCAGCGACGGCATGGGCCGGAAGAGCGACAGGTTGGGGTCCATGACACGCGCTTTGTCCGGCGGCATGAGCGACACGTCCTGCGCCGCGGGGAATTGCGGTGCCATGCCGAATTGTGACCCGGCCGTCGAGGCATATGCAGAGCCGAGCCGTGACGCGCTCAACGGGTCGGGCGAGAAAGTCTGGCTGCTGCCGAGGTCATGGTCGAGGCGCGCGATGTTGACGCCTGGCGCGGGCGACACATTGAGTTCGTGCGGATGAATCTCCTGCGTGCCGCTCGTTCCGGGCGTCTTCTGGAAAAGCGGCGGGGTGGCGATCGGCTGTGGCTCGGTGGTCTTGCGGGCGTGGTTGCGATGCCGTGCGGCGCCGCCCGTGGGCTGCGTCACTTCATCACGACAGAGATGCCCAATGACACGCTTGACGCTGTGTGTGAGTAGGACCAACGTACCAGCGCTGGCATGGCCGGTTCTCATCGCACGTCATATGGCTCCGGCGGCAGTAGATGCACGCCATGTTGACCTTGCGGCGCGTCGACTGCTTCTTCTTGGGTGGCGAGCTGGCCGGCTTGCTCTGGGAATCTTGTGTCTCGTCCGCCTTGCGTTTGTCCGCCTCGGATGTGCTTGGCCGTGCTGCCGGCTCGCGTTTCGCGGCGCGCGACATGGCTGGCTACTAGGCCTGGCGGAGTGGTCGCGGCGCGCTCTGGGGAAGACGTCCAAGCCACGTGGCGTTTTGCTGCGGCACCCTAGTGCCACCGGCGCCGACCCTGGTTTTTTTTTCTTCGGTTTTTTGTGCCGTACGCTACGTTTGGGACGGGACCGCCGCGCGCTTAACCATGTCCTTTGCCAGCGCTCGTGTGCTTACGCCGCCGCCGGACGACGCTGAGGAGCAGACATGCATCCCGATCGCCAAGAACCATTTCGGCGACGAGATTTATGCCGGGACCACCGTGCAGCAGCTGCGCGCGGTCCTCGACAACATTGATGTGGACGCCTGTGAGGCGGATGGCGAAAATGCCTTCTTTGTGGCCGACCTTGCGCAGATCTACCGGCAGTACATGCTGTGGCGCAGCGAGCTGCCGCACATTATTCCGTTCTATGCGGTGAAGTGCAACCCCGAGCCGATGGTGCTGCAGCTTCTGGCGGCGCTCGGCACGGGCTTCGACTGTGCATCGAACGGCGAAATTCAGCAGATACTTGACCTCGGCTTGCCGCCGTCGCGCATCATCTACGCAAACCCGTGCAAGGCGTCGTCATTTGTGCGCCGCGCCGCACAGCAAAACGTCGGGCTGACGACCTTTGACAACCTCGACGAACTCGAAAAAATGAAGCGCTTCCACCCCTCGTGCAAGCTTGTCCTTCGTGTACTCACCGACGACTCCAAGAGCGTGTGCCAGCTCGGGATCAAGTTTGGAGCTCCGCTCAAGGACGCCCGGCGACTGCTGGAGCGTGCCAAGGAACTTGACCTCGACGTGGTCGGCGTGTCGTTCCACGTCGGCTCCGGGTGCACGGATCCCGAAGCGTTCCGCGATGCGGTGGTGCGTGCGCGCTACGCGTTCGACGTTGGTGCCGAGCTGGGTTACCAGTTCGACCTGCTCGACGTCGGTGGCGGCTTTGAGCACGACAACTTCACAGCGATCGCTGCCGTGCTCCGCTCGGCCATCGCCGAGCACTTCCCAGACGAGCAATTTGCACCGGGTGGCACGCGCGTCGCGGGCCTGCCCAACGGCCTGCGCATCATCGCTGAGCCTGGCCGCTACTTTGTGCAGCGGGCCTTCTCGCTCGCGACCAACATCATTGCGCGGCGGGTGAGCAGCGGTGATGAAGACAACGTGGCCGCGTCCGAGCCCAAACCCGAGGCAATGTACTACCAGAACGACGGGACCTATGGCGCGTTCAACTGCCTCATCTTTGACCACCAGCACGTCGAGCCCAAGGTGCTGTCGCTCGGCCGAGAGATTGTGTATGGGGAGACGGCGGCGCCGGACGCGCGCCTTGCGGACCAGTGGGCGTGCAGCGTGTGGGGTCCGACGTGTGACAGCATGGACTGCATTTTGCGGATGACCCACCTGCCGCGCGCGCTCAATGTCGGCGACTGGCTCGTGTACGAGGGTATGGGCGCCTACACGCTGTGTGCTGCGTCCAACTTCAACGGGCTTGCCTCGGCGCGCGTGCGCTACACCATCGGCGCCGACACGCTGGGCGACGGCGCCCCCGAGGTGCTTATGGCGCGGCTGCGTGCCGCTGGGATGATTACTGAGGCATAATGAATAGATGGACGATGTATTGTACTGTAAAGAAACCTGTTCTCGAGACTATCTGCGCCGTCGCTTGTTGCCAATCTTGTGGATGTTGATCAGGTCCGACTCCACCTCGATGTCTTTGGCACCGGTCAGCTGGCTCAGGCACTTGGCCGTGTCCCAGCGGAGGCGGCCACCGCCCGTGCTCAGGAAGGGCGTCGTGGGCAGCGACCCCGCGCCGGTCTGCGACTCGTCCTCGTCGGCATGCAGCGTGCGCTCGGCGCTTGCGAGCACCTGCGCATGCGACGGCTTGGCGCCCTTTTTCTTGTTCTTCGACGCATTCGTCGCCGCGTTCGCCGCCGCTGCCATGGACAGGTTCACACCGGCGAGCAGCGACGCGTGCGACGCAAATACTTCGTGCAGCGACATCTCGACCGTCTCGCCGTTCGCGACCGTGATCGGCAGCGTGCGCACATCGCCGCCATGCGCACTCGCGGCGGCAATGGCCGCCGAAGCGTCCAGCTCGCTCCAGTGCAGCAGCTGGGCGACGGCGTTGCTCAGCGCATGCGAATTGCCCTCGCCATCATCGTCGAGCGCACTGTGCCGCGCAAGCGACAGTGCGGGCGTCGCGTGCGCCGCACCCTTGTTGCGCAGCTGCCGCGTGGAGTGCTGCCGCTGCGACGGCTCGAGCAAAAAGTCGGCCGCAAACTCGCCGCCCTCCTTTTCTTCGCGCAGGCGGCGTTTGCGGTCCTCGATGACGTGCAGCAGCTTGTCCCGCACGCTGCGCTTTGCAATCCGTGCCTCGTCGTCCACCTTGTTCCGCTCAGCAGCAAAGGTATTCTGGCTGCGCTCCAGACGGAACGCATGGTACAGCGCAACTTCGCGCAGTGCCGCATCGCGCTCCAGCGTGCGATCGGCCATCGCGATCGCAAACTCACGTACATGTGTCGGGTGCGTAAGCAGCGCATGGTACATGGATGTGAGCGCAACGTAGGCCTCGTGAAAGACCGCGTCGCGGTTCTCCAGTCCCTCCCAGTGCGTCCGCTCGAGGCGCTCAAGCACCTCTCGGCGTTTCCGGTCGCGCTTCGACGCCGAGGAGCTTACCATCTCGCCGTTCGGGCCGCCAAGCGGCACCGAGCGCCGCGGGTGCGACCGCGAGTGCACACTCGCATGCACGCGACGCGGCGACGGCGGCATGGGCACAGGCACGGGCGCGGCGTGCGCCGGGGCACGCTCGCGTGTGCGCGGCGGCAGGTGCATTGCCGGTTCCATGTGCATCGGTACGTCGTGCATGGGCAGCATTGGCGGGTGCGCGAGATCGTCGGGCATCCGCGGCGGCAGCACGTCGGGGGCGCCGCGGGGGGGTAGCATGTAGTCCATCGCCTCGGGTGCGTACCGGATGGGCGGCGATGCAGGGCGAAGGTTCATCGGCGGATCATGCATTGCGTATGGCGGCGCACCGTGCGGCTCGCCGTTGGGCTGCACACGCCGGGGTCGATAAGGCGGGTAGATCGGCTCAGACGGCGGGGGTGCGGTATAGGTATAGTAGGGATTGTGGGCAGGAAGCGCCGCATGTTCACCCACGGCTGGTGGCATCGGCGGCGGATAGTCTGGGGGATAAGTATGGGTGGACTTACCGTGCGGTGCGTCACGCGGCATCATCGCACCAGCACCCGGATGCAGAGCGGCGGCGTATGCACCAGAACAAAACCTCGTGCGCGCACGCCGTGTGGAGCCGCCGCGGTGGAGGTTCGGCCGAGGATGACCGGAAGGCGACGGCGGCGGCCGCGGCCTGCCTCCTGCCCCGATCGTGATGTTTGCGACTCGCCTTGTGCGCCAGGTTTCGTCCGCGGCGCAGGCCGCGCCTTTGTACTTGCGCACCAAGACCTCGACGGGTCTGGCTGGCATCGATGTCCACCCGAACCCGCTGCCTGTGCTCGAGCAAAAGTATACCCGCACGCTGCAGGTGCTCAAGGCACTCCCGGAGTCGGCCGTGTACCGCCAGTCCGCTGAGGCCGTTACGCAGGGTCGCCTCGACATTGTCCGTGCTGCGATGAACGAGAATTCGCAAAAGGACCCGAGCTTCAGCGAGCACGCGATCAAGACGGTCACCGACAAGATCGACGGAGGCATCGTCGAGGAGCTCCTGATCCAGGCGGACGACGAGCTGAACCTCGCCGCCAAGATGATCGACTGGAAGCCGTACGTGGATGCGTCGAGGATGTTGTGCTAACCCGCAGATACGAGCCGCTCGAAGTCCCTGCGCCGCCCGGCCAGTGGTCTACGTTTTCGATGAAGAAGGAGGCCGGCGAGGGCGATCATTGAGCTACGTAGGAGGACACTAGTCGAGATTTGCTTTGGATGCATGCAGCATGCTGGCAGCAGAGCCGTTGCTGCCACCGTTGCGCCGCACGGACGAGCCGGGGCCTACGCCGCGGCACCTTTTTGCTTGCTTGCAAACCGCGCGGCTGGGATTTGCTGGCCCACCGCATACTTCCTCCTCCGTGCACGCCGCCGCCGCCGATCCACATAACTCCCAAACACGCACGCACGCGCCGGCGTCGTGCACCATGGCGCGGCACTCGAAGCACAATACGGCGTCCGGGCACTTTACCTATGCCGAATATCAGTATGTGTGCACCAATTCATACATAGAATGCTCAAGGACCGTTGGGGCTCGCGCAAGCTCCGGCTGACGGTCGAAAGCATGCGCGCGTTTTACGCGTGCTGCCTGTGCTTACAGGACGCACAGCGACCCGTCTGCTGTGCGCAGGGCCACGTCTTTTGCAAGGTGCGTGGGCGTGCTGATCGTGCAGGAGTGCATTCTATCGGACCTGGTCACGCAAAAGACACAGCTTGCAGAGCACTCGAAGCGGCGCGCCGAGCTCGCGCAGCGCCAGAGCGAGCAAGAAGCCGAGGCGGCTTCGCGTGCCGAGAAGCGGCGGATCGCGGCGTTTGAAGAGGCGTCGAATGCGCTTCCCCACGAGGCTGCAAAGCGGAAGCGTGACGACGATCCCGCGGACGACGCATCGAAGCACGCACGCACCGACGCAACCACGCAAGGCGCGGCGAACCCCGCGTTCTGGCTGCCGAACATGGCGCCCGAGGTCGAGGCGGACGCGCTGCAGGAGCTGGCCAAAGACGACCGGCCGTCGACGACGCTATGCATTGCCGGTTCCGAGAAGCCGCACAAGCTCACGATGAAAGGACTGGTGCCGGTGCACTTTGGCACGCGGACCGTGGATACCCAGACGCAGCACTATTGTCCAAGCTGCAAAAAAGAGCTGCCGCTCACGGCGCAGGTGCATGTGATGCGCAAGTGCGGGCATGTGCTGTGTGCCTCGTGCACTAAGGAGCTCGTCCATGTGCCGCTCGCGCGGCACGATGAAGGGGTAGCATGCCCCGAGTGCAGTGAGCGCGTGCGCAAGCGCGAGGACGTGATTGCGATTGTGCGCGAGGGCACGGGCTTTGCGAGTGGCGGGCGTTCCGAGACGGAGGCCAAGGGCATTACGTTCCAAGGCTAGGGTCTCGATAGTTTTTGGCTCGTTTTCTACGTTACCTGCGGCCCCGCCGGAGGAGCGATGTGACGAGGACACCGGCGATGGTGGCGGCGCCGCCCAGGAGCGCCATGCCGATATATCCCTCTGCGGGTAAGCGGTGTACACGTACCCCGTGCGATCCCCTTTTCGATGAGGGCGTTCAGGCTCTGGGCCTGCAGGTTGGTGGGCTCGCGCTCGAGGAGCAGGCCTGGGTAAGCACGTGCACGTACTGTTGAAGCGCTTGGCCTCGTCAAAGTTGGACAGTTTGTAGTGCCCAACGGAGAGGTAGTACAGACACTCGCGCCGCCGCGGCGGGTCAGTGCGGTAGATGTCTGGTGTGAGTGGCGTGCGTGTGCGTACCGGTGAGGAGCGCGACGCCCTGGAGCATCTGCTGGCGGTCCTGGCTCTTGATCAGCGCCCACGCATAGTTGAACTTGGTCTGGGTGGTAATGTGCCCCGAGGCAGCCTCGGTGTCGTACTGATCATGCAGCACCTGCAGCTCGGCAGGGGAGAGGCTCGTCTGTGCGTCAACGACGTACGGCAGCGTCATGGTGCCAAGGCGCGCACGTGGAGGCCGTCGGGGCGTTAAGCGTCCGGCGGGTGGTACCGCGTAGCGGCCGCGGCGATGCACTCCGACGGCGCAGCGGGGTCCGACGGCGCGGACGGCGCGGCGCCGGCCTGGCACGGCGAGCTGCGCGTGTGCGTGTGTGATCCACGCACTGAGAAGCCTGGTGCGCAGGGCGACGGCACGGCGGCGCGCGAAACATACGTGTCGTATGGCGTGCGCGCCGAGACGACGCTGCCCTCCTTCCGGCACGCGCGGATGCAGACGCGGCGGCGCTTCCAGGACTTTGTCTTTTTACACGACACGCTGGTCAAAGAGTTCCCTGCGTGCATCGTGCCGCCGCTGCCCGAGCGGCGGCGGATCGGGTACCTGATTGGCGACCGCTTCAGCGAGGCGTTTGTCCAGAAGCGGCTCGGCGAGCTGCAGCTCTTTTTGGAGCGTGTGTGCCGGCACCCGACGCTGCAGCGTGCCACGGTGCTGCGCCAGTTTCTGGCGTCGGAGGAATGGGTAGGTTGCTGCACTGACGCAGCACATCGACATGCATACCCACACGGGCCGTCCCGTGGCGCGCGATGGCGAGGACAGCGTGCACGCGGCTGCGGCGCCGCACGGCCTGCTTGAGCAGGTGAGCGACACGGTGCTGAATGCCTTTTCGAAGGTGCGCAAGCCCGATGCGCGGTTCGTCGCGATCCAGGCGGCGCTTGCGCGCGAGGACGAAGACGAGGCGCAGCTGCGGCGCGTGCTGCTGCGCAACCGCACGCACGTTTCAGGTACGTATGCGGGTCCATGGCGTGCGGCACCCTCTTCGATGCAAGAGCGAGATGACTTACGCCTGCGTGAAGTGGCTGCCTTTGATGAACTGTACGCAACCTCTCTTGGCGCATCCACTGAAGATTTGGCGACCGACTTGGACGATGTAGCGACGGCGTTGGACGAGCTCGCGGTGCTCGAGAGCGGCATGGCGCCCGCGCTGATGCACACCGCCGCGGCGCTGCGCAGTGCGGGCGCCGAGCACGCGCGCTTTACCGCTCAGTGCACCGATGCAGTGCTCACGCAGCTGCAGTCGCAGCAGGCGTTTGTGCACGCGCACCAAGGCCCGCTGCGCCTGCGCGAGGGCAAGCAGCTCGACTTTGAGGGGCTCACCGACTACCTCGCGCACGAGGTCGCGGAGCGCGACCGTCTCGACGCGCTCGGGCGCGGCGTGGCGCGCGGGGGCAACATCCGCGGGACGGGCGTGCGGGGCTATGTGCGTTCGACCGTGGACAAGGTGCTTGGCGTGGACGAGGAGCAGGCGCGCATCGAGCGCCTTGAGCGCCTCGATGCGCGCATTGACGAGCTGCAGGGCGCGGTGCGTGCGGCGCACGACCAGGCGCTGGCGCTCAACGAGCACGTCCTGCAGGAGCACCGTGTGTACACGCTGGGGCGGCGGCGCGAGGTGCATGCGCTCCTGCGGCGCTATGCGCAGGGCCACGTAGACCTGTACCGCGCGCAGGCCGCGCGATGGGACGAGCTGGTGGCGGCGCTGGAGCGCGATGCGCCGGCGCCGGCGCCGATGTAGGGGAACCAGTTGCACTACGTTTGGATCTAGGCAAAGAGGCCGCCGGTGGCGTGTGTGGCAACGTCGCCGCCGCCGGTGAGCAGGCGGTTCTGGAAGGCGCCCGGGCCGAGGATCGGTGCGTTCTCCTCCTCCTCGGTCTTGGCGGTGTCCTTGGCGGTGAGCTGCTCGACCTGCTTCTCGAGCGCACGGAGCTTGGCGCGCGCGTCGTACGCCTGCTGGATCTCGTACGGCTTGGTGAAGTCGTTCAGCGCGTGGCGCCAGGCGACCTCCATCACGACGTCGGGCGCGAGCAGGTCGTAGCACGCAAAGAGCATCGCCGCGTAGCACTCCTTGTTGCCGGTGTCGACAAAGTACGACAGGAGCTCCTCGGCCACCTGCGGCTCGTCCGAGTGCGCGGCGGTCTCGATGGCGTCGCGGAAGAGCGCGTCGCTCTTGGACAGCGCGATGCTCTCGTCGAAGCGCCCGTTCTTGCGGTAGAGGTGTGCGGCGAGCCGGCGGAACTCGAGCAGCTCGTGGCGCTCGAGGCGCGCGGCGAGCGCGAGCGCGTCAAAGTTGTCGAAGCCGTCGATCGACGCGCGCAGTGTCTCGTAGTCCTCCTCCTCGATGAGCAGGTCGTTGTACGCGTCGTTCACCGGCTCGAGGTTGAGGTGCTGCGTCGCGATCAGGTACGAGCGGATCAGCGGCACGTTGTCGTGGTCGCGCTTCTTGAACATGCGCACGACGCGGCCGTGGTCGATGCGCTTGCCGAGCACCGTGAGCAGGTCGTTGAGCAGCAGCGGGTGCTGCTCGAGGTAGAAGGTGAGCGCGCGGTAGTAGATCTCGACGTTGGCCACCTGCGGCAGCACCTGCTTGAACTGGTCGTGGTCCCACGCGTCCGAGGCGTGCTCCATGATGGTGAGCGCCGCGTTGTCAAACTCGTCGTACTTGACGTAGAGGAACACGAGCTCGCGCCAGAGGTGCACCTGCGCCGCGACCTTGATGAGCTGCGGCAGGTTGCTGCGCGACCAGTACAGCTTGAGGTGCTCCATCAGGCGCTCGGGGCGGTACTTGGCGAGCGCAATGCCCGTCTGCGTAAAGACGCCCATGTGCGCGCGCTCCAGGCCGAGCGCCGCGTCGAGCAGCTGGAGCAGCTCGTCAAAGTAGCCCTGCACCTCGTACGCACGGATCAGCGTCGGGAGGTCCTCGGCGTGCGGCACCACCGCCAGACCGGCGATCTGCGCGAGCTTAAACTCGCGCTGGTTCAGGCACGCGGCGTGCATCTGCTTCCAGACCGACGTGTTGCCCGCCTTGCGCGCGGCCTCGATCGCCGACTGGTAGTCGCCGAGGTACACGTAGGTCGTGGCGAGGCGCGCGTAGTTCGACACGCTGCTGAACAGCATGCGCGCCGCCTCGTACAGCCCGTCGCGGAAGCACTTTTCGCCGACGCTCAAAATGTCGGCGACGTTGGTCATGCTCAGGAACTCGTCCATGTCCGCCAGGCGGTTCGCCTTCGCAAGGCAGTACGCGTACTCGGTGTCGATGGTCGGCTCACGCGCCTTCTTGCGCGCCATCTGCAGGAAACGGATCAGCTCCTCCTCGCGCCCGGCACGCTCCGCAAGCTCGATCACCTCGGCAAAGTTGCTCGGGTCCTCGGCGCGCACGTACGAGTCGATCGCGTCCTTGATGCGCAGCCCGTCGAGCTGCGCCTTGCCGAGGCGCGACCAGAGCGCCGGCTCGTTGCGCTTCGCCGCGTACTGCTGCGCACGGTCGATCGACACGATGTGGTCCACGAGCGTGTTCATCGCGTCGAGGTGCTGCCCGGCCTTGGCGTAGATCTGGAACGCCTCCTCGTGCAGCCCGTGGTCGAGCGCAATCTTGGCGATCTCGTCGATGTCGTAGCCGTGCAGCTTGTCGATGTAGCCCATCACCTTGTTCTTGTCCGTGCGGATCGCCGTGAGCATCAGCAGGTTCTGCAGGCTGCGGTTGTCGCTGAACGCACTCTTCTCGAGCACGATCGGCTCCAGCACCTTGATCAGCTCGTGCGGCAGGTCCGCGGTCATGAACGCCTTGACCGTCGCCGAGACGTCGTCGGGGTTCGTCGACTCGGGCACCGCCACCGCGGTCACCTGGTCGATCAGCGCGCGGCGGTGCACATTGTCCTCACGCAGCACCTTGGCCCACAGCTCCGGGTCGCGGCGCAGCACGAGGTAGCGCGCCTGGTGCTTGTACATCGAGTTGTCGTTGGTGATCTCCACCAGCTCGTCGTCGCAGAAGCCCTTGGCGTACGCAATGTACGCCAAATACGGGTCGCGCTTCTCGCAGTACTTGCCGACCACGCGCGGGTTGTACAGGTTGTTCTCCTTCAGGAACGCCTCGGGGTTCGCGTTGCTGTCGATCGCGATCTTGGCCATGGCGTTGTACAGCGCCTCGTCCTCGTGGCCCGCCTCGATCTGCGTGCGCAGCCACGGCAGGATCAGCTTGAGGCGGTTGCGCTTCTCCACCTCGTCCACCAGCTCGTCGACCGGGATCGGGCCGCTGACCGACGCCAGCATGTCCTTGATCACGCCCTCGTCGCAGTCCACGTCGAGCAGGCCGCCGATGACTTGCGGCGTGCGCGTCGAGTTGACCTTTTGCACGTACGTCTCGATCGCCTGGATCTGCATATTCTGGTACAGGTACAGCACGAGGTCGTGCACGTAGTTGAAGCGGTCGCACACGATGATCAGCGGCAGCTGGTCCTGCAGCTTGGCCTCCTTGAGGAAGTTTTTGACCTTCTCGGGGTTGTACGCGTTCGACTCGCGCACAATGCGCTCCACCTCGCGGATCTGCCCCGTGCGCGTGGCCGCCTGGATGTACTTGAAGTGCACCTCGGGGTCCTCGCTGAGGTTGACCACCGAGCCGAGGTAGTAGTACAGCCCCTCGAACGAGCGGAACGACTCAAACATCTCGATCAGGCGCGGCGCACCCAGCAGGTCCGAGTACTTGGTCGCGATCTGCACCACCACCTGCAGGTTCTGCCGGATGTTGCTCCGCAGCATCTCACGCAGCGCCTCGAGCGACTGCTCGACGGTGAGCCGCCCAAAGTAGTCCACGAGCCACTCTTGGTTGAACAGGTTCGAGTGCACCACCACACGCTTGATGTCCGCCAGGTCGTCGTAGTGCTCCAGCGCACGCTGCATCAGGCCCGCCTTCTCGGCAAGGTGCGCCACACGCGCACGGTCGTAGTGCGTAAACATGGCGTTGCCGAGGATCGCATCGGCCACCTGCGGCGCGTTCACAAGGTTGATCTCGAGCAGGCGCGTCTGCAGCGCACCCTGCTCAGGCTTGTTGTCCTTGAGTGCGTCCAGCAGGAACGAGGTGGCCTGCTGCACCAGGTTCTGGCTCAAGAAGATGTCCGCAACGCGCTCCACGTCCACCAGCGGGCCGTCGGGGTCCGTCACGAGGCTCGACGCAAACTCGGCGCCCTGCTCGGGGCTGCTGCGCACCACGTGGCGGAGGAGCGTGGTGTAGTCCGGCGCGTAGCCGACCTTCTTGGCGTACAGCACAATCTTGGCATACTGCCCGGTCTCGGCAAAGCACGCGACGACCTTGTTGGGCACGTTGGCGCGCAGGTACACGCTCAGCGCCAGGTTCATGTCGTGCTGGCGCACAATGTCGCCCAGCTCCTCGCTGCACTCAATCTTGTCTTCCTTGAGCCACTTCTCCAGGAGGTGCTTACGCCCCTGCACCAGCACCGGCTTGGCGAGCTCGAGCGACTCGAAGCGGTTCAGCGTGCCGCTCTCGAGCAGCACGCCAAAGTACTGCAGAATCGGCGAGAGCTGCCCGGGCTGCGCCGGCACCTGCTTCAGCTGCTCGATCGTCTGCGGCGTGCGCAGGATGCCGCGCGGCGAGTTGGCCGCGACGCGGATCGCATCGTTGTACTGGCCCATGCTGAACAGCGAGTGGAACTGCTGCAGGTAGAGGTCGTCGGCGCCGGGCAGCCCGCCGCGCGACGCCAGCTTGAAGGCAAGATCGGTGTTGTTGAGCGTGTGCAGAATGTACGGCACGATCGTGTTCTCGTCGACGCTCACCGACAGCACCTGGCCCTTGCGGTTCACGGCGATCAGCCCGTTGCTCGCCTTGTTTTCCGCGGCGACAAACACGGTCTCGCCCGAGACACGGTTCATGTAGATGCACGCACCCGTCTCGAGGTCGTACAGGTGGATGAAGCCGTACTTGGTGATCAAATACACGATCCCGTAGCGCCGGCTCACCTGCATCGCGACGGGGAAGTCGTTCGCCGCCTCCGCCGGGAAGAAGACGTCGACGGCCTTCTTCGCAAACACGGGGTTCTCCGCGGCGTGGTCAATCTCAACAATGTGCAGCTTGGCACCGGTCGCGGTGCGCACCGCAAACGTAAACAGCTTGTACGGCACAGATGCATCCTGCGTGCGCAGCTCCGCAAACGACGCGGCGTGGCCCTCGATCGGCTGCGAGACGCCGCGCTCGCGGTTGTACAGCTGCATCGAGCCGCGGATGCGGAACGCATTCGGCGCCTCGCCCGTGTTGCTCGCAATGCCGATCAACACCATCCACTTTTCGTCGTCGCTCGCGCGGTAGTTGATGATCTGGTGGTCGGCCAAACTCGCGTGCCGGTCAAACATCTTTTGCGGCGGTGCGTCGCTCTCCACGTTCCAGTGGTACACGGCGACGTCGGTCACAATGCCGAGCACCATGGGCGAGATCCAGCGCCAGAAGATGACGTCCTGGTGCATCGCATGCGACTGCACCTTGGTCTTGGTGTCCAGGTTGAACACCTGCAGCTGCCGCTGCGACTTGAGCGCAAGGATCTTTTGCTCGGGATTCATGATCGCCGAGTCAGCACTCATTGGCCGCCGAATCCTGCACGGTGAGCTCCCAACGCGGCGACGTACACATGCTGGATATGGTTCAGGTCGACGATCGTGACCGAGTTGCCGTTCGCGCCGCTCTCGCGCACGCAAACAAACTTTTCGGACTCGAGCGTGACGTTCGCAAACGTAATGCTCTCCGGAGCAATGCCCAGATCCGTGAGCTGGACATGCTCCGCAAACGTGATCGGCTTGTCCGTTGCCATCGCACTCCCCGGATCGTAGCCGCGGCGAAGCCGCCGGGGCGCCGCCGCCGTGCCTTTCGGCCGAACCCACGTGGCCCGACCGCTCGCTGACGCGTACGACGACCATGGCGGACGCGGAGCGAACGGCGGCGCTCGAGGCGTACCAGAAGGCGGTGCGCCAGCACGAAGAGCGCGCAGACGCGCTGCAGAAACGTGCGTAGGCAGGCGACTGACCCCAGTGCGCGCAAGCATCCGCGACTTGGAGCGCGACTACGACAAGACCGAGGACGACATCAAGGCGCTCCAGTCGGTTGGTCAGATCATCGGCGAAGTGCTGCGCAAGCTCGACGACGAGCGGTACATCGTCAAGGCCTCGTCGGGGCCGCGGTACGTCGTCGGCGTGCGCTCGACCGTGCCGCGCCACAAGCTCGAGCAGGGCGTGCGCGTGTCGCTGGACATGACGACACTCACCATCATGCGCGTCCTGCCGCGCGAAGTCGACCCGATGGTGTACAAAATGAGCACAGAAGATCCAAGTGGCGCGTCGTTTGCGGGCATCGGCGGCCTCTCGGAGCAGATCCGCGAGCTGCGCGAGGTGATTGAGCTGCCGCTCGTCAACCCCGAGCTGTTCCAGCGCGTGGGCATCAAACCGCCCAAGGGCGTGCTGCTCTACGGGCCGCCAGGCACGGGCAAGACGCTGCTCGCGCGCGCGGTGGCGGCTACGCTCGAGACCAACTTCCTCAAGGTGGTCGCGAGCGCGATTGTGGACAAATACATCGGTGAGAGCGCCCGGCTGGTGCGCGAAATGTTTGCGTACGCCAAGAGCCAGGAGCCATGCATCATCTTTATGGACGAGATCGACGCGATTGGCGGGCGCCGGTTCAGCGAGGGCACTAGCGCGGACCGCGAGATCCAGCGCACGCTCATGGAGCTGCTCAACCAGATGGACGGCTTCGACCAGCTCGGCAAGACCAAGGTGATCATGGCGACGAACCGGCCGGACACGCTCGACCCTGCGCTGCTGCGCCCGGGGCGCCTCGACCGCAAGATCGAGATCCCGCTGCCGAACGAGCAGAGCCGGCTCGAGATCCTCAAGATCCACACGCGGCCGATCGCCAAGAAGGAGGAGCTGGACTACGAGGCGATCGTCAAGCTCAGCGACGGCTTCAACGGCGCCGACCTGCGCAACGTCGCGACCGAGGCGGGCATGTTTGCCATCCGCGCGGACCGCGACTACTGCATCCAGGAAGACTTTATGAAGGCGGCCCGCAAGCTGCAGGAGGCCAAGCGGCACGAGAGCAAGAGCGACTACTCTGCGGTCTGATCCCTACAGCACCCACCCCGCGGGCACCCACGGGTCGGGGGTCATCCAAAAGTAGCGGTCGAGGAAGGTGAGGAAGCGCATGCGGTACTGGCGCGGCGTGATGATCGTTGGCTCGCCCTTGCCGCCGCCCCCGAGGATCGCCGTCTCCTTGACAAAGCTCTCCACGCGTTTGTCCCATGTATAGGTGCGCAGGTAGTCGATGATGCCAATCACGAGCTCGTTGCGCTTTGCGTCGAGCACCACGATCAGCGAGTAGTCCATCACGTTCATGTCGGTCAGGAAGAGCGAGTCGTTGTACAGCGCCGCGCGCAGGATCCGCTTGGAGTACTCGCGCACCAGGATCGGCGAGGTGCGCGACATGCGCACCAGGTTCTCGTCGAGCAGCACCTCGTACTCGCGCCCGGTTTCCTGGCGCAGGCGGTTGCGCGTGCTCCCTTTGAGGTCAAAGATTTTGTACACGTCGTGGCCGTACACCAGGTTCTCCATCACCACCACGTCCAGCTTGAGGCTCTTGCCGGTGTGCGCGTTGCGGAAGCCGATGCGGAAGTAGCCAAAGATCTTGGTGAGCGTCGTGGGGCGGTCGGCCACCTTGCAGTCTGCCACGTACGCAAAGTACTGCGGCGCAAACTTGGAGAAGCCGTCCATCTCGGCGCGCGACAGCTGCTTGACCATCAGCCGGTCGTCGCGCGTCTTGAGGAACGCCGAGCCGCTCTTGCCCGCACCCGCGTCCCACTTGTAGCACCGCGAGAGACTCTGCACGATCGTGTCGGCACACCCGTACATGTGTCGCAGCGCGTCAAACTGCTCCGCAAAAAAGATCTTGCACCACATCTTGACATTGCCCGTGTCGAATTCGTAGCCGAGGTGCGTGCCCTCGGTGGTGCGCAGCTCGTTCTCCAAATCGCGCAGGTGCTCTGCACTGGACTGCTCGTCCGCCGGCGGCAAGGCACCTTCCCCGCGCGCGCGCGCCTGCTGTGCGGCGCGCAGCTGCTCGCGATACGCCTTGGAGTGCAGCGTAAAGGCAATCAGCGAGCTCGGCTCGTCCTCGCGCACCACCACGCGCGAGTCGCTAAACACGTGGTCCGTGCTCAAGAAGGGGTACACGAGCGGCGCCAGCTCGCCACAGTGCAGCGTCCATGCATCACCCAGCTGCGCAAACAGCGCCGCCGTCTCCGAGGTGCGTGCGGCCATCTCGGCGGCGCTCTCGGGCGGGGCCGCCTGCGGCGCGTGTGCGTCATCCGTGCGCGTCGCCCCGGGCGGCGCCGCAGCGCTGTCCGTGTGGGGGAACTCGGGCTCCTTGGCCACCGCCAGCGCCTCGGCGGCCAGCCGCGGGTCGCCAGGCGTCGTGGCGCCGGGCGGGCCAGCGGGCGGCGTCAGCACCACCGCGGGCGCCGCCTCGGTGTCCGCCTCCGCGCCGGCACCCGCGCCCGCCGATACGGGCGCCGGCGCCGGCGCCGTGTGCGCCGCACGCCCGGCCTCTTCGCGCTCGCTGTCCGATTCGTCGTCCGCGCCGACGGCGTCGCGCAGGTTCTTGAACACCTCGACAGTGGCGTTTGTCGCCGTGACGGGGCGCGCACGCCGCGTGCGGCTCGGTGCGCGCCGCGTGCGCTCGCGCTGCCGCTCGCGCGCGCGCTCCGCCTCGCGGCTGAGCATGTCAAAGTGCCGCGTCATGCTCGACACCTGCGAGCGCGAGATGCGCTTGTCGTCCTTGCGCGTGCCGCGCGGGCGCGTGGGCGCCGGCGTCTGCTGCGTCTCCCACGGCGGGCGCAGCACGATATTGTCGGGGCGGTTGCGCACAAACGACGCAAAGCCCTGGTTATTCGGCGGGAGCGTCAGGCGGTGTGCGGGCGACGGCACCGAGCGTTTGGGCGTGCGCCGCGCTTCGGGACTTGCCGAGCCCGGCGTGAGCACAGCGCTCGGCGACATGGGCGTGCGTGCAGCGTGCGGCTCGGTCGACGGCGGGCGCATCCGCGTGTGCTGAGGGCGCACGGCACGCGGACGCACCGGGTGCGGCACGGCGAGGGTGGGTGCGCGCGACGGCGACGGTGGGCGTGCCTCGTGCTCGGGCGACGGTGCGGCACTCGCGGGCGCAGGCCGCGCGTCGCACGGGGGATCAAACGGCGGCAGGAGGCCTGGCGCGTCGGGCGCGGGCGGCGAAGATGGTCCGTGCGCCGGCGGGGCGGGGGGGTCGTCGGGCGCGGGCGGAGCGTCGGCGGGGCCGGCGCCGCGCTCGGGCGCGGGTGCGGGCGTCTCCTGGGCCTCAGCGGCGTGCGTGTTGGTTTTTTCGTCGGCCGTTTCGGCCTCGTTGTCCTTGTGACCGTCGCGTTTCTCTGTGGCGCGCGTCTTGTGCTCGTCGCGCGTGCCAAACATGTCCCACAGCGACAGATTGGCGACATCGAGCGAGCTGCGTTTGAGGTCCGCCAGAGGTGTCTCGGTGCGCGACAGGCGCTCGCTCGCGGTGTCGCCTGTGGCGTCGTCCGTGTCGTGCTTGGCATACGACGCGAGGAGGCGGCGCAGCTCACGCTCCGACACGCTCGAGTGTTTCTCGAACTCGAGGAACAGGCCGTCCCACTCGACGACCTTGTCTTGGAGCACACGCCGTGCGTCGTTCAGGCGGAGCAGGTCGTGCCCCGAGTCCCAGTAGAGCTGCACGATGAGGCGCTGTACCTCGGCGCTGTCCGCATGTGCCGCCGCTGCGATGCGCCGCAGGAGGTGCAGCGCCTGCGTCTGCACCTTGCCGAGCGACGGCGACGCCGTGTAGATCGGCGCGGTGTGCAGCTCGCGCTGGAGCGCCGCCAGGCGCGCATGCACCGAGTCCCAGTAGCGTGCGTTGCGCTCAAACAGCGAGATGGTCTCTTCGTTCTTGAGTGCATACTGCCGGTCCTCGTACACGAGTAGGTGCATGGGCGGCACCACCACCTCGCACGGCTGCACCCAGTCGGCGTGGAAGCGGATCGCCAGGTTGCGCAGCGCAAAGTAGCGCACGCTGTCACGGTAGTAGTCGTGCTGGCACGTCGACGGATGGCACGCGTGGTTGGGGTAGAACTGCAGCTCGAGGTACTTGGCGAACGAGAAGGACCACGCCTCGTCGCTCAGATGCGCGACCGGCGTCGTGCGCCCGCACGTCTTGCAGTAGCTCCAGCACAGCAGGTGCTTCTCCTCACCGGGCAGCGGGCACGCAAAGCGCTCCACGACCATCTGCACGCGCATCTCGTTGTGCTGGTACGTGGTGTAGTGCAGCAGGTTCGCGCGGTCGCAGCCTTTCGCGGGGCAGATGTTGGCGCTCTCGTCCACGGTGCGCTCAAGCAGGTGGCCCAGCGGCTCGTCGTCCACACCGTAGTACTCGATCGTGTGCAGCGCTGGGCCCGTGCACGTCTCGAGCGTCGCCGCACACGTCGTGCTCACCAGCGCCACAAGGCGCTGGTGCGCAAACGGCGTGAGCATCTTGGCCATGTTGGACACGCACGCCTTCCACGAGTGCTGCATCGCACTGCGCTCCGCATCGAGCACGGTGAGCTCCGTGTCCTCGGCAAACGAGCGGGGGTCCTGCAGCGTGATCTGCGGCGCCGCCTCGTCGTCCGGTCCGTCGTCGCGGCTGGCAGAGGCGGCTGCAGACGGCACGGGCGACGTCGCCGCAGCGGGGGTATCGGACGCGGGCGCCTCGGGCGCAGGCGCGGGGGTATCGGATGCGGGCACCTCGGGCGCCAGTGCGGGGGTATCGGCCGTGGGCGCCTCGGCCGCGGGCGCCGGTGCGGCAGCGTCGCTCGGCTCGGGCGTCGGCAGCACCGCGGGCGTCGTCGTGCGCGAGCGCAGCACTCCCTGGACGCGCGCCTCCTTGGCGCCGGGCTCGTCGGTGTCGAGGGTGCTGTCGGCGTCTTTTGCCCGGCCCTGCAGCTCGTACACCAGCACTTCGTGCTTCTCGGCAGGAAGCGCACTGCGCAGCGCATGCAGGCGGTCGGTGACCTGCTTCATGTGCGTCACAAGGAAGGGCGGCGGAAGGATCACCGAGATGGACGCACTCAGGATCAGCCGGTGGTACTTGCGCAGCGTCTCGGTGAGCAGGTGGCTGCGGTGCGTTTCTTCGTCGGCGTCGGCGGTCGCGCTGCCCGGCGCATCCTCGGGCCCGTGCTGGATGTTCATCACCGACCAGTCGAGCGTCACGCCTAGGTCGCGGCGCACAAACTCCTCGAGCTTGAGGTTGTGCCCGACAAACACCATCAGCGCGAGGATCGCCTTGATGCGCCGCAGCTTGTCGATCGGTGCGCCGCGGAGCACAAGCGCACTGCTCACGTCCTTCGACACGACCTCGATGCGCAGCAGCGGCTTGCGACGCGCTGGCTCGTGCGCAAACGCATACGTGTCCACCGACAAGCACGCACACCGCCCGAGGCGTGGCTCGAGCGCGAGGCGGTCGATCGACGAGACGACGTCAGCCTGCGTGCACCGTGCGATGATGTCGATCGACGAGCGCTTCATCGGCCAAAACACGGCGACGTGCGCCTCCTCAAACAGCTGCAGCGCATAGTACGACACCGACTTTTCGGCGACCACGACATTGGGGCGCAGCGCGAGGATACGTGCCACCAAAATCCGCAGAAACTCGTGCTCCTGCGCCATGATCGGCTCGAGCGACATGAGCTGGTTCGCGTTGCGGTGGTATTCGAGCGGGAACGCAATGACCATGATGCGCGCGTTGCGCACCGGCAGGAAACTTGCCATGCGCTTGGTCGCGACGTTCTTGGTACAGATGTAGCCATCGAGAAACTCGCAGTCCGAGATGCGGCCACCAGGCATGCACTTGATCTTGACAAAGTTGCGGATGTCGGTCAGGTAGGTGCTGCGCGTGCGCATGCGCACCCGCTCGATCACCGCAAGCGCAAGCAGTTTGACCGTCTCTTTCCACTCTTGCACGTCGCCGACATGCTCGGCCACCAGCACCTGGTGCAGCATGCGCAGGAAATAGACGAGCGACGGGGCGCCGAGCGCCGTGCTGGTCACGAAGCGCGATGCGCCGCGCATCAGCTTCTGCCGCGCCGTACGGCGCACCGGCGAGCCGGGCGCCTCGCGCGGGCTCGTCGGCGAGTCTGCGTCGTGCTCCGACTCCTCGAGCTCCGGCTCGTCGGCGACCACCGGCCCGGGCTCGACGAACGAGGCGTCGGTCAGCGGCGCGGGTGCCGCCGCATCGTCCGCATCGAGGCCCGCGCGGAACGGCGTGAGTGCCTCGAGCGCGCCGTCGGCGTCGGGCGCACCGCTAGCGTCGCCGGCATCGGGGGCGTCCTCGGCGTCCCACGACGCATCCCACGCGTCGCCGTCGTCGCGCGGCACGCGCCACGGCAGTGCGTGTGCGTCGCGCGAAAAGAGCGTCGTGGCCGCAAACTGCGACTGCGGCGTGTGCAAATCGTCCACGTCGGGCTCTGTCGGAGAGAGCGGCGCGATGCTCGACACATCGTCGGCACGCGCAGACGCTGCTGCGCGGTGCTCCGCGTCGATCGCCTCGCGCCGGTCGTACTCTTGCAGCATGCGCAGGCACTGATTGCACGTCCGGATTGCATCGGCATGCCCAAACCGCGCGCCGGGCACAATGTTCGAGCAGCACTTGTGGCAAAAAATTTGGCCACAGATGCGGCAGTGGTGCCGCCGGCGCAGCGGCGTGAACGGCAAGAGGCAGTCGCGGCACTCCTTGGCGGTCTCGTCGGCCATCCAGTACTTGCGGCTGAGGCCCTCGCCACGGAAGCGCCTGATCCACGCGTCCGCACTGGGGTACGTGGGGCGGAAGGTGAGCGTGCTCATCGTGTCGTCGCCGACGTCGGAGCGCGTGTGCGGCACAGAGGCCAGCGAGTGCGTATCGTCGAGCACGTCGCCTCCTAGTGGGAAGCCGGGCACGCTCTGTGCGATCTGCGAGAGCTGTGACTCGGCCTCAGGTGATGCGGCGCGCGAAACCGTTGTCACAGACGGCGTGCCAGGCGCCGACGCCAGCGACGACGCCGGCGACCCCGGCGAGCCGCTCTCCCCGCTGCCGGCACGCGCGGGGGGCAACGTGCGCAGCGGCATGATCCATCGCCCGGGCTGGCTCGGCACGCGCTCGAGCTGCGGCTGCGTGCGCTCGGGCTGCGATGCGGTGCGCTCGGGTGCCGGGCGCCGGCGCGGCGGCGGGCGAGCCGCCGCAGGCGCCGCGTCGCGCTCGGGAGAAGGCGCTGCGTCGCGCTCGGCGTGCGTCACAAACGCCGCGCGCATCCGGTCAAATAGCGACGCAAATGCGCTTGGCGCCGCACGCCGCTCGTCGCGGTCATCGAGCAGGTTGAACGAGACGAGACCCGCGCCGCTGGCGTCGCGCGCGGTCATCGTCCCAGGGCGCACGGACTACGGGGCTACGTCGCGTGGGTATATGCGCGGTCCACGTGGGTAATCAGGCGCACGCCGTCGGTGCGCCGCAGCACCACACACCGGTGGTGGAGCAGCTCGAGGTCGCGGAACCGCAGCGTGGGCCGCGCGGGCGCGAGGGGCGGGTAGTGCGGCGCAGAGGCGTGCATCCCCTGCACGCTCGCGAGCAGGTCGAGCGTTGCGGCGGGCGGCGGCACCGGCATCAGGTCGACGCGCGGCGCGCGCGGCGGCAGAGCACGTTCGTCGCGGTCGCCGCGTGGGCGGGGGGGATAGCGCGCGTAAAACGTCCGTAGCAGCTCGAGCGCCGCATCCACCTCGAAGGACTTGGCCTTGTTGCGGATGTACAGCGCCCACATCTTGGCGAGCGTCTTGGCATCCGTGCCGGCCGACGGGGCATTTGGCGCCGCGGCCACAAGCGCCTCGAAGTGCGCCCATACCCGGTCCGCCACGCCGTCCGCCTCGGGCCGCGCGCGGCTTGCGGCACACGCCTCCAACACAAGCACGTACGTGTGCCCATTCGGCGCCACGCCGGCGTGCGCAAACAGGCCGTCGGTACCCTCGACGGCCTCGACGAGCGCACGCAGCTGCTGCTCGGCGGGCAGGTGGTGCGTAAGCACCGCCAAGAACGCATTGAGCAGCCGCGGCGTGACCTCGACCGTGTGCAGGGGATGCTCTGTCAGCGGCGCCTCGTGGACACGTTGGTCGGCCAGGATGCGCGCCATCAGCGCACGCGCCTCGCCCAGCACCTCTTGGGCCGTCTGCGGCATGGCATGCGTGAACATCGGCGGATCCTCGTACTCGGCCGGCTCGGAGGTGGGGTGCGCGGCCGACGCAGGGGGGGGCGCAGCGACGTCCGTAGCGGTGGCGTCGGCAGCGGCCGCCTGTGCCACGCCCTGCGCGCCTTTCCCGCCCTCGGCACCGGTGCCGCCCGCCTCCACCTGTGCCGTGCGGAGCTGGTGGGAGCGCAGCGGGGGCACATAGGTCGCGTACGCCCAGAACACGTTGGCCATCGTCTCCTCGTTTATGCGGCAGTGCACTTCGCCATCGTACGTCGCACGCAGCATCTCGGCAAGCACCCAGCGCGCGGTGCGCAGGTCGCCAGTGCGCGCGCTTCCTTGCAGCAGGGCATTAAAGGTATAGGTATCGGCCCACATGGCGCGCTTCGTCTCGGGCGCAAGGATCTCCGAGGAGTGGTCAAGCAGCTCGCGCACGAGTCGCACGGCGTCGCCGTAGTGCTCCTTGCGCCGCGCACACGTCAGAATCAGACTGTCGTACACCTCCTTGTTCGGCCGGATCGCATGCCGCGTGGTCATCTCGCGGAACAGGTCGAGCGCGCGCTCAGCATCCGCCTCGGGCGCACCACGCACCCGCGCACCGGGCTGCGGCACACCAGCGGCACATGCGCGGATCATCAGCGCAAACGCCGCCGCGTCAGGCACAGGGTGCGCGACGAGGCGCATGTGATAAAAGAGCGACCAGGCAAGGCTGTGCAGGCCACGCACGGGGTGCTTCAGCAGGTGCTCGATGAGCACCGTGTATGCCGACACCGGCGCCGGCTCGCTCGTCTCCCACGCTTGGAGGTACTGCAGCGCAGAAAAGAGCTCGTCGCCGTACACGTACGCCTTGACCATGGCATGCTTCATCGGCGCACCGGCCACAATGCCGCGCTCCTCCATGCGCGCACTCAGCGCCACGCACGCGTCGATCGCGCCGCGGTTCGCAAAGGCGTTCAGCACGTGCGTGTAGAGCATAGGGGCCGGTGCACTGCCGCTCGTCGCCATCAGGTCGAGCGTATCGAGCGCCTGTGAAAGATCGCCATCGCGCGCACTCGACACGGCCAACGCAGCCCATTCATCCTCAGGAACGTCGGGCAGGAGCGGGTCGTCGTGCGACGCGGGGGCAGCGGCTCCAGCGTCCGCATCGAGCGGCGCCTCGACACCGCCATCACCATCGTCCGCCACATACGTACGCAGGCGCTCAAGCATCTCAGCGCGGCGAGCAGCGCGCTCGGCACGGGCCGCAACGTGCCGCTCAGCCCGCGCGGCCACATCCGCCGGTGCGTCCGGCGCGTCGACAGGGGCCTCCGGCTCAGCAGTGCACTGGGCATCGCCGCCCACATCAGCGGCTGACCCTTCTGGCGCTGCTGATCGTGGTACATCGCTCTCGATGCCCGTGACCGCCTCCCCTGATGCGTCCTGCGTGTCGTGCTCCGCCGGCATGCCGAGCCGCAACGCGAGGCGCTCGAGGGCGCGTGGCGTCGGGTCGGGCAGGCGCTTCACCTCAGGTACCTTGGGCGCTTCAAGCAAGTCACGGTACATGGCCTCGAGCAGTGCGTCGTCCACCGGCGGCAGGTGCGCCGTAAGCCGCGCGACCTGTTCCTGCTTCTCCACAAACTGCAACTCGCGCTCGAGCTGCGCAATCTCCTGTTGCAGCTCCGATTCGCGCGCACGGAGCGAACTGCTGCGTGGAGTACGTGCACCGAGCACGGCGCTGGCGTGCACCGCACGCAGGGGCGCACCGCGCGCCGCACGCACCACCATCGGCACCGTGCGTCGCCACATGGCGGAAGCTTCCAAAAAAAAGGTATCACGTGCCTACTACCTGAGCAAGTCGAGCCCCGCAAAGGGGTCGTGCGGCGCGGCGGTTTGCGCAGCGCTCGGCGCGCCCATCGGCGCCGCACTGGGGGTGGAGGTGCGTAGTGTGGACGCAGAAGGGCTTGGAGAGTGCGCTGGTGTGTCATCAAAGTCGCCCAGAAGGTCAAAGGCGCTCGGCTTGCTCGCCGCGGGTTTCGGCGCCGGCGCCGGGGACGGCGTCGGCACCGTATTTGCCGCTTGTGCTGCGACAGAACGCGAGACGTGCGACGCATCAGACCCACCGAGTGATAGAGAGGCCAGGTCGTCCAGCGCACCCAGGTTCGACGACGAGGCCTGCGCGGCAGGGGGAACGCTTTGGTTCTCCTCGTCGTCGTCAAACGAAATTAGGTCAATTTTGGCCTTGGACTTTTGCGCCTTGGTCGTGTCGCCTCCAACAAGTGCATCATAGCGCGTGAGGGACTGGTTGATGAGGTCGTTCACCTCGAGGAACCGCTGGAGCTGGTCGGACTCCTCCTCCTGGGCCTGGGTGATCCATTTTTGCAGCCGCGGCTGAACACTGCGCAGGTTCGACGCGACTTGGTCGTAAGCATCGCCCGAGACAAACTTTTCGTGGGGCTTTGCCTGGTCGAGCATGTCGTTGAGCAGTTTCGCGCGCGCTTGCACCTTGTCGAGCTCCTTGACCACATGCTTGGTCTGCACGTTCGGCTCCGGCTCGGCACCTGACATGATCTTCATCAGCTCCTGTGCCTGCTGCAGATCACGCGGCGTGCCACGCCGGATGAGCTCCTGAAGCTTGGCGCCTTGGGCGATGCGGTTTTCCTCTTCGAGCTCCTCGGGCGACTGTAGCGCCGTTTCGTTGTTAAGCACAGAAGCGTTGCGCGCATCCACGCGGGGGAACCGGTAGCCTTTGTACATAAGAAGTCGGTGCATGTCGCGGATGTGGACCAAGTCCTCTTTGTGCTTGCTAGTGACACAGATCGTCTGCCGCCATTCGTGGATCATCTCGAGGATTCGGATCATGACAGGGCTCGGGTGCATCGGCGGGCGCTCGGGGAAGCGCCGCACGAGCCCGTTGAGGAACTCTTTCGTGCCGAGTTGGAGATGCACGGGGTACCCACAGTTCTTCACGAGAATGTCGAGCAACTGGGTCAGCCAAACCAACACTTACATCGAGACCGAGCATACCGACATGCGGCACGCGTGAATTGATCTTCGCGAGCGTCTCAAACACGGCCTCGCGCGCACTGTTCGCGCGTTTTGTGTTCACATAATCGGCGAGCTCGAGCGCAAGCGGCAAGTTGAGTGTTTCCGTGCCGGATTCACAGCAGCGTTCTTCGTCAGGAATGGCACGTACCAACGTAGGACTGGATCGGCGTCAGGCGGACATCCAAGTCGAGGCTGCGCGCGCCCCATTCGGGCGTGCGCATGCCCGAAGACCGGCTCAAGTATGGCTGTGGCCGTCCGTCCCGCGGCCGATAATTGTACATCACCGCTGAGCACAAGCCGCGTCGGTGTGAGCACGTGACACGTTGTCGCCGCCCCACGCGCCGATCCTTCGCGCCGATGTAGGGCAGCACGTTGGCCTACGCGACCGGGAGCAACGCTGCCGTCCTACGGCAGCTCAGCGGCATTCAGAGAATGAGTTCTGGTAGGAAGTATGGGCTGCTGTACGTAGAAGGGCCAACTAGCGGCACGTAGTATGGAAGGGTATAGACAAAGGCGGCGAGTCGGCATGACCGACTGCACAGATCATGCTGTTTGCCGTTGAGATCATGGAACGACGGGGCTGTGCACGTAGTGTGCACACAAGACGGCCTCTTTGTCGCCATCGGCCTCCAGCACCGCCGCGAGAAGTGGAGGGACATCAATACGCCAAATTGGCACACTTCCACTATCTTGGCGAGTGGAGGTCGCCTGCGCCCGGCGTGGATGTGGTTCGTGCATTCGTGGTTCGATGGCGAGGACGGTACGCTTTCCCCGACTCACGCGCAGCACCACCCACGTCCCGCGCCTTGCACACAGGCCGCGAGTATACGGTGGGCCGCAAAGAGGGCGCCGTCGACCTATGTATACCGATGCTCCGGGTGAGCCGCATGGCAGGCACCCTGCAGGTCGCGCCGATGTCCGCCGAGCAACTGGGCGACCCTGCGTATATACCCCAAGTGTGCTGGATCATGCACGCGCGCAGCAAGACGGGCTCCCTGGTGGAGACGTTCCGTGGCAAAAACCGCGTGGAGCAGCGCATCCGTGTCGAGACACCCATCCCGCTCACCGACCGCGCGCGTGTCCGCCTCGTGAACGACGTCTCTCTCGAGCTGCACTGGGTGCCGTGCACGGTTGGCATCGTGCGCGTGCCGTCGCTCGAAGCCGAAGACGTCCGCCGTCGTGCGTGCGCCAGCGGCGTACACCTCGTGACGGTGCGCGAGTCGCTTGACGTGCGCTGCACACACTTGTGCGTCGCGCATGTGCGTCCCAACCGCACGCAGCTCCTCGCACTCGTCCGCGGGATCCCCATTGTGACGGCAGCATACATTGAGGCGGCCATAGCATGTCCAGCCGAGCGTGTGTGGCCGGAAAGCCGCCTGTACGTTCCACCGCTGGACGCACGGTTAGCGCTCGATACGCCACTCTCCACGTCGCAGCTCGCACCGTCTTCCAAGCGTGCGATGCTCTTTCGTGGAACAACACTGGTGTTTGTGCTCCCTGGCCCTGAGCGGCGCTATGTAGGTTCCTTACTAACGCAGGCGGACTTCGAGCAATTGGCCGTTGCGGCCGAGGGCCATGTCGTGGTGCACGACCTCCGAAAGCATCCACTAGGATCGGTACGGGATGCCGAGCACATGCTGCGCGAGGCACAGGCGGCTGCTGATGCCCACTGGGCGGCACGGCCGATGCCGGTACCCGTGCAAGAGACGTTTGTGCTGTGCGGCGAGACGACGGCGCCCTGGACTCCGCTCGTGACCGAGGCGGCGCAGCGGTACGTGGGCCACTTACGCAGTTCTCGGATCCGCGTGATGCCCCAAGGCGTGGCCGCTGTGGCTGAGTGCATCCTGGAGGCACGGACGTGTGCGGAACTGTACGTTGCAGGGCAGGGCACGACCGAAGCCGAGGACGACGCAACGCTGCTGCTTTCCGGGACGCAAGGGCCGCTCTCACCGTCAGGCGCCCAAGAAGACCAGACGAGGCACGATGATGACAATGACGTGTTTCCACCGACGCAGCCGGCGGGTCCGGCCGCGTACGCGGGCGATATTTCGCTGTACTCGCCAGAGCAGCGGCCACAGGATGAGACGATGGACCTCACGGAAGCGTTGCCTCTGTCGGATAGCCCGAGCCTGGAGGACATTACCGATCCCACCGTGGACGGTGTCGGTCCCGAATCCGAGCGATGGGCCCCGCATATGGACCCAGGGCCCGCAGCTCTACCGCTTACGTCGCCTCCTGAGGTGCGACGCAGGGACGCCCAGGAGGAGCCACGTGTGGCGCCTCGTGAGGTGTCGCCAGCCCCTACACACCTACTCGCGAGCGAGGCATCCCCCAGCTCGGCGTCGGCCTTGCCGTGCCATGAAGCGCCGCGGCGTACGAGCGACGTATCTATGCTGCCGCCTGCGACCGGCCCCTTCCAGGCCAGTGCCGAGGCCCGTGCGCCGGTGTCGAGTACCCCGCCGCCTCCGGCGCTGCAGCGCCTCGCCGGCACGCGGCAGGCGCGGCGTTCCTTCCTGCTGGACGAGTTATTTGGCCTGACGCCGCAGCCGGCTGCGACAGAGCCTACTCCTTCGCTCTCGGGGAACGAGGACGCGGCAGGGGTGGGGCAAACCTTGCCGCCGGGCGAGTCCACCCGTCCTGCACCGGTAGTGCGCTCTTCATCGCCTCCTGCGACTGCGGCAGCAGGTGCAGATTGTTCGCCGTCTCCAGTCCCCTCTCCGCGCTTGAGGACGCCTGCGGCCCCCCCAGCACGTGCGCGCTCGGCGACCCCACCGAGCGCGTCGATGGACACATCGCTGCAGCGCACGTCGTTCATGCAGGTGCGCTACGTGCCGCTTGTGCGTGAAGCCCCCGAGGCCTCCCCGGTGCGCAACTACAAGAAATTCCGTGCCCAGGGGCCGCGTCCGGCTCCGCGGCGGGTTGCGCTTGTGCTACCCCACAATTCGCACGGCCGCCCCAGCCCGTCGCATGACGCACTCTTCCTAGATGAACCTTGCGATTAACTATTCCATTACGATACCCGAAACGAATCTCCCACTTCGTGTCCTTACTCTGCGACCTGATCCAAGTTCGAACGACGCGTCACGGAGCTTTCGCGGCGCCGAGCCTCGGACGGGTCGCGTGAACGCGAGCGCGACAAGGACCGCACGAGACCCGCGACGCGGCCGGGTCCTGTAGGTGTGGAGCGGCGCCCGCGCTCCTCCTCCTGGGGCATGGGCATATTGCCGCGTCCGCCGCGCCCTGTAGTGTGATAGTGCTGCCGGAGCTCGGCATCCTGCATCTCGTCGAGCTCGCGCTCATCGTGCTCCTCGCGGCGCCGGTCCGCGGGGTCGCGCGACGGAGAGCGCACGTTGCCGACGCCACCGCGGCCAACATGCATGATGTGTGGCGTCTCCTTGGGCGCGTCGTCCTCGTCGTTGGCGGCGTCCCTCTTTGCGTAATGGATCTGGGGTAAGCTGTGTGCACGCACGTTGCCGGCGCCGCCGCGCCCCGTCCCGGTCATGGTGCGACCACGCTCCGGCATGGCCTCCTGCTCCGTCTTCTTCCCGCGGTGGAAATGCTCGAGGAATGTCATGAGGGACCGTTGCCTGCCGCTCTGCCAAGATAAGCAAAGGTGCCAAGGCCGATCCTATCGGGCACGCCCGATCACTTCCTATCGGCATCTCGATAAGCACTATGGCAGCTGCGCGGGCGACAGGGGCATCAGCAGGTCGTGTCCCGGCGAGAGCGTCGCGGACGCCTCGTTCAGCCGCAGGAAGTTGGGGTTCGCGCTGAGCAGCTTGCGCTTCTTCTTGCGCGCTGGCGACGCCTCGCCCGCGTCGAGCACCGGCGTGGACTCCACGTCGAGCGCAAGCGCCGACGGCGCGCCGGCGCGCCGCAGCATCGGCGTCATGCCCGGCTGCAGCACCGCAGGCTCGGGCGTGGCGGATGGCTCTGGCCGTGGACTCTCGCTCCGGGCGATACCAAACGCCTCGAGCGGCGGCGCGGGCGGCGAGCTCGACGTATCCTGCTTCTTGCGCGGTCGGCCCTGGGTCAGTGCGGTGCCACGTACGCGGGGGCGGGGCGCAGGGCGCTCGGGGAGCGGGTGCGCGTCGAGCGCGGGGCTGGATGCCTCGCCCACGCTCTCGTCGAGCACCGCGGGCGTCGGTGGCTCCGGCTCCGGTGCGTCGTCCATGTCCGGCGACGCTGCGCGTGGCGCGTGCAGCTGCAGCTCCTGCAGCCGGCGCTCGGCGCGCTGCCGCGCACGCGTCTCGTCGTCTAGGCGCTGCTGGAGATGCGCAAGCTGCGCGGAATCGCTACCGGCCTGCTCGCCGCGCCATTTGTAGAGACCCAGTAGGAAACTCGCATGGCTCTTGACGACGCGCAGCTCGCGCGCCAGCTCAGCGTTGGCGCTCTGCAGCTGCAGCATCTCATTCTCGCACACCACCAGACGCACGTCTGCTGAGTCGGCATCAGGCGTGCGCTCCGAGCTGGTGAGCAGCCGCCAGTACCGCTCGTCGTACTTGAGCTTCGTCTCCGCCATGTGCGATTCGAGCACCCGGACACGCTGCCGCATCGCGCGGCGGTCGCGATCGCGGCCGCGTTGCAGCGCCGTGACCTGTGCCTCGAGCTCCGCAAGGTCGCCAGACGCGGCGTCGTGCTGTACATCTTCCATGCGCTGCTGCGCCTCGCGCAGCTCGTCCTCGAGCTGCGCACACCGCCGCTTCCACTTGAGCAGCTCCTCAGTGAGCAGGCGGTTGGAGCGCGTGGGCCGCGCGGGGGTGCGTGGCGTCGGTGCGTCCTGCACGGAACGTCGCGCACGGAGCGCCTCGGCGACCGACGCCCGCGGGCGCTGGGCGCTCACGCCGCGTGTGCCGCTCGGCTCGGCGAGCGGTGCGTCGGCGGGCATGGCTGACCCACGCCGCGACGGGGCCGACGTGCGCAGCACAGGCGAGGGCGCAGCGTGCGAGGGTGCAGCGGCGGGCGTTGGTGCCGCGGCGGGCGAGGGAGACGGCGGCACGGCAGGCCGCGTCGCCGGCGTGGCCACCGCCATGGGTGACGGTGCCACTTTCGCGGGCGTTGGTGCCGGCGCATACCGCTCCACCGAGGGCGTTGGGGGCGCGCGTGGCGGTGTTGGCTCGGCACGCTCCGAAGTACGCAGCGCTGGACGCACCGACGTTTGCGGCGCTGGGCGCTCCGACGTACGCGGCGTTGGGCGCTTCGGCGTCGGGTCGCGCGGAGCGGCGTGCGGCGCGGGCGCTGGGGGCGTCGGCACGGGCACTACGTGTCTCGGCGCGGGCGATGCGGGCGGCGAGGCGTGGGGCGACTCGGGCGGCGGCGTCGGCGTATGCGGTGCAGGCACCTCGGGCGGCGCTGTGCGCATTTCGTGCGTCTTACGCAGGCCCCGCATCTGGGCGCGCCGCGTGTCGGTGAACGGGTCGGTAATCTTGTCGAAATCGATCTTGGAATAGTAGTCGTCGGCGGGCAGCTCTGTCTCAACGTGGGCCGGCGTGCGTGGCGTATGTGCCCGCGCCGACGACGGCACCGGCCGCGGCGTCGGGTTGGGCCGCGGCTCGTGTGTTGTGCGCTGCGCCGGCGTAGCGCGCGCAGGGCGCGACGGTGCCTGCGCCGCACGGGGCGCCGAGCGCGGCGGCTGTGGCGGTACATACGTATGGGTATTCGGTGTAGGGGCCCCGCGGTGCGTGTCGGCGTCCATGACGTCGTCTTGGTCGTTCGGCGCCGCGGCCTCTTCAGGTGCAGCCTCGGCGGCGTAGGCGTCGTCGTGCGCGTTGTCGTCGTCATCAATGGTGTCCTGTTCGCTCTCTGAGTCGCGCGGCACAAAGTCTTCGTCGGTGTCCTGTTCGCCTTCCTCGTCGTCGCCGTAGACGTCGGCGCGCGCCAAGGTCGGCATGGCGAGCGTGTCGAGTCCGCCGGTGAGCGGCGACTCGTCCAGCGCGACGTCCCACGGCTGGGACAAGCGTGGTGAGCGTGTGCGTGCGCCATGCTCCGGCGTGCGCGCGAGCGCCGGCAGGCGCCCAATCTTGCGGGCCTCGGACGCGCGCTGCATACGGCCGTTGGGAGCGCGACGCGCCGCGTCGCAATGTCACGTGCCGCGACGCTTCTTCGACTTTTCCCATTGGCATCGTGTGGGTGCGCCAGTTGGTCGGATTTGCGCGGATACGCCAGCCCTTGTGTCTTATCCGCTTTGCACACAAAATGAGCCATCCCCCCATCCCCCCGCAGAAGCCGTTTGAGGGCGTGCCGCTGTTCCATCAGCTGCCCAAGCTCCCCGAGCTCGAAGGCACGGACCCGGCGACCTCGCCGCAGGACGCGTTCCGCCTGGCGATCGCCGACCCGCTGTCCAAGACGCTCAACGTCCCGCTGAAGGATGTGTTCCTGGCCGTGGCGCCCGGCGGCCGTGACTCTGACTTCAAGGTCGTGCTGCCGCGTTTCCGCCTGCCGACCAAGGTCGACGAGCTGCAGGCGCAGGCGATCGAGGCCTTCACGCCGAACGCGTACGTGGAGCGTATCTCGAAGCAGGGCCCCGCGCTGCTGTACCACGTCAACATGAACACGCTCACGGCGCTCACGCTTGCGACCGTGCAGGCGATGACGTACGGCGAGGGTGCGCACATCGACGCCGACGGCCAGAAGCGTCCCTCGTACGGTTCCAACACGTCGGGCCGCGGCAAGCGCATCATTGTTGAGTTCTCCTCACCGAACATTGCGAAGCCGTTCCACGCGGGCCACCTGCGCAGCACCATCATTGGTGCCTTCCTGGCGAACCTGTACGAGGCGAACGGCTGGGACGTGGTGCGGATGAACTACCTGGGTGACTGGGGTAAGCAGTTTGGTCTGCTGGCGCTCGGCTGGCGCCGGTTCGGCAGCGAGGAGGAGCTGAAGAAGGATGCGGTACAGCACCTGTACAACGTGTACGTCGAGATCAACCGCCTTGCCGAGGATGGCGCCGAGGGCGAGAAGATCCATGAAGAGGCGCGCGCCTTTTTCAAGGGCATGGAGGACGGCAAGGAGGAGAACCTGGTCGAGTGGGCCAAGTTCCGCGACCTGTCGATCCAGCAGTACGAGAAGACGTACGACCGACTCAACGTGCACTTTGACGAGTACAGCGGCGAGTCGAAGGTATCGAAGGAGAACCTCGAAAAGACCATGGCGGTGCTGCGCAAGAGCGACATCACCTCGCGCGAGCAGAACGGCGCGCTGCTCGTCGATCTCACGCCGTACAAGCTCGAGAAGGCCGTGCTGGAGCGCAAGGACGGCACGCCGCTCTACCTCACGCGCGACATTGTCGAGGCGCAGCAGCGCTGGGACAAGTACCACTTTGACAAGATGATCTACGTCGTGGCCTCGCAGCAGGACCTGCACCTCGCGCAGTTCTTCAAGATCCTTGAGCTGATGGGCGCGCCGTTTGCCGAGAAGGGCAACTCGCGTCTGCTGCACATCAACTTTGGCATGGTGCAGGGCATGTCCACGCGCAAGGGCACCGCCGTGTTCCTCGACCGGATCCTGGACGAGACCAAGGAGCACATGCACGAGGTCATGAAGAAGAACGAGGCCAAGTACGCGCAGCTCGAGGACCCCGAGGGCACGGCCGACATCGTGGGCATGACCGCGGTCAAGATCCAGGACATGAGCGGGAAGCGGATCAACAACTACCACTTCGACTGGAACCGCATGTTCTCGTTCGAGGGCGACACGGGCCCCTACCTGCAGTACAACCACGTGCGTCTGTGCTCGATGCAGCGCACCAACGCGCAGGATGGCCTCGTGCTCCCCACCGAGGACCTCGACGTGTCGACGATGCGCACCGAGCGCCTCACCGGCAAGGAGGCGCACGAGATCGTCTGGCTCCTGGCCACCTGGCCGGACGTCGTCAGGACGGTCAGCCGCGACCACCAGGCGTCGACGATCGTGACCTTCTGCTTCAAGCTCACCCACGCCATCTCGTCGGCATGGGAGAAGCTGATCGTCAAGGGCCAGGACCGCGACGATGCCCTGGTGCGCCTGTGGCTCTACCGCTGTGCCAAGGACGTGCTCGGCAGCGCACTGCGCCTGCTGACCATCACGCCGCTCGAGCGTATGTAGCAAACAGTCGTCAATCTATCGTACATTACTTGCGCTTCGCCAGCTTCGGGTTCGACGTGCGGCTCGCCTTCTTGTTCACGCCCACACGGCTCCCGCGCTCGCGCTGGCGCGTCGAGGCACTCAGGTCGCTCAGCGCCTTCTTCTTGCCGCGGTTCTTGTTCTTGACGTTCGCGTGCGTGTAGTAGTTCTCCGCCTTGCGCTTGTTCGTCGTCATGCGCTTCTCCTTCGGCGCGGGCTCCGGCGAGGAGGACACAGAGCGCGCACGCGCCTTGGGCGCCTCGCCGGAGAAGACGTCTTCCCACGCGAGGTTCTCAAACTCGTCGTCGTCGTCGTCATCATCATCATCGTCGTCGTCGGCGGCACTCTCCAGCTCAATCTCCTCGTCGTCCTCGTCCAGGTCCGCGCCCTCGTCCGCGGGCTCGGCGCCCGGCAGCGGCGCAAAGTCGTCCGGCACACCGCCCTCGCGGTCCTCTGCCGAAAACTTGGTCGCGACCGGGATCTGCTGGATCGGCTGCTCGACGCCCTTGACGCGCGGCTCGGCGGCATCCGCATTCGAGCTCGGGGGGAGTGGCGGCGGCACAAAGAAGGGGATCTTGCCGCGGATCCAGTCGTTCAGCACCATCTTGGCCGCGGTGTCGAGGTCCGGCTCGCCGCCGCGCAGCAGCTTGCCCATGCGCGCGCACAGCTGCGCCAGGAAATCCTCGGCGTCGCGCCACGACTGCAGGTTGTAGGTGCGCTTGATGTACTCGGGCTTCACGCGGCTCAGCACCGCGGCGATGTGCTCGCTGGGCGTCTCGAGGTTCTCGACACGCACGACGCCTTTGAGCACGGTGCCGGTTTCCGAATCGTGCGCACTCACCGGCACAATGCCGGGGCAGTCGATCAGGAAGATGCGGCGCATCAGCGTGATGTACTGCCACACCTTCGTCTCGCCGGGGATCGGCGCGACGTTGCACACCTTCTTCTTCTTGAGCGTGTTGATGATGGAGCTCTTGCCGACGTTGGGGTAGCCGACAAACCCGACACTGATCTGCTTCTTGTCCGCATGCAGCTGGCTGAACTGGCGCAGGAGCTGGATCAGGCTGCCTTTGCCGAAGCTGTGGTTGATCGAGGCATGGAAGGCGAGCGTGGGAAACTCGCGCGAGAGGACTTTGATCCAGCGGGCCTGGCGTTAGTCGGTTCTTTCGCAAAAGGGGGAGGGGATTGTTCGTCATGGACCGGCATGCGCGACACGACCGCTACCCTTGTGACGGGGCGCCGTCGCCGCCCACGCTCGGCCCGGACGTCGCGCACAGGTCGTCCTCCCCACTCCGGTCCTCAATGGCGGGAGAGGACTTGGGAGGGGTGCCGGAGCACGATGGAGGCCGGGTCCTGCTTGCGTTCTTCTTCCACATTCGTAACAGCACTGCACCACAAGACACGAGGGTGTCGGCCGCAGCACTTGACAAGAACTGTGGGGCTGACACAGGGAGAGAGGGGAGGGGGAGGGGGAAATACGTACCGTTACCCACGTCGGAACAAGGTCCACCTTGTTGAGGATATACACGAGATGCTTGTGCGGCGTCTCTTCGCGAATGTGCCGCTCGACGTTGCGGCACCGCGTGCCCATCGGATCGCGCGCGTCGAGCACATGCAGGATGACATCGGAGCTGTCAATCACCTTGTACAGCTCGCCCCAGATGCGGCGCGACTGGCCCTTGCTGTAGATCGGCTCCGAGCGTCCGCGCTGCACCGGGATCGAATAGAGCTCGTCGGGGTGCGCAATGTGGACCATGTCCGACGACCCCAGCGGGATCTCGCGGTCCGCAGGAACAAGTCCCTCGCCGTTCGCCTTGGCCTCGAGCGCCGCGCGTTTTTCGTCTTCTTGCTCGCCCTGGACGCGGCTCGTCTCGGCGAGGTCCGCGAACGACGACATGCCCTGCTCGAGGCGCGGGCGCTTGCGCTGGGCACCCGGCCCAAACGTCTGCTGGAACGGCTCGACGTCGGTGAGCGAGGGCGCCTTGCCTCGCGTCGGTTCCTGGATGAGCGACATGGGCAGCTTGTTGCGGCGCAGAATCATCGAGTACGGGTCGTTGACCTTGGCGCCAAGCGCCGTGCGGAAGTGGTCCAGCGCATCCTGGCCGATCACACGCGTGTTGCCGAACCAGCGGCGGTCCGGCTGGACGCGCCCGGGCTTCGCCTCGGAGCTCTGGTACTCGGCGGCCTGCACGACATTGCCCTTGCGGTCGCGCGTGGCACGCGTCGACTTGCTAAACTTGGAATGAAGCTTGACACGCTTCGCCGCCTTGGCATCGCGGTAAAAGTTTTCGCCCTTCACCGCCTTGATGCCCGGCGTGTGCGTCGAATTTTTCTGGACGCCCATGGCGGTGGCGGCACAAGAAAAAAAGTGGCGCAGCGCCGCACGTGACGTTCTCCGTACCATGTCGGCCGCGCCGAGTGCTGAGAATCCGCCGCCGCCGCCGCCGCGGAGCAGGGCGCGTCGTGCGCCCCGCGCCACCAAGGACGGCTCGGACGGTGCGGAGGAGGTGGAAGAGGCACCCAGTGCGCCTGGCGCATCCGATGAGCCGCGCGAGCGCGACGAGCGCGACGAGCGCATCGAGCAGCTCACGCAGGAGCTCGACTCGGTCAAGGCCGCACGCGACGACCTGATCGAGCGCAGTTCCGACTGGCTCCAGGAACGCGAGGAGTTGCGTGCGCATGCGCGCGACCTCGTCGAAAAGGTCAAGGCCGAGCAGGAGCGCGCCGACGCCGCCGAAGAACGCGTGCGCGAACTGCGCCGGACCGCCGAGGAGAGCCGTCGTGCGATCATGCGCCTCTCCTCGTCCAAGGCCAAGGCCGAGGCACAGCGCGCCGAAGTGGAGGCGGACATGCCGCGCCGACCGGGCAGCAGCCTCAGCTCGCTCACCAACCGCCCGCTGTCGGCGCTCAACTTTGACGACGGCGAAGAGACGCGTGGGCTCAAGGGCTTGCGCCTCTCGAGCGGCAGCTCGGTTACCTCGCCGACACCGCCGGCTGCCGAGACTTTCGGCAAGGACGACGACGCGTCGACGCGCAACTCGGCGACGACGACGCCAGCCGACACGCCGGACCTGCCGCAGGGCGAATTTGCACCCCGCGACGAGGAGCCGCCGACCTCGAACGAGACGGTGAAGGGCGACGAGGCGGCGACGACGTCGACACATGCACCCAACGCGTTCACATCCATGTTCGGCAAGTCGTCGCTGCTGCGCCCGACGTTCTCGTCGCTGCTCCGTAAGCCGCAGTCCACCGCACCTGCCGAGGCATCGGTGCCGGCGCCAGCGCCCGCGGACGGCGAGGAGGTGGTGCCCGAGACGGTATCGCGTGCCGACCTCGAGCGGACCCAAGGCGAACTCAACGAGCTGCGCATGCAGTTTGCTCTGCTGCAGGACCAGCTTACCGAGTCGCGCGAGGCCGAGCAGGCGAGCGAGATGCTTATCCGCTCGCTGCGTGAGTATATTGTCAACTCGCAGGGTGCGGGCGACAAGGTGACCGTGGCGGAGGCGCCCGCCGAGGCGGACGTTGCCGCCGAAGCGACGGTCACTGAGACGATCGCCGCACCCGAGGCCGAGACGGGCGACGTGGCCGACGCCGAGCCGCGGGCCGACGTGGATGCCGACGCCGAGCCCAAGGCAGACACCGAAGTTTCCGAGACCAAGGAAGAGGCCGCCGAGGAGGCTGCGGAGGAGGCTGGCGCCAAGCCCGACGCCGCCACGCCCGACGAGGCGCAGGAAGAGACCGGCGACGATGCCGCGTCCGCAGCCGATTCTTCCTAATGTTGTATAGGCGCGCATGTAGCGTATCCTCCGTACCCGGATTGGCGGCGTTGCCCCACCTCCACTTCGACACAATGTTGGCCTACGTGTCGCTGGCGCTGAGCCTGTATGCGCTGGTGACCTATCTACTGCGTGGCGCTCCTGCACCACCCGAAGTCGATGCGGAAGCAGTGCCGATCTATATGCGCGCACCCTCGCAGGGGTATGCGCCCGCGTTCCCGACGCACGGCGTAAAAGGCGCCGTGACGTGCGAGGTCGACGTGTGCTCGTACGTGGGCGCCTATCTGCTGTCGAAAGGTGGCTCGGCGAGCGATGCGGCGACGGGCGCGTCGGCGTGCGTCGGTGTGATGCACCCGTACCACTCGGGCATCGGCGGCGGCGGCTTTGCGCTGGTCAAGACGAACCGGAGTGAGCCGGTGATGGTCGACTACCGCGAGACGGCGCCGGAGGGCGCGCATCGCACCATGTTCCTGAACAGGTCAAAGGAGGAGATGTACCATGGGTACGTCGGTCGCTAACACAGGGGCCTCTCGGTCGCGGTGCCGGGCGAGGTGCGGGGGTGGCAGGCCATGCATGCGCTGTATGGCCGCCTGCCGTGGGCGGACCTCCTTCAGCCTGCGGTCGAGATCGCACGCCGCGGCTTCCGCATTACACCGCAGCTCAAATTTTCGATGGACACGCTGGGCGACAAGCTGTGTGAGGCGCCGCGCCTCGGGGACATCTACTGCCCCGGCGGCGTGATGAAGGCGTTGGGCGATACGGTGCGTCTCCCTGCGCTGGCCGACACGCTCGAGCAGATTGCGGTGCAGGGCCCCGACGCGTTCTACAGCGGCTCGATCGCCGAGCGCATGGTCGCGACGGTGCGCGAGCGCGGCGGGATCATGGACTTGGCGGACCTGCAGCGCTTCCGTGTGCTCTTTCGCTGTGCGCAGTCGATCGACTACCGCGGGCGCTACCGCGTCTGGTCGACGACCGCGCCGAGCTCCGGTGCGGTGCTGCTTTCGGCGCTTCGCACGCTCGAGAACTACCCCGACCGCCCGTACGACCGGGAAGACGTCGTCCAAACGCACCGTGCGATCGAGGCGGCCAAGTTTGCGTACGGCGAGCGGACGCGGTACGGCGACCCCGCGTACCTCTCGAACGTGTCCGCGTACGAGCACGATGCGCTGTCGGAAGAAGGCGGGCGCGCGCGCTTTGCCAAGATCGACGATACGCGCACCTTCCCAGCGTCCTACTACAATCCGTCGTACGAGGACTCGGGCGAGGACCACGGCACGTCGCACCTCAATGCGGTGGATGCGACGGGGATGGCCGTGAGCATCACCACGACTGTCAACCTGTGGTGGGGCAGCCTTGTGCAGACGCCCGACGGCATCTTGCTGAACGACGACATGGACGACTTTAGCACGCCCGGCACGCCGAACAAGTTTGGGTACAAGCCGTCGCGCGCGAACTACATTGAGCCACGCAAGCGCCCGCTGTCGAGTATGTCGCCGCTGCTCATTGAATCGCTCCCGAGTGGCGAGACGCAGCTCATTGCCGGCTCTGCGGGCGGCTCGCGGATCATCACGGCGAATCTGCAGATGGCGTACACCTACCTGTCGCACTACGGGCGCGTCGACATGCAAGAAGTGATCCGCCATCCGCGCTGGCACCACCAGCTGATGCCTGCGGAGACGTTCTTTGAGTATGGCATCGCCGAGCTGCCCGACGTGCACGGCTACAGCAATGTGTATGTGGAGTGGACTGACCCAGGACGGTGGCCGGCCTCGCGGCGCTGGGGCACACCCCTGCGTGGATCATCCCCGGCTATTCGGCTGCCCAAGCGATCCAGCGCCTCGCCAACGGCTCGTGGGCGACGGCGAGCGAGTCGCGGCAGCTCGAGGCGCGCGGCGGCGCCGTGTAGGCTAGTAGCGCAGCGCCCGCATCCGCATCCGCGCAAACACCAGGCCGGCGAGCAGGCCGCCGACGTGTCCGACCGAGTCGATGTGGTTGTCCTGGCGCGGGAAGCTCGCCGAGTACAGCTCATAGGCCAGGATGCCCGCGACGCACATGCGCGCCGGCACGGGCACCACGTAGAAGAGCAGGAAGAGCGCGTCGGGGCGCATCGCCGCAAATGCGGACAGAATCGCATACACGGAGCCGCTCGCGCCGAGCGACATGTTAAAGCGGTGGCGGCGCAGCGACTTTTGCTCGCCGTGCAGGATCGGGTCGACAATGTAGGGCCAGGCGAGGCTCGTCAGTGACGCCGTGAGGCCTGCGCCGACGTACAGCGTGAGCATCTGCGGCGCGCCGATGATGGGCAGCAGCGCGGGTGCTGTGAAGGCAAATGTGAGCATGTTGAACGCAAAGTGTGGCAGGTCCTGGTGGCTGAAGCACGCGGTGAGCAGCGTCCACCAGCGCCCCTCGCGCAGGTTCGGCTCGCCCGAGGTAAAGTTGCGCATCATGAAGCGGTACAGACGCAGGTCGCCGTACCGCATCGCATTGTCGCGCGCGTACCACCACACGCCAAAGACGGCCGTGTTGATGCCGAACAGCACCACCAGGATCGTCGACGAGGAGGTGCGCGGTGCGCGCTGGAAGGTTGCGCGCGTGCGGACGCCGCGGGCAGGGAGGCAGGGCGTGTGCGGCGCGGGGCGTGCGAGCTGCTGCAGGATCCGCGGCGCGGGGCGTGCGCAGGGCACGGTGCTGCGCGCCGCGGGGCGCACGCACGCCGCGGTGCGCACCGACAGTCCGGCCCACCGCATGACGCACACGCCGCCTCCACGCGCCCGCCGAAGGGCGGCGTCGCCCACGTGACCGCTCCTTCGTTTCGACACGATGGCCGGCATGCGCGGCAGTGGTGGCGGGCGTCTGGGCATGATGCAGCCGCCCGTGATCGTATTGAAAGAGGGCACAGACACCTCGCAGGGCTTGGGGCAGCTGCTGTCCAACATTACGGCGTGCCTGTCGGTGGTCGCGTGCGTGGCATCCACGCTCGGCCCGCGCGGCATGGACAAGATGATCGTCAACGACCGCGGGCAGGCGACCATCTCGAACGACGGCGCGACGATTATGAAGCTGCTGGATATTGTGCACCCTGCGGCGCGCACGCTGGTCGACGTGGCGCGTGCGCAGGACGCCGAGGTCGGCGATGGGACGACGTCGGTGGTGCTGCTCGCCGGCGAGCTGCTCAAGGAGAGCCGCCCGTTCCTGGAGGAGGGCGTGAGCGCGCATGTGGTGGCCAAGGGCCTCATGCGTGCGTCCGAGATGGCCATTGCGCGCATCCACGAGCTGGCGGTGCGCATCGACAAGAGCGACCCGGCGGCGTTCCGCGAGCTGCTCTTGCGCTGTGCCGGCACGGCGATGTCGAGCAAGCTGATCGTGTCGCAGCGCCCCTTTTTCGCGCAGATGGCCGTCGACGCGGTCATGGCGCTCGACCAGACGGAACTGAACGAAAAGATGATTGGCATCAAGATGGTGCCGGGCGGCGCGATGCAAGACTCGCTGCTCATCCACGGCGTGGCGTTCAAAAAGACGTTTGCCTACGCCGGGTTCGAGCAGCAGCCCAAGAGCTTTGTGCACCCCAAGATCCTCTGTCTCAATGTCGAGCTTGAGCTGAAGGCCGAGAAGGACAACGCCGAGGTGCGCATCCAGGAGGTGAACGAGTACCAGGCGATCGTCGACGCCGAGTGGAGCATCATCTTTGCGAAGCTCGAGGCGATCGTCGCGACGGGCGCCAAGGTCGTGCTGTCCAAGCTGCCGATCGGCGACCTGGCGACGCAGTACTTTGCGGACCGCGACATCTTTTGCGCGGGGCGCGTGCCGCACGACGACATGCAGCGCGTCGTGAGCGCTGTCGGCGGCTCGGTGCAGTCGACCGTGTCGGACCTGGACGTGACGCGCCACCTCGGCACGTGCGAGCGCTTCGAGGAGCGCCAGGTGGGCAGTGAGCGCTTCAACCTGTTCACGGGGTGCCCGCAGGCAAAGACGGCGACCATCGTCCTGCGCGGCGGCGCCGAGCAGCTCATTGCCGAGATTGAGCGCTCGCTGCACGACGCCATCATGATTGTGAAGCGCGCCGTGCAGAACAACGAGGTGGTCGCTGGCGGCGGCGCCATCGAGATGGAGCTGTCCAAGTACCTCCGCGACTACGCACGCACCATCCACGGCAAGCAGCAGCTCATCATCGCCGCGTACGCCAAGGCACTCGAGTGCATCCCGCGGCAGCTCGCGGACAATGCGGGCTTCGACGCGACGGACCTGATGAACGAGCTGCGCATGCGCCACGCGCACGGCCACACGTGGGACGGCATCGACGTCGCGACCGAGGGCGTGACGGACAACATGAAAGCGTTTGTGTGGGAGCCGGCGTTGATCAAGATCAACGCGCTGAGCTCCTCTGCCGAGGCTGCGCGCCTCATCCTCACGATCGACGAGACGGTCAACGCGCAGCAGAGTGCGCCGCCGCAGGCGGGGCCGCCCGCGCCCCCCGGCACCGCGCAGCGCGCACTGCGTGGCCGCGGCGGTGTGCCGCGCCGCTAGTTCCATAGCCGGAAGCGCCTCCGCGCCGCGCCCGATCGCTCCCCGATGCGCCTCGACGCGCTCGGCAGCAACGCCGACGGCCAGCTCGGCGTGGGGCACACGGACGACGTCGCGCAGCTCGCGCCGTGCTGCACGCGTGCGGGGCCGATGCCGCCGCCGGGGTGGCGGGTCGAGGCGGTGGTGAGCAGCAGCACGAGCGCGCTGCTCCACTGCACCGCCGGCGAGGCGCATGCGCTGTACGCCAGCGGCACGCTGTGTGCGCACTGGGACCCGGCGCATGCGCCGCACACGGTGTGGACGGCGGTGCCGAGCGCGCCGCTGTGTGCGGCCGCGGGCGTGCGTGTGCGCCTGGTCGTCGCGCACGTCGCGGCGGCGTGGGACTGCTTCTACGTGGTGGTGCGCCGCGACGACACCGACGTGCTGCTGGCGCTGGGCGTGCACAACGGCTTTGCGCAGCTCGGCGTGCTGGGCAATGCGCCGTCCGGCTGGGTGCACCGCGTCGCGCTTGCGCACGGCGCGCCGCTGTGGCCGAGCGCCGGCGTGTTCCCCGCGGCGCCCGTGCGCGTCGCTGCGCTCGCCGCCGGCGTGCGGCACGCGATGGCGTACGTCGTTGCGGGCGCGCGTGCGGCGCTCGTCGGGTGGGGCGACGCGCGGCACGGGCAGCTTGGCGCGCCGCCGCCGGCGCACCGCGTCGGGCGCGTGCGCCGAGCCGTGCGGGCACCGACCGTGCTGTACACGTGGGCGGGCGGCGTGCCGGACGTGGCGCTGGCGCTGGGCATGCAGCACTCGGTGGTGTGCGTGGAGCCGGCGCAGGCCACGCTGTGGCTGCTGGGGAGCGATCGGCAGGGCCAGCTGGACGTCGCGCGCGTGCTGGGGGCCGCGCGCGCGCACGGGCCGCCGGACGCGGCGTGCGTTGCGGTGGGGCGCGCGGTGCAGGTCGCGTGCAACTGGCACACGACGCTGGTGTACGACGGCGCGACGCACCGCGTGCTGGGTGTGGGCGACGACCGGCACGGGCAGTGTGGGGAGGCGTGGTGCGTGGGCGCCGGCGCGCGCCTCGGTGCCGGGAGCGAGCACGCGGTGGTGTGCGGCGCCGACGGCGTGGTGCGTGCGTTTGGGTGGAACGAGCACGGGAACGTGGGCGCGGCGGGCGCGGGCGCGGTGCTGTGTGCGGATGCGCTGGGCGCGTGGTGCGGCCTGGCGACGACGTGGGTGCTGCGTGCGTAGAAAACTATACATTACAAGAGGCGCAGCCACACGAGCCCCGCCCGCGAGCGCTCGCGCAGGATCGACCAGGGGAAGGTCGGCGGCGCGCCGACCTCTTCGTACGGCTGGACGTCGGGCACGTCGAGCGCGCCGCTCGTGCCCTTCATGACCGCGTCGAGCATCGAGGCGAGCAGCGCGTCGGGCTCGCGCGGCGCGACGCAGCGCGTGAGCAGCGCGCGCGCATGCTCCGACGTGCCCTCGGCCTCGAGCACGAGGGTGCCGTTCCAGCCGTGGTGCGCGTCGTAGGGCGACTCGAGGTAGTCGGGCGTGTCGGTCGTGGGCATCTCGATCGTGATCACCGCGCGGTAGAGCCACTTGGCGACACGGTACAGCTGGCTGTTTGCGCCGAGCGTCTCGACACTGTCGCGCACGAGCTGGATGGAGCGCACGAGCTGCGTGCGCCACGGGAGCAGGTCGAGGTAGACGACCGGCGCGTTGCGCGAGTAGCGCACCACGCCGTGGTAGTACTGCGGCGGGTACAGCAGCAGGTTCAGGAACGGCGGCAAATGGCCGATCGGGTCGTACGCGGTCGACAGCGGGACAAAGCCCTCGCCGTTGAAGATGTACCGCCCGTCGTTGAACTGGTCGGGCTTCGCCACGTTCAGCGCCAGGTCGCCGCGCTGCAGGAAGCGCCAGATGCCCGCGATGAACAGCTCGCGCTCGGTGCGCTGCAGCTCGGTGCTGTACGCCTCGGCACTCTGCTCGTCCTCGGGCACCCACACGCGGAAGAGCGACACGCGCCCCGGCGCGTACGGCGTGTCGAGGCGCACGGACCGCGTCGCGCCGTCCGGCGCCTCGAGCACCAGCGCACCGCCGCCCGCCTCCGCGCCGGGCGCCGGCGCCTCGCTCTGCGCCGGCGCCTCACCGAGGCGCAGGCGCGCCAGCACACGCGCACGCGCACGCAGCGTCGCGCGCGCCACGCGCGGGACGCGCCGGTCGAGCTCGTGGCCCGCCTGCAGGTACACGCGCGCGGCCGCGAGGTACTCGTCCTCCACCACCGCCGCCAGCACAAACGCCTCGCAGTCGTGCAGCGTGAGCGGCAGTGGGTCTGGCTCGGCCGCGCGCCACCCGAGCGGCCCGAGGTAGCGCGCGAGCACCGCGGCGGTGCTCGCCGCGCCGGCGTACGCCGCGCGCAGCGCACGCGACGTCTCGGCGAGGCGGCGCACGTCGCTCACGCCGAGCGTGCGCACGAGCGCCGCACGCACCGCGTCGAGCGCCAGCACCTGCTCGCCGGCGTCGGCGCGCGCGGCCGCCGCGGCCGCCGTGGCGTCCACCAAGCCGTGCACCGTGTAGCCCGGGAAGTAGCGCACGCCCCGGTCGCGGTACGGCCCGACGGGGCGCACGACCCACTCCTCGTCGCCCGCCACCGAGTAGTCCAGGCTGTGCACCGAGCCGAGCGCGCTGTACACCGACAGGCGCGACGCGTGCGGCACCGCCGCCGGCGCCGCGCCGCGCTCGGCAACGACCACGAGCGGCGCCGGCGCCTCGGGCACGCCGCGCTCCGCCGCCACCGACAGCCACGGCAGCGCGGGGTGCGGCAGGCGCGGCGCGTCGGCCTCGCTGCGCGGCGCGTCCGCAAAGCGCAGCAGCGGCGCACCGCCGGGCGCCGCGTCCGCCGCGTCTGCGCGCGCCGCCTCGGCCGCCGCGCCGCGCGACAAAATACCCGTCAGGCCGAGCGTCGCGCTCTTCGACACGACCTGCAGCTTGCGCGAGAGCAGCTGCGACAAGTTCGACTCCGCGTCCGACGCCGTGTCGTCGGCGACCGTCGACGCCGCATCCGCCTCGGACGCGTGCACGGACGACTCGTCGTCGTTCGGCGCGGCCAGCTGCTCGTTGCGCCGCCGGCCCCGCAGGCGCGACACGCGGTCCTCCTCGTCCGCCTCGCGCTTGGCGCGCTTCAGTGCCTTTTCCTCGATCTGCACGCGCTGGCGCTCGAGCTCCTCGCGCTCGGCGGCCGCGCGCGCGGCGGCCTCGGCGGCCGCACGCTCCTCGGCCTCTTTTTTCTCGCGCTCCAGGCGCCGGAGGCGCTCCTTGCGCTCCTTGCGCTCGCGCTCCTCGCGCACGAGGCGCTCGCGGCGCGCCTGCTCCTCGCGCACGAGGCGCTCCTTCCGCTCCTGCTCTTCGCGCACGAGGCGCTCCTGGCGCTCACGCTCCAGGCGCTCGCGCTCGAGCCGTGCCTGCCGCTCGCGCTCCAGGCGCTCGTTCTCGAGGCGCTCGCGCTCCAGGCGCTCCTGCCGCTCGCGCTCCAGGCGCTCGCGCTCCAGGCGCGCCTGCTCCTCCTGCTCACGCGCCTCGCGCTCGCGCGCCTCACGCGCCTGCTCCTCGCGCTCGCGCTCGGCCTCGAGCAGCGCGAGGCGCTGCGCCTCGCGCTCCTTTTCCTCCTGCGCGGCCTGCGCGGCGGCGGCGGCGGCCGCCGCCGCCTCGGCGGCGCGCGCCGCTTCCGCCTCGCGCGCCTCCTGCGCACGGCGCGCGGCCTCGCGCGCCTCCTGCGCCTCGCGCTCGAGGCGCTCGCGCAGCTCGGCGGCCTCGGCTTCGCGGGCACGGCGCTCGGCCTCGGCCTGCCGCGCAGCCTCGGCCTCGCGCGCCTTGCGCTCGGCCTCTTCGCGCTGCCGCCGCTCGCGCAGCACCTGGCGCTTGCGCTCGGCCATCTCGTTCTGCTGCCGGATCAGCTCGGCACGCATGCGCTCGCGGCGCTCCGCCTCTGCGGCGAGGCGCCGCTGCTGCTCGGCCTCGTGCGCACGCGCGCGCTCGGCCGCCTCGGCCTCGCGCGCCGCACGCGCGGCCGCCTCTTCCTGCTGGCGGATGCGCTCGGCGGCCGCCTCGCGCTCGAGCCGCTCGCGCCGCTCGCGCTCGCGCGCCTGGCGCTGCGCGCGCGCCTGTGCCTCGCGCTCGAGCCGCTGCCGCTCGCGCGCCTGCTCGTCGTGCAGCAGTGCGGCGGCGTCCGGCGCCGCGGGCTCCGGCAGCGGCTTGTGCACGCTGTGTGGCGCGGTGCCGGTGTGTGCGAGGTAGAATGCCTCGTCTGCCGAGTCCTCGTCGCTCGGCGGCGCGGGCGCCGCGGCGCCACGCGGCAGCGACGGCAGCTCGCCGTCGTCCACGTCGACAAACGCGTCGGACGCGTCCGAGTCGCTCGCCGACGCGCTCGACGCGCTCTCGTGCACGGCGGTCGCCGGCGTGTGGTAGGTGCTCCGGCGGCGCACGCGCTGGGGCGGCGTGCGCACCGCCGCACGCCGTGGCGAGCGCCGTGGCGAGCGCCGTGGCGAGCGCCGCGCCGGTGGTGCCGCGCGACGCGGCGGCGTGCCGGGCACGCGCTGCGCCTGGAGCGCCGCATGGCGCTCGCGCTCCTCGGACGCCCACCGCGCGTCGCGCTCGCGCTCCGTCTCTTGCTCGACGGCGTCGTCGTGCCCGACGGCGAGCGTCGCAAGCGTCGCGAGGTCGGCCGGCGCCTCGCGCGCACGCTGCAAAATGCGCTGCCGCCCGCTTGGCGCGGCGGCGCGGCGGCGCGGCGCGTCGCCTGCGCCGCCGAGGGCGCGGAAGGGCACCACGGGCGCCCGCATGCCCGCCCGGCTGCCCGCGAGCGCCGCGGCGCTTGGCGGCGCGCGCGGCGAGCCGGGCGGCGAGGCGTCCGCGGTGCGTGCGTCGCTCCAGAGCGACTCGGTGTCGCGCGCGGGCGCGTACGCCTCCCGGCGCGGCCGCGCGTACCGCTGCTTGCGGCTCCAGATGGGCTCGGCGGGCGTCGAGTGCACCCAGGTCTGGTCGCTGAGCGCGAGGCCGCTCGGCAGCGCGCCGCCCGGGCGCGCCGTGCCGGCGTCGGCCGCAAGCTCGGGGCTCCTCGGCGCGCTTGGGCGGCGTGCCGGCGGCGCCGTGGGCGATGCGGGCGCCGCCTCGCGCGGCATGCGTCGGCGGCGGCGGCGCGGCTCGGCGGCGGCGGGCGGCTCGGGCGCGGCGTCAGCCGCGGAGCGCGCGCGCGCGCGCGCGTGGGCGCTCGGCCCGCGCGCGGATGTGGTGGTCGGACGCGCTGCGGCGCACGCCGAGCGCCTCGTCGTGCGTCGACGGCGACGCGCCGAGGCGCTCGTCGAGATCGTCGCGCGCGCGGCCCGCCGGCGGCGCGCGTGTGCCCGGCTCGGTGAAGCGGATTGCGCGCGTGGGCGGCGACGTGGCGCCGTCGCCGACGCGCGGCTCCTCGGCGGCGGGCGGCGCGAGTGGCCGCGGCGGCGACGCGGGCGACAGGGGCTGCGCGGCCCGCGCCGTGGGCGCGGGCGCAGGCGCCGGCGCGGCGGGCGCGGGCGCCGGCACGGGCGCCGCGCTGGGACGCTCCGTGCGGGGCTCGCCGCGCTTCGTGAGGCCGCGGAGAAGCTGCATGCGCGGCGACGGCGGAGCAGAACAGGCGGCGGCGCCTCGCGTGCGGCGGCGGGCGTCCTTCCCTCGGCCGAGGAAAAAGTGTGGGGCTACCTACGCATCTACGCAATAGCGCGCGTTGAGCGCCGCAATCTCGCGGCACAGCCAGCTCCATGTGACGCAGCGCTCGCCGGCGCGCGCGTACGCGGTGTACGGCAGGCCGTATGCGCCGCGCCCGGCGCCGAGCACGATGCGCGGGGGCTCGGCGTGCGCGGGATCGCACGCGGCGCGGCGGCCGAGCGCGGCGGCGATGCGTGCCTCCCACGCGCGCAGCTCCCAGAAGAAGAGGAGGTGCGGCTGGATGAGCACGTTGAGCCGCCGGCTGCGCACGAGCAGGTACGCGTCGACCAGCGTGATGTCGAGGTGCGCCATCGCGTACGCAATGACCACCGTCGACGAGCGGCTGACGCCCACGCGGCAGTGCACGAGCACGCGGCCGCCGCTCACGCGCGCGCGCTCGACGAACTCGACGGCGTCGCACAGCGCGGCGCGCAGCGAGTCGGTGCCGTCGTCTGCGACGTTCGCGACGTAGTGCACGTCGATCTGCCCCGCCCGCCGCGCGGCGGCGAGCGAGTGGGGGTCGTCGTCGTCGTCGTCGGCGACGCACTCGCCGACGCTCACGACGTGCGTGATGCCGATCGCGCGCAGAAGGCGCGCGTTGCGTGCGTGGCCCAGGTTGCCGAGGTACAGGAACGGCAGGATGCGCGAGGGCAGACTGCCGTCAAAGTGCGCGTCGTCGAGCCAGTCGTCGTGCGCCGGTGCGCCGTGGACGAGCGCCTCGACGGCGCGCAGCAGCTCGAGGTCCGAGCCGAACACGAAAAAGGGGCGCGCGACGCGCAGCTGCAGCTGCAGGTAGGCCTGCTCGAGGCGCAGGCGCTGCGTGTACATCAGGTAGGCGAGCGCAAACACGGACGACTCGGTGTATCCGTCCGCACAGTGGATCAGCGCGCGGCGCGCGGGGCGGGGGTATCGGCAGTGCGCGGGCGAGACGTGCGCCTCGAGCCAGGCGCACAGCATGAGGACGTCGCGCGCGGCGCCCGCGGCCTCGTCGGGGTGCTGCTCCGGCAGCGCGCCGGTCGGGCACTCGAGGTGCGCCGTCGGGACCTGCACGCGGCGCCCAAGCGCCACGTCGCGGTCGAACACGGCAAAGCTCTCGGCCGCCGAGCGCAGGAACGCGGGCGTCGGCGGACTGTTCCCCTTGAACGCGTCAAGCGCGATCGAAAAGGTCGGCGCGCCCGTGTACGGCGCGTCCTGCGGCAGCGCAATGTTCGGCCGGAAGTCGCGCGTGGGGCCCAGGTAGACGTTGGTATCGATGCGCGAGACGGACGCCATGCGGTACATCTCGTCCTGCTCGCGCTGCAAAAAGTCCACCGCGTGCCGCGGCCGGCCGTGCGCGTCGACGGCCACCAGCTCCGGGCAGGCACGCTCGAGCGCGTCAAACGGCTCGGTGATCACAAACACGTTGTAGCGCAGGCCACCGAGGCGCTCCACGAGGCGCTCGTGCCAGTACTGCTGCTGCGCGTACCGGAAGGCCAGCGCGACGCGGCGCGCCGCGTCCGTCAGGCCCGCGGGGCTGTACACCACAACGTCCGACACCATCGTGTAGTTGATGCTCTGCGCCTGGAAGTTGCGCGTGCTCACGCGCCGCGTCGCCGGCTGGTGCCGGAAGCGCGCGTCGTGCGCCTCCACAGGGCCGCACGCGGGGACGGAGCGCAGCGTCTCCTCGGGCGCCTGCGACGAGAGCAGCAGCGCCCGCCGCGCCGGCGCCGGCGCCCCGTCGCCGTGGGCTGCCTCGCACTCGTCGCCCACACGCACCACCGCCAGCCCACGGTAGGCGGGCGCTGGCACTACGCCCGACGCACTAAAGAAACGCGTCTGCGCCGTCGGGCCGTGGTGCCCGCAGTACAGGTAGGGGAACAGGACCTCGTGCGGCACATCAAGCGCAGCATAGTCCGCGTACATCGCCGCAAACTGCGCCGCACTCACGCCACGCACGGGCGGCGCACTCGCGAGCCGCACCGGCACCGTATCGGTGCTCAGGTCGCTCGTGTCGAGGGGGGGGTATACGTCGAGGCTGGCGTGGTGCAGGCCCCAGGCCGCCGTGTCACTCGGCGCGCCAGGCGCCGCCGCGCCGCACGGGAGCCCACCGGCACCCACGGGCGGCACCGAGGGCCGCGATATCGCATCGGCCGTAGCGTGGGACACGCCGCTTGCCACGCGCCGCTCGCTCCGCACCGTGTGGGTGTCGGTCGCGAGCGGCGGCATCGGAATGCCCGTCGCAGTCATGACAGCAGGCAGGGACAGGCGTACGGCCGCGTACCGGGCGCACTGTTTTAAGCAAAACGCAGCCCCGCTGGGCGCCCAGCCAAGCAGCGGGGATCGCCCGCCAGGTCCCGCAACGCCACCAAATTTTTACGCAGTAGGGTTGACATCTTGACGACTATGACGTCATGGTCGAAATCCGCACGCAGCGTGGAGGGCGCCGCGCACGGCGGCGCTGCCTGACGTCGCTCGGCCCCGGTCACGTGCGCTGATCGTTCTTCGCGCCTTCTGCGACCGTCATGCTCGGCTTCGAGGTGTTGCGCCGTGCACGGCCCTGGCGCGTCGCGCACGCTGCCTGGCCTGCGCGCCTCTTGTCCACCTCAGCACGCCTCCTGGACGAAGAGGCTGCGCCGTCGTGGACGCCGCTCTCGCGCCGCGTCGGCCTCATCACACGCAAAATGGGCATGACCACCCTCTTCACACCCGACGGGAAAAAGGTGCCGGCCACCGTCCTGTACGTCGACAGCAACCAGATCTCGATGCACGTCGGCACAGAAAAGCAGGAGAACGGCGAGGACGCGCCGTACACCGCGCTCCAGGTCGCGGCCATCCGCGCCCGCCACCAGACGAACCCACGCCGCGGCCACCTGCGCAACGCGGGCATCGACGAGCCCAAGCGCGTCCTCCGCGAGTTCCGTGTGACGCCCGATGCCGTCGTGCCGCTCGGCACGCAGCTGTCTGCCGCCCACTTTGTGCCAGGGCAGGACGTCGACGTGCGTGCCATCACACGCGGCAAGGGCTTCCAGGGCGTCATGAAGCGCCACAACTTCAAGGGCGGCAACGCGTCGCACGGTGCCTCGCTCGCGCACCGCACGCCCGGCTCCATCGGCCAGAACCAGGACCCAGGGCGCGTGTTCCCAGGGAAAAAGATGCCGGGGCGCATGGGCGGCACGGCGCACCGCACCGTGCAGAACGCGCGCGTGCTCCGGATTGACGTGAAAAACGACCTGATCTTTGTCAAGGGAATGGTGCCGGGTCCCGAGGGCGGCGTCGTCTATGTACAGGACGCGCTCAAGAACCTGGTCAAAAGCGCCTACTTTACGTTCCGCAAGGGCAAGACGTCCACGGGCGAGCTGATCGATCCGGCGCGGGGCGTGCAGCAGTACCTCTCGAACGGGGTGCAGAATCTGCCGTTCCCCGCGGGCACCAAGGAGCTCGCACAGACGCTGCCGGATATCATCGAGGTCGGCCCCCGTGCCTAGCGCTCGTCGCGACCCGGGGTCTTGGCACGTGGATGACGTCAGGGGCCGCTGTGCGTCCTGCTGAGTCAGCTGATCAACCTTATCGACGATGACGTAGGGGCAGGCCGATTCAGGGTCCGCCGACGACGTCAGAGCGCGGGGACCCTGTCGGACCGAGAACGGGATTGCGCAACCAAGTTGCATACGTGCCCCTCTATCACGTGGTGCTGTGGCAGGCCGCGTTCCCCAGCGTGGCGAGGAGGGCCTAGGTTTCTGGGTCGCTACTGATGTACCTGTGCATACAGATCGTAGACCGATTCGCGGATGCGGCGGAGACCGGCCGACAGGTTGCCCTCGATCACGATGCGCCCGGAGCTCTCCTTCTGCACGGTGACGCTGCGCATCGCATCGGAGGCCTTGCGCCCCAAGCTCGGCGCGCCGTCGCACACGAGCACGCCCTCGCCCGCAAAGTCGGCGCGGATGCGGTGCTGGCGCGCAAGCTGCGTCTTGAGCGCAGAGAGTTTGAGGTCGCCAATGTACAGGGTCGTCGGCGCGGTGCGCTCCACGTCGTGCGCCGCGTGCTCGTCGCGCACGAGCACCGGCACCTCGTCCGTAGTAAAGTCGGGCAGCGCCCGAATCGGCATCACGTTGTAGTCCTCGATCATGCTCCAGTGTGCGGGCCCCAGCAGGGTGTCGGCGAGCTTGACGCTGTACGAGTGCGTCTGCTCGCCGATGCGCACCGTCGCGCCCGGCGCGGGGAGGAACAGCTCGCTGTGGAAGCCGCGCAGAGCGCTGAGCATCGCGTACAGGTCCGCGTTCGTCGGCGCATCGCCGTTGACGAGGATCAGGCGGCGCGGCTGGAGCTGCGGGAGGAGCATCTTGAGCGCACGGCCGTCGTTGAGGCCCTGCATGTCGACAAACATCACATGGCAGCGCACCGCGACGCGCATCGGCTCCACCACAAACTTGGACGGCGGCTCGGGCTGCGCGACGCGGAGGTGCTCGTCGGCCGGCGCATGGCGCGTCGGGTCCAGCTGGTCCTCCTGCTCGGTCTCGAGGCGCCGGCGGCGGCTGAGCCACTTGCCCGTGTCGATCGCCTCGCCGTACGTGTCGACCTTGCGCTTGCGCTCCACGAACGGAAACATGCGGTAGTGCACGCCCGCACCGTACGCGCCGTGCTCCGGCGCGCCATGCATCGGCGCACGGCCGGCCATGCCGCGCAGGAAGATGTCGAACGACACCTCCTGCTGTGCGTCGGCGGCCGCGAGCCGCTCAGGCGCAATGTCGCGCGTGGAGAGCAGCAGGCGGTGCGCTTCGTGCCCCACGGCCGGCTCGTCGTCGTCGCTCGAGTCGCTCTCGCTCGCCTCGGCGGCGTCCTCGTCGGCCTCGAGCTGTGGGCGCGCACGCACCGGCGCCCGGCTCTGCGCCTCGTGCTCCTTGGCCTGCTGCTCGCGCTCGAGGTGCGCGCGCAGCTCCTCGCCCGTGAGCCGGATGCGCCGGCGCAGCTCGTACGTGAGCTGCCCGCCGATCGCCGCGGGCGCACCGACCTTGCCGCGGCGCCACGCCTCGGGGTCGGACTGGTGCGCATTCCAGCGCTCCCACAGCGTGCGTTGGACACTCCCTGGCTCGCCGCGCCCCGTGAGCAGCACAAGCGCGTCGGGGTCCGCGAGAAAGTCGGCGAGCAGCGAGCGCGCCGGGCCGTGTGTGAGCGAGGCGGGCGCCGCCAGCACCACCTTGGGCTGTGACGGCGTGACGGCGTTGCGCAGCGCGTCGACCGTCGCAAAGTAGCGCAAAAAGGAAAAGTCGAGCGGCGACTTGAGCGCGGGGCCCTGGCGGTTGCGCCGGCGGCCTTTGCCCGCGTCGTCGGCGAGCAGCTGCGCGGCCCACTCGCGCGACATCCACTCGATAAAGGTGCGCGCGCGCTCGACAAACTCCTGGCCCGTGGCGCTCACGAGGCACAGGGGGAAGCGCTGGTGCTGGTACGCAAACGACCAGTGCTGGTCGAGCAGCACCAGCAGCTCGAGCAGCCGCGCAGCGCTGTCGACGGGGATCAGCACCGAGTGGCCGCCCTGCAGCGTCTGGTGCACGCGGTCGAGCAGCGCCGCGTCGCGGTCCTTGCGCCCCGCGTTGGTCACAAGCCCGCGCTCAATGTCGGTGATGAGCACGTCGGCACGCCCAATGGCATCGACGCTGCGCATCTCCCCGAACGGCGTGTGTGCCGAGGGCAGCAGCGCCGTGCGGTCCAGGTGCCGCTCGCGACTATGGTTCCAATCGAGCGCCATGACCACGGTGCCGACCGATGGCGAGCGCAGCTTCCACACCGTGCCACCGAGCGAGTGGCCCGCGTTGTACGCCGTGAGCACCAGACCGGCCGACTTGCCGTCGAGCGGCGTCGGCTGCAGGAAGCGCAGCGTACGCATCGCGTCAAACGCGTCGTCGACCTCCGCCTCGGTCGGGAGCAGGCGCCCCGACGCACCCACGTCAATCTCGGACGACCACGCACGCACCGCCTCGTGCATCACGAGGCGGCCCATCGTCTGCACGGGCAGCGTCGCATACACCGTGCCGACAAGCCCGTAGTGTGCGCGCGCATACGCGTACAGCCCAAGGTGCGACAGCTCGGCGTGCGTCAACAACACGACATCAATCGTCTTGCCGATCCGCGCGAGGATCTCGGGCAGCGTGCCAGCCAGCTCGGGCGAGTGCGCCGCATCCTCCGGCGCGGCAGGCGCGTCGGCAAACACGAAATCCTCAGGCGCGCCGCAGTCCAACAGGATACGGCACCCATCGATCTCGACGAGGTACGCCACCGCCTTCGGCTGCTCCACACTCTCGACCTCGCGCTGCTTGCCCTTGGCGTCCGCCGCGCGAAAGGGCCCCGCCAGCGGCGTAAACTCGAGCATCGAGGTGGAGGGCACCGATGGAGGTGCGCCAGCGACGCCTACCGCTCCGCTATGGCGTCAAAGTGGAAGCCGGCGACGCGCCGGGCCGCATGCGGCGCGTCGGCCGACGCGCATCGGTCGTTCACCACCGCATAGATACTCGTAGCATCCATCGCGATGCCGTCGCATCCCGCAAAGGTGTCGTCCGCAGGTGCGGCATAGTCGTACACAACGAGCGGCGCCGCGTCAGACGCCGCGCGTGCGCGTGGCTGCAAGTCGAGCAGCGTGAGTGTGCGCCACAGCACGGCAACACGCCCGTCGCACGCCGCGATGCCCCGCGCCTTGTCAGGCGCCGCGTCACCCCCGGGCAAGAGGTACAGGTAGGGCGCCGGCGCCGCTTCGCCACGCAGCCGCGCGGCGTAGGCCGGCACCACGAGCAGCGCATCCTCGCCGAGGAACAGCAGCGTGTGCGATGCGCGATCCACAGCGATCGCCTTCCACTCGTACCATGTGTACGTCGGCGTGCGCGGCGGGCGCCAGTCCGGCAGTGTCTGGACCCAGACGGGGGCCGGGGTGTGGACGACGGAGCGGCGCGCAAAGGCGCCGCGCTCCGCCGGCCTAGCGGTCTCGGAGCAGTAGCACACGGGCGCGCCGTGTGCGCGAATGTGTCCCGGGAGCGTCCATGCGGCGCGTCCCGAGGCGCGGTGCAAGATGGCTACATTGTCGCGCCACTGCCCTGCGGCAAATACGTAGTCGTCGTCCAGCGCGAGCGCCTGCACACGGTATGCCTCATGCAGCGTGTTGTCGAGTGGGTAGGTGCGCACGACGCGCGCGGTGCGCACATCCGTCTCGACGTACTGGTCGTCCTTTTTGCTGCGTGAGCGGCGCACGTACCAGGCGAGGATGGGGTACGCCAGGACCAACGCACGCCCCGGCTCGGCCCACGAGCGGTGCCACGCAAACTGCCCGCGTGCCGCGCTGCGGTGGCCGCGTGTGGCGCGCCACAAGTGCGCGCGCGTCGGCATGTACTCGTCCTGCAGTAGCCAGCCGCGCGAGACGCCGAGGTGCTTGCGGGAAAGGACGTCGTCTTCCACGGGCGGCGTCGCCCACAGCACCGCGCCGGTCGCGGCGTCGAGGGCACGCAGGTTGGCCGAGGTGCTCTCGATCAAGATGCCTTGCGACGGGCTGTGTGAGGGGCTGACGTACTCGATCGCAACGCGCTCGACGTGGGTCTGCGCCGCAGCGTCTGGCGGGCGGTACACGGTGCGGCGGGGGTATAGTGCCGGGGGGATCGGGTGTGTGCGCCCCCATGCGTGCCTGCGTGCGTGCCAGCGCCGCTGGACGTCGCCCAGCGTCGCGGCGCCGACAAAGAGCGGCACGGTGCTCTGCAGCGCCGCGTCGAGGGGCGTGTCGCGGGCGGCATGTGCCCATACGCTCTCGTCGAGGCACACGGCGTGCCAGGCTGGGTGAGCCGTGCACGTACCTCGGCATACGCGGCATGCACGCGCCAGGTCCCACGGGTCCAGCCACGCGAGTACCGCCGCGAGCACCTCGGGCGGTACGGCGTGCATGGCAGGTGGAGGTGGGGCGCACGGGCGCCCCGGAAACCTCGCGCGGGGGACTAGGGCGGCTATGGCTCGGGCGTGGGTGTGTCGTTGCTGCTGTCCGGCTCCTCGCTTGTCCACGCGGGCGCGAGTGCGGGCGCGAGCGCGAGCAGCGCCTGCTCTGTCGCTGGGCTCATGAGCTCCTCCTCGAGCTCGGCATCCTCGGCGTCGGCGTCGGTCTCGGACGCGGGGGAGAGGAGCGAGATGTGATCAAGCTGCGGGGGCGGCGGGAGGGCGGCAGCGGCATGGTCGAGCACCTCGGGTGGCTGCGCGCGGTCGTCAAAGTGGAAGGCGGTGACCATGCTGGAGTCGTGGTGCAGGCACTCTGCCTGGTAGCCCGGGGGGAAGTCGTCGGGCGACACGTTGATCTCGCGGTCGAGTGCCTGCCGCGTGACGCAGTACAGGCTGGTGGCGTCGAGCTTGATGCAGCTGCACCCGCGGAACTGGTCGATCGGCCCCGTGAACCAGTCAAAGGCGTTCGGCGGATCGGACCACTCGTACACGGCGAACGGCACCTCGATGCGTTGCCCGTCGGTGTCGCACCCGTGCGTTTGTGCGTGCAGGTCGAGCACGGTGAGCGTCTCGTACACGGCGGCGACGCGACCGTTGGCGACGCTCAGCTGCCCGTGCATCTCGGTGCGTGGGCGGCGGTGGAACGGCGGCACGTCGCCGTCGCTCGGCGGCACGTCGCGCTCCGTCGCAAAGAGGTGCATGCGCAGCGGCTGCGTCGGCGGCTCGCCCGCGAGCACCGCGCGGTAGTTGGGCACGAGCAGGAGCCCCGACTCGCCGAGGACGACGAGCGTGTGCGAGACGCGGTCGAAGTGGACCGCGTGCCACGCGTAGCACAGCTGGGCGGGGTCGTCCGCCGCGCGGTGCGCAAGCTGGGCGAGCCAGCGCGGGGCGGGTGTGCGCTGCTGCTCGCGGAGGAGCAGGGCGTGGCGCTCGCCGGTGGCGCGCGGCACGGAGCGGTAGCAGTGCGGCGCGCCGTGGCGCTGGATGTGCTCGGCGAGTGTCCAGACGACCGCGCCCGTGTCGCGCCGCACCGCCGACACGCGGTTCGCGCCGTAGCCTACGAGGAAGAGGTAGTCGTCGTCGAACTCGATGTAGTGGATGTTGCGGTGGCCGTGCAGGGTGTGGCCGAGCGGCACGCGGCGCACGAGCGACTTGGTGCGCACATCGAGCTCGGCGTACGTGTCAAAGATGGTGACGCTGCGTCAGGCACACACGTACAAGGCGAGGGTCGGGAACTGCAGGCGGTACGCACGCACCAGCTCGGGCACGTCGAGGATGGCGTAGCGCACAAACGCGCCGCGCTGTGCCTCGGGCGCGTCGGGCACGAGGCGCGCGCTGCGCCAGACCTCAAAGTGCCCCGGCGCGTCGCGGTCAAACACGAGCCAGCCGTTGTCGAACTCGAGGTGCGGGTACGGCCGGGCGTCGGTGGGATCCGAGTGCCACAGGACGTGCCCCGTGTGGGTGTCGACGGCGCGCACGCCGCCGCCGACGTGCGACTCGAGGAGGCAGTTCTCCTGCGGGCTGCGTCAGTGCGCCACGTACTCGAGCTGGATGCGCCACACGTCCTCGCGCGCGCCCGACGGGCGGTAGTAGCGCACGTGGGGGCGCAGGGCGCGCGTCGTCGTGGCGAGGTCGGCGTGCGGCGCGGCGCGCGTGCCCCAGCGCACGTCGAGCATGTGCCGCTTGGCGCACAGCTCGCGGAAGCTGTGCAGGGTGTCAAAGTACGCTGCGGCGCTCGCGAACGGCGCGCTGTGCTGGTAGTGCTGCACGGCGGAGCGCACGTCGTGCGTGTCGGTGTAGTGTGCGGCGCGCGCGACCGATGCCCACACGGTGTCGCGCATGCCGACGTCGTGCCATGTGCGGCACACGCAGCCTGCCCGCGCGAGCGAGCACGGGTCGAGCGCGCCCAGGACGCGCGCCAGCAGCTCCGGCGGCAGGGCGTCCATGACGGCGTGCACGGACCTCGCTCGGCCGAGCGAGCGACCACGATGGACGCCGCGGCGGAGGACGAGCGCGCCGCGGGGCGCCCGGCGGGCGCCGAGGAGCGTGGGGACGATGTGCCGGCGACGCCGCGGCGCTCGCGGCGCACGCACACCGAGGAGCCGGAGGCGGCGGACGACGACGCGCGCGCCGCGCGCGCGGACGCCGACACGGACGACGACGACGACACCGGCACCGACGAGGGCGTCACGCGCTGCGTGTGCGGCAGCACCGACGAGAACGTCGGCCTGATGATCCAGTGCGAGACGTGCAAGTGCTGGCAGCACTGTGCGTGCATGGGCATGCACACCGAGGACGACTGCCCGGACGTGTACTACTGCGAGCAGTGCAAGCCGGAGAACCACATCGAGCTGCTGCGCTCGCTCGGCTTCCTGCCGTCGCCCAAGGCGGCGAAGCGGGGCACCGCGACGCGCCCGCCGCGCGGCACCTACACCGCGCGCGAGCTCAAGGACGCCAAGGACGCCATCCGCGCCATGGCCCTCGACAACGCCGCACGGCTGCGCGACGACGCCGAGCACGCGAGCCCCGCGCCGCGCCGGACACGCGCCGCGTCGCCCCCCCGCCGCGCGCCGAGCGAGTCGGCGGCGCCGAAGCGGCGCAGCACGATGAACTCGCGCGAGATCGGCGAGAACGGCTGGGAGTCCATCCCCGCCGAGCTGCTCGTCGCCGACGACGACCGCGCGCCGAGCGACGAGCCGGACGAGGCGCAGCGCAAGCGCAAGCGCAGCCCGCGCGAGACCGCGCCGCCGGACGACACGCCGCACGGCAGCCCGGCGGACAAGCGGCGGCGCACGCAGCCCGACGGCGCGGCGCACGCCACGCCGCAGCCTGAGCCGAAGCGCGAGCGGCCGTCGAGCGCCGCGCGCGAGGAGGGCAAGCCGAAGCACCCGAACCAGTACACGTACCGCAACGGCGCCGCGCCGCCCACGAAGCGCGACGCGCGGCGCGCGCGCGAGCCGGGCACGCGGCCCGGCACGCCGCAGGTCGAGGCGCCCGCCAAGGGCGGCACAGGGGCGCTGCCGGAGCACCTGCAGCACCTTGCGTACCTCTTGCCGCCGTTTGTCGGCGAGGACGACGAGGGCGAGGCGCCGCGGCCCGAGCCCGCGGGGCCGCGCGCGGGGCTCCCGGAGCCGTTCGCGCTGACCGTCGCGATCGACACCGCGACCAAGATCCGCTACCCCCAGAAGCGCATGACGCTCGGCGAGATGCGCAAGCGCGTGCGCAACCTGGGCGAGTACGTCACACGTGTCCAGATCGAGGCCGTGGAGCGTGCGAAGCGCGTGGACCTGCTGCGCACCGTGCGCGCCGAGGCGGCGCCCGCCGAGCAGGGCCTGCCGCTGAGCATGCAGCTGGTCGAGCAGCTCACCGCGGACCTGACCGCCTTCCAGCGGCGGTTCATGCAGACGGGCCGCGAAGAGGCCGAGGATGCAGCGTAGCAGCCGAGTGCATCGTAGAACGCGCGGGGTCGATTGTGTAGCGCGCGCCGCCGGCGGCGCGCGGCGCGTGCGGGCGTGGCGCCCTCGGCGGCGGCGCCCGATCGCCCGATTTCCAAGCGGCCGCCATGCGTCTCGAAGCGATTCTGGACGCCCCGCTGGCGCGCGCGGAGCGCGGCGCGCGGCGTGGCGTGGCGCGCGCCGGAGCGCGGCGTGGCGTGGGGCGCGCGCGGTCCGCGTCCCCGGTGCATGCCGCTGCCGCCGCGCCCGCCGCGCCGGCGTCGCGCCGAGGCGCGGCGCCGACGTACCATCCCATCTCGCGCAATCGGTACGTATCGCGCGCGCGCATGTACGGCACGACGCCCGCGTGCCAGTGTGATCCGGCGACGGGCGACTGTGGCGAGCAGTGCATGAACCGCATGATGCAGATCGTCTGCACGCCGCGCACCTGTCCGTGTGCGCCGCGGTGCACGAACGGGAGCCTGGGCAAGCGTGCCGCGCCTGCGCTGGAGATTGTCGAGGTACGCGATGCGCTGACGCAGTGTGGCAAGCGCGGACTGGGGCTTCAGACGCCCGTGCGCGTGCGCAAGGGCGCCTTTCTCGGCGAGTACTGCGGCGAGCTGATCGACCTGCCCGAGGCAGCGCGGCGCGTGCGTGAGCACTACGAGCACACGCACAACTACTACTTTGTCGACTACAATACGTGGGCGGGCGAGCTGCTTGATGCGGGGCTGCGCGGCAACAAGATCCGCTTTGTGAACCACAGTGTAGGTGCCTCGCTGACACAGTGTGAGCCGAACTGCAAGATGGAAAAGTGGCTCGTCAGCGGCTCCGAGCAGGACCACACCGCCGAGTTCCAGCTCGGGCTGTTTGCCCTGCGCGACATCGAGGCGGGCGAGGAGCTCTCGTACAACTACGGCTGGTCGGCCTTCCGCCCGATCGACGTCGCATCGGGCGAAGAGGGCGAGGCCTACACGCCCATGCGCTGTTTCTGCGGCGCGCCGTCGTGCACCGGCTGGCTCGGGCGCGCGCGCAAGGCGCCGCAGTCGTCGCGCCCACCGTCGCCGGTCACGGCGCTGCCGTCGGCGACGCCCGTGCCGCCCAAGACGGGGCTGCGCGCCAAGCGCCCCCGCGGGCGGCCCCGGAAGGACGCGCAGCTGCACGACGCCGACGGCCGCGCCGCGGCCGGCGCGGGCGATGCGCAGGACGGCGGCGCCGCGGCTGGCGCGGGCGACGCGCAAGACAGCCCCGCCGAGACGCCACGGCGCAAGCGCGGGCGGCCGCGCAAGCACCCCCCGGGCGATGCGCATGCGGTGCGCGCGGCGGCGGACGTGGGGCCGTCGGCGCCGCGCGCTGCAGCCGAGCCTGTGCCCAAGCGCCGGCGTGGGCGGCCGAGCAGGTCGGACGGCGCGCCGTCGACGGGCGCGCCGGCCGTGGCCGAGGTGCTGGACACCTCGGCCCCCGACGCGCCGGCGCAGGACGCCGCGGCGCCGCCCCCTGCGCTGCCGCGACGCCGGCGTGGGCGCCGCGGCCACGAGGCGGTCGCCGGCGCGGCGGCGAGCGAGCCGGACGGCGCGGCAGAGGCCCGTGCGGCGGACGTGGGCGCCGAGGCCGGTGCGGAGGGCGACGTGGCGGCGCGCGTGCCGAGCCCCGTGCGGCGCGCGCGCGGACGGCCACGCAAGTCGGGGCCGCTGGACGAGTTGGCTGCGTTGCCGGCGCGCGCGCCGACGCCGCCCGCACCGCGGCCGACGCCTCCGCCCGCCGAGCCGCTGGCGATGCCCGTGGGCGTGTATTTCACGCTGACGCCCACGCAGGTGGCGCACATCTCTGCGCAGCCGCACCGGCGGCGCGGGCGACCGCGCGTGCGCCCCGTGTTCCCCCACGCGTCGCCGCCGCGCTGGCGGCGCCCTGCGCCGGAGAGCGACGAGGCGGCCGTGCGGGCGCTGTTGCTCTGACCACGTGGCCTCCACCCGTAGCGAGCGAGAAAAAAAAAAGCGGCCGCGCTGCTTTGGACACCATGACGTCGCTGGCCACGCAGTTGGCGGGCCTTGCGGCGCAGCGTGCGGCGCGCACCGACGTCGCGAGTGCGGTGCGCCAGCGCGACTCGTACCTGTTTACGCCGCGTGTTGCGGCCGAGCAGGACTATGCGACCGTGCACGCGCTGGGTGTCACGGGCTGGGAGCAGCTTGTGAACGAGGACGCGGGGCTGGCTGCGTTCCCGTATGCCGACCTGCTGTTTGGCGACGAGAGTGTGCGGATGGACCGCGCGACGCTGCCCGCGTCGGAGAACGCGCGGCTGGACGAGGCGTGCACGGCGCTGCTGTATGTGCTGGGCCCCGTGCTGCTGTCGCGCAGTGCGGCCAAGTGCCTCGAGTGGCTGGTGCGGCGCTTTGCGGTGCATGTGCATGTGCCGCGGGTGGTGGTGCATGTCTTTCTGCCGTACCACACGACGCCGCAGTTTGCGCGCATGCTGCAGCTGGTGCCCGTGGACCGCGAGCCGGCGCTGCACTTCCTGGCGGCGGTGAAGCGGGCGCAGACGCCGCTGCCGACCTCGCTGCTGGTCCAGGCGATGGGCGCGCACGACGACGTGCTGCGCCTCGTAGCGCAGACGCAGGCGCCGGCGGGCGTGCCTGCGCGCCGCGTGCCGGTGACGTTCTGGACGGCGACGCTCGTACAGTTCTGCCTGCAGCTCGGTGCGCCGGCGTCGCGCAAGCGCGCGGTGCCGGCGCAGCGTGCGCACGAGGTGCTGGCGATCGTGCTGCCCGAGGCGCTGCGTCTCCTGGCGCCGCCCGTGGACACGGAGGCGGCGGTCGGGGCGCTGATGGTGCTGTGCTCGCTGAGCACGGCGCTGGCGCTGTCGCCGGCGGCGGTGCGCGGCGTGCTGGAGAGCGTTGCGCGCGTCGGCGAGCGTGCCGAGGTGCCGCCCGTGCTGGCGCGCGCGCTCGTGGCGTGCTGCTTTGCGCTGTGTGCGTCGCCGGACGCGCCGCGCGACGCGTTTGCCGATGCGCCGCTTATCACCGCGCCGGCGCTGCGCGCGCTGCTGGCGCTGCCCGAGCTCGGCGCGCAGGTGACGCGCGCGCTGCGCGAGCACGACGTGCGCCGCTTTGCCGCCGAGCTGCTCGCCGCGCTCGCCGCGCACCTGGCGTGGCCCGAGGCGCGCGCGCTGCTCGACACGCTGCTCGCCGCACCGCTGCCCGACGCGCTCGTGCAGGCGGCGTGCGAGGCGCTCGTGCGCGCCCCGGACGCGTGGGCGGCGCGCATCGAGGTGCTGGCGGGCGTGCGCCAGCGGGCGCCCCGCGGCGCTCGACGCGGCGCTCGACGCGGTGCGCCGCACCGACGAGGCGCGCGCGTGGGCCGCCCTGAGCGCCGTGCTGCACTACGGCGCGACGGGCGCGGTGCCCGCCGCGGACGCGGACGCGCCGCCGGCCGCGCTGTGGCTCGGCGTGCACGCGGGCGATGCGGCGCAGCGTGCCCTGGCGCTCACCGAGCTGTTCCGCGCGGTGGAGCGCGGCGCGGTGCGTGCGGACGACGCGCTGGTGGCGGACGCGGTGCGTGCGGCGCTCGCCGCGCCGAGCGCCGCGCTGCTGCAGGCCGTGTACGACGGCGGCGCGCAGGTCGCGGTGCAGGCGCTCGCGCCCGACGCGCTGCTCGCGGCGATCGCCGCGCGTGTCGCCGAGGACGTCGCGCCGAAGGAGTACAAGCTGCACGTGCGCTTTGCGGTGCAGCGCCTCGCGCGCGCCGCGCCGGAGCTCGCGCCGCGCGTCTGGGAGGCGGTCGTGTGGCCGGGCCTGCTCAGTGCGCCGCACGCGCAGCACGCGGTGGCGGCGCTCGACGGCGCGCCGGGCGTGCTGGGCGCGTACGGCGCGCGCCTGCGCGGCGCGCCGGGCGAGCGCGCGGCGTGTGCGCGGCACGTCGTCGAGGCGGTCGTCGCCGAGGTCGGCGCGCAGGCCGACCCGGGCGCGGCGCTGGCGTTCCTGCTGCGCGCTGCCGACGCGCCCGTGAGCCGCGGCGGCGCGCTGGCGCTGCTCGTGCTCGGCCAGCTGCTCGCGCGCGGCGCGGTGCGCGACGACGCGTTCTTCGCGGCGGCGCACGGCGTGGCCGCGCGGCTCGCGGCGCACCAGCTGCTTGCCGGCGACGGCCCGGACGTGGTGCCGAGCGAGGACGTGGACGCGGCGCTTGCGCCGGTGCTTGCGGCGGTCTCGCGCGGCGCGGTGCGTGAGCTCGGCGTGCACCTGCTGTACCTGCTCGCGCGCCACGCGCCGGTGCCCGGCGACGCGTCGCTATTTGTCGCCGTGCAGCAGCAGTCGACGCCCGCGGCGCGGCTCGTGTGGCACGTGTGGCGCACGCTGCATGCGCCGGGCGTCGGGCACGTAGTGCGTGCGCGCGTGACGCCCGCGCTGTACGCGCGCCTCGGCGCCGACACGCTCGCGCTGCTCGCGGGCGTGTGGGCGATGGAGCGTGCCGTGCCGCACGGCGCGCCGAGCGACGAGGCGGAGCGCGTGCGCAGCCTGCGCCACGCGGCGCACCTCGTGCGCCGCGCCGCGGCGGCGGACACGGCGCTCGACGTGCAGACGCTCCTGCCGAGCGTGCTGCTCGTGCTGCAGGACGCGAGCGCCGCGGTGCGCGACGCGGGCGCGCAGCTCGTCGCGGCGCTCGCCGCGGCGCCCGCGCCCACGGGCGCCGCCGAGATCTACGGCTACGAGCGCGTGTACGGTGCGGCGTCCGCGGCGCTGCAGTACCTCGACGCGCCGACGCTCGCGCGGTACGTTGCGCGCCTCGCGGAGGATGCGCCGACGTTTGTCAACGACGCCGGCTCGCTCGCCGCGACGCACGCCGCGGCGCTCGCCGGGACGAAGAAGGACGCCGCGGCGTTCCGCAGCCGCGTGCTGTGCTACGTGCTGAGCCATGCCGTGTGCTGGCCGTCGACCGCCGCGGCGACCGGCCTGCTGCACGCCGTGCACCGCGTCGACGCGCCGTGCAAGCTGCCGACCGTCGCGCCGCTCGTGGCGCGCGCGGTCGCCGCGCCGGACGCGGTGCCCGCCGCGTACCTCGCGCTGCTGTTTGCCACCTACGACGCGCGCGCGCTCACCGACGCCACCTGGGACGCGCTCCTCGCCGCGCTGCGCGGCCCGGCGGCGCTGCAGGACGCGGCGGTGCACGTGCTGCAGGCCGGGCTCCTGGCCGCGCTGCCGCGCGAGCGGCGCGCGGCGGCGCTGCTGGCGCTCGCGCGCGCGGTCGCCGACCCGCGCGTCGCGACGACGCCCGCGGCCGCCGCGGCGCTGCGCACGCTGCCGGTCGCCGACGAGGTGCTCGTCGACGTGCTGCGCACGCTGCTCGCCGCGCTGCAGCCCGACGAGGACGACGCACGGGCCAAGCGCGCGCGCACGGCCGACGACGGCGTGCAGGCGGCGGCGGTGGTGCTGATCGCCGTGCTCGAGGGCATGCAGAGCCGCACGCTGGGGGTGCGTGCGCCGCTCGTCGCCGCGCTGTTCGACGTGGTGCGTGCGGCGGTGTCGCTGCACGCGAGTGTCCTGTTCAACGCAGAGTACGTGCTGCAGCTCGCGATGCAGACGCTGTGTGCGCTGTTTGACCACGTCACGGCGCTCCCCGCGGACGTCGCGCAGGTCGTGCGCGCCGACACCATCGTGCACGCGATCAAGATCTCGACCAACACGCAGAGCATCAACCACGCGATCCTGCTCCTGACGCGCTTCGCGCGCCTCGACGCCGAGCTCGTGCTGCACAACGTCATGCCCATCTTTACGTTTGTCGGCCACGCGGTGCTGCAGCGCGACGACCGCTTCACGCTCGCCGTCGTCGACCAGACGCTGCGCAGCATTGTGCCCGCGTTCGTCAACGCGGTGCGCCCGCAGGTGGTCAATGCGCAGGACACGCGCCTCGCCCTCTGGCTCGAGACGCGCGCCCTGCTGCGCATCTTCTCCGAGGCCGCGTCGCACATCCCGCGGCACCGCCGCCTCGTCTTCTTCCGCCGCCTCGTCGAGGTGCTCGGCGCGGACGACTTCCTCGCGCCCGTCGCGATGCTGCTCACCGACCGCGTCGCACACCGCGTCGACCGCACACCCGGCAGCGCCGCAAGCCTGCTCCAGCTCCCGCTCGGCGTGCTCCGCGCCGAGCCGGACGCCGCACGCATCGCCGCGCTCGACCAGATCCTGCCCGAGGTCCAGCGCCTGTACGCGGGCGACACCGCCTTCCTCGCCACCACGCCCAAGCGCGCCTACTCCGACGAGCACGCCGCGCCCGCCAAACAGGCCCACGCGCTCCTCTGCCTCGTCCGCCACGCGCTCCCCACGCACGCCCCGCCCGACGCCGCGCCGCTCGCGCGCGTCGCGTGGCGCGCCGTATGCACGTGGCCGCCGGACGCCGCGGGCGCCGACGCCGCACGCCACGTGCGCGCCGCCGCCGTGCGCCCGCTGCCGGACGCCGCCCTCGCGCCGCTGGTCCGTGCACTGCTCCGCGGCGAGCGCGCCGCCGTGCCGGGCGCCGGCAGCGTGCCCGCGCACGTCCCGCGCGCCGAGCTGCAGCGCGAGGCCCTTGCGTGGCTCGCCGTGCGCGACATCGCCGACGGCGTCGACGACGTCCACGACGCGCTCCTCCACGTCTGGTCCCAGCACCGCGGCACACCGCTCGGCACCGACGCCCTCGCCGCGCTGCAGCGCAGCGTCGACGCCGCGCACGCCAGCAGCGACACGGCGCGACTTGCCGCGCTCCTCCCGCCGCTCCTCGCCGCGCCGGACAGCGACACGCCCGCGGTGCTCGCGCTGCTCGCGCGCCTCGTCGCCCACACGGGCGTCAAGGCCCTCGCGCACCTCAACGCCCTCGCCACCACCGCGTGCGACGCCGCCGTCGCCGAGGACGCCGCGCACGTCGCCGCAGGCCTCGTGCTCCTCGCCGCGCTCTTCCGCGCGCTGCCGCAGTTCCTGCACGCGTACGTCGAGCGCGCCGTCCGCGTGCTGTGCAACGCGCACGTCCTCGCACTGCAGCGCGCACGTGCACCGGGCGTGCGCGCCGCCCACCGCGTCCTGCAGGACGCCGTCGTGAAGCGCATGCCGTTCGCGACGCTCCTCGACGCGCTCACGCGCGGGTGGCGCCACGTGGACGCCGTGCCGCTCCTCCACCTGCTGCACCTCGGCGTGCGCGGCTTGGACCGCGCGGCGGTCGGCGCACACTACAAGCCGCTGTTCCGCTTCCTGCTGCAGGCGATGGCCCTGCAGCAGGACGCGGGCGCGGGCGCCTCGCTCCAGCCGGCGCCCGCGCGCGCGATCGAGGTGTACCTTGCGCTCGCCCTCAAGCTCAGCGAGTCGCAGTTCCGCCCGCTCTTCCTGCGCACCTACGACTGGGCCGCCGTCGACCTGCTCGACACGGACGACGGCGCACCGGACGCGGGCGCGACGTACGCACGCGCCCTCGTGCTGTACGCGCTCGTCACACAGCTCCTCGACCGCCTGCGCGGCATGGTGACGTCGTACGTCGCCGTGGTGTACGACCACGCACGCCAGCTGCTCGCACACGACACGCCGCCAACGCCGCTGTGGTACGCGGTCGTGCAGGCGCTCACGCGCAGCGCCGAGGTCGACGAGGGCAGCTTCTGGAACACGGCGCGCGCGACGCAGCTCGTCGCGCCGCTCCTCACGCCGCTGCCGTCGCTCGCCGCCGACGACCGCGCGGCCGTCGAGGCCATGGCGCACGCACTGCTCGCGGTCGCCGAGACCGTGCCGGACGACACGTACCTGCACGCGCTCAACACGCAGCTGCTCACGTACGCAAGCAGCAGCACGCTGCGGGTGCGCATCCACGCGCTCGACCTTGCCGCCCAGGTGTGGGACGCACACGGCGCCAACCTGCTCGGCTTTGTGCCCGAGACGGTCGCCCAGCTCGCCGAGCTGCTCGACGACGCCGACCCACGTGCGGCCGCCGCGGCGCTGCGCCTCCGCCGCGCGATCGAGGCCGCGCTCGGCGAGCCCCTCGATTCGTACCTAGCCTAGGTAGATTCCCCGTGCTACGTCGCCCCCACCCGCGCCGCCGCCCGGCACGGCGCGCGCCGCGCGCCGCGGCAGTGGAGGCGTCTGTGCGCCGCCGGCGGGCGGCGCGCAAGTGGAGGATCCTTCGCGCCAGGATGCACGCCACGCGTGCGGCGCGCGGCGTCTACGGCTTCTTCCCGTTCCTCAAGAAGCACGCGCCGGGCGCATTCCTGCCGATCGCACCGCACACGGACCTCGCGCACGCGCGCATCGCGATCGACGCGACGCTGCTCACGCAAAAGTTTGTGTACAGCGAGCATGCGAGCGACGCACGGCACCTCGCGGGCTTGAGCAACGTCGTGCACACGCTGCGCACCGTCGGCGCGGTGCCGATCATGGTGTTTGATCACCCGACCGAGCGCCTCCCGCAGAAGCGCGCGACAAACGAAAAGCGCGCCGCGCAGCGGACGCTCCGCGCGTTTCGGCACGCGGTCGAACAGGAGCGCAGCGCGCGCGTGCACACGCTCGCCGATACCGTGTGCGCCTACGATGCGCTCGACGAGTCGACCAAGCGCGCAACAAGCGCGGCGGTACGCGGCACAGCCCACGCCGTGCCGCAGGCGGCGGCGCGTCTCGCGGCGACGGTGCGCGAACTGCGCGCGGCCTACGAGGCACAGCACGCGTGGATCGCCGCGCAGGCGCCGCTCGCCGAGTCGGCGACACAGCGCGCACTGCATGCCGCCGAAGCGGGCGTGTATGCGGCGCTCGCCGACGCGTGCGTCGATGGCACCCAGACGCTGCTGGTGTGTCTCCCAGCCGAGGTCCGCGGCGTGCCGGCGACCAGCACCGCGGCGTGGCTCAGCAAGCGCAGCGCCGAGCTGTGTGCGGCGTACGCACGGAGCACGCGCGTCGTGACCGACGCCATGTACCGCGAGGGCATCGCGCTGTGCCGGCGCCTCCATGTGCCCGTGCTGGTTGTCGGCGACGGCGAGGCACGCGCCGCCGAGGCCAGCGATGTCCACGAGGCCGAAGGCTTCGCCAGCGCGCTGGTGCGCGCCTCGTATGCGGACATGGTCGCCAGCGAGGACAGCGACGTGCTGCTGTACCACGTGCCGCTGCTGCGCGGCCTCGGCGCGCGGCAGGCGTCGTGCGAGCTGGTGGACGCGGCGCGTGTGCGCGCGGCGCTCTTCCCCGAGCCCGGCGTGCCCGAGGCCGAGGCCGACGACGCGCGCCGCGCCATGCTCGTCCAGTATGCGCTGCTGTGCGGCACCGACTTTAACCGGACGATTCCCGGGCTCGGCCCGGTCGGCGCGTACCGCGCCGTGTGTAGGTACGGCACGGCGGAGCGCATCCTCGCGCACACGGCGCATGTGCCGCCGATGCCGCCGGACGCGTACCTCGCGCACCTCGCGGACGCCGCGCGCGTGTTTGAGCGCCCGCCGGCGGTCGCGGCCGCCGCCGAGGCCGCGGGGCTCACCCGCGGCGCGCGCGACGCCCCCGGCGAGACGCCGCCGTGGGCCGCCTTTCTGCGCGCCGCGCCCGGCCGCGCACAGCTCGATGGGGCACAGCAGGCGCCGAGGTATCTAGAAGCTAGCTAGGGAAACGCATCCGCTCGCCGAGCGTGCGCGGGGCGCGCGCAGCCGCATGGCGCGCGCGCTCGGCGGCGGCCGCGCACCACACCACGTCGCAGTGCTGCCGCACGTACGCGACCGCCTCGGGCTGCAGCTCGCGGCACGCCTCGACGTCGAGGGCCACGAGCGCCGCGGCCGCTGGCGCCTCCAGGTCGGGGTCCGCCGCCGCGCGGCGCTGGCGCACGGCGGCGCGCGCGGCGGCGACGCTGCACCGCGCCGCAAGCATCTTGCGCACGACCACCAGCTCGGCGAGCTCGCGGCCGCGCAGCGTGGCGTCGGCGCCGATCGTGAGGTGCGTCAGCGCGGGGCACAGCACGCGCTCGTCGAGCACGCCGGGCGTGAGCAGCTGCACCAGCACGGCGCCGGTGAGCGGGCGCTGCAGCGTGTCGTGGGCCGTGCTGAGCGCCGGCGCCTCGGCGGCCGCCGTCTCGTCCCACACCACCTCGAGCGCCGCGACGTGCGGCCAGGCACGGAGGAGCGCCGCGACGAGCCACGCGGACGAGTCGCGCGTGATGCGCAGGCGCACGCGGCGCACCGTCGCACCGACGGCGGTCGCGAACTGCAGCAGCGCCGCGCTCGTGCCGCCCGGCGTGCGCGGCAGCGACACCTGCAGCGTGAGCGTGTGCAGCTGCGGCAGCAGGGTGCTGAGCGCGACGTCGGGCAGGCCGTGCAGCACCATGCACTTGAGCGGCGCATGCAGCGTATGGAGCGCCGGGAAGCGCGCGATGCCCGCCTGCGGTACGCGCGGCGCGTCGAGGAACGCATCGATCGCCCACACCGCGTCGCCGTCGAGTGCGAGCGTGTGCAGCGTGCCCTGTGCACCATGGACGATGCACTGCGCCGCCGGCGCCCACCGCTCGCGCACCTGCCGCAGCGGCGCGGCACACGCCGGCGCACTGTACGCGAGCGCCTCGAGTGCGCTGCACACGCGCAGCGTCGCCGCGTCCGCCTGGAGCGGCGGCGTGCCGTGCAGCGCGAGACTACGGAGCGGCGCACACTGCGCCCCGTCCATGCACAGCGGGCGCGCGAGCCACGCGTGCTGCGCGCCGCCGGGTGCGTGCACCGCAAGGTGTTGCAGCGTCGGGATGCGCAGCGCATGCGCGACCCACGCCCCGGCGTGCGCCGGCGCACAGTGCACCGTAAGCGCGGTGAGCGGCGGCGCGGCACGCAGCACGGCGGCCGCGTCCGCGTCCGCGAGCGGCGGCACGAGCGTCATGTCGCGGACATGGTGCTTGCCACGCCGCATGTACACACGCAAGAGCGCCGCCTGGCGCTGCGCACGCGCCTTGGACGGCCCGCTCGCCGCGCCGAGGCGGCCGACGTGCACCGTGTGCCAGAGCGGCGCATGTGCACAGACCCACCGCCGCCACGTGCGGCACACGGACGCGAGCGCGCCGAGCGACGCCGTGTCCAGGTGCCGCGCGATGCCAAGCAGCACCTCGGCGGGGAGACGCGCGGCGCCGGACGCGGCCGGCGGCGCGCCGTGCGCCGCGTCGCGCTGCAGATGCGCGATGCGGCGGCGCAGCACGTCGTCCGGCGCGCACTGCGCGGCCGCCCGCAGTACACGCACCGCTTTCTCGCGCATGCGCAGCTGCAAAAAGACGCGGGCGGCGCCGAGGAGCGACTGGGTCAGCGTGCGACGTACCTCGGCGTGCCGCGGCGCAGCACGCAGCGCGTCGCGTAGGTCGCGCAGCGCGGCGCGGTCGTCACCACGCGCCGCGTGCACCTCTGCGCGCTCCAGCAGGAGCGCGGCGCGGCGCGCGCCGGGCAGCGGGGCCACGAGCGCCGCCGAGAGCCGCGCGACGTCGTCCATCCTTCCGGCTCCTCCACATACCACGTGGTGGAGGATGGGAGGTCCGGTGCCCCGGGCGGTAGCGATTGCCGTCGCTGTGCAGCACGCCGGGCACGCGGACGCGCGCGTGTGTCTCGTGTCGTCGCGCAAGCATAAGGACGCGTATGTGCTGCCCAAGGGCGGCGTCGAGCGCGGCGAGACGCCGCGCGAGGCGGCCGCGCGCGAGCTCTGGGAAGAGGGTAGGTTGACCACTGACGCAGCCGGCGTACGTGTCCGAGCGGACGCCCCGGGCGCCACCGCCCCGGCGCCGTACACGTTCCCCGACACCAAGCCGCACAAGCACTCGCCCACCGACGACGTGCACGACGAACGGTTTGTGCCGAGTACGGTGTACTCGGTGCATGCCTTTGGCGTTGCGCCGTCGGACGTCGCGGACGCGTGGCCCGAGTCGCACGAGCGCACGCGCGTGTTTGTGCCGCGCGAAGAGGCGCGCGCGCGCGTCGCATGGCGCCGCGGCATGGCCGAAGCCCTGGCACATACAGCATGGCCGCCAGCCGCTCCAATGTAGCTACACAATCTTGAGCACCGAGTCGCCCGCGCGACACCGGTACAGAAACCCCACTATGATATCGCTCTCCTTGGGCGCGGGTGTCGCGGCAAAGTGCTCGGTCGCGATCTGCGCGAGCCGCTCGTGCGCCGCCTCCTTGTCAAAGAGGTGCACGTCGTCCTCGGCCGCACGCTGCTCGTGCGCCGCAGAGCGCGTACGCACCGCATGCGCCAGCGCCTCGCCACTCGGGTCCGCCACGTCGGCGATTGGGTCGGCGTCCGCGTGCGTGTCGGGCACGCCCTCGATGCGCGGGTCGTGCAGCAGCGACCGCGGGGGGTATGCCTCGTCGAGCCGGTGCTGGATCACGTACTTGGCCGTGACGTCGAACGGGAAATCCGAAAAGTGAATGGGTGCGCGTTCCTCGGCGGCTGCGTCAGTGGCGCCTACGCACGTCGCTCGCGCGCCGGCTCGCGCTCCGGCTGCGCCTGGCTCATGGTGCCGCGGCGCAAGGCCCCTCCTCCCCACCTCCACCGCCACGTGACCCTTGCTCTTCGCCATGGTGCGCGCTTCCGTGCGGGTATGGCAAAGTGCGCGGCCGCGCAGCACGCCGCCGCCACGCCCCTCGTTTTCCGAGCAGCGATGGACGTCGCGCACGATGATTGCGCTCTCGACAAGCGTCGGCACGCTCGTATGTCGTGTTTGGCTCACGCAGATGTACTTCCTGGGTGCGATGCAGGGCTACCGCCAGGGCGAGGCGCACGTGCGTTCGCAGTTTGTCCTCGAGCACGCCGCGCCGCCGCCCGCGCTCGACATCCGCGGCGACATCCAGCGCCCTGCTACATAGACCACCGTGGATAGGGGGGTGTCTAACGAGGCTAGACAAATTTTTTTGGGTTATGGAGTTTTTCTAGAGCCGAGGGCAACACTGCGCCACACCAGAAAAAGGCCCCCACCTATGCAAGCAGAAAGTCGTACACGTCCTACCCTTACAGGCTGAGGGACTTGACCGGCTGGCCGGCGTGCTTGGCGCGCTTGCGCATCTTCTCCGCCGACTTGTTGCCGCGGATACCGCCGCCCCAGTGGCGGCGGGCCTCGTCGTACTTGTCGAGGTAGTTGGCCTTGGCCGCCGACACGAGGTCCGCGAGCTCACGCTCGTCCTCCGAGCGCACGTCCTGGATGACGGCGACGGCGGTGCGCTTGAGGTGCACCACGGCACCGAGACGCGAGCTCGACTTGACGATCACGTAGGGGATGCCCATCTTGCGGCAGAGCGCCGGGAGGAAGACGACCAGCTCAATGGGGTCGACGTCGTCGGCAATCACCACGAGGCTGGCCTTCTTGGCCTCAATGAGCGCCACAGCGTGGTTCAGGCCGTACTTGACAAAGAGCGGCTTCTTGCCGTCCGCCTTGGGGTCGACCTTGTTGCCGGCCGCAACCTCCTTGGCGACCGCGTCGAGACGCGCCTTCTTCTCCTGCTTCGACTCGGGGCGGTACTTGTTCATCAGCTTGAACAGCGCCGTCGCCGTGTTCTTGTCGAGGGTGTTGGAGAACTGCGCAATCGCCGGGGGCACCTTGAGGCGCTGGTTAAGGATGACGCGCTGGCGCTGCAGGCGCACGTACTCGGGCCACTTGACAAAGCGGGTCAGGTCGCGCTTGGGCTGGATGTCCTGGCCTGGGGTGAGTCGCGTTACGTACCAATACCAAAGCTCTTGGAGCGCTTCTCGAACAACGGGTTCGAGGGCGTCTTGTTGGCGCTGCCCTTGCTGCCGGGCGCAGCAGCGGGCTTCTTGGAAGAACCTGTCTTGTTCGCCTTAGGGGGCTGTAGGGTCATCGAGACGAGTCAGCCAACTGTTCACAAGCGGCGAGCTCGGAGCTCTAAAAACTGCCTCTGGCGAGCGGGTGCTGGGGTGCGTGCAAGCACGCAGGCGCAGCACCGCTCTACCGGAGGACAGCAGACAGGGTGCGTACCATGCTAATCACAAACGAAATAGGAGCCGAAAGGGTGAGGGAGCGAGCGGCGGCGGCGGCGGTCGCTTTTTTTGTTCGTCTCACGTGATAAAATACATTCACGTGACGAGTGGCGTTGCGAACCCTGGTGCAGCGTGCGTATGCCCGTGCGCACGCATGTGGGCGTGCACGGATCAACGGGGAGGACGGCGCGGGTGGGCCCCACGGGTTCCCGTGCGCCGGCCTCTCCTTCCCCATCATGCGTTTGTCTGTGACCTTTGTTGCCCTTGCCGTGGCGCTTGTCGCTGCGCCCCAGCTCGCCCGTGCGAATGTCGCGGGCGACGCTGCGAGCCTCGTGTCGGAGTACACGGGCCTCGACTTTGGCGCGTGGGACGAGCACACGCTGCGCTCCTACCTGCTCGAGCGCGGCATCGTGTCGCCCAACACGCCGCAGGAGAAGCTTGCGGCGATTGCCAAGAAGGACCGCGACCAGCTTGTGAGTGAGGTGGCCTCGGCGACGAGCGCCGCGCGCGCTGCGGCGAGCCAGCGCCTGAACGACGCGTGGAGCGCCGCGAGCTCGGCGAGTGGTGCGTACCGCTCGTACGCGGCCGAGGCGAGCAAGACGGCGAGCTCGTATGCGGCCGAGGCGGGCAAGTCGGCGAGCAAGTACGGCGCGGACGCGTCCAAGGCCGCGTCGCAGTACGGCACGGCGGCGGCCTCGGCGAGGTCGGCGGCGGCCTCGGCGGCGGCCTCGGCGACGAGCGCCGGGTGGAAGAGCGCGACGAGCGGTGCGTCGGAGGCGTCGGCGAGTGCGTCGAGCCTGTCGAGCGCGGCGTCGAAGCGCGCGCATGGCGCGGCGTCCGACGTGGGGCGCTCGCTGCGCGACGCGCAGGACTACGTGTACAGCCACTGGAGCGCGGACGAGCTGAAGAAGTGGATGACGGAGCACGGCCTCGCGCTGCCGCAGTACGAGGCGAGCCGTGACGAGCTGCTCAAGATGATCAAGGAGCCGTTCGCGAAGAGCAGCTACCGCGCGCCGTACGAGGCGCTCTCGACCGACTACCTGCACGGCTGGCTCGTGGACCACGGCTACGTGAAGAGCGACTTTGCCAAGAGCCGCGACCAGGTGCTCGACGCCGCGAAGCAGTACTACTACGGCGCGCAGGACACGGTGTACGGCACGTGGACCGACTCGGAGCTGCGCGCGTGGCTCGTGCGCCACGGCTACGTGAAGAGCGACGTGGCGGCGACGCGCGACGAGCTGCTCGAGCGCGTGAGCCGCGCGTACGGCGAGGCGCAGGACGAGGTGTGGCGCGGCTGGCACGACAGCGACCTGCGCGGCTACCTGTACGACCACGGCATCCTCAAGACGCGCGAGGAGAAGACGCGCGAGGAGCTCGTGCAGCTCATGCAGGAGCACGCGTCGGGTGTGGCGGCGACGGCGCGCGACTACCTCGACTGGTCGGACGCGCGCCTGCGTGGCTTCCTGCACGCGCACGGCGTGGCGCCGAGCCAGCTGGCGTCGGACCGCGACGCGCTGCTGCGCCAGGTGCGTGCGTACTACGCGCCGGGCTGGACGCAGCAGCTGCAGCACAAGGCGAGCGCCGTGGTGGACCAGCTCAAGACGGGCGTGCGCGACCTGCTGGGCGTGCCGCAGCAGCAGGCGTACGGCTTCGACACCGAGAAGCTCGGCTCGTACGCCGCGGCCGCGAGCAAGAGCGCGAGCAGCCTGGCGTCGAGCGCGAGCAGCTACGTGCAGCACGTGCGCGATGAGCTGTAGACCGTAGCCCCGACCTACACGCGGCGCACCGCCGCGCGCTCGAGCACCGAGTGGAGGTGTGCGTCGCGGCTCACGCGCCAGTACTGCGTGAGCGCGTCGGACTGGGCGAGGCGCGTGAGGAAGTCCTCGTCGTGCGTGATGACCACCAGCTGGAAGTTGCGCTGGTGCCGCCGCTCGGCGATCAGGTCCACGAGGCTCGCGGCGAGCGCCTCGACGTTCTCGCGGTCCAGGTTCGTCGTCGGCTCGTCGAGCGCCAGGAAGCCGCAGTGCGCCGCAAACGCGTCCGCCAGCGCGAGGCGCACCAGGATGCACGCGAGCACCTTTTGCCCCGCGCTGCACCGCCCGCGCATGTCGAGCTCGACGCGGTCCTTGACCATGCACACGCGGTACTGGTACGAGCGCAGCCCACTCGCACCGACGCGCCCCTCGGCGTCGGAGCGCACAAGCACCGTGTCGATGTCGGTGCCTTGGTAGGTCTTTTTCCAGAGATAGTCGAGCGTCTGGTTCACCTCCTCCATCTTGATTGCGTGGTACTGCAGGATCGCCTGGTGCAGCGCGCCGCAGTACGTCTCGAGGTCCGCGTCCGCAAGCCGCGCGACCTTGATGTGCACAAGCTGCTTCACGTACCGCGCATGCACCCCCGCATAGTCCGTCGCAAGCTCCGCCGCACGCCGCGCACGCTCGTCCGCCAGGCCCCGCAGCTCGCCACGCAGGTGCGCCGCCTCGCCGCGCTGCGCCGTCTCGGCACGCCGCGCCGCGTCGTACCGCGCGTCGTACGCGTCGCGCTGCGCCCGTGCCCCAGCCACGTCGAGCGCACGCAGCTCCGCCTCCGCACGCGCCGCGTCCCGCTCGAGCTGCGCACACCGCACACTGTCGCGCAGCTGCGCCTCGGTCGCCTGCGCGCCACGCACCGCCTCGGCGTGCGTGTGCGCCGCGCGCTCGGCGGCCGCGACGCCCGCGTCGCTCGCCGCCCGCCGCGCCTGCGCCTCGGCGAGCGCCGCGTCCAGCGCCGCGCCGTCGCCCGGCACGTCCGCAGCCGCCGCACGCAGCGACGCACCGAGGTCCGCCGCACGCGCCGCGTCGCGGTGCCGCTCCTGCCGCGCGGCCGCCGCCGCGTCCGCGGCGGTGCGCGCGGCCGCCGCCGCCGCGTCGCGCGCGTGCTCCGCGTCCGCGAGCGGCGCCTGCGCCGCATCGCACGCCGCCGCAAGACGGTCGACCGCCGCACGCGCCTCGTCGGCGTCGCGCGCGTGCTCGGCACGCCGCGCCCGCGCCGCGCGCGCCGCCGCGTCGCGCGCCTCGGCGTCGTGTAGCGCACGCTCGGCGTCCGCAAGCGCGTCGCGCGCCTCGCCGTGCGCGCGGTGCAGCGCGTCGCGGTGCGCCGTGCCCTCCGCGAGCTCGCGCAGCACCGCGCGTCGAGCGCCGCGCGCGTCGCCGGCGGCCGGCGCCTCGCCGAGGTCCGTGCGCGCGGCAGCGAGCGCCGCGTCGCTCGACGCGACCTCGGCGGCGCGCGTGCGCGCCGCCTGCGCGCGGGCAGCGAGCGCACGCAGCGCGTCGGCGTCCGCGTGCGCCGCGTCGGCGGCGGCCTGCGCCGCGGCGCGCGCGTCGGCGGTGCGCTCGGCGTCGGCGGCGAGCGCCGCACGCCGCGCGTCGTGCGCCGCGCGCGCGGCATCCGCCTCGGCGGCCGCGTCGCGCGCGCGCTGGGCGCGCTCGAGTGCGTCGACGTGCGCGAGCCACGCGTCGCGCTCGGCGCGCACCGCCGCGACGCGCTCGGGCGTGCTGCGCTGCATCGATGCGCGGACGTGCGCCTCGAACGCGGGCAGCGCCGCGTCGGGCAGCGCGCGGTCGCACGCAAGGCACACGTGCCGCTCGCGGCCCTGCGCGAGGATCCGCGCAAAGAACGCCGCGGCGTGCTCGAGCGTCGCGAGCGACTCGTCGCGCAGCTGCACCTCGTCGCGCGCCGCGCGCAGGTCGTGCGCGAGGTCGCCGTCGTACGTGTCGGCGGCGCGCAGCGCCGCGCACTGCGCGTCGCGCTCGGCGGCCTGCGTGTCGTGCACGTCGAGCGCGGCGGCCGCGCGCGCCGCGGCGGCCGCCGCGGACGCCGCGGCGGCGTCGGCCTCGGCCTCGGCGCGCTCGGCGTCCGCAAGCGCGGCGGCCGCCGCCGCCGCGATGCCCGCGGGCGTGCCGTCGGTCGCGAGGCGCGCAGCGTCCGTCGCGAGCGCCGCGGTGCACGCCGCGAGCTCCGCGGCGCGCGCGGCGTGCTGCTGCTCGCGCTCGGCGAGCGCCGCACGCGCCGCGACGGCGTGCGCAGAGGCGGCGAGCGTGCGGCTGAGCGAGTCGCGCCGCGCCTCGAGCGTGCGGCACTGTGCGTCGGCGTCCGCGCGCGCCTGCGCGGCGTCGGCGTCGCGCACCTGCGCGGCGAGGGCGTCGCGGCGCGTGCGCAGCGCGTCGAGGACCGGCGGCGCGCCGGCGGCGCCGAGGTCCGCGTCGGCCTGCGCGACGCGCGCATCGAGGCGCGCGAGCGCCGCGGCGGCGTGCGTGTGCTGCGCCTGGACGTCGCGCAGCGCGCTGCGGCGCTGCTGCACGTCCTGCTCGAGCGCGTCGAGGCGCGCGCGTGCGTCGTCGGCGGCGTGGTCGTCGGCGGCGTCGGCGGTGCGTGCGTGCGCACGGAGCGCCGCGAGCGTCGCGGCGGCGAGCGCCTCGGTGTCGCCCGCGGGCGCATCGAGGCCGTGGCGCGCGGCGATCTCGACGAGCTCGGCGTGCGCGTCGCGGCGGAGGCGCGCGAGCGTCTGCTGGGCGGCGGCGTGCGCGCCCTGCTGCCGGACGAGCGCCTCGTGCGCCGCGTCGGCGTCGGCGCGGGCGCGCTGGGCGTCGGCGAGGCGCGCGTGTGCTGCATCGCGCTCGGCGGCGGCGGCGGCGAGCGTCGCGGGGAGCGCCGCGAGGCGCGCCTCGAGCTCGGCGACGGGCGCGTCGAGGAGCGGCGCGGTGCGGCGCAGCTCGGCGGCGCTGTCGGCGTACAGCGCGCGGCGCTCCTCGAGGGTGGCGGCGCGCGCGAGCACCTCGCGGAACTGTGCGGCGGCGTCGCGCAGGGCGTCGTTTGCGGCGGTGCGCGCCGCGAGGTCGGCCTCGAGGGCCTCGACGTCGCGGGTCTTTTGCGCGATGGAGGCGTCGAGCGTGTCGAGGGTGCGCTGCACGGCCTCGGCGCGCTCCTTGTCGTGCTGCAGCGCACGCAGCTCGGCGTCGTCGACGCGCGCGTCCTGCTGGCGCTGCTTGCGGAGCGCCTTGAGCGCGTCGAGCGCCTTGGTGTAGCGCGTCACCTCAAAGATCTCATCGAAGCGCTTCTTGAGCACCGCGGGCTCGGCGAGTGGCCAGTGCGACTCCTCCTGGTGGCAGAACACGACGTGCTCGAGGATCGCGCGCGAGACGCCGAGCAGGTGCGCCATTTCCTGGTCGAGCTCGGCGCACCGCGTCGAGATGGCCGCGCGCTGCGTGAGGCGGCGGCGTACGTACCGTCTGGGCATCCACCGTGTCGTCGTCCACGCCCAGCACGCCCTCGAGCGTCTTGAGCGTGAGCGCGCCGGTGCGCTTGCGCGAGACCTGCACGTTGCGGACGCAGCTCATCCGCACGCCGTGCGTGTTGCGGAAGCGCAGGCGCACCTGCGCCTTGACCGTGTCGGTGCCCGCGAGCGCGGGGTCGTGCACAAACGCGCCGCCCTTGGTGTTCGGCGGCAGGTCGCCCGTCGCGGCGTACTTGAGGCACTCGACGATCGTCTGCGTGAGCGGCGCACGTACCGTCTTCCCGCTGCCATTGTGCCCGACAATCACCGTGAGCGGCTTGAAGAACTGGATGATGTGTACCGCCTTGGGGTCAAACGAGCGCACGCCGCGGATCGCGAGCTCTGGGTGAGCGGCGCACGTACTGTCCAGCTCGGCCATCCTCGACGCGCCGCGCCGAGCGCCGCCTCCACCGGCGCCGCCTCCACCATGTCGCGGCTCGGCCAGGCGTCGGGCGCCGCGGTGCTGGCGCTGCTCGCCTGGACGCTGCTCACGCTCGTCGCCGAGGTGATTGTGCCCGTGTGGAGCGACACGCCGCAGGCGGCCGTGCGGGTCGCCGCGGCGGCCTTCCTCGCGGGCATGAGCGCGTGGTCGTACGCCGTCGCCGGGCTCCGCACGTCGGCCGCGCCGCGCATCGACGTCGCGCCCGACGCCGTGCGCACCGTGAAGCGCTCCACGGGCACGCGGCGGTGGTGCAGCAAGTGCGCCGCGCCCAAGCCCGACCGCTGCCACCACTGCCGCCGGTGCGCGCGCTGCGTCCTGCGCATGGACCACCACTGCCCGTGGGTGATGGACACGTGCATCGGCCTGCGCAACCACCACGCGTTCCTGCTGATGCTCGCGTACACCGACGCACTCTGCATCTACACCCTGTATACCCTCGGCGCGGCGTTCGCGCGCCTGCTCGGCGCGCCGACCGAGGACATTGCGCTGCCCGTGTCGTGGATGGCGCTCGCCGTCGTCGCCCTCGTCGTACGTCGCCCGCTCACCCAGTTTGCGCTCGCGCTCACCCCGTTCGCCACGTTCCACGCTTACCTCGCCACGCGCAACTACACGACGCTCGAGTACATCGAGGGCATGGAGCGCGTGCGCCGCGACGGCGACGCCCCCGAGACGCCGCGCGTGCCGTACGCGCGCCTCGCGTCGCTCCTTGCGCCGCGCGACGACGCCCACACGCAGTTGCTCCCGCACCGCGCGAGGGGGCGCGGCCACCTGTACAACGTCGGCGCCCGCGCCAACTGGCGCCAGGTGCTGGGGCCGCACGCCGCGCTGTGGTGGGCGCCCGTCGAGACGCCCGTGTGTGATGGTGTGCACTACGACATCGACCCAGCGACGTGGGACGCACTACAGGCCGCCGCCTAGCGCGCGCGCGGCCGGCGCCCCCACGGCACACACCGGCGCCGAGCCGGTGGCCGTGTCGAGCAGCAGCCAGTTGACGAGCGGCGCCTCGCGCCGCCCGAGCGCGTTGAGCAGGTCCTGCGCCACCAGCCCGCCGAGCACCGCGCTCGTCGTGGGCAGCGCCGCGTCGCTCCCGTGCGCGACCGCCGGCCAGACGGCGCGCGCAAACGCGGCAAAGAACGCGGCGCGGTCGACGCGCTGGCGCGCAAACACGAGCGCCTCGTCGACGCCGCGCGCGGCGAGCAGCGCGTCCGCCTCGCGCTCGAGCGCCGCGGCGAGCGCCGCGGGCGTCGCCGCGCGCTCGCCGCGCGCCCCCCCACGCCCACAGCGCCCACAGCGCCCACAGCCGCGCGGGCGGCGCGCGGCGCCGCGCGCCCGCGGGCCACGCGCCGTGCTGTGCGTCGCGCAGCGGCACAAACGCCTGCACAAACGCGGCGGCCGTGCGCTCGGCCGCGCCGGGCGCCGCGCGCGTCGCGACATAGGTATAGTCGTCGCCCAGGTCACTGAACACAAAGCCGCCCCAGCCGTGCGCGGCCGTGGCGTAGAACAGGGCGTGCGCGGCACGCGCCGCGTCGTTGTGCGCCTCGAGCGCGGCGCGTGTGCCGCGGCACGCCACGAGGGCGTCCATGTTGCCGTCGACGGCGTCGAGCGTGCGGACGCCGCGCACGTCGACGAGCGGGTTGAGCTGCTGGATGCGCTGCAGCGGCGCGGCGCCGATGCGCGGCGCGCCAATGTCTGCGTCGCGGAAGAAGAAGCCCGCGTTCAGGTCGTCGGCGCGCACGTCGGCGTCGTCGACGACGGTCAGGCGCCCGACGCCGCTGAGCACGATGTTTTTGATGAGCTCCGTCGCGACGCCCGTGAGACCAAGCACGACGACGTGCGCGGAGCGCATGCGGTTCTGGGCCTCGAGGCCCCACAGCCGGATCTGGCGGTCATACAGCGCGGCCTCGTCCTCGGTCACGCCGCGCGGCGCGCCGTCGGGCATGGTGAGCAAGGCGGGCGGCGGTAGGCTGACTAAAACAAAACGCGGCTATGGTACACGGCAGCCCTACGCGCCGAGCCACACGGCGGCGGCGACCGACACGGCGCCGACGAGCGCGACGTTCGCGGCGGTGCGTGCGCCCGCGCCCTGCGCGGCAGACTGGTCGACGATCAGGTACGACGGCGTCTGCCCGGGCTTCGACACGGCGTAGTTCGCGCCGTACTGCTCCGTCTTGCCGCAGCTGCTCCCAATCTGGTCGGCGCACGCCTGCGTGCACGTGTTGCGCTGCGCGAACGGCGTCTCCTTCTGGTTGTTGCACGCGTCGCGGCACGCCTGCAGGCGGAGCAGGCAGTCTTGCGACTGCACCGGCCACTGGTACTGCGGCAGGCGCGACTTGCTCTTCGCACACGTGCACATCGTCGCCATGCCCTTGCTTGGGTCGCAGAAGTTGTGCTCGATGTGGTCGTCGCCGTCCTCACACCCGGCGGTCGCACAAAAGTGCGTTTGCGTCTCGCAGATCAGGTCGAGCTGCGTCGACGCCAGCGACGCGTTCGCCAGCGTCCAGTAAAATGTCGGCAGGTGCGCCTTTGCCTCGTCGCTCCCACGGTACATGAGGCTGATCAGCGTCGGCAGCGCGCCGCTCCACGTCGCCGTCGACTTGGCCGGTGTATAGGTCACGTTCGAAGACGCCGTCGCATTCGCCGTCGCGATCGACGACGGCGCACTCATGACATTGTACGCAACAGACGTCGACAGTGCCGCCGGGATCGTCACCGACGGGTAGTCGACCGAGGTCGTGCTCGCATTGTTCGTGGGCACCGCACTCGACGAGGCCGGCGCGGCGCTCGTGGCGCTCGACGAGGCCGGCGCGGCGCTCGCGGCGGCGCTGCTCCCGGCGGCACTCGCGGCGGCGCTGCCCGCCGTGCTGCTCGCGGCTGCGGCGCCCGACGTGCTGCCGAGGCCGAGGCTCAGCCCCGCATCGGCCGACGACGCCGACGCCGGCGCCGAGCTCGCGGCCGAGCTCGTGTCGGGCAGCGAAAACGACAGGGGTGTATCGCGCGGAACAAGCTCTGCGTAGACGCACGACACAAACGCGGCAAGACCGAGCCAGCGAAGGCGCATCGTGGCGAGCGCACTCCAGCTCCCCCGGACGTCGCGCGAGGCAGCCCAGCGGCACGCGGCGTGCCCCAATTTCCCTCCGACGGTGGGGTTGGGTTCGGCCGAGCTTCCGCCATGCAAGCGCGACGCCGGTGCGCCGTGTGCGGCAGCGCGCGCTTCCGGCTGGTCGCCGCGCAGCTCGTGTGCGCCGCGGGGCACGTCCAGCGCGACTTCCGCGTCGAGGCCGCGCACGATGAGGACGGGTTCGGCACGCAGATCACGACGCGCGCGCGCGCGGTGAACCGCGCGTCGCAGCGCGAGGCCGCGCACGCCGAGCGGCGCCGGCGGCAGTACCTCGCGCGCAAGGTCGCGCGCGGGCGCACGCCGCTCGTCGTCCCGGGCTCGCAGGAGCACGCGGCGCTCGACGACCAGGATGCCGCGTACCTGTACGGCGCGCGCGCGACGTTTGCGGTGCTCGAGGCGCTCCAGCTCGTCCTGCGGCACCAGATCGCCGCCGTCGAGCGCCTGTACGGCATCGAGGGCCTCGCGGCCGCGGCGCGCCCTGTGTGGGCGCTGCACGTGTCGAGCGCGGGCGTGCCGCCGACGCCGCTCGACGCGGCGTGCGACGCCGCGGAGCGGCCGACGCGCCCGCCGCCCGCGTCGGTGCCCCGCACAGGCCGCCAGCGGTGGTCGGACGCGGCGCACCACGCCGCGTCGCTCGACCTCGTCTCGCTGCGCTCCACCGTCGCGACCGTGTACCTGGCGCTCGTGCGCCGGCGGTGCCCGATCTCGATCGGGCAACTCCGCACGTACGTTGCGCGGCTCACCCAGGCACATCCAGCAGGGCACGCTGCCGTACCTGCACGCGATCCATGTGCTCCCGGCGCCGCTGCTCGACGTGCTGTCGTACAGCGATGTGGCGTACGCGGGGCTCGACACGGAGCTCGTGCCGAGCGTCATGGACATCCACCGCCGCGTCGCCGACATTGCGACGCGCCTCTCGCTCGACTTTGGCGTGGTGTGGCCCGAGGTGAATGCGCCGCCCATGCTTGCGCGCATGGTGCACGCGATGCTCCTGCCTGCCCCCGTGTACGTCGCGGCCAAGGCGCTGCTCGCGCACCTGCGCATCGACATGCACGTGCGCAACGTCTCGGCGCAGCTCCCGCGCCAGGCGCGCGAGGGGCGCACGCGGAGCATTCATAGCTACGCACGCAATGCGGCGATCCCGCGGTGCGTGATGCTCATGGCCGCCGTCATCGTCGTGCTCAAGCTGCGCCACGGCCTCGACGGCGTGCCGCGTGCCGATCCGCTGGACGCCCTGCCGCCGCTCGGCCCCTGGCTCGCGGCGGTGTGCGCCGCGACGGACGGCGCGACGGACGGCGCATTCCGTCCGTGGGACCCGGACGCCGACCTGCTCGGCCTGTCGGACGCGCAGGTCGACATGTACCTCGACTTTGTCGAGCAGACCTACACGCGGCCCTATATACCCCCCGCGATGCGCGCCGCGCGCCGCGACGGCATCGCCGACCTGCTGTCGTGTGCGCCCGCGGCCGACGCGCAGCGCGTGGACGTCGCGGCGCTCGCGCGCGCGGACGAGGCGCGCGCCGAGGCGCACCGCGCAGCGCTGTACGCCGCCCCCGCCCCCGCGCCGCGCGCGCCGCGCGCGGCCGGCGAGGCGTACCCCGTGTACGCCCATGACCCGAGCGGCACCTGGCCGCGCGAGTATACCCGCGTGCTGGCGTGCGCACAGCGCGTGCTCGGCCTCGACGCGGCCCCGGCCGCGTCGTTCGTGGCGCACGACGTGCGGCACCTGCGCGACGCCGACGTCCTGCACGTCGCGGTGCTGCAGCTGGACGAGGCGCTCGTCACCACGCTGCACCGCCGCCGGGCCGCCCGCAAATAGTGTACGTTCTACGACTCTCCCTCCTGGTTCTTGGACTTTTTCGCGCCGGCCTTGGGCTTGGCGTCCGTGTCGGCGGCCGCCGCGGCGTTGCCCTCGCGCTTGCGCTTCGCACCGCCCGCCACCGACAGCGCGCCACGCGTCTTGGCCGCGCCGCGGATCGAGGTGCCCTCGGCCGGCTTGGCGCGCTGCAGCAGCGGCACCGGCTTGGGGCCGCCGCTGCGCCCGCCACGCGCCGGTGCACCGCCCCGCACGACGGCCGGGCGCGCGGGCGCCGGCTTGGCCTCGGCGGCGTCGTCGGCCGCGGGCGCTGGCGCGTCGGGGGCCTCGGCCTTAGGCGCCGGCGCCGGCGCCTCGGGCGTGGCGCCGAGCTGCGCCTTGAGCTCCTGGACCTCGTTGGTGAGCTTGGTGATCTTGTTGTCGCGCTGCTTGAGCATGATGGTATTGCGCAGCGTCGCTTCGTGCTTCCCGTCGTCGTACCGCGACTGGAGCAGCGGCTGGTAGTGCGCCTTGAGCTCGGCCTCCTTGGCCTCGATCGCGGCCTGCAGGCCGTCTGGCGCGGTGAGCTGCTGCGTGAGCTCGGCGATCTTGGCGGTGTCGGTGGTGTGCGTCGCCTCGAGCTCGGCGATGCGCTGCCGTGCCTGGGCGAGGAGGCCCTCGAGCTCGGTGATGCGCGCGCGGAGTGCGGCGTCGGTGGCCTCGGCCGGCGTGGCCTCCGCGGGCGTGGCCTTCGTGTCCGGCGCCTTGGCGTCCGAGGCAGCCGGCGCCGTGTCCTTCGTATCCGAGGCCTTGTCAGAACCATCGCCAGAGGCAGCCGGCGCTTTGTCCTTTGTATCCGGGGCAGTGCCAGAACCATCGCCAGAGGCAGCCGGCGCCGTGTCCTTCGTATCCGAGGCAGTGCCAGAACCATCGCCAGGGGCAGCCGGTTTCTCGCCTGGGACAGCCTGCTTCTCGCCTGGGGCCTCGCCCTGCTTCTCGCCCTGCTGCGGGACGGGGCCCAGCGCCGCAAGCCGCTGCTCGAGCGACTCGATCTGGGCCGTCTGCGCCTTGACCTGCGCCTCGGCCGCGCGCTTGTCCTTGAGGAAGGTGCGCGCAAAGTTCTTGTGCTTCTCGCACTCCTCCGTCTTGACGCGCAGGCGCTCGACGAGCTCGGCCTTTTCCGCCTCCGCGGCGGCCGGCGCCGCCTCCGCGGGCGCCTCGGCCGGGGCGGAGGGCGCCGCCTCCACCGGCGCGGGCGGCGCCGCCTCCAGGGCGGCAATGCGCGCCTGGAGCGTCTGCCGCTCCTCGTCCGCCTTGGCGATGGCCGCGTCGCGCTCCTGCTGCAGCTGGTTGCCGCGCTCGGTGGCCTCGGCAACCGAGCGCCGCTCCTGCGTGATGCGCGCACGCACCTGCTCGCGCAGCTGCTCGAAGCGCGTGTTGGCCGTCTGCAGCTCGCGCGTGAGCCGCTCCTTCTCGGAGGCCAGCTCCGCGCGCGCGGCGTCCACGGCCTGCGCCGCGGCCTGGCGCTCGGCCTCGGCCTTCTCGAGCGCGTCGGTGACGCCGCGTGCGGTCAAGAGGCCCTCGGCACGCGCCTTCCACCGCGCGCCGTCCTCCTGGACGACACGCAGCTGCGACTGGCACGTCTCGAGCTCGACCTGCGCGGTTTGCAGCGCGTCGCGGCTCGGCTGCAGCGCGGCCTGCGCCTCCTGCAGCTGCGTCTGGAGCGTGTTGGTGCGCGTCTCGAGCGCAAGCTTGGCCTCCTGCAGCGTCGCGACCTGCTCGCGTAGCGCGGCGAGCTGGTGGATCTTGTCGAGGAGCTCGGTGTACTGCGCGGGCGCCGCGGGCTCCGCGGGTGCCGCGGGCGGCGTCGTGCGCGCCGCCTCGGCCGCCTCGGCCCGTGCCAGCGCGTGCTGCAGACGCGTCTGCTCCTGGCGCGCCAGCTCCGCCTGGAGCGCCAGCTGGTCCTTTTCGCGGCGCAGGTAGCGGATCACCTTGTGCAGGTCGCCGGCGCTCGCGAGCTCGTCGCGCGCGCTGGTGTCCTGCCGGCCGACAGCCTCGAGGTGCGTGTGCAGCTGCGTGTTCTGCTCCTGGAGCTCGGCGCGCTGCTCCTTGACGTGTGCGAGGCTCTTTTCGAGCGCGCGCACCTGCGCCTCGCTCGCGAGCGCCGCGCGGTTGTGCTCCGCGTCCGCGAGGTCGCGCGCGTGCCGCACCGCGTCGGCGTCCGCGTGCGCGCGCTGCAGCTCGGTGCGCAGGCGCTCCGCCTCGTGCTGGGCGTCGCGCAGGGCCTGTGCGGCGTCGTTCGCGCGCGCCTCGGCGTCCTTGGCGAGCGCGGCAAACTTGCGCACCTCGTCCCAGGCGTGCGGCGCATCGGCCTCGGCCTCGGCCTGCTGCAGGCCGGCGAGCGCGTCCTCGAGCGTGCGCTTCTCGTCGGCGTGCGCGGCCTGCGCCGCGGCGAGCTCCGCGCGCGCGGCGTCCGTGGCGGCGCGCGCCGCCGCCGCGTCCGCATCGCGCGCCGCAAGCGCCTCGGCGTGCGCGGCAGCCTGCGCGGCGGCACGCGCCTCGGCGTCCGCGTGCGCGGCCTGCGCCGCGTCGCGCGCCGCCTCCGCCTCGCGGAGACGCACCTCCACTGCCTCGCGCGCGGCGTCCGCCGCCTGCGCCTGCGCCTGCGCCGCGAGCGTCTCGGCGTGCGCGGCGGTGCGCGCGCGGCGCACGTCCATCAGCTCCATCTCGAGCTGCCGCTCGACCGACAGGCCGCTGTCGTCCGCGTCGCGCACGCCGAGCGCCGCCGCCGCCGCCGCGCGGCGGCTCTCCTCGGCGGCCGCCTGCTGCTTCTCAAACAGCGCGACAAACGCCTGCGCGTGCTCGAGCTGCGCATGCAGGTCCGCGGCACGGCGCTCGGCGTGCATCGCGTTCGCCTGCGCGGTCGCAAGCGCCTCGCGCGCCTGGGTATGCTGCGCCGCAAGGGTATCGAGGCGCTCCTGCAGCGCGCGCGTCTCGACGTCGGCGCGCAGGCCCGCGTGGCGCGCCTGCTGCTGCTCGTCGGCGGCGCGCGCCTCGGCGGCCGCGAGCGCGATCCGTAGCTGGGCCGCCTCGTCGCGCAGCCGCTCGTGCTCGGCGGCGCGCGCGGCGGCCGCACCGGCCTCCTGCTCCTGCGCCGCGGCGAGCGCACGCTCGGCGGCGCTGCGCGCGCGCTGCAGCTCGGCGTGCTCGGCGAGGAGGCGCTCGCGCTGCTCGTGCGCGACGCGCGCCTCGAGCGTCGCGGCGTGCAGCTCGGCGCGCACCTCGGCGAGCGTGTGCTGCGCCGCCAGCGCCGCGTGCTCCTTCGTCTCGAGCTGCTCGTCGCGGCGCGCGAGCTGCGCGCGGACGTGCGCGAGCTGCGCGTCCGCCTCGCGCGCCTGCGTCTCGTGCAGCGCGACGCGCGCCTCGAGCGATGCCGCGCGCTCCTGCGCAGCGTCGCGCGCCGCGGCGCTGCGCTCGGCGTCGGCGCGCGCCGCAGCAAGCTCGGCCCGCGCACCATCGTCCGCGGGCGGCGCGGGCGCGGGCGCCGCGTGCTCCGTCGCGAGGCACGCGTCGCGGAACAGGTCGCGTTCGCGGCGCACCTGCGCGGCCTGCGCGCGCTCCGTCTCGAGCTCGGCGCGCACGGCCTCGAGGAGGCGCGTCGCGTCGCGCACCGCCGCGTCGTCCGCCGCGTCGCTCTCGGCGCGCTCCATGCGCGTGCCGAGCTCGCGCACGGCATGTATCAGGCGCGCGTTCTGCGACAGCAGCTCGGTGAGCGAGCGGAAGGTGACGAGCTGCTCGCTGATGACCGTGTGGATGTCGTCCGCGCCGGGCGTGCCGAGCGGCGTGCCGTCGTCCTCGAGCGCCGGCGCGCGCGCGGGGTCCTGCAGCAGCAGCACCTCGCGCAGCAGCGTGCGCACCTGTCGCTGCGCGTCGTCGCGCTGCTGCGCCGCCGCGCCGTACTCGCGCTCGACCCGCGCGCGCTCCGCCGCCGCCTCCGCGGCGTCGCTCTCGGCCGAGTCACGCGCCGCCTGCGCCGCGGCGAGCGCCGCCTGCGCCGCGTCGAGGTCCGCGCGCAGCTGGGTATTCTCGTCGCGCTGCGCCTTGAGCTGCGGCGCGTGCGCGTCGAGGTCGGCCATGACCTCGGCCAGGACGCCCTCGAGGCGCCCGCTCTCGGCGCGCTCGCGGCGCAGCGCCTCCTCGGCCCGCACCAGGTCCAGGTAGACGTCGCTGAAGCTCTTGCCGTCGCGCTGCACCTGCGCGGCCATCGCCGCGGCCGCCGACGGGACCGCCGCGGGCGCCACCGCGCCGTCTTGCACCTCGACGCCCAGCGCGCCCGCGAGGCGGTCGAGCGCCGCCTGTAGCGACGCCGCCTCCTCCGCACGCGCCGCACGCGCCGCCTCGGCGGCGTCCACGGCGCGTTGCGCCGCATCCTCGCGCGCGCCGCACTGCGCGACCAGCTCGTCGCACGCCGCCTCGAGCTGCGCGGCGCGCTGCTCGGCGTGCTCGACGCGCGCATCGCTCAGCGCGACGCTGCGCCGCAGCGCATCGAGCTCGAGGCGTGCGTCCTGTGCGTCGGCGGCCGACGACGTCTGCAGCGCAGCGAGGCGCTCCGCGACGTCGGTGTGCCGCGCGTGTGCATCGGCGAGCGCGCGCTCGACGTGCGCGAGCTGCGTGGCGGCGCTCTGCCGCTCCTGCGTCACAAGCTCCAGCGCGGTCTCGGCCCGCGTCAGGCGCGCCGCAAGCTCGGCCCGGGCCGACGCACTTGCTTCGTGCTCCTTGGCGAGCTCGGCGCGCGCCCACGCGGTGTCGTCGCGCGCAAGCGCGAGCTGCTGCTCCAGCGCACGCGCTTTGAACTGCGTCAGTAGCCCCACGCACCTCGCTCGTGTGCTCCGCACTCTGCGCGGCCTCGAGCGCACGCGCCGACTGCGCCAGCTCCGTGCGCAGCGACTGGTTGCGGGCCGTAAGCGAGGCAAGCTCGTCTGTGTCAGCACACCCGCGTACCCCTCGTGTGTGCATTCTCGTCGCGCTCGCGCTGCCAGCTGGACAGAAGCTTGCGCTTCTCCTCCTCGAGCGCCGCTACGCGCGCCGCGAGGTCGCCCATGGCCGTCGCGCACACAGGGCCCGCCAAGCCGCACGTGGCCCTTAGGTGAGCGGGGGTCAGCACGCGGGCGTGGGGCACCAGAGTGGCCCCGGCGCACCGTGGCGTGGGGCGCCGGCAGCGCCCGCCGGCATCGGCCCCGACCCCATCCACCATGTCGGACGCCGTGCAGCCGATCGCCAACCACGCCTTGTCCGTGTACCCGCACCTCAACGCTCCGGGATTCGAGGCCAGCAAGGTGTTTGCCCTCACGGCGCTCTTCCTCGCAAAGCCGCCGCCCAACTTCCCGACACCGGCGTACCTGCGCCGGCACCTCGCCTCGCTCTACCTGTTCGTCATCCACCCCTCGGACGTGTCCTCCACGGGCAAGCACCACCCTGGCCAAAGCCACCGCCTCATCCCCGAGACGTGGTACCTGTACATCACCAACAAGACGATCGACATCGGCCGCGGCAAGCCGCCGACCACCCTGCTCGGCCGCCGCCGCCGCGCCGAGATCGTGATCGAGTGCACCGACCGCGACCTCGTCGACATCGCCACGGGCAAGGCACGCGCCACGACGCTCTACGAGGCGAAGCGCCTCCGGATCCGCGGCAAGCTCGACAAGGCCCTCGAGATCTCGCGCGTGCTCAGCCACGAGCGCTCGAAGCTGTACCGCGTCGCAGCCAACGACGAAAGCAGCGGTACGACGCAGTCGGACAGCTATAACGAGGACATGAACGCCTACAGCATCGGCTCGTCGATGCGCGCCCGCTTGTAAATACGCGTCGCGCCCGTCCCTCATAGCGAATAGAGACGCCACTACTCTTTCGTTGCCTACGTCGCCGCCTTGCGCGCACGCAGCGTCCGCGCCGCATCCGCACCGCCCTTCTCGGAGGCACCCGCAGCGGCCACCGGCGCCTCGGGCACCGGCGCCGCGGGCACCGCCTCGGCCGGCGCATCCAGCACCGGGTCGGCCACAAACACCTCGCGGCAGTACGCACCCACAAGCGACAGCACACGGCCACACACCATCGTCCACACCGTCGTGCTCACCGCGCCGACGGGCGCCTTGGGGAACGAGAAGACGTACCCGAGCGGGCCGAACCAGTCGCCGGGCGGCAGGTAAAACATGGGCGTCTTGCTGAAGTAGGACGACAGCGCCCACGGGATCGCCATGTTCAGCACAAACATCAGCGCCTTGAACAGCAGCGAGAAGAAAAACTGCCCGGAGGAAATCACCTTGTCTGCGTCAGCCCACACACCCGACGCACTCTGCGCTTCCACCTCGCTCGTCAGCTTGTCCACCTTTCGCCGCAGCTTCGCCCACTTCGCAAACTGGTCCTGGGCACTCGTCGCATTCATCTCCTGCCGCGTCGCAAACAGCTCCTTCTTCGACGCGTTCAGCTGGCGGTACGCCGAGTAGTTCACCACCCGCGCATACGCCTGATAACACTGCGTGAGCTTGCATGCCTACGCACCACTTCCTGCAGCTTGTCGCGGCCCAGCCACGTAATGGTCTGGTTCACCAGCGACACCAAGAAGATCAACACCGCGGGATGCATCCTCGCTCTCGCCAACGTCTCGTGGGTGGGAAATGGCCCTTTTCGTGCAATCCTCCACATAGACCCTATGCAGCTACGGGGCGCGTGCACGTCTCCAGCGGGAAGTCGGAGGCATGTGTCGCGTCGCTCGAGAACGACGCCGTCTCGGTCGGCAACTCCTCCCGGAGCTCGGGGGGGATGTGTGCGTTGGAATGGAAGCCAGCACGCATCGCAAAGTCGGGGTTGCGTGCAGGCGCATTCGTGCGCGGCGTGTGGTATTCGTCAATGATGGGGTATTGCAGCACATTCATGTTGGGCGTAATGCACAGGATCGTGTTGGACTCAATCTCCATCCAGTCCGCTGCGGGTCAGTCAGCGTCACACGCACCCTTTTCAAATGTCAGGGGCTCACTCGCCACCACCACAATCTTCTGCCGCCGGTCCGCCTTGACCATGCGGTAGGCCCCTTCGGAGTGCTCGTAGAACGACGTGCCCGTGGAAAAGTACTGGGTCAGCCACACACGTACTAGACTCGCGGCCTCGTCCACCTTGCTCGACACGTAACGCGTGCACACAATGCTCTTGCCATCCGTCACGCAAAAGTTCATCAAACTCGGCTCCTGGATGTTGGCCTCCTGGGACCATTGGTTGAGGTTCTGGATGGTCTTGAGCATCGCATCTTTAAGCTCGAGATAGCTAAACTCGTCCATGCTCTCGGGATTGCCCAGGTGGCTCAGGAACAGGGCAAATGCAAATTCCGAGTCCGTATGCCCCTGTGGCCACAGGAACAGGGGCTCCGGCAGCGCCGCCAGCACACGCCGCTTGATCTTGGAAAACTGCGAAATCTGGCCATTGTGCATCCTGCTGTCAGCCTTTCCATACACACCACATCAGCCGGCCATAGCGCCACGGGTGGCAATTGGTCTCGCTCAGCGCCCCAGCCGTAGAGGCGCGTACATGTCCACTGCACGTTAGTGACCCACGCGCCGTACGTACAAGACCAGCGGACTCTTGATCTTTTCCGCAATGCGATGCAAGTTGACATTGTTCCAGGCCTGAGTCAGTACGCTACGGCCCAAAGGTACCTACCGGCGTCACACTGGTGAAGATACAGGGCGCCTCGCCAAGCTCCGAGTCCCACGTCGAGTCATACCAGCCGACCCCGAACCCATCACCCTAGCAGTGTCAGTCACCCTCCACGTTGCCTGGAACGTACATTGATGGGCCGGTTCATGTCGATTCGAAGACGCGAGTCAAACGCCTGGGCGACCGTGTCAGTATCCGGAGGCGCAAGAAAGGATCCACAACGTACCTGGTTGATGATGCTGTGCGCAGGCCGGGTGAGCAGATGCGACAGAAGAATAGGCTCCGTGCCTTTGAAGACTAAACAAGGTTAGCACTGACACTTGGTCACCACCTACCCAGCAGTCGACACATGCTAATGCAAGCCCAAGTCCCACTTGACGTAATCCGCCTAGCAACCCCACAGTTGGGTCCAACTTTTCAAACTAAATTGCTTTTATAAATGACAATATATATATACAAATTATTTCTGTCAAGCAAAACTAAATCAAATCCTATTCTTGAAATGATATTAGAACTAAATGTTAAACATTGTATTTATATTTTTTATATAATTTTATCATTAGATAGGAACCATATTATAAAACCATATTTTAATACATAATGGATACATTGCATAGAAACTTGCTCTCGCATTTTTATATTAACAAATATAAATTTTATAAATATTAAATAAATATACTATATTATTAATTCATGTAAAATCATAATTATTTAAATAGTTTCACTTTATAGTATATATGTGCAAATAAAACGATTATAGTTTTATTACAAAATATATTTAATATATTCATATTTATATATTAATTTCTTCGACAATACAATATAGTTAATATAATACTTTTATAACAATAGTTTAGAAGTAATTTAAAAATATTTAAAAGACATTATATCAAAAGGATGAGTGCCCCATTTCCCATCTTCTCGACAGTGGGTGAGGTGGCCCGATCTAGTTGTGCCGAGAAGATAGTGGAGCGGGTTGCGTTTTCACGACGGCGATGTCGGTGATCCAGCCGGGTCATTTTCTGGCGCGGGAACCCGAACGGGAGTGTCACAGCGCCGAAGCCGAGTGCAGTAGTAGCCTACATGGCTCATCGGCAGCGCCGGCAGGAAGCCCTCGCGATATTCTGGCAGGCCTGAGTCGCCGGATGCCCAAGGCGGCTTCGACACCGCGGCCTGCCGACAGTCGTCCGGATACGTCGACCCTAGCGGCGGCTGATTTTGACGTGGATGTCCGTTCGGGCTTCCTGCCTCCTGAGCCACCGCTGGAGCGTCTTGCGGGCCCCGCGTACGACGTGCAGCATGTGACATACGACACGGCCTCCCCTTCTCTATGGGAGGCAATGCTGGACTGGGCCCAGTCTATCCCCTTGGAGATCGGCAATCGGTACGACGTGCCGGTGCAGCGGGAAGAGGCGCGCCGATGGCGCGAAGCGATCCGGGCGATGCCGCTGATTGCGCTCACCGCGCAGCAGCTGGACGACATTCGGACGGCGCGCCGTGCGTGTGTGGTCCTGGCATTCTTGACGCACTTTTACATGCATGCCCAGCCCGACGTAGGCCAGTACGAGGCCGACGCCGAGAAGGCGGCGGCCGTGGCAAGCGCCGCTCAGCCCCGCACCGGGTGGTTTGCGCGGTGGGGCGCGGGATGGCGCGGCGCGGACGACGAGACTGCCTACATTGGCCGCCTGCCTGCGTCGCTGGCCGTGCCGTTTGTTGCGGTGAGTGACCGGCTGGGTCTGCCGCCCGTGCTCACATATGCGACGACGGTGCTGTGGAACTGGACGCTGATCGACCCTGCGCGTGGCATGGTGCCGAGCAATTTGCGCATGCAAGAGACGTTTACCAACACGCCGTCCGAGGCGCACTTTTACTATATTTCGCTGCTGATCGAGCTGCAGGGCGTTGAGGCGCTCACGCTGATGCGTGTGTCGCTCAACGAGGCGTTTGCTGTTGACGAGCTGGCCGAGAAGCGCATTGCGTGCTACCTCGAGGAGCTCGCCGAGGTCATCCGCAAGCTGACGGCGCTCCTGCGCCAGATGCGCGACGGGTGCGACCCCACGACCTTTTACTGGCAGATCCGTCCGTGGTTCAAGACGGGCGACGCGATGTACACGTCGACGCCCTCGGGACGTGCGCCTGGCTGGGTGCTCGAGGGCGCCGCGACGGAGCCCTCGCTGTGGACCGGCCCGAGTGCCGGGCAAAGCACGCTGATTCACGCACTCGACCTGTTCCTCGACGTGGACCATGCGCGAACGAAGCGCGCGCCTGAGGCGAGCGCCCCGGCGCAGCCCGCGACCGACGCGACGTTTATGGAGCGTATGCAGTCGTACATGCCGCTGCACCACCGTGCCTTTTTGCGGCACCTGCAGCACGGCATCGGCACCGAGGCCGTGTGTGGTCCGCCGCGCGACGATGGGGCCGAGCCCGAGTGGTCCGACCACCCGTTGCGTGCGCTCGTGTTGCGGTGCCGGTGGGCGGGCGCGGACCACCCGCTGGTGCGCGCGTACGACGAGGCGCTGCGGGCGCTGCGGGCATTGCGCGACGAGCACATGCGCATTGCGGTGCAGTACATTGTGCAGCCTGCGCGCGCCGGTCCGCCGCAGGGCCGCGCGGAGCGCAAAGAGGCGGTCATCCGGGGCACGGGGGGCACCGAGCTTGTGAGTTTCCTGCGCGACTGCCGCAAGAACACGGTGGACGCGATGGTCGAGCGGCGGTGAGATAGGATGTGTGTAGACCCATGTACAGGTGGCTATGATCTGGCAAAGCGCAGCGCGCCCGCGAGTGCGCCGCGCTGCTGCGCGAGCCACGAGGTCTGCGCGGGCGCGGGCGTGGGGGTGTACGTGGCGGGGTCCGCGGCGGGCGCCGTGGGCGTTGGCGCGACGGCCCCCAGCGGGTCCCAGCTGGTCTCGCGGTACACGCGCTGCCCCAGTGTGTGGTAGGCCGAGGCCATCAGCCGGAGCTCGCGGCGCAGCTGATCGCGCTCGCGCTCGACGGCGCGGAGTGCGGCGTCCGAGGCCGGCGCCTCGTTGTGCGCCGCGGCGTGGGGTCGACTGGCTTCGTCCCAGCAGGCAAACAGGCGCTGCATCACGACGTCGTCCAGCCGGAACGACTCGGTGAGCAGGTCGAGCACCGAGCGGAACTCTTTTGGTGTGGCGCGCCCCGAGGCCGCCTTGCCCTCCTTCTTGTCTGTGGGAAACTTTTTCGCGAGCTTGCGCAGGAGCGACCTGGGTGAGTGTGTCGACGTACTGTGCCTCTTTCTCCTTGGACCGCGCGTTGTTGCGCATCGCAGTGAGGTCGGCGTGCACGGCCGCGAGCTGCGACTGGCGCTGCTCGGGCGAGACGGTGCCGTGCGGGGACGTGGGGCCGCTCAACTGCGTCTGGGCCAGCTGCTTTTGGAGCTGCGACACCTGGCGGCGCAGCGACGCCACGGTATCGGTCGCGTGCAACGTGTCGCTTGGGGCCGTGTCCGGCGCGTCCGGCGCGTCGGACGGTGTGTCGGACGGCACGTTCGCGCGCGCCGCGAGCGCCGCATGTGCCTGCTGCAGCTCGGCATGCTCTTCCTGCAGCGCGGCCAGCTGCCGCTGGAGCAGCAGCGTCGACGAGGCGGCGCTGGGCGCGGTGTCTGGCGCAGTGCTGGCGTCGTGGGTCTGTGCGCGCTCGGCGCGCAGGGTCTGTAGTTCGCGGCGGAGCGCGCCCATCTCGTCGAGGCGCTCGCGGTACTTGGCGAGCTGGGCCTCGTGCCGCTGGCTGAGCTCGACGAGTGGGCGCCATTCGTCGAGTTGGTCGCGCAGGGCGATGCGCTCGCGCTCGCGCTCGCGCAGCGTCGGCAGCTCGGCGGCCATTTCGCCGTGCTCGTCGACGACGCGCTGGAGGTGTGCCTCGACGCTCGCGAGCTGGTCCTGGTACAGCGACGCGCGCTCGGTCTGCTTGGCGAGCTCGCGGCGCAGTGCGTCGACCTCGTGGGCGTCGGCGACGAGCGACGTGTCGGCGTCCTGCGCCGGAGGTGTGTCGCGTGCGTCGCCGGCGGCGAGCGCGCGCTCCATGACGCGCATGAGCACCATCTGGTCGTCGTACGGGAGTGTCTGGATCGCGTGGATCTGGGCCTCGTTGGCCTCGCTCTTGGCGATGGCGCCGAGCACCATGCGGAGGAGCGCGGCAAGGGGCGCGTCGGCGAGGGGCTCTGCGCGGAGGTGGTGCAAGGGAGGGATGGCGTCCTGCCAGTTGAGGACGTCTTCGTAGCTGGGTGAGGGCGTGCTGCGTACTAGTGCACGAGTTGGCGGTAGACTGTGTCGAGCGTTGGCTTCTTGGGCGTGCGAAAGTGGGCGGCGTCGCTGTGTGAGGGGGCCGACGTACATGCCTGCCAGGACGGTGAGGAGCGTGCGCGCGTCGGTGAGGATCGCACGGTCCGCCTGCTCGGCGGCGCGGCCGGTGAGTGTGCCGACGTAGCGCGCGATGGCCGCGAGCTGCGCGGCGTCCGTCGGCTCGTCGGGCATGAGCGCGCGCGGGGGCCTGGGGGGGGGGGGGGTGCGGAGCGCAGGCCTGCCGAGGTGGAGGGCCGCGCCCTTTTCCACCATGGCAGGCGCCGACGGCGAGCCCGACGACCGGCTGTGGTCGTTGATCCTCGATCTCTCTGCGCAGGTCACGGCGAACAAGCAGGTGGCCGATGCGCTCAAGACGCAGATCGACGAGCTGCAGGGCCAGGCGGTGCACGCCAAGACCGGGTATGCGCTGCGGCGCTTCAACGTCGACGTCGCGGAAGAGACGTTTACGAGCGAGCTGGAGCGGCTGAATGTGCAGCTCACGCAGGAAAACACGATGCTTGCGCACGAGGCGAAGCAGCTCGGTGCGCTGCTGCGTGAGTGCGAGGCCACGCTCGAGACGGTCATGGGCAAGTTTCGCCGATTTTCGCACGCCGTGCAGCAGTACGGGCTGGACTTGTCGGCGTACTACCAGTCGCGCCTTGCGGCGCAGACGGCGCAGCTGGATGCGCTGCAGCGGCACGAGCACCAGGACCGCGACGCGTCGATGGCGCGCCTCGGTGCGCTGGTGCGCGACGCGCTGCGCCTCGTCGATGGCGAGGACGCTGCGGCGGACGGCACGGGGCGTGCGAGTGACGCGGCGCTCGACACCGCGACCGAGGTCGAGCAGCTGCGGGTGGAGAACGCGATGCTGCGCTCGCTGCTTGGCCTGCCGCAGGCCCAGGACGGCGGCGAGGCGGGCGCGGCGAGTGCGGCGAGCACGGCGAGCGCCGCGACCGACGTGCCCGCGCAGGCGATCGAGGTGCGCACGGCGGTGCCGCCCGTGGCGCCGGACGCGGCGGCGCTGGACACGTCGGATACGGGGCATGTTGCGCCCCCTGTGTAGGCATGGCGGAGCCGTGCATTGTACTTCTACGACCTATTTCCCCATGTACAGGTAGTCGAGCGCGCGCAGGCAGCGGAGGAGCTGCGCCTGTGCGCTCGTGGGGCTGGCCAGCCGGGCCAGCGGCGCGGCGCGCACGGCGCCCGTGTCGGGCGCGTCCGGCGGCGGCAGCGCGGCGACGAGCGTGTCGAGGTCGCCGACGAGCGCCGCCGACGCGCGCTCCGCCTCGCGGCGCAGGGCGTCGCTGAGCACGTCGCGCGCGCCGCGCAGGCGCGCGAGGTGCGCCGCGACCGCCAGCGTGTGCTGGAAGCCGCGCGAGCTGATGGCCGTGCGCAGCGGGCGCACGACGCTCGCGAGGCGCTCGGCGGCGATCGGCAGCACCTCGCTGCCGGCGAGCGGCGCACCGAGCACCGCGACGGCGGCCGCCGGCGCACTCGCGCACGCCGGCGGCTCCGGCAGGGGGTGTGCGCCGGCGAGCGGCTTGGTGACCGCGCTGAGCAGCGCCATGAGCGCGTCGACGAGCTGCGCGTTGGCGAGCAGCGCGTCGTGCTCAAGCAGGCCGAGCAGCGTGTGGATCGGCGTGCGCGGCTCGCGCGCCTTGCGCCGCGTGCGCACCTCTTCACACAGGAAAAAGGCCGCCGCGTGGTCGTTCGCCTGCACGAGGTGCATCAGCGTCTCGATCGTGCGCGCGGCAATCAGGTACGGCGCCTCGTCGCCCAGGTGCGACAGGGGCGCGACGGCACGCTCGGGCGCGGGCGTCGCGGGCGTCGACGGCGCACCGAGGTGCATGCTCTGCGACGGCGTCGACGGCGCGCCGGGCGCGCCACGCCGCGGCGTCGCGCGCTGCGGCGTGCGCGCCGCCTTGGACGACATGTGCGCAAACGACTTGTCCACCGCCTCGATGCTCGCCGAGCCGTCGGCAAGCACGAGCAGCAGCTGGCTGAGCAGCTCTGCGCGTGTCTTGGCGTTCTCGGCGAGGTGCGCCAGCACCTTGTGCAGCGCCGACGACCGCGTCTGGATCTGCGGGAAGTAGAGCAGGCGCACGAGCGTCGCGATCCCCGCGCGGTCCAGCAGCTGGATCGCGTCGCGCGGGGCGTCGCGCGGGGCGTCGCGCGCCGCGTCGGGCTCCTCGGCCCGCGGCACACCTCCACTGCGGGCGGGCCGGGCCGCTTCCGCGTCGCGCGGCGCGGCGGCGGGCGCGTCGGCGCCCGCGCCGCCGTGCGCGGCCATCTCGCTGCGGAGCGGCGCGGGGAGCGCCTCGAGAAAGTCGCGCGCGAGGCCCACGGGCTCGGTGCGGCGCTGCGCGAGCTGCTGGCTGAGCAGCGCCTCTTCGCGCAGCTCGTCGGGGAGCGCCTCGAGGAACGTCGGGTCGATGCCGGTGTCGGTCAGGTCCACGGGCTCGCCGTGCACCAGCACGGTGACGCGGGGGCGCGCGTCGGGGCCGTCGCCGCCGTCGGGGCCGTCCGGGCCGTCGCCACCGTCGCTGCCGTCGCTGCCGTCGCTGCCGTCGCTGCCGTCGCCGCCGTCGCTGCCGCCGCCACCGTCACTGTCCCGCGCCCCCTCCAGCTCGTGCAGCTTGCGCTTCGTGTCGGCGGGCGCAGCGCGCTCGTCGCGCGCGCGGCGCTCGGCCTCGGCGGCCTTGCGCTCGCGGTACGCCGGGAGCAGCGCATTGATCAGGTGGTTGCGCACGCACAGCGCATGCTCGTTGACGAGCGCGCCGTGCACGAGGCGCGCCTCCTCGCCCCAGCGCGCGGCGGTCGTGAGCGGCGCAAAGCGGTACGCCTGCGCCGCCGCGTCGTCGGCGCGCGCGGCGTCCGTGCGCGGCGCGTCGCGCTCCGCGCCGACGCTCGCGATGTGCATGCGCGGTGCGCCGCGCCCGCCGTCGGCGACCTCGATGCGGATGCTCGCGTCGGTGCCTGGCGGCGCGCTGCGGTTGAGCAGCATCTCGAGCACCTGCATCGTGCCGCCGCCGACGAGCGCCTCGACGTTGCGCTGCCAGTCGGCGGGCGCGCCGGGCGCCGTGCGCTCGTCGTGCTCGCGGTCGTCGACGAGCAGGGGATGCTCCTCGTCGCCGGCCGCGGGGCGGCGCGGCGCGGGCGGCGCGCGTGCCTCGGCGGCGGGCGGCTCGGCGCGCGGCGCAAAGAACGTCGGCGGGCGCTCGGGCGCCGAGGCGTGGCGCCCGGGGTGCAGCCAGTTCCAGCGCGCGCCGAAGCGGTCGTCGTGCGCGTGCATCGGCCAGGCGACGTCGTCGGCGATCTCGAGGCGGCTGAGCTCGCCGTGGTCGTACACGTCGTCGTCGTCGTCGTCGTCGTCGTCGGCGGCGGCGGGCGCCTCGGCGTCGAGGTCCTCGGCGTCGCCCGTCTGGCCCATGCCGTCGAGCGCCTCGAGCAGCGGGCCGACGTCGCCGTCGCGCGCGTCGTGCTCGGACGCGTCGTCCTCGACGACGTAGTCAAAGTCGTGCTCCGGCAGCGAGCCGTCGTCGTCGACCTCGTACACGTCCATCGAGTCGAGCGAGTCGTCGTCCTCGAGCGAGTCGTCCTCGTCCTCGTCGAGCGAGTCGTCGTCCTCCTCGTCGTCCTCGTCCATGACCTCGACGACGTGCGCCGCGTCGCCGTCGAGGCCCTCCTCGTCCGTGCTGAGCTCCGAGTGCTGTGAGTCGTACTCGTCCATCTCCATCTCCTCCTCGTCCATCTCGTCGTCCTCGCTGAGCGACTCGCCCTCGAGCCCCTGCTCCATCTCGCCCGTGTGCATGCCGAGCGCCGAGTTGCGGTAAAAGTCGGGCGCGTCGCTCTCGTCGCTCGCCGCGCTGTACGCGGGCGCCTCGTCGTCGCTCGCCGCGCGCGACGGCGGCGGGTGCGCCGCCTTGCCCATCTTCATCGCGACGCGCGTCAGGTGCTCGAGCGGGCGCAGCATGCCGTCCAGCAGCGCCTTGACCGTCGGCATGTTGAGGTCGACGTCCGCGAGCGCCGAGGTGAGCAGCGTGACAAAGTTTTTCTCGAGCATCGTCTTGGCCATGTGCAGCGCGACCTCCGGCGGGCGCTTCGGCGCCGCGCCGCCCGCGGGCGCGTTCGGCTGCGCGGTCAGCAGCCGGTGGCACAGGTCCGCGAGCGCATACAGCCGCCCGTAGCGCACCTCGACCGCCTCGCCCGTGTCGTGCGCCGCGTCGCGCAGCGCGCGCGCCACCGCATCGAGCAGCGCCTTGCGCACCGCCACGAGCTCCTCCGGGACGCCCGCCGCGCCGCCCGGCGCGCCGGGCTCCGCGGCGAGCGCCACCAGCACCGACATCGCCCAGTTCGACTCGGCCATGCGCGTGCGCAGCGCCTCGGCGTCGTACGCCGCGAGGAAGCCGCACGGCACGAGGCGCGCGAGGAACGGGCCGAGCGCCGCGCGCCCACGCTCCTCGCCGCCGTACCGCAGGAAGCTCTGCTTGCACACCATGTACGACGACACCAGCTCGGTGAGCGCCTGCAGCACAAAGAAGCGGTACGCCTCGCTGCCCGGCTCCTGCGCGAGCACCGCATCGAGCAAAAAGTGCACGAGCGCATCGCTCGCCGCCTCGCCGCCGCGCGGCGCACGCGGCTCGGCGTCCGCGCGCAGGCGCAGGAACGCCTGCGCCGCGCCGTCGTGCAGCTCCAGCACCTCCACCTGGCGCTCCGCGGACGCCAGGAACACGCCGACGTCGCGCTCGATCGCGTACGCCATCCCGCGCGAGAACGAGGCACCCTCGGACGCGCGCGGGCGCGTGTGGCTCGTGACGAACGCGTGCACCTCGGCGTCCATCACGCCGTCCAGCGGGCCCGCGTACTCGACGACGTGGCGCAGCACCATCATCGCCAGCCGGTCGCAGCCCCCCGCACGCTCCGCCGCGGCAAGCGGCGCAAGCACGGCAGGCACCCACGCGCCCACCGCCGCCGCCGCCGCCGGCGCCCGCGTCGCCAGCACCAGCAGCCGGTACGCCGCGAGCACCGCCTCGGCCGAGAGACGCGCGTGCGCGGCGAGCGCAGCGTGCGCCACCGGCAGCGCCTGCGCGCGCGCCGCGTCGCGCAGCGCCGCCTGCGCCGCGGGCACGACGGGCGCCGGCGCCTGCGCAAGCTCCGTGGGCGCCGGGCGCTCGCACGCCGCCAGCACCGCGCACACACACAGCAGCGCGCTCGTGAGCCACGGCGGCTCGGCGTCCGCGGGCGCCGCGTCGAGCAGCCCCCGCGCCGTGTCGAGCAGCGACCGCAGCGCATCGAGCGGCAGCGCGCTCTGCACCGCGCCAGTGCTCAGCACGAGCACCGCAAAGTGCAGCCACACGGCCGCCCGCCGCGCCCCGTCGCCGCCCGCCGCGCCGTCGCCGCCCGCCGCAGCGCACGCGGCCGCCAGCGGCGCCGCCACGTGCGCCCACAGCGCCGCCACCGGCTCCGTCTCGGCCAGCTGCACAAAGACGTACTTGGCGTCAAACACGAGCGGCTCGTGCGCCTCGGCGAGCGCCAGCGTGCGCGGCAGCACGTGGGGGCGGAACGCCGCGCGCGCCGCGTCCAGCGCCTCTTTCGCCGGCGACGGCGGCGCGGGGCTCGGCGGCGCGTCGGGCGCGCGCCCGAGGCCGAGCAGCGGCGCGAGCGGCTCGTCGGCGGGCGCGCCGCCAGCGGGCAGGATGCGCACGCCGGGCCACGTGCCGGGCGGCGCGGGGCTCTCGGCGCCCTCGGCGCCCTCGCCCTCGCCCTCGCCCTCGCCCTCGGCACGCGCCGCTGGCCGCGCCTCGGCGTCGCCCTCGCTCTCCGGCTCGTCCTCCAGCTCCGGGTGCTGCAGCACGTACTCCGTCGCGGCACTCACATTGTTCTGCGTGCGCTCGAGCGCCCGCCGCGCCGCGCCGCGCGGAAAGCCCATCTCGACGAGCTGCGCGACGCGCGGGGGGTCCGCGCGCGGCGGCGCGCGGCGCAGCGGCGCGCGCGCCAGCGACGCGGCGAGCGACGAAAACAGCGCCTGCTCGGCGCCGCCCGCGCCGCCCGCGCCGCCGAGCGGCGCGTCGGGCGCGCGCTTCGGCGGCGACTCGGCGTCCGCGCGGAGCACCGCGAGCAGCGCCTGCACGAGCGCGCGCAGCGGCGCGAGCGCGAGCCGCGGGAGCCACGGCGCGTCCCAGTACGCCTGGACGAGCGCGAGGGTGTCGGTGCGCATGCGCACGAGCAGCGCGTGCGGCTCCCACAGCGCGGGCGCCGCGGCGCCGAGCTGCGCGAGCACCGCGGTGTGCGGCGTGTCGAGCACCGCGCGCGCCTGCGCCATGGGGAGCAGCAGCTCGAGGCCCGCGCGCAGCGCCTCGCTCGCGAGCGGCGCACATTCGTCGGCGGCGGCGAGCGGCGTGCGCAGGGCGTCGAGGTGCGCGAGCAGCTGTGCGACGCCGCCCGCGTCGAGCAGCGTCGCGAGCAGCAGCGTGTGCACCTGGGCGCCGCCGACGCGCTCGTCGAGCAGCAGCGGCGCGCAGACGTGCAGCGTGTGGGCGAGCTCGGCGAGCGCGAGCGGCGCGTCGGCGTCGCGCGGCGCGAGCAGCGCGGCGAGTGCGCTGCCGAGCGCGCGTGCGCCGTCCGCGGCCGCCGCGCGGTACGTGGCGTCGAGCGTGCGCCGCGGCGCGAGCATGCGCGCCGTCTCGCGCAGCACGGCGACGAGCGACGCAGTGAGCTGCCCGGCGACGTACGTGAGCGCCGCGGCGTTGCGTGCCGCGGGCGGCGCGTCGCACTGCGCGGCGGCCGCGCGGAGCACGACGCACGGCAGCGCAAAGCGGCGCAGCGCGGCGGCGAGCGTGCCGACGGTCGCGCCGCCGTCCGCGTCGTCGCGCGTGAGCGCGTGCAGCAGCTGCAGCGGGAGCTTGGGGCCCGCGTACGCAAACGTCTGGCACAAGTCCGCGAGCAGGTGCGCGTGCGCGTTCAGCGCCACGAGCGCGCGGAACGCCGCGCGCGCGCCCGGCGCGTCCGGCGCCGCGAGCAGCGCGGCGAGCGCCGTCGGCTCGGCCGAGGGGAGCGCCGGCGCGGCGAGCGCCGCGGCGAGCGCCGCGCGCAGCGCGGCGAGCACCGCGTCGGCGCGCACGTCGGCGAGCACGCGCAGCAGCGCGACGAACGAGTCCGCGGGCGTCGTCGCGGCAAAGTTGTACACCACCGCGGGCGTCCCGTAGAAGCGCAGCAGCGTCGCCAGCCCGCCGCGCGCGAGAAAGTCGCGTGCGTGCGCGGGGTTGCGGAAGAGGCCCTCGAGGAAGCGGCACTGCACGTCGAACGCGCCCACCGCGCGGTTCGTGTCGCGCGCGAGCGGCTCGGCGAGGCGCGTGTCCGGCGCCGCGAGCGCCGTGTCCTCGACGCGCGGCACCGCGGGCGCCGCCGGCGCGGCGCACGGCCGCAGCGCATACTGCGCGCGCACCTCGTCGTCGGCGTCCGGCACAAACGCCTCGGCGTCGGCGAGCATGTGCGCGAGCGCGTCGGCGATGCGCGCGTGCACGGCGTCCTTGAGGCTCGGGTGGTGCCGCACGAGCTCGTCGATCGCCGCGCCGAGCAGGTGCGCGTGGTCGCGGTCGAGCAGCATCTTTTGGTAGCGCGGCGCGTCGAGCACGCCGAGCACGCGCGGCACGACGCCGTGCTGCGTGACGAGCGCGAGCCCCGGCGCGTTGAGGCACAGCGCGCCGATCGCCGTCGTCGCCGCCGAGACCAGCTCAAAGTTGGGCTCGAGCTCCGCGTGGACCGCGGCAACAAACGCCTCGGGCAGGCGCTGCTCCTGCACGGTCGCGAGCAGCGTCGGCTCGTTGTGCACAAACGTCGCCATGATCTGGATCGCCTGCGCCAGCACCAGCGGGCCAAACACGTGCCGCGCCTCGAGCACGCCGCGCAGCGCCGCGACGAGCGGCGTGTCGATCAGGGTGCGCAGCCCCTCGGCGGTGCCCGGCGTGGTCATCAGGTGCACAAACAGCTTGAGCAGGTTGCGCAGCAGCGCCACGCGCCCGTGCGCCAGCGGCACCGCCGCCGCCGCGCCACGCTCCACCTCGCGCGCGACGCACGCCACCAGCGCATCGACGCCGCGCGCCTCGAGAAAGTGCGCATACGCGGGGGGGTACGCATACAGCACGCTGTCGAGCAGCCCCACGGCGCGCGACGCGGTGCGCTGCACCACAAACGCCTCCGCGGGCAGCTGCGCAAGCGCCAGCAGGCGCGGCACCAGCCCCGCGCCGACCACGAGGCTGCTCCCGCTCACGGTCGTCGTCGCGTACGCCAACAGCGTCATGGTCGCGTCGACGTACGCATCGAGCGACGCGTCCACCGCGTCCGCGGCACGCAGCGCGCCGAGGCGCGCCGCCAGCCGCTCGACGCCCTCGAGCAGCATGCCGTGGCTCACCGACGCCTGCAGCGCCGTCAGCACCGCCTGCAGGTGCCCGCGGTAGTGCGCAACGCCGTCCAGCGCATACAGCACCGCACTCTGCACATAGTCGTCGCTCCCAGGCTCCGCCAGAAGCGCCGCCAGCCGCGCAACCAGGTGCGGCTCCGCGGCAAACACACGCGCATTCGCCACCGACTCGGGCACCAGGTGCGCCACACACGCAAGCGCCAGCGCACGGCCGACGACGCCCGCACGCCGCGCACCGCACGAGCGCGCGGCCAGCGCAAGGCGGATGCGCTGGAACAGCTCAAAGCGCTCGTCGTCGCTCATCGCCTCGCGCTCGGCCACCGACAGGTACACGTCCACCGCCGCGCCGTCCGCCGGCAGCGCGACGTCGACGCGCGCGAGGCCCGCGTCCGGCGCCCGCGCGGCGCCCTCGGGCGCGTGCCGGTAGTAGTGCATGTGCACGCCGCCCGGCACCGCAACGGGCACGTCGCGCACCGCGTCGACCAGCTCGACGCCCGCCTCGCGCAGCGGCCACACCGCGGCGAGCAGCGCCAGGCGCGTGCGGCTCAGCGGCAGCTCGTGCCGCGGGTGGCTCGCGCCGCTGTGCTGCTGCGCAGGACGCAGCACCAGGTACAGCACCGCCTCGCGCACCGCGTCGTCGCTCGTGCCGAGCAGCGTGTCGAGGTGCTCGTAGGAGGCATACAGCTTGCGGTTCATGCAGTTCTCCAGCAGCAGGCGCGAGAAGCGCAGCACCGCCAGCAGCAGCGTGCGCGTCGCCGCGTCAAACGCACGCGTCTGCACGGGCGCAAACGCGTGCTCCGCACACGCTCGCGCAAGCAGCGCGTCGAAGCGGTTCAGCACGGCCACCCACGTGTACAGATCGCCGCGCGGCCACGGCCAGTGGTCGACGCCGCCCAGCACGTCGGGCAGCGCCGCATCGTCCGCGTCCGCGATGCGCGCACACAGCGCACCCACGTCCGGCGGCACGTCCGGCTCGCGCTTCGGCGTCTTGGAGATCTTCATCCCCGCCGCCGCCGTCGATGCAGGAGGACCGCCGCTCGGCCGCGCACGTCCCACGTGGCCGCGCGTGCAGGCCGCCAGGGCCGCCCGCCGCGGCTCCCCGCACGATGCTCGCCCCGCGGCTGCACCGCGCCGCGCGGCCCGCAGCCGCGCCGCCGCCGGCTCTCGCACACCTCCCGGCGCACCTGCCGGGCCGCGCGGCAGAGCCCGCACCCGTCGCCGGCCTCGACGAGGTGCTCGCCGCGCTGCTCGCCCCCACCCCCGCACCGCCCGACCCACACCGCCGCCCGCTGCAGGGCGTGTACGCGGACATTGAGGCGGCGTGCGCACTGTCGGACGACGCCGCCGCCGCGCTGTGCGCGCGCACACACACGCGCCTCAAGCGCGCCGTCGAGGCACTCGTCCACACGCTCGGCACGCCGCCCGCGCGCACCGACCGGACCGCCTGTGCGCAGTGGGCCACGCGCCTCGGCGCCGCATGGACGACGTGCGCCGCGCGGCTCGGCTGCGTCGCCCAGCTCGTCGCGCCGCTCACCGCCAGCGCGTGGTACGTCGCGCACGCCCCGCCGCCGCTCGAGGCCGTGTGCTTTGCGCACTGGGCGCAGCAGGTGCGCGCCGTGCCGCAGGCCCAGGACGCACTGGTGCAGGGCGTCGTCGCCCTCGCCGATCGCGCGCGCCGCGAGGCGGTCGGCGCCGCCAGCCCCACCGACGCCGGCGCCGCCGACGCCGACGCCCCCGACCCCCCCGACGCCCTCGCCCAGCTGCTCGCCCTCGGCACCCGCATGGGCCTCGGCGAGGCGCTCCACGCCGCGCTGCGCACCGACGCCCACGCCTACGCCACAGAGCTCGCCGCGGGCGTCTTTGCGGACGCCGACGCGGCGCACCTCGCCGCGGGCCTCGCGCGCATCGCCGCGTGCCTCGCGCGCGAGCGGCAGTGGGCGCCGTGGCTGTACGCCACAGACGCCGCGGCGGCCGTCGATGCGGCGCAGGCAGCGCTCGTCACCGCGCACGTCGACGCGCTCGTGCGCGCCCTGCCCGTGCTCCTGGACCGCGACGAGGAGCGCGCGGTGGCGCAGGGGTATGCGCTGCTGCGCGACGCAGACGCGCTCGGCGCACTGCGCCCGGCGTGGGCCGCGTACGTGCACGACGCGGGCGCGCGCATCGTGCGCGGTGCGGACGAGCCGCTGATCGCGGCGCTGCTCGCGCTGCTCGCGCGGCTGCAGCGCGTGGTGCGTGTGTGCTTTGCAGGCGACGCGGCCATGACCTATGCGATGCGCGACAGCTTCGAGGCGTGCGTGAATGCGGCGGGCAGCCGGCCCGCGGAGCTGCTCGCGCGCTATGCGGACGCGCAGCTGCGTGCGGGCAACCGCGTGCGGAGCGACGCGGAGCTCGACGCGTGCATGACGCAGGTCCTCGCGCTGTTCCGCCTGCTGCGCGACAAGGACATGTTTGAGGAGTTCTACAAGCGGTGCTTTGCCAAGCGCCTGCTGCTCGCGCGCTCCGCGAGCGACGACGCGGAGCGTGCGATGCTGCTCAAGCTCAAGGACGAGTGCGGCCCCGACTTTACCGCGCAGCTCGAGACGATGCTCAAGGACGTGCAGCTGTCCGACGGGCTGATGGCCGCCTACGCGGACCGCCGCGCCGGCGCGCCGTTCGACTTCGAGGCGCGCGTCCTGACGCAGGCGCACTGGCCGACGTTCCCCGACACGCCGGTGGCGCTGCCCGCCGCGCTGCAGGACGAGCTGGGGCGCTTTGCGGCCTTCTACCACACGTGCCACTCGGGCCGCACGCTGCACTGGCGCCACGCGCTCGGCTTTCTGCTGCTCACCGCGGACCTCGGCGCGGCAGGCACGCGCGAGCTGCACGTCAGCACGTTCCAGGCGGCCGTCCTGCTCGCGTTCAACGGCGCGGCGCGCGGCGCGGCGCTGTCGTACACGGCGCTCGCCGCGGCGACACAGCTGCCCGCCGCCGAGCTGCGGCGCACGCTGCAGAGCCTCGCGTGCGGGCCGATCCCGACGCGCGTCCTGCGCAAGCACCCGCCGGGCCGCGACGTGCACGACAGCGACACGTTTGTGGTGAACGAGGCGCTGAAGAACGAGCGGCGGCGCATCCGCATCAACCAGATCCAGCACAAGGACACGCGCGAGGAGCAGCGCTCCACCGAACAGCGCGTGTTCATCGACCGCGAGCTGCTGCTGCAGGCGGCGGCGATGCGCGTGCTCAAGGCGCGCAAGACGATCGCCCACGCCGAGCTCACCACCGAGGTCGTGCACCAGATCAAGAACCGCTTTGCCGTGGACGCCGCGGAGCTCAAGCGCGCGTTTGAGCGCCTCATCGACAAGGACTGCATGGAGCGCGTCGAGGGCCAGCGCGGCGTGTACCGCTACGTCGCCTAGCCACATGCCGTAGCCGCTACGTCGCTTAGCCACATGCCATAACCGCTACGTCGCCTAGCCACATGCCGGCGCCCTACGCGTGCCGCGGCCGCACGAGGCCCTGCAGCATATCGAACGAGTTGCCGTCCGGCTGCACGTCCACCGCGCCGGGCACCGCGCCCGGCGCCCACGCCGCGGCGTCCGCCGCGCGCACCGCCGAGGCCGCCGGCACGGTGCGCAGCAGCCCCGTGTCGCTCGCCACGCCGACGACGCGCATGCGCGCCCCGCCGACGTCCACCGCCTGGTCGCTGTGCAGCCACGCGGCGCGGTAGGCGTCGACCAGCACGCCAAAGTCGTACGACGCCGCGGCAAACGCGCCGAGCGCGCGCTCGAACGCCGCGAGGATCGCCGCCGCACACGCCTCGAGCGCCGGCGCCGCGCCGCCCGCCGCCGCGGCGACCTCGGCGAGGCACGTCGTGGGCCGCGCATTCGTCACGTTCACGCCACACCCCACAACCACGTCGAACGCGTCCGCGCCGGCGTGCGCCCCGACCAGGATCCCGCCGAGCTTGCGGTAGTGCCGCGTCGCGCCGTCGACGTGCACCGCGACGCTCCCCGGCGCGGCCGCCGGCACCTCGCCGTACACGTCGTTCGGCCACTTGATCTTGAGCCGCCCGCGCAGCGCCGCACCGCCCTCCACGCCCTCGCTCAGGCCGTACACGATGGCCAGCGCCGCAAGGTACTGCACAAACACGCTCTTCGCCGCGGCGGCCCGCGGCCACGCCAGGCGCGTCGAAAACTGCAGGCACCCCGCCGGCGACACCCACGCATTCGCCCCGCGCCCACGCCCAGCCACCTGGTGCGTCGCGACCAGCGTCGTGCCGGACGGCGCGGCCTGCCGCAGCGCGCTATTCCGCTCGAACAGCGTCTGCGTGCTGGTGACCACCTGTCCGTAGCCCAGCACGTCGCCGACGCTCATCGGCCCCACGCCCGGCGCCCACGGCAGCGCGCCGGGGCGCCGGAACGCGAGGCGCGCCACGACCAGCGCCTCAAAGTAGCGCGAAAACACAAAGAACGGCGCGACGCGCGCCGCGCCCGCCGCGTCGTCCACGAGCCCCGCCGCGGCACCGACAAACGCCACGTACTTGGGCACGCGCGCCCAGTCCACCGCGCCGTCCACTTTATACCCCGCATAGTCCGCGTCCCAGCACGCCTCGTGCACCGCCGCCAGGGTCGCGGCCGCGTCGTGCGCCACGTCCAGCACCGTGTACGTGTCCGCCTCGCGCACCACCCCCGCCACGCGCACGGACCCCGCGCGCTCGGCGAGCACGCGCGCGACGCCCGGCAGCGCGGCGCCCGCCGTGTCCGCCGACGCGGACGCACACAGCGCGCCACGGAACGCCGCGAGCATCGCGTCGCTGCGGCTCACCACGTACAGCGGCGCAAGGCGCACCGGGTCGGTGAGGCTCGGCGGGCCGACGGGCGCCGCGCACGGCGCCGCGACGTGCAGCCGCGCCTCGCGCGCGAGCCAGTGCGCGAGCGTGTCGAGCCGCGCGGCGTCGCGCCCCGTGCCGGGGGGCAGGCCGATCGGCACAAGCGCGCGCGTCGCGTCGACACCCAGCAGCACCGCCGAGCCCTGCCCGACGCGGCAGGCGACGCCGACGGCCGCGTCGCCGACGCGCGCGAGGCACGCCGCCGGTGCGCCCTCCAGCACACCGTACACGCGCGCACCAACGCACGCGAGCGGCACGCACGCGTCGCCTACGCGCACCTCGACGGCCTCGCGCTCGGTCGGCACCGCGCGGTACGTCCCGCCGAAGCACGGCAGCAGCGCGCCGGCCGGTGCGTCGTCGCCTGCGACCGCGGCGCACAGGCACGCGGCCGCCGCGCCGACGGCCACGACGTGCCCACCGCGCCGCACGTACGCCTCGAGCCGCGGCACGGCCGGCGCAAGCGCCGCGCGGTACGCCGGGACCGACGGCCCGTCCGGCAGGACGAGCAGCTGCGTCACCGCATCCCACGGCGCGCCCGCAAGCGCCGCGCCCGGGATCATCTGCACATCGTAGCTCTGCCCACACACGCGCGCCAGCGACTCGACGGCGTGCGGCAGCGCGGCATACGCGGCGCCCTCGCCGCTGTACACGAGCACGGTCGCCATGCTATGCTGACTAAGAACGACGGCGGCGCACGCGCCGCGCGAGCGGCTGCAGCACGCGCCGCGCGAGCCACGGCGCGAGCGCAAAACTCGCCGCGAGGCGCACGGGCACAAGCAGCTTGACCACGACGTACGCGGCCGTCAGGCTCGACAGCCAGACGGCGACCGGCGACGTGGGGCCCTCGGTGGGGTACGCGACGTACTCGCTGCACCGCGTGCACAGCCGCGTCGCGAAGCGCGTCCCACGCACGATCCACGCATGCAGCGTCTCGTGCACGTAGCCCTGCGCGTCGTCGGGCAGCACCGACGCACGCACCGCGTCAAGCGCGCCGAGGATCGACTCGCCGGTGCCCAGCACGGTAAAGAGCACCGCGAAGAAAAAGAGCGGCACGATCGCCGTGAGCTCGTGCAGCACCGCAAACGCCAGCACCAGCGACGCCGGGCTCGCGCCGTGCTGCGCGGCCTTGGCCCGCAGCTCGTCGCGGTACTGCGCAAACGACGTGCGCCGCACCGCCGAGGTGCGCAGGCGGCGCACGGGCCAGGCCGGCGCCGCGCGCGCCGTCCCGCGGCGCGCCGCGGTGTGCAGCGCGCGCACGCCGCGCGGCGCCGCGCCGGGACGCGTGCGTGGCGGCGCCCACTGCACGCGCGCGTCCGCCGCGCCCCCGAGCCAGTACGGCTGCAGCGCGGCGGGCAGCACGAGGCGCCCGTCGGTGTGTCCGTAGGTCTCGAGCAGCGCGACAATCAGGCGCGGGATCGCCGCGGCCGTCGCGTTCAGCGTGTGCGCGTACGCGAGCTTGGCGCGCTCGCCGTCGCGCGGCGGCGGGCGGTACTTGATCGCGAGGCGGTGCGCCTGGTAGTCGGTGCAGTTCGACGCAGAGCAAATCTCGCCCCACCCCCCGCGCCCGGGCATCCACGCCTCGACGTCGTACTTGCGGTAGGCACTCGCGCCCAGCTCCTCGGACGGCATGTCGAGCACACGGTACAGCAGGCCGAGCCCCTGCGCCATCTCCTCCTGGATGGCACGCAGCTCCTCGAGCATCGCATCGCTCGCGTCCGCGGCCGTCACGGCAAACATCTCGACCTTGGAGAACTGGTGGATGCGGTACAGCCCGCGCGTGTCGGTGCCGCGCGCGCCTGCCTCCGCACGGAACGCATGCCCCAGCGCCACGAGCTTGACCGGCAGCGGCAGCGCGCCGACCGACCCGCCGGCGCCGTCCGCCGCCTCGCTTGCAAACGTGCGGTTCGCGACGAACGCCGCGAGCGGGATCTCGGCGGTGCCCGCGAGGCACAGCGCGGCATCGTCCGTGTCGCGCTGCGTGTCCACAAAGTACGTCTGCGCCGACGCCTCGTCGCGCGGCCGGAAGCCACACCGCTCCGCGACGTCCGTCTTGATCACGTCCGGCACACTCGCCAGCACGAACCCGTGCCGCAGCGCGGTCGCGAGCGCGTACTGCGTCAGCGCATGCTCCAGCATCGACAGCGTCCCGAGCAGGTACGGCCACGACGGGCCCGTCGTCACAATGCCCGCCGACATGTCGACGCCGCCCGTCGGCAGCGTGTCGGCGCGGCGCAGGTGGTCGTGCGCGGGCGACGTGGGGAGCGCCGCATGCAGCTCCTCCGGCAGCGCCGCGGCCGCACACGGCAGCGCGACGTCCGGGAGCGGCGCACAGCCCGTGCGCGCATCGTGCAGCGCAACGACGCGCGCTTCGCTCTCGGGGCCCAGCGGCACCGACGCATGCATCCGGTTCGGCCACGCGTCGCGGATCGCGACCGAGCGCGTCTGCGCCTCGTCGACGTGCTGCTGCAGCGTGCGCAGCTCGGTGCGGAGCGCACGCGCGCGCGTGCGCGCGGCCTCGAGCGCGTCGTGCGCCGACGCACCGGCCTTGGCGGCCTTGCTGAGCGCAGGGATCTGCGCGCCGACCTCGCGCTGCTCGCGCTCAAGCGCACGCGTCGTGCGGTGCAGCTCGGCGAGGCGCGCGTGCAGCGCACGCAGCTCGTCCGCGGCCGCGTCGTCGAACGGCATGTGCCGTGCGCGCGCGCTGTGCTTCGCAGCCTGCACATCGTCGTCGCTCGCGCTCCACGACACAGAGATGTCGGGCAGCGGACGGTAGAAGGCGGTCGACGCCGCCTTGTGCGCCCACCGCGCGCCGCACCCATGCGCCGACGCGCCGCGCGCCGCGCACGGCACGAGCGCCCACGCTCTTCGCAACAGGACCATCGGTGGAGGCACGTGAAGAGCCGCGGAGGCGCCAGACCGAGGGCGGCGGCCACGGCGCCCGATGGCGCTCGCGGCGCACACGCGCCCCACGCACGCATGCGGCGCACCACCCACGTCGGCGGCGACGCTGCGACGCATCTCCTACTATACACTACGCAAGCCGGGCGCGTTTCGGCGCCGAGACATCGTCGTCGCCGAGCGAGGCCAGCACGTCGTCGTCGACCTCGCTCGTCGCTGGCGTGCTGCGGAGTCGCTTCGCACTCCGCTCGGCCTCGCTGGCCGCGCCCGTCGACGGCGCGCGCGCGGGCGTCGGCTCGTCGTCCTCGTCGTCCGAGTACGCAACGGCGCGGCGCGCCGGGCGCCCCTTGGGCGTGCGTGCCTCGGGGGGCGTGGGCGCCGGGCGCTCCTTCTGCGGCGCCGACGCCGCACGCGCGTGGATCTCGGCGATGGCGTCCAGCAGGAAGCTGCGTGAGCGGTCGCCAACGTACTCCACTTCTTCCTGCAGCGCCTGCTGCAGCTGCATCGCCTTGGTGGCGGCCGCCTCCATCTCGGAATGGCGCTGCATCAGTAGCACACGTACCGCCGTCACCTTGTCGTACGCGAGGCGCGTCCGTGTAAAGTGCGCCTTGTAGTCGTGCGCACGCCCGGCGCTCGCACTCCTGGGCATGGCGGAGGGACGACGCTGACTAAACTGACGCGCGGCGCTCGTCCCCCGCGCCATGACGGACGCTCGGACGGCGCCGCCGGCCGTGCCGCACGCAGCCCCGCCGCCGCCTAAGGAGGAGGCGCCCGGCGTGCCCGAGACACCGCGCGATGCGCCTCCGCGCCCGCGAGGCAGTGCACTGGATGACATCCAGCCGGCCTACTTCTACCCCGTCGACGCCTACACCGCCGAGCACGCGAGCGCCGATGCGAGTGGCAGCGAGGACGAGGAGCGTGCTGACCACGTCCAGGGAGTGCCCGTGTTCACGCCAACGATGGAGCAGTTTTCCGACTTTTACGCGTTCTGCCAGGCGATCGATGCGTGGGGCATGCGCAGCGGCATCGTCAAGGTCGTCCCCCCGCGCGAGTGGGTCGACGCGCTGCCGGATCTTGGCGCGCGCGCATCGACCGCGCCGGGCGCCGCGCGCGTCGACCGCGTGCGCATCAAGAACGCCATCACCCAGCACTTTCTGGCCGCGGGCCCCGGGCGCTGGAAGCAGACCAATGTGACGCGCGCCAAGCAGTGGGACGCGAAGCAGTGGGCGGACCTCTGCGCGGACGCCAAGCAGCGCGGCCCGCCGATGCGCCGCGTGCGTGCAAAGGCGGAGGCGGCGATCGCCGCCGAGCACGCCACGGCGCAGAGCCGGCGGTATACCCCCCCTACGGAGCCCGTAGTGAGCGTCGCGCGGCCGCCGCGTGCCTCGGCGGTGGCGCGGCGTGCGCCCGTGCGCGCGCCCAAGGCGCACGCGACGACCGCCGCCGAGTGGGACGCGTTCGACTACCGGCGCGGCTGGACGCACGAGGCGCAGGCGGACGACGACGCGGCGCCGCCCGCGCCCAGCGCATGGGACGCGCCCGTGTGCCGTGCGATCGAGGCCGAGTACTGGCGCAGCCTCAACTTTGGCAAGCCGCCGATGTACGGCGCCGATCTGCAGGGCACGCTCTTTGACGCACGGACCACGTCCTGGAACGTCGGGACGCTCGACAGCCTGCTGTCGCGCCGACTGCAGCACGCGCTGCCGGGCGTCACGACGCCCTACCTGTACTTTGGCATGTGGCGCGCGTCGTTCGCGTGGCACGTCGAGGACATGGACCTGTACTCGATCAACTACCTCCACTTTGGCGCGCCGAAGCAGTGGTACGCCATCCGCCAGGCGGACCGCCAGCGCTTCGAGTCGGTGATGGCGAGCGCGTTCCCGGACGACTCGCGCAAGTGCCCGCACTTTATGCGGCACAAGTCGTTCCTTGCCTCGCCGACGTTCCTCGCGTCGCAGGGCATCCGCCCCCTCCGACTCGTGCAGCATGCGCACGAGTTTGTGCTGACCTATCCGTACGGCTACCATGCGGGCTTCAACCTCGGCTTCAACTGTGCAGAAAGCGTCAACTTTGCGCTCCCGTCGTGGATTGACATCGGGCTCAAGGCCGACTACTGCAAGTGTCCGCTCGCGCAGGAGAGCGTGCACTTTGACCTCGCCGCGTTCCTCGACGAGGCGGCGCCGCCCGCCAAGCGCGCGCGCACCGAGAAGCGCTCGCCGCCGCACGAGGCGCCGCACGAGGCACGGCCGTCGCCCGCGTACGACTGCGTGTTTTGTGTGTCGCCGCGCGACGCACACATGCTCGCCATCCCCCGCGCGGCGCGCGACGCTGCGGCGCGCGCGCCTGCGGCGAAAAAGGCTCTGGACGCCGCCCAGCGCCCTGGGCCGGCGTGGGAGGCGCACCAGCTGTGCGCCGCCTTTATCCCCGAGACGTGGCCGAGCGAGCATGGCGTGGAGGGCGCAGGCGACATTGAGCGCGCGCGGTGGCAGCTCAAATGCTCGCTGTGTGCCGATGCAGAGGCGGCGCGGCACGGCGCCAAGGTGCAGTGCACGAAAGGCAAGTGCCCGCGCGCCGTGCACGTAGGCTGTGCGCTCGAGGAGGGCAGCGGGTGGCTGCTCGATGTAGTGTCGGAGGCCGAGGCCGCGCAGCTCGAGGGGCGCGCCGGCGGCCCGCGGCGTGCACCGCCCGCCGACACGGCGCCCACGCCCGAGGCGCCGCTCGCTGATGCGGCGCCCACACCGGAGGCGGCGGCCGACGCCGCCGCCACCACCCCTCCCGCGGACCGCCTCGTGGTGCTGTGCCGCACGCACAACCCCCGGCGCCAGCGCGAAGAGGCTGCGCGGCGCGACGCGCAGCTCGCGGCGGCCGTCGCGGCGCTGCCGCTCGGCACGCCCGTGCGGGTCAAGACGGGCAGCGGCGTGTGGACGAGCTGCCTGCGTGCCGTCGACGCGGCGGAGCGCGTCGTGCTCGTCGACGAGGAGCCCGAGGTGCCCGGCACGGCGACGGTGCGTGTGCCGTGGACCAAGCTGCAGCTCGACGATGCGCGTGCGCCGGCGCGCGGCGCGCTCGCCCCCCACCGCTCGGATGCGTATGTGCTCGAATGCAAGGTGCCCGTACGGCGCACGGACATGAAAGATACACTACATAGCGACACGCGCGCGCAGACCGCGTGATGCACACCTATCCCTTGTGCGTCTTGAACAGCACCAATCCGCCCAGAGCAATGCCGTACCCGAAGAACTGCAGGCCGGTGACCGAGCTGCCGAGCAGGAACATGCTGCCGAGGATCAGCAGGATGTCCTTGAGCACGCCCGCGAGCGTGAGCGTGAGCGAGGAGGCGGCGCCGATGAGGAACACCGAGGCGATGTTCAGCCCGAACGCCACGCCGGCGTTGCTGAGCAGCACAAACGGACCGAGCTGCGACAGGGCGGCGAACGGTGCCCAGCCCTCGGCGAACGGCATAATGACCATGTTGAGCGCCGCGCACACGGGCGAGAAGTAGTACAGACTCACCAGCGGGTCCATCTTGAGGCCCTGCAGCAGCACCTGCACCATGACCAGGCGCGTGCTCTCAAAGGCGATGGCCAGCACCTGGTAGGTGAAGCCGGTCATGTTGAACTCGGTCTCGCCATACGAGGCAAGGCACACGCCCACCGAGATCATCATCACGATGCCCGTGAGCGTGCCCGAGAGCTTCTTCAGGCCAAAGGCGAACGAGATGAGCAGCACCGCAACCGGCGTAAACGCCTTGAGCATCTGGATGAAGCTCACGCTCAGCGTCAGGTACGCCATGTTGCTGAACACCAGGCTGCCCGAGAAGAGCGCGCCGATGGGCAAAATGTTGCGCGTCCAGCGCTCCGTGGTCATCTCCACATTGTTGAGGCCTTTGAGGAGCGTCGTGTAGCGTGCGAGGACGCGCGTGCCGATCGCCGCAAACGCCATGTGGAACGTGGTGAGGAACACGGGGAAGGGGTACTTGAGGTTGTCGAGAATGTACCTGGCGTGAGCCGCGTCACCTACTTGTTGTACACGATCACGCTGCTGCTCAGCGCGATCCAAATGCCGATGATCACCGCGGGGTGCATCTTGGGCTTCGACGCGGCGGCCACCGCGGGCTGCGGCAGGCTCGTGCTCGCGTGCTCGCTCTTGGCGCTGTGCGACGATGCCCCGCCCTTGTCCGCGGGGTCTGGCTGCTGCATGGGGACACTGGTCGGGGGGTGCGACATGGGGTGAGAGCGATCGCGGTACGGCGCGCGTGGTTCTTCACGCGAAAGCCGAGCGCTGCATGCCTGTCTCGCACGTGGTCCTCCGACCCGATCCGGATGCGGCGCCCGATCCCGATCGCCGCAGCAGCGCACCGTGCGCGCCGCCGCTCAGGCGGCGGCGGCGCGCGGCGTGCACGCGGACGCGACGGCCGCCAGCGCGCGGCGCAGCGTGGCGTCGAGGTCGGTGCGGGGGCACGCGTACAGCGCGGCGTTTGCGTGGAAGAGGTAGAGGAAGACTGCGTGAGTGGCGCACCTACCGTCGCATACCGGCACGGCGGGGTCGCGCACGACGTCGCGCAGTGTCGCGACGAGGCGCGTGCGGCACTGGTTGCGCACGACGGCATGCTTGTGCACCTGCTTCTTGCTCACGAACACGGTCGTGCGCAGGATGCGTGTGCGGTCCGGGTCGCCGGCGAGGGCGGCGCGCGCGGCGTCCGCGAGGCGCACGTGCCGTGCGTGGTGCGTCTCGGGCTTGGGCGGCCACGGGAGCCACGGCGGGCCAAAGGCGCGCGGCATTGTCGTGGCATCGTCGGGCACCGCGAGGTGTAGGGGGTATAATTGCAACGTAAACAGCTCGCTTCGGAACTGCGCGGCAGGGCGGCGGCGCACATGGGCGGCGGCGTTCGGTGGCTGCAGCGCCGAGGGGGGCAGCCGCACGACGTGTGCGCCGCGCCGGAGCGCCGTCGCCATGCGCTCGGCCATCGTGCGCACAGGTGGAGGCGTTGGGCCACTGCGCAAAATGGGCGCATTTGCTGAATCAGCACGACAAGGCCGTTGCTGGCACACGACACCGCAGGGAGCGCACCCCGGCCAGAGGCGCGTCGTGCCGGGTGCGTGCGTGCATAGCGTTGTCTATGGTATCTTTGCCGCTGTCTGCGCCTGTCGCGTCGCGCGCGGTGCGCCAGGGCATGCGGGGAGCGCCGCGGCGGGGCTGGTGCCTGGGGTGCCTGCGCCGTGCGTGCTGACTCATCCATTTTTGGGCGTGGTTGCCACCGTTCTTCGAATGGCCACGACCGAATCGTTGCCAAGCGTGCAAGGCGCTGGCGCGGCGCCGCGTGCGGATGCACGCGGCCGCGGCCGGCGACGAGGACCTGTGCGTGGCCGCGGCCGTGGTGGCGGCCGCGGCGGAGCGCGCGCGGCGCGGAGAAGTGCGCCCGAGGGGGAGCCCGAGGGGGAGCCAAAAGAGGCGCCAAAAGAGGCGCCAAAAGAGGCGCCTAAAGCGGAGCCCGAAGCGGCGGCGGACGGTGCGGCGCCGCAGGCGCGTCGTCCACGCGCGAGCGGACGTGGCCGCCGGCGCGCGGACCCCGCGCAACCCAAAAAAGCGCCTGCGGCGACTGCGCCTGCGGCGACGCCTGCGACCGCGGGCGCGCCCGTGGCGCCGGCGCGCGGGCGTGCGCCGGCGTCGCGGCGCGCGTTTGGCGCACAGCTGACCGCCTCTGCGGCAGAGGCCGCGCCGTTTGTGCCGCGGCGTGTCGGCGAGCACGCGGACCTGCGGACGCGGCTGGTGGCCGAGCTGACGAACGGCGAGTACGACTGCATTATCTGCTACAACACGGTCGCGCCGAAGCAGGCGGTGTGGTCGTGCACGCGGTGCTATGCGGTGCTGCACCTGGAGTGTGCGCGCACGTGGGCGGAGAAGAGCGTGCAGCAGGTGCGGGAGCGCAACGCGATGCACGAGGACGCGGCGGTGCGTGCGGCGCCGGCGTCCTGGCGGTGCCCGGGGTGCCAGCATGCGCGCACGGCCGTGCCGACGGCGTACCGGTGCTGGTGCGGGCGCGTGACGAACCCCCGCGGGCACGCCGTGCCGCACGCGTGTGGCGGCGCCTGCACGCGCGGGTGTGCGTGGCACGGGTGTGCGGCGGGCGTGTGCCACCCCGGCCCGTGCCCGCCGTGCGTCGCGAGCGTCGAGGTGCCGTGTTTCTGTGGGAAGCACGCGCGGTACACGGTGCGCTGCTCGCAGCTCGCGGCGCAGCTGCCCGCGGCGCTCGCGGGGCTGTCGCTCGACGAGGTGCGTGCCGCGGGCGGCGCCGTGTCGTGTGGCGGCGTGTGTGGCCGGCGGCTCGCGTGCGGCCACCACACGTGTGCGCGGCCGTGCCATGCGGGCGCGTGCCCGCCGTGCGACGCGACGCTCGACGCGGCGCCGTGCCACTGCGGGCGGCACACGCGCACGCTCGCGTGTGCGGAGCGCGACGCGGCGTCGGCCGTGCCCGGCGTGCCGAGCGCGTGGAGCTGCGGCGCGCCGTGTGCGCGGCCGCTGGCGTGTGGCGTGCACCGCTGCACGCGCGTGTGCCACGTCCGCACCTCGGACGCGCCCGCGGCGTGCCTGTGGGCGCCGGACGCGGTGCGCACCTGCCCGTGTGGGCGCACGCCCGTGGCGGGGCGCACGCGGTGCACGGACGCGGTGCCGACGTGCGGCGCGCCGTGCGGCCACGCGCGGCCGTGTGGGCACGCGTGCGACGCGCCGTGCCACACCGGCGCGTGCCCGCCGTGCGAGGCGCGTGTCGTGCAGGTGTGCCGCTGCGGCGCCGAGAAGCGCGCGGTGGCGTGCAAGGACGTGGAGGACGCGCCGTTCGTGTGCGCCGCGGTGTGCCGCGCGCAGCGGCACTGCGGGCGCCACACGTGCGGCGCGACGTGCTGCCCGCTCGCGCACCACGCGGGCGTCACGCGGAAGCAGGCGGGCGCCGCGTCGCACGCCGAGCTGCAGGCGTACCTCGAGCAGCTGGACCCCGAGCGCCGCCACGCGTGCGCGCGCGTGTGCGGCCGCCCGCTCGCGTGCGGGCGGCACACGTGCGACGCGCCGTGCCACCGCGGCGCGTGCGCGCCGTGCCTGCGCTCGTCGTTCACCGAGGTGGCGTGTGCGTGCGGGCGCACGGTGCTCGAGCCGCCCGTGCCGTGCGGCGCGCAGGTGGCGTGCCGCCACCCGTGCACGCGGCCGGACCCGCCGTGCGGCCACGCCAAGGTGCCGCACACGTGCCATCCCGCCGACGTGCCGTGCCCGCCGTGCGTGCACCTCACTGCGCGCGCGTGCGTGTGCGGCGCGCGCGTGCTGCCCGCGGTGCCGTGCAGCCGCACGCGCGTGCGCTGCGGCACGCCGTGTCGCGCGCTGCTCGCGTGCGGCCTCCACCGGTGCCCCGGCGCGTGCCACGACGCGCCGCGCGAGTGCCCGCCGTGCACGCAGCCGTGCGGCCGCCCGCGCGCGGCGTGCGGGCACCCGTGCCCGCACCCGTGCCACGCGCCCGACCCGTGCCCGGACACCGCGCCGTGCGACGCGGTGCTCGTGCGCCGCTGCGCGTGCGGCCACCAGGAAAAGATGGAGGTGTGTGGCATGGCGGCCGGCGCCGAGCGCCGCGACGCGCGCGCGCCGCTCGCGTGCACGCCCGCGTGCAAGGTCGCGCAGCGCAACGCGCGCTTCGCGTCCGCGCTCGGGCTCACCGCCGCGCCCACCGCCGCGCCCACGTACGATGCGCCGCTCTTCCGCTTCGCCGCGGCCGAACGCCGCGCGGCGCAGGCGGTGCAGGACGCGCTCGGCGAGTTTGTGCAGTCGCCGCGCGCCGCCGCGCAGCTGCGCCCGCTCCTCCAGCAGCGCGCGCTGCGCACCGGCACCGAGCCGCCGCGCGTGTCGGTCGCCCTGCTCGAGTTCGCCACGCGCCTCGCGCACGCCTACGGCCTCGACGTCGAGCCGTGCACCGAGACCGGCGCCGTCCGCATGGGCACCCTCACGCACGCACGCGGCGCCGACGTGCGCGTGCGCCGCGCGCGCGGCGCCCACGTCCCCACGCCGCTGCTCACCGAGTACATGGCGACGCACGCCCAGCACGTCAAGCAGGCACTCGCCGCGCCCGCGTCGTCGCCGCGCGCGGCGTGGGGCGCCCACGCCGCGCCCACGCGCTTCAACGCGCTCGCGCTCTCGGGGCTGCCCGCGCACCTCGTTGCGGACCCCGCGTCGCTCTCGCCGATGCTCGCGCCCGCCGCGCGCGGCGGGCGCCGCCAGTGGCACGTCGAGGCGCTCGACGCGCGCCTCGTCCTGCGCGATATCCAGCTCGAGCCGCTGAGTGCCGCGGCGGTCGCGAGCGCGGGCGCCGACGGCCCCGCGGACCTCGCGCCCGCGGAGCGCCGCCTCGTGGCCCTGGCCGACGAGGTGCGCTCGGCGCTCGGCACACCGGTCGACGTGGCGCTCGTGCACTACGACGCGCCCGCGCGGCGCATCGTCGATACGTGGACCGCGCCGTAGCGCCCGGCGGGCGGCTTCTCTGCTACGTACACTACGCCTGGGCGAGGAGCGCCTTGGTGAGCAGGTAGATGCGCTCCTTGGACGCAAACAGGATCGCCGCCGTGAGGATCGACTGCAGCAGCTTGGACGAGATGCCGCGGTACAGGCCGCCGATGCCCTCCTCGTGGATGACCTCGGTCATGGCGGTGACCACGTTGACCTTCTTGCGGCCGCGCGACGCCTCGTTGCTCATCGCCTGCTGCCGCGACTTGATGACGATCTGGGGGTACGTCACCGCGGTCGCCACGAGCTTGCTCAGCGCGCCGAGCCAGAAGAAGTCGAGGTCGCTCAGCAGCGGCCGCGTGCTCGCCGGCGCGCGCTTGGCGGCGCGCGCGCGCAGCATCCACGCCTTGAGCTGCTCAAACACGGTGTACTGCAGCACCGGGTTGATGACGAGCACCAGCGCGGGGCCGATGCCCTTCCACAGCGCCGCGACGCCGTCCTGCTCGACGATGCGGCGCAGCGTCGCCAGGAACGAGAGGCGCTTCACCACCTTCTTTGGCGCCGGCTTGCCGTCCGGCTGCGCGTGCGCCTCCTCCGGCGGCGGCTCGACCGTCGCACGCACCGTCTGGCGCGTGTTGACGACCCAGATGGGGTTGCTCACCAGCGCCGTGGCCGTGCCCGCGAGCATCCCCGCGACGATGCTCTCGGCGGTGGTCAGCGTGCCGAGCACCGCGGACGTCGACGAGGCCAGGCGCTTCGACGTGATGATAAAGTCGCGCGTCGCTTCAAAGAAAAAGTAGTATACAAAGTTGCTCACGCCAATGCCCAGCAGCGACGAGCTCAGGCCGTCGTACAGGCCCCGCACGCCCTCGGCGGCCAGCACCTTGGTCACGGCCTTGACCACCGACTCGCCGGGGTTCTTGGAGCGGTCCACGGCCGCGCGCGTCGACATGGCCATCAGGGGGTACGTCGCCGTCATGGCGACCAAGCCGCCGGCTCCGCCGGAGCATGCATGCACAAACGATTCACTGACCATCGCGCGCGTCTGGAGGTCCGGAAGAAGCGCCGGTGCGGGGCACCGGTTGCGGGGGGCCTGCGGGGGCGCCGTGGCCCCCGCCTCGGCCGTGGGGGGCGCGTGGCCGGTGCGTGCTGACTCAGCGTCGTCGCGGAAGTATGCGTCGTGCGGTCCCCGATCGGTGCGACGTGCGGCGGGCGTGATCTTTCGTTCGCGGCCAATACCCACGATGACGGGGCTGTCTCCCGACTATGACTATCTGTTCAAGCTGCTGCTGATCGGCGACTCGGGCGTCGGAAAGTCGTGCCTGCTGCTGCGTTTTGCGGACGACACGTACACCGAGTCGTACATCTCGACGATCGGCGTCGACTTCAAGATCCGCACGATCGAGCTCGAGGGCAAGACGGTCAAGCTCCAGATTTGGGACACGGCGGGGCAGGAGCGGTTCCGCACGATCACCTCGTCGTACTACCGCGGCGCGCACGGGATTATTGTCGTGTACGACGTGACCGACGAGGCGACCTTTACCAACGTCAAGCAGTGGCTGCAGGAGATCGAGCGGTACGCCTGCGAGGGCGTCAACAAGCTGCTCGTCGGCAACAAGGCGGATCTGACGGGCAGCAAGCAGGTCGACTACGAGGCCGCGAAGCAGTTTGCCGACCAGCTCAACATCCCCTTCCTCGAGACGAGCGCCAAGGACGCGACGAACGTCGAGCAGGCCTTCCTGACGATGGCCAAGCAGATCAAGGACCGCATGGGCGCGTCGGCGATGCAGAACAATGCGCAGGGCGCAGGCAAGTCGGCGCTCAAGGTCGGCCAGGGCCAGAACGTCCAGTCGCTCGGCCAGGGCGGATGTTGTTAGGCAGTGTAGCGTGATATAGACGCGTCTATGACAGGTCCGGCGGCGCAGACGCCCCCGGGGCGCCGGCGGTCGGCGCCGCTCTGTCGGGGCCGTCCACGGGGCCGTCGGCGGCCGGCGCCGCGGCGTCGGCGCCGCTGCGCGCCTCGGTGCCCGCGACCATGTCGCGCAGGCCGGCGTCCACGGGGTCGAGCAGCGCCCACGTCGGGTCCCACACGCCGGGCGTGTGCAGCAGCTGCGCGGTGTGCATGACCAGCAGCATGTTCTTCACCTGCTCGCTGACCGCCTCGGCGTCCTTCTCGCGCAGGAGTGGCACGACGAGGCGCAGCACCGCGAGCCACAGGTCGACGAACCGCTGCCGCGCGCCGTCGTCTGCGATGCCGTCGCTGAGCGGCGCCTGGAAGTGCACCCAGGCGCGGCACACGAGCATCGCGACCGCGACGCGCAGCGCCGGGACGGAGGCGCCCTCGCCAAACGCCCGCGCATCCGCACGCAGCGTCTCGGGCTTGCACAGCGTTTCGAGGAGCGGCAGCAGGATGTTGGCAAACACCGCCGCGAGGTGCGGCGCCGCGGGCCGCGGGGCGGTCTGCAGCATCTCGGGCGCGAGCACGACGCGCTGCAGCTGCGCGACGGCCGCCTGCCGCGTCGCCCGCGACGCGTTCACGCACGGCTGCGCGAGCGCCGCGACGAGCGGCAGCCAGTACTGCGGCCAGGCGTCCGCGCCGTCGGCCGCGAGGCGCGCGGGGAGCGTCTTGTGCACGTGCGCGAGCGCCGGGAGGAGCGCGAGCGTCGCGGCCTGCGCGGCCTCCTCCCAGTCGGCGCGCTCGCGCTTTTCGGTGAGCGTGCGGCGGTGGGCGTCGCGCGCCTCGCGCGCCGCGAGCCACAGTGCGCGGTCGGTGGAGGCGGTGAGCTCGCGCGCGAGCTCGACGAGCGCCGCGTAGTTGGTGGCGGTGCATGCGTCGCGCAGCGCGTGCCGCGTGAGCGCGAACGCGAGGCGCGCGGCATCGGCGCGCTGCGTCGCCGCGTACGTCGTGACGACCTGCGCGAGCTGCTGCCACGCCGCGGGCGTCGCGAGCTGGTCGGCGTGCGCGCGGACCACGGCGTCGAGCGCGCCGAGCACCGCGGGCGCGAGCTCCGCGTGCAGCGGCGCGGGCAGCTGCGCGGCGGTGGCGAGCAGCGCGTCGACGTCCGCGCGCACGTCCGTGCCGTGGTGCGCCTGCGCGCCGACCACGCGCACCGCCGCCACCCACGCACGGGCCAGTTCCGCGGGGTGGCGGTGCGGCTCGGCGAGCAGCGCGCGACACGCGGCGAGCAGCGCCGGGCCGCGCGCCGCGAGCACCGCGGCGCGGCGCGTGACCGACTCGACGAGCTCCTCGAGGAGGAAGAGCGTCGTGGGCGTGTACGTGGCGGGCGCGGGCGGCGCGCCGTCGGCCTCGGCGGGCGGCTTGGCCTCGGCGAGCGGCGCGAGGCGCGCGTGCAGCGCGTCGATGTACGCGCCGAGCGCCGCGTCGGGCACCGTGCGCAGCGCGGTGTGCAGCTCGGCGATCTTGCACGAGGCGAGGCAGTCGAGCGTGCACAGCGAGCTCTCGACCTCGGCCTCGCCGACGTCCATCGGCTCGGCAGCGTCCGCGTACGGCGACAGGAAGTAGGACGACAGCGTGGACAGCAGCCCGCCGCTCGCGGCGGGCGCCTGCAGCGCCGGCCCCTTTTTGGCGGTGCGCGGGATGGCGACGCGCGTGCTGTGCGCCACGTCCCACATCCCCGCGACGCTCGGCGGGAGCAGGCCGTTGAGCAGGAGGCTCTCGAGGACGTCGAGGACGTCGGCCCACCCGGCGCGGATCGCGCCGGGGTTGCCGTTCGCGATGGTGAACAGCACCACGGCGGCGAGCTGGCTCTTGAAGTTGGTGCCAAAGTGCACCGACAGCCGGCTCACGACGATCGTCGTGCCGTCGGGCAGCGCATGCTCCACGCTCGCCGCCGTGTCGCGCGCGAGCGCCGAGTGCGGCAGGCCGGTGGCGTGCGCAAAGTGGTGCACCATGTAGTCAAACACGTCCGGCACGTCGTACGCGCGCGCGAGCACCGCCACCTGGCGGCACGCGGCGATCACGCGCTGCAGCACATGCTCGTCCTGCATCGTGGCAAACGCGTGCGCAATGCTCGCCACGATCGGGCGCCAGCTGTGCTGGAACAGCGCGCGGTCCCACGCGCCGGGCGCGTCGCGCACGACGCCGTGGTGCGTGCGCGACTTGCGCAGCAGCTCCTTCCACGCGTAGTCGAAGCCGAGCTGCCCCGCGTGCTCCTCGGGCATGACAATCTCGCGCTTGCGGATGCTCTCGTACACGTGCGCAAGATACGCCGCGTCAAAGTCCGCGCCGTCGTTCACGCCGCGCAGGTTGCGCTGGTAGTCGGCGATCGTCATGCGCCGCGTCACCTGCGGGTTGTGCAGGTCGGTGTTGAGCATGATGATGCTGTACGCCAGGACGTACACCGCGTCCTCGCTGCGGATCCCGTCCGGCTTCGTCGCGTAGTACGCGTGCGAAAACGTCTCGGTGATGCGCGCAATCTGCTGCGCCTCGCCGGGGAAGCGGAACGCCTCGCACACCGCACGCATCGCCTCCGCCACGTCGATCCCCTGGAAGTCAAACAGCCCCATGAACGCCGACAGCACCGCCAGGTTGTCCGGCCGCGACAGGTAGTCGCCCAGCAGCCGCTTGTCCACCAGCGACGACGCCTTGAGGAAGCGCGCAATGCTCTCGGCACGCGCCGCGTCGCTCGACACATCCACGAGCCCCTCGCGCTCCAGGAACGCCACACCCTCGCGCGGCTTCGCATTGAACGCCGCCGCACCCGCGGCCAGCATCGACTTGCGCGCACGCTGCGCCAGCAGCACCGCCAGGCCCGCCTCGTCCTCGCCCGCTGCGCGCTCGTGGCGCTCCGCCATGCGCGCCAGCAGGCACAGCACCTGGTCCAGCGCCACGAGCTGCAGGCCGCTCAGCGCCGCGCGTCCCTTGTCCGCCGGCGCCGCCTGCGCGGGCTGCGAGTAGATCACGCGGCACAAAAAGTGCACGAGCGCCTCGTACACGTCCGCACAGTGCACGTCGCAGTCGTAGTTGCGCCACAGCTCCACAAACGCATCGCCGCCTGACGCGCGGTCCAGGAGCAGGCTCAGCGCCTCGACAAACAGCTCGCGCAGCTCACCCGTCGCGCCCGTGCGGAAGTAGGGCAGCGCGACCGCCGGGCGCGCCGGCGCCTCGGCGTGCCACGGCTCAGCGACGAGCGGCACGGGGCTCTCGAGCTGCTGCAGAAGAAACAGCACAAACAGCTCCTGCTGCAGCTTAAAGTGGTCGCGCAGCTCGTCAAACAGCACACCAAGCACACGCAGCGACGCACTCACCACGCCCTGGTGCTCGCTGTTCGCCAGCTGGAACAGGTAGCGGCACGCCGAGTCCTGTAGCAGCGCACGCAGCGTCGGGAAACACACAATCAGCTCGCCATGCGTCTCGACGAGCCCGGCAAGCAGGCGCAGGCCGAGCGTGCGCATCGTCATCGTGTGCCGCGTGCTCTGGGGGTCGAGCAGCGACACAATCACCCGGAGCACTTCCACAAGCGCCGCCAGTCCGAACGGCTCCTGGTCGTCCACGGGCGAGCGCAGCGCGTCGTCCAGCACCTCGGGGGACTTGGCTACGGCAGGCGCCGCAGGCGCAGCACGCGCGCCGTCGCCTGCGGACGCGTCGCGCGACGAGGCGCGCGCCGCTGCCTCGGTGCCAGCGTCCTCGGCCCCGGCATCGGCGCCCTCGGCCCCGGCATCGGCGCCCTCGGCCTCAGCATCGGCACCCTCGGCCTCGGCGTCGCCCTCGGCCTCGGTGTCGCCCTCGGCCCCGGCGTCGCCCTCCGCCGGGATGTTCGCCGCAGGAATGTGCAAGCTCTTGGGGTCCGGCGTGGCCATGCGCATGCGGTGCTCGGCGTCCTCGCCGACCTGGTCGGCCGTCAGCGTGGCCAACTCCGGCTCCTGAGCGGCGACGTCGTCGACGTACGCGGGGTCTGCATCGAGCGGCAGCGTCGTGAGCCGCGCGAACAGCTCGCGCATCATCCGCAGCGTGCGGTGCTCTGCGGAGCGGCGCAGCGCCGTCGAGAGCCGCGTCTGGCAGCACATGCTCAGGCACGTCTCCATCATCTCGCAAATGTTCTGGTCGCCGAGCAGGTCGACGAGCGGCGCGCCGGGCGTGCCATCCGCGGCATGCACATGCCCACACACGAGCTGCTCCATCACATCGAGGATCGCCAGCAGCACCACCTCGTCCTTGCCCGCGTCCGACGGCTCAAAACGGCAGTGCGACGCGGCATGCGCCACGTCCTGGACGGCCCGCACGAGGCCGATGCTGTCCTCGCGGAAGAGGCCGTGCTGCAGAAAGGTCGCAAGTGCCTCGAGCACCGTGTGCGTCACGGTGCTTGTCGTGCGCGCGCTCAGCACCACGCGCAAAAAGTGGCTCAGCAGCGCGGGCAGCGGCACTTCGGTCACCTCGCGCACCATGCGCAGCTGGGCACGGAGCACGGTGAAGCCGCCAAGCAGGCCGACGCTGCCCTCCGCACGCGCCTCGCCGGCGCCGTCTTCGTGCGCGAGCGCATACGCGGCGCGCGTCAGGCTCAGCGCCGACGTCGACGTCGTCGCCGAGCTCAGCAGCGCGTTCGGCGCCGTCGCAGCAAGCGCCCAGCGCGGGCTCGAGCGCATCGCCGAGGTCACCGCATTGATCTGCCGGATCACCAGGTGCATCAGCGCGCCGCGCTCGTCGTGCGCCGCGCGCGCACGGCGCTCCGTCGCTCCGCGGCCCCTCGTCATGCCGGGCAGGGTCCACGCACGTCGGGGAAATATGCGCCCCGGCCCTCCGCTGCGAATGGCCACCGCTGCGCCCAGCGACGTGCGCCAGCAGAACCAGCAGCGCTTCGCCCGCGACCTCGAGTTCTTGTCGGCGCTGTGCAACCCGTTCTACCTGCACCAGCTCTCGCAGCAGGGATACCTGGACGACCCCAACTTCCTGCGCTACCTGCAGTACCTCGAGTACTTCCGCGCACCGCACTACGTGCAGTACCTCACCTACCCCCAGGCACTCTACTTCCTCGAACTCTTGCAGCATGCCGAGTTTCGCTCGGCTGTGGCCGACACGGCCTGGCCCCATGACACTGCGGCCAAGCAGATCGCTCATTGGGCGACCTGGCGCCATCGCGACGCCGCTCGCAACCTCCGCAGCCCCACGGCCCAGCCGGACGGAGGCGCCCCGTGACGAGGCGATCCGCGCACCGCTCGTCCGCCTTGTTGACCCGCACTCGGGCAAGGTCACGGGGCCGTTCAAGCCGGGGGACATTGTCGCCAAAATCGACCGCAAGGCCTTCGCCCTCGTCCAGGTCGCGCCGGGCGCCGCGGCCGCACAGACGAACAAGGCCACGTCATGGACGATGGACGAGCTGCCCGTGTGCAAGCTCATCTCGAAGCGCGACGAGTACCAAAAGCAGCGCGAGGCCAAGAAGCGCGCGGCGACGCAGGCCGCGCCGGCCACCACCAAGGACCTGCAGCTCACGTGGGGCGTGTCCGGCAACGACCTCGCGCACAAGCTCTCGCGCGCGCGCAAGGATCTCGCGCGGGGGCACAAGGTGCATGCCGTGATCCTCTCCAAGAAGGGCACACGCCGCGTTTACCCCGGCACGCCAGAGGACGCACAGCGCGTCGAGCTCGTGCGCTCCATCCAGGACGCCCTGTGCGTCGCAGAGGGCAGCGATACCCCGGTCGCCCGCGTCACGCAGGGACCCGAGTGGAAGAACCAGCGCTCCCTGTGCGAGCTGCACGTAGAGCCGCTCGCGGCGCCGTAGCCTCCACCTCCACCATGACCCCCGAAGACGCCGCGCGCCTGCTGCCGGAGCGCGCCACGCTGCTCCTGCAGGGCCTGCCGCGCGGCGCGCACATCGCCCTGGACCTGCAGGCCGCCCAGGTGGACACCAAGTTCGAGGGGTATAAGCTGGTCCCGCCCGGCGTCCACTGCCTGACGTGGCAGGCGGCCGGCGCCGACGACGGCATGGCCGCCTCGGGGCTGCGCATGGCTCTCGTGCAGTACACACAGCGCCAGCAGGTGCTCGGCCGGAGCTACGATGCCGAGGCAGATATCTGGCGCACGCTCGGAGGTGTCGGCGACGCCCATCTGCTCATCGCGCCCGAGCACCTCCGCACGCTCGACCCGCACCTTGCGCCGTACCACGCAAGCGACGCGTGGCCGGCCCTGACGCGCTATCTCGACGCGGACCGTACGACCGTTGCGCGCGTTTTTGGCGTGCCGTGGGGCGCCGACGCCATGTGCGACTCGTTCACGCCGCTCGCCGAGCACCCCGACGTACTGAGCGACCGCGAACTGCGTGCGCCCAGCACCGCGCAGGAAGGCGTGCAGTTCTCGGCCATGACGACGCACCGCCGCGCGAACGATGCACGCGACGACCCCGAGATCCTTGTTGAGGGCGCCGCATCCGACACCGAGAGCGATGCCTCGTCGTCCTCCGACGAGGACACGGCGCCTGCGCCGCAGGCCGCCTCGGCGGTCTCGCTGCAATGCACCCCGTTTGCCTTGGACCGTAGCTGGCCGCCCGAAGCGCGTGGCGTGGACCGCACCCGCTTCCGCTTCGACAAGTCGTGGCTCCTTGCGGACGTGCTGGCGCGTGCGGCCGCCGCCGACGCGGCCTACGCGCGGCGCCTGCGCCGCCCTTTGCCGCGCGCCGCGCCGGCGTACGGTGCGTTGCTGCGTGAGGCCGAGCTGGTGTTCATCCTGTTTGTGCAGGCCAACAATGCCGCGGCTCTGGAGCACTGGCTCGCACTTCTGGCGCTCTTTGCGCGTGCATCATCGCGTCTGGGCGCGCCGAGTCACTACGACGTGCATCCGTGCGAGTGGGAGAAGGACACAGCGCTTGTGACGCAGCCGCAGCTCGATGCACATATCGCGTTCATCGAACTGCTCACTGCGCAGTTCAGCGCACTCCCGACAGACGCATGGAGCGGCGACCTGGCCATGTCGGAGCCGCGTGTACTCAGCGACCTCGCTGAGCTGCGGCGCAACATTGCGCGCTCGCTGAGTGCGTGGGCCGCGCGGGCGCAAGTGCCGGCCGAGCACACACCGCCGCACGAGGCTCTTCTACGTGCATGGAAGGCGCTGAGTGCCACGACGCACACGCGCTTCGGCTGGTCTCTCGACGCCGTGCTCGACGAGGAGGACGAGGCGGACGAGTGGGAAGACGGCGACGATGCACCGGTCGTCGTCGAGACTGGATACCCCTATACACTGTAGCTGTACATAACTCCACCGCCTACGCTTCCCCCTGTGTGCTCAGCATTGCAGAATTAAGACGTCCCCACAGTGGTGTCGGACGGATAGGTAAGTAATGTGATATGGTTGCTCATCCTCGCACACAAGGGACCGCGCACGGCGCGCGCGCTCCACTTGGTGGATCCCAAATTCGGCCGAGTGAAGAACTACATTATCCACGTGACTCAGCGCAGCAGCACGAAGAGAAGCGCCCGCGAGCGCCGCCGCGGCTCTCTTCATCGAGTCGAACAACCATGGGACGCGGTATGTACATCGCCTGGCTAACATGTAGTGATCCGTGCTCAGCGTAAGAGCGGTGGCATCTTCAAGGCTCACACGCGTCTGAACAAGGCTCCGGCGAAGCTCCGTGCGTACGACTTCGCCGAGCGCAACGGCTACATCCGTGGTCTTGTCAAGGAGATCATCCACGACGCTGGCCGGTACGTTTGACCCTGGTGGCTGACCCGCAGTGGCGCTCCTCTCGCCCGCGTGACCTTCCGCGACCCTTACCGCTACCAGCTGCGCACCGAGACCTTCATTGCTGCTGAGGGTATGCACACGGGTCAGTTTGTGTACTGCGGCAAGAAGGCGCTCCTGAACGTTGGCAACGTGCTCCCCCTGAGCTCGCTCCCCGAGGGTACGATTGTCTGCAACGTCGAGGAGAAGTCGGGTGACCGCGGCACGCTTGCCCGCACCTCGGGCAACTACGCGACCGTCATCGGCCACGACCTCGACAACAACATCTCGCGTATCCGTCTCCCCTCGGGTGCCAAGAAGGCTGTGCCGAGCTCGTCGCGTGCCACGATCGGTGTGGTTGCTGGCGGTGGCCGTATCGACAAGCCCCTGCTCAAGGCCGGCCGTGCCTACCACAAGTACAAGGTCAAGCGCAACAGCTGGCCCCGTACTCGTGGTGTGGCTATGAACCCCGTCGACCACCCGCACGGTGGTGGTAACCACCAGCACATTGGTCACTCGTCGACCGTCAAGCGCGGCTCCGTCCCCGGTCAGAAGGTCGGTCTCATTGCCGCCCGCCGCACCGGTCTCCACCGCGGTACCACCAAGGTCCGGGATGCTTAAGCGCCCTCCGGTTGCTTGCGTGGTTGCTTGGGATTTGATAGCTCTGGCCCATGGCTTGATGATGTACTCTGCCGGCCTAAGCCCACACAGGACACAAAATGTATGCGTTTCCGCACCAGGTGCTAGTGTGTTGTGTAGACTCGGTGTGCCAACAGCCTGCGCGACGCGTAAGAGTGCTGGGCACGCCCCCGCTTCATAGCGCGGCGGCGGCGCCCCCCATCGCCTCGGTGGCCGCCTGCGAGTTTTTTCTTCGCTGCCGATCCTCAGTGTGCGGCCCAATCATGCGCTGGCACTTACCCCCTCCGGAGAATTTTGGCTACGCTCCTCCTCCACGCTGACCGCGTTTGCTACCCCGCGAGGCATGGTGGGTACGCTGCGGCTCCTTGTTGCGCTGGCCGCAGCCTACGCACAATGCGCACATGCACAGAACGCAACGGTGCCCACAGGTGCCGGAACGGACCCGGCGTGGCTCGAGTACGACGCACCGTTTGCGCAGCTCATCCCCCCCATTTTTCGCGTCCTGCTCATGATCGCCCTGGGCATTGTGGGCTTTGGCACGGATCTTCATGTCCTACAGCACTGGGGCATGAATATCTGGAGCAATGCAGGACCCTCGCGCCTGCCGGTACACCACACAGTCCAAAGCACGCGTGAAACCTTGCGCGAGAGCGGCGCCATTGCCCTCTACGTATTGGCCGGTGCACACTGCGCGTGGCTGTTCCTGTGTTGGGCACTATATCGCGTGAGTGTGGACCCGGTGAACCACGAGCGCACGCTCATAGCCCAGGGATGGGAGGTCGTTGCCCTCGCCGGCTTGCTTGCCTTTTGGTTCATTCCGAATCCCTTTTGGCATGCTCAGCGCTCCTCGATGCGGTACGTGTAGACGCTCATGTCCAGCTTGCTCAGCCGCATCTTCTCCCTCTCGTTGAATCAAACCATTCAGTTTTCTGACGTGATTTTTGCCGACGTGCTCACCTCCTTCGCCAAGGTGCTCGGCGATGTATGGCTCTCGTTGGTGGTGGTGGCTTACTCGGTGTACGGCGTTCCTGTTACCGAGCGCCTGCTGTGGTCGCAGCAGGCGAGCCTCGCTGTACCGCTGCTGATCAGTGTGCCGTACCTCGTGCGCTTTCGGCAGTGCCTGTCCGAGTACCGCACCTCTTCCCCCCTTGGCCGCACGTCGCGGTCGAAGCGTCCGCTGTACAATGCGCTCAAGTATGCCTCGGCATTCCCTGTAATCTGGCTGAGCGCGTGGCAGCGCAAGACGCCCGATACCCAAATCCCCGGCGAGCCAGGGCACCATGCGCTGTTTGTGAGCATGCATGGCCTTGTACAGATCCTGTGGCTCGTGGCCGTGCTCTTCAATACCCTTTTTTCGTTCTGGTGGGACCTGACGAACGACTGGGGTCTCGACCTGCTCCTCCCCTCGTCGCTCATGGCCTACCGCACCGTGCACCTCCCCGAGCTGCACCGCCGCTCCGAGTCGCGCACACATGTTTTGCGCGCCGACGACGACGACGGTATCGAGCTTTCGGCGCGTCCAGCACATGCGCGACGGGGAAGTATTCTGCGTGTGCCAGAAAAGCCGCTGCCGCTGCCGACGACTGTGTACTATGGCTTCATTGTGGTGAACCTCGTGCTGCGCTTCACGTGGTCGCTCAAGCTTAGCTCGCACCTGCAGTACCTCGTCGAGTGGCAGCGCGGCCTCTTGCTGCTTGAGGCACTCGAGCTCATCCGACGCACGGTGTGGATTTTGCTGCGCGTCGAGTGGGAGCTCGTCAAGCGCGAGGCCCTTTCATAGAGTAGTGTACATCTACGATCTTTCTCATCCCGCTGCCGTACAGCACTGACGCACCATCGCGCGCCATCTGGATACCGCCCGTAGCCATATACCATCAAGGCATCGTACAGATCCCAAGCGACTCCGTGGCAGCACCGGTCATGCGAGCGTTCTCCCAGCCGACGCCGCGACGAGGTCGCACGAGCCACCCACGGCAGACGACCTTGTGCCGAATTCCTCGCACCCCACCGCGGGCTATTTGTTGCAGCGCAGGGGCTTTTGCTGCATCCGACATCTGCATCTGCAAATAGTATACTGTACATCTGTCGCGCTCTACCAACGGCGGTACGGCAAAAACTTGCCGTCGAGGGTGATTTTGACACGGTCGCCCTTGGGGTCCTCGACCTTTTCGACGTGACCACGGAAATCGATCGCGCTCATGATCCCGTCGCCAAACTACGTTAGTGGGCACACGCACCTTCTCGTGGATGAGGCTCCGGATGGGCCGGCCATACACCATCACGGCCTCAAACAGGCGATACAGGATGGGGTCCTGTGGAGGCACCGGATCCAAGTGCCCACGGTCCGGGAAGTAGTGCTCGCCGAGGTATTCGCCGACGTAGTCGATGCCAAGGACCTTGTTGAGGTTCTCGACATCCTCCGGCTCCGGTTTCGCCTGGCCATAGAAGCTGGGTTAGTGCGCGTGCGGACGTACATGGCCGCGATGAACAGCTCGTCACGACCGAGCTGTTGGGCAAGGTCAGCGAACGTGAGTCCCTTTTCGCTCTTGATCTGGCGGAGCCGTTCAAAGAACTGCGGGTAGGTCAAATTGGCGCTCATTGTCGCGGGAAAACCATGTCAGGCCAACCGGGTGACCCAAAGTAGGGCCACTTGTGGGTTTCGGGCAGGTACGTCGGGTGTGGAGCGAATCGGGTGCAGGGTCCGAATTCAGTTCCTAGATCGCGCCGAGATCGCCGTGCGGCGTGCCGGGTCGATCCGAGGGCAGGGCGCGTTTGCGGCGGGCGTGCGCAAAAGGCGGGGGAAGAAGTACATAGTCTATCTACTTGTAGCGCTTCTTGGACGTAGTGATGTGCTTGCGCAGCCGCTTGCTCTTCTCGCGCAGTGACGCGTTCTTCTTGCTGCGCACGCCCCAACTCTTGGCGACCATCTGGAAGTTTTTCCCGCGCGCCTTTTGCCGGTTCGTGGTGCTGCTGTACTGCTCCTTGTTCTTCTTGCCCTTGGAGCTGCCAAACTTGCCGCGGCCCTCGCGCCCACTCTGGATGCTCTTCATACGCTCCTCGTAGTCTGCCTTGGCCTTCTTACGAGGCCCGAGAATATCGCTCTCGTCCACGACGTCGCTCGTGCCGACGGCCGTCGCGCGCTTCTTGGACTGCAGCGCGGCAAGCTCGCGGCGCGCCGCGGCGCCGGCCGCGCCGGACTGCTTCGCGGCCTCTTCGGCCTGCTGCAGACGCAGCTCGTTGAGCTTGGCAAAGTCGGCGGGCGTCAGGATCTTGGTAGTGGCGAGCTCGAGCAGCTTCTCGTCGTCCTGCGGCGCGTCCTGCGGCGGCGCCTCGGCGGGCGCCTCCTCCTCGTCGCTGCTCGCCTCGGCGCGCTGTGCCTTGGCCTGCTGCTCGGCGCGGCGCCGGCGCCGTGCCTCGCGCACGCGCTCGTGGACGGGCCGCGTGTCCTTGGGCTGTGCGGCGTCGTCGGCGGGCTTTTCGTTGTCGCTCAGATCGAGGTCGCTGTGGTCCAGCGAGAAGTGGGAGTCTGCGTCGTCGTCGGAGCTGACCTTAATCCAGCCGGACGAGTCGGAGTCGCTGTCGGAGGCCTCTTCGAGCTCCCAGCCCTCCCACTCGTCGTTGTCGTCCTCCTCGCCGGCCTCCTTCTTGTGCTCGAGGTGCTCTGCGAGGAGCTCGAGGCCCTGGATGCCGTGCACCTCGTTGCGGTCCACGCCGAAGCGCGGCGGTGCCTTGCCGCCGGCGAGCGCCATGGCGCCTGCCTTGCCGCGGTCTACGCGCCGCAGCATCGCGGGGTTCACCTCGCGGTAGAGCTGCATGAGCCCGCGCGACGCGGCGCTCACGCCCTTGTCCTTCGACTTGCGGTAGTCGACCAGGTCGTGCAGCAGATCCTCCTCCATGCACCAAGGCTGCCGGCGGCACACCTCGCGGATCGTGTTGATCCCCGCGGCGACCACCTCGGCGCTCACGCCGGGGTGCACAAACCCGTACGCGATCTTGCGGATGGCCGGCGTGAGCATGTCGGTCGGCGACTGGTCGTGCACGGACTGTGCCAAGGAGACGAGGATGAGTGTAATGTGCAGCTGGTGCGGCATGAGGTACTTGCCGAGGTACGAGTAGAACGGCAGCACGACGAGCCGGTGTGTGCCGATCACGCGGCTCAGCAGCTGGATGATGCGCACCTTCATCTCGAGGTTGTGCCGCTTGTCGCCGCGGCTCAGATTCTCAAACAGGGCGTCGGCGAACGCCTGCGGGTCGTGGAGCAGGTGGATCGCGGCCATGTTGCTCGTCTCCTTCTCCTCCTTTTCAAGCTCCTTCTCGCTCTGCTCCTTGCGCCGGCGCCGCGCCTGGGCCTGCGCAAGCTTCAGGCGGCGCTCGCCGGCCTTGCTCTTGCGCCCGACCTTGCGCTGGTGCTGCAGGCGGCCGACGTTGGGAATCGCCGCCTCCTGCTCGCTGCCCTCGTCGTCACTGTCGCCAGTCGCCGACTCGGCCGCGTGCAGGTCGCCGAGGAAGAAGCGCACCGCCGACGCCTGCACCTTGGGGTGCGGGTGGACACACGCGCGCGCGAGCAGCGCGACGGTGCGTGTGTCGGTCCAGATGCGCCGGCGCCACATTTCCGCCGCGACGCGCACGGCCCAGAGCGCCTCGGTGCGCCCCGCCAGCTCCGTGTCCGCGCGGCGCAGCACCACCGGCCCGTTCTCCTGCATGCCGCGCTCGACCATGCCAAAGAGCAGGCCCTGCACCATGCGGTTGAGGCGCATGTTGGTCGATGTGCGGTTCGCCTGTTTGATGTCCTGCACGATGGTATGCAGGATGGCCTTGCGCAGTTCCGACGAGGTCGTCGTGCTCAGCAGGGGAAAGAGCGTGCGGAGGAGGCTGGGTGAGGAGGGCCAACGTACGTCTCGCTGGTGATCATATTGCGGTTTCGCAGCATTGACAGCGCACGGAAGCACGCATGGCGTACTTCGGGGCTCAGCTGTGCGTGGTGCACGAGGAGCAGTTCGGCGAGGTGGTCCGGCAGCGGCTTCGTCACCTGCGGATAGCTCGGCGCCAGCTGCGTGACGAAGGTAAGTAGCTGCTGGAACTGCTCCTGCTGGTCCTTGGTGAGGCGCACCGCGTTCGTGTGTGCATCGCCCGCGCCCTCGACCTGCTGCCCGATGCCCGAAGCGTAGATGCGGCGCAGACTCTCGTAGTGGTTCCACTGCGCGAGGAACTCTTCCGCGTACGCCTCCGGCTCGCGCTTGAGCAGGTTCTGCAGCGCGGGCAGGTTCGATGTGTTCAGAAGGCCACGCGCCTTGGACCGATGCATTAGCCCGTTCTCACGCACCATTGCCGTCGGGCGCGGTGCGGCACTCGCCTTGGCCATCGTGCCGAGAACGACCCGCCGAAAAAAAAATTTCGCAGGTGGAGGCGCCGGCAGCACGCACTGGGGCCACGATGGACGACGAGGACCTCTTGCTCAACTTTGATACCTCGGCGCCCGTGCGCACGCCCAAGCGGCGCGACACGCGCAAGCGTGCTGCGCGGCACCAGCCGTACACGAAGCCGCCAGCTGCCGAGGCGCGCGATGCGGCCGCACCGGCCCAGGACGGCAGCGAGGGCCGCGCACCCAAGCGCCCCAAGCCGTCGGCGCCCCCCGCACGCGCATCGGCGCCTGCGTCGCGCTTGTATGCGGACGAGACGGCGCGTGCCGTCGCGGCGGCACGGCGTGTCTCTGGCCACGCTCCGACGAAGGGCACGGGCTACATTTCCTCGCTGTTTGCGCGCGACGAGCCGCATGCGGACGAGCCCGAGGCGGTGCCGCGCGCGGCCTACGTCGCACCGTCCAACGCGCCGACGCACGACGGCACATTTGAGGGTCTCGGGCTCGAGCGCGTGCTCACGCGCCACCTCACGACACGCATGGGCGTCGGCGCCCAGCCGACCGAAATCCAGCGGCTCGCCATACCCCCCCTGCTTGCGTCGCCGCCGGACGAGGCGGCGCTGCGGGACGTGATGATCCAGGCGCAGACAGGCAGTGGCAAGACGCTCACGTACCTGCTGCCGATCGTCCAGTCGCTCTTTCCCCTGTCGACCGAGAGCTTTATCGACCGGAGCGTCGGGACGCTGGCGATTGTGCTCGCGCCGACGCGCGAGCTGGCGCGGCAGATCTACACGGTGCTCGAGAAGCTGCTGGCCATGTCGCTTGCGACGCCCGACGACGAGGACGCGCCGCGGTACGCGCGGTGGATGGTGCCTGGCCTGCTCACGGGCGGCAGCACCAAGAACCACGAGAAGCAGCGCCTGCGCAAGGGGTGCCCCATCCTTGTTGCGACGCCCGGGCGCCTGCTCGACCACCTGCAGAATACGGCGAGCCTCGACGTGGGCAAGTGCCGCTGGCTGGTGCTTGACGAGGCGGACCGCCTGCTCGAGATGGGCTTTGAGGAGCAGCTCAGCGGCATCATCAGGGCGCTCGAGGGCCGCCGCCGCCTCGCGCTGCGCGCCGCCCGGGACGCACAGCTCGCGAGCGGCGCGCTGGCCGAGGGCGACGCCGACGCGCACGTCACCGACTCGCTCGGCATCGCGTGGTGGGCGTGGCGCCTGCGCCTCGTGCTGTGCTCGGCGACGCTCGACGAGCGCGTGCAGGTGTTTGCCGACACGACGCTGCACCGCCCGCTGCTCGTGCGCGCGGGCGCAGCGGCCGCGCCACGCACCGACGGCGCGCCCGACGGCGCCAAGGCGTCGTTCACCGCGCCGTCGCAGCTGCAGCAGCACGTCGTTGTTGTGCCGCCCAAGCTGCGGCTCGTGACGCTCGTGGCGCTGCTGCGGCACACGATCCCGCGCACGGCGCAGCTTGCCGAGGTCGGCCCGGCACGCGTGATTGTGTTCATGTCGAGCACCGACGCGGTCGACTTCCACTGGCGCGCGCTCGGCGGGGTGCAGATGCGCCCCGCGGAGGGCGCCGAGGCGCCTGCCGAGGCGGCGGATGCGCCGCTTGCGCAGTACAGCGAGCTGCTCCCCCACACGCCCATCTACCGCCTGCACGGCAACATGACACAGAAGGAGCGCATTGCGTCGCTGCGCGCCTTCCGCACGCTCGCCGACGATGCGGGGCGCTCCGACGCGCCGCGCGGCGGCGTGCTGGTGTGCACGTCGGTCGCCTCGCGTGGTCTTGACCTGCCTGACGTGCGGTGCGTCGTGCAAATGGACGTGCCGACCGAGGGCGTCGAGGAGTACGTCCACCGCGTCGGGCGCACGGCGCGTGCCGGGCGCCAGGGCACGAGCTGGCTGCTCCTTCTGCCGCACGAGCGGCCGTGGCTCGACACGCTGCAGGCGCGCATGGTCGTGCAGCCGGCGCCCGACGCGCCGCCGCGCGCGGCGCACCTCTCGGTCGTCGGACTGGACACGGTGCTGTACGAGGGCTTTGGCGGCGCGGCGCGCGAGTATGAGTCGCGCGCGACCGACGTGCAGATGGCGCTCGAGCGCTGGGTGCTCGCGGCGCCTGCGCACGCGTCGCTGGCGCGTGACGCTTTCCTGTCGCACATCCGGGCGTACACGACGCATCCCACCGAGGACAAGGGCCTGTTCAACGTGAACCAGCTGCACCTCGGCCACCTCGCCAAGGCGTTTGCGCTGCGCGAGGCGCCCAACACCGTGCAGCGCACCGCCAAGCGCGAGCACGATAAAAAGACGCACAAGGAGCCGCGCCGCGCGGCAGCCGACGACACCGAGGCACGCCGCAGGCGCATGCTCGCCAACCTCCCGACAGAAAGTATGTAGACTACATTACGCGTCCGTGCGCGCGCGCTTCGCCCCCACCTCGGGCGGCGCGTCGGCCTTGCGCTTGTCGCTGTCGCCACGGCCGCCACGCGCACCGCCGCGCCCGCCGCGCCCGCCACGGCCGCCACGGCCGCCGCGGCCGCTGCGTCCGCCGCGCTGGCTGCGTTCCTGCTCGCGACGGTCCAGGAGGAAGGCCGCGCGGAACTTGGCGCGCTCTACGTAAAAGTCCTTGGCTTGCGCGTCCGCCAGGCGCTCCCACGCGACCGCCTGGCCGCCGACGGTGATCGCCTTGTCGCGGATCTCGGCGAGCTTGTCGTCCGACACGGGCTCCTTGAAGCCGACGACGCCCTCGACGGCGCCGTCGGGGAACTCGACAAACGACGTGGGGTGGATCGTCGAGAGCGTGTCCTTCAGATCCTTCCAACTGCCGCCCGCCGCGGCGTTGGTGAAGCGCAGCACACTGTCCGCGGGGTAGGTCACCTCCGCGGGGTCGATCGAGCCGTCGGGCGTCGTGGTGAGTGTCTTGCCGTTGTACTCGAACTCGAGCGGCTCGGCGCGGCCGCTGCCCGCGGACGCGTCGCGCGCGCCGCCCGTGTGCTTCTCGCGCTCGAGCTCGCGGAAGGCGTTAAACTTGCGCGGGCCCTTGGACGGCGTGTTGGTGCTCGGGTCGATGCCCTTCTCCTTCATCTTGTACGCGACATACGCGGGCTTGCTCATCACGTCGAGCGGCGTGCCATTGTACTGAATGCCACGCCCACCGTCCTCGATCGGGTCGACGGCACGCGCCTTGGCCATGAACGCATCGAGCTCGGCGGGCTCGGCGAACTCGACAAACACGCTGTTCTTGAACTTGCGCGGCTTTTCGTTCTCGCGGCGCATGCGCACGCCGTTGATCTTGCCGAACTGCGCAAAGAAGCGCTCCAGGTCCACCTGCAGCTCGGGGTACTCGTCGGGGAAGCCCTTGGCGTAGATGCTGCGCGCGTGGCTGTCGGTCACGGGCACGAGCGGCTTAGTGCGGCGCACGCGGTCGCCCGCCTCGTTCACCTCGAGCAGCTCGGTCGAGCCGCGCAGCGCCTCGGCGATGCCCTCCACGCCGAGCACGTCCTTGATCGGGCGCATGCGCTTGAACGACGCGAGCGTCTCGATCGGGACCCACCCGTCGGGGTCCTTGCGCGTGAGCGTGAAGAGAAACTTGTCGAACGGCAGGTTGGCGTCTGCAAAGTAGAACTCAACCTGCTTCAGCGCCTGCGCCTGCGCATCGTCGCGCGACATCGCTGGCGCGGGTGCGTCACTCATCGTCTGGGCAAGAAGGCGGCCGCCCCTGCCCTGCGCGCACTTTTTTTCTCCACGTGACACTACTACGCACACTATTCTACAGGCCGCGCCGCTTAGTTCAGCACGCCGCGCAGCGCGCGCGCTGCGCTGCTCTCAAAGTAGCGCATCGCAAAGTTGACCAGCGTCGCGGCGAGGATTGTGAAGCAGAGGAACGTCGGGCCGTACCAGTCAAAGTAGATGTTGGACGCGCTGCGCTCGCGGATCTTGAGCGCGCGCAGCACATAGAGCGTGCCGCTGTACGCCACGGCAAACAGCGCCACGACGGTGAACAGCGTGGCGGTCACCAGCCCCGCGCGGTCGCCGCGTGTCTGGAAGTTGAGCAGACCGGTGGCAATCGACGCCAGCAGCACGCTGAACTCGAGCCACTTGAGGAAGGTGCGCTCGTTCGCAAAGTACACCTTGGGCTCCACACGGATCGGCACCGAGACCTTCTTCCCGGGCTGCGCCTGGAAGCTGGTCAGGTACTCGACGTCCGACCGACCCTGCCCACGCGACTCCTCCTCGTCGCGCCCCTGCAGCGCGGCAATCGCACGCGCGTCGTCGTCGTCGTCGGCCGCCGCGTCGTCGGCTGCCGGCGCCTCCCGAGACGGCTGGTCGTGGTGCCAGAGCTTGGACAGGTTCGACAGACCGAGTCGCTTGAGGTAGTTTTTGTCAAACACCTTGGCAGGCGACAAGATGTCCTGCCGCGTGGTCTGCACGCGCGTCTGCGACGACGAGGGACGCGCTGGCGCCTTGGTACGCGCCTTGGACGCGTCGCTCTGGGCGCCCTCCGACTCCTTGCGGTACTCGACGAGGTACTTTTCGCGCTGCGCACGGATCTCCTTGATGCGCGGGTCGAACGCCGAGAGGCCGACGTTGTCTGCCTCCTGCTGCGCGTCGGCGATGTGGTGCACATTCTCCTCCTCCTCGTGGTCCTCGAACTCGTCCTCGGACACCGGCTCGTAGTGCGGCGCCTTGTGCACGCTGCCCGCCTCGGAGCTGCGCCCGCTGTGCTGCGGGCGGTCCAGTGCCAGGTCCATCGACACGGGCTTGCGGATGTCGGTGTCCATCTGCGGCAGCCAGAAGGGCACCAGGTCCACACGGTTCGACAGGAGCGTCGCACAGCCGTGGATAAACTTGGAGAACTTGGGCACGGCCTCGACCAGGTGGCTGTTGACCAGCTCGCGCACCCACTTGGGCGGCTCCTGGCCCATCTGCGTCTGCAGCTTCACCTCGAGCACGCCGTACGGGAAGCGCTCCACGTCACCCTCGGGCAGCTGGTCAAAGGGGTAGTCGATGCCGATGTCCATGCGGCGCCAGTTGTTGCCCGCGCGCTGCTTGCCGTCCCAGTTGTCCTCGCGCACGAGCGTCAGCTCGGTGTCGAGCGAAATGCGCACGCGCGCATCGCCCGGCAGCTGGAAGGCGGTGCGGTTGTAGAAGGAGCGCATCACCGGCTGCAGCTTGCGCGACAGGATGCTGTACTGCACCTCGCTCGCGAGCTGCAGCATCGAGTCGATCTCCTTGTCCGACTTCTTGCCCTTCTTGCGCATCTCCTCAAACGTGTCGTTCATGCGGAACTCGCCGCGCATGAACGCATTCACCTGTTCCTCCTTGATCGGGAAACGCGCCTTGACACTCTTCTCGCCCGTCCAGTCCTCGCGGTGCGTCTTGCGCTCGACAAAGATCGTCTTGTTGTCCATCCCACCGTACCAGCGCAGCCGGATGGCCTCAGCGCCCTCTGTCTTCTCGAGGCGACCCAGGTACAGCTCGAGGTCCTCGTTGTCGTAGTAGATCGACGTGATCGCGCTGTCCTCCGACTGGTACTCCTTGTCCGCGTTAAACACGAGCACAGGCAGGTGCTTCAGGATGAACAGCTTGAGCGGCACAATGTTGTCGGGGTGCACCCAGTACTTGGTCGTCTGGCGCACAAACGCACTCTGCGAGCCGCCCGCACTCGAGTCGCCCTGGATCGGGTGGCCACGCGTGTGCACAATGTCAAACAGGCGCGACAACTTGACGATCAGCGCGTCGTAGTTCTCCTTGTAAAAGGGGCGCGTGCTCAGATAGTGCTGCACAAACTCTTTGCGCAGCAGACGGCCCGTCTGCTTGTCGTGCTTCTTGACAATCTTCAGGAAACCCGTGTAGTTGAGCTTGGTGAAGAGCGCAAGGTCGTGCACATCCGCAATGATGCTCGCGAGCTGCTCCTCGAGGTCCAAGAAACGGTCCTCCATCGCGTCCGACTCCTCGTTGTCCGAGTCAAACTCGTCGTCAGAGCCCGCGTTGTCCTGCGCACGGTACATCATCTCGCGGTGCATCTCGTTGTTGCCGCGCGGCGCCTCCGACGCAGGCGCAGCCTGCTGCGACGTCGACGGCGCCTGCGACGGCGTGTTGGGCCGCGGCGAGTTCTGCGAGGCACCACTGTCGCGCATCGCCAGCAGCTGGTTCACCTCGGCATTCACGCGCTCGATGCGGCCAGTGAGCTCGGAAACCTTGCTCTTCTGGAAGGAGTATACCTTGTCGAGCTCCTTGCGCAGCTCCTCAACAAAGTCATCCTCGTCCTTATCGGTCCAGGTGCCTTGGTTGTCCGAGATGCGCTTCTTGATCTGCTTCTTGAGGTCCGAGTACTGCAGGTATTGCGAAGACCATTCTGGGTACAGTGACGTCTTGATCGTCCTGCCGAACTTCATCGTGAGAAGCCCAAGCGGGTCGAGGCCAAACGCTTGGCGGTCGCGGCTAGGCCAGAGAGAGCGTCCCCCGTTCCGTGCGCAGCTTGCACGTGGCCCCCCCTAATGGAAGCGAGTCGCTGCTGTGCGTGCCCGCACGTGCGCATGTGGGGGAAGGCTGATATTCCCGCGCGGCCAGCGGAGGCCTCCGCCGCGCACGGCCGCTCTGACACCGCATGCCGCGTGCTCGCACGCCTTCATGGCGGCGGCAGCAGCCACGGCGACAATGTTGGCCGCGTGCAGTGTCTGCGGTGGCCCCCCTCGGCGCATCACCATAGCTACGAGCGCGTTGGGTCGCGCCGCTAGGCGCAGACGTGCGGCCGCTTGCGTGCGTGCCCGCGCCCAGCCCCTCGCGCGCCCAGACCACCGTTTACGTACATCCCCATAGCGACCGTCCCATGTTGTCTCGCCCCTCGTACTACCCCGCCGCCCACGCTTCGGTAATGTCCCTCTGCCGATTCGCTCAGGACCACGTGACGCCCATCCACCAGCATGGCCTTCTTCGGAGCACGGGCGGTATGCCAGCCGCTGCTGCGCAACCCCGCCGCACTTTTCCGGGGCGTGTCTTGCACACGCACGAGCTTGCTCCCTGTACGCCCCCTTTCGTCTGCGACACGCGCGCCGTTCGTGCGTTGCGCGCCGCTTAGCCGTCTCCCGTCACGTCCTGTGCCGTGCGCACCGTCCTTGGTGCGTGCGCCGCGGTACAACCTGCTGCGCACGTATGCCACGGCTGCAGCGCCGGAGCCTCCGCTTGCGACGCGCCCCATCGTTGCCTACCATCTGCTCTTCTCTGCCGCGCTCGTCTTCTTGATCATTGTGGTGGGCGGCATCACCCGCCTGACCGAGTCGGGCCTGTCGATCACGGAATGGAACCCCGGTCTGAAAGGCATGCGTCTGCCGTCGTCGGACGCGGAATGGAACGCCGAGTGGGACAAGTACAAGGAATCTCCCGAATTTAAGATGTGCGTGGCCATCACTCACCCAGGATCAACCAGAACATGACGCTGGAGGACTTCAAGATGATCTTTATGTGGGAATGGTCGCATCGTATCCTCGGTCGCGTGATCGGGGTCTTCTTTGGTCTGCCTGCGCTCTACTTCTGCATGCGCCGCGGCGTGGCGACGCCCGATGTGCGCTGGAAGCTGCTGGCGATCACCGCTGGTATCGGTTTCCAGGGCCTGCTGGGCTGGATCATGGTCGCGAGCGGACTTAAGGACCCGTACGAGAACGAGCCGGCGAACGCACAGCCACGCCCTGAGTGGACGCCGCGCGTGAGCCACTTTAAGCTTGCGGCACATCTCAGCACGGCGTTTGCGGTGTACATGGGCATGCTCTACACGGCGGTCAACATCCTGCGCGACAACACGCTGGCGAGTGCGGCGCGTGCCGGTGCTGCGCCCGAGCGCCAGGCGCTGCTGACCAAGGTGCTTGCACAGCTGCAGAGCCCGGCCGTGCGCAAGTACCGCCGTGTCGCCCTCGGTCTGCTCGGCCTCGTGTTCACCACGGCGGTGTACGGCGCCTTTGTTGCGGGCTTGGATGCCGGTCTGGTGTACAGCGAATTCCCGACGATGGGCGAGGGCCGCCTTCTTCCGCCCAAGAGCGAGTTGCTGGACGCGCGCTACGCCGTGCGCACCAGCGAGCCAGTGCCGTCGCCCGACGTGTCGCGCGAGCCTGTGCAGCCGACCTTCTCGCGGATGTGGCTCGGAAACTTGACGCAGAACCCGGTGACGGTGCAGGCGGTGCACCGCTTCCTCGGCATCTCGACGCTGCTGTCCATGTTCGGCTTCCTGCGCTACACGAAGAAGGTCAAGACGCTCCTGCCGCCCGGCACGCCGCGCTTTGCGACCGGTGCCGTGCACATGACTGTGCTCCAGGTGCTGCTCGGCATCTCGACGCTGATCTACATGGTGCCGGTGCCGCTTGCCGCCACGCACCAGGCCGGCTCGGTCGTGGTGCTGACGTTTATGACGTGTGTGCTCGGTGTGCTACGCAAGCCCAACCAGGCGCTGCGCGCGTTTGCACAGGCGCGTGCCGCGAGCAAGGTGCAGGCCTAGTCCGGTCCATAGTCCAACCCCGCGATACCACTCTTCCCCGCACGACTACGGGCGCGGTCCACGTGGAGGTCTTTGCTCCACCATGGCGGGCGTTCCAGAACACGAGCGACAGGCGTTCTTTGCGCTGATGGACGAGTACTTTGCGCTGCGGCCGCAGTATGCTCCGCCCAACTTCCGCGCACCGGCGCAAACCGCCGTGCCGGCTACGCCGGCTCCCGCGCCGTCGGCTGCGTCGGCCGCGGCGCCGACGATGGCCGCGAGTGCCAGTGCCAAAGGGCCGCCGCCGCCGCCGCCGCGGCGGAGCGGCGGCATGGGTGCGACGGGGCCGGCCACAACTGCCTCCCCGGCGTCAACTGTGCCTACCGCGTCGCTGCACCGCGAGATCCACCGCCCCGCGGGGCTCCAGACCGGCAAGGTGCGTCGTGACACTGACCCAGTCGATTGGCTTCCTCAAGACCGACTCACCGGGCGCCGCGATTGGCTCGCTGGTGTCCAAGACGGCGTCGAGTGCGAGTGCCGTTGCACACAAGCAGTGGGAAAAACATACGGGCGCTACCTCGACGGCCCCACCGGCGTCCGACTACTACCGAGGCGGCGGCGTAGCTGCCGCGCCGACGCCCGCGGCGCAGTACCCCGCACAAGAGCCGCCGGCCGCGGCTGCGTCGCCGCCCGCGCCGCCCGCGCGGGCCGCGGCGACGGCGCAGACGCCGCCCGGCGACGAAGCGGTTGCGCTATATACGTACGTGGGGTGCCTCACGCAGCTTTGCCGGGACCGAGCCGGGCGACTTGCATGTGGACGAGGGCGAGCACATCTACCTGCTCGAGGCCGTGTCCGACGACTGGTGGCGCGCCCAGTCGCTCGACGGCGCGCGCACGGGCATTGTGCCCACGACGTACGTACAGCAGCTGTAGCGCGTGCGGTGATTGGCCACGTGGGGACACGTGGCCCGCGTCGCACGGGAACGTGGGACCCGCGTGCTGGGGAGCCGCGTGTTTTGCCACGAGGGCGACGATTGCGCGCGTGCCGTGAATGAGCGAAGACGCCCTGAGTTACATTCCCTCATCGGTGGTCCCACGCGGCTCGGAGAGCGCGTCTCGACTTAGCCCCCTAGGGTCGTTGGACAGCCAGCACCAGTCGCCGTATCCGATGCACAGCGCCACGGGCAAACCCGAAGGGAGCGACGTGCCCTTCCAGTCCGCGCCCGGCGGCGACGCCTACGCGCCCGGCAAGAAGCCTGGCGCGTCCGACGCGGAGGGCGCGTCGCAGATGGACCCCCACCTGCCCGGCGGGCGGCGCGCCGAGGGCACGCCGTCCGGATACCCCCACGTCCGCCAGGAGCAGCCGCCGTACCGCCTGGATCTCCTGCAGACCGACCCGAACCTCGAGGCGAACGCGTCGCTGCAGGGCGACGGCGCGTCGGAGCACGCGGACCATGTGACGCGCGCGTTCCCCTTTTTGTCGAACTCGATCGGCGCGCAGGAGGGCGATGGGCGTGCGGCCATCTTCCCGCCCAACTTTGGCGGCGACGACGCATACAAGAAGGCCGAGCCCCCGGCGCCGCTCGGTGACGAGGGCGGCTCGGGCCTGCACTCCAAGGCGCAGCGCGGTCCGTCTGCCTACGACGCGCTGCCTGAGAAGAAGGAGACGCCGTACAGCCGCAGCCCCAGCCTGCGCGTGACGCACAAGATTGCGGAGCGCAAGCGCCGCAAGGAGATGAAGGACCTGTTTGAGGAGCTGAAGGACTACGTGCCGGTGGACCGCGGACCCAAGACGAGCAAGGGCGACATCCTCACCAAGGCCGTGCTGCAGTTCCAGACGCTGCACCGCGAGCGCGAGCACCTCATCGAGGCACTCGAGGCCGCGCACCACGAGCTCAACCAGCTGCGCCAGGTCGCCGGCGGCCAAGATGCGAGCGGCGCCGCGATGCCGCCGCACGTGTACCCCCACTCGTCGCAGTACATGCCGGCGCGCTCCTCGGATGCGCGGCTGCACACGGGCATGCTGCCGAATGCGCCGGACCAAGGCGCGCTGCGCGACAAGCCGAACGAGGGCCGCGCCGTCAACCTGCCGGTCAACAGCGGGCGGAACGAGTCGTTCTTGTCGGACCTGCGCCTCGACCGGCTGCGCCAGGGCGACGAGGGCGTGCACCCGAGCTTCAAGCCGCTCGAGCAGGGCGGGGTGCTCGACCAGTCGCTCAACTCGCGCTCCTTCCAGCCCGAATCGTACCAGTCCTCGCTCGACATGGGCTCGGGGCAGGACGCGGTCATGGGCCAGGACGCCGCGCAGCGCGGCATTGCGCAGGACGCGCCACGCGAGGGCATGTTGCCGGACGCGCCGGGCAACGACGCGCCCGCCTTGTAGGAACGTAGACACGCGCGCCGCCCTCGGCGCGCTTCGGTTGGGATTTATTATACACGCGCTCCTCCACACGCGCCCCCTTGTCATGGCGCCGGACGAGCGAGGCGCGCAGGCGCCGCGCCTGTTTCCCATCTTTGCGGGCGGCGCGCCCCCGGCACGGCCGCCGCCGAGCGGCCGCCGTACTCGCGTACCGGCGCGCACGTCCAGCGCGGGCGCGGCGGCGAGCGGCAGCGGGTCGCGGCCCAGCCCGGCGCCGGCGCCGGCGCCGGTGCAGCGCGCCGTGCGCGGCACGGGCAGCGGCGCGCCGGTGCACCCCCTTTTTGCGAAGCGCTACGACACGAGCGAAGCGCCGCGCGCGCGTGCCGCCACGCCGCACGTCGCGCCGGCGCCCCCGGCGCCCTGGCCGCGGCGCGAAGAAATGCACGTCGCGCCGCCCACGCACGTCGCGCGCGCCGACCTCGAGCTGCCACCGACGTGGCGGCGGCGGGCGTGGCCACCGCCACGCGCGCCACCTCCGCCCGCGCCCCCGTTCACGCACACGCCCGCGGCGGTGCGCGGCGTGCCGGTGGGCCGCACCGACGACGACGCGCCGATCGCCTGCGAGGCCACCCTGTCGACCACGACGCAGGTGCCGGCACCCCGCGCGCCACTCGCGTACATTGCCCAGGACCTGGCGCACGCCGGCCAGGAGCCCGCGCGCTTTGCGCCGGCGGTGCGCGCCGTGTTCGACTACGTGCATGCCCAGCCGGCCCAGTCGCTCGCCGACGCGCGCCCTGCCGACGCGCCGCCTGCGCTGTGGGTCGACCGCTGGCGGCCGACGTGTGCCGCGCACGTCTTGGGCAACGAGGAGGCGGCGGCCTACCTGTGTGACTGGCTACACACCCTGCGTGTGTCGTATGCAAACGACGCAACGCGCAAGCGGCGCGTGCAGACGCGTGTGCCCCAACGCAAGCGCGGGCGGCCACGCGCGCGCACGCACTCGGACGACGACGAGTTTGACTCGGAGGAGGAGGCGTGGCTCGACCAGTTCCGGCCGCCCGGCGCCGCGGCGCCGCGCGCGGCGCCGCCGACCAACTGCCTGCTGATCGCCGGCCCCACGGGCAGCGGCAAGTCGGCGGCGGTGCATGCGTGTGCGCAGGAGGCGGGGTACACGGTGTTTGAGCTGTATGCCGGCGTCGGGCGGCGCTCGGGCAAGGACCTCGTGAGTGCCGTCGGGCAGCTCTCGCGCAACCACATGGTCGCGGGCGACGCGGCGGACGACGCGCCGCGGCAGTCGCTCATCCTACTGGACGATGTCGACGTGCTGTTTGACGACGACGCGGGCTTCTGGGCCGCGGTCGTAGAGCTCGTGCGCGACTCGCACCGGCCGGTCGTGCTGACGTGCACCGACGTGGGGCGCGTGCCGGTCGCCGAGCTGCCGATCCAGACGACGCTTTCGTTTGCCGCGCCGCCGCTCGATGTCGGTGCGACGTACCTGCAGCTCGTGGCGCTCGCCGAGGGCTACATTGTGTCGCAGGCGTCGATGCGCACGCTGTATGCGCAGACGTGCGCGGCGCCGCACGCCTTTGGCGGCAGTGGGCCGGTGCATCCGGGGTGCGAGGCGTATGCGGACGGGCGCACGGATGCGCGGGGCGCGCCGGCGTACGACCTGCGTGCGGCGCTCATGCAGCTGCAGTGGGTCTGTTTGTACACGCGCGCGCGTGCCCTGCGGGCGGCAGCGGGCAGCCAGGCGGCGGCGAGCAGCGGGGCGGACGCTGCGGCAGCGGTGCCCCCCGACGCAACGGAGGGCGCGCCGGCGGCCGCCGCGGGTGCTGCGCGTGTGCGCGGCCCGCCGGCGCTGCAGCTGCTCGACGGCCTGCGCCGCCTCGCTGATACCTCGTCGGTGTGCGACGTGCTCGACACGGAGCTGGTCGAGCCGTCCACCGACCCGCTGCCGCCCTGGTCGCGCGCACACATCACCGCGGTGCCGGCCGCGCGGTGCACACAGCCTGCGGACGCGCCGCTGGGCGCGACGAGCCACGCTGCGCTCGTGCACACGCTCGGCACGCTCGCGGCGCGCGACTGGCGGCGGGCCGCACACCTTGTGCCCGGCGCGGCGGCGGGCGGCGTCGACGCGGCGCTGCTGGCGCGCCCGAGCGCGCGCCTCGACGCGGAGCGCCTGGCGCACGGCCGGCATGTGGCGCAGCTGCTCGCGCTGCTGCGCGTCGCGCCGGGCGAGCAGCTGCCGCGCGCGCCGCTCGTGGTGGAGTATGCGCCGTATGTGCGGCAGATGATGTACCTCGACCAGCTGCGGCAGGTCGCCTATGCGACGCACCTGCACGCGGCGGAGGGCGTGCGTGCGACGCGCAACTCGACGCAATTACTGTACGATACCTATGCCTTGCGCACGCACGCACACCAGCCGTGGATCGCCCTGGGGCCCACGGAGCGTGCGGCGGCGCACGCGACGCAGTTTGCGCATCCGTAGCTACACGGTAGCCCGTTCCTACGCGCCGTCCGCCAGGCGGCGCTGGTGTGCGGCCCACTGCGCCTCGAGCGCACGCTGCTCGGCAGCGAGGCGCGCCTGCTCGGCGGCCAGCTGCTCGCGGCGCTCCACGAGGCGCGCCTGCTCGGCGGCAAACTCGGCCTGCGCCGCTTGCTCCGCGGCGAGGTAGCGCGCCTCTTGCGCGCGCGCCGCCTGCTCCGCAGCAAGCTCGGCGCGGCGGTCCTCGAGCACGCGCTGCTCCAGCGCCTCGCGCTGCGCATGCGCGAGCTTGGCCTCCGCCTCCACCTGTGCGAGGCGCTCCGCCTCGCGGAAGCGCTCGTACTCGGCCTGCGCGACCTCTTCGGCGCTGGGCGGCACATCCGCGCGCCGCGCGCCGTTCTGGCGGCGCACGAGGCGCTCGATGCGGTGGCGCTCCGCACGGTCCTGCCGCGCGCGCTCCTCGGCGAGCTCGCGCTGCACCTCGAGGTAGCGCAGCTCCGCACGCGACAGCGCGGGCTCGGCGGGCTCCGCGCCGTCCGCGTCCGCCGCGGCGGCGTCCTTGGCCCCCGGCGCCCCGGCGCCGGCCGGCTCGGGCGAGTCGGCACGCGCCGCCGCGCCGTGCGTGGACGGCTCATCGGACAGGTCGACCTGCGCGCTGACCGCCTCCAGCAGGCGCTCGCCCAGCGGCTCGCCGTGCTCGTGCTTCGCGGGTGCGTGCGACGCAGACAGGTCGATGGGCGCGCTGACCGCCTCGCGCAGGCGCTCGCCCCAGTCGTCCTTCGTGCGCGGCTGGTGCGGCAGCGCCTTGTCGAGGTGCAGGTCCTCCACGCCGGCGGCCAGGCCTGCCTCGCCGTGCGGTCCCTCGCGCGCCGGGGGCAGCGCGTCGGCCGGCACGGCCGCGGGCGCCGGCTGCGTGTGCAGGACGGTGTTGGGTTGCGCATCGGGCGCCGCCAGCGCGGTCGGCGGCGTGTCGGCCGCGGGCTGCGCCGCCGGCGCACGCACGGGCGCGCCGAGCTCGGCGAGCGTCGTGTGCTGCAGGTACGCCGGCAGCGGCTGTGCGACGGGCGCCTCACGCACAAGCTCCGTGGCGGGCGCCTCACGCACAGGCTCCGTGGCGACGGGCGGCGCAGGCACGCGGGCAGCCACCGGCGACGAGGGCCCGCGCGCGGCCACCAACGCTCCCGACACGTCCGACGCCGTACGTGTGTGCAGCGGCATGCCGGCCATGGAGATCGCGGGCGCCGCGCCCGGGTGCACGGTGCCCCACGACCCTGCGCGCGCCGGCGTCACAGGCGCGGAGCTCGGCGCGCGCGGCGCGCGCGTGCCCGGCGGCACACCGGCCGCGACGGTGGCGGCGCGCGCCAGGCCGGGGCCCTCGGCGTGCGCCGCGGGGAAGGTCTTCTTGCGCGCGAGCGCCGCGGGCGGCAGAGCGCCCACGTGTTCCTGGAACACGGAGCCCTGCGGGCGTGCCGCGGGGGCGCTCGCCGGCAGCGCGGCGCTGCCCTCGGGCGTGCCGGCCGCCGGCGCGGGGCACTGGCCCTGCGCCGGGGTGGGAGGCAGTGGAGGCGTGTATGCCGCGGGCGGCGCGGGTTCGGGTACGGCGTCCGCGTCGGTCTCGGCGGCGTGGTCGACGACCGTGTCCTTTGTCTTGCGCGAGCCGAACGAGAACAGGTGGCGCGACTTGCGTGCGCCGTGGCCCGTCTTGGGCAGCGTCGACTGCGCCATCGCCGCCTTGGTCGACTCGGACGGCGCGCCCTGATCGCGCGCCTCGGTCAGGCCCTGCGAGAAGAGCAGACGCATCGCCTCGCCGGTCGACAGGTGGCGCTGCTTGGGCGCGGCGGCCGCGCCGTCCGCCGGCGCGTCCGCCTCGCCCGCGCCGCCCGTGGCCGCCGGCGGCTGCGTCACGGCGCGGCGCACAGGCAGCGCGGCAGTGGGCGCGTCGTTGCGCACCGCGCGCACGGGCGCACTGGGCGTGCGCTGCTCGCCGCGCGTGGCGTGCCGCGGCGACGCACGGCCGGTGATTGTGCGCTGCGGCGCGCCGCCCGCAAGGCTGCCCTGCGCGTACAGCGGCGCAAAGAGGCGCGCGGTGCGCGGCGACGTCGGCCCCCGGACGGCGCGCAGCAGGTGCATCGCCTGCGCGCCCCGCGACTTGGGCACCTTTTTCTTGGCGCGCGGGGCCGACAGGCTGCGCAGGTCGCCGCCCAGCGAGTGGTACAAGGGCGACGTCGGCCCCGACGCGCCCGGGCTGCGCAGCGCGGCGCCGCTCGTCTGCAGCGGCGGCGGCCGCGTGCGCGCCGCGCGGTGCAACGGCGCGGGCGCCTGCGGCACGGGCGGCATGCCCGTGCGCGCCGCGCGCCGCGCCGCCTCGGGCGCCGGCGCCGGGGGCAGCGCCGTCTCGGGGGCGAGTGCCGCCGTGGTCACGACCGGCGGCGCGCCGCCGGGCGCGGGCGCCTGCGGCACACGCATTGCGTTCGGCGTGCCGCTCACCCGCTCGCCCGCGACGCCCTGCACGCCCGGGCCGATGACGAGCGCGGTGCCGGGCAGCGCGGCCTTCTTGCGCGGCTTCTCGGCGCGCGCACGCGCTGGCTTAGGCGGCGCGACGCCCAGGGCCGCGAGGCGCGCGCGCGCCTCGTCGCCCGCGGCGCTGTTGGCGCGCGCCATGCTCATCAGCGCAGCAAGCTGGTGCGTCTGCACCGCGCGGCTCGCGTCCGGCGCCGCGGGCACCGTGCGAGGGGCCGCGGCGGGCGTGCCGCGGTAGCCGACGCCGTTGTGCACGCCCTGTGCGACCACGACACGGTAGCCGTTGCGGTAGTCGGGGTACGAGTACGCGTGGAAGTTGGTCGTGGGGTGCGCCTGCACCGACGAGGAGTGCGACGACGGCTCCGTCGGGCGTGCGATGGTGTACGTCGTTGGCGCCGCGGCCGAGTGCGGGTGCTGCGCGGCGGCAGCAAAGTCGTAGTCCGCGGGCAGCGGAGGGAGCTGCAGGTCCGCGAGCGTGTGCCCGCGCGCAAGGCGCACGACGATCTCGTCGCCGTGCTCCAGCGCGCCGCACGTGTGCTCGTCGGTGAGGAGCAGGCCGAGCGCGACCTCGTCGTCCTCGGGACCCGCGCTGCCGCCCTGCACCTGGACCAGCTCGAGCATGTTGAGGCGCCAGCCCTGGATGGTGACCTGCTTGAGCTGCTCGCTGTAGGTCAGCGGCTGCGTCGCCTCGGCCATCGTCCCCCCGGTCAGGATGCGCAGCGCCGCGAGCCGCAGCGCCGAGGTGTCCGTGTCGGGTGGCGGCAGGGGCAGCGGCACACAGAACTGGGGCAGCGGCTCCTCGGAACGCAGGAGAATTATGGGCGTCGCGGCGCCCGTCCCATCGCTGCGCGCGGTCGACATCGGTTGCGGAGGCCGAGCCGCGTGCGCCGCGTCGCGGCCCATCGGGCTGCCGGGTGCGCGGCGATCGGCACCTCCACACGACTTACCGCGTTCGGCCAGAAACGCCGCATCGGTCGACCCGCCGGCCCGATCGGGCGACGCGCGATCATGCCCGAGCGCGAGCCCCCGTGCCAGCGCCTGGCGTGTGCGATCCAGACGTGCATCCAGCGCAACCAGTTCCAACAGGAGCGGTGCAGCCACATCGTCCGCGATTTGCACCAATGCTGTAAACAGTTCTACGAACGCCACGGGAACGACGCCCGCACGCCCAACTGCCCCGTCCCGGACGTGGTCGAGGCCAAGCTGCGCACACTCGAGCCCTAGTCGTACCAGTGCGTCGGCGACGAGCCCAGCATACGCACCCACCGCCGCGCCGCAGGCGCGAGCTCGTCCGGCTCCTCCCCGGGCACACTCGACGTCGACGACGCCGGTGACGACGGCAGCGACGTCGCGCCGCCCTCGTCCGCGCGCGGCGCCGCCAGCAAAAACGATTCCAGCGTCGTCTGTGTAGATAGCGGCCGCACCCGTTTCGTGCGGGGCATAGACGGCGTATCCACCGCATCGCGCCACACCTGCTCCACATCCGCAAACGGATCGCGCTTGCGCTGCAGCCGTGCGGAGCACTGCGGCGTCGCAGGCCCCGCCGGCGCAGGCGTCATCTTGGCCAACTCCCGGTAGCGCGGGAGCCGCTCGCTCCAGCCCTGTTGCCAGGGGAACGTGGGTGTCGGCGGCGCGTCGGACGGCGACATGCGCGGCGGCGTCGGACCGCCGCTCGGCGTGTCCTGTGCATCACTCGGTGGACCACGGTGACACGCCGTCGCCGAGGCGTGTGCACCCGCGTCGGTGGAGCTAGCAGCACGCGCGTCGGATCGCGCGGCGCGCGGCGTCGAGAGGCGGGGCCGCAGCGGCAGCGTCGGTGTCGTGCGCATATCACGCTGCGCACCTGCACCATCGCGCCGTCGCTCCGTGCCGTCCGAATGGCTTGGCCGCGTGCTGGGGCCCGCGCGCGGCGTTGCCTGGGCGCGGATCCACCCCGAGGCGGCCGGCGGCATGACGCGTCGCGGGTGGAGTGTGGAGGCGCGTCGAACGCCACGGCCGTGGCCGACGCGGAGCGGGAGGCAGAGACGAGCGCCCCACGGTGCCGATCGCCTACGGATCTACCGAGCTACGGGGCAAGCGCAGTGTAGGTGGCATGGGTGTGCGTACGGCGGCGGCACCGTGCCAGGGGACGGCGGCCGCGAGCGCGCTGCAGGTCCGTGCGCGCGGCGTGTGCCGGCCGTGGCCTGCCCCCGCCATGCACGCGGCCTTCCATGGTGCCAAGCGCCGTGTCACATCGATACGGCCGTCCTATGCGTCCGCCATGCTGCGTTGAACGTCTACGCGCGCGCACGGCGCCTCCAGTGCGACCTCGCCGGCCGTGGAGTTTACATCCACGTGACTTAGAAGGCAACGCGACCGGTGTTGGTGTGGGCGTTGTTCCCCCCCGGGTGCAGGCGGACGCTTGCCACCATGGCTACCACGGCGACCGAGATCACGGTGCCGTACACACCAGACGACTCGGACCTCATGGAGTTTACGCACACCGAGCCGGAAGCGTCGTCATCGCACGTCCGTGTGCTGCCTACGCCGCCTGCGGGGCCGACGCCGACCCCCACACTGGTGCACGGGCTGACGCCCGTGTCGAACCGGTTCTGGTTTGCGGTGTTTGCACAGGACCGCTTCCCCGACGCCGATACGTTGAACGCGGGCAATGGCCTGCGCCATGCCGCGTTCCCTGCCGACTTGTCGAGCGATGCGCGCCCCAAGCACTTGCACTGGTTCTGCATCGACGAGGACCTCGTATACCTGAGCTTTTCCAACGACTGGGGCCCGCTGAACATTGCCATGTTCTACCGCTTCTGTGTGCATGTGCACCAGATGCTCATCGACGATGCGATGGCGCACACGCAGCTCTGCCTCTATACCAGCACCGACGCACACCACAAGGCGAACGCTGCGCTGCTATGCGCCCTGTACGCCATGACCATCGACCACATCTCGCCCGCCGACGCATTTTACCCCTACAGCGAGTTGGAGCTGAAGCCGTTCCGCGACGCGGGCTACGGCCGCGCCGACTTTAGCCTGACGATGCAAGACATCCTGTACGGCATGCGCCGTGCGCTCGACCACCACCTGCTCGACCTGACCACGTTTGACCTGGAGGAGTACGAGCACTACGAGCAGGTGCAAAATGGCGACTGGAACTGGATCACGCCGCAGTTCCTCGCGTTCGCCTCGCCCAAGGACAAAGCGTACATGGCGATGCTTGCCGCGAGCGGCGGGCAGCCCAGCGCCGTGCCGCACACCACCGCGCCGCCGACGGGTCTGCTGCGCAGCACGATCGACTACTTTGCCGAGCGCCGCGTGGGCCTCGTGGTGCGCCTCAACAACCCGCTGTACAACCGCCGCGCATTCGAGGCGCGCGGCATCGCACACAAGGACCTGTACTTTGACGACGGCTCGAACCCCTCGGACGAGATCGTGCAGACCTTTATCGCGGAGGCGGACCGCACCATCCAGCAGGGCCAGGCGATCGCCGTACACTGCAAGGCGGGCCTCGGCCGCACCGGCGTGCTGATCGGCGCCTACCTCATCTGGAAGTACCAGTTCACCGCAAACGAGGTGATTGGCTACATGCGCATGATGCGCCCGGGGTGCGTCGTCGGGCCGCAGCAGCACTACATGTACGAGCGCGCGCCGCTGTGGATGCGCTGGGGCGTCGAGCACCGCCTGCGCCGCGAGCTGAGCGAGGCGGTGCCCAAGACGCCGAGCGCCAAGCGCGCCCAGGAGGCGACCACCACGCCGCAGCACCTCACCGCGTCGGTCGCGCCCGCGACCAAGCCCACGCCGTGTGTCGGCCAGCCGCGCAAGAGCCCGAGCCCGAAGCGCCGCCGCGTCGGCATGCTGGGCAGCCTGAGCACCGACAGTGCGTCGAGCACCGACAGCCGCGCGGACGACGAGGCGCCGGCGCGCCGTGTCGTCTCGGACGAGCACGACGCCAGCGCCGTCGAGGCGCTCACGAGCCCGGCGCCCGCGCGCACCGACGAAGAGGTGCTCGGCGTGTTGCCGGCCGCGACGCCGTCACGCACCGCCGCCGCGAATGCGCAGCGCATCGCGGCGCCCGCCGCGGCCAGGAGCCCCGTGCGTGCGGCGCCCGCGGCGAGTCCCACACGCGCGCCCGCGGCGAGTCCCGCCCGCGCGCCCGCAGCGAGCGCGGCACGCGCGCCCGTGGCCACCGCGGCGCCGGTGCGCCCCGCTGCGTCGGCGGCAAGTCCGGCGCCGACCGCCGGTGCGTCGCCGGTGCGTTCGTCCGAGCGGCCAAGTACCGCGCGGCTCGCGACGACGGCGGCGCGCGTGCGCCGTGCCATGTCCACGGCGCAGCCTGCGGCGCGCAGTGCGGCGCCCGTGTCGCCGGCGAAGCTACGCGGAGCGGTGCGGCGCGAGGGCGAAAATGTGCCGCCGACGCGCGCGCGGTTTGTGGCACGCCCACGTCCGTAGCTACGACATGTACATATGCCTACACAATCCCCCACAGGTCCTCGAGGCTGCAGCAAAACTTGCCGCATGCGACACTGGCGCTCAGCGAGTACTCGGAGATGGAGATCTTTTCGTCCACGACGTCGTCCGCAAAGTTGTCCTCGCCGTGTGCCATTGCGCCGACAAACACGGCGATGCTGCGGTCCGGCGGCACGCTCGCGAGGTACGACGAGACGCGCTGCACAGGTGCGTTGTACGAGAGCGCTGCGTGAGTGGGTCGACGTACTGATTTTGTGCGTGTTGGGGGGGAAGTAGTCCGTGACCGGGTTCTTGATCACGCGCAGGAGCTTTTCGGAGCCCTTGACGCTGCGAATGCTCAGCCGGTGCAGGAGTTGTACTGCGTCAGTAGGGCACGTACCCATCAGGCCCGAGAAACGCTTAAAGGTGCGTGGGATGCGCACCTGCGGATTCACCTCGATCAGGACGCCCTTGGAGGTGTGGATGTACACCTGGAGCAGCCCCGCCTTGTTCAGCGGCGAGTCGAGCAGCGTCAGCAGGCACTGGTGCGTGATGTCCGGGCGCGCTTCGGCGATATCGCGGCCCATCTTGGCGAGCACCTTTTGGTGGTCGTCGCAGTTGAGCAGCGCATACTTTTCGCCGGCGTCCTTGTTGCCGCGCGCGTGCGTCGCGCTGCCGCTCGACACCTTGTATGTCTCGAGGCACGCCTGCTCGAGCACGACGATCAGGCGCGGCGTCGCGTCCTTCTCGCTGCTCGTCTTGGGCACCTTGGGCGCCGTCGGCACGAGCGTCGGACCGGCGCGCGTGCGCTTCGACGCGGTCGCGGGCGCCTGCTGCTGCGCGGCAAGCACCGACGCTGGGGTGTGCGGGGCAGCAGTCGCCGACAGCACCGACTTGGTCGCGGGTGCGGGCGCAGGCGCCGGCGCGGGCTCTTCGGCCTCGTCGTCGTCCTCGTGCATGGCCTCGGCGTCATCGAGATATGGGTTGCGCAGGGACGTGACGCTGCGCGACGGGCGCAGATGCGTGTGCTCCTTGCCGCTCGGCAGCCGCGACATCTTGCGGAACGCGGTCGACGCGGGCGCCGACTTGGCGGAGCGCCCCGTCTCCGACTCCGAAAACGACTCGTCGTCGGCCATGGTGGAGGAAAGGCCAGGCCACGTGGCCGTGGAGGGCGCACGCGTGACGCGCCGCGGGCGCGGGTGGGGTGTGCGACGATGCCTGCGGTGCCGCCCGGGCAGATCTTCAAGGCGACGTACTCCGGTGTGCCGGTGTACGAGTGCATCATCAAGGATGTGGCGGTGATGCGGCGGAGGAGCGATGCGTGGCTGAACGCGACGCAGATCCTCAAGGTGGTCGGCCTCGACAAGTCGCAGCGCACGCGCGTGCTCGAGAAGGAGGTGCAGCGCGGCATCCACGAGAAGGTGCAGGGCGGCTACGGCAAGTACCAGGGCACGTGGATCCCGATGGATGTGGCGATTGCGCTGGCGGAGCACTACCACATCCGCGAGCTGCTCGAGCCGATCATTGCGTTTGTGCCGTCGGAGCGCTCGCCGCCGCCCGCGCCCAAGCACGCGATCGCCTCGTCCGGCCGGCTGAAGAAGACGCCGAGCGAGGTGATGGACCCCGCGCGCCTGCGCGCCTCGAGCGACGAGGACAGCAGCGAGGTGCTCGGCCAAGACGACCTGAACCGCTCCGAGGGCTCCATTTCGCCCTCGCCGAGCGACATGAGCAGCGCGAGCCGCACGCCGAGCCCGATCGCGCCCGAGCATGCGGCGTACGCGCCGCGCTACACAGACGCGCGCGGCCGCCCGCCCGTGTACACGCCGGGCACGCACATGGCGCCGTACGGCTACCGCGACGCCTATGCCGTGCAGCAGCGCACGCCGACGTACGAGGACGCCGAGCCGCAGGTGCGCTACGCCGAGATCATCCTCGACTACTTTATCAGCGAGACGACGACGATCCCGCCGCTGCTGGTCAACCCCCCGCTGGACTTTGACCCGAACATGAGCATCGACGAGGACGAGCATACCGCGCTGCACTGGGCGTGCGCCATGGGCCGTATCCGCGTCGTGAAGCTGCTGCTCTCGGCGGGCGCCGACGTCTTCCGCGTGAACAGCAACGGGCAGACGGCGCTGATGCGCGCGGCGATGTTCAGCAACAACTACGACCTGCGCAAGTTCCCGGAGCTGTTCGAGCTGCTCCACCGCAGCATCCTCAACATCGACCGCAACGACCGCACCGTCTTCCACCACGTCGTCGACCTCGCGCTGAGCCGCGGCAAGCCGCACGCAAGCCGCTACTACCTCGAGACGATGATCCACCGCCTCGCCGAGTACGGCGACCAGCTCGCCGACATCCTCAACTTCCAGGACGACGAAGGGGAGACGGCGCTCACCATGGCTGCGCGTGCGCGCTCCAAGCGCCTCGTCAAGCTCCTCCTCGAGCACGGCGCAGACCCCAAGATCCGCAACCGCGAGGGGCGCAACGCCGAGGACTACATCGTCGAGGACGAGCGGTTCCGCGCCAGTCCCTCGCGGCCGCATGCGCCGGAGCCCGCGGCCGGCGCCCATACCTCCGAGGCCGGTCAGCGTGCCGCGGGCAAGGCGCTTGGCCTCGTGTCGACGCTGCTGCACGACCTCGCCGACTCGTACGACACCGAGCTCGCCGTGCTCGACAAGAAGCTCGCACACGCCCAGTCGCTGCTGGTGCAGACGCAGACCGAGATTGCCGAGAGCAACCGCACCGAGGCGACGCTGCGCGCGCGGGGGCACGACGCGGACGAGACCGCCGCGCTGCTCGCCCGCCTCGAGGACACGCTGCGTGCCGCGCGGCGCGCCAAGGCGGACCGCGACGCGGCCGCATCCTGGGCGGACGCCGAGCAGCAGATCCGTGCGGCACGTGCCGAGGCCCACCTCGCGCCCGACGCGCTCGGTGCGACGCCGCTGCGGGCGCCGTGGCTCGATGTGCCCGACGTGCCGCTGCGCGAGGCGCTCGCGCGCGCGTGCGACGAGGCGCGCGCTGCGCTGCAGCGCCGCGATGCGCTCGAGCAGCAGTGTGTCGAGGCGCTGCGCGACCAGGGGACGGGGCCGACCATGACGACGTACCGCCGGCTCATTGCCGCAGGGTGTGGCGGGATCCCGACCGAGGACGTCGATGCGGTGGTCAACACGCTCGGCGAACTGCTCAACGAGGACGACGGCGGCACTGCGGCCGCGCAGTTCGTCGAGCAGGCGCGCCCACGCGCCGCACGGCCCGGCGACGACGCCGCGCCGCCGGTGGCCGTCCCATAGACCTCCACTTTCCCCTCCACCGGATTTTCATGGCGAAGAGCGCGCTTGCCGTGCGCCGCGAGCGGGCGGCGGCCGCGGCGGCCGCCGCCCGGCAGGCAGAGACGCCGAAGCGCGACGATCCGCCAAAGCGCGACGCACCTCCAAAGCGTGACGCAACGCCGAAGCGCAACGCGACGCCCCGGCGCGACGCAACGCCCCGGCGCGAGGCTGCGGCCCCCGTCGACTCGCCGACGCCTGCACACGACCCCGCGACCCCCGTCCGGGCCCGTACGCGCCGCAAGCGCGAGCGCGACGAGGCACCAACACCGCCGGCAACGACCGAGGCGCCTCCCGCCTCCCCGCCCCCCGACGCCGTGGTTACCTATGTCCCCCCTCGCCTGTTCTTCCCCGAGCCGCACGGGCCCCTCCGCAACACGCTCACAGACGACACGGGAGCGACGCTGTGTGGTCTGCGGGACGATACACTCGTGGTGCGTGGGCAGTGCCTGCTCACCGTCGTCCACGGCACCGTGCGGGCCAGCGGGGCGCTTCGGACGCCCACGACGCCCCCGCTCGTCGTGCTCGCGCCGGACGCAAGCCCCGCACTCGAGGTCGCCGCGGAGCCGGCCGACGATGCATCGCCCGCGCCCCTCGCGGGCTATGCGGCGGTGGTGCGTCTCGCGCCGCTCAGTACCGGCCTCGAGGCGATCGGGCGCGTGTGTCCCATCGCGGGCCTCGACCCGCTCCCCCCGATGCCCGTGCTGGTGCGCGACAGTGCGCAGGACGCGCTGCGTGTGCCGGACGAGTGGGCGCCGGCGCTCGCGGCGCTGCACGAGGCGCCGACGTGCGTCGGTGTCGTGCGCGGCGCCAAGAACACGGGCAAGTCGGCGTTCGCGCGCCTTGCGCTACATACCCTCCTGGCGCGCCACCGCTTTGTCGCGTTCCTTGACGCGGACGTCGGGCAGCCCGAGTTTGGGCCGCCCGGGTTCGTGGCGCTGCACGTCGTGGACGCGCACGAGCCACTTGCGTACGGCCCGTCGTGGGCCGTGCCGCGCGTCGCTGCGCGCGCCCACTTTTTCGGCGACGCAACGCCGCGCGACGACCCCCGGCGGTACGCCGCGCACGTCGCGGATCTGATCGCCTTCTACCATGCCGAGCTGCAGCACTACCGCGACGACGCACGGATCCTGCACCTCCTCCACAGCCCCGCGCCGCCTCGGCCGCACCGGGCCGACCACGTCATGCCGCTCGTGGTCAACACGCACGGGTGGGTCAAGGGCCTCGGCGCCGACCTCGTGGCCGAGGCAACGCAGCACCTGCGCCCGACGCACGACTGGGCGCTCGACACGCCGGCGCTCCCCGCGTTCGGCGACACGCCGTGCGGACGCCATGCGGCCTCGGCGCGGCGCCGGCGCCTCAATGCCGCCGAGACGCGCACGCTGGCCCTGGTTGCGTATCTGCACGCGACGCAGCTCCTTGCGCCGGGCGTGCCGGTGCCGCGCTTCGTGTGTGCACCGCTCGTCGCGCGTGTGCCGTGGGTCGTTGACGTGGCGCGGGGCGTGCGTGGCGGCCTGCGCATCCTGCCGTTCGGCGGCGACGTCGCGCGGCCGCTCGCGCTGCATGCGCTGAACGGCGCACTCGTCGCGCTCGTCGCGCATGCGCCCGCGGAGGACGCCGCGGCAGACGTCCCCGCTGGCGAGCATGCCGTGTGGCATGCGGCGCTGGCGCGCGGCGCTGGCGCCGGCGCGCAGGCGTTCGGTCTGGCGCTCGTCCGTGCGATCGACCGCGACGCCGGCACGCTCCAGCTGCTGACGCCCGTCGCGCCCGAGCGCCTTGCGCATGCGCTCGACGCGGCGTGCGGTGCCTTGGCGCTCGTCAAAGGCGCGCTGGACGTACCGGTGTGGTGTGCGCTTGATGCGCCCGCCTATGCCGAGGTGCTGCAGCCGCGGGAGGGCGAGCAGCCCGCGGCGCTAGCGGGTGTGCCGCGTGCCGAGGTGCCGTACCTTGCGTGGCCCAGCGAGCTGCTTGCCACCGAGGCGATCGGCGCGCGCCCGCGCAAGGTGCGGCGCAACCTGATGCGCCGTGCGCACCACGCAACGTAGTGTGGAGGTAGTCGTTCTGCGATGGCGCCGCCGCCCGACCCGGTCCGGTCGTACCTGCCGACGCCCGCGCTGGACCATGCGTTCGCCGGGATGGCCGCGGGAACGATCGCGACGCTGTGCATGAACCCACTGGACCTCATCAAGACGCGCTTCCAGGTGAACGACGCCGCGTTCTCTGCGGCGCCGGCCGAGCGCTCCGGCTTCTACCAGCGTGTGCATGCGCGGCGCTGGGCGTGGTACGCGCTGGGCGGCAAGCCCGGCGTGGACGTGCTCGATGCACTGCGCGGCATTGTGCAGCATGACGGCGTGCGTGGGCTGTACCGCGGCGTCGTGCCCAACATTGTGGGGAACGCCTCGAGCTGGGGCCTCTACTTTCTGTTCTACACGACGGTCAAGGGGTACATGGCGCGCTCGTCCTCGAGCGAGCACCCCGTGCGCCTCACGGCCACTGAGCACCTTCTCGCCGCGACCGAGAGCGGTACGTTGCCCACTGACCCAGGCGTCGTCACCGCCATCCTCACCAACCCGATTTGGGTCGTCAAGACGCGCATGTTCACCACGCAGCGGCACCCCACGCCGCACCCGCCGAGCGCTGCGGGGACACGCAGCGCAACAAGCGTGCCGGCGCTCGCGGGCACGCCGAGCATGGTCGGGCGCGCGGGCGAGAAGCCGGTGGTGTACCGCAGCTTGATGGACGGCCTCGTGCAGACGGCGCGGCACGAAGGCGTGCGTGGCCTGTACAAGGGCGTGGGCCTCGCGGTGCTGGGCGTGTCGAACGGCGCGATCCAGTTCATGGCGTACGAGCAGCTGAAGCAGTGGCGTGGCATGCGCCGCCTGCGCCGCGAGCGCCCCGGGGCCGAGTTTTCCGAGCGCCAGCTGGACGACGTGCGCCTGAGCAACCTGGAGTACACCGTGCTGTCCGGCGTCGCAAAGCTCTTTGCCATCACGCTCACGTACCCCTACCAGGTGGTGCGCTCGCGCGTACAGACGCATGCGGCCGCGCACCTGTACCCCAGTGCGTGGGCATGTGTGCGGCGCACGATGCGGAACGAGGGTATGCGTGGCTTCTACCGCGGGTTCGCGACGAACGCCATCCGCATCCTGCCGGGGACGTGCGTGACGTTTGTCGCGTACGAGAACGTGTCCTGGGCGCTGCGGCGCGCCGCGGCGTACCGCGCTGGGGATGTACAGTAGAATTCGCCCATTTCTCCACTTGCTATTGTGACGCTACTCAGGCCGCGCCGGGCTTTTTGCTCGACGTGGTGTCCGCCGGGCGGTTCGGCACGACGGACTGGGTGCCCTGCAGCATGGCCTGCTGCCGCTGCGCCTGGTCGAGGCCCGACATGTTTGGTACATACGCGGCGCTCGTCGTGTTCGGCGCGGCACTCGTGTTCAGGTCAAACGCGCGGGGCCCACTGGCGGTCGCGGGCTTCGACTGCGCGGCGTTCGGTGCGGGGAACGCGATGCGGTGCAGCATATCGGCGCCCTTGCTGAGCCACGGGTGCGCGTGCTCCGACGCGTTCGGGTTCTGCACCACCGAGTCGTAGCGGTCGTACTCGTGCGGGTCGTCGGGGAAGTCGACGCAGTTGAAGTCCCACGACTTGACGTAGATCGAGCGCTGGCACTGCTCGCCCGTCCAGCGCGACGCGTACGCGATCGGCGAGTAGCGCCAGAACACAAGCGCGGCCAGCACCGCGACAAGGAGCGCCGCCTGCAGCCGCACGCGCGGACGCAGGCGGCCGGTCGCCAGGTCGAACACGGCGGCGCTCAGCAGGATCGAGATGTAGAGCGCGGGCAGGTAGTGGTGCAGGAAGAGCTGGCGCGACATCGCCCAGAACGGCAGGTAGTGCATCGCCCACATGAGCGCCAGCAGGCCACACGCGCGGTCGTAGAACACCACGGTCGAGTTGGCAAAGTCGCGGTAGCCACGCTGCGCGCGCAGCACGAGCAGGACGCGCACCGCGGCGTACAGCGCAACCGAGAGCGTGCCAAGCGCCCACACCAGGGGGTTGCCAAACAGGTACACCTGGCGGTGGTGCTTGGTCCAGAAGTTGATGCCGCGGCGCAGGAGCGGCCACTGGCTCGGCCGCGACTCGTACACGTGGTGGTCGGTGAGGCGCTTGTTGACGTTCCACATGACCGTGTTGAGCTCCACGAGCTTCTGCCAAAAGGTGGGCAGGACGTAGTTGACGCGCCACGCCTTGGGGTCCTGCTCGAGCACGGGGTGCGTGTTCGTCTCGACATACCACAGCGAGTTGGGCAGCGTCGGACTGCCGTTGCACGTCACCTCCTGCTGCCCAAAGCCCCACTCGGGCAACGACACCGTGTGCGAGTACAAATAGCACCCCAGGTGCGCGTGCCGCAGACGGAAGACGGTGCGCAGCGCCACGACGCGGTCGCTCGCGCGCGACGGCACATTGTGCTCCTGGCGCTCGATCTCGACGTACCAGTCGTCGTTGACGTCGCCGCCAAAGTTGATGTCCGGGAAGCCGTAGCCGCTCACCTCGTTCTGGTAGTCGCTCTCGCTCACCGGCGGGCGGTGGTTGCTGTGCGAGTGGAGACGCACGAGCGTCTGCTCGTGCATCAGGCGGATGCGCATGTTGTCCTCAAGGTGCGTCACGTTGTGCTCATAGCGCGACACCTCGTCGTCCGGCGCAACCGCATGCCCGTTCGCGTCCTTGGCCAGATCGCCCTCCTGCGGGGCCTTGAGCACGATCCACACGTTGTTGTCGTCGAAAAAGGGGTACAGCGTCACCTGCTGCTGCTTGCTGCCCGTCTGCAGCGCGTGGGGGTGCGAGTGCAGGTAGCCGCCGACCGTGTTGTAGTGCTGGATCCGCACACGCGAGCCGAGTGCCACGTCCGCAAGCGTGTTCGGCGTCTTGTGCCCCTGCAGCGTGTGCCGGAACGGCCACGACATAAACGTGTCGCCGTTGCCCGCGCGCGACAGCACCGCAAAGTGCACCGCAAACGTCAGCACGTAGATCACCGCAGGGATGCCCAGCAGGCATACGGCGCGGGCCGCGACGTGGGCACCCACCGTGCGCACAGGGATCCGCACGTTGCCCAGGTGGTACCACAACTGCACCACCACCGCCAGACCCACCGCCGCGATGGTGAACAGGCCGACCCACTTGCACGACACCACCGCACCAAGCGCGGCACCCGTCGCAGCGAGCAGCGCCCACCACGGCCGCGTAAAGGGCGCGTGGGCGTCGACGTTGCTAAAGTGCACCCACGCACACAGCGCCGCCGCTACGAAAAAGACCAGCGGCGCGTCCAGCAGGATAAGGCGCGACTGCGTCACCAGTGCATTCTCAAACGTGACCAGCACCGTGCCCAGCAGTGCGCTCACCGGACGCAGGTGCAGGCCACGCAGCGTCAGGTAGGCCAGCGGAATCGTCAAGAAGCCAAACGTCGCACCAACCATACGCATCGCAACGTACGGCACCGGCTCCGAGTCGGGCGTCACGAGGTACTCGCGCCCGATCTCGTTAAAGTCAAAGTCGCCCTGAAAGCCGTGCAGCCAGGCAGCGAGCGTGATGAACAGCTTCGCCAGCGGTGGGTGTACGTCCATGAAGAAGGTGCGCCGGATGTACTTGGCCGCGAACCCGCCAAAGTGCACCTCGTCAAACACCACACTGCTCGGCCGGTCAAGGCGCCAGAAGCGCACAAACACGGCCACAAACAGCACCATGCCCAGCGCCAGGTACTCGCCGCGCGTGATGCTCGGCAGCGGCCGCGGCGGTGCTTCGCGCTCCGCACCGCCCGCCGCGCCGCCCTGCGCGAGGAGTTTCTCACGCTCTGCACTTGACACGCCATCCATCTCGGGAACGCGTGCCTCAATGTCCGGCGTGTGCGTCTGCCGCACACGCATCGTGCCGTGTGCTCCGCGGCCCACAACGTCCATGAAGGCCTCGTCCCAAGCCCGAGTCACGTGCAGCGCAGGCACCATGTCGCTCGCGGCCGCGAAGACCGCGTGCCGGAAGCACGCCGCCGCGGTGCTCAAGCGCGTGCCGCGCACCTCGCTCGACGAGCAGGGTATGTCGATTTCCTGACGCAGCGCGCGCCGTGTGCGAGGCCGTGAAGCGCCTGCCCGCTTTCCAGCACGCACAAAACGTCAGCATCTACCTCAGCATGCCCACCGGTGAACTCGACACGTGGGCGCTGAGCCGCGCCGCGCTCACGCTCGGCAAGCGCCTGTACGTGCCGCGCTTCTCGACGCTGAGCGCGGGTGCGAGTGCCTCGGAGAACCACAAGTTTACGACGGACATGCAGATGCTCCGCGTGCACGACGTCCAGGAACTCGACCACGGCCTCACCGCCAACAAATGGGGGATTGCCGAGCCCCCGCCGCTGCGCGCGGGTGCAGCGCGCGAAGACGGTATGTGTGTCTCTCACGCAGCGCTCCTCACGGGCGGCGCGGGTCTTGACCTGATCATTGTACCGGGCATGCTGTTTGACACCCACGGCGGTCGGCTGGGGCATGGCAAGGGCTACTATGACCGCTACATTCGCCGCGCGCACGCATTTGCGCAGGAACGCAAGGGGCGCGTCCCTTATATTGGTACGTGCTTGGCTGACCCAGTGGCGGTTGCGCTCCGCGAGCAGATCAGCGACGACCCCGTGCCGACGGGCGACACGGACGAGCCGATCGACGCACTCGTCACCGCGGACCACACGTGGGTGTTTCGTGGAGAGGAGGCACAGAACGCCGAGGAAAATGTAGGACACGCGCCGTAGGCCAGGCCCCGCTCGCCCTTCGGGGTCCCGGCTCTTCTGCGCACGGACCGCCTCGTAGGAAATGCCGGCGCTGCGGGGTCGCGGACCGCAGCGCCCGCGTCTTTCTGCGCCCACGCCAGGCCATAGACCGTGACGCACGCGCCATTCCATGCTCGTGTACACATCCTAGGTATCTGCCCGCCTACGAAACATGATTCCGCGACTCCATCACCACCCCGCCAACCAAAGCACTCGTCAGCAGCGCCCGGAACGCCGCGCGCCGATTCGCGGCCACCTGGAAGAAGCGTAGGCGCGCGCTCGCCTGCGACAGCAGCCGCAACACGACCCACGGATCGCCGCGCCCCGACAGCCGCCGGAGCGCTGCGGTAAGCACACTCAGCAGCAGCACGACGCTGGTCACATCGAGAAGCAGACGCCCCAAGACACTCACGACCAGGGCCACAAATTTGAACGGCGCGCGCAGCAGCGCCTGCAGCAGCGACGGGCGGTGGTACCCACCCGGTGTGGCACCGTTGCGCCATGCCTCGTAGCTCGGCACCTGGGCGTTGCGCGTACCCGCGAGTCCTAGGAGCACGCCGATATCGTACAGCACCTGCGTCGCTGCCTGTGCGGTGCTCTTGAGCACCGTGGCGGCGTCGCGGTGTGCCGCCGCCGGCGGCGCCCGCTGCATCGACGTCTCGGCACGGTCGAGGCGCTTAGTGAGCGCCACGAGCGATGCCTGGATCGCACGCAGCGTCTGCTCCGTGGTGCCGTCCTTGGGCGCACGCCGCGCGACCACCGGGCGTCCGGAGGAACGCTCACCGGCGCTGCTCGGCGCATAGCGGCCGAGCGGCCCGCCGCGCTGCGACCGCGTATACGGCGGCTGCTGCTCCTGCAGCGACGGCTGGGCAGAGGCAAAGGAGCGCGACGCCCCCTCACTGTACCGCCCCGAATACGTGCTCGGCGGGGCAGCCGGCACGTTGCGGGCGGCGCTGGGCCGGGCGCGCCGAGCCTTGGGCTCTGGCCCGGCGGTCGGCCGCGGCGTCTCGCGCGCGCCGCGCGTGTTCGTCGAGGTACGCAGCGGCGCGGCGTGCTCGCGGTCGGGAGCTACGTGCGAGCGCGGCATGTCGCTCACCGTGACGGTCTCATGGGAGTGGCTGCCGCTGCCCGTGTGCGTGTCAGCCTCACGCGCACGCATCGACGCGCGGTGAGGTGTGCGTGGCGGCGGGGGCACATCGTCGGTGATGGACGACGCCAGCTCGTCTACACTGGCGCCGTATCCGTGAGCGCGCGTGCTGGGCGACACGCTGGAAGAGTGCAGGCTGGCGGTCTCGGCGAGGGTGCCATCCATGACCTGCTCAGCGACATCGCCGCTGTATGCCTCGAGCTCAGCCATGAGCGTGATTGCCTGGGGCCGGTCGCTGAAGCGGCGCAGCACCTTGAGGACGCTCTCGATGTACAGCTGCTTGGCGTCCTGCTGTGTGTAGCCGCGCTGGCTTTCCCATGCATCCCTGTGTGAGCGGCGCCCACGCACCATTTGGCACGACCGAGCATATCAAACATGCCGGGCCTCCGAGAGTCGACGTCGCCATGCGTCGCTGTGTGAGGGCTGAGCACGCGTACCTTGTTTATAGAGCCTGGGTCAGTCGGCGCGGCGATACGTACCCATACAGTGCGAGCTTTTCCTCGTATGACGTCTGGATCGCGCCCGTCGGCGGCAGTGACTGCACGATGTCGACCGTGCGCTCAAAGAGCCTGCGTCAGCGCCCCACGTACGCGTCAATCACGCGCGCACTGCTCATCCCCAACGTCGGCCGTGCAGCGTCGCGAAGTGGTACGTGTCTCGATGACTAAACGTCCGGGTTCTTCCCAACCATGGCCCCCGGACCGGCGTCGCGCCGGACGTGGCTGCGCCGCGGCCTGAACGTCGTGGCGATCACGACGGGGCTCGTCGGCGGGCTCTACATGCTCGCCCAGTTCACGCTCAACAAGCTCAACGAGATACAGGAGCGCTTCCTCCGCGACCGCGTCGCGCGCGAAAAGTATGTGCCCCACCTCTGACCCAGCCTGCGTCGCCGCTTCCTGCAGAACCAGGAGGACTGCACGTTTACGATCATGGCTCTCCTTCCCACCCTCTCGACGCAAATATTCCAGGAGATGGACGTCGAGGCGACACGCCAGGAGCTCAAGCAGGTCATTGACAGCGCCAAGGAGGCCCCCAAGATCGCCGCGGCGCCCGCGCCGGCGCCCGCTGAGGAGCCGGTGCGCGCGGCACATACCACGCACACCATCGGGGGTGGAAAGGCGTCTGATGCAGCATCGCGTGGCGGCAATTCCGCCGCCTCGGCGCCGCCCAAGGGTGGCCTCGACCGCCTGTCCGAGGCGCCGCCGCCGCCGATCTCGTCCGAGGCGCGTCTGCCGCCGCCGTCAGCGGCCCAGCAGGACGACGCGGTGTCGCCCGCACCTGCACCTGCGCCGCCTGCGCCCTCAGACGAGGACCGGCGACAGGCCAAGGTGCGGCTTTGGAACGAAATCAAGCTGCAGTCGTTTTCCCGCACGTTTACGACGCTCTACACACTGGTGTTCCTCGCACTGCAGACGCACATCCAGCTGAACATGATCGGGCGGCGTGCGTACCTCGCGGCGCTCGAGTCGCAGGCTGAGCACAAGTTCCGCGACACGCAGACGGACCTCAGCGAGACGGAGAAGCACCACATTGAGCTGCACGATGCCTCGGACCTGCACATCAGCCAACAACTGCTGAGCGACGACGAAGAGGCCGTCGGCAATGCACTGCTCGACCAGGATACCGAGAAAAAGTACCTCACCTCCTCCTACTGGTTCCTGCACCACGGCTGGAAGGCGATTGCGGCGCGCGTGCAGCAAGCGGTACAGGCCGAGATCGGCGAGATGCCGCTGCGCACTATCCTGACCTACCATCATTTCCAGGGCGCGATGGACCGCATCCGCGAGCGGCTCGAAGGCAGCGATGCGCAAGCGCCGAGCGAGGCGTTCCTGAGCAAGCACGGTTTCCGCAACCTGCTCCTGCCCGAGCGCATGGAGGACGAGTGTGCCATGCTTGCGAATGCGGGTGCCATCCTTCCAAATACCCCGTCGGACGAGGTGCTGACGCCCCAGCTACGGTCGCTCCTGGACGAGACCAAGGACTATATCGACTCGCCCGACTTTGCCCGCGTGTTCCGCGTGTCGTGCGACCGCGTGTTTGACCTGCTCATGCAGCACCTTGCGCCGTCGTTTGGCGTGCAGTCCACGCCCGACGATTTGCTGCACGGCACGGCCGATGCGCGGCATCGTGCGCGGGTGCTAGCGGCCGAGAAGCCGCTCGAGCTCGCGCGTGTACTGCCGCTTGTGGCGCTACAGGCGCAAGTCGCCTTCAACACGTCACCGAACGAGTATGTCGAGGCCATCACCGAGTCGCGCGAGCTGCGTGCGTTCAGTGTGCTGATGTACACCGCGTGGGGCAGCGACGTAACGCCATAGACTCCGGCCACGTGCGCACCGGATCGGGGCGTGCAGCCGGCAAACTTTTTTTTTGGGCGACGCGCGCGCCCTTTCTTTATTGCAGGATGTCTGGAAGTGCGCCGGTGCAAGCGCTGCTCGAGAGCAGCTCGAGTGCCGATGCGCACCTGGCTGCCGAGAAGCTGGCAGAGTATGTAAATGAGCATGGCCTGCGCATTACGGCGCGCGAACATATTATCGACACGCTGATCGAGCGTCTGCGCTCGAAGAAGTCGGCGAGCGACCGCGAGCGTGCGGCGATTGGGCTCGGTGCGCTCGCAACCAAGGTGGGCGGCAAGAACGCGCCGATGCCGAATGGAGCCGAGCCGTGGCTGGGTGTTGCGCTCGTGCCGCTCCTCGAGAACTACGCGGACAAGAACGACGCCGCGAAGAAGGCCGCCGAGTCGGCCGTGTCGGCGCTGGCGGCGCTGTACCCCCCCGAGGCGATCCCCGAGCTGCTCGACAACCTGTACCCTGTGATCTATTCGAGCAGTGTCAAGTGGCAGGCCAAGGTCGGTGCGCTTAAGGTCATGTCGCGCCTCGCTGACCGTGCCTTCGAGCAAGTCGGCGACGAGCTGGCGCACATGACGCCCGTGCTCACCGAGGCGATGCACGAAACCAAGGCCGAGGTATCGAAGCAGGCGATCAAGACGGCGACCAAGGTGTGCGGTGTGATTGACAACAACGACATCCGCCCCTTCATCCCGGACCTGGTCGGGTGCATGGCGCGGCCTGATACGGTGCCCGAGTGCATCAAGAAGCTCTCCTCGATCACGTTTGTCGCCGAGGTGACGGGCCCCGCGCTGGCGGTCATGGTCCCCTTGCTGAGCCGCGCGCTGAACGAGCGCAGCCAGACGGTGCAGCGCCAGTCGGTGATCATTGTGGACAACCTGTGCAAGCTGGTGCGCGATCCGCACACGGCTGCGACCTTCCTGCCGGAGCTGTACCCTGCGGTGAAGCGCATTGAGGAGGGCGCGAGTTTCCCCGAGGTGCGCGAGCACGCCAAGAGCGCTGCCGACACGCTTCGCACCGCGTTTGACGCCGCCGAGTCGAAGAAGCAGTCGGTGGACCCCGCGCAGGCGCAGCGCCGCGCACGGCATGCGGCGCTCAAGGCGCTCGCGAACGCCGTGCAGCCGCACATGCCCGAGGGTGTCGAGGCCATGAACGACGCGTGGACACTCGTGGGCCTCGAGTACGTCGCGCGCCTCATTGTGCGTCTGGCGGACAAGCGCATGGTGCAGGCCGAGGCGTGGAACGACGTGTATGTGCTGCCGTACGTGCGCCGGGTCACGGCGACGCCCGAGGGCGCGCAGGCGGCCACGGATGCGGTGCGTGCCGAGTACGTCCGGCTCGACACGGAGCGCTTCGGGCAGCCCGAGGACGACGACGCAGACATTGAGGGCGAGCAGCTATGCAAGACGGTGTTTTCGCTGGCCTACGGTGGTCTGCTGCTGCTCAACCATACGCTGCTGCGTCTGCACCGCGGACACCGCTACGGCATTGTCGCCGCGAACGGCAGCGGCAAGTCGACGCTGCTCAAGGCGATGCGGGACGGCAAGGTCGAGGGCTATCCGCCGCCCGAGGAGGTGCGCACGGTGATGGTGGAGCACTCGCTCCAGGGCGAGGACGGCTCGAAGCCGATCCTCGACTTTGTTGCCGAGGACAAGCAGCTCGCACACAAGACGCGTGAGCAGATCGCTGAGGCACTGCACTCGGTCGGCTTTGACGAGGAGCGCCAAAACAGCCCCGTGGGCAGCCTGTCGGGCGGGTGGAAGATGAAGCTGGAGCTTGCACGTGCGATGCTGATTGGCGCCGACATCCTACTGCTGGACGAGCCGACGAACCACCTTGACATGGCGTCGATCGCGTGGCTTGAGCAGTACCTCGTGAACAACAAGGACATCACCGTGCTGACCGTGTCGCACGACTCGAGCTTCCTCGACAACGTCTGTACGGACATTATCCACTACGAGCACAAGAAGCTCAAGTACTACCGCGGCAACCTCTCGGCGTTTGTGAGCAAGCGCCCCGAGGCCAAGTCGTACTACTCGCTTGCCGCGACCTCGGTCAAGTTCTCCTTCCCGCCACCCGGCTCGCTGATGGGCGTGCGCTCCAACACGCGCACGATCCTCAAGGCGTCGCATGTCACGGTGCAGTACCCCGGCATGTCGCGTCCCTCGCTGGTGGACGCATCGGTGAGCATCTCGCTGTCGAGCCGCGTGGGTGTCATTGGCCCGAACGGTGCCGGGAAGTCGACGCTGATCAAAGTGCTCACGGGCGAGATTGTGCCGACCGAGGGCAAGGTCGAGAAGCACCCCAACCTGCGTGTCGCGCTCATGGCACAGCACGCGTTCCACCACCTCGAGCAGCACCTCGAAAAGACCGCGTGTCAGTACATCACCTGGCGCTACCAGGACGGCCACGACCGCGAGATCACCGAAAAGGTCACGCGCAAGCTGTCCGAGGAGGAGGCGCGCCAGATGGAGACGCCGATCGTCTCCACCACCGGCGAGAAGCGCAAGGTGGAGTTCATTGTGGGGCGCAGCAAGCTCAAGAAGAGCTTCCAGTACGAGATCAAGTGGGTCGGCCTCGAGCACAAGTACAACACATGGATTCCGCGCGAGCGTCTCCTGGAGCTGGGCTTCGCGAAGCTCGTGCAGAAGTTTGACGACTTTGACTCGTCGCGCGAGGGCGCGGGCAGCCGCGACCTGAGCCAGAAGGCGATCCGCAAGGAGCTCGAGGCGGTCGGCCTCAACGGCGAGATCGCCGAGAACAACGCCATGGCAGGCTACTCGGGCGGACAAAAGGTCAAGGTGGTGCTCGCCGCGGCACTATGGAACAACCCCCAGGTGCTCGTGCTGGACGAGCCGACGAACTACCTGGACCGCGAGGCGCTCGGTGGCCTCGCAGTCGCCATTCGCGAGTGGGGCGGCGCGGTGGTGATCATCTCGCACAACAACGAGTTCATCTCGGCGCTCTGCCCCGAAATCTGGCGCGTGGAGAATGGGCACATCATCTCGAAGACCAAGACGGACGTGGCCACGGAGAACTTTGCCGACAGCGCCGCGCCCGGCTCCGCCACGCCCTCGGAGGCGACGCCCACGCTGAGCGCGGTGCCGAGCGCAGTCAACAGCGGGGCCAACACGCCCGCGACGCGGTCCGACGACGAGGACATGTCCAAGCTCAAGGCCAAAAAGGGCAAGAAGAAGCTCACACGCAACGAGCGGAAGGCGCAGGAGGAGCGCCGCCGCCTCCGCCTCAACCGCTGGCTGCAGTACGGCGGCGAGCGCGAGCCGGACACGGACGACGAGTAGATAGCCCCGCAGCACGTCCGCCGTTTCGACCACGTGACCTTCGACGATGAGCTTGGCGCCGCTGCCGGTGCACGCGGTGGACGCGTCGGAGCGGTACCTGGTCGCGCTCACGGGCGCCAACCTTTTGCTGTACGAGCGCGCGAGTGGGAAGCTGCTTGCGGCGCTCGACGCGCGCATCGATGCGGGGTCGCCGGGCGATGCCACCGTCGCGGCCTTCCCCCGCCTGTGTGCGCTGTCGCCGAGCGAGACGTTTGTCGCCGTCGCGTCGGACGACAAGACGCTGCGTGTATGGCGCACCACAGACATGGCACGCGACAAGGAGGTCGTGCGCCAGCGCCTCGCCAAGCGTGCAGGCACACTGCAGTGGACGCACTACGACTTGAACGGCACGCTCGGCGAAGAAGTCGTTGTCGCCGACAAGTTTGGCGACGTTTGGAGCTGGCCCGTCGACGCCTCGGTCGCGCCCGCCGCCCTGCCGGACACGGCTGAGGAGGACCCGGCTGAGGCCGTGGTCAAGCCGCGCCTCGGGCACGTAAGCATGGTCACTTGCCTGGCGTTCCTTGGCGCGCCCATCCCGCGGCAGATTGTCAGTGCGGACCGCGACGAGCACATCCGCCTCTCGCGCTGGGGCACGCACCGCGCAGGACACATCGTCACGCAGTACTTGCTTGGCTCGTCGAGCTTTGTTGGCGCCCTGCTTCCGCTCGCTGCCGCCGACGCCCGCGCGGCGCACCTCGCCGAGCACGACACACTGGTGTCCGCGGACGGCGGGCACGTGCTGCGCGTCTGGACGCAGGCGGAGGATGGCTCGTATGGCCCACTCTCTGTCGTGACGCTCGACGCCGCGGCGCTGCGCAAGTACGTGAGCGTTGATGCCGACGTCGAGCGGCGCAGGGAGCGCGCGGCAAGTAACCTGGGCCTGCGCGACGCGTTTGACCCGAGTGCGAAGCCGCCGCCGAAGCGCAGGCGCACGGAGGGCGACGAGGGCGAGGAGGCGGTGGACCCTGCGCCGCTCGTTCTGACGCGTCTGCTGCGTGTCGCCCACGACCAGGTGCTGCTCACGTGGGAGGGCGCCTCGGTCCTGGCGCTTGTCCCACTCGCCGAGCTGGCCACGACGCACACGCTCGAAAATGTGTACCTGTATGATGTGCATGCGCCCGTCCTGAGTGTTGCGTACGTTGCCGCCGCGCATACCCTCTACGTCGCCACGGACGACCGGCCGGGGGTGGCCGAGGGCCCCGCGCTGCGTGCATTCACGGTGGATGCCCAGCAGCTTATGCCGTGCGAGCTGCCCGGCGAGGGGCTTGCGCAGCTTGCTGGCACAGCGCCGGTCGCCGATGCGCCGACCGAGGCGCCGCCGCTCGCCAAGCACGCGGTGCTGACCGCCGCGGCGCATACGCCGCGCGCTTATGGTACGTGGAGAGACTCACGCAGCGCCGCCCGCCTCGCTGTCGAAGCTGTGCCTGTATCCCGCGCTGACGACGTGGCCCAAGCCGCCGAGCGTCGCAGACGACACGACGCCGTTCCCCAGCTTTTTCCTGGGCCAGCGCCCCGAGGCAGTCGCCAAGGAGATGGTGCAGCGCTTCCAGTCTGGCAAGCGTGCGGCCGGGCGCGCCAAGAACCAGGCGGCGATCCAGCAGCAGTATGCAGAGTCGTAGGCACACACACCGCCGCACGGCGTCTACATGGGAGTGGGTAATTGGCGACGGGCCTAGTCAGAGTCGCTATCGCTGTCGGTATCGTCGTCGCTCTCCTCCTCGTCGCTCTCCTCTTCGTCGTCATCCTCCTCGGCGTACACAGCCGCGGGCTTGACGCGCTCGCCACGCATCAGCGCCATCTGGCCCGCAATGGTATCCTCCTCTGGGTCGGAAATTTCGTCTTCGTCGTCCTCGTTGACGACAGGTGCCTCTTCGACACGCAGCTTGAGCAGCTGCGACGCCGACGAGCCGAGGTACGAGTCCGAGGTGATGCTGACCATGAACGTAAACACGCCCGGCTCAACCGGGGCCTGCACGTTGATGCGCACGGTGCGCAGCTCGCTGGTGTCGAGGTCGGTGAACTTGGTCGGCGCGACAATCAGGTGGTCGTTCTTGTGGTCGCCCATCTGCACGAACCAGTGCGGCTTGCGCTCCTCGGCAAAGTGCGGCACGTGTGCGACACCCATCGTGCGCTTTCCATCGTGCGGGTCCTGCATCGGGTCCTGGGCAAACTCCTCCGTGCCCGGCCGCACGTGGCTCTCCTTCGCCTTGTCCTTGGCGTCGAGGCGGCGGCCGTCGCGCAGCAGCGAGCCGTCGCGCTTGAGCGGCAGCAGGCGCACCTTGACCACGAGCTGCATGAGCGCGCCCGCGGTCACCTGCTCCTCGCCCATCACGGTAAAGTAGGCGTCCACCAGCTCGATGCGGGGCCACTCGCCCAGCGCACGGACCAGCTCCTGGTACGCGGCATCGGTGAGCTTGCCGTCGCCGACGAGCGTCTTGCGGCGCTCCGCGTCCGGCACCTTCCACAGCCCCTGCAGGCCGCGCGTGGCAACCGGCTCGTACTGCAGCAGCGCCTCGGCGAGCGGCAGCGTCATGTGCGGCAGCTGCCAAATCTCGGCGAGGCTGCCGCCCTCGATCGGCACGGCCTGTGCGACGCACGGGATCATGTCGCGCACCACCGAGGTCTGCTCGAGGCGGCGGTGCGCCGAGCTCATGGCGAGCAGGCTCGTGAGCAGCCTGTCCGTGTAGTGGCCCACAGCGTATTTCACTGCGTCAGTGTGCGACGTACCCTCTTCCACATGCGCGTTGGGCGACACGACGCGGTGCAGGTACGCGGCGAGCAGCACCGTCGCGCGGCGCACACGCACAGGCATGCCATCGTGCACGACATCGTGGCCGTGCAGGCGCTGGTACACCGCGCGCGTCTCCTTCTCAAGCGCTTCGTACGCCGCTTCGTCCGCGGCGGTGAGCTGCGCCGCATACGTCGTCAGCTCCGCCGTCTGGCCGAGCAGTCCAAAGATCTCGGCGCGGCGCATGTCCTTCTTTAGCGAGGTGAAGAAGTTGAGCGCGGTCGCATTCAGCACACCATCCTTGGTGCGTGCGCGCGTGCCGTACCACCAGCGCGCCACGAGGAGCGGCAGGCCGATCGCGAGCACGAGGCCATACGCGCCAAGCACCCAGGCGCTGTTCTGGCTGTCTACGATCCACGTCGGCAGGGCGATGCCAAGCGACATCTCCTGGCGCCCGTCAGGGTGGCCGTACAGCTCGAGGTTCTTGCGGACGGTCTCGTCGGTGAGCGATTTGTACGCCTTGGTGAGCTCGATGTAGTGCGCATCGATCTCCTCCTTGGTCTGGTTCGCGACGTTGCGCAGCTTGTCCGGGTGGAACTGCACGCTGAGCTTGCGGTAGCGGCGGCGAATCTCCTTCTCGGTCGCCGAGGCGGCGATGCCGAGGATCGCAAACGGATCGTACACGGCATGCGTCGAGTTCTTCGCCGCGGTCGCAATCCTGCGCACAAGGTACGCGACGAGCGCCCAGCCCGCGACGAGCACGGCACCCTTCGCCGCGGTGCGCGCCCACGACGTGCGCATCAGGCGCTGGGCGGTGCGCGTTTTGTGTCCGCGGCGGTCGAGCCATCCGTGCGCGACGCTGCGCACGCGCGAGAAGAGCGTCTTGTACGTGTACGGCACAAGGAATGCCACGACGGCGGTCAGGGCGAACGTGAAGAACTGCCCGCCCTCGTCATCGTACTTGTACCCCGACATGGCGAAGAGACAGCGTCGCTGCGCCGCGCCGTGCGCTCCACGTGTGGCTGAGTCAGCACTTCCCCAGCGCTTCCTTCGGAGCGCCATGTTTGAGCCGCCGAGCGCGGTGCCGGTGGACATCTCCCTCACCACGCATGGGGCACGCATCATCGACGATGAGCTGCCGCACGCCGACCGGCCCGTAGGCGACAGCCATGATATCTACCTCCCGAACTACGTCGAGTCGGTGTCGCACATCGCCGTCGACATCGGGGGGTCGCTCGCCAAAGTCGTCTACTTTACGCATGCATCACACAGTGCCACCAGCCCGCAACTCGCACAGGCCGACCGTGAGCACCCTGTGCCACAGGGCACGCTCGCCCCCGCCGCGCTTCTCCGCCAGGACGGCGCCTCCGCTGCACGTCCCGCGTCGCTCGCCTCGTCGTTCGACCCACGCAAGCTGCGCCGCCGCTCGCTCCCGGACCACTTCCCCGGCGGCCGCCTCAACTTTGTCAAGTTTGAGACCGGCGACATCCAGTCGTGCGTGCGTTTCCTGCACGAGCTCATCGCCCAGAGCGCGCGCACGAACGGCGTCGACCTCGCCGAGATGCGGCGCAGCGTCAAGCTTATGGCGACCGGCGGCGGCGCGCATCTCTTCTACGACCTGTTCGAGCGCGAGCTCGGCGTTGAGGTGCTCAAGGAGGACGAGATGCAGTGTCTCATCACGGGCCTCAACTTTATGACGCTCATCCCGGACGAGGTGTTCTGGTACTCGGACCAGCACGTCGACGAATTCTACGAAATGCGCAAGCTGTTCACCAGCAGCACCGTTCCGCGCGGCGACTCGAGCATGCCCAGCTCATTTACCGAGGACATGCCGCGCCCCTCGCCGCAGCCCCCGCTGTACCAGCCGATGTTTGAAAGCGAGCCGTCGCCCAAGCTGCCGTGCCTCCTCGTGAACATTGGGTCGGGCGTCAGCATCCTCAAGGTCGACGAGTCGGGGCACTTTGAGCGCGTCAGCGGCACGTCCCTCGGCGGCGGCACACTCTGGGGCCTGCTCGGCCTGCTCACCGATGCGCGCAACTTTGACGAAATGCTCGAAATGTGCGCGCGCGGCAACAACAACAACGTCGACATGCTCGTCGGCGACATCTACGGCGCCGTCGGCCTCGACCACCTCGGGCTCAAAGCGTCGACCATTGCCTCGAGCTTCGGCAAGGTGTTCCGCTGGGACCGCGACGACGACCACCACCACGGTGCGCCCGCCGACGAGTCCGCTCGCCGCCGCGCGCGCTTCCGTCAGGAAGACATCTGCCGCAGCCTGCTATATGCGATCAGCAACAACATCGGGCAGATTGCACACCTCAACGCGGAAAAGTACAAGCTCGACCGCGTTTACTTTGGCGGGTGCTTCATCCGTGGGCACCAGGCAACCATCTCGACGCTGTCGTATGCCATCCGCTTCTGGAGCCAAGGGCGCCGCCGTGCCTACTTCCTCCGGCACGAGGGCTACCTCGGTGCAGTCGGCGCGTGGGTGCGCCACATTGCGTGCGAGCCAAAAGCACATATCGACTCACCCGGCGGCGCTGCGCAGCCGCATCCGCAGCCCGCGGCGGCGGAGGCCGCCCGGGCATCGGCGCCGCCGGCCGCACCCATCAACTCGGTCCTGGCCGAGGCGCTCGGCGGTGTGTCGCTCGATGGCGTTGCACCGCCGCCGCCGCCAAAACCGGCGCCGCCGCCCAAGACGCCGGGTGATGCATCCGACATCTCGCCGGAGTGCCTGCTCCAGGACCTCGCTGCGCTCGACGGGCAGGACCTGAGGGGCAACCCTGACTCGATCGCGCAGGTGATGGAGCAGTTGGACAAGGCGAACCTCATGGCGGACGCCATCGAGACGCGTGTGAACAGTTTGCTGGGAAAGCTGCAGGAGCTCATGCCCGAAACCAGCACATAGTTGTATAGTACACAGGGTGGACGAGCCATGCCTACACAGAAGGGCCGGGGAGACCCATGCCGCCCCCGGGCGCCGGCCCGGCCCGCACGCCCAGCACGGCACGGCGCGGCCTCTGCCTGGGCGGCGGTCCCCCAGGACCTACCTACTCGTACCCCTCCGGGAGTCGGCCCACAACCTTGACCGCGTAAAGTCCTGGGATCCGTTTTTCTGTATGAGCATGGCACGTACCGATGCGCTGCCACTTGGCGACCCAGCTCTGCTCCGGCTGCAGCATGCAAATCAGGCCGTCAAAATTGGACGTGGTGAAATCCGCGACACGCTCCTGGCTGCCTTGCATCTGTGTGAGCGGTGCAACGCACATCCAGAATCTCTTGGCAGTTGGGACACCCCTTGGTGTGGAACTCGCGTGCGGTCTGCGCAAAGTTGCACCGCAGGCACGCACGCAGCTTCGCCGCCGTGTTGGACGACATGCTGGTCGAACCGAACGACGTGCTGACTCAGCAGCCACACCCCCCGACGACGATGGACTACGCCCCGGATGGCGGACGTCCGCGCCGCGGCCGCGGCCGCGGCCCGCGCGCGCACCCCTATGGCGGGCGCAACTTTAGCGCGCCGGCCTACACCCCCACGCCCGAGGAACAGGCACGCTGGCACCGCGAGTCGGCCATCCGGCAGATTCAGCAGTCGCTGTACCAGCTCGGCGAAGTCGACCGCTTCGACCCCGCGAACGAGCTGCCGCGCGCCGCTGCGTGGCTCGAGGGGCAGTCTGTCGAGCTTCCCGATGCCATCTTCACCGCTTTCCGCGTGATGGTCACTGAGCAGCCGCACAAGCTACCGCTCACCGCCGCTCTCCTCGGCCATTTGGCCCTGGCGCCAGGCACACCGGAGGGCACTCCCACGCTTGGTATGCGTATTCTACAGGATCTCGTGCACGCGTACGAGGACTATGTCGCGGCACACGCGTGGCGCAACCTGCGCCTCATGGTACGTGCCGCCGCTCACCCAGCTCGCTTTCTTCGCGACGTTGCTGCCGCTCCACCTCGTGCCGGCTTCGTCGGTGCGTGGCGCCCTACGTGCGCTTGCTGATGGCCTGCCGGCGCTGCCGCGCACGGCCGCGGATGCCGCGGCGGCTGCCATCATCGAGACGCTGTGCCGCGCAGGCCTCGACCTGCTTCAGGGCGAGCAGGAAGCGCCCAAAGCCGAACTCGATGCGCTCGTGGAAGCCGTGCGTGCGTACGGTGCACAGCGCAAGGAATTCGCGGGCCTCGATGCGCCCGTGGACGTGCGCGACGTGCCGGAGGCATACGCGTACTTCTCGGACGAGGGCTTTGAGCACAAAGTCGCGGCGCTCGAGCGGCTGGCGGCCGACGGCTACCCCCGTGCGGCGGTGCTGGCCACGCCCCTCGACCTGCTCCCGACGACTGTATCGCCGCTGACGACCAGCGTTCCTGCGGATGCACGCAACGTGCCGGTGCCTGCGGCGCACATCCCTCCCGTCCGTAGCGCACGCGCGACCGACGCCGAGCCGGCCGGTGAGGTGCCGCGTGTCGACACGGGCAAGGGTGCCATTGACCGGCGCCGTGCCGAGACGGGCCCGCCCGAAGCGCGCCGCGTGCGCTGGTTCGGCGCCAGTGTGCCCGCGCCCGGCACACCCGCGGGGCTGGTGGTGCGCACGCTCGCCGAGGATGTGGTCGACTTGTACGTGACGAACCGCAAGGAGTGTGCGCAGACGCTGCTGGCGCTCCCACTGTGGCTGCGTCGTGGCACGTTTGGCGGGGATGTTCCCCCGGGCAAGGGGCTGTTTGGCGAGCCGACCGCCCCCGCCGAGGCGCCCTGGAGCCTGGAGGATTTACTGGTGGAGACGATCGTGTCCGACTTGCTGGTGCTCCCGACGCCGCCGCAGAATGAGCTCTATTATGCGTCGCTGCTGCGCGAGGTCGTGGGCGCCGCGCCGCAGCAGGTCGCGCCGTCGCTCGGGCGCACGATGCGCCGCTTCTACGTGGCGAGCGCCGCTGGCTGCGTCCGGGCAGAGACGCTGTCGCGCCTCGCCAACTGGTTTAGCGTGCACCTGTCCAACTTCAACTTTACTTGGGCGTGGCCCGAATGGGTCGCCGACCTTGAGCTGCCATGGCCGCATGCGCGCCGCGCGTTTATGCGCCGCCTCGCCGAGCTCGAGGTGCGGCTGGCGTACTACGACCGGATCAAGACGACGATCCCGGAGGAGCTGCAAGGTGCGCTGCTTCCCCCCGAGGAGCCCGCACCGCTGTTCACCTATGCACACGCTACGCACCCCCACCACGCACGCGCGATGCAGCTGCTCAACTCACTGCGTGCCAAGGCCAGCGTGCAAGTGATCCAGGCGGACCTCCACAGCTTGCAGCAGAGTCTTGTCGCGCCGGCGAGCGACGTGCCCGACAACGAGGACGAGCAGCGTGGGCTGGTCGCGACGCCCGCCGTCGCCGAGCAGGTCGTGCGCGACATGGCAGTGCAGGCGCTGCTCTTTGCCGGGAGCCGCAGCTTCTCGCACCTGCTCAACATGATCGAGCGCTACCACGACCTGCTCCGCTCGCTGTCGCATGCACCGCAGGCACGCCTCGAGATGCTCGCAAGCACCGCACGCTTCTGGGCTCGCTCGCCGCAGTGGGTGCTGATTGTGGTCGACAAGCTGCTGCAGTACCGTATCGTCGAGCCGGTGGACGTCGTGTCGTTTGTGTTTACGCCGCCGAAGGAGACGTGTCGTCTGCTCATCGACCACAGCGGCGAAACGGTCGCGTTCAGCTTTGCCGCGGACGCGTCAGCACTCGGCGGCACGCTGCGCGACTGGAGCTCGTTCAACTGGTGGGTTCTGCTGTGCCTCACCGTCGACAAGGTCGTCGGCCGTGTCGACCAGCTGGCGCGCCGGTACGACGAGCTGGCAGCGAGCGCCGCCGCGCCCAACGCGCCGGCCGATGCCGCTGCGTCAAGTGACGAGGCCAAGGTGCACCTGGACGCCATCCAGCTCGAGCAGCGCCGCGTGCTCGTCACGATCGTCCAGCAGTTTGTCGCGTTGATCGACGCCGTACACGCCTGGGATGCCACGCCGCGTACCGATGGCGAAAGCGCCGCGACATGGCAGGCGTGGTGGGTGCGCGAGTGGTACCGTGAATTCCTGTGCCTGGTACGTCGAACCACTGACCCAGTATCGTCGTGTGCTTGCGGCGAATCGCGAAACGATCGTTGCCAACGTCTTTGCGGCCGCACCGGCCGAGGACCGCGCACTGCGCCTCTTCGACGAGGCGTGCGAAGCTGCGCGCTACGTAGACTAATAGGGCAACTCGATGGGTGCACCTGCCGCGCCTGCGTCTAGGTCGCGGTAGTGCGACGGCGGCGCCACGGGCGGCGCCACTTCCATGCTTCGCCGCTCGCTCGGTGCCGCACGGTCAATGGGCTCGTGTGCTGGCGGCATCACGCGGCCAGGGTCGGCGAGGTAGCGGTGCCAATAGGCCGCCTGCGTTAGTGAGGTACATACATGGACAAACCGACCCGCGCCTGCGTCGGTGAGCGCTGCAGCGTGTTTCGTGCGCAGGTGCTTCAGCACGTGGGCCCGCGTTTTGAACAGCTTGCCGCACGCGCCGCTTGGACGAAGCATACGGCACTGGAACTTGTCGGGGGCGAGCTGCGCCGTGAACTGCTCGGCGACGCGTGCATCCTCGCTGTGTAAGTAGGCGACGTACGCGTCGGTATCCACCCCACCGAGCGCAGCAGGAATGTGGGTAGGGTTTAGGAGAAGCGCCACTTTTTCGTCGAGCTGCTTGTACCATGCCGCGCCATGCTCGCCGTCATCGGCAAGCGCGCGGCGTACATGAACCGTGCTTCGGCGTACAAGCTCCTCAGCACAGTCGCAGCGCACACCCAGGTAGTAGTCGCAGTGGTATACGGTGCGCAGCAGGTCCAGGAGCCAATCGAGCTGCTTTTTGCGCTGCGTCAGCAGTGTACGTACGGCCACGAGGCGCCGTGACTCGTCTGGATCGTGCGGATCGTGTCCTAGATGGGCGAGGCGCTGCGCTATCTCCCACAGCGCGTCATCCGCACCCCACTTGGTCGCAAGACGCCGGGCCTGCTCGGTGTCATGCTCGATACGTGCGACCGACTGTGTCTGTCCGGGCGCAAGCCGTAGGCGGCCGCGTGCAGGACGGTCGACACGCGCAAGATGCAGCTGGAATGTACCAAAGCGGTGTCCATCGAGCGCCGCAAGCGCCGCACACAGGTCGGTTCCGTGGGCAAACACGGCGAGGCCCGAGCGCTGCCAGTGTCGTTGTGCAAGCGGCTCGAGCATCGCGACGTATCGGAATCCCGCGAACGTGCCGAGGTGTGCCTCGAGCGCACTACGCGCCAAGTCACTCGGCCACGCACGCACAAGCAGCGTGTGTTCGGGGTCCGGCGGCACCGGCAGCGCCTCGGTATCGAAATGCTCCACGACTCCGTAGCGGTTCGTTATGGCATACAGCGGCTGCGTGTCGGTGTACTCGATGGTCACGTCATAGCATATACCATCGAGCTGGCCACGCCGAAGCTCGTCGATCCACTGTGCGGCGCTGCCGAGTGCCGCATGCCGACGCGTCTCACGCAGGGATTCGTATTCGGGTGCGGGGTCATACTTTTCGCGGAACCATGCGTCGTCGCAATGCGCAAGGAAAAAGGCCCATAGCTGTGCACGCCGGTGTGCGGCGCGGTAATCCTGATACGCGTGCTGCCATGCAGCGTCGCTGTCGTGTGCGAATCCCTGGCGCGCCTGCGTTGCCTGCACGAACTGCCGAAACGACAGCCGCGCAGGCAGCGACAGCGGATCGAGCACGGTCGTACCACTGGCATTCTGTGCATCGCTATTAGCCAGACAGTCGTGGTTCGCGCTGGTGCCCGCGCCTGGCGGCGATCGCGGCGGGTCCCCCCGCACGCGCTTCGCGGGGCGCTCGGTGGACATGGCCACCTAAAGCACAGGCCACGTGCTCCACTGGCAACTACCGACCGGTGTCTCTACGGGGTCGACTGCGCGTCGCGGGCGTCGGCGAAGCACGCGCAGGACTTGCCGACGACTTGCCAGCCGCGCGCGTCTGGGCCACGCGCTGTGGCTCAGGCGTGGGCGCCGCCGACGATGCCGCGCGCCGCGCGCTCCGGGTGCTTCCCGCGACCGGCACATCCGCTTCCGCCTGCGCAGCCTCCTCCGTGACCTCTTCCTGTGCCTCATCCTCAAGCTGACGCTGGCGTCGCGTAATTGGGCGTGTAGGTGTCTCGACAGGGGCCGCCTCATCGCTCGGCGGTGCTTTTCGCCGTTTTCCCGCCCGTGCAGTCGTATCTGGCGACGCATGGTCGTCCGCTGCGTCGTCCGTGTGTGCACGCTTGCGTGATTGGCGCCGCGTCTCGGCGCGCCGCCGCGTGCGCGGTGTATGCCCATCGCGTTCCGAGGCGCTGCCTGACTCCATGTCCGAGAGGTCGTCCTCGGATGACGCCGTGGCACTCTTGCCACCAGCCTCCTCTTTCTCGTAGCGCCTAGGTTCGATGATCGGCTCGTACGTCTCGGGGGGGTGCAGGGCAAACTCTTCCTCATCGACGTTTTCTAGAACGCGCGTGCGTGCGCCTTTGTTTTTCGCGAGGAGCTCGACGTGCGCAGGGTACGTCTTAATCCAGTTCGGTGTATCTTCATCATCGCTTCCCTCGTCCTGTGGGGTGAGTGCAAAGACGTACGAGCTCGTTCAGACCGTCCAGATCGTAAAAGTCGCGTAGCTTTGCCCAGATAGCATCAACGGTGGGCGCGGCCTGCGCGCCCCCGTGCTCGGTCGCATGCGCATGGAGTGCGTGTACAATGCTTATCATATTGAAATGCCGATGCACGCCCAGCGGACGAAACTGGGAGATGGCGCGCAACAGCGCCGTCTCCTCCGCGGTGTCGTCGGCCATGGCGAACAAACCTCCACACGTGCGCGGCTACGAACGTTGGTTGGGGTCGCCCTCAATGGAGGTGCGCCACCACTCCTTCATGCACATGAAATCGTTGTAATCCGCCGACTGGGTAAGTGTAGCACACGTACGTCTTCGGGATTGCATAGACACTTTCCGTTGTCGTGGAACTTGGGACGATTCAGCGGACAGTGGGTCCACGGCCCGTGGAAATACCCAATGTCGTTGAAATGGTGGATCTGCGAGCGGTTCAGGAACAGCACCGCGGCGATGCTGTGCACGGGCGCATCGCCCCATCGCTCGTAGAAGAAACCACCGGCCTTGTCCAGGTAGTCAAAGTACTCGGTGTACTTCTGGCCGCGCCAGAAACGCAGGTCGGCAATCTCAAAGTTGCTCCAGAAGTGACACATGTTGTACCCCGGCTCCAAGAGGCGCTCCGGCTCGTCCGTCATAAAGTGGAGCGCATGGTCCTTGGCGAGATAGTCGGGGTGCATCTTCATGAACTCCTTCGTGCGGTCCCAGAGCGTGGGGATCGTCTTGACATACTCGTGGAGCGAGATGGTAAAGCCATACTTTTTGTCGTTCAGCTCCATGAACACGAAGGGGTCGTAGTCCAGGTCGCAGAAGAGCTGGATACCCGGCTCAACGCGCCAATAGTAGTCGAGATCCATTGTGAGGTTGTGCCGCCAGAAGAAACCGCTCTGGAAGCGGCACATGTGCCGGTACGACTCGGACCACCCATAAATCACGCCCTCTTCCTGGGGTCAGCCACACACAGAGGTACGCACCGCCATCTTCTTGCGCGACTCGGCGGCGCGTGTCTGGTCGATCCAGTCGGGGTAGCCCCACATCTCGGGGCCGATGAACCCGAAGCGCACCTCGGAGCGTGTCATCTTCTTGACGCCCTGCTTGAACTCTTCCGTGAACGGCTCATCTGAGGTCAGGTCGTGTGCACGCACTGTTCAAGAAGATCCAAGGGTAGCCATACTTGCGGTTGAAGCGATCCTCGACTGTGTTAGAGTGGCGGCGTACCATCGCGCATGCTCTTGCGCATGTCCTCCAGCTCGTTGTTACGCACCAGCACGATGAAGCCGGCCTTGGCACGCGGCAGTTTGTTCACCTCCGAGGGCACAAACGTCGGCGGGTACAAGTTACCGTCCTCACCTTTGACTGCATACTTGCGCAGATCATCGATCGTCTTGATACCGTCCATAAATGCTTGCGATGGCTGCCCACCGATCGAAATCGTCGAGGCGATCTCGTTCTGGGCATGCACGGCGGCCTGTGTTGCATTTTTGTTGAAAGCAGCCTTGAGCGTCTCGAAGTGCGTGCGCACCTGCTCGCTGCCCCAGGACGACAGCGACAGGTAGGTGGTGAAGAACAGTACCACCATGAACGCAATCAGCGCAAACAGCAGGCGCTGCGGCCGGCGCACCACAGACTCCAGCATGGTGGACGGGGGGCGTGCGTGTGTGCCTGTTGATAATTCTTACATAAGCGCGTGCGGCGCCGTCGTTCGACCACGACGCGGCATGGCCGCGGTGAACGGGTTGTACGGCGCGCAAAACGGCGCGGTGGCCGCCGGCGGCGCGGTACACACGCAGGCGAACCAGCCAAAGTTTACGATCCGTGAGATCAATGCGTCGCATGCCGACTTTATTCTCGAGAACGTCGACCTGAGTTTTGCCAACTCACTGCGTCGTACGATGATCGCAGACGTGCCCACAGTCGGTATGTTGCCCCGCTAATGCAGCGATCGACATGGTGGAAATCATGGTCAATACGACCGTTCTCCCCGACGAGTTTTTTGCGCACCGCCTCGGCATGGTGCCGCTGATGAGCATGGACACGGCCAAGGTGCTAATCGACCAACGCGTACGTTCCTTTGCCTGCTCACCCCAGGACTGCTCGTGTGAGGACGGGTGCGACCGATGCTCAGTCGAGCTGATGCTCGACTGTATGTGCACGAGTGACCGTGGTGCGATGTTTGTCACGTCCAAGGACCTGATCCGAAGCAACACCATCGCGAACCCCTACTCGGACGAGGCGGCGTTTGGGCCGGTAGCGCCGCGACACCCCGATTTTGGGAAGCCGGTGGGCCAGGATGACCCATCCAAGCCCGACGTGATGCTCGTGCAGCTGCGCAAGGGGCAACATATCAAGGCGCGGTGCATCGCGCGCAAGGTACGTTGGCATAAGCTGATATCGCAGGGCTTTGCCAAGGAGCACGCCAAGTGGTCCCCCGTGTCGGCGGTGGGCTTTGAATACGACCCGCACAATGCATTGCGGCACACGACACTATGGCACGAGCATGATGCGAAAAAGGAGTGGCCCGAGAGCAAAAACGCAGGCGAAGAAGAGCCGCCGGCAGAAGGGGCGCCGTTCGATCCAAACCGCCGCGCGAACCGCTTCTACTTTGACGTGGAGTCGGTCGGGAGCATGCACCCGGCCGAGATCGTCGAGACCGTACGTTTTCCCTCCTCACACAGGGCCTCTCGCTGCTTGAATACCGCACCGCACAGATTGTGCAGGAAATCGGCATGCTCTACCAGCAGACAGACCTGGCAGCCCCAGGCGCCGAGGCGTACGGGTATTAATTCCTTAGTCAGCAATTTAGCACATGCGCCGATCCCCACGATGGCTGCGTCCGAGAGCGCGCGGGCTGCCCCGGCCGCGCTCGATTCGCCCATCGCCGGCATGGACAAGATGGGCGAAGTGCTGGTGAATGTTGCAGACCGGCCTGGGTACACGCCAGAGTTTGCGAGCTACTTCCCGCGCGGCGCTGGAACCAACCGGATCATGCAATACTTCTCCGAGTTCATGCCCCCCGGCGAGCGGCCCACACACGCACGCACGCGCGGCCTCGTGCGCAAGTTCTTTGTACCTGAAGCCACGCTGCGTATCCAACTGCTTAGCTCGGTGACGCACCTTGCCAAGACGTACGACTTTCCCTATACGGCCGTGCCGTACTTCATTGATATGTGCGGGCGAAACCAGTTTCTCTCGATGCGTGCCCTGTTTGGCGAGACGGACGAGCAGCGTTGGGATCCAAATGTGCCCCCGCCCTCAGCTCCACCGTCGTACGCAACACGCATTCCTGAGCCCGTCGTCATGGGCAATACGACCCACATCGTCGAATCGCAGCATATGATGCAGCTCTCCACGATGGACAATGGATGGCAGGTGCAACGCATCGGAATGTTTCGGGCGCTTCTTACTCCTTTCACTACTGTCGAGGAGACGCCCGCGCCGCCAGGCGCTTCGACCGGCGCTCATGGCATGCAGTATCACCTTGAGACGCGCCTGCGTGTCCAATTCCTGAGCTTCTCGACGCTGGCACAAGTCATGTATGTGCCCACCAATACTCTACGCTACGGACTGGGTAGCATTACCGTGCCCAAGGACGTGGTGGAGAGAATTATGCAGTATGGCGTCGAGCGGGAAAAGCGACGACGCGCGGTTGACGACGACGACGACCGACATCCTAAGCGTGCGCACAACGGAAAGGATGCGCGCGCAGCCATAACGAGCACCGAGGAGGCACCTGCTGCCGCGCACGAAGCCGAAACGGCGTCCTCGGTGCACGACGAACCGATACCCCAATTTACGATGCCCGCCGTGACCAATACGTCACTCGCACTCGACAACTTTATGGTGCCAGGCGAGATGATGAACTTACTTGATGTACGTGGATGAACTGACACAGATTCTCGACAGCGTCGCGCGACTCCAGGAGCTGATGGACATCCAGCTGCGCGAGGGTCGTGGCCCCGCTGAAATCCTGCGCACCTTCCGCGAACAGCGAGAGCGAGAGTCGCATGTGCGTGGTGACGATTTTATTCTCGGTGACCTGATGAACATTTCCGTGCCTCATGCGCTCTTCGATTGAGCTGTGCGGTGGCACGTCCTCTGTAGTGCTGCCTTAGTGTGTTCCTTCGTCCTTACCTCCACGTGACACTACGCGTCTTGTTTTTCTCAAGGCGCGTCATGAACGGTCCTGAAGACGGGCTGTACGTCCCCAAGGATGAGCCGGTGACGCTCGGCGCGCCCTCCCGGTCTACTGGTGTGGTCACCAAGCACAAAAGCTCGTGGAAGGACTGGAGCGTCTTTCCGATGACGCGCTACCAGCTCTTCTACGTGATTGTGCTCAACTCGGTCGGTGCGGCTATCCTGAGCGGCGCCGCGAATTTCGGCGTGGCATGCGCCATGTACCGCACGGCGACCAAACCCATCCGTATCTGGCCGTTGGAGGAGAACACGATCGCCGGTGATATGGGCGTGACGGTGATCATCCAGCAGCTCGTGACGATGATCATTACCTCGTCGCTGTGCAACCATGACGTGCGCCATGGCGTCCCACCGCTCGAGCGCCCCTGGCCGCCGCTCCTGCACTTCCCTGCAAACCCCACGCCGAAGGGAAATTACCTCGGGACGGACCACCCCAAGGTCGTTGCGCGCTACGGCCACGTGCCTATGGGCAATGCGGAGGGCCGCGGCCGCTTCGCGCAGTTCTGCCTGTGGTTTGTGCGTGCGATGTGCACGGGAAGTGAGCGCAATGCGTTCTTGCTGCGTGGTCTGACGTTCCGGCAGCGCTTTGAGCGCCTGCTGTGGACTGCCGCACAGGGCCTATGGATCGCCGCGCTGACTTTCTGGTGGTACTGGCCGATCGGCATTGCGATTGTCGCGCCCATCTGGGAACATGACGACATGCGTGGTACATGGACACCGACGTTCATTAAGCTCGTGTTTGGCGGCCTGATGGGCCTGCTCACGAATCCGTTCATTGCACTTCTGACGCTGGGCGCTGAGTACAACGTGCGCCGCAGCCACCCCGACCTCCCACTTTGGAGCGACGACGCGCGCAACCAACGCATCGCACAGAATCCCGACGAGCACGCGAGCGTGCTGCGCCAAGTGACAGTCTAATCGGCTAGTTGTGTGTGCATGTACTATAATCTCCGCGCACCCTGTATAGTGATACACTTTTCCTGTCACGCATCCGACTCGGCCTGGATCTCGCGCGAGATGCGGCGCACAGCGCGCAAGAAGACGCCGACGTTTTCGGGGTCGACGCCGGGCGTGATCCCGTGGCCAAGGTTGCAGATGTATGCGCCGCTTCCGCCAAAGCCTGACTTGCCGCGCAGCATCTCCTCGACGCGCTGCTCGATCACCTGCGGCTCGGCATAGAGCACAGCAGGGTCCATGTTGCCCTGCAGGGCAACGGTATGACCTGCCTCGCGGTTGCCCGCGACGGTCGCAAACTTGCTCGAGGACTGCTGGCACATCTCGACAGCCTTGCGCGCCGTGGCCGGTTCGACGGTGTAGTCGAGCGCAACCACGTCGTAGCCCGAGCGGATGATCTCGGGCAGCGAGTGACCGAGCGCGCCCTTGGCAAAGACGATCATCGGCGGCGCACACGTCGAGATGCATGCGAGCGAGTCGCGCACTTCGACGGCGATGGAGTGGAGGTAGGGTAGCGCAAATGTGCGGAAGTCGTGCGGGGACAGCTCGCCGGCCCAGGAGTCAAACACCTGCACAAGCTGAGCCCCGGCGCGGATCTGTGCGACGAGGAACTGCGCACAGACCGACGCAATGCGCTCGAGCAGCTTCTTGCTCTCCTCGGGGTAGTCGAACAGCCACTTCTTGGCCTTGTCCCAGCTCTTTGAGCCGCCTCCCTCGATCATATAGGCCATCAGCGTCCACGGCGCGCCGCAGAAGCCAATCACGGGCACGCGGCCCTTGAGCTTGTGGCGCGTGAGCTTGATGGCCTCCAGGACGTAGCCAAGGTCCTTGTCGACGTCGACCTTGCGCAGCCGCGACATGTCCTTCGGCGAGGTAAGCGGCTGCGGGAAGCTAGGGCCCTTGCCCGGCACCATCTCCACCTCAAGGCCCATCGCCTGCGGCACCACAAGAATGTCGGAGAAAATGACCGCGCCGTCGAGCAGCCCCTCGTACCGGCGAATAGGCTGCAGTGTGATTTCCGAGGCAAGTTCGGGCGTCCGGCAGCACTTGAAGAACTCGTGCTCCGCGCGCATCTCGCGGAACTCGGGCAGGTAGCGCCCCGCCTGGCGCATGATCCACACCGGCGTGCGCTCCGTCTTTTCGCCACGCGCCGCGCGGATCATGAGGTCATTTTTGAGGCCGTCAGTGACATCGCCGCACTGCATCTTCTTCGACGGTGCCTTCGTCGTGAAGTTGTGCAAGTGCGACATGCCAGGAATTTTGGAGACCATGATCGCGATCGTGGGCGGGTAGGCCGCAACTCCCCCACGCAGAAGGAATCACCACGTGACTACTGCGCGCCATGGTGGGGGTTGAGGGTGCTTCGGGGGGGACCGTGCGCCTGGCGAATGCGTACCGCCTGCGTGAGGCACGCACGCCCAGGCCGTGCTTTGTGTGCCGCAAGCTGACGCCGTACGTACTGTCGTCGGAGAGTGCGCCGACGTTCGACAATGCGTTTGTGTGCCGCTCGCACACGACCGATCGCGCGCTAGTAACGCCGCTGGACGGGGCAGCCGTGTCGAGCGCTGCGTCCGCTGCGCCGGACCCCCTCGCTGCCGAGGTCGATAAGGTCGTGCGCGAATACCATAGCAAGCAGAATCAGGCCGCCGACGCCAAGGCCGACGCGCCGCCCGACGCCGCGCCCACGAGGCCGAGCCCGGACGTGGCGCCAAAAGCGGCCAGCACGGACGTGACGTCTGCGCGTGCCGACGGCGGCCTAAGACTGCCTCCGTTGCACACGCGCTTTGCGCTGCACCGCGAATTCTTCGCGCAGCGCGTGCGGCAGCTCACGCCACGGCGCGTGCCGCAGTTTCCCTCGGTGCCTGGACGTGCGCCGCCGACTACCTAGGCTACATCCATTGCGGTGGCTGCCGCAGGCGCTGCATCCATCATTCCTGTCGACAGGTTCCGCGCCGAGGAGCGTGCATCGGTGAACAGTGCGTTCGCCTGGTCGATGTCCTCGACGGTCACCGACGCGTGGCCCATGACGTTGGCGAGCACCGATGCCGGGGCGAGCAGCTGGAGCGCAAAGCGCAGCGACGTTTGTGTGCCGAGCGAGGTAAGCTTCTCGAGCGCCTCATCAGTCACTGCGAGCTTTTCGGTCTGGATCCGGATGCGGATCACCTCGCGGATCTCGGCCGCTTCGTACTTGTGCGTGAGCACGATCAGGCAGCGGTCGAGCAGGTCCAAGGGGATGCCGTGCGGCGCCACAATACCCGAGCCACCCTCAGCCTCGGTGCCGCGGATCACCGACTTGCCGCGGTTCGTCGCGAGGATGACATGCGGCGAGATGGTGGATTCGAGCGCACGGTTCAGGTAGGTAAAGCACTCCATGTCGAGCATTTGGACCTCGTCGATGAACAGCACGCCGGGTACGAGCTCGGCGATGCCCTGCTCGATATACTTATTGACCACCTTGTTGATCTCCGAGCGCAGTTTGTCGGTGATCTCCGTGCGCCGTCCGTGGACGAGCTGGCCGACGATGCTCATGATATCCTGGCCGCCCTGCGGCTTGGCATTTGCCATATCGAGATCGTGCAGCGTGACGTCCTGCACGACCTCTTTGCGCTTCTGCACGTCGCCCTTGGGCAGCGCCACGTATTCGTCCGCCTCCAGGTCGAACTCCGTCGCGTATGCATCCGACCGGCCGACGCGCTTGACCGCGCCCGTATTCGCTTCGATGTAGATCACGTCACCGACGCTCACACGCTCCTTGAGGATGCTTTCATAGATGCTCGGGTCGAGGCGCAGTTGCTTGGTGCCCTTGACCGTCTTGAGCGCAATGACGACGTGCACGATGGTCTTGCCGTAGCCCGACAGCGGGTTCTCGGCCTCGGTTGGGGTGAGCTCGGTGAGCTCTCCCTCGTACACCTCCTTCGTCTCGCGCACGCGCAGGCCGATCGCGCGCCGGAAGTTTTCCATGAGCACTTCGGTCTTCTTTACCTCGGCGCTGTACACCTCGGAGCCGACCATCGGGCAGAAGGGCACCTTGTGGCCAAGCTCCTGCGCGACGCCCAGCGCGAGGGCCGTCTTGCCGGTGCCCGGCCCACCGGCGAGCAGCAGCGCGCGGCCCGCAAACTTGCGTTGGCGGATGAGGTCGAGCACGAGGCCGCAGGCCTCGCGCGCCTGCGTCTGGCCGACGAACCCGCGCGCAGTCGGCACAGCCATGCCGTTCTCGTCAAGTCCGAGTCCCTTGATGTGCGAGTGAGTGGCGATACGCGCATCGCGCGATGCGCTTGACGGCGCGCCGCTGGCAATCGGCACGGCTCCTTCGCTCGCCATGGCAGAAACGGTCACGACCGCCGCCCCGGGCCACGTGTCTCCACGTGCGTGCAATTTTTTCTCGCGCGGCAGCCGGGAACTTTTTGGCGCAGCACCAGGATGGCGAAAGTGAACAACGCAGACGTGCTGCCCCCCTCGGCCGCGGCCAAGGAGCTGAGCAACTATACCTACGGCGATGGACTCTCGGTTACTGAGTTGATCGACTCGCGCACGCACGGCGGCCTGACGTACAACGACTTCCTCGTGCTGCCGGGCTACATCGACTTCCCGGCGTCCAAGGTCGACCTGCGCACGCGCGTCACGCGCAATGTTGTGCTTAACACGCCCTTCCTCTCGAGCCCAATGGACACCGTGACAGAGGTGGACATGGCGATCACGATCGCGCTCATGGGCGGCATGGGTGTAATCCACAACAACATGCCCCCCGCCGAGCAGGCGGCGATGGTGCGCAAGGTCAAGACGTTTGAGAACGGCTTCATCCACGAGCCGATGGTGCTCTCTCCGAACGAGACCGTGGGCGATGTGCTGGAGATCAAGGAGCGTCTCGGGTTCGCCGGCATCCCTCTCACAGGTACGTATCGCATGGCGGCGGGCGCCGAGGATGAAAAACCCATTCTGCTGTAACCTTCGTTCTGCAGAGGTCCGTGCCTTAGACTTGGCCGGGCGATGCCGACCCAATTATCCATGTCCACTGACGGTGCCCGCTTCCGTGTCCATGGGAACACGCTGACCACAGAGAACGGCGCACTGAAGAGCAAGCTGGTTGGCATGGTGACGGGCCGCGACATCCAGTTCCGTGCCCCCGAGACGCGGCTCGAGGAGATCATGACGCGCGAGCTGGTCACTGCGCCCGTCGGGATCACCCTCGAGGAGGCGAACCGCATCCTGCGCGACAGCAAGAAGGGCAAGCTGCCCATCGTCGACAACGAGGGCAACCTTATCTCGCTCGTCGCGCGCTCGGACCTGCTCAAGAACCAGGACTACCCGCTGGCCAGCAAGCGCCCGGAGAGCAAGCAGCTGTACTGCGCTGCGGCGATCGGCACGCGCGACCACGATCGCGACCGCCTGGCGCTGCTCGTCGATGCGGGTCTGGACGTGGTGGTGCTCGACTCGTCGCAGGGCAACTCTGTCTTCCAGGTGGAGATGATCCGCTGGATCAAGAAGACGTACCCCAACCTTGAGGTGATTGCGGGCAATGTCGTGACGCGTGCACAGGCCGCGTCGCTGATCGAGGCCGGCGCGGATGCGCTGCGTGTCGGTATGGGCTCTGGCTCGATCTGCATTACCCAAGAGGTGATGGCCGTGGGCCGGCCGCAGGGCACTGCCGTGTACGCCGTCGCGGAGTTTGCGCGCAAGTTTAACGTGCCTGTGATCGCCGACGGCGGTATCCAAAACGTGGGCCACATTGCCAAGGCGCTGTGCCTTGGTGCGAGTGCTGTGATGATGGGCGGCCTGCTCGCCGGTACCACCGAGAGCCCTGGCGACTACTTCTACCGTGAGGGCCAGCGCCTCAAGGGCTACCGCGGCATGGGCTCGCTCGAGGCCATGGAGCACCAGAAGAAGAAGCAGTTCCAGGGCGCCACCGGCCGTGCCTCGGCCAAGGTCGACAAGGCCGCCAAGGACGTCGGCTCCGAGAACGCTGCGACGCAGCGCTACTTCTCTGAGGGTGACGCGGTGAAGGTCGCGCAGGGCGTTGCCGGCGCCGTGCAGGACAAGGGCAGCATCAAGAAGTTTGTGCCCTACCTGTACACCGGTCTGCAGCACTCGCTGCAGGACATGGGTGCGCGCTCGGTCGACGAGCTGCGCGACCAGATCCGCGAGGGCAAGCTGCGCTTCGAGCTGCGCACCGCCAGCGCCCAGGTCGAGGGCGGCGTGCACGGTCTGATGCACTACGAAAAGCGTCTCTTTACCTCGTCGACATAGTAGGTAGGCCCGGCGTGCGTGTGAAAAAGTGGAGGTAGACAGCCATGTGGCCGCCGCGTGCGTGGCCGGCGGCCCGTCGCAGGCGTCTTCTGCGACGCGATGGAGAAGCGCGAGGGCGAGCGCAGCAGTGCGCGGCAGGCGAAAAAAATCAAGACGGAGCATGCCAACGACGCCCAGGAGGCGACGCACAGTAAACCAAACGCAAGCACCCCACACAAGCCGCCCGCACGCTCGCGGAAGGCTGCGACGCCGCCGAATGCCGAGCCGGTGCCGTTGACCGCTGCGGCGGCGGCGCCGAATGCGCCGCGCCGCGACGCCCCCGAGGCCAACGCGGCGCGTGGCTCACCCGCACCGAATGCGGGCGCGTCGTCGACGCCGGCGCCTGCGCCGGCCGAGGCCGCGCGGCCGACGACCAGCACGCCGGCGCCGGCGCCGCTCAGCAACCTCGACCGCCTCGCGAGCATCGCCAACAGCCAGCGCAGCGATGCGGGCACGCCGCTCAACTACCGCATGGACACCTCACTGCTCGCCACGCCGACGGGCGGCGGCGCAGGCAGCGCGCATCTGCCGCTGTCCCTGCAGCGGCTGCAGGCGATGCGGAATGCCCAGGCCTCGCCGACCACCGGCACGCCCGCAGGCGCCAACACCAGCGGCGCACAGAATGCGTCGGGCTTTGACCACCTCGTGGACGTGCTCGGCTTTTCCGGCGTGGACCTGCGTGCGGAAGAGGCCTTCATCCAGCAGAGCTCCTTCTGGGAGGACGCGAATCAGGCGGCGAACGCGGCGCTGAGCAACGCCGGCTCCGCCCAGGGACTGTACCTGAACGTATACCCCCTCTCGGCGATTGTGCACCGTGTCGCGAAGCAGTATGGGCTCAAGGTGGACCCTGCGGCGCTGGACTACTTGTCGATCGCGACACGCATGCGTTTCCGCAACCTGCTCGAGGCGATGGTGCGTGTGTCGCGCCACCGTGCGTGGTCGTCACACCAGCGCGCGGCGCCCGTGGACGAGCAGGGTGTGCCGCTGTACCACGAGGAGCTCACGTCGAACCCCGGCAAGCAGCTCGCGGCGATCGAGAAGGCGGAGCGCATCGAGGAGGGCAACTGGCGCCGCATGCGCCTCGAGCGCGAGGAGGCCGAGGCCGCCGCGCAGGAGGCCGCCGCGGCGGACGACGGGAGCGGCACGCCCGGCGGCGCGAAGCGCGGCAAGCGCCCGGTCGGCACGTCGGGGCGCAACCTGAGCGAGGATGTGCGCAAGCGCCTGGCCGACAGCACGGCGATGCGCCACCTGGGCGCGAACAATGTCGCGTCCAAGTACGCCTGGCTGCAGTCGCCCGGCATGCGTGCGACGCCGCGCGCGCCGCCGCGCGAGCCGGACGACGCCGGCGACACACGGGCGCCCGCGGCGCCCGCGCCGGGCCTGGCCGCCGGTGCGCTGCCCAAGCCCAAGTTTGCGCCGCAGACGCCCGCGCCCGGCACGCGCCTTGCGCCCAGCCAGGGGCACGCGGGCGTGTGGAGCGACGTGGCCACGCGGCAGGCGGCGCAGAAGGAGCAGGAGCGCGCGGCCAAGGCGCGCGTGACGCTGCGCGATGCGCTTGCGGCGCTGGAGCGCGAGGATGCCGGCGGCGCCGGGCGGGGCTCGGGGCGCCGGTCCGTGTACCTTGCGCGTGCATGGGGCCGCGGGCGGCGAGGGTAGCGGTACATAGCCACGAAGGCGTCATTCGTTTCATTCGTCAAGAGAAATCTACAGCGGCAGAGTGGTGATTCCGAGGTCGGACATCAGCGCCGCGTGCCCTGGCGCGCAGCGGCGGCGGGGCACGCGGGGGCGGCGCGAGGCGGCCGCGTTTTGGGGGCGCGCGCCGAGCTAGTGCGCGGCGCGCGGGCCCACATGGTCAAACATGGCGCGCGCGCGGTTCACGAGCGCCGCGGGGAAGGCACGCGCCTTCATGCGTTCGAACAGCGCGAGCGCGCGGTCCTGGTTGCCGAACGCGAGCTCGGCGCGGATCATGGCCTCATAGGTGCTGGGCTCGCGGTTGACCAGCGCGCCAAGCACGTTGGTGCGGTCAACCGAGTGCATGCGCGAGCCGTGCGCGACGCGCTCGCGGTGCATGCCGAGCGCGCCGGCGCCGTGGTGCCGTGGCAGGTGGTTGCCCGCGGCGGCGATGCCCGCGGGCGGGTCGATCATCGCCTCAAAGACGCGGCGCGCCTCGACGAGGCCGAGCGGCCCGTCCTGCGCGTAGCCCTTGATGAGCAGGTTGGCAATGTACGCGGTGGGCAGGATGCCCTGGTGGGTCATGCGCGCGAGGTACGCCGGCATCAAATCCGTGCGCCCGTGCGCAACAAACACGGAAAAGAGCGACTCGTACACCACCGCGTCCGGCACGGTGCTGACGCCGTTGCGCGGCCCTGGCGCGTGCTCCGCGATGGACTCAAAGATCTCCAGCGCCCGGTCCAGGTCGTGCAGCACGGTGCCCTGCGTGTGGAGGAGCGACGCCCAGTGCGTGCCCTGGACGCCGACGAGGCGGTCGGCGACGAGGCGCGCAAACACGGCCTGCTGCCGGTCGGGCTGCACGGGCGCGATCGAGCCCCAGACGTCGAGGAGCAGCTTGTACGTGTGGGCACTGGGCCGCACGCCCGCCCGCTGCATCTTCTCGTAGTACTGCAGCGCCTTGTCGCGGTCCATGCAGCTGTGCACGTAGTACTGGATCATGGTGTTGTACGGCGGCACACGCGGCTGGAACGACGGCTGCGACTCCATCTCCGCAAAGAGCTGCGTCGCACGCGCCTCGTCGCCCGTGCGCACGCACGCATTGATCGCCGCGCCGTACGTCACACTGCTCGGGCGCAGGTTGGCGCCGCGCATCGCGTCAAACAGGCGCAGCGCCTGCTCCGCCTTGCGCGCACGCGACAGCTTTGAGATCACCGTGTTGTACAGGTAGGTCGTCGGACGCACACCGAGGCGCTGCGACTCACTAAACAGCTCCTCGGCCACCACCGCATCGTCGGTGCGCTCCTGGATCGTGGCAATCAGCGCCGCGTACGCACTCGCACTCGGCACATGGCCCGCGGCAATCAGCCGCTCGCGGTGTGCATTCGCGCGGTCGCCCAGGCCCGCATGCGAAAGCGCCGTCACCATCCCGTCCTCGAGCTGCACCCAGTGCGACACACGCCACTCGCGGTCGTGCGGGCGCGACGCAACGACGTGCATGCCCATCGTGTACAGCTCGTCGATGCGGCTCACGTGCGACAGGCGCCCGAACGCGTTCAGCAGCACGGCGAGCGCGCCAGGCGACGCATACACACCACGCGCGACGCTCGCCTTGAGCCGCGTGTATAGCTCGTCGGCCTGCAGCTGCCCGTGGGCCCGCGCAAGGCTCTGCAGTGCATTGTTCAGGCCCGAGTCGAGGCTGCGCACCGCCGGCAGCGTCGGGCACGCAACGCCTTCGGTGTAGGCGTGCAGCGCCGCCGACGTTGCGGCCGCCGCCGCCGCCGCCGCACCGTGCTCGGCAGCGTCCGCCGCCGCCGCATCCGCGCGCACAGGGCTCGGCGTGCGCGGCGCAGCAACCGGTGCATCCGGCGCAAGCCACGGCTGGAGTAGCGCCGTGCCCGCCGCGCCATACTTGGTCTCGAGCAGGCGCTGCAGCGGCGGCAAATCCAGCGCTGGGCGATGCGCTGGCGCCGCGGGGTCCGGCGGCAGGCGCGCCAGCTCCACCAGCAGCTTGCCGAGGCCCGCGTCGGTCGCCGGTGCGTCGTCCGGCGGCGCGGCCTGCTCCTCGGTACAGAACGCCTCGACAATGCTCTGCCATGCGGCGTCATCGAGGCGCAGCGCACGCAGGTCGCCGTCCAGGTCGCGACTCGCAGCCTCGTACAGCCGCGCGACCGATGCGCGGTAGGCGTCGAGCAGCGCCCCACGCATGTTGCGCATCGCCGGCGCCACGAGCGTCGCCATGGCCAGCAGACGCACACACGCCTCGCTCAGTCCGCTGGGGTGCTGTGCGGCGGCGTCGGCGATCGCCATTGGCAGGTGGCATGCATCGCACAGCAGCGACACACACACCGGCGACGCAGGGTCGGCGTGGCGCAGCACAGGCACCGCCAGCGCAAAGAACGCCGCGGCGTCCTCGGCACGGCCCGCAAACGTCAGCTGACCCACAAGGCGGAGCACAGCAGCGACGGGCAGCGCCTGGTGCTTGGTGCGCAGCGGCTTGCCGTCGTCGGTATACGTGGCAAAGACACGTGCAGTCAGCGCGCGCAGCGCGGCCAGACACGCGTCGATCTCGGCGGCAGGCAACTGCTTCCACACCTTGCGCTTCTCCAGGACGTTGGCGAGGTGCTGCACACACATCGCCGCGGCCGCGTGCGGCAGTGGATCGCGCACGGCAAGCGCCTCGGCAACGGGGCGCAGCAGCTGCGCGGCGTCGACCGGCGGCTGCTGCATCGTCGCCGAGAGCACACCCTCGAGCGCATGCCCAGACGGCTGCGCGAGCGCCGACGCCTGCAGCTGGTACAGCCACTGCACGGCGCCCCGCACGTCACCGGCACGCACAAAGCCCAGCACCATGGTCGACGCAACGCGCTCGTCGATCGGCAGGGCACCGTCTGCGGCAGGGCGCTGCGCCATCATGCGCTCGAGCAGCGCCACGGCGCCCGCCGCATCGCCCAGCGTAAAGTGCGCGTCGAGCATCGCATCCCACACGCGCTCGCACCGCGCCGCGCTAAACGCCTCACTGCCAGGCTGAATTGTGGCCATGGCGCTGGACACGCGCTCAAACGTCACAAACACCTGCTTGCACGCCTTGAGGCACCGTGCGTTGCGCTCGGTGGGCAGCTCGCCGTCGTACGCGAGCTCGGTGCTGTTCGCAAATGCTTCGATCAGCAGGCGGTACGAGTCCGCGTCCTTGGTCACCAGCACGTTCTCCTCAAGCATCGCCAGGACCTGCACGGCCTCCCACGTCTTGCCGTACTGCGCACAGCACGCCAGCAGCTGGTTGTACGCGTCGATCGTCGGCAGCGGGAAGTGCAGACGGTGGGCGGCCTGCGCAAGCGCAAGCGCATCGCGCACGTACGCATGCTGCTCCTTCGCACGCTCGTTGTGCGGCACAGCCAGCATGTGCGCGCACAACGCATCGATAAGCACGCCATACGTGCACGGATCCGGCGCAGGGCCCTGCGTCTCCATGTTGTCGTACACGCGCAGCAGCATCGTGACCGGTACATGCGCGCTGCGCAGCGCCTGCAACAGCGCATTAAAGCCCGCAATGCTGCGCGCATCGCCGGGCTCGGAAAGGTATGCATCGACAGCCGCGTCGATCCCCGCGGCGTCGTTGGCCGTACAAGCGGCCGTCAGCGTGCCGAGCAGCTCGTTCTCGTGCGCCGACATTTCCGGCTTGCCCCGACGGGGCACCGGTGTGAGCATCTTCGGCGTGCTCTGCATCCGCGAGTCAGGCTGCCCGCCGCTGATCGAGTTGCGCCGCACAGGACGCCGTGTCGCCCGGTCGTCCAGCTCAAGTTCAGCGGCATCCAGCATGCTCAAAGACGAGCTGCGTCCGCGGTGGGGCTGCACACGGGGCGCACCAGCATTTTGCTGCGTGAGGGCCGTGTGCAGCCGGGCGGTGGCCTCGCGGCTGCGCGACTTGGTCCTGGCACTGACCCCGGCACCGGACACGGGTGCCGTACGCGCATGCGGCGGACTCGGACGCCGCCCACGCCCGGACGCGGCGGGCGCCGCCGCGTCGCCGGACGAGCCCATCGGCGACGACGCACGCCGCGGCGAGCGCGCCGATGGGCTGGGACTCGGAGAGGTGGAAGGGGCCACACTGGGGCGCGGGTGGGGACTCGGAAGACCCTCGTCACCCGCCCAATTCCCCAGAAGGCCCGCGAGCTTGGAAAAGAGCGGCATCTGCGCGCTACCGTCGCGAAGGAACTGCAGGGGCCGGAGCACGCTGGAAAATCGCACCGCGGCGATTCTTCCCACGCGAACACGCCACTCGATTGCGCGCGACCCTTCATTTTTACTGCAGGTGCTTGCAACCTAAAACTGCTACCAATCTCATCGAACAAAGCGACACCCCCGCAGCCCGCGGCCAATCAGCGTGTGCGGCTGTCAAATCCCACACCGCACCCCGGCCCATCGCTTACTCAAACGTAATGCGCTTGCCGGCCGCTGGCTGGATCGCGTAATGCTGACGCGGTGCTGCCGCGTTCGCCGCCCCCGGCCGCATCCGCGAAGGGCCACGTGGTTTACCAGGTACACGCCGCGGCTCTGGCGGCCCCCGCGCGCCAGGGCCAGCGTCCGGCGCGTCCGACGTCGCATCCGTAGACGCGTCGCCACGCGCGTCCGCCGGGGCCGGCGCGCCTACCCCGGCATCTTCACTCGCCTTGGGCGCACGCCGACGGCGCGGCGTGGGTACATAGTCAGGCAGAAGGTTGCGCGACGCGCCGCGTCGGATCGCATCGACGCCCGCGTACTCGAGCTGCAGCGTCCGGCCCAGTAGTCGGCCATTGCGCGGCTCAAGCAGTGCCTTCGTCGCATCCGTGGTCGACACAAAGTCGACAAACGCGAAACCCTTGCACTTGCCGGTATCCTCAAAGGTACCCATGCGGATTTTCTTGATGCCCGCACCAGGCGGGTCGGCATCACGCTGGTCTTCCGGGTCGTTCTCGTGCTCTTGGAGATAGCGCCGCTGTGCAGACCCATCAAACAGTTCTCTGATCGCTTCCTCGGTTGTCTCAAAGCTCAAATTACCCATGAACAGCGTGGGGCCTGCAGGGTTGCGCTGCGCCTGGAGGATCTTCTGCGCCGTCTTGGTCAGACCGGTGCGACCGCTGGACGCTCCGTGCACGCCCGTCAGCGCAGTGACATCCAGCCCAGGTCGCCCAGTAAAGTCACTGCCGCTCTTGATGAGCAATCGGCGCCCCGCCAGCTGCTCTTCAGACAGTGCCATGCATGCTTCGACCTGCGCCTGCGACGGCAGATCCACATAGGCAAAGCTACGGTCAGACACATGACGTACCCTTTATTGTACTCAAACTTGCGCACACCCTGCGGCATATGCACACGGCTGATGCCTTCGATGTTGTGATCACGCAGCCATTCGGTCAGCTGCTCCTGCGTCGTGGAAAAGGCCAGGTTGCCAATCCACACGCTGTAAGGGCTGCGCTTCGGCCGCGCAGGCGCTCTCGGCACACTCGGCGGGCTCTGCGTATCAAATGCCTCACTTGCACGCGCTTCAGCCTTTTCCATACGGCGCCGCTTTCTGCGCTCCTTGTGCGACAGCGGCGGGTCTTCGTCGCCCGCCTCCGGAAGATCGGCGGGCGCCGACGCCGGCGGATCGACGGCCTCCGGTTCCTCTGCCGCGTCAGCGTCAGGTATGTCCGAGTCAGCCCGCCGCTTCTTCTTGGGTGCCTCCGCCTCGCGAGCCTGGGCCCGCTCAGCCTTGCGCGCCTTGCGCCGCTCCTTGTTGGTCAACTCCTCCTCCGCCATCTATTCCACAAAAAAAAAAACCTCAGCTGCAGTCCTCCACAGTGGAGGTGGGAAGACTACCGAACCGTGCGGCCACTTTGCCGCCTTTCGTCGTCGGCGGCGACGGCTGGGTGCGCCTCGATCTCGTCCGCGTTCCACGCAGGCTTCCCGCGCAGTTTTCGTGTCTTGCTCGGACTGTCTGCCCTGGGCTGGTATAAGTCCTGCGAGTCGTCCAGCACGTTGGTCGACCGCGGTGCAAGGACGGGCGAGTCAAAGACGGCACTGTCATCGCCCGACACAACGATCTCGTCGCTGTCCATACTTGACCGACTTGTCTCGCTGCGTGCATGTGCCCGCGGCGTTGGTGCAGATAGGCGCGCAAACAAGTCGATCTTGCGATCGGTAAATGCGTCGTTGGCCTCCATCTCGGTGCGCAGTTGCTCCTCGTAGTAGGCTTGCATCTTCTTGAGCGCACGCTCGAGGTGCGCGGCCATCTCGTCCCGAACCGTCTTTTCGATGACAGTACATAGATTCTCCGCACGTTCACACTGCATTAACATTTCACGTACCCGCTGCCGCAGCCGCTCGTTCTCCTCGAGGAGCATCGTCACGAACGGATCCTCCTCGTCGTCGTCGCTCGACTCAGCCTGCGTCGAGGCGCTTGCTGTGCGCTGGACGATCGTGTTGGGCGGCTTGCTTGGCGAGGCACTCGGCGCAACGTGAATCCCCACGTCCTTGGCCATCGCGCTGAACCGCATCACATTCGTGCTCTCTTCGAAGCCTGTCCCGTACGGATTCACATTGACGATCATCACCACCGACCCGTCGCCGGTGAAGAACGACTGGAAAAGTTCGGTGAGTTTCGAGTGGCGGAAGGGAATAATGCTCTGCCGCCGGCGTGGCTTCCCGGAGCCGTCCTGCGGCTCGGGGCGCTCGCGCGGCGCGCAGATCCCGGCACGGATTTGGTTTTTGCGCATGATCTCGAGGCACTGGCCCAGGCACATGAGGCTCTTGTTGATGTTGCCTGCCTCCTTGAGCCGTGGCCCACTCGACACGTCTGTGTTGGCCACACGCTCGCTGCCGGCCAAGTCAACAATGCTCATACGCGACACAAAATACTTGCGGCTCAGCCCAGCAATGTCGCGGTCGTCGACGTCCACCTGCGTGTGCTCTCGGAGTACCTTGATCGTGAAGACACTGTGCGAGCGCGAACTCGCATGGTTTGCCATCGTACCAAACACGCTGCGGTTCTCCTGCCCACGGTACAACAGCTCCTTCGCCTCGGCGATCGAGTGCACCTTGACCTCTTTGAGGCCGCCGACGTACTTGCCGCCGCTTTCGACCTCGCTCTTGAGCAGCAAGGGACGACGAGCCGCACCGGGTTCCGCATCCGTGCGGGAGTCGCGCAGAAGCGACACGGCAGGCGTCGGCTCAAGCAGGTCGTAGAGCTTCTCGTTGTACACCTCGACGTAGCTGACCCACACGCTGTACCGAAAGGCATCCGACACCGGCACCGTGGTCGGGTCGACGTCCCACTGCGGCACGGGCGTCGTGCGTGCCTTGCCATCACGCAGCAGACTCTTGACTGGGTCCGACACGCCAGGCTGTACGCCGGAGAGGCCCATGGGCCGGATCTGGGTGAGACAGGCAACCTACCGCTTTGGTGCACGCCAGGCCAGCGGTCGAGTTGAAGATGACGTCGATCGCGCGCGGCAAAATACCCGCCTCGCCGGCTTGCTGATTGCCCTGGACAGTGTACGTCTTGCCCGAGTTGGTCACGCCGTACGTAAACACGAGGCTGTTTTTGCCCTGCAGCAGATCGGCGACGAGCGGCAGCGTCGTCTCCGCGAAAAAGGTCGACTGGCTGTCCGCCGATGGCCCCGCGCTCTGGAACACACGCGAAAACGTGTAGCGCGCTGGCGCAGCCGCCTGCGCGCGCAGCCGCGACGCGCGCACCGTCGTGTCCGCGGACGGATGCGGCGCCATCAGCACGTCCGTGTCCGAGAGCACGTCGAGCGCAAACGATTTGGGCACGTCGTCGTGCGGAGGACGGATGCGCAGGTATGCCTGGGTAAGTACATCACATACGTGAATCGGCTCGCTCGACACGCCCAGCTCGGCGAGGCGCGCGACGCTCGACGCGGACGGTGTGCGCAGCGCCGACATGGGCACGCGGCCGCCAACCGCGCCGTGCAGGGCGCGCTTCGTGGGCGACTCGGACCGCGTCTCCTTCTGTGGTGAGGATGTGCGCGGCATGCGTGCAGGTGTCCGCGCCGCGTTCCGCCGCTCGTTCAGCGCCGCGGCGTGCGACATGGCGGACCGTGCGGCGTGTTTGCCCCGCGACGCGTTGGTCACGTGCGTTTCCGAAGACGACGATGCTGCGGGCGAGCCAGGGCACGGCCCTGCATCGCACACTGAAGGCGACAGCACGGCAATTCGGCGGCGCGGCGTGCGTGCGCGGCGTGCACACGCCACCGGCTGTCGGCCAGCCGTTGCCGCACACACACCCGCACCTGTTTCCGATCGACTTTACGCGCGGCTGGCAGGCCGAGCTCGGCGGGGGCGTCGCGACCGACCACCTTACGCCGGGTATCCCGGCTGCCGAGTACGAGCAGCGCCGGCGCAACCTCATGGATCGCCTGCCGACGGGAAGTGTGGTTGTGCTCATGGGTGGGCGCATCAAGTACATGAGCCGCAACATTTTGTACGTGTGCCGCTGACCGCCAGTTACAAGTTCCGCCAAGAGTCCAACTTTTGGTACTTGACCGGCCTCGAGGAGCCCGACGCGGCGCTCGTGATGGGTATGTGGCAACACTGACGCAGTAAAAAACAGTTCGCGCCGCGGCTACGCCATGACACTGTTCGTCGCACCGCGCCAGGCGAGCAAGGAGCTCTGGGACGGCCCGACGTGCGGTCTTGACGGCGCGGTCGAGGTGTTTGGCGCGGACCACGCCGAGCCGAACGACCCCTCTGTGCTTCTGCACGTATTGAAAAAGACGCTTGCTTCTGCCGAGCACCTCTATGTCGACATGCCCACGCAAGCGACCGTGCCGCGGCTCAGTCAGCGCACGCAGCGCTTCAGCCTGCACGATTTTCTCGCACCGCCGTCGCCGACCGGCTTTGACTTGTTCGCGCGCAAAACCGACTTTGACAATGTCGTGCGCCTGCTGAGTGACCGGCGCAATACGCACTCGCTCGAGTGCGAGATGGATGTGCTGCGCAGCCGCAAGAGCGCCAACGAGCTGCGCGTCATGCGGCACGCAGGCGCGATTAGCGGCGCGGCGATGACCGAGGTGATGCGCGTCGTGCGCCCCCAGCTTGCTGAGAGCGAGGCGCAAGCCGTGTTTGAGTACGAGTGCGCGCGGCGCGGCGCGGCGCGGCAGGCGTATGTGCCTGTGTTTGCCTCGGGGCGGAACGCGTTGATGATCCACTACGTTCGCAACGACTGCCTGATCGGCGACCAGCAGGTGCTTTCGGTGGATGCCGGGTGCGAGTTTGCGGGGTACGCGTCCGACATCACACGCACGATGCCCACCGCGGCGGATGGGCGCTTTACGCCTGCACAGCGCGATATTTATGAGGTGCTCCTGCGTGTCTTGAAAGGGTGCACTGCGCTGGCAACCGAGCACCAGGGCTACTCGCTCTCGGAACTGCACCGCCGCTCGGTCGAGATGCTGAACAGCGAGCTGCGTGCGCTCGGCTTCTCGCTGAGCTACGGCGTGCTGGAGCGCACACTGTACCCCCACTACCTGAGCCACTGGCTCGGGATCGACCTGCATGATACCAGCACCGTGGAGCGCTCGACGCGCGTGAAGGAGGGCATGGTGTTCACGATCGAACCCGGCCTGTACATTCCTGACGACCCTGCCTTCCCCAAGGAGTACCGTGGCATTGGAATGCGCGTCGAGGACGACGTTGCGGTCGGTGCCACGGAGCCGTACGTGCTGAGTGCCGACGCCCCCAAAGAGGTCGTCGACATCGAGGCGGTGTGTAGCGGGCGCCTGCCGCGCTTCGTATAGTACAGTGCATCTACAGCAAATCAAAGTCGTCCAACTCGTCGTTGTAGTTGGCAATCGCGCGCCGGATCTTGCTGGTGTCGACCCAGGTGACGCTGCGGTCAGTGCGGTGCATACGTACAAGTCCTCGAGGTTGCGCGTCACCAGAAACGCGGGATCGGTGATCGTGTCGGGCCCAACACGCACATGGCCCTGTTCCACGTAGCGCACCGCCTGCGACACCGACTCGCTCATGTGCAGCCGCACCATGACGACTGGCAGCCGCCGCCGGCAAAACGCGCTTACGTTGACGCGCTCCATGATGTCGCTCATCTTGGCGCCGGTATCGAGCAGGCCCATATCGTACAGCTTGTTCAGCAGCATTGCCTCCTGCTGCGCGCGGAACGGGTCGGTGCTCGGCAGCGTCGAGAGGCGCAGCGCGAGGTTGCGCACCTTGCCGACAAGGTTGTTGTACTTCTGGTAGTCATCGCGGTCCTGCAGGTGGTACCTGCGCATGACTTTGATCTCACGCAGGTTGTTCTCGTTCTTCCATTGCAGGAAGTCGTGCCTGGGTCAGCAGCGTGGCGGCGTACTTTTTCAGGAGCTTTTGCTCGTGAAACTTGAGCTGCCGCATCGTGGTCGAGGGGTGCGCCTTTTTTTTTTGGATTGGTCAGCGTGGAGGTGCGCGAAGGTTTGCCACCAGCATGGCCTTCTCGGGCGCCTTGGTACGTGGTACGCGCTGATGCAGTCGGTGACCGACCTGAATGACTATCTAGGCCCTTCCCAGGTGTGTATCAAGCCCGTCGAGGCACCGACGCCGAGCCCCGCGCCGGGCGGCGAGGTACGTCAGCCGCTTACGCAGACGGAAATCGCCATCGACCAAGGCACCTACTACGAATCCAACGGACAGCGCGCGCGCACGCAGCTCGAGACCGCGCAAATCTCGCTGAATGACTGCCTCGCATGCAGTGGGTGTGTCACGAGTGCCGAGACCGTGCTCATCGGCATGCAGAGCATCGACGAGGTGGAGCAAGCCCTGGCATCGCCCGGCGGCCGCACGTTTGTCGCGTCGATCAGCCCGCAGTCGCTCGCGTCGCTCGCTACGCGCTACGCATACGCGCACCCCTCGTCGTCGCATGATGCGCCGCTCACACTGCCTGTGCTGCTGCACCGCATCGCGTACGCGCTCCGCCAGCGTGGCTTCCATGTGGTGACCGACACGAGCTTTGCGCGGCACCTTGCGCTGCGCGAGCACGTCCGCGAGTTCCGTGAGCGGCGTGCGGCGCGGGATTCGGGCGCGCAGGACGCGCCGCGGCTGCCGATGCTGGCGTCGGCATGCCCGGGGTGGATCTGTTATGCGGAAAAGGCCCACGGCGAGCTGCTGCCGTACATTGCGGCCACGAAATCCCCACAGCAGGTCGCTGGCGTGCTCGCGAAGCAGTGTATCGGACCTGCGCATGGCGGCTCTCCTGTATACCACGTCACGGTCATGCCATGCTACGACAAAAAGCTCGAAGCCAGCCGCCGGCAGCTTGAGCATGAGGGCGTCAAGGAGGTCGACTGTGTGCTCACCACCGGCGAGCTGCACGACTTGCTCCTTGCGTCGCACTTTGATCCCTATGCGACCGTGCCCGACGAGCCGGCGACGGGCGCCTGGCCGCAGCTGCTCCAGGAGCCGGGGAGCAGCAGCGGCGGCTACCTCTTCGCCGTGCTGCACTGCGTCTGGGCCGAATGGGTAGCAGCGCACCCCGGCGCGGTGCCGGCGCTCGAGCTGCGCGTGATCCGCTCCGTGGACTACACCGACTACGTGTTGCGCGCGCCCAGCGGTGAGACGCTCTTCCGTGGCGCGCAGTGCTACGGCTTCCGCAACCTGCAGAACCTCGTGCGCAAGATCCAGCGTGCGACGGGCGCACGCGGCGCACGGCGGCCGGGGCGCGGGCGCATGGTGCGGCGCGGTGCGGAAGAGGACGCGACGTACGACTACGTCGAGGTCATGGCGTGCCCGGGGGGGTGCGTCAATGGCGGTGGACAGATGCGCCCGCCGAGCGGAGCCGGTACACAGCGCGATGCCGACGCGGATGCTGGCGCACAGGGCTGGCAGGGCACCGACAAGTCGTGGGTGCAGCGCGTCGAGGCCGCCTACTGGGTCGACCACAGCCGCCGCGCGGCCGCCGATGCCCAGATGGCCGCCGACGCGCAAGCCGCCGCCCCACAGCGTGTGCTCGATGCGGCGACCAAAGGCGCGCTGCACGCCTGGCTTGCGGGCGCCGACCGCGCGGCCGAGGACGTCGAGGCCGCACTGGGCGTGTCGACCACGCAAGCGTTCCGCACGACGTACGAAGGCATCGCGCCGCAGACCAACGGACTTGCTGTACAGTGGTAGACTATCGGAAGAAGGGGCGAATGATGAGCAGCGCGACTAGGAGCGCAATGCAGAGCACGAGCAGCAGCATGAGCTGCCGCCGGCCCGAGCCGGCCTGGTAGTGCATTGCCTGCGTGAGCTGCACCGTAGACTGCTGCATGTTCGTCGCCATGGTATCGATGTTGTAGTCGATGCGGTCGAGCATCGTTCCTTGCTCGATCACCATCGCCGACAGGTCCTGGAAGAGCTGGGCAAGCTCGCTGATCGACTGCGCGATCTGCGTGATCTCACGATCGCGCTCCTGGATCGCCGCCAGGTCCGAGTCCTGTGTGTCGAGCAGGAGCGAGGTCTGCAGCCCCGACTGGCTCTGCAGCTTTTTGGACTGGGTCAGTGCACCACGTACGAGCTCCATGTCCTCCTGCGCCATTTCACTGGACAGCAGACTCGCCGCATGGGGGTCGGCCACCGCGCGCTTCTCTGCGTCCTGCACCTCCATGCCCTGCAGGCGCCGCAGGTACAGCGACTGCTTCCGGCGGAACAGCGACGACATCTGCTGCACGCGCGTCGCGAGCGCCGTCTGCGCATTGCGCGCCGCGGTGATCTCGTGGCCTTGCAGCGTCTGTGCGCGCATGCCCTGCGTCGTCTGTGCCGCCAGCCGCGCAATGTGCTGGCTTGCGCGCCGGAAGTCGGACGTGATCTCGGATGTGAGCGACTCAATTTGCCGTTCCTGCTCCGTTTTGTCCACAAAGCTCGGCAAAAGGTGCTTGGCGTGTAGCCGGTCGAGCTCGGCGAGCTTGGGTGTCATGCTTTCAAGCAGCGCATCTACCTCCTCAGACACGTCCATCCACGCGGGCGGCAGTTTGGACGGCATCGAGAGCGACACAGCATCGCCGCGGGGGCGCAGCTCGCCAGCCGCGTCAAAGAAGACACGCTCCCCGCGCGACGCAGGGCCGTCGTCGCCGAGCAACGGCGCCGATGCTGTATGCCCTGGCGCCAGCGAGTCGCGCACGCTCAGGAAAAGCAGCGTACGCGACCGTGTCACGCCGATAGCCGAGCTCGTGCCCGTGGGGGTATAATAACTTGCGGCGCTGCTGCCCTCTGCAGGCGTCCCGGGACGAAACATGCGATGGGGCGTGGAGAAGAAGGCCTCCACCAGCGCCGATCGTGTGCTCCGTGCTCGCGATCGGGGCCGGAAGAGAACGGAGGTAAGGGTGTCGACGACCGCCTACGCGGCACCGCGCCTGCCGCGCGCCGTCGCGCCAGCAAGCAAGGCAGCTCGTTACAGGAATACGCGTGTCGGGTGCGGTGGTCGCAGGCGACGTTGATGTGCCACGTCAGGCCTTTGCGCACCGACGCCGCGCACGACGTTGTCGCGCATCGCCTCCGTCCTTCATGACGGCGTTCCACTATGTCTTTTCTACTCTTACGACTAGGCATCCAGCATAGACGAGCCGCCCGACTGCGTGAGGGGGTGTGACGTACGTTGATCGCCTCCATCTCGGCCGGACTCCAGCGCAGCGCCGGCGTGTCCCAGAACCGCGAGGGCAGGTCAAAGATCGTGCTCGTCTCTTCGGCGGCCACGGGCGCGCCCTGTGTGGTGCTCTCCGCGCCGCCGTACTTCACGAGCTTCTCCGGGTCGAAATGCGGGCCGCTGTCGTGCAGCTTTTTATAGTGGTCAAAGTTCTCCGCGATCTCCTGCGGCGCACCCGGGTGCGGACGGGGCACATGCGGTTCTGTGTAAGGCGACGCCACCTACCCTTGGGTGCCTTCCGGTCGGGGAAGCGCATCATCGGCTTGTATGTATGCGCGAGCCGCACCAGCGTCGGTCGAAGCATCTTGGGTGTCGAGGCCAACCCGTGAAGCCACGGCTCGGCCGAATTTCGACGGTCGCCCACCTGCTTACCACTATGACCGAGGTTGACCATACGGCGTCGCTCGAGGAGGCTCAGGCTGCGCGTCTGCCCCTCGGCTACCGCGATGCGTGCAGCGCGTACGTTGGATGTGCTGACCAAGTCTGCTGATTCCGCTCAACCAGTGCCGGCGGAAGACGCTGTATGCGCCGTGGAAGTGTGAAGAGGAGCGGTACGTCGGCCCACCACTTACGCAGCCACACCTACGAGCGCTGCCAATACCAGGAGTAGGTCGTGCTTCTACTGACTCAGTTTCCTTGCGCGCGAAAAGAAGCTGCGCCAAATGAAGTTGCAACAGGCCGAGGCGGCCGAGGAGTAAAACAGCTCCCGTAGGCGCTATCGTACACTGGGTGTGGATGCCGCACCCTGCTTGCTACCGACACCGTCGACCGTGTGGGTGGACGAGTTGGCCGCCGCGACGTCGTGGCGGTACAGCGCGTCCTGCCGCAGCTCGAGGGCCTTGCCGACGAACCCGATGTAGAACACGCGCGAGGTCTGCTGCGTCGCCGAGTCGGACTGGGGTCAGGCGCCTTTACGTACTAGCATCACGCTGACGCTCTGTGTCTGTGCAAAGCGCGAGGCGCTCACGGGGTATGCCGTCACGCCCGGCGTCTGTTCGAGGAGTGCAAAGTCGGCCTGTGGACGTGCGCCGCCCGCAGGCCCGACATGCGCGCCGGGCACTGCGTCCATCTCGGCGGCGGCCTCGTCAAAGTCGATGCCGTTCGGCCGGTTGACAAAGAGCGTGCATCGCTGTGTGAGTTGGCAGACATACGCGCGGCGCAAAGTCGCCCGTGCCCGGGTTGAGTAGAATGCTCTGGAGGCGCACCGGACTTGTAAACGGCACGGTGATGATCATCTAAGTGAGCGTGCACTGCATACCTGGTCGTCGACGCCGCTCTCGATCCACACGTCGGTCGTATTGCGCGCGTCCCAGGGTTTGATGGCGTCCTTGGCGGACTCGGGCGGGTCGATATTCAGCCCATAGACCTGATCGCGGTCAATGTAGGTATACAGGTTTTGTGCGTCGCCGAACGCGCCCGTTGCATTGCCCGGCTCGGCGTTCGGCTCGCGGTCCAGCGCAGTAGCGTCGCCCCCGCACTGCATGGCGCCAGCGAACGCGTGGCGGCGTGCCTTGGAGGTTGTGGAGGCATGTTGGCGCTGGTGCGCCGTCGCCTCCGGCAAGCATGGTGCGTATGCAGTGACGTGACTGACGTGCAGGGAGTGCCGGCACTGTTCCGATGGCTCTCGAAAAAGTATCCCAAGATTATCCAGAGTGTCGAGGAGGATGAGCCGGCGCGGGTGCCCGGGCGCGACGGCGAGGTTGTCGAGGTGCCGGTCGACATCTCGCGCCCGAACCCCAATGGCGAAGAATTCGACTGCTTGTACCTGGACATGAACGGCATTGTGCATCCGTGCACGCACCCCGAGGGCAAGCCGCCGCCACAGACGGAGGAAGAGATGATGACTGAGGTGTTTGCGTACACGGAGCGCGTCGTGAACATGATCCGACCGCGCAAGTTGCTCATGATGGCGATCGACGGCGTGGCGCCGCGCGCCAAGATGAACCAGCAGCGCAGCCGGCGCTTCCGTTCTGCGCAGGATGCCCAGATCCTGCTCGAGCAGCAGGAGAGCGAGCTCGAGGCGCGCAAGAGTCGCGGCGAAGCCGGCGCCGACGAGGTGGTGAAGCGGTCGTGGGACTCGAATGCCATCACGCCCGGTACGCCCTTTATGGATTTGCTGGCCAACTCGCTGCGGTTCTGGATTGCGCACAAGCTCAACACGGACCCGGGGTGGAAGGATTTGTGCGTGGTGCTGAGCGACGCAAGCGTCCCTGGTGAGGGCGAGCACAAGATCATGGACTACATCCGGCGCAAGCGCAGCGATCCGAACCACGACCCCAACACGAAGCACGTCATCTACGGGCTGGACGCCGACCTGATTATGCTATCGCTCGCGACGCACGAGCCGTATTTCAAGGTGCTGCGTGAAGACGTCTTTGCGCAGGATGCCAGGAACCGCGGGTGCCACCGGTGCGGCCAAGAGGGCCACATTGCGGCGCACTGCACGGGCCGGGCGCGATCCAAGGACGAGGCGCCCAAGAAGCCGGAGAAGAAGCCGTTCATCTTTTTGGACGTGCCAACGCTGCGCGAGTACCTCGAAATCGAGCTGCTTGTGCCAGACACACCGTTCCCGTTCGACTTGGAGCGCGCGATCGACGACTGGGTCTTTTTAATCTTCTTTGTGGGCAACGACTTCTTGCCGCACCTGCCGAGTCTGGAGATCCGCGAAGGTGCCATCGACACACTGCTGGGCATCTGGAAGCGCGAGCTGCCGCGCATGGGCGGCTACGTGACGAACAACGGCAAGGTCGAGCTGGCGCACGCGCAATACATCCTCGACGGCCTCATGCAGTCCGAAGACGACATCTTCCGTAAGCGCAGAGAGACCGAGGAGCGCCAGGAGGCCAACGCGCGCCGGCGTCGGCACCAGGCGGACGCGGACGCGCGGCGCAGTGGGCGTGCAGACGATACGCTGCAGCACGGCGACACAAGCTATGTCGAGGTGAAGCCCAAGGTCGAGATGCCCACCTTGCAGCCGGCCCGTGCCTCGGGCAAGGGGCCGGTGATGCTCGATGGCGACAGCATGGATGTGGTGCGCAACCGCGCGCAGATCCGGATGGCCAACATCAGCGCGGCGGACGCACTGCGCCAGGAGCTCATGGCGAAGGGCAAGAAGGGCACGAAACGCGCGGCACCTGCGCCGGACGCAAGCCGCAAGCGCGAAAAGGTGGCCGAGGCGGAAACATCAGGCGACTCGGGCGTATTCAAGTTGGATGAAGATGTGAAGGGAGATGTGGCGCCGGCCGCACAGCGTGCGGCTTCCCTCGCCAGTGCGCTCGAAGGGGGGGATAAGCGTGCGGTGCAGGACACCGAGGCCAAGGCCGAGGAGACCGACGTGAAGAAGGAGGCCGCGGACAAGCAGGTGGCCGCCGACGTCAAGCCGAAGGCCGCCGACGTCAAGCAGGAAGACGCCGACATCAAGCAGGAAGACGCCGACATCAAGCAGGACGCCGACGTCAAGCAGGACGCCGACGTCAAGCAGGAAGACGCCGATGTCAAGCAGGAAGACGCCGACGACGATGCCGACGACGACGACGATGACGACGATGCGCCCGACGTCCCGCCCGAGATCAAGGCTGTGGAGCGCAAGGTGAACGCGGACGGCACCGTGGACTACGAAGACACGGTCAAGCTGTACGAGCCTGGCTACCGCGAGCGCTACTACCGCCAAAAGTTCGGCGTCGAGCTGTCCGACGTCGCGTTCCGACGCAAAGTGGTGCACGCGTACGTCGAGGGCCTGTGCTGGGTGCTGGCGTACTACTACCAGGGCTGCCCGTCGTGGAAGTGGTACTACCCGTACCACTACGCACCGTTCGCCGCCGACTTTACCGACATTGCCTCGCTGCGCATCCAGTTTGACGAGGGCCAACCGTTCCGGCCGTTTGAGCAGCTCATGGGTGTGCTTCCGGCCGCGAGCCGTGCGAATCTCCCTGCGCCGTTCCAGTGGCTAATGACTAACGAGGACTCGGAGATCCTCGACTTCTACCCCACATCGTTCGAGATCGACATGAACGGCAAAAAGATGGCGTGGCAGGGCGTGGCCCTCCTCCCGTTCATCGACGAGACGCGCTTGCTCGATGCGCTGCACAAGCGCTACCCCGAGCTCACCGACGACGAGACGCGCCGCAACTCGTTTGGGCGCAACGTGTTGTTCGTCAGCACGGATGCGAACCTGTACAGCGCGCTGAGTCGTCTGTATGCCAAACGCGCCAACGGGCAGCCCGAGGCCATCGACACCACGCAGACGTCGAACATTGCCGGGCTCATCGCGCCCGACCCGTCGTGCGTGCCAGGCTCGACGTTCTACTCGCCGCTGCCCACGCAAGAGGGCATGCACGATATCCAGAACGACCACAGCATCTCGGCGTACTACGACTTCCCGCCACAGCGCGTGCCGCACCGCAGCGTGTTGCTGAAGAACGTGCGCCTCCCGCGGCGCCGTCTCAACGCGTCCGATGCCGAGTTTGTGCGCCGTGGCTCGCGCGGCGGCGGACCGCGCGGCGGCGGACGCGGCGGGCGCGGCAGGGACCGCGAGGCGTGGGGCCAGGCGATGTATGGCCGCAATGCGCAGCCAGACTACGCGCATGGCCCGTACGGTAGCTACGATGGTGGGGGCTATGTCATGGGCGCCAATGCATACGGCCGCAATACGGGGCCGTATGGCGCCGGGCCGTATGGCGCCGGGCCCTACGGTGCTGGGCCCTATGGTGCAGGGCCCTACGGCGCTGGGCCCTACGGCGCTGGTGCCTATGGTCAGGCAACGCCAAGCGGCCCGTATGGTGCCGGTCCGTACGGCGCTGGTCCGTATGGCGCTACGGCATACAGTGGCGTGTACGGCGGCTACGGCGCGAGCGGCTACGGTGGCTACGGCGCCGGGCCGTACGGCAGCTACGCTGGTGCGTACGGCGCGCAGGGCGCGTCGCAAGCGCCGTACGGCGGCGGCTACGGTGCCTACTACAACTACAACGCGTCATCACGGCCGTACGGCGGCCCCCCCGCGGGCAGCGGCCGCGGACGGGGGCCGTACGGTGCATAGAGGAGCAGGGTAAAGTGGTGGGGCACGTGTGTGGAGGCTGCAGGGTGCTGCGAAGGTCGGCGCTTGGTGCCTTGTGGAGTGGGTGATAGCGTCCATGACCGTATTCCAGCTGATTCCGGGGGTGCAGTCGTACGACTGGGGCGTGCCAGGTGGCGATAAGCACAGTATTTGTGCTGACCTTGCCGAGGCGACGAGCGAGCTGCAGTTCGAGCGCAAGGCCGATAAGCCGTACGCCGAGGTACGTCGCACCACTGACACAGCTATGGATGGGCACGCACCCGACGCTGCCATCGCGCGTGATCCGCAAGGACGATACGCACCCACTGCTGAATGACGAGCTGCGCAAGAACCCGCAGTTGATCGGCTCCGCAGTTGTCGACAAATACGGCGTGCCGGAAGACGGCGCCTTGCCGTTCCTGTTCAAGGTGCTGAGCATCGCCAAGGCACTCAGCATCCAGGCACACCCCGATAAGAAGCTTGCAGAGCGCCTGCATGCGGAGAAGCCATCTATGTACAAGGACGCAAACCACAAGCCCGAAATGGCCATCGCCATCAACAGCTTTGAAGGCTTCTGCGGCTTCCGGCCCGTCCGCGAAATTGCGCAGTTTGTGCATCGTGTGCCGGAGCTGCGCGAGGCGATGAGCGCCGATGACGCGCTGCAGGCCGAGCTGGACGAGGCTGCGCGCGTCCAGGACACTCAGTGGAACGCGGGTCAGTCGGGCAATGAGCCGCGCGTGCACGATGCCCTGAAGCGCGCGTTTGCCGCGCTGATGCACTGCCAGGCCGCCACGTACGAGCGCGTGGTCGCGCAGCTCGCGGAGCGCTACCAGACCGCGCTGGAACGTGGTGACGCGCTCGAGGTGAGCGGCGAAGTCGCGCGGCTCGTGGTGCGCCTCAACACGCAATATCCCAAGGACATTGGCGTGCTGTGCACCTACTTCTTGAACATTGTGCATCTTGAGCCGGGTCAGGCGATTTTCCTGAGCGCCGACGAGCCGCACGCGTACCTCTCGGGCCAGATCCTCGAGTGCATGGCCGCGTCGGACAACGTCGTGCGCGCGGGTCTGACGCCCAAGGCGCGCGACGTCGAGGTGCTCGTGGACATGCTTACCTACCAAAGCGCGCGCGCCGCCGACCAGCTGCTGCGTGGGGAAAAGTGGGAGGGCGACTCGGCACAGCCGAACCCGTCGCTGCTGTACAACCCGCCGATCGACGAGTTCTCGGTGCTGGTCACGATCCTCGAGAAGGACGCGAAGCGCAGCGTGCAGCGCAGCGTGCAAGGCCCCTCGGTCGTGCTTGCCTACGAGGGCACCGGTATGTTGCGCGCCGACGGCACGACGTACGCGCTGCGCCCCGGCATCGTGCTGTTTGTTGCGGCCGGCACGCCCATCACGCTGTCGACGGACGACCGGCTCCTTGTCGCGCGTGCATTCCTCGAGTTGGCACCGTAGAGTAGAAAAGACTAGGCGAGACACTGGATGGCAAGCGCAGGAAGAGAGCGCCACAGAGCTGCTGGTGGTGCGTGGCTACGGCCTATGGATGCAGCGGTGTATGCATGTGAGGCCCTGTGGTTAGTCCTGTCGTTGTTGGGCGGGGGTCGTGTCAGAGTAACTATGACATTTTTGGCTGCACAGAGTCTTTGCTCCGAAGAGCTCGAGCCGGTTGGCAAGTGGTCATCCCGCGACCCCCCTGGGCAACGTACATGAAGGCAGAAGACGAACGCTGTGCCGCAGCACGCGTGCGCAACTTGGGCCTACCAGGGTCGCGGCGTGCCGGCGCGATGACTAATGCACGCTGCAGAGCGCGGCGGCCGTCCGTCCGAAGACGAAGGAGCGCCGCGCGCAGGTGCACGCCCGTCCCTCTGAGTGCGGAGCCTCGTCAAGCGCCGCGGCGGGATTGGCAGTGCGTGAGGAGTGGCGCGCTGCGGAGCATGGCCGATGCGCGGAACTCCGCTATTTTCACGTCCGCCGTGGTCCTATGCGCCTAGCAAACACGCCTACCCAGCCGCGCTGCGCGTCGCCGCGCAGCGTGCGCCAGCGCGCACCCCTGCGCGCCCCCATACCACCGCGCCCGCACCCATGCCTGCGCGACTCGATGCCGTGCGCGCGGCGCGCAACCACACCGACCCCCATCCGGAAAGCTCGCGCGCACCTGCCCGGCTCGGTGCGGTGCGCGCAGCCCTTCACCACCCTTCCTTGGAACATGCGGCGTCGCTGGACGCCGCCGTCGACGCACTGGCACAGGAGCTCGTGCGCAGCCGCCCGAGTCCCGACGCACCCGTGTACCGCGAGCTGCATGCCATGTTCTTTGCGTGCATTCGGCGCCTGGTGCGCGACGGCGACGCCCAGCGCGCTGGCGACCTGCTCGACCAGCTTGTGCGCCTCGCGCCTCACACGCCCCTCTGTGCACGGAATCGTGCGCTGCTGCTGCGCGTGCTCGGCGAGGCGCGCGCCTTTGCGCCCGCCTGGCGCGCCGTCCGCCGGTGGATGCCCGACGTCGCACCGCACGAGACGACGCAGGCGGTGCGCGCACTGCTGCGCGTGAACGCGGTCGGGGAGGCGAGTCGGGTGGTGCAGTGGCACGTCCGCCGCTTCCGCCGGCTTGGCACGCCGCCGCCGTCGTTTGCGCTGCTGCACAACGTCATGGTGCAGATGCGCTTTGTCGGCGCCCACCTCGATGCGGCACCCGCCGAGGTGCAGGCATCCTACACCGATGCACTCGTGCACCTCGGCACACTGCTGCGCGAGCACCAGCTGCCGCTGCCCGGCGCGCGCGAGGACATGGCATGGCTGATCAAGCTGCTTTACACCTACGACCCTGCGCCGTTCGCGCAGCGTCCGCACCCCCGCACGCTGCGAGTGCTGCGCGCGTCATTGCCGATGTACGTGCACCGCCTGTCCGCCACCGACGACACGCGCACGCCGCCGCTGTCCTCGGCGACGTACAATGCCCTCGTACAGTACACGCTGCACCACGCGCACAACCCGCGGTGGTGCCGCAGCGTGCTGGAGCACATGACGCAGATTCGCACCCCGCCGCTGCCCCCGAGCCCTGCGCTCGTGACGATCCTTTTGCGGCAGGCGACGCGGCGGCGGCTTGCGGAGCTCGGTCTGTACGCGCTCGAGCTCGACGCACCGCCCGCTACACCCCCGCACATGCCGCGGCTACTCGCGCACGTCGAGCGTGCCGTGGCGCTTGGCGACACGCACCGCCTGATTGCACTGCTGCAGTTCATCACCGCGCTGCACCTCCGTAGTGCGCGGCATACGCACGGCGTGCGCGCTGCGAGTGTCGCCCAGCGCGTCCTGCCCGTGCTGCACCGCCGGCGCACCGGGCGCGCGCCACACAGCGCCGACGTGAGCGCGGCCGTGTTTACGCTCGCGGCGCGCGCGGGCAAGCTCGGACTTGCGCTGCGCATCTGGCGCTGGATGAAGCAGCGAAGCACGCATGCGCCCATCTCGGTGCATACGGGCACCGTGTTGATGCAGCTGCTTGCCGACATGGTACGCAAGCCGCACGCCCGCCTCCCGCGCTGGGCGGCGCGGCGCGGCGCACGTCGCCGGCGCGCGCCGGACGAGGTGCGTGTGCTGGCCCTCGAGGAGTATGCGTTCCTCGTGCGGCACTGGTGCGCGACCGCGCATGCGCCGCCCGACGAGCGTTTCTACCGCCCACTGCTGCGCATCGCGCGCCGCACCGCGCATGCGCCCGATGCGGCGCTCGCGCGCATCTGGGCCGACATGGCCGTGCTGGGCCATGTGCCCCCGCGACATACCCCTGCCGAGTAGACAAAAGGATGGCCGCTATGTTTTGGCTATGTAGGCCTCAGGTACGAGCCCGCGCTGGGTCGGGTCGTCGACACGCTGCGCGAGTGCCCAGCCGGCATCGACGGCGCGCAGGTAGTGGAGTTGAGTGCCGGCGGCAACGCTCAGCTCGTTGCTAGATTCGGCGCAGAAATCGTACAGCGCGGTGTATACGGGGTTCTCATTACGTGGGGGCAGCACGGAGCCGTGCCCCTTATGCCGCGCATCGTTTTTCTCGAAACCAAAGTCGCGGATAGACAGCGTGCCCTGTTGCGCAAGGACGAGCGTGCACGACACGGCGTCGCTGCCCGCGTCGGCCTTGTCGGACGCTGGAGTGGTGGTAGTGATCAGTACGGGTTCGCTGTGTGCCGTGGTGGAATTGTCGACCTGTGGTGCGCCGAGAGACGCGGCACTCAGCCCAAGCGACGACATCCGCCGCCGGCCACAATCGAAGCGAACGACACGCACCTCCACTTGGCGCCCCGGCACGCCCACCCCGACTGCGCAGCACCATGCCGGCGGTTCCGTGGCGCTTTGCGGGCGTGCTCGCCGCTGCCGAGGGCAGCGACGTGCACAAGCCCATCACCACGCCATTGCCTGAGGCCGCGGACGCCCTTGCGTACGAGGCGACGCAGGCGACGCGCTACGTCGCGCTGCTCCCCGCCGACGCCCGCGTCGTCCTCCACGAGGCCGCGACGGAACGCGCCGTGCACGCGTTTGCACCCGCGGAGAACGTCGTGGCCGAGGTATGGCATGCGAACGACCCCGCCTACGTGCGCGCCGCCGTGCCCGCATGGACGGAGCGCGAACGCGGCCTGTCCATTGCCCTCACGCACTCGGACGACGCCCAGCGCGTCGTGTGGTGCCGGAACCACGGCGTGTATGTGCGCGACACTGCGGCAATCCGCGCACTGCTTCTGCAGCTCCCCGCGCTGCTCGCCGACGCGCCGCCGCGGGGGCGCGCAGGCACCGCGCACGTCTACTTCAAGGCGCCCGCCGGCACACACGACACGACGACGGCGGCCGTGCGCGCGGTGGTGCATGCGCTGCAGCACGCCCGCCCGCTCGAGCTCGCGTGTTTCTCGTGGAAGCACACGCACCCCGGCGCCGCATACGTCGCATGGCCGTCGCCCGCAGCGTGCGCGTCGCTGCTCGCCGACGACGCGTGGAATGCGCTGCTCCAGACGTGCGATCCGGCCTGGAACGTCCCGCCGACGGTCCCGCTGCATGCGATGGCCGCTGCCGCCGCCGCCGCCGCGGGTACCGCCGTGGTCGCTGCAGAAACCGACCCCTCCGTCGCGCTCGACGCCGCCTCCGAGGCCGCGGCACACGTCGCACGGCCTACGGCGCCGGTGCCGCACGACGAAAAGGACACGGACCCGGCTACGGCGTCGGTGCTCGACGAGCTCGAGCTGGGTTTCGCGCGCCTCGTGGGCGGCCGCCCCGCTTTGCCCGCCTCCGCCGACGCGTGGTGCAACGCGTGCCATGCCGTGCTTCATGGCGAGCGGTTCCGGTGCCTGACGTGCCCGGACTGGGACGCCTGTGCGGCGTGCCATGCCGCGGCCGCCACCGTGCACCCAGGGCACAAGTTTGTGCACCTTTCTGCCCACGACACCATCCCGACGCGCCCCGTGCCCGACCAGTGGGTACCGCACCCCCACGTCGCATGCAATGGGTGCCGTGCCGAGATCGTTGGGCCGCGGTACAAGTGTACGGTGTGTACGGACTACGACCTGTGCACGGCGTGTGAGTGCGACCCGGCGCAGGCGCACCGCCACGCGTATGGCCAGGAACATGTGTTTGTCAAGCTGGATACCCCGCAAGAGGCCGAGCTGTGGTCGCGGCGTGCGCACGAGCCGATCGTCGAGGCGCTCGCACATGCGCAGGCGCTCGTGCCGTACGTTGGCGCACGGGGCGCGGCAGCTGCCGATGCCGCACCGGTTTCGGGTGGTGCGTACGCGGCACACAGGGCGCTTGACGCAGTGAGCGGCCTGCTGAACATTGGGCAGGCGATCCTCGACAACCCCGTGCTGCAGGAGAAGGCGCCGGGCGTGCGCATCGCATCCATGTTTGCGTCCGCGCTGCGCACAAGCGATGGGGGCACGCCGTTTGTCGATGCCGGCCGCCTCGCCGAGGCCATCTTTCATGTCGTACGCCCCCCGCCGCCGATGCCGACGCAGGCCGAGCACGAGTCGTTCCCCGATCCCGCAGACGCCGACGACGCGGCAGACTTGCCGGTGCCACCGCCGGCAGACGCACCCACGCCACCCGAGCACAGCGCGTCCGTCGACCTTGCCGCGCTGCAGGCCGCAATGGACGCGGCCGTGCGCCCCGCGGCGCCCTAGCCCCGCCGGCGCCCCAGCGCCCGATCCCGATCGCACTCCACCATGCTGCCGGTCATCTCGCTGCTGGTGCAGGTCGGCGGCGGCCTGTCGCTCGCGCGGTACGGCGCGCATGTCAAGCAGCTCGTAGACTCGATCGTGACGGAGCCATACATGGTAGGCGCTGCGCGCTAATGCAGGACGAAATCTTCCATGTGCCGCAGGCGGTCCTCATGTGCCGCCGCGCCTGGACGCCGGATCCGCAGGTCACGACGCCGCCCGGTCTGTACTGGCTCACGCTGGTGTACCAGCGGATCGCGTACCTTGGTGGCTGGGACACGGATTGCACGCGCCTCACGATGCTGCGCAACGTGTCGCTCGCGGGCCTCATGGCGCTCCCGCTGCTCATCGACATGTACCTGGGCATCACCATGCCGTCGCTGTCGCGCTACGCGCCCATGTACCGCTCGCTCGTGGGGCTCGCGGTGGCCACGATCCCTCCGCTGTACTTCTTTGGCTTCCTGTACTACACGGATGTCGCGAGCACCGCGCTGGTGCTGATCGCCATGACGCTCGCCGAGGCGCAGCAGCACCTCTTTGCCTCGGTCACGGGTCTCCTGGCCATGACCGTGCGCCAGAACAACGTGGTGTGGGTTGCCTTTATCCTCGGGCAGGCGCTGCTCGCGGAGCTGCGCCGGCGCACGCCCAGCCTTGCATGGTCCAACGCCCCGCCGCTCCGCCCGCTCTTGCAGCAGCGCGCGGTGCGCCATGCGCTGATCGAAATTGCGCTGCCGTACCTGCCGACGCTCTGCCTGTTTGCCGCGTTTGTCGTGTGGAATGGCGGCGCAATCGCGCTCGGCGACAAGGCGCACCACCAGCTCGCGTTCCATGTGTCGCAGCTCGGCTACTTTTTCGCGTTTGCCCTCTTTTTCGGGTGGCCGGCGCTCGCTTGCGCGCTGTGGCAGCGCCCGGTGCGGGTCGACCGCCGGGCGCTGACCCTCTGGGCGGCATTGTCGGCCGTGGGATGCGTCGGAGTGTACGTCGGCACCTACGTCCACCCCTTCCTGCTCGCGGACAACCGGCACTACACGTTCTACGTGTGGCGCCGCATCATTGATGCCACGCCCTGGTCACGCTACGCGCTCGTGCCCGCGTACGTCGCAAGCGGCCTGCTGTGGATATCGTCACTGCGTACGTTGACTGGTACTGACGCAGGCCACACACGCTGTGCCTACTGGCTTGCTGGCTTCCTTGCGGCGCTAGCGCTGACCGTCGTGCCGACGCCACTGCTCGAGCCGCGCTACTTTGTCCTGCCGTACATTGTGCTGCGCCTCGAGGTCGCGCGCGCAACGATCGTGCGCCCCCGTGCGGTCGCCGCGGTCGTTCTCGAACTGGTCTGGTACACGGCCATCAATGTTGCCACGATCTATGTCTTCCTCTATCGGCCCTTTACATGGGAAGGCACCCCGGGTTGGCAGCGCTTCTTGTGGTAATGCGCTTATGCTGCACCACGCAGCTTGGCCCGCTCCTCGTCCTGGGCAGCGCGGATCGTTGCGACGCCCGCCTCGTAGATTTTGTCGCGCCATGCAACCGACTCGGGGCACGTCGGCTGCTCGTCAAATGCATGGTCCTCGTTCGGCACGCTGATGAAACGCGTGCGCATGCGCTGCGAGGGGCGCCCCTCGGTCTGAATCTTTTGGTAGAAATCGCTCGAGTTGTCATGCAGCACATCGCAGCGGCCCGCAGCAAAGAACAGGTGGTCAGGGTAGCGCTCGAGCGGTAGAAAGAGCACGCTCACCTCGGGGATCGCGGGGCTGACGTGCGGCGGCAGGTACGACTGGAAGAACGTCGAGAATGCCCACGACACAAGGTGCGCTCCGCTGCGCGCCGACTCCGGCGGATCGGGATGGTCGCGCAGGCCGAGAGCAGCCGACTCGGTAGTCGCGTCGGTCGGGGGATAGTAGGTAACGACCGCCTTGACCACCTCAGGACCCACTTTGTTCGCCGTCGAGAGTGCCAGGTTGGCACCCGCACTGAAACCGCTCATGGTGATCAGATTCCGGTCGAAGCGCTGCGTCTGTGTCTGCACCCATACAAGGCAGTCCTCCACGTCGCGTGTCGGGAAGGGGTACGGGTACTCGGGCGCCTTGCGATAGTCGGTGTCGATCACCACACAGCGGAGCTGCGATGCAACCAGGTAGCAAAAGTAGCGCGAGTTGCCATAGAAGGCAGGCACCGCTGCGGTCAGTAAAAGCACGTACCAAATCCACCACCATGCACATTGACGTGCACAGCCTGCGGACCGGGTGGCAGATCCACCGGCGTGTACACGTACGCCACGATCGAGCGCCCTTTATCGCGGGAGGGGAAGCGGATCTTTTCGACGCGCACATCGTCGCCGACTTGCGGACGCAGATGGTCGGTGGCATACACAGTGTACCGGGCAACCAGCCGCAAGAAAGTTACCTTGATCCACAGCCAGATATAGTGCAAGCTCCATTCATGCTGCACAGCCGGTAGCTCCGGTCGCGATGCCTGTGCCATCTTCGTAGTGCGGAGAAACGCCGGCACCGGTTGCTAAGCGCCGGACCTCATCACGTGGCACATCTACGGACGCGCCCAGGCCGCCTGGAGCTTGGCAATGGCGGCATCGTACAGCTTGTCGCGCCATTCCACCGAGTGCGGCGATTGGGGGAAGTTGTTGAACTCGTGTGCCTCGTCCGGAATCGAAAGGAACTCGGTGTTCCTCTTCTGTCCCTCGGAGCCTTCACGGTGGATCTTCTCAATGAGCACCTTGCCGTCGTCATAGAGCGTGTCGGCATCGCCGCACGCAAGTAGAATGTGCTCAGGGAACTTGTAGACAGACTCTTTGAATGGACTGAACCGCGCGTCGTTCAGCTCGGCGTCATTGCCGTTCCCATACGCCAGCACAAAGAAGGACATCATCCACGGCGGAATCACAATCCCGCTGTAGAACTTCTTGTTCAGCTGCACCTTGTGCTTCTTCATTCCCGCATAGGACTCGATCCGCGTCACGGGGTACAGCGAAAACACGCCCTTGATCTTCGACGGGCCAAACGTCGCAGCCGTCACCAGCGCCATGCAGCCGCCGGCGCTCGAACCACCAAGCGTCACACGCGACGAGTCGTACAGCGACGGGTTCGCAAAAACGTATGCCGTCGCGTCCACACAGTCGTCCTGTGCCGAGGGGAACCGGTCCCAGGGTGCACGGCGGTACGCCACGTCGATGACCGCCGCATTCATGCGCTTGGAAAACAGACTCAGCATGTAGCGGTCCAGCCCAAGACGCATGAGCACCCACCCCGAAGCCTGGAAGCTGACATGGACAGGCAGCGCGCCCGTCGCGCCCTCGGGGGTGTACCGGAGTGCGGGGATGAAGCGGCCCTCGTCCCTGGATGGGATCTTGATGTACTCGACGCGGACGCCGGGCACAAGAGGCCGTAACTTCTCAGTGAACTTGATCTTAATAAAGTCATGCAGCCGGAGTGCATACGAAATCCAGAATACCACAAACTTGACGTAGAGGTCGAAGAGCCACATGTTGGTAAATGGTGGGAGAACCGACCTCGCTAGTCCGTGCGCCGTTTAGTCAGAATCACCCCATCCGCAGAGGCAACAGGGAGATGCTGCTGATGCTGGCAAGCACACAGCACAGTAAGGACATGCAAATCTCGGAGCGGAGATGGGATATAGGACGCGCCCAACGACAAGGGGTTCGTCGGGCGGGACGCCATCGTGACAGTCTATGCACTACATAGTATAGTTCCAACACAGCTTGCCGCACAGACTGTTGCTCTTCCAGCGTGTTGAGGAGGTGGTGCGTCCCTGATCCTTCCTGCAACTAGGCAATAGTACGTATTCGCAGCACCATCTTCCATCGTTCTCCTTCCGCCAGTGCACGGACTTCCACCCTTTGAAAGGAAATTGGGCGAATGTGGAGTAATTTCCTAGCCATCTTCCAGCCCAGCTGCGTACATGACGACACCGAATCCTAAGGTGTCGCTGCGTGTGTACGACGGCGCACCGTCGCTCCCCGATGTCATGCGGCTCATTGAGACCGAACTGAGGTATGCCAGTGCCTGACACCAGCGAGCCATACAACATTTACACCTACCGCTACTTTCTGCACCAATGGTACGTGCCTCGCTCACCCAGGCCGCATCTCTGCTTCCTCGTACGCCTCCTTCCTAACGCAGGCATATGTGCACGATACACAAGGTAAAGAAACGGCGGTTGGGGTGATCATAGGCCGCCTGGACCGGCACATGCGCGGTGCGCGGCTCTGGCGGGGCTACATTGCGATGCTGAGTGTCGACCCTCGCTGGCGTGGGTACGGTATTGGCGCACAACTCATCCGGCGTGCCGTGGACGAAATGGTGCAGGGAGGTGCTGCCGAGATTGTGCTTGAAACCGAGGTTGACAATGCTGCGGCGCTGCGTCTGTACGAGCGCCTCGGCTTCCTGCGCGAAAAGCGCCTCTACCGTTTCTACCTGAATGGTGCGTGGCACGTCTCACGCAGGCAAAGACTCGTTTCGGCTCGTGCTACCGATTCCTTCGCCACGGCCGATACCTGTGCCAGGTGGGCGCGTCCTGTCGCCGCGACCGCCGCGACATCCTGCCGTGAGCGACGGTATGATTTTGTAGTGTATTGTACATCTATTCACTCTTCTTCTCTGCAGCCTTGGCTTTGGCCTTTGTTCCGTCATCCTCAAGACAAGCCACAACGATGTAGCCAAAGAGCACGACGTTGGCGACGACCGCTGCGAGGCCGCCGGCAAAGACAGCATCGCCGCCCAGGAAACGGTCCTTGGCATAGTAGTACGCGGTGATCGGCGCGACAAAAAGTGCGATGGAGAAAAAAGCCAGCTTGAAGTACACGCCACTGGGTTAGGTTGCCGACCTACCGAGAAGGGTCCGGGCCGCGGGGCGCGACCCGCGATGGTGTTACCTCGACCGACGCCATGGCAACAAGCAACGCGGGGAGGTGGAGGTGGAGATTTACGCTTCGGCGATGGCGGCACGCAAAGTGTGCGTGGATGCAACTGACGCAGGCTGATCCTCGGCGCGCCCGACGGCCGCTGTGCCGAGCTGTCGAGCAAACTTGGTGCGATTCAGGCGAAGCATGGACCGTTTTCCGCGGCGTTCGTCGTCGGTGACCTGTTTAGCACGGCATTGGACGACGACGCGCGAAGATTGCTCGCAGGCGAGCTGCCCCGTATGTACGGCGAAGCTGACGCAGTTGCGGTGCCGACCTACTTCTATCATGGGACGAGAACGCTGCCCGATGGTGTCAATGTGCGGGATGACGGCAGCGTGCAGCAGCTGGCCCCCAACCTCTACTACTTGGGCCGCGTCGGTCTGGCTGAGGTGGAAGGCCTGCGCATCGCTTTTTGCGGCGGGAGCGGCGCTGCGCAGGCCGAGAGCACGCTCGAGCCAATGGATGCGGTCGACACGCTGCTCAATGATCCCCGCCTCGCGCTCGTCGATGCACCGCCGTCGCTTGACGTCGAAGCGGATAGTCTGCAGGCGGCGCGTGCGCACGCCGCGGCACTGGCTGCGTACGCCGAACGTGCTGCTGAGGACGCAGCACGTCTCGCACAACGCGTTCCGGTCGACTTTTTGTTCACGAATGCCTGGCCGAAACGCATTACGCGGCTGTCTTCCGTCGCACATCCCCCCGAGGCGGAGCCGTGGGGCGTCGAGGCCCTCGCGCGCCTTGCCGAGGCGGTACGTCCGCGCTACTACTTTGCGAGTGCGCCGACATCTGCCGAGGTAGATGCGCGCCGCCTGCGTATGGACGCTGACGCACGTACGTGCGGCGTGTTTTGGGAGCGTGAGCCGTACGAGAACCCGCCGTTTGCGGCGCTGCCCGTGCCGCGGGTGCCGCCCGTGACACGGTTCGTGTCGTTGGCGCACGTCGCCAACGCCCACAAGGTGCGCTGGTTCATGGCGCTGCAGGTCGTGCCGGCCGAGGTGCAGCTGGCGAATGCCGCCGAGGGGCCGCCGCCGATGCGCCCCGCGAACCTCACGCCGAGCCCGCTGCTTGCCCCGCCGCCGGCGCGCGCGCCGCCGCCGGAGCGCGATGCTCGGCGCTACGCCGATGCGCCCGCGGCGCCGTCCAACAAGCGTCGCAAAAAAGGGCGGCGCGAGCACGATGCGGCGCCGCTCGGTCCTGAGCAGTGCTGGTTCTGTTTGTCCAATCCGCAGCTCGAGAAGCACCTGGTGGTGACGATCGGCGAAGAGTGCTACATGGCACTGCCGAAGGGCCAGGTGCCCGTGTCGTCGGACGCGTCGACGTTGGTGCCGGGCGGCGGGCATGTGCTGCTTGTGCCGATCGCGCATGTGCCGTCGACGTGGGGCCCGGATGCGTCACTGCCTGCGCTGCGTGCCGAGATGCGTGCGCTGCGTGCGGCGCTCGCGCGGTGCTATGCGGCGTACGGGGCGGTGCCGGTGAGCTGGGAGGTGGTGCGTCGCTCGCACACGCGCGTGGCGCACACCCAGACACAGGTGGTGCCGGTGCCTAAGGGCGACGCGGCCGCGCTCATTGAGGCATTCCACGCCGCGGCACGCGACGTGGACCTCGCGTTTGAGCCGGCGGAGGTCGCTGCGGCATTTGACGATGCGGATACGACGCTGGTCCGTGCGCAGGACCGCGAGGATTACTGTCTGATCCGCGTCGGCGACGAGCCGCTGCTGCTGCTGCTGCGTGGCGAGCGGTTCCCTCTACAGTTCCCGCGCGAGACGCTGACTGCGTTTCTACAGATGCCTGAGCGTGCCGACTGGAAGGCCTGTGTGCGCCCCGCGGACGTCGAGGCCGCCGAGCGCGACGCGTTCCAAGGGGCGTTTGCGGAGTTTGCGCCCTAGGCGCGCTGCGCTGCGCGGCGCGGCGCGCGCGGCGCGCGCCGGCGCTCGGTGCGTGCGAGCTGCGCATGGGCGGCATGCTCGGCATCCTGCGCGTCGCGCCCCTGGGATGCGGCGTTCGCCAAGATCTCTTCAAACTCGCGCAGGTCGGCGTCGTTGGCCTTGGCGCCCGCGGCCGACTTGCCCTGCCGCGCTTTGGCGAGGATCTCGGCAAAGCGTTTGTACACGTCGGGGTTGTACAGCTTGTCTTGGTAGTAGGGTAGCCCCTCGACGAGTTTCTTCACCGAGCGCTCCGAGCGGTACGGGAGGAGCGACAGGCAGTAGGCAATGTCGCGCCACTGGCGTGGCTCGGTGGTCAGGCGGAAGCGCTGGCACAGCTTCTCGATCACGTTTTCCGCCTGGCGCTCCTTGTCGATAAAGGTGAAGATGAAGCGCATCGTGTTGGCAAACACCTCTTCGTCCACGGCGTGCTCGCCGCTGGAGAGGTGGCTGATGATGTCGGGCAGGTTGTTGTATACGGCGTTCTCCTTGGTGGCCAGCTCGCTGAAGAAGAGCTTCGCCAGGTCGCTCACGCGCGGCTCGCCATCCTCGAGGCACTTGGCCATCTCGCCGAGCTGGCCCTTGACCTTGATCATGCCGTTGAGGATGAGGTGCGTCAGCACCATCAGCGTGTTCTTCTTCACGCCGAGGTCTGCGTCGTTCAGGCCGGCATACAGCCGCTCGCTGTTCTCGTCAACGAGCGTGCCGAAGCACACCGCGACGTCCCCGAGCCCGATGACCACGTTGGCGCGCACCACCGGGTCCGGCGCGCTCTTGAGCACGTGCAGGAGCAGTGCGAGGTGCGCGTCGCAGAACTCGGACGAGATGCACATGAGCTTGGCGAGCGTGAGTGCCGCGGCGCGCTGCACGTACGCGTCGCGGAACGCGTGCGGCGTGCGCAAGATGTGCGCGACGAGCGGGCCGTACAGGCCGAGCAGGCTCTCGGGGCCGTACAGCAGCTCGCGTTCCTTCAAAAAGGCCATCATGTCGCCAATCTCGTCCTCGGCGTTGCCCGCGACCTGGTCGAGCTCGGTGCTGGGCCGCACGCCGCCCTCGGTGGCGTCGCGCTCGCCCTTGCGCCGCTTGAGCTCGCGCTCGACGAGCTCCATGTACACCATCTGTTTGAGCGCGACGTGCCCCACGACAAACAGGAGGCGCGCGAGCGCATAGGCGTCGCCGTCCGCGAGCGCCGCGCACGTCAGGTGCCGGATCAGCTCGGTACCGAGTGCGTCGGGCTGCTCGCCGAGCGCATAAATCGCCTGCACGGCGTGCTCCGCGAGGCCGAACCACGCGGCGCGCTGCATCTTGCCCTGCACGTCCATGAGCACCGCGGCGCGCAGGCGCGCAAACATGGGGTGCGCCATGGGGTAGCGCACGTTGGCGTCGCTCAGCGCGCCCTTGACCTTCTTCGCGCTGCCACTCACGCGCTGCAGCGCCAGCGCCGTGTAGGTCGCGAGGCGGACGTCGCGCGCGCCCAGCGTCCCGAGGCCGATGTGCAGCAGCGTGTCGATGCGTTCGGCCACCAGTGTGCGGTCGGCGGTGGCGAGCATGCCGAGGATCAGGATCGCACCGCGCCGCTGTGCCCGCGCAATCGCGCGCGGCGTGGCATAGACGTCCCACAGCTTGTCGATCACAGCGGGCGCGACGAGGCGCTCGGTGTGCATCAGCGCGAACAGCTGCTCGAGGCTCGTCAGCTCGGCGAGCGTCGCGCCAAATGTGCGCTCGATCATGTTGCGCGAGATGCGCGCAACGTTTTCCGCGTGCGACAGCTCAGGGTACGGGTCAAAGTAGAGCGCGCGGTACACCTCGATCAGGCGGCTGCGCACGCCTTTGAGCTGCGAGCCGTCCTCGAGGACCAACGCATTGTCCTTCGCCCAGATCAGGTGCACCATCGCACGCACGCCGTCGGCCGCGCCGCGGATCTTGTACTCGTGCGCCACGCGGAAAAACTCCATGCTGTCAAGCACCTCCGCCTTGAACGTGGACGCGAGCAGCTGCACGAGGATCGGCACGGCGTGCTCGAGCTTGTCGATGAACTGCAGCGCGTCATCGTAGTAGCGCAGCGTGAGCCGCAGCTTCACCAGCTGGTCCTGGTCGCGGTGCGTCATCGCCTGCTGCGACGCGGCGAGCGCCTCGAGGTCCAGCGCCGACTTGCGCGGCCGCCGCCGCCCCGAGCCCTCGGCGTCCGGCGCGGCGTCCGGCGCCGAGGGCTCGCCGGCGTCCGGCGCGGGCTCGGCGCTTGCGTCGTCAGGCACCTGCGTCTCCGGGAAGACGAGCTGCGCCTCGGCGCTGTCCAACTCGCGCTGCACCACATCGCGCCGCGCACGCCACACGTCCGCATCGAGCTCGCCGCCGTGCAGCGCGCCGTAGGGGTGCGTCAGCACGAGCTTGGTGAGCAGCGCAATCGCATTGCGCCGCACGTTGCTGCCCTTGTCCTCGAGCGCGCGCACCGCAAGCGCCGTCATCTGCAGGCGGTGGGCGGCAAACTTGACCGGCAGGTCGCACAGCGCCGCGCACGTCTGGATCGCCTTGGTACGCACAAACGTCGTGAGGTCCAGGAAGCGCTCCTCGATCCGCGCGAAAAAGAGATCGATCTGCTTCTGGTGCGCCGAGACGCGCGCGCCGTCGTCCGCGTCCGCATCCGCCTCGACCTCCGCGGCGGTGTCGGCAAACTCGTCCTGGACGCACAGCGCGCGAATGAGCACGCCCTGCACCTCGATCATCGCGTTGCGGATCGGGTACGACTCGCTGTCGAGGTGCACCTGCAGCAGACTCATTTGCTTCAGCACGCTGCGGGCGTTCAGCTCCGCCATGCGCACCAAGAAGCGGCCGTACGTGCGGGGGCTCTTGCTGTCGAGGCTCGTAAAGGTCTTGCTCGCGACGTCGCGCAGAACGTCTTCGCCAAGGCGCTCGACATCGTACTCGATGCGCAGCTGCGCAAGCAGCTCGGCCATGGGCTCCGCGAGGTGCTCGTAGTATTGCAGCGACTGCAGAATGCTCGTCTGCACGCTGAGCGCCTGGCCGTGCAGCTTGACTGCGAGGCCCATCACCTGGAAGAGCGCTTTGCGCACCGTGGCGCTCTTCATGTACGCCTCGTTCTCAAGCAGCAGCGCGACGGGACGCAGCATGCATCGCGACACCAGCGTGTCGCGCACGGCCGTCGCCGACCACACATGCTCAGCGAGCGCGCGCAGTACGCGCGCCATCGCGGCAAGCACTGCGGGCACGGACGAGGCCCATGTCCAGGCGTCGGCGGGCGCATGGCGCGCCGCCGGGGCTGCCGGCGCGCCGCGCTTCTCGAGCACCTGCACCCACCACTGCAGCAGGAAGGCGTAGCGCTCAAGCGCCTCGAGCGACGCCTCACCGTCCCACGCGCCCGGTGCACACACGGCCTGCATGCCGCTCAGCACGGCATCCAAGGCGCGGTGCACCGCAGCCGGGCGCAGCGCCGCACTGTACTTGACGCACGACTGCAACGCACCGTACACCTCGGGGTCCTGCACGGCGCCGGCGTCGTTCGCGAGTGCATCGACGGCGCCGTCGACGATGACTCCCTGCTCGTCGGCACCGAGTGTGTCGAGCAGCACCTCGTGCGCCACATCCAGCTCGTCGTCCTGCAGGCGCTGCAGCTCGTCCGCCAACACGAACGCGCCGGCCGCCATGGTGGACGCGACGCGTGCGTCACGTGCTGCCTCCGACCCCCATCATGGTAGGTGCGCGCGCTGACGCAGGACCGGCAAGTGCATGCGCCGCCCGAGGCGCGGCGCGTGGTCGACTTTTTGCGCACCAAGGCGGGCATGAAAGTGCGCCCTGGCGTGCTGAATGGCCAGCGCGCTGACTACTTCAAGGGCAGCGCCGCGATCAAGGCGGTGCTGTCGCCCGAGTACGCCAAGCTGCGCAACGTGCCCAAGGTGACGACCGAGGAGGAGGCAGAGAAGATGCTGCACAACCTGCTCCCGTACGCCTTCTTCCTGCGCGTTGAGCGCGGCGAGAAGCCGGCGAGGAAGGAGGAGCGCCGCGCGCTCCAGGTGAACCAGATGCAGCTCTTCGAAAAGGACATGTACTACGCCTGGTTCTACGAGGGACAGCAGCTCATGATGAAGCTCGCGGGTCTCGGCATGGTTGCGCTGATGCTTGCCGCGGTCATGTTCCCGCTGTGGCCGCGGTTCATGCGCCTCGGCGTGTGGTACCTGAGCATGGGTGTGCTGTGTCTGTTCGGCCTGCTCATGGTCCTGGCGGTGGTGCGCCTGCTGTTCTGGACGATCTCGATCGTGGTGCTGCCGCCGGGCATCTGGATCTTCCCGAACCTGTTTGCGGACGTCGGCGTGGTACGTGGCCGCCCAACTCATGCAGGTCGAGTCGTTCATCCCGCTGTGGGCATGGGACGTCGCGGCGCCCAAGCCCAAGGCGAAGAAGGCCAAGAAGGCGAAAAAGACGAAGCGCGACGCGGGCGACGCGGGCGACGCGCCGGGCGATGCCGCGGCGGCGCCCGCTGGTGCGGCGGCGGCCGACCCGTCTGCTGCCTCGATCACCGATCTCAACTAGCTATAGTACATGCTTCTTACGCGACAACGGGATCAGCCCGTGCGCAAACGCGATCGTGACCTGCTTCTTCATCGCCCAAGCGTACACCAGCACGAGCACAGGCGTGACAAGCAGCACCGTCAGCACAGGGAACACGTCGGGGTAGCGACGTAGCAGGCCTCCCGCGCACCGCGGCACGACGGCCTCGAGCACGAGTAGCACGGCGATCGCGGCATGCATCGCCTGGGTCAGTCGTCCACGTACCGCACTCAGCCACGCGACCCACGTGCGCCGCGTCGTGGCGAGCGCCGCCCAGGGCGCGTATCCGATCAGCCAGTTCCACGCCGCGGTGCACACAAGTGCCGCAAGCGCCTGGCCGTCACGGCGGAGGAGCGGAAGCATGCTATGTCAGTCGCGCACGTACCCAAACATGCCCGCATTGTTCGCGAGCACCGCCCACTCCCAGTCGTCCTGCGCGGCGCCCGCGCCGGTGCGGTCGCCCTTGGTGGTCATGAGCAGCGTCAGCGGCAGCAGCGGCAGTAGCACACTCTTCTCGTGCGTCTGGAAGCCCAGCAAAAAGAAGGCGAGCGACGTCGAGAGCAGGGTATACGGCAGCAGCGCGGCGGCGGGCGACAGCGAGGCACTCGGCGCGCGCGGCGCCGCGGCAGGCGTAGGCACCACCGGCCGCGGGCGCGGCGCACCGCCGGCGACCCACGTCGATGTACTGCCCGCGAACAGCGAGCCGCTGGTCGCCGAGCGCCGGTCGGAGCCGCGGCTCGACTCGTGCGCCGACGCCGCGGCGCTTGGGGCCGCGACCGACTCGCGCACGCTGCGTGCGCGCTGCGACGCCGGGCCGCGTCCCGACGCGACCGACGTGCCGCTGCGCTGGCGCACGCGCTCCACGACCTGGGCGGCCTGGGCGTCGTCCTGGATCGATTCGAGGCGCACCGTCGCGGTCGATGCGCGGAAGAGCAGCACGCAGCCGGGGAGCAGCGCAACGAGCGTTGCGCCGAGGCTCAGCTGGGCGAGCGTCGCGACGCTGAGCGCGCGGTGCAGCTTGTACTGCCCGACGGGCAACACCGACAGTGCGCACCATACGTTCGCGACCTTGTCCTCGAACAGGCCGCGCGCCAGCGGGAAGATGCGCACGAGGCACTGCCGCAGACTGCTCGCGTCCTGCACCCACGGCAAAAAGGCCAGCAGAAACACCGCCGTGGTCGCCGCCGCGAGGCCGACAAACAACCACGCGCCGCGCGCGGGGTGCGCGGTGTGCGCGAGGCCGACACACCGCCCAAGCATGATGGCAAACACCGCGGGCGCATAGTACAGCGCCATCTGTTTGAAGCACAGGCTCAGCGAAAAGAAGACGGCCGCCAGCACGTACTCGTAGCTAATCTGCCGGCTCAGCGAGTCGAGCAGCAGGCGCTGCACGCTTGCGGCGGCCGTAGCGTCGCTTGGCACGGCGCCAGACGCGCCGACGTGCACATTCGGCAGCTTCGAGTAGAGCAGCGCAAAGCTCAGCGTGCTCAGGCCGAGCATCACGCTGTTGTACTGAAAGTGGCCGTGGTCGACGAGCAGCAACGCGGGCTGCAGCAGCACCGTGTACCGCGCCACGTCGCGCGCACGCGAGCTGCGTCCCGCGAGCCGGCGCTCCAAAAACACATTCACTGCCGGCACATAGACCAGCGCCTCGAGCACCCACACCGACGCGCGCAGAAACACGATCAGCGCGGGCGACTCGGCGCCGCGCGAGGTGTCTAGCGCAAAACTCGGGCGCAGCGCCGCGAAGCGCGTCGCGACCCACCCGCACGCCCAGCTGACCCACGCGGTCAGCGGCGGGTAGTCGAGGCCCCAGTAGGGCAGGTCGTACGTGTACCACTCGCGTGGTGGCAGGTGCAGCGTCAGCTCCATCCAGTGCCGCTGCGCCTCCAAATCGCCATACATGGGCGGCGTCGCGCGCCCACTGTACCCGCCGAGCGCCACGAGCGCCTTGACAAGCAACAAGGCGCCCAGCCCGAGCCATCCGACCGCCCACGCCATATCCTCGTCGCCGAGCCACCGCAGCACATTGCGCAGCGGCGAGTCAGCATTGTGCCACGCAGCCGCAGGCGCCATGCGCCGTGCCGACGTGCGCGCCGCCTCAGCGGCCGGCCCCGTGCGCTGCGCCGGACCGGCGGTGGGTGCTTCGGCGGCGCGCGCGGCGCCCTGCAAAAAGCTCGTCGACTTGCGCAGCGACAGCGGCACACTGTCAGCCACAGGCGCATGCGCATGGCGCTCGCGCCAATGTGCAACGCGCTCCCACGTCTTGGCCGCGTCCGGTCCTGCGTCGGCGAACAGGGGTGCGTACTCGGTGCGACCCGGCCGCAGTAGGCGCGACGACGAGCTGAGTGCCTTGGCACTCAACACCTCGGCGCGGTCGGCATGCGAGATACGCTCGCGCACCGACGCCGTGTCGTCGGCGCGGTGCCGATGCGAGGCGACACTCGGCGCACGTTCCTGGCGCATACGACCCGTGCGCGACGCGGGAGCGGCGGCCGGCGCGCCTGCGTCTCGTGCGAGCCACGCAGCGACGTTGCTACGGTGCGATGCGCTGCTGGGTGCGTTGTCCCTGTCGGGTATATGCGCGAGACGGCGGCCGACGTCGGGGCGGTGGGACCGCTGCGACGGCGGCCGTGTGCTGCTTCCGAGCGAGGACGTGCTTGGCTTGTCGCGTGGGGGGCGTGTGCGGGGACGCACAACCCCGAGCGGGATGTCGGCGGTGCGGTCAATGTCCGCGTCCGCGTCGACGGCGTCGCCGCGCGCTCCACTCGTCTTCCCCACCATGGATTGGCCTCAAGACAACCCGCGGCACCAACACACACAGCTGACTAAACCTCGACGCGTCGCGACACGGCGGCATGGCGTCCGAGTATGCGGACGTGCTGACGAACCAGCCGGTGGTGATCGATAATGTACGCTGTGTGTCGCTCACCACAGGGATCGGGCACCATCAAGGCGGGCTTTGCGGGGCAGGACACGCCGAAATGTTTCTTCCCGAACTTGTACGTTTCCCCGCAGACTCACCCAGTGTTGGGCGACCCAAGCATGTGCGCGCCATGGCCGGCGCCGCCGAGGGCGACCGGTTCATTGGGCGATCTGCGCAGGAGCTGCGTGGCCTGCTCAAAATTCGGTATCCAATGGAGCACGGCATCGTGACCGACTGGGCAGACATGGAGCACATCTGGAGCCACATGTACGCCGACGAGCTCAAGACCCTCAGCGAGGAACACCCTGTGCTTCTCACCGAGGCGCCACTCAACCCGCGTGCGAACCGTGAACAGGCCGCTCAGATCTTCTTTGAGACGTTCAACGTGCCGGCCATGTACGTGAGCATCCAGGCGATCCTCAGTCTGTATGCGTCCGGGCGCACCACTGGCGTCGTGCTCGACTCGGGCGATGGCGTGACGCATGCTGTGCCCGTCTACGAGGGGTTTGCGATGCCGCACGCGATCCAGCGTATCGACGTCGCAGGGCGCGACGTCGCACAGCACCTGCAGATGCTCTTGCGCCGCGCGGGTTACTACCTGCACACCTCGGCAGAGCGCGAAATTGTGCGGGCCATCAAGGAGCAGCGATGCCAGCTGGCCCTCCCGGGGCACGACGACCGCGACGCTAAGCGACCCGTCGAATTTGCGCTGCCGGACGGCAACGTGATTAAGCTTGGCGCGGAACGTTTCCGGGCACCCGAGGTGCTCTTCCGCCCGGAACTGGTCGGACTCGAGGACGTTGGCGCCCACCAGATTCTCGCCGACGCCATCGCGCGTGCCGACATGGATTTACGGCGTGGACTCTACGGGAATATTGTTCTGAGTGGCGGCACAACGCTCACGAAAGGTAGGCACGCGCTACTCACCCACTAGGCTACGGCGACCGGCTGCTGCACGAGACCAAGCGGCTTGCCCCGCCCGATCTCAAGATCAAGATTTCGGCCCCGCCAGAGCGCAAGTACTCGACGTGGATCGGGGGGAGCATTTTTGCAGGGCTGAGCACCTTTCGCAAGGTACGTTGGCGCCGCCGCACACGACTGACCGTGCGCAGCTGTGGGTGTCAGCAGAGGAGTACCAAGAGGACCCCGACTGCATTCACAAGGTAGGTACGCGTCGCTGCCAGGTCCGATGGCTTACACTCGTGTCTAGACGCTGTAGATTATGCAACTTTGCGTCCGTTCGCAGGGCCCATGTGGAGATGTCGGCGAATCAGACGACACATGGCGCTGCAGGCGTCAGCCTTGGGCATCACCAGCCACGTGGAAGGTCGCGGAATCGAACATAGATTGGTTGGATCTCACCGTGGGCGCGGCTCCCTCCCTCGCCACGGCGAGGTCAGGCGGCGCCTAGCCCCGCGGCGTTGTCCGATTTTTTTTTAGCTGAGGACGTATGCGCCTAGGCGGGAGTGTCATTTGCCGCACTCGAATCGGTCATCTGCGCGCTCGAATCGGTGCATCTGAAAACTAGGCACAGAGTAGAAGCATCTCGTGCGGTGCGTCCTCGACGCGTATGCCCACCCCTTCCTTGCATGGCGGATCTTCAGAGATGCACCTTCCTGCCGGTGCGCGCGAGTCATTCGAGGTGCTCAGCGGGCTCTCGGAGCCGCTCGCGCCACACACCGCCGACTCGCGTCGCGTGACAGACCTGCTGGATGCGAACCTGGACCACAAAAGGCACTTTCGCGAACCGCGCGACTATACCATCATCAAAAGCCTCGGGACGGGCTCGTTCGGCACCGTGTACGTCGCTGACTGGCAGAGTCCGCTGCCGAGCGGCGCCATGGTGCCGGCGATGCAACACAGTCTCACGCGCCCCGCCTATGCGGGCAAGCGACTGGTTGCCATCAAACGCATGAAGAAGCCGTTCGCTGCATGGGAAGACTGTATTAAACTGAACGAACTACGCGTACGTGCGGTGACTGACGCAGTCGCTCTTGTTGATCCCCCCTCACGAACATATCATCCCCTTGTATGACGTATTCCAACCTCCCCACACCCGCGAACTGCACATTGTCTTTGAGTGCATGGAAGGCAATTTGTACCAGCTCACCAAGACACGCAGGGGCCGTCCGCTGGCCCAGGGGCTGGTCGCCTCCATTCTGCATCAGGTGCTTGCGGGGCTGCACCATGTGCACACGCACGGCTTCTTCCATCGCGACCTCAAGCCGGAGAACCTGCTGATCACCACAACAGGGCTCGCCGACTACCCCGCGAAGCCCACGGGCGATGCGCGCACGCCCGTGGAACAGGACGTGCTGGTGGTCGTCAAAATTGCCGACTTTGGGCTCGCACGCGAGATAACCAGTGCCCCGCCGTACACCGAGTATGTGTCCACGCGGTGGTACCGCGCCCCTGAGATTTTGCTGCATGCGCCCCACTACTCTCCTGCTGTCGACATGTGGGCGCTGGGCGCGATCGCTGCTGAGCTCGTTCTGCTCGAGCCGCTGTTCCCCGGTACGGGCGAGATGGACCAAGTGCTGCGCATCGCTGCGCTGCTTGGCAACCCGCTGCATGCTTCGACACACGACGCCACCGGCACGCACTTCCGCGGTGGCGGGCGGTGGAGCGATGCGGCAGCGCTCGCTGCGCCGCTCGGCTTCCGCTTTCCCGACACGGACGCGCCGCCATTTGCCTCACTCTTTCCCGCGCACGTGTCGCACAAGCTGGTACACCTCGTGTTCAGCATGCTGCGGTACGACCCCGCAGCGCGCGTGCTGCCCGAAGCCTGTCTGCGGCACGCCTACTTTACCGTCGAGGCGCCGCTCCTCCACCCGCGCTCCAAACTCGTGCCGCACGCCAATGTGCCCGGCTTGGTGAGCGAGCCGGGTGCGGGGCCGCCGCGCGGCGTGCAAGGATCGCCGCGCACGTCCGCCTCGTCGTCGCCGCGTTACATACATGACGACGGCGTGCGCCACGGAGTCGCTGTCCCACATGCGCTGCACGAGCAGCTCCGCAATGCGCTGCACCTCCACGATGAACCACGGAGTCCAGGCGCCTCTGGCGAGGCCTCGCCGCAGCTCATGCGCCGCCGTACGCCGGGCACTCCTGTGCGCCGCACGGGTGCCAGAGCCTCCATGTCTCACGAGTCGTCACCCGTGCAGGTTGTTGCGCAGGAGCGTGCGGCAGTGCACGCAGCGTCGGGCACAGCCGAGTCTGCGCGCGCAGACTCGCCGTCCTACGCGCGGCCCAGCAGCGAGGGACGCACGCCGACGACGCGGCGAGCGTCGCCCGCACGCTCGGAGACGAGTGGTGCGCCGGCGTCGCCGCACTTTCTCAGCTCATGGGTGCTGCGCAAGGGTGGGCAGGCGCAGCGGCAGTCCAAAGAGGAGCAGCTCAAGCGCCGCGAGGCCGAGCTGCTCGCGATGCGCGAGCGCTCGCGCGCCGTGCTCCAAAAACGCTCGCAGATCCTTGGGAACGACCAGCACCGCGGCATATCGCCCACGCCGTAGCGGCAGCCTGGCTGGATGGACACACGTGATCCGCCGTGCCGGTCTACGTACAATGCGAATAGCAACAAGACACTCACTGTGCCCCGTGCGTGCGCTATTTAGTTCTTGTCGGTGCGGTCGATCCGCAGCGCACGGTTCAGCCACGAGCGCTTGGCCGGCGCCGGCGCTTCGGCGCCCGGCGCCTGGCGCGCGAGGCCGTGCGTCGTGTGCGAGCGCGGCATCGAGACCGACGCGCTGCGGTGCACACCCGCACGCGCCACCGGTGCAGGCACGGCCTCCGACGTCCCGGTGCTTGCGGCGCGCAGCATCGGCACTGCCTCGCCGATCTTGGTCGGCATCGTGGGCGACGGCGCATCAGGGAACAGCGCGGGCGCAGGCACCGCCTGCGTCCTGTCCTGGGGCGCCATAACGAGCTCGGGGCCACGGGACACGGGCGCAGGAGCCCCGCGCGACGACACAGGCATCGGCACGCCTGCCGGCGCACCGGTCGTGGTCGTCGAAGTGGGTATGTGTGCGAGCGAGGCGGAGGGCGTCATGCGCAGCGGCGGCGCACCCTCCACAGTGCGGATGGCCGGCATGGCGCCGTCCAGGAACGACGTATGCTGCGACGGGGAGCGGGCCATCGACACGCTGCTCCTGCCGCTTGTCGGGCTTGTGGCAAGCATGGAGTGACGGTACGACGAGCGAGGGGGGATGACCGGCGGCGACGAGCTCTGGGTGGGCGACGTCCCCGCGGTCGGCAAGGCCTCCGAGCCCGGGGGCATCCCCGCGGCGGGCGGCGCGCCCGTCGACGTCGGCGCCCGTGCGACGGGCGACAGGTCGGCCATTGAGGGCGTCTGCGTCATGTAAGTTGCACCGCCCATGTACGGCTCACTTGGCAAGGGCGTTGCCTGCGCCCCGGGTGACACAGTGTCTCCCGGCTGCTGTACACGCGCATTAGGCGGGGCGACCTGCATCACCTGCGGCGCACTCGCCACAGGCGGTGGGCTAGTCGACAGCGAGGACGACATGGCCGGCGGGATCGGCACGGCGGGCGCCATCCCCGCCGAGCTCGCGAGCGTTGCCTGGCTCGACATGCTCGTGGGGGACCAGGTCGATGGCGCATGCCCCAATGTGGACGGCGGCGCACCGCGGCCCGGCATTGGCACCGCGATGGGTATCGCCATAGCGCGCGCGCCCGTCGAAGGAGCGGGAGGAGGCCCTGTCGCCGTCGTCGTGGCGGACGAGACCGACGGCACGGGTGCGGGCGCGGCTGGCACGGGCGCATGGTGCGTGATCTGTGCGGCGGCATGCGCGGCACGCTCATCGAGCTCCATCGCGCGGTAAAAGAGGACGTAGGCGCTGCCAATCTCGGGCGCATCGCCGTAGTACTTGGCAATGTCCGATTCGGCAATGAACGTCACTGTCTCGTCATCAAACAGCGCCCAGCGCTGCCCGATCTTGACGATCGAGACGTAGTGGCCCTGGTTGGCGCCGGCGCCGACATGGATGACGATGGCGAACAGCTCGTAGCGGCGGTCCGGGTTGTCCGCCTGGTTGGACATGTTGAACAGGCGCAAATCGAACGGGAAGACAACGCGGCACGCATGCTTGACGTAGGCTTGGACGCGCTCGTCCCAGATAAAGCGCTTGAGGTGCAGCGCGAGGATGTTGGGCGCGTGTCGGATCTTCATGCGCTTTTCCGCCTCTTGGAGACTCGCGCAGGCGTCGCAGAAAAACTTGTTGCGTCCGCGCAGCATCTCGCTCTCCGAAAACTGGCGTAGGCACGACGAGAGCGACGTGTTCGGCGACACGTTCACCGACAAATCGAGGAAGGCCTCGTCGCGGTAGGACACCTAAGGTCAGCCACAAGGGACGCACATTTTCACACGTAAGACACTTGGTCTCGTTCGTGAGCACGCCCTGGAATAGGTCGTGCACATAGGTGCGCTGGGTATCGTTGTCGCCACGCGCGGCCGGCGCACTGCCGGCGCTGCCACCCGTCGGCGCCGGCGCATGCAGCGCCTCAAGGTCCTCGCCGACCTGGTTCAGCATAAAGTTGAGGAATTCGTGCGCATCGTGGTGCATGCTCATGTCGAACAAGTCAGAATTGCGCAACAGTGTCTCGAGGAACGTCTTGATCGCGTCCGAGCTGACCGTCTGCGACACAATCGCCGGTGCCCCACTCGCGTCACGTTTGACAGGCGCATCGCCGCTCTGCCGGTGAGTGGCACCACCTACCTCCATCGAGATGCGCGACGACTCACGCGCTATCGCATGAAAGAGGCGCACGAGCGCCGTGTGCAGTGTATCGGTGCGCCGCACCACCGGTGATACGTGCGCGGCATCCGCTTCCATCACTGCCTCACGCAGCGGCGCACAAAAGTAGAGCGCTTGCAGCACCGAGTTGGCGTAGCTGGGTGTGAGCGCCAGGCATCCACGTACCACGTATTCCCAAACTGCGTGCCCGGTTAGCATCCACGCGGAGCGCTCCGCTTTGTACGTACATTTTCAATACCAAGCAGCGCCGATTTGGTCTCCGAATCGTGCACATGGTAACCACTGTCCCGCGACCATTCACGCCACTCGGGTGGCGACCACCCGAGCGAAAACGGAAAATTCGCGGTCATCGCCGCCTCGTCGTGACGCTGCGATCCAAACGTATTCGGGGACGACACATCCACACTCGAGCGCATCGGCGAGCCCGTCCCCACGCTTGTCCCATTCCCATCCGTAGGGATCGGACGGGGCTGTGCTGCACCGGCGGCCCCCACCGATCCGCTCGGCGGCGACGCGGCAGCGCCCACGCTCGACGCGTGCCGCGGACCGCCCGACGTCTTCCGCAACGAGCCGGAGCGTCCCGTCGGCGAGCCGCTCGAATCGGGAACGCTGATGCCAAAGATACCTTTCCACGAGAACGACGACATCGTCTCGCTCACAAAATGGCCCGAGTTCCCAAAGGCTTCGCACGTCAGGAACGTATCGGCGGGCACGCAAGAACTGCCCCAGGCCCGCGGCGTTCCCTGCACGCGCACGCCGACTTTATCGGCCCTCCACTTACTAAACCCGCCCGGGGCCCAGCGCGCACACGTGCGTGCCAAGCTAAGGCCAAACCTATCGATGGGCGCGTCCCGGATCGGTCCGTCTGAGTAAAAAAAACAATCTGGGTAAAGGACTATAGGATCCGAAGCCAGCAGAGCCTATAGTACAACAGAGCAAGCGCGCAAAACAAAGTCTAGAAAAAAAGGCATTGCGCATGCCCATCCAGGAAAAGAGGGCCAAGTCCAGCCTGGCCAACAGAAACAGAATCATGCCGCAAACATTGCCAGAATGCTCGCCCCAATTACATTGTCGTTTTATAGTCGTCGAAGGTTTGAGAAGATGCGCCATGCATTTTAAGCGCGAAGCTTGAGCGGGCCGTACAGAGCGTAGTCCCAGGGGTTGGGCTTGTTGCACTTGTACAGCTTGAGGCCGTTCGTAATACCCTCGTCGAGCGTGCCCGTAGTCGACAGACGCCGGAACGCACTCTTGGTCAGGTCGATGTGGTTCTTGCTGCAGCCTTCGCACTGGTCGACAACACGCACCTTGAGGCACTTGTTCGTCTTCTCGTTGCACAGGCGCACGAATTGGCCGCACTGGGGACCCTTGGTCCACGTCTTCTGGACAGCGCCAATGTGGTTGTTGTTGTTCGGGTTCCACTTGTCGTCGCCGCAAGCAGGGTTCTTCAGGTCCTCCGAAGCGTACCAGGTGATGCGAATGTTGCCGTCCTGCAGCTCATCACCCTCCTCAGGGCCGTGGGTAAGGCCGTGACGCGAGTGACGGCGCTCAAGGCCAAAGGTGGACTTGCCGCGCACGCCAATCGAGCGCTTCTCCATGTCGTCCTCCTCAAACTCGTTGTCACCGAACTTGGAGTCGAAAACGACAATTTCCTTGCCGTTCTCATCGTAGAACTTCTCCTCGGCCTTGACAACGGTGGCAAGGGCAGCGAGCGCCAGGAGCGCAAAGAGAGCAAACTTCATAGCACGAATCATTTCGAGAGTAGGTACGTTTAAGTTCGTTCTGCGGAGGTCTTGAGGGTGTTGTAAGGGGGAAGGTCAAGCGACTGGCGCTCTTCGACGAGTTGGATTGGGGGAGTTGGTGTAGGTCGATGGCGGTGTTGCCCGTCCCCTATATACTGCCGGGCGCCTTTTGTGTTTTGTCAACGCTATGCGTTTGCGGAGGATTGGGCGCCTTTGCACTCTAACGTATCGACCAACCACGGTGCTGATTACTGTAAGGAGTACCGCATTGTACATTGACATATTTTCATTTATGCCGTCCTGCAGATATCGGGCGAATCGTTGCGTGGATTTCTTTTGTGACAGGTCTTGGCCTGTGGCGGACCACGCGGTGGCGCGCCCCTTGCGCGACGGTGTTGACTGGTGGTGCAGCGAAACTGTCGGATGCCTTGATACGGAAGTGATCCATGCGTCACAGGCATTGAAGTGATTAGTTATCCCGTGCTGCGCGCGGGCTTGCGCGGTGATGTCGCACTTAGCTTAGCCAGTCGGTGTGTGGGGGCGACGCGGCAGGGCGAGATGCGCGCACCACTGGCAGCCGTCGGTTTGGTATCTGTAGCCCGATAGCTCTCCTCCCTGCAGCGCTCCCAGTTGCGCTCGGGTTTGCGGAAGTGTTGGTCATGGCCGGTCTCATGCATCTGTCGGGTCGCTGACTGCAAACATTTCCCGACACATTGCAGACTGACAGCAGGTGCAAGCAGGGGTATCTAGGGTTGCGCATTCTATGTGCTACATTTCCGTAGACGACGCGTGCTACACCACGTCGTCCAGCAGCGTAATCTCTAGAATATACATGCCTTCTTTGTACTTTTCCGCTGAGACAAAGGCGCGGTCCTGTGGTGTCAGCCGTGCGTTCTACAACCGCACCCACGCACATATTTCCAGCCCAAATAGGATTTGCACCGTGAGCATGCCACATCGCGCACCGTATGCTTGCCTGTGCGCATATGCCGGTCGTCTGCTTCACCAAGGTCCACGTTAACTACCTTATCGAAAAGGTACGCGCGTCCCATTTGGCCATTGAATTCCTGCACGTGAGCATGGATCGAGCCGTACCTTGCTGATGAGCGCCTCGAGTGTCGTCAAATGGGTCTTGCACTTAGCACACCCATAGATGTATGACGATTGTAGGTACTCCTTGTGTTTCATCCCCATCGTGATGGTCCTGCGCCACGACCACAGAAAGGTCCGTGCTCCTCCTAGGGAACACGTGACAACGGTCCATCGGGCACCGAAGCCTCCTTCGTACACGATCGATGGCCAGCTTCGCGATGCGCCGCGTGGGATGGCTGCGGGCCGTCCCACGACAGCCGATTCTTGGCTACCCTGTCGCTCCCATCTCGCGGAATTTGGCGACGCAGCCAAGCCCCTCGAGCGCCGAGGCTGATGCGCGCTTCGAGCGGGAAAAGGAAGAGATTCTCAAGATGCTTCGTAACGACAAAAAGCTCGCGGAAGCACAACGCATGCAGACATCGCTCGGTCTCGCTGGGACCGCACTCTACGAGGGTGCCCAGGGCACGCGAAGCTCGCGCGTTGACAAGTGGACTGGGCAGGGCAAATCGTGGAAGGAGCTTCGCGGCGGCCAAAAGGGTACGTTGTAATGCTGACCCCAGTCGCGCGCGCTACGGTGAACTCGACCCGCCTGCTGGTGATCGGGTTCGGTGCAGCCTTGACAGGTGTTATCACCTATGCGCTGGCCAGCGAACTGTTTGCGCGGAACAGCCCCACAGTGATCTATCAACAGGCATGCAAGATCATCGAGAACAGCCCCAAGGTGCACGACTATCTGCTCAAGCCTTACACTTTCCAGACCTCACTGACCGAGTTCAGCGACTACTCACCGCTGAACCCACCGTCGCATCCGACACGCCCGTCACAAACGGTGGCCTCCATGCACGTTATCAACCCTCGCACGGGCAAAGATACGCTTTACTTGCACTTCTTTGTTGAGGGTCGCGACAAGGACACGCCTCTAAGTCTCTGGCAAAAGGCCCGTTCCGGATTCCTGGATGGCGTGCACTGGAGCAAGGAACGTGTGCTCGATGGGTACGATGCAGTCCGCCGCTGGTGGGAAGAACAAAATGCTGAGAAATCTGCGGTGCCCCTGCCGGCGCCGCCCCCCAAAGAGCCGGCCAAGCCATGGTGGATTACGAGCAAGCTGCGCAGTATTACGCGCAACGTCGGCGACCTGGTTGGCAGCTCCAAGGATGTACTGGGTATCTCGTCGGTGGACCTCACTTCCAACTTCCGAACGGCGCCTGGTACCTGGACCGAGGGCGAGGTGCACATCGAGCTTGTCAAGGACGAGGAGGGCATTTACCAATACAAGCGGTTCTATATGGATGTTCCGTCATCCTCCTCGCCGCTCAGCCGTCGTATCCACCTAGGCGACTTGCCGACTAGGTAATGGTTGCATAGTGTGCATCTTCAGCAGTGATATCCAACATGAATTTCCATCCTACAGCTGCATTCCCTTGGGAAGCATCATCGCATTGTCGCGCTCCTCAATCAGGTCGAACTCGTCCGGCTCCACTTCGTCGTCGTCGTCCATCATCTCTTCGTCGTCACCTCCATTCTTGGGACGGATCGCACTCTTCTTCTTTCCGAGCGTGACGCCTGCATCGTCCAGCACCTCGCGATCCTCGTCATTGAGGGGGAACTCGTCAATGGCACCCTCGGACTCATCGCCTTTGGCACCAATGGCAGACCAATATACAAAGGGAACCAGTCGGAAGTGCGCCATCTGGATAATCAGGTGCTTGAGAATCTGCGCCTTCTCCGCCGTGAGCTTCTCGTCCTTTTTGCACACTGTAAAGGGCTGTAGGAGCGTCGGTGTGCCCTGCTTGAGCTGCGTCGGCATACCGAGCGCGCGGAGCTGGGGCTCAACATTGTGCGGCAAAGTCTCCGGGGGCTCCGTACGGCAGTACACGGGCCCCTCGGGAAGTTCCACAGTCTCGGTAGCACGGCAGCCCATACGCGCAAAGTCGAGACGGCGGTAGTCGCTGCACCAATCGAGCACCTCAGCAGGCGGCGAGTCGGTGAACAGAAGCCCAACGTTGCCGCGCAGGCGCGGGACAATTTTGCTCAGTCCAGGACGGATCTCCTCTTCTTCTGTTTCTCCCAGTGCCTTTGCAATCACGCGCAGCTTGCCGAAAAAGATCTTGGAACCGGTCCAGAGCTTGCGCACCTCATCCAAGTAGGTGTTACGCATGTTGCTCACGGCAAAAACGTAAAGGTAGGCGTACTGCTGCGCAGCCTCACGAATGCGGTCCACAAGTGTCTCCTTGTGTTCCCGGGTCTTGGTCTTGGTCCGCGTCAGCGAGACCACCTTGTTGCGCTTTGTTCTGGCCATCTTTGCCTGGAGCGAAGGCGCTCTCGCGCCCACCGCAACTTTTTTTCTGCAGCTTTAGTCAGCACTCACGCCGACGCTGGTTGGAATCCACTTTTTTTTTGGTCATGCTGCCGGATCTGGACGCGCTTGAGGCGTCGCTGCTGAACACGTCCGGCAATGTGAAGCTGGACGCACGCTTCCGCACACTATTTACTCTCAAGGGCCTTGCATCGTTGTCTGAGGACCGCATGGAGCGTGTAATTGAGATTATCTCCAAGGGCTTTGGCGACGATTCCGCGCTCTTGAAGCACGAGATGGCCTACGTTCTGGGACAACTCAAGGACACGCGCGCGCTTCCGTGTCTTACCAAGATCCTCTCTGATGAGGAAGAACATGCAATGGTGCGGCATGAAGCCGCTGAAGCGATGGGCGCGATTTCGTCGCCTGAAGCACTTCCAGTGCTCAATAAGTACCTGCACGACCCGGACGTGTCGGTGCGCGAGACGTGCCATCTGGCCATTAACAAAATCGAGTTGGACAACTCGGATATGGGTAAAAAGGAGCAGGAGATCAAGGAGCTGCGCGACAAGGCGCACGGCGATGCGATCGATGCTGCTGCGCGGTACGTTTACTATGAATCTTACGCAGTGCCGCTGCGCCCATTGACCCTGCGCCAGCGATTGTGCGCGTGCCGAATGCGCAAGACGAGCAGAACGTGTATACACTGGAGAATGTGCCTCTGTTCCGCGACACGCTCATGAACACTTCGCTCTCCCTATTTGATCGCTACCGCGCGATGTTCGCGCTGCGCAACACGGTGCAGCAGGGAGGAAAGGATGCCGAGACGCCGGCTGTGCTAGCACTGGCCGATGCCCTGTGCGATGAGAGCGCCCTCTTCCGGTAGGTCGCGCGCCCTAACCTCCAGCCACGAGATCTGCTTTGTGTTTGGCGAGCTGTGCCACCCTGCGTCGGTGCCGGCCATGACCCGAGTACTGAACGACAGCCAGGAGCACGAGATGGTGCGCCACGAGGCTGCCGAGGCGCTCGGCGGTGTGCTCGAGGAAGCCGACGACGACGCGGCGCAGACGCAGGCCGTCGAGACGCTCAAGCGGTGGGCCGAAGACCAGCAGGCGCCACGTGTGGTGCGCGAGAGCTGTGTAGTGGCGCTAGACGAGATGGCGTGTACGTGGTGCCTGACGACTGACCGGCAGACAACAACGACCCGACGCAGTTCCAACCGATGGACTCGGTCGCGGCATAAAAAAGTCGGTAGTGATGCAGCCATGAGTGTTCATACGACTATGTGTTCTTATTTAGGCCATGCCCTTGTCCTTGAAGGCCTTGAGCATCAGCTCACCGATCATGGCAGGGCTGTCGGCGACGATGGCGCCGGCCTTGGTGAGCGCACGGACCTTGTCGTCCGCGCCGCCCTTGCCGCCGCTGATGATGGCACCAGCGTGGCCCATACGGCGGCCCGGGGGCGCCGTGCGGCCCGCGATGAAGGCAACCACCGGCTTGGGGTTCTCGCGAGTCTTGTTGTACTTCTCCAGGTACTCTGCGGCGTCCTCCTCCATGCTGCCACCAATCTCACCAATGATCACGATGCCCTCCGACTTGGGGTCATCGAGGTAGAGCTTCACCAGGTCGATCGTCGTCGAGCCAGGGTAAGGGTCACCACCAATACCCACACACAGCGACTGGCCCAGACCGACGTTGGTCGTCTGGTTGACCGCCTCGTAGGTCAGCGTACCCGAGCGCGACACAATCCCCACGCGGCCGGGCGAGTGGATGTGGCCGGGCATGATACCGATCTTGCAGCCCTCCGGGTTGATCACACCGGGGCAGTTGGGGCCAACGAGACGCGACTTGCTCTGCTGCTTGAGCACGTTGGCGACGCGGACTTCGTCCTTCTGGGGGATGCCCTCGGTGATGGCAACAATCAAGGGCACCTCGGCCTCGATGGCCTCGATAATTGCGTCCGCAGCACCGGGCGGGGGCACGTAGATCACCGACGCCTGCGGCTTGGTCTTGTCCACCGCCTCGCGGACCGAGCCAAACACCGGCAGACCGAGGTGATCGGAGCCTGCCTTCTTCGGCGAGACACCGCCCACGAGATTGGTACCGTACTGGAGCGCCTGCTCACAGTGGAACGTGGCCTGTGGTTAGGGCTAAGACATACCGTCTTGCCGGTGAAACCCTGGCAGATCACCTTGGAGTCCTTGTTCACGTAGATGTTCTTGATCGTGTCGGCATAGCTACGACGCACGGCCGACGTCGAAAGAAGGCGCGGGGCGCAGGCTGCATAAGTAGGCACCACGTACCAGTGCGCGGGGCCGCGCGCAGCAGGTTCAAAGACGTCCTCGCAATCATCGCGATGCTATAAGGTTGCTACGGGAACGCTCCGCCGGCCTGCTCGATTTTTGCCCGAGTGTGTCACGTGGAGTAATTCACGTGGGCGGCGACCGTGCGCTGTCCAGAATGCGGAGCGCATCTTGAAGATGCGTGCGTGCCGTCTCCACATCCTCGTAGTCCAGCGCGCTGCTCGCCCACCGCGACAGTTTCTGCACCTTGGCAATCTCGGTCACACTCAGGCGGGCATCGGTGGTAGGAGGCGGCGGTGCGCTCGGCGTCATATATACAGCCTCGGTAGGCGGTGTTGAAGATGCTTTCGTTGCGGCGATTAATTGCACGGGGGCAACGGGTGCACCACCTTCGTCCGGCACCGACGGCAGCTGGTTCTCGCTGCTGGACGTGGAGGACAGATTAGCAGCATCAGTACTGGGTGGGGCAGGAGCGGACGACACTTGGGCAGTGTCGGTACTGGGTGCGCTGGGGAATGACCGCGCTTCGGCGCGCGTTTCCTCACCCAGCACCGCAGGCAATGTAGAAGGCATAGAGCGTTTTGGCAGCGCTTGCTCGCGTGCTCCGGGCGCCACAATGGGGGCCTCGGCGTCCTTGGGCGCCGTGTCGCAGTGTTGTCCTGCGGGCGTCGCGGGTGCATCTTGGGCGTCGTGGACGCGTGTTTCCTGCGGCGGGATGAGTTGCGCAAGCACGCTTTCTTCCTCGCTCACAGCTGGACCCGGCGCAGGTTTCTTTCCCTCGCGCAGTGCTTTGGAGATTTGTGCTGCCTTCCATTTGGCGTACTTGATCTTTGTCTGGACCTGGGGTGAGAATGACCACGTACGTCCGAGTCCAGGGGCCCGAATACATTGAGCAATTCAAGGAACTGAACAGCTGCCAGAAACGTTCGTGCGGTTGCCCTGGCGTAAGTGAACCACGTACTTAGTTGCACGCCCCTCGCGGTCTTCATTGTCTGCACCGAGAAAAATGTTGAGGGCAAAATTCTCGAGGTAGGCGTAACCGGCTGTATCGTTGTTGACTGCATCGTTATCACCCAACGCCGACTTGGTCTGGGTCAGAGAAGGCGACACACAGTTTCTAGGTCGTCCAGGAGCCCGAGCAGATAGGTCTTGGAGGCGGCATCACTGGTCGGTTTCGCGATGCCCAGCTGCGCAGCATAATATTTGCCTACATTAGCCACCATACATACACCAGTACGATACGACCGGGTCGACATTGGCGACTTCGTCGGCGCGCTGCACGTACGCGGCCGTCGCCTTTAGTGCGGGCGGCACAGACATGGTGCGGTGTGCGCACGCGCCATGGATTACTAAACTACAGTATGTACATCGTCGGTCATGGATTCCTCCACCTCGCCCAACTCGGAGCGCGCGAGGAGCGCCGGGATGTCGAGGTGCGGGAACTCGGTCTTGCCTGGCCCCGAAGGTCCGAGCAACCGCTCGCCTGAGGAGAGGATCTGCAGGAGCTGTGCAAGCTTCGCGGAAGCATTGTAGCTCTGCGACGCAAGGATCGCCGCGTTCAGCTCGTCGGCAACATCCTGTCGGTATGCGGGACTGTACAGGAGTGCCGTATGCGGCGGTACAGAAGCCTGAGGCGTCTGCATGTCGTATACAAACAACGACATGGTTTCCTCTAGCTCGTGGAGGAGGTGCGGATGCTCTTCGCCGAGCGGCGCCAGGTGTTCGGCCGCAAACGACAGTGCCGCATCAATGTCCCCCGCGCGCAGCAGCTCAATCATACGCAACTGCTGCAGGTGGAAAAACAGCGATGGGCTGGTATCGAGAATCTGGGTGTGAGTCCCATTCACGAGCAAAGGCGTCGATCAGTCGAAAGATGGTGATTAGGTTTTTGTTCCACACGGCAGCAAGCTGCTCAGCGTGGTGCATGAAGATGTTCTTCCTTTCGACGCCGTAGAGTACATACCTCTGGATTCAAATCGTTCACGAGCTCGGTTGCAGAGGCGACGTCGCCGCGGAGGAGGGCGTCGCGTGCGACGATGCGAGCATCCATCTCGGCCATCTCCATCTCCGGTACAACCAGCGTCTCTTCGCCAAATGTCTCTGCCGCGGACTTGTAGCCCTGGACCACGAGATAATCCATCACGAGGCGGTCCAGGTCCCTGTCGGTTAGTACCGCTCGGGAGGCGCGGTGGGATCAGCAATGAAGAAAAAGAGTGTCCTCAACGTGTTTCGGAGAGATTCCCACTTCAAAAAGACTCATCCTCTTAGAGACATGGTCCGTCACATACCTTTTGGAGACCGGGACCTGCGCTAGGCGCGCTTCCCACGCATCGCGGGAAACCATCCTGCTCGAGGCCGTCGCCGGAGGCAAACCCGCCAGCGGATCACGTGGTCCACGTGGCGCGAAGGTTGGCCGCACGCACAGACGGTCGTGCACGCGACGATGGCCACCTCCGCGGTGTACTACAAGTTCCGGTCCCAGAGGGAGCCGCAGCGGATAACGTTCGATGGGACCGGCATCAGCATATGGGATCTCAAGCGTGAGATCATCCTGCAAAACAAAATGGGGAAGGGCACCGACTTTGACCTCGCCGTGTACGACGCCGATACGGAGGAGGGTACGTGCCGCGCTTACGCAGAATACAAGGACGACAACTACAGTGTACCACGGTCGTCCCATGTGCTCGTAAGGCGTTTGCCGCCGTCACGGCCGGGACGCGGCACAGCGCAGCTGTACGTATCCGACGTACAGCCCCCAACAGGCGGCGCCGAACCGGCCCCCAGTGCCCCGCCGCCTGCGGCCGCGGTGCCGTACCGTGGCCCGATGACGAAGCGGTTTGACGGGCGTGATGTCGGGCCGCCGACGGCCCCCGCTGCGCCCAGCGTGCCGGCGTCGGCTGACGGCGGTGACGAAGCGGCGCGCATCGCTGCGATGTTTCAAGCGACGTCCGAGCAGTGGGACGAAACGCAGGAGCGCATGGCCCAGTATGTGGTACGACTTACACAGCGCGACCTATCGTGAACGTAGCGGTATGCCGCGACGTGGTCCGCCGCCCCGTGCCGGCGGACATGGCGCGTACGCTGCGCCCGTCGTCGAACGTCCGCCGCCGCCTGCCGGCTACATCTGTTACCGGTGCGGCCAAAAAGGGCACTGGATCCAGGACTGCCCGACGAACGACAATCAGGACTATGACAATCGCCCGCGCTTCAAGCGCACCACCGGTATTCCCAAAAGCATGCTCCGCACCGTTGAGCAGCCGACGGCCGAGCAAATGTCGGGCGTGATGGTGACGCCCGACGGCTCGTACGTGATTGCAACGCCCGACTCGGACTCGTGGAACCGGAGTAAGTCGCGTGCGCGACCCCTGTCCAAGACGGACGTGTATCAGTCGGTGCCGTCGGATCCGTCGCTCGCGTGTCCTTACTGCTCCAAGCTGCTGCGCGATGCAGTGGTTACGCCGTGCTGCCACACCTCCTTCTGCGAGGAATGTGTACAGACGTATCTCTTTGAGCATGACTTTTTGTGCCCTGAGTGCGAGAAGCATATCCAAAACATTGAGACGCTCAAGATTGACGACGTAAAGCGCAAAAAGGTGCGCGAGTACATCGACAGCACGATTGAGCGCAGTGAAGAGGCCTTTGAGCAGGGCTCCAAGGTCGACGAGGAGGCAAATGCTGCTGCGAATGAGGCGCACCAGGCCGAGCTCGCGATGCAGGCCGGCAACGAGGGCAGTGCGCCGGCCGAGGCGCCCAAGGATGAGGGCAATGCCGAGGCGACGCCGTCGGCGTCCAGTGGAGCGCCCGAGGCGCCGCCGATGCCGATGCCGATGCCGATGCCGATGCCGATGCCAGGGGCGCCGGGCGAGGTGCCAACGTTCAACCCCCAGCTGGTACAGCAGCTTGCGGTCATGCTGCAGAACCCCAACCTGCCCATGCCGATACGCATGCAGACACAGATGCAGCTGCAGTTCCAGCAGATGCTCTTTTTCCAGATGTTCCCTCCCGGCAGTGCACCGGGTGGGATGCCAGGGATGCCAGGGATGCCCGGCGCGGCGCCGCCACCGGCAGCATCCCCCGACGAGCGCGACACCTACTCGCCGCCACCGCCGCCATCGAGTGGCCAGCGGCGTCCGCACCCGGATGGTGGCGGCCGTGGTTCGAAAGCGCGTCGGCGTGCATGAGTGTGTTGTGTTGTATTTTAGCTACATAGACCGACTGAGCATCAGCCACTCGAATGTGTCTACGCCGCTCAAATCGGGGTCGTAGGTCTGTGTCGCCTCCTCCGTCACGCGGTGGCCGGCGAGGAGCGCTGCGTCGCTGTGGGGCGCCGTCTGCGATAGGGTATGGGGTTTGCGGTGCGCGACAAACACAAAGTAGTCATCTGGCACAGCGCCTGGCGGGCCGTGCGAGAGATGCGTCGCGTCGCTGCCAAACGGTACCCACACATCCGGGCGCGATTTTGGCGCGCAGTACACTGCACGAAAGTCGAACCACGACCCAAGTGCGGCCCAGAACGGTTGTTCTTTGGTGAGCGAGCGGATGCGGTAGCCAATCACGACCTCAATGGGGTGCTCTGTGCTTGTCAGGTCGAGCAGTGTACGCAGGAGCGGCGCAAGGAGCTCGGGAAAGTAGACCAGATCTGAGCACAGGATGTGGGTCAGTGGTCGCGGCGCCGCGCGCACCGCCGCGGTCGCGGCGCGTGCGTCGCCCCAAGGTAGCGCGCACACGCGTACGTCCTGTCCGTGCGCCTGTGCGGTGCGTGCATTGCGCTGGAGGAGCGGCACGACGTCGGGCAGGTCGGTCAAGATGACGGTGTGCGGGGTGGACGGGTCGTGGAGCGCCTGAGCCAGCGCAAGGCCCGCGGTACCTACACCCGCACCGAGCTCCAGCACGGTGAGGGGTGCATCCGTTCCATGGAGCGTGCACGGGGGATCAAATATCCACGGCGCGTCGCGGTCGACATACCGGCGAAGCAGGAATGCGGATTCCCTGGGGTGAGGGCGCGGCGACGTACCAGATGCGCCCCGCGATGCCAAACGCGACAATGTCGTCCGCACTGTCGTGCTCCCACGCATTGCCAGCGCGTGCGCCAGCGCCCGCCGGTGCGCTCGGCGCGATTGCGAGCGCCGCCGGAAAGTTGGGGCCCACGCGCGGCACCACCATGCAGGTGTGGAGTGCTCGGCCGATCGCGTGCGGAGCGGAGGTCGCACAGACTACCGTGGATGCTGAAGCGCTCGACGGGATCCAAGCGGCGCCCGCAGATCCGGCACGAGAACGAGCAGCTCGGCCGTGGTGCGGGCGTCACCGAGGGGCCCATCGTGGTGCCGGGGCACAATGCGTTCCCCGGCGGCGCACACGAGGCGCCCCGCAGTGCGCCGCCCGGCGTGCCCGGCGCCGTGCCGCCGGGCGGCGCGTACGTGGCGGCGCCCGCGGCGTATGCGCCGGCGCCGGCGCCGGAGATGGGTGTGCAGGGGACGTACGGGGCACCCATGTATGCCCCGCAGCCCAGCGTGCCTGCTGCAGCGCAGGTCATGTCCACATCTACTCCCCCGCCCGCGGCCCATGCGGCGGCTGGCGCCGTGATGCCGGATGCCGCCACGAGCCCGCGGCGTGCGGTGCCAGCATATGCGCCAAGTAGCGCACCTACCTCGGCGGGTCCCGTGGGCGACGTGCGTGCGTCAATGCACACGCCGTTCGAGCCGGCGTACGGCGTCGCTTCGCCGGGTACCGCGTCGCCGGCGCCGGTGCCGACGCCCGGGGGTGCGCGGGGCCTTGCAGTTCCGGCGGATGGTACGACGCCTGCGCCAACCTCGCCCGGCGCGCCACCGCCCAGTGCCGGCCGCGAGTCGCACCAGGTCGGCGAGTCGCCCGCGCCGTCGCCGTCGCCTGCCGTGGCGCCCATGCCCGGCGTGCGGAGTCGGCTGCGCCCCGCGCCCAGCGCGCAAGCACCCGTGTCGCCCAGCATTGATGCCGAGCATCCGGTGGTGGGTTCTTTGTCGAGCGAGCGACAGCCCGCGGCGCTCGATGCGGTACTGGGCGCGCTGACCGAGGCGGGCCGCAAGCGGCAGACTGCGCGCGTGCTGCGCGGCGGGCTCGACACAGCGAAGCGTGCGGCGCCGATGCCGCCGATGGTGCCCGGTGCGAGCCGTTCGGTGAGCGAGTACGTGGACGCGAGTGACGCACCCAAGTTTCGCGCGCTGAATGCGGCGCTGCGCAAGATCAAGAGCGAGTGGCCTTTTCTGCTGGACGACCGCTTCAACCCGCTTGCTTTGTCGCTTGGGCTGCTGAGCGATGCGTCACTGCGTGCGCGACTGGGCGACTTTGCCTCGCTGAACGACATGATTGAGCGCACGCTGCAAGGCACGCTCGATGACCACTATGAGAGCTTTGCGCTGGCCATCACCGTCAACCACGGCATGGTTCACTCGCTGGGGGATGCCCAGGAGCTTGTGGGCACGACGCGCACCAAGCTGCAGCATGCGCGCGACGCGCTAGGCGCGAAGCGTGCCGACCTCGTGCAGATGTGGCAGCGCATCGAGACGCTCAAAGAGGCGATGCGTGTCTTGGGTCTGGTTGAGCAGCTGCGCAGCGTCCCGGATGAGCTCGAGACGCTCATGGCCGAGAAGCAGTTTCTGCGTGCGACGCAGCTGCTCATGCGCTCGCTGCGCCTGATCCAGCGCGAGGAGCTTGCCGAGGTCGGTGCGACGGCTGATCTGCGCGCGTACCTGCGTGCGCAGGAGCATGCGCTGCTCGAGATCCTGGTGGAGGAGGTGCACAACCACCTGTACCTCAAGTCGACGTACTGCGACGCGCGGTGGCGCAGCTATGTGCACGGGCAGGACACGCTGCCGGACGTAGTGTTTGGCGAGGCGTATGCCCCCGAGGCGCGCACGGAGGGCGCACGGCCCACCAAGCTGGTACAGTTCCTACATGTGCTGCGCACGCGCGTCGCGTATGGCGGCGCGGGCGATGGGGCGGAGGAGCGCGAGGCGGACGTGTCGCTGGCGGACGCGGCCGATGTCGACGCGGACGGCGCGCCACGCGCCACGCAGAACCCCGAGCAGGACTCGTTCGTGTACCTCGAGATGCTGCTCGAGAGCCTGGCACGGCTCGGCAAGATCGGCTACGCGCTCGAGGTGATTGGGCAGCGTCTGCCGTTTGAGGTGCACCAGCTCGTCGACGCCACGATTGACGAGGTGGACCGGCGGCATGACCCTGCGCGGTATGCGGTGAGCGATACGACGCGCACGGAGAATGTGCTGTTTGCGCCCTCGGCGCTCACCGCGTCGTTCATCGAAGACGGCGGCGCCCGCCGCTCCTTCTCGCTGGCGAACGCGGCGCAGCTGGGCGGCGCGCGCGCCGCCGGACAGCACGAGCTGGCGGCCCTGCAGCGCGACATGGAGACGATGCGCGACTTTTTCTGGACCCTCTTTTCGAAACTCGACGCGGTGCTCCAGGGGCACCGTGTCGTGCAGGAGATCGCCACGGCGCTCTTCCAGCGTGCCGACACCTCGGCGAGCGCCGCGGCGGACCGCGCATCGGCCGAGCTGGGCGTCGCGGCGCTCGTGCGCGTGTGGCAGGCGGTAGAGTACGAGGTGCGCGCGCTGCTGCACGACTACCTCTCGGAAGACACGCACGCGGTGGTGCAGGCGGCGTCTGCGCAGGTCCCGTCGCTGAACGAGCTGCTGCGTGGTCCGCGGTACGAGCGCGACAAGACGCGCGCGCTCTTCCGCATGGCCGACGTGCGCCGCCAGCAGAACGCCGTGCGCCGCGCCGAGGACACGGTCGATGCCGCGTTGCGCACGTTTGTGCCGGGCCTCGTGGGGCAGGAGGCTACGCGCCAGGCGCCGAGTGCGCTGCTGCACGACGCGCCGGGCGCGCTGGCGCGCCCCGAGGAGTACACGGGCGCTGCCCACCGCCTGCTCGTCCGCCCGCTGACCTTTACGGTGTCGGTACTGTTCCAGCCGACGCTCGCGTTCATCGAGCGCGTCGCAGAGATCCTCCCTGCGGACGCCGCCGGGTCGTCGGCGCGCGGGTTCGGCGGCTTTCTGCGCGAGTTTGTGCAGATGATGTTCCTCCCTATGCTCGAGGACAAGGTGCAGCAGCTCGTCTCGACCGCGACGCACGGCGCCGAGGCGTTTGCGCCCGACACGGCGAAGCGTGCGGCGGCCGCGCGACCGGTCGTGCGCAGCGCGGCGCAGATCGTCGCGCTGGTCGACAGCCTATACACCATGCTGCAGGCCGCGCCGGTGAAGCGCGCGTCCTATGCGCGTCTGATTCTCGTGGTGTTCGTGGAGTACTACGAGCGGTGCAACGAGCGGTTCAAGCAGCTCGTGTCCGAGGACATGGAGGCCGCCGCCACGCACGCCGCCGGGCCATACGTGCGCGCGGCGGTGTGGGCACAGCGCCCCGGGCTGTACCGCCTGCTGTGCGACGTGCGCACCGCCGGTGCCGACGCGCGTGCGGCCCCGCTGCGCGAGGAAGAGGCGCGTCTCGAGCGCCGCTATGCCGACGAGGCGCCCGTGCGCCGTGCGGACCTCATGACGTCGCGCAAGCGGCTCCTGGCGCTCGGCCATCTGCACTTTAGTGTCCAGTGGCTGCACCAGCACATGGCGCAGCTGCGCGCCGCCGCCGAGCACGAGGACGTGCGCCGCGACACGCCGGACGGCGTACTGCCGCTGCCGCTCAGCGCGGGTCTGGTGCCGCGCTTTACCGAGATTGTGCGTCTGTACGAGCACCTCGCGCAGTTCATCCTGCTTACGCTGCGCGTCGAGCTGCGGCTCAAGGCGCTGCATGCGCTGCGCCTCGCATTCACCGAGGGCACCTACATCGTCGATGGCGGCGCACTCGAGCCGGACAGCCATGTGCTCGAGTGGAACAGCGAGCTGACGGCCTTTAGCGAGCTGCTCAAGGACACGCTCTCTGCCGAGCACCAGCAGTTTGTCCTCGACGGGCTCGATGTCCTGCTCGACGCCGTGATGGTCGAGGGCGTGCGCAGCGTGCGCGCCATCAACCGGCACGGTGTCACCAAGATGCTGCGCAACATCCTCTCGCTGCAGCAGAACCTCAAGAACCTCGCCGCGTCACCGCAGCGCGTCGACCTCGAGCGCAGCAAAAAGTTCTGGGAGATGCTTGCGCACGAGCCGGAGCAGTGGCTGGCCACCGTGCGCCACGCGCCTGCGCCGCACTCGTTTGCCGAGTACAAGGCAGCGCTCGACCTGTGCCTCGGCGTGGACCGCAGCACCGACGAGCCGGCGTCGGTCGACGGGGTGCTGGTGCGTGTGCCGCACGCGGGCACGTCGCGCAACCGCGCCGTGACGACGCAGCGCTACAACGAGCTGCTGATCGAGCTTCACGAGTGCGCCAAGACGGCGCGGTAGATAGCACAGCTACGTCGTCTACCGATCCATATCGAGCTCCTCGAGCCGCCGGCCGCGGCTCAGCTCCATGTCGCGCCGGCTGCGCGCGCCCTGTCCCTTGTTGTCGCGGCGCATCTTGCCGCGCACGCCGTTGCCCTGGCCGATCGGTGCGCTGCCGCCCCACAGCACCTGGAGCGCGGCCTTGACCACGTTCATCGCGTTCGACGAGCCGTACACCGCCGCGCTCAGGTCGGAGAAGCCCGCGGCGCGCGCGATCGGGTGGATCACGTTGGGCACACGCAGCCCAAAGCCCGCGGGGCGCGGGCGGATCACGACGCGCGTCGCGCCCCAGTGGCCCTCGACGCTCGTCTCGACCGTGTTGGCGCCGCTCTTGGCGCGGTGGACGGCGACCAGATCCATGTTTTTCACCGCGGCGTGGAACGCCTTCTTGTTCGCGCGCCCGGCGTTCATATCCTTGCCCTCGCCGTAGCCGACGAGACCTTTGCCGTTGCCGGCGACCACCAGCGCGTACCAGCTGGCGACGCGGCCCTTGCCCGTCATGTTGACGACGCGCTTCAGCGTGATGTTGTAGCGGTGCAGCGCCTGCACTTCGGCGGCAGTGAGCGGCGTCACGGAGCTCAGGTAGGCCTCCGAGTTGACCTCCTCACCTGCGCCGCCGCTCTGGCGCATCACGTTTTGCACGGGGAGCGGCGGCGTGGGATAGTGCCGGTCGTCCGCCTCGTTGTACACAGCGACGCTTGCGCCGTACACGTTTTGCGCATCGGGCGCCTTGCGCACAAAGTTGGCGCCGCTCCCGTCGAGCGTCGCGTCGCGCGTCTGCAGCAGCCGCGGGAACGCCTCGAGCTCGCGCCGCGAGAAGAGCAGCGGCAGCGCCTTTTGCATTGCGCTCGGCGCCGCGCTGGCCGCCGGCGATGGCGCACGCGACGGCGGCTGCGACGCGGCAGGCACCGCCTCGTTCGCCTTGGTCGAGTTCGACCGCACACCGGCGCGCGCCAGCGTCAACGCACGCACTCGCGCCGCACCCGGGCGCAGCAGCGACATGGTCCACGGAGCAGGAAGACGCCTCTGCGCCTCTGCCCGATCGGCCACGTGTGCTGAGTCAGCATGTTCTGCGGCGCGCGGCGGCGGGCGCCGCGGCGCAGGCTTCTGACCGCCGAGCGAGTCGTGCGCGCGAGGAGATGCGCAACGCACGAGGGCAGGGCCGTGTACCGGCCGCGCTCAATCTGGCGTCCAGCGCACACGATACGTTTGCGGCGGGCGCGGGCGTGCTTGACGCGGCGCATGCCGCCGAAGACACCGCGCTCGCCGCTGAGGCCGCCGGCGTGCCCCGCGCGCCATCGTCCGCGCTGGGGCTCGGCGCGTTTGCCGAGGCACAGCGCGCCGCCACCAGACGCATGGAGGGCCTGCCGCGTGCGCCTTCGTCTGCCACGTTTCCACACTTCCCCCCCAGCGTCCGCGCACAGCACCGCGCGCCGACGGCCGAGGCGCGCGCCGCGAGCCCCGTCGCTGCGGCGGCGTCGCTCGCGCCCGCCACGTACGCGCGCGCGCGCAGCAGCGACACCCGCACGACGCTGCCCTCGCCGTCGTTCCCACGGCGCCCCATGTCATCGGCCGACACGCGCGGGCCCGCCGCAGGGTCCTTGCTCCGAAGCGACCCGGCGTCGCCCGCCCTGCGCGAGTACGCGGCGAGCAGCGCGTCTCACACGCCGCGCCTCGGGGCGCATGGCGCCCGCTTCCCCTACACGGCTGCTGCGGCCGCCGCGAGCGACCAGCGCACGCAGCTACACGTGCGCAACCTGCCGTACAGCGTGCGCTGGCAGGACGTCAAGGACCTCTTCCGCCGCGCAGGCACCGTGCTGCGTGCGGACGTGCACCTCACGGCCGACAACCGCAGCTGCGGCACGGGCACCGTGCTGTTCGCGACCGAGGACGACGCCCTGCGCGCCGTCGATGCCCTTCATGGGTACACATGGCAGGGGCGTGTGCTTGACGTGCAGCTCGAGTCGCCGTCGCGCCCGAGCTCGGGCCTCGCGCACCACGCGCCGGGCGGCACGGCATCGCCTGCGTCACCGCGCGTTGGCGGTGTCGAGTCGCTGCCGCTGCCGCCGCCGCCGCCGCTGCGCTTTGTGCCGTACACAACGCCGAGCGACGCCGAGATGGCGTGGCCACCGATGCCCATGGCGCCGATGCCACCGCACGCGCCCCCCACGGCGCCGCCGGCGCTGCCGTTCCCGGGGCGTGTGCTGTTCATCGGCAATTTGCCGTTCAACTGCCAGTGGCAGGACCTCAAGGATTTGTTCCGTGCTGCCGGCAACATCCAGCGCGCCGACGTCGCCCTCAATGCCGACGGCCGCAGCCGCGGCTTTGGCACGGTGCTGTTTGCCTCGCCCGAGGACGCGCAGAATGCCGTACGGCTTTACCACGGCTACGAACTGAACGGGCGCGTGCTCAAGGTGCACTTTGACCGCCTCGCACACTACGGCCCCGTGCACGGCATCCCGACCGAGCCTGCACAGTACACGGCGGCATTTGCCTCGCCGGCAGCCGCCGGCGATGCGGCGCGGCGCGGCGCGACAGCCATCGATGGCGAGTCGCTCGTCGCGCCGTCCGGGCGCCCCAGTGCGGATGCGCGCGTGCATGCCAGTGCCGCGGCGGCCGCCAGTGCGGCGGGTGCGGCCGCTGCCGCGCACTGGCACGAGCCACACGCGGCGCCGGCCGCGCACGGCGGCGCCCGGCGCCCGGAGCGCATTGCGCTCCCCCCGCCGGCGCCCACCGTGCCGCCCGCGGCCGGCACGCCGGGGCTTGGTGTGCCGATGACGCCGGGGATGCCCGGCTTCCTGATGCGTCCCGTGCTCGACACCCCGCCGCTATACCCCTCCTCGCTGCTCTCGCCCGGTGCCGGTCCGTGGAGCCCGGCGGGTGGTGCACCGCCGATGGTGCTGGGCGGCATGCCCGCGCCGTACGGCAGTGCGGCGCCGGGCGCTCCGCTCGACTACTTGTCGTCGATGACGATGCCGTACACGCCCGGCGCCGAGCTCGGCGGGATGCACGGCATCAACAGCGCCGCGTTTTTCCCGCACGCCGCGAACCTGCCGCCGACGCCGCACTGGTCGCAGCCGGTGCGCCCGCGGCAGGAGGCGCCTGTGCTGACGCCCGCGGCGCTCGGCGACGTGCAGCCGACGCCCGGTGCGCCGCACGCGCCGCATGGGGGCGACGCGAACGCGGCGTCTGGTGCAGGCGAAGCAGCGGACGAGTACCCCTTCCCGAGTGTCCCGGCACCGACCGACACGACGCCCACGCCCGCGCGCGGCGCGGAGCCGAGCGGCGGGGCGACGCCGACAGGTGCGACGCCGATGCACGCGCCGCCCGCGCCGGGCGTGCACGACCTGAATGCGGCGCTCGCCTCGCTCGACATCGGCGCGCGTGCACCGACGCCGCGCGATGTCAACGAAAAAGAGGGACATGAACAAGCTACGACACAGCGCGCGTGAGCAGCCAGCCATGCACCGTGGCTCGCACATGCGCGTCTCCTGGATCATCTGGAAACATGGGCTATATTCTTAGCGGGGCGTACATACCTCCAAATACCATTCGCCGATTTTTTCACACGCGTAGCCGCGTGCGCTTGCACGCGTAAAGAACTGCGCGTCCTTTTCCGCGAGGTGCGGCCGATGGTGGCTGAAGAAGACGAGCGCACACGGCGCGCGCGCGGCGTCGCGCGTGAGGCACGCGTCGCACGTATTGAGCAAAGCCTCGTGCGCCTGGTGGTTAAAGATGAGGTCAGACATGAGCACCACGTCGTAGTCGTGCGGAACGAGCGCGCGCAGCGGCGCCGCGTCGGCGCCCCAGATGTAGCCTTGCGCCGTGGCGTGCGTGCAGGCGTTCTGCGCAAGGTTGTGCGCGAGGTTGTGCATCAGGTCGGGGTCGGGGTAGTCGGTTGCGACAACATGCGCGGCACCTGCGCGTTCGGCCGCAATCGACGGCAGGCCTGCCGCCGCGCCGAGCTCGAGCAGCGCGCGGCCGCGCACATAGCGGTCCGCGTGCTCCTGCAGGTAGGTCGCCATCGTCGGCGCCGCGTTCCACAAGTAGTGGCCCCACAGCGGGTGGCTGCCTACGAGGCGCAGGCGCACGTCCGATCCATCGTGCAGGCGCTGCTCCACCTCGGTGGGGGGTGGCGTCTTGGGTCGGAAGCCTTCTGGCTCATCAAACATCCCCCAGGCGCCCGCCTCGTCCTCGGTGTCGCTCGCCCCGCCGTCGCCCATCGCGGCAGCGTACGCGCGCGGCCACCGCATCGCATGGCGCCCAATCGCGCACCGCCTTACCTCAGCGCCACGTGGAGAGATGGCAGCTGCATAATCAGATTAGCACGAAGCGCGCCACGGCCGGCCTCGCACGGGGGACGGCGGCACGGCCTCGATCCGGTCCACCGCACACCGCACAGGGATTCGGAGCGTGCACGACGACGTGTGCACCGGGGCATGTCTTCGGCGATGATGGACATGCGCAGCTCCGTGCCCGTGGCGCCGTCGCCTGTGCAGGCCGCGCTGCCTGCCTCCTCGCCGCCCGCCGACGATATCGTGCAGCCCAGCAAGGAGTGGGTGCTCCCCGCGCGGGGCAAGCCGGGCCGCAAGCCGGCCGCAGAAGTTCCGCTCACCGTATGTCCCGCACACGCTCACCCAGAAACGGAAAGCACAGAACCGTGCGTCGCAACGCGCCTTTCGCGAGCGGCGACACGCTTATCTCACCGAGCTCGAGGAGAAAGTCGCGCGCTACGAGGCGCGCGAGATCGATGCCAACGTGCAGATGCAGCGCATCGCACTCCAGTGCCGTGAAGAGGCCACGATTCTCCGCCAAAAGAACGAGGCATTGATGGCGCGCTGCGAGCAGCTCGAGCAGCAGCTCAAGGCGCTCGCCGCCTCTACGCCGCGTACCGATGCGCGCTCGCCCAGCGGGTGTCTCCCCCCGAAACACGAGGTGGGCGCGAGCCCCGCGCGCGATGCCGCACACATGGGCGCGTCACCAGGCGCCTACGCCGGACGCAGGCCTAGCGCGCCAGGCACCCATGCCTCGGCGCCCACGCCGACCCATACGCTGTCGCAGCTCACCAAGACGTTGCGCGACACGGGCTCTCCGGGAAACCCGGACGAGATCGGCTTCGACTGCGGCTTCTGCCCAGACCCCTCGCTGTGCGTGTGCCGCGGCAAGGCACAGTTCGAGTTTGGCGACGAGCGCATGGCGCCCTGGACGCCGGGCACGCACCCCACCGCCACGACCGGCGCCACCGCATCCACCACACCAGGGTATGGGCCACCGACACCCTCGAATGCGGGTGCATCGCCTGCCGTGCCGCTCGCCCGGCACCACGGCCCCAAGTCGCGCCTCTGGCCGACTACGGCGGCCGCCAGTGCCCTGAGCCCGGGCGAGTCGCCGCGCGCCGGCGGCCCCTCGCCTCTCGGCACGTCGCGCATCGGCTCGTGGGCAGCTGCCAGTGCCTCGGCGGCGCTCGGCGTGCGCCCGCGCTCGACGCCCCTCGCGCGCTCGCCCAAGCGCCTGTGGGCCGTCGAGCCAGCGAGCGCTACCCCGACCACCGCCCCGAGCCCCCGCACACGCGCGCCCAATGCACCCACGCCGTGCTCAGGCGACCCGCGCACGTGTGGCGCATGTCAGGAGGACCCGACGCTCGCCGAGTTCTGCTCGGCGGTCACACGCAGCGTGCACGTCCCCACATCGACGCAGCGCAAGACGCCGGGGCCTGCGGCCGCCTACAGCCCCACGGCCGCCGCGCCCAGTCCCGGGGCGCCGCGCGAGAGTATTCCCCAGGCGTTCACACGGCTGCGGAACCACCCCAACTTTGGGCAGTGGAAGGGCAACGGCGGTCTCCAAATGCTTGCCGATGTCATCTCGCGCGACGCCAAGGACAAAGACGCGCCCGAGGCGTCCGAGTCCACCAGTGCACCCGACGCGCCCGGCGCACGCGCGGCGTCGGGTGCATCGACTACGTCCGAGGCCGCCCCAGCGCCAGAAAAGGCCCAGAGCGCGCCGGCCGCGGCCGAGCCCAACGCCGAGGCTCTGAGCGATGCTCCGCTCACCAGGCGTACGGTGCCGGACGCTGCACGCACGGCGCGCCCCTCGAGCGACGCACGTACCACGTCGTCGGCATCGCCGCTGTCGCCGCCGCCACCGCAGTCTGCGTCGCCGCATCCCGCATTGCCCGTGCGGCGTGCGGCGTCCGACCAGTCGCCGGATACCGATGCCGAGGCGGCGCGCCAAAAGCGTGCCAAGACCGCAGGGGTGTATGTGCGCAGCGATGCAGTGACCGAGGCGCTGGCGCTGCTCGATCGTCCCGACGCGAAAGAGGCGCCGGACGCCTCGGCGGCGTCGCCGGACGCCTCGGCAGCTCCCGCGGTCTCGGCAGGCTCACCTGGCACCCCTGCGGCTGCCGCGGCGTCGCCCGGCGGCACACGGCCCTGCCCCTGCCCGTGGGTCAGCACTTCGTCGCGGCTGCCCTGGCCGCGCTGATTTCTTTGTATCTTAGAATGACTACATGCGCGAGCGTGCACGGAACACCAGCGTACCGTCCTGCGGTGCGTATTGGTCGTGCCAGTCGGCGCCCATCCCCGGCTCGGTGTTGTTGTCGGGCACGAATGTAAAGTCCCACTCGCGTTCTGAGCCTCCTGGTAGAAATGACGTATTCCCGTTGTACACCTGGGTCCACCGCGCATCGGCGCCGCGCATGTATTTGCTCACGCTCGCGGTACCCGCACGCACGGGCTGTGTCGCGCGGCGCACGTCGCCGTCGCTCAGCAGCATGCGCCCGAGCGCTATGATCGACGCCGCGTGCGACACGAGCAGCACGCGCCGGATGCCCCATGCTTCGAGGCGCGCCTCGATGCGCCGAAAACACTCGTACACCCGCTCGTGCACATCGCGCACCGTCTCGCCGCGCGGGTCGGGGTACAGCAACGGCTTCCACCGCGTCGAGACTCTGGCAAAGTGCTTCTGCACGTGCTCGGCGCGCCGCGGCGACGGGTGCTGCCCGCTCGACTCGGGCCACACGGGCGCAAACCACTCAGAAAGACCGGGCTCAACCACCAGCTCAACGCCGAGCCGCTCGACGGTCGGCAGGATCGTCGTGATGCACCGCGAGTACGGCGAACTCACCACCAGTTCTGGCCGCTCGTCTTCGGGCATCGCGGCAAAGAAGGCGGCCAAATCGCGCGCCTGTTCATCGCCGTGCGCGGTCAGCGGCGGATCACGCGCGACCTGCGCATCGTGGTTAAAGTGCGAAATGGCCATCCGGAACGCATGCCGGGCAATGTACACGGTCTCCACCATCGTTTAGCCGGAAGAACCTCCACACCATGACCGGAGCAGTTGCGCAGTCGCTGGACACCTTCCTCGCGTCGTATGCACCGACCGCGGGGCACAAGTGCATTACACTCACGTTTGCGCAGTCGAGCGATGGCAAGATTGCAGGCGCGCAGAGCCAGCGCGTGCAGATCAGCGGCGAGGCCAGTATGGAAATGACCCATCGGTATGTGGGGTAAACTCACCGGCAGGCTCCGGGCGCTCCATGACGCGATCCTTGTCGGCATCGGCACGGTGCTCCACGATGATCCCCAGTTGAGTGGTACGTCCTTCTCTCCGAGACCCCGCTGACCGCCAGTCCGCCTCGGGTCTGCACCCAATAAGCACCCCCGACCGGTGGTGCTGGACAACGAGCTGCGGACACCGCTATCCAGCCGGCTCATCCGCAACGCCGCGGACGGCTCCGGGCGGTCACCCTTGCTTCTTGCGGCGCAACCCCAGCACGCTGCCGACGTGGCGGACTGGCACCGTCGCCGCGAGGCACTCACCCACGCAGGCGCCGAAGTTGTTCTCGTCGAGACCGAGGCCGACCACAAGCTGACATGGCCAGCGATCCGTGCCACGCTCAACGAGCACCACCTCTTCTCTGTGATGGTCGAGGGCGGAGCCAAGGTCATCGACTCGCTTCTCGCCGCGAACGCGGAGCAGCCCGGTATGGTGCAATCGGTGATTGTCACCGTCGCCCCCAAGCCTATTGGTGAGGACGGCATCACCTACACGACGCCGCTGCCGCTCGAAGGCGGCCAGAAAGGCGGACTCACATTTGCCGAGGCGCTCGAGCTGGCGCCGGACCACATCGTGGCACTACGAAGCTGAACCCTACTCGTCCGCCCGCAGGATACTCGACACCAGTGCCGTCGCATCGCTGAGCCGCGCACGCATCTCAAACGTACTCCGTGTCTCGGCAGGAACATCGGTTGCGTGCGACGTGTCGGTGGTCAACGGAATACCGCTCAGCCCCGTGTCTCGTAGGAACTTCTGTAGCTCCGCGAGCCGTGCATCCAGCTGGTCCAATGCCTCGGACGCATCGCTGTCATAACACAGTGCAAACATTCTGCGTCAGGGGGATACATACACGCGCTCCAACAACGTATCGCCCGCATGCCGCGTCGCAGGAAGCAACGTCGTCGCCAGCTCAGCGAGCGACGCGTCGAGCGACGCGGCTGAGAGCGGCGCACCGCTCGATGCTGTGCCTGTTGCAAGCGGCGTAGCGGATGCCTTCGTGGCATTTGCCATCGCAGCATCCGCACCATCCGCGCCGCCCGCGCCGTCCGCCGTCGCGCCCGGTGCCGCGGACGCCATCGTCGGACCGGAGCGTATGCTGACTAAACTACTGCCACCGTGATGAGCACGGGGCGGTCCAGCCGGTCCGCGGAGCCGCCCGTGCGTATCCCGCGCGCAACGTTGCCAGACCTGCGGCAAGAGCAGTTTTTTCTAACGACCGTACGCAAGCATGTGCACGTCGCTGAGCCGGATGGCACGGGCGTCGTGCCGGTCGACGAGCCACGGACGCCCTGGCAAGACACGACGCGCGTCGCATGGTACGTTGCTCCTACTCACAACGAAGGCTCCCATTTCTATGGACGATGCTTATGGAGCAATTCTTCTCACCGATTTGGCAGGGCATGCTATGGGGTCTGGGCGGCGTGGCGCTCACTCATGCACGACAGGTGTATGCCATTGCAGCCGCACGGCGCATGCGTTCGCCCACCGCGCGCGCCACGACCCTCGCCAAGGTCGGGGAAAAGACAGCACCCATGCGCGAGACGATTGGCGCATGGATCGCGCGGTTGGGACTGTCACGTCTATTTGTATAGGGACTTTAGGAGGACGATTCAGCCTTGACACGCTCCGTGCAGGCCCACAGTGCACGCAGCGCAGGCGTACATGCCTCGGTGAGTTCGTCGTCACTCTTTTGTGCATTGTTGTGCATGCAAGCATCGTATGCGCGGATCGCCGGGCCACACTGCTCCTTGACGGTCTGCAGCATGGGCACAGCGGCTGCCGCACATTGCGCGAGCGCCTGTTGCGGCTCGACACACTTGCTACCATCGCCTTTGTTCGCCACAATGCAGCGCTCAAAGTCGGCTGCGTTAATCGCCCTGCGTACCCATTTGCGCCGTGCACTTGCGGCCCACCGTTTCCATTGCGTTTTCCATCGTGCGAAGAAGGTGGAGGGCCGTACGCGTCCGTGCGCCGCGCGTCGTCTCCGCCATCATGCCGTCCACGGGACCGCGCCGGCGCCTCGTCGGCACCTCGCTCAAGATGTACTTTGACTTGGACAGGACGCGCTCGTACGTGCGTGACGTTGTGCGCACGCTCAACGAGCTGCCCAATTTTCCCCCGCGCGACGCAGCGGGGCACCAGGCGCTCGATGTCTTTGTGATTCCCGACTTTGTCTCGCTCACCAGCGTGCACGAGCTCCTGCAGGATGTGCAGGCAGAGGTGTGGGTGGGTGCTCAGGACACACACGACCAGGATGCAGGTGCGTACACCGGCGAAGTATCGCCCAAGACGCTCGCCCAAGCCGGCTGCCGCCTTGTCGAGATCGGGCATGCCGAGCGCCGTGGCCTGTTCGGCGAAACGGACGAGATTGTTGCACGCAAAGCGGGTGCAATCGTACGCAACGCCATGACTCCTCTGGTATGTGTGGGCGAGGTGACGTATCCCGGCGAGGATACCGAGCTCGCGGTGAGCGAGTGCTGGCAGCAGGCACGTGCGGTGCTCGAGGCGGTGCCAACGGATGCCGACGTGGTGCTTGCGTATGAGCCCGTGTGGGCGATTGGAAAAGCACAGCCTGCGAGTGCCGCACACATTGTTGCAGTGACGCAGGCGCTGCGCGTACGGTGCCTGGACGAGTTCCCGAACCGCAGCGATGCATCGCTGCGGATCCTCTACGGCGGCTCGGCGAAGCCCGGGTTGTACGAACACATCTACGAGGGTGTGGATGGCCTGTTTCTCGGACGCTTTGCACATGACCCTGCACAATTTGCGAAGACCATTCAAGAGGTATACGCAGCGGGCCGCACGGGTGCATGATGCAGCAGTGACGCACGGTACAGAGCATGCATGCGCTGCACCCGTGCAAAGATCCCCGTGTTGTCCTTTAGGAGGCTCGGCGTACCGTCCGCACCCGGCTGGAGAAGCTTGTTCCATAAGTCATAGTAGGTGAGCATGTCCTGCACGACGCTCGCGACGAGTGGCAGCGAGACGTTCAGCCCGCTCAGAAACTCGACGAGCACCGGCGGCGGGCGCTGCGGCACATCGCGCGCGAGCGTCAGCTGGATGTGCTCGGCGCTTGTGGGAAGCAGCACAAGGGCAAGGTAGAGACACGCAATCGCTAGCACGTAGGGCGGATGCTCGAGCGGCAGGTGCGTTTTGTACAGGTCGTTGGCCAGGAACCAGGCCATTTGTAGCAATTGCGGGCCCGCCGCGGACTGTGGCTCCTCGGGCATCGGTATGGGCGTCGAGGGCGAGGTGCTGCGTGGCAGTGGCGCCTGCGTCGGTCGATCTGGCGCGATGAGTGCGCTGCAGGCGTTGCACAAGCGCTGCAGGGTATCGTACGGCTGGAAGACGATCAGATCAAACTCGAGCTCCTCGAGCAGGTAAAACTCCATCTCGGCCACGACCGAGATCGAGTTTGGCAGCTCGTTGTAGCCCATCTCCGCAAACATTTTGGATGCCTCGCCGCACAGCGTGCGGATGCGCACGGCGGCCTCCTCGACCTTGGCCGCGAGGTAGACGCACGCGGTGAGCACCAAGAAAGGATCCGTGCTTGCGAGCGTGTTTTTGCTGTAGAACCGCTGGAAATACACGCTGGCTGTCGCTACCACACGCTGACGCAGGTTCAGGCGTTTGCACAGCATCGCGATCGCTGCATCAGCCATAAGCGTACGTACTGTGGATGCACCACGTGGATACCGCCGCGATCTCCAGTGGGCTCGCGAACTTGGCGTCTTCCTCGAGGACTGCATCAATCACGGCACGGTCCAGCAGCCATGTATTGCTGCGTGAGCGGCGCGACCTACCACTGCGTCGAGTACCAGTAGTTGGCGGCCATCCGCGGCCGCGAGGCGCCTCCGCACCGTGGGGAGTGGAGGTGGTGGAGGTGTGCGTATGCCGCCACCCAAACGCGCGCTGAGCCAGCCGTCGCTCGCCGCGTTCCTGGGCGGCGGCACCGGGCGCAGCCCAAAACGGCGTAAAGAGCCTGAAGTGGACGCAGAGCTACAGGCAGTGCTCCAGGCGAGCCGCGCTGCGGCGCAGGAGCAGGTCGTCTGCCCGCTGTGTGCGCAGACGTTCTCCTCGGAAGAGATCCAGCGGCATGCGAGTGGATGCGGCGATCCGGCCGACAGCGAGGCGGCTGGTGGGCCTGACGCCGAGGCAGCATGCGCGCCGTCCGAGTCAGAGATGCCCACGTACAAGTCCGAGGAGACGGATGCGCTCGTTGCTGAGGCCGGCGCTGCCGCATGCGTCGATCCGTGTGCAGACAACGACAGACCGGACGCCCTCGCAAGTGGCCCGCTCACCGAGGCCCCTTTTCCCACGAAGCTGTCTCCTGATACCCCTCCATCGTTCCTGGCACGTTTCCTGGGCGCGCGAAAGACGAACGACGCGGCGCCCAAGGCGCACGACACCAAAGGCCGTGCGCGCCGTGCACCCTTTTACAAGGTGCTCGAAGGGATGCCAATTGCCGTCGATGCGTTTTCGTACGGCGCAATCGACGGATGTGTTGCCTACGTCCTCACGCATTTCCACTCGGACCACTACGGCGGCCTTTCCCGCAAATGGACGCACGGACCCATTTACTGCTCGTCGCCAACCGCGCGGCTCGTGTGCACCAAGCTCGGTGTCGACGTTCAGTACGTGCATGCGCTGCCCATGGACACACCTGTGCGCCTGCCCGGCACCGAGGTGCGCGTCACGCTCATCGATGCCAACCACTGCCCCGGTGCGTGTATCCTGCTGTTCGAGGGCCGGCAGACGACGCGACCCGACGCGCCGATGCGCACGTACCGCTACCTGCACTGCGGTGACTTTCGCGCAAGCCCGCAGCAGCTGGCCCACCCTGCGCTGCAGCAGGGTGTCGACCTGGTGTACCTCGATACGACCTACCTCAACCCCCGCTACTGCTTCCCGGCGCAGCCCGAGGTGATTGACGCGTGCGTCGAGCTGGTGAACGCCACCGTGCAAGGGCACAAACCACGCACACAGCAGGCGACGCTCTCGTGGAGCGCGAGCAGCATGCACGCGTGCACGCGCACCGAGGTGCTGGTCGTCGTAGGCACCTATTCGATCGGCAAGGAGAAGCTGGTCCTGGCACTCGCACGTGCGCTGCAGACGTCGATCTACTGCGTGGACGCGCGCAAGTACGACGTGTACACGCAGCTCGAGGATGACGAACTGACTGCGCGGCTCACGCGCGACGCGACCAAGGCGCGCGTGCACGTCACCAACCTGTTTGCGCTGTCGCCTGACGCGCTGCGGACATGGGCCGAGACACTGCGTGCGCGCGGCATGCCCATCACGCACACACTCGCCTTCCGGCCGACGGGCTGGTCGTTTCGCAGCGGCGACCGGGGCGTGGTGCCCGATGCACCGCTCGCGGCGCAGGTGCCCAAGCTTGTGCCTCCGCGGTTCGACTGCACGGCGCTGATCCCGACGCGCGACAGCACCGCCGATACCCAGGTGTACAGCGTGCCGTACTCGGAGCACTCGAGCTTCTACGAGCTGACCGCATTCATGACCGCGCTGCCGCACCAGCGCACCATCCCGACGGTGAACGTCGGGAGCGAAGCGGCTCGCGCGCGCATGCGGCGCTGGACGGATGCGTGGCTGCGTGCGGCACGGCGGCAGGCAGGCGCACCACTGATTGCTCCGCGATCGGCCTTGTACTATTGACCTACACCGAGAGCTCGGCCTTGGTGGCGCTTTGAAGCTGCGCTTCGTACGGCTGGAGCGCGGGCTGCACCCACTTCTTCAGGAAGCTGTCGACCTGCTCGGGCGCACGGCCCGTAAAGCTCTTGGGGTCGAGCAGCGCGTCGAGGCGCGGGACGATCGGCGCAAAGTAGGGCTCGTTGCGGATGCGCTCGATCAAGTCGTTCTCGCCACCCTCTTCCTTGACGACGCGGGCGGCTTGGTGCGACAGCACACGGATGTGCTCGTGGCACTCTTGCCGGTCGCCGCCCGCACGCACCATAGCCATAATCACGTTCTCGGTGGCCATGAACGGCAGCTCGGCATCGATGTGCCGCTTGATGATCGCGGGGTACACGACGAGCCCCTCGGTGATGTTCTGCAGCAGCGTCAGGATCACGTCGGCGGTCAGGAACGACTCGGGGATCGACAGGCGCCGGTTCGCACTGTCGTCCAGCGTGCGCTCCATCCACTGTCCGCCGTGCGTCTCGCGCGCGTTGTTAAGCGTGTTGCCGAGCCAGCGCGCCAGACCACACACGCGCTCACTGCGCATCGGGTTGCGCTTGTACGCCATCGCACTCGAGCCGATCTGGTCCTTCTCAAACGGCTCCTCCACCTCCTTGAGGTGGCACAGCAGGCGGATGTCGGTTGCCATCTTCAGCGCGGACGCCGAGAAGGAGGCCAGCGTAGACAGCACATCAATGTCGATCTTGCGCGGGTACGTCTGCCCAGTGACCGGCAGCGCGTAGGGGAAGTCGAACAGCGCCGTGACGCGCTCGTCGAGCTGCTCCACCTTGTCGTGGTCGCCATCAAAGAGCTGCAGGAAGCTCGCCTGCGTGCCGGTCGTGCCCTTCACACCACGGAAGCCGAGGTCATCACGCGCACGCTTCAGGTTGCGCAGGTCCCACAAAAAGTCCTGGATCCACAGCGTCGCACGCTTGCCGACCGTCGTCAGCTGCGCGGGCTGCATGTGCGTAAAACCAAGCGTAGGCAGATCGCGGTGCTTGTCCGCAAACGACGCAAGACGCTGGATCACCAGCGCCAGCTTGGGCAGAAGCAGGTCCAGACCGCGGCGCAAGAAGATAAGGTCCGCGTTGTCGGTGACATAGCACGACGTCGCACCGAGATGGATGAACGGCGCCGCAGCGGGGGCAACCCGGCCGAACACGTGGACGTGCGCCATGACGTCGTGGCGACGGCGCTTCTCCTCCTCAGCCGCAAGCTTCATCTGCTCCTCGTCGAGCGTGAGGTGCGCCTTCATCTGGTCGATGGCCTCCTGCGGAATGGGCAGGCCCAGCTCCTTCTCGGCGATCGCAAGGTTCAGCCACAGTTCCCGCCACGTGCCAAAACGCGTCGCATTGGAAAAGAGCGACGACATCTCTTTGCTCGCATAGCGGCTCGAGAGCGGAGACTGCCAACTTTCAAACGAGGACATGGTACAGACACCCGCGCCCGTGCGGGCGCCCCGCCGAGACCACACTGATGTCACGTGCACCTACGGCCGCGGCCGGGTTTTGCCTTGTGCCGTCATGTCGCTGTGAAGGTAAGCTGCCGCCCCCAATCCCCCTGTATGATGAACAACATTGTACCAAAGCTCTAGAATTACTCTGCATGTAAAGATGGAGAATACGTCTTTGTTATCAGTTTCAGCCTTGTCTGATCTTTCCCCCTCCCCTCCGCGTGTGAACAGACTAACACCCAGAGAGTACGTTGTTGCCGCGGGCCACGAGGATGAAACCTTTCCGATGGGCGGACTGAAGGCGTGCATCCTGGCGAAAGCCTGCCGTGACACAGTGTACAAAATGTCAGATGCGGTCGTGGTGCACGCCATTGTGGATTCATCGGTTTCTGACTTGCGCCCGACTTCCTGTCGAGCACACTAACCCCAGACATGTCCGAGTCTCCCGCAGCACAAGACAATCAGGCTGTGTCTTCGACACAGTGGACGCCTGAGGCACTCGTCGAAGAGTTCAAGCGCCAGGGGCACTTTGATCTGATCCGGAAACAGATCTTGCACGAATTCCAGCAGAGTGCACACCACGCGGCCTTTGTCGAGCAGGCTGATACCGCCATGATGGACGCCCTACAGAAGCGGCCGGATCACTACGTCTTTCGCGATGCTCGCCTGCGGCATAGCGACCTGCTGCGCGAATTGGACCAAAATCCGCTCTTACCCGACCTCGTGGAAAAACTGGCTACACGGAACGCAACATCCGAAGCGGCCGGCGACAGCCATGGCGAGGCCTTGCTGGGGCCTCGCGGTCGCATCGCCCACCAGGTGCGAGAACAGCTCTCGCAGATGTTGCAAGCGAGCGAGTCGCGTACCGCCCGCTCGACCGACACGCCGGAGCGAGACCAAGCCACTGAATAGGCATTGTACTCTAGTGTATACCCCTGTTTACTGCTTCTTGTCGTGAAACGCCAGCGAGACGGAATTTACGCAGTGGCGCTCGTCGGTGGGCGTGGGGAACCCTTCGCCATAGAAGACATGGCCAAGGTGACCCCCGCAGTTGTGGCACGTAATCTCGGTACGTCTCTGTATGAGTCGGATCGAACGCGTCGGATCGAACGCACCATGCCGAACGAGAAGTCGTCATGCCGGTCGATCGCACCTGGGATCGCATCAAAGAACGCCGGCCAGCCACATCCACTGTCAAACTTAGTCGCGCTCTTGTACAACGGCGCATCGCAACCTGCACACGTATACACACCGGGCGCACTGTGCTTGTTGAACTTTCCCGTACCGGCACGTTCCGTGCCTTTTTCACGCAGTACACGAAACTGCGTCAGTCACACGACCTACCTGCTCAGGCGAAAGGATGGCGCGCCACTCTTTTTCAGTGCGCGACATAGCGTTGGAATGCGTAAATCGACTGCATGAGGAGGTGGCGACCTACACTGCGGGGGTGCGTAGGGCGAGACGGAGCAGGGACACACTTGGTCGCACCCAGCGCATACGGTGGCAAGAAAGCGGCGCACAGACGCCGACCACGTGGCGGTGATCGTCCGTGCGGACACGGGTCGCCGACCAGACATGACAGCCTTACGGTGTAGCGGCGTACATGACAGACGCTCCGCTCGCATGGCCAGATGGTGACCAAGTGCAGCACAGTACACAGTGCACAGATCATACGAGTAAGGTTGAATCTAAAGCTATTTGGCTTGTGACTTCGAAGCGACTCACGGAAAAGAACGGTGCACAGTGACGTTGCAATGCAGCCTATTTGCTGCTGTTGCCCGACGATCCCTGTTGGATGTGCATCTGGTTGTCCTTACCCGCGCCATCCGAGGCGAGCGGGTTCTTGTGGCCCGTGTTGCGCTCGTAGTTTTCCATATTGTGCTCATATTTTCTGCGTGAGTGTGTATACCTACGCCTTCAGGTTCTTCGACTGCTGGGCAATGAACTCGAGAGGGTTAAAGCTGTTGTTCCCTGCGTTCTGGCCGCTCATGGTTGTGGAAGGTCGGGTGGCAAGGGCGCGGGGGTGGAGCCAGGGCACTGTGGAGGTGGCGTCGATCTGCACCGCATCCACCAGCATGCAGACCCAGGTGTGGTTTCGCTGGCTGCTCCTTGTCACAAGCTTAGCGTGCCTTCCTTGTATGGCATGGACAGGATGGGAGCCTGCATCGAAGCAAGACTTCAAGAAAGTCCGCTTCGATGAGATCAAAGCGTTGACTTTCTACCGCAATAAGGAAACGACGGCGCGGCGCACTGACCCCATTCCCCAGCTGCAGTGCGTGGGGAAGCCATGTGCACAATTCCAACCGAATGTAGTGCAGTGCGTCAGCCGAGGCGATCGTCAGTGGAGAGTAAGTGTCGATATTAACGCAGTGTGAAGCCGAATTACCACATGGACTGAGCTTTGGCGCTGTGCGTGTCTCATGCGAAGGCTGGAAGAGTGCGGACGATGAATATGTGCTCCGTGGATCATGCGGACTCAAGTATGAGCTAATTCGCGCCGGTTCGAGCGAGCAGGGTGGATGGGCATCCACCTTCTTCCTCATCATCTTCTGGGGCTTCTTCGTGTATATCCTTCTCTGCTGCCTGTACTCGATCTTCGGCCCTCGCTTGGATCCTGCCCACGCAGGTGGATCTGACCCTAACGGCCCGGCGCCGCCGCCGTATCCGGGCTCGGGAAAGACCGTGTCTGGCCGCCCGGGCTTCTGGACCGGTCTGGGAATCGGTGCATTGGCAGCTCGTCTGTTTGGACCCGGGCGACAATCTAGGCACGTGGACTCCAACCCGAATTACGGTACGATGCCGCCGTACGGGCCATACGACCCTTACTACGGAAACACACAGCCTATACCAGCAGCGTCAGGGTCAGGTACACATACGAGCGCAGGATTCGGTGGCACGGATAATCGTTAATGTTCATATTGAATAGAATCTGCTGCCAAGGAACGTCTCCCGACCGACCGATGTGCCTGGGTCTAAGTGTGGGGGACCCTTCGCACCGAATCACCTCCACATCCATCCGGCGCACGATGCCAGCGTCTAGACTTTGGGTGACGCTGCTGCTCACGCCAGCGTTGGTACTTCTGGCCAGCGCGATGGATAGCCTGAACTACGCGCGTGATATTTTGCAGTCAACGACATACGATGTGCTTTTCGAAAAGAACCGGACCATTACGAGATCGGATTCGCTTCGACTGCTTCGCGGCGAATTTGACGAGCATGGCGAGGTGGTCAAACCGGAAGGCGCCTTTAAGAATATGACCCTCGCTTGGGGTGATGCAGCAGATTACGAACTATACCGTATAACTGCGAGAGAATGCTACCTGTGCCGCTACCCTCCTGCGCACATTACAGAAGGTACCGCACAGAAAGAGCAGCGGCTACCTTTGACACCGTACGAGAGAAACGAGATCCTGGGACATGCCCTGTATTTGCTCCAGCAACAGCGAGGCCTCTGCATTGAATATATGAACGGTTACTTTGGGTACCGTTTCTGCTACGATCACGAGCTGCGGCAGGTCCCGGCGACCAGGCTGATGGAGGCATCGCTCATGAAAAAACTGGCAATGTTGGGCCCCGAAGACCCAGAGAACAACGTTTATATCATGGGGAAGTGGTCTGAACAGCTTGGGCCTACGCCTGAGCTGGACGCAACAGCCGAAAAATCGGCAAACCCCTCGACCCTTCGGCCCGTCGGTTCCCCGAACATCAAGAGCGAAGAACAAACACTGTACTCGGACCAGAATTTGTTCCTGGAGCAAAAGTGGACCGATGGAACCGTCTGTGACCTTAACGGACTCCCACGCACTACGCTCGTTCGTGTACGTCATCGAGCTCACCCAGTATTTCTGCCCTTCGGACAGGAAAGATAAGATCGAATCGATCAATGAGCTGCAGACCTGTGACTAGTATGTTGTCCGCCTTACCCAGCGTTATCAACATCCACACGCCTGCACTTTGTAACATTACTGCATTTGCTCGTTCGTTCGAGACACCGGTGCATCCAATCCAATGTCGCCTGGTCACGCCTGACGAGCCTGAAGAGCGGATTGCGTACCTGAAAGAGTTTGGAATGATGAAAGACCATGTACATGGCGAGAAGGCGGACGAGGATGCTTCCGTTGACGAGCCGCTCGACTTTGACGTTGTACCTAATGGTGCGACGGAACAGGTGTACACGCTCGACATGTTTGGCGACGAATTCGACGACGAGGATGTCAATGGTCTTTATGAGATCCTTGATCGTGTGAAAAAGGAATCTCCATACTACCAAAGGGAGGCGGAGGCCGCATATGACCCATCGACCACCTCGCAGTCCACAACCCAAGAGCAAGCCGCCGAACTGGTTGGCGATGAGGTTCAAATCAATGTACAGTCTTTCCTGAAGAATATTCAGGGAACTACTTCACCATCATCAGCATCTACAACCACTTCGGCTTCAAAGCAAACACAGACGCCCATGCCGGTACGCGATGAATTGTAGCTTTAATCTCCTTGGTCTAGATTGGTCCGTGCGCACCTTGTCTTTTTCCACCATGGCGTGGCTTTGTACAGGGAAGACGAATGCAGAGCTAATCGCAAATATGCAGAGCGCAGGTCTGATACATTCGAAACGTGTCGCAGAAGTAGGTGCGCTCTCTCTTACCTAGGCTATGCTGCACGTTGATCGCGCCAACTATGTTTTACCTAGATCCCGCTCAAGGGCTTATGAGGATTCACCGCAGCCGATCGGCCATAATGCGACCATCTCTGCACCTCATATGCATGCACACGTTGCTGAATTGCTTCTCTCTTACTTGCATCCCGGCAGCTCAGCTTTGGACATTGGTTCAGGGTCTGGGTACATGCTCTCGGTGTTTCATCATCTTACAAACACCCATGGTCAGGGTGAACAAGGACACATTGTCGGAGTGGAGCATATCAAAGAGCTGGTTGACTTTAGCGTTGCCAACATGGAGAATGACGGACTTCAAGCAGAAATGGCTTCGAAACGCATCACGGTAGTGACGGGCGACGGACGCGATGGTAGGCAACACAACTCACCACAGGCTATGCACCCATGGGACCCTACGATGCAATTCATGTAGGAGCGGCAGCTCCGACTGTGCCGGAATCCCTGGTGCAGCAACTGAAAAGCCCTGGAAGACTCATTGTCCCAGTGGACAATCCCTCTACAGGGATCCAGTACGTACTCCCGTGCCTGTTTCGCTAATGCTAAGGGATCTCCTCCAGGTCGACAAGTCTGAGCAAGGTGAAGTGATAACAAATAAGCTATTTGGTGTCATGGTACGTGGACAATTTGATCTAGTATGTGCCTTTGACCGATGCGGACATGCAGCGAGGCTCTATGTAGGAACGAAGAGCAATAACGAAATTGACCGAAATTGTGTCGTTTATCTTCTCCACCTGGATTCAATCGCGAAAGGCCATGGATGCCGAGACGTTTTTGCCGCTTACACTGGTTCTAAAGAGCTCAGACGCAGCGTATGCATCTACAGAATCAGTCGTTGCTCATGTCATGCCATTTTCGATTGATTACACCGGCCCGGCGCCCGTGGACACGTTCTTCTTATCCCAGCCCGTCGACCCAGAATCTGGCGATGGTTCGACCAAGGAAGCCGTGTCTGCTTTCCGTGGACGAAGAGTCTATGGGACACGACTAGCGCTACCGGAATCGTACAAGCTAGGCTTTTTCTGCGTACAAGAGGAGTCCAATACTGATGAAACTGAGCAAAAACCCTTTCACCCCAAACCGCGCACACAGGCCAAGATGACGCGGCATGCACACCCGCCTGCACCAATCCGGGGATCAAGATTTACGCTTGATGATGAGGAAGACGACGAAGAAGAGGATGACGATGTAATTACATCGCTTAGAGGAGCCCAGGAACCTCCATCGGAAGACGATGGCTACGAAGATGTTTCTCGGTTGCCCACGCGGCTAGCCCCTACTAAACATTCTCTGCGCCCCGTAGCGGATGCAGGGACATCATTATGGGTCTGGGGTCCGGACGGCCCCATCGATTCAGGTGACGACGTCTACATTCGGACCTGCAACGAATGGCTTCAAGTCATTGCACCTTCGGTATGTGCTAGCACACCTCTAATCCAGCTCCATGACTTTAATCTGTGACGCGAAGCAATGCAGAACGAATGAGCTTACGATCATTAGCAAAACTCTATGTAAAGTGTCTTAGAAGTAATGACCATGCAACAAGACGTGCATTCAATTAAGGAAACAATGCTGTGGCATTTATTGAGTCGACGAGCTAAAGAAAAGCTCCGCTTAGTAGTTGCCACCGTAGCCGCCCTGGCCGCCGCCGTAGCCGCCCGGACCACCACCGTAGCCGCCCTGGCCGCCGAAGCCGCCCGGACCGCCACCGTAGCCGCCCTGACTGCCACCGAAGCCGCCCGGACCACCACCGTAGCCGCCCTGGCTGCCGCCGAAGCCGCCCGGACCACCACCGTAGCCGCCCTGGCTGCCGCCGAAGCCGCCCGGACCACCGAAGTTGTCAGAACCGCCGCCGTAGCCACCCGACGAGCCACCGAAGCTGTCGGAACCGCCACCGTAGCCGCCTGACGAGCCACCGAAGTTCTCGGAACCGCCGCCGAAGCCGCCGGAGCCGCCGCCGAAGTTGTCCGAGCGACCGCCGTAGCCGCCCGACGAGCCACCGAAGTTGTCGGAACCGCCGCCGAAACCGCCGGAGCCGCCGCCGAAACCGCCAGAGCCGCCGCCGAATCCGCCGGAGCTGCCACCGAAGTTGTCATTGCCACCACCGCCGTGGTGATGGTGGTGGTGACGGCCAGACTCACCACCACCAAAGCCGCCGCTGCCGCCGGAGCCAAAGTTGTCGGAGCCACCACCGTAGCCACCCGAAGAGCCACCGAAGTTGTCAGAGCCGCCGCCGAAGCGACCGCTGCCACCCGAACCAAAGTTGTCCGAGTTGCCGCCGTAGCCACCAGAGTTGCCACCGAAGCCACCCTGGTTACCACCAAAGTTGTCAGAGCCACCACCGTAGCCGCCCTGGCTGCCGCCGTAGCCGCCCTGGCTACCCTGGTTGTTGCTACCCATCAGGTTGTTAACAAAGCCACCGAGGCCACCCTGGCCGCCTTGGCCACCCTGGCCACCCTGATTGTTGCTGCCCATTAGGTTGTTGACGAGACCACCGAGGCCGCCCTGGCCGCCCTGGCCGCCCTGGCCGCCCTGGCCGTGGTTGCCAACCTTGTCGGCCACCTTGTGCAGGAGGTTGTTGGCGAAGCTGCCTGTCGGTCAGCAAGCATGCTCCTTCAAGATCTGCACGTACCGCCCTGTTCGTTCTGGCCACCGCCGGTCAAGTTGTTCAGGAAGTTGGACATGTTTGTTCGAGACTAATCTACGCGAAACATACTCAATTTTATATTTATATGCTGTTTCCGTTTGGCCTGTAGTCCGGCGTGTTTCCCCGTCGGAGTGATCAGCGCAGCGAATTCTTGAGGTGGCACGGGCCACAGCGTATGCATTGTTACGTAACGCACCGCCTCACCCGCCAGCACGGGACAAATCCGACATTCGCTAAGAATGGAAGTGCAGCCGTGACCCGCACAGATCAACGCCCGGCTGCGTGGGGTGAGGCGTGGGGTTGGGCATGGTGGCATACCGAATGCGAGATTTTTGTTAGCGAAATTCCGCCCAATCGTTCGAAGTAACGTGTGGTCTACTACGGAATCGGCATGATATGAGCTAGGCCAGTGGCTTCTTCGGGATGGATAGAGGACAGTGACGTGTCTGGATCTGGACCGCAGCCACAATCGTAGGTTGAATTAAGTAGCCGACAGTCAAATGCCGGCTTGCCCAAGCGCTCGTTCACGGCGTTGTGTACGCCACAGAGCCATAATGCTGCGTTGCGGCGCGACAACACCTGGGGTGGTCGGTCCTCGAGCAGTTTCTGGAAATGTGCAGCGCAGTCTCCGCATGGGTATAGTTTGGAGAACAAGTAGAAAAAGGACCGCAGGTCTTCGGACTGTTGCTTGGTGGGGCTTTCGGGGAATCGCAAGGTCATCGTGTGCAGGAAATGCCAGGTTGCACGACCGAGGGCGGCCCTAGGAGTTAGTTGGAAACGTACTTAGCCGTGGCGTTGGTCATCTGGTGCGCGTACGCGCCCTCAACCTCAGGCTCCTCGACCGGTGGCGCTGTTGATGCGGGTACATTGATAGAGGTCGACAAAACGTGAGGCACTTTGGTTGCAGCATCGTTACCGAGATTCCAGAGGTTTGAGAATCCCTTGAACATGTTGGACACGAGGGGACCGTGTCCTTGTTCTAGCTGTGCCGGTTTGATGCCATGCTTGTAGGAGTCCTCAGAGAACCATTCACCCGTTTCAGCATCGCGAACAAACCCATTCTGACGTTGTGATAGGTATACGAATGATGGGACCACAACAAGCAGGATTGCCAAGAAGAAAAAGCGCAAGAAACGCGATGAGACCATGGAGTCCGCCGTTCTCGTGTCAACTGAGGAGTACCTTAGTAGTGGAGGTGGAGGTATGTGTTGCTTGACAGCTACGTGAAAGACGGCGCGACGGCCTCGTCGCTGTACAGCGTGCGGAGAGCCGCTGCCTGCCCTCGGTCAACGAGCGACAAAAGCTGTTCCATAGAGGGAGAAGCTCCTGTTTGCATCTCACAGAGTGCGGCGACGACGGCACCAGTGAATGTGTCGCCTGCCCCTGTCGTATTAACCAACTTGGATGCTTCTAGGGCATGGGCCGGGGCGTAAGCGACCTGGGTTTGGTCGCCACAGCGGTGCACCACGAGCACGCCCAATGGACCCATCTTGATGAGCTGCACATCGACCAGTTCGGACAACATGCTAGCGTCGTCCACCAAGGCCTGGGCGTCTTGCGGAAGGACGCGCATCAGCGTCTGAGGGGCTTGGACCATCTTACCGTGCACACCCCTATCACGCAACGTTTGTGACATGCGTGCCAATTCCAATGTATTGGGTGTAGCAAAGCCCGCTCGGTATGGAGTGTTCAGTAAGGCGTGGACCAGCCGATCCGACTTGGCGACCGAGGTAGGCTCAAAGAGCAAGGGTATGTTCTTTTCGCTGCATAGCTCGGCCAACTTGGCCAGCGTCAGGGGAAGTACATTTGCATCGACACATACAACACGCAGATTCTGGGAAGAGTGTTTGCGAAAGACCGTCTCCACTGCGTTGGGTGTCAGTGACGATTCTACCACCTCCATGTCTGCGACACCCGTTTCCAAATCACCATGCTCATTCAAAAGTAGGTTACAAGTTGGTGTGCGTCCATGTACTGGTATCAGTGCATCGATTTGAAGATGCCTGCGAGTCATTTCTGCTTGTGCAAAGTGACCCAACACATCTGATGGATTAATGGGTGCCGCCAGTAAGACCGAAGCACGGTCTGCCAGGATCGTCTGTGCAGCGCTGGCCATGTTTTGCGCGACGCCGCCGAGCGAGAAGCGCACATGCCCCTTGGCTGTGCTGTGCACGGCTGGTAGTGAGATCCGCTGCGCGGTGATGTCCACTGCAGCACACCCCACGACGAGAGCGTTGCAGGTTGGTTTGTGCACCTACTGCGTAAGCCATGCACTTACCATGCCCGAGGGCTGAATGTTACTTTGTGACACCTCTTCAAGAGCGACGGCGCATTCTGCTGCCACACGTGCATTGTTCAACACGAGCCCAATGTTGCTCGTCACCGACTGCTGTGCCAACTCGGCCACACGTCGCAAGAGCCAAGGCGTCGCGAGTTTGCCCTGTCGGTCGATGCCGAGCTCGACGCTTTCGCGAACGGCCCTTTCCACCGCCGCCTGGATGACAGCACCTTCCTTCTCGAACTCGGCCGGTATAGGGACGCCAAAGAGCAGGCCATTCTGTAGCTGCAGCGCCCGATTGTACGCAATGATCCGTGCGGCATCGTGGGCGTCGCGGACGCTCGGGACGTGCAGTCCCGAGCGTGCTGAGTAGAAGCTTGGAAACTCACCCGAAGGGTGGAAGGACATGACTGGCACGCCCTGCGTTTCCAGGTACTCGAGCGTTCGGGGAATGTCCAGGATGGATTTAGCGCCCGAACTGAAGACCGCGACCGGTGTCCGACCCAGCTCGACGAGGTCCGCCGAAATGTCCATAGACGACTCGGCGCCGCGATGGACCCCGCCGATACCGCCCGTCGCAAAGATGCGGATGCCGGCCAGATGCGCCAGCGCCATGGTGCCACTCACCGTCGTGCCTCCCACATGCCCCTTGCCCTGGGCGAGGGTTTGCGCGAGATTCGCTCGGCTCGCTTTGTACACGTTCTCCTTAGCCTCAGCGATTCGTGCAAGCTGGCTGCGTGTCAAGCCGACGTGCGCCTTCCCATCCAGCAAAGCAATGGTCGCTGGCTCAGCACCGGCCTTGCGCACCGCCTCTTCGGCCGCGACGGCTGTTTTATAATTGATGGGCCGCGGCAGACCATGCGTGATGATGGTAGACTCTAAGGCGACAACGGGCCGTCCCTCATGAAGTGCCGCGCGTACCCCCCCGCTGACGGACAGGCATGCCCGCAGCGTCATGGCGAATAAGGGCGCGTGTGAAATCCACTTGACTCCACATCATGAGCACGATTCCGGTGGGGGCTGCCTACAAGGGCGCGACGACGGAATTGCTTGACCGCGCGCGTACCGAGGCGGGCGATGCGTACAGACCATCGGTATTCAATCCTGCAACACTTGTCTCTAAAGGGCCGCTGCGCATTGCCAAGGACCGCGTGGCTGCCAAGCATTCCACGGACGGCAAGCCAGGCTTCGACATGTACTATGAGCTGCACGGCAAGGGCCCCAAGCGGCTTGCCTTCATCATGGGCCTGAACAACTCGTGCTTTGGCTGGCTCGATCAGGTCGAAGAGTTTGGCGCTGATCCCGAGTTCTCGGTGTTGGTGCTGGACAACCGGGGCTACGGCAACACCGATGCACCGAAGACGCGCTACCGCACGAGTGACTTTGCGCTGGACGTGCTCGAGGTCTTTGAGCATATCGGTTGGACGCAGGAGCGCAGCGTTAATTTGATCGGCGTGTCGATGGGCGGTATGATTGCCCTCGAGCTTGCGCGGAAGGAACCCAAGCGGTTCTGCACCCTACTTCTCCTGAGCACGACCGCCGGCGAGAAGCACAACCTGCCGCCCTACCTTGGCCTGAAGGCGATCGGAACGGGAATGGTGGAGCAACTTGTCGGCTACGGGTCACCCGAGGCGCGTGTGCACCGCATGATCGATGTCCTCTTTCCGCCTGCTTGGCTGGACGAGACAAGCTCGCGGGACCCTTCGCGCACGAACCGCGAGGTGACTCGGCCACTGTTCATGTGGCGTTTTGGGTTTGCACGTCGTCCGACGGGACACGGTGCACTGTCGCAGATCTCGGCCGCGCTCACGCACAAGGTGCCGCCCGAGGCGCTCACCCGCATCAACGCCGACATCCCCAAAATTCGCGTCATGACCGGCGACTGGGACCAACTGGTGAACACAAGCCACTCGCGCTATTTACGTGACCAGATGCCCAATGCCGAGTACATTGAATGGGCTGGTGGTGGCCACGCGCTGCACGCCCAGTTCCCCGAGCGCTTCAACGCGATGCTTCGTGAGTGGGCCGAGTAGATTAGGGCGCCTCCACCTTTTTCGTCGATGACGACGAATGTGGTGCGCGTGGTGCATCCGACACCGGATGTAGCCAAGGGAATTGAATATTGGGAGAGTGTGCCTGCCACTGTTGACGGTGTGCTCGGCGGGTTCGGAAACGGTACACTGCCACGCATCGATGCGCTCGGCTCGCGTACCTTTCTTCTTCGGGTCCTGCCGTCGCTGAGCAGCACCGCGCCGTGCTCGTACAACGGGACGCCGCAGGAGTGGCTCGCGCATCGGATCAAGCAACGCGGCGGACCGGGCAAGACGGTGACACGGGCACTCGACTGTGGTGCAGGGATTGGCCGCGTCTCGGAGCACAGTTTGCTGCCACTCGTCGATGAAGTGCACCTCGTAGAACCGGTACACAAGTTCCTCCAGGAGGCGAAACGCAACTCGCCCAATTGGGCACCGCTCAAGCAAACCGAGGCGTCCTCGCCTTTCCACGCGAAAAAGGCGGCGTTCTTCCACACCTCGCCGCTACAGGGTTTCCCGATTGCGCGTCCCTACTCGGCGGTCAAGGATGCCTCGCTGCAGCTTGCACCCACCGTCATGAACGGTGAGGCACCACCACCGATGGATGAGCCCGTGCAATATGATGTGATATGGTGCCAGTGGTGCCTGCAGCACCTCTCTGAGAAGGATTTGCTCGCGTTCCTGGAAGAGGCCAAAAAAGCCCTCCGTCCCCCATCAGGCAGCGGCGAGGACACTTACCCCGGCGGTGTGATTGTAGTGAAGGAGAACGTGTGCCGCGACAGCGAGGACGGCACCGAGGCGACGTGGTACGACGAGGAGGACTTTTCCGTGACCCGGTACGTCGCCCAAGCTTATATCAGCTCGCGCAAGCTCTATGAGCGCCTCTATTCTACGGCAAAGCTCGAGGTGGTGCACTCTGAAGTCCAACTAGGCTTCCCAGAGGAGCTATTTGATGTACAGATGTGTGTTCGACGACTGACACAGGTGGGCCTTGCGCTAATGAACCTTGGAACCTTCTACTGTGTGTGCTGTTGGTTTTTGAGTCAGTTTCTTGTCAGAACCTCATCCAAATTAGTCTGCAGCGTCTATTCCACCGCTGGGGGCCTCATTCGATGAGAAGAGCGACGGCTCGGTGTCCTTCCTCGCACACGCGCAAGCAGTGTGCTCGCGACACCGGCCCACATTAGTCAGCGACGCGCCAGGCTTGGCGTGCTTCGCGCGCGATTTTGAGGATCGTAGACGTCAACGACCGTGTTGACTGGACACGCATAGCGGTTCCAGTTGTACCTTGCTCTTCTATGAACTTTTTCGGCACCACAGCATCTCTTTCTCTTTTCTTCTACCTAGCTCAATAACACACGCTCTACGCAGGCGCGCCTGTGACTTCTTCCGATGTTAGACATTATTGAGACCGAGCTTTCACAGGTCTCTAAAGGGCTCGCCATCATGGGCGGGTTCATTGTATTCTATGGCCTGTTCAGTTATGTGGTAAAAGAGCGTTTCTACATCTCGGAGCCGCTTCTCGCCACGACGGTCGGGTACGTTGCGCTTTCTCACACAGCATCCTGGCCGGCCCGCACGTCCTCAATTGGGTCGACCCATTCTCGTGGGGCAGTCAGGAGGACACCAATGAAGTCACCTACCAGATCGCACGGCTGGTCATTGGTATCCAGGTGCTTTTCACTGGAATTACCTTGCCAGAAAAGTACCTCTGGAAGAAAAAGTACAGCCTGATGGTACTGCTCCTGTTGGTCATGACCGCCGCGTGGTTTACCACGGCCTTGTTCGTCTGGGGTATGATCAAGGACCTTTCGTATCTCGAGGCGTTGTGCATTGCCGCTGCGGTCACCCCCACTGACCCTGTGCTGGCGAACTCGATCACATCGGGTCGCTTTGCGGAGGAGCATGTCGAGGAGCGTGTGCGGCACATCATCCTGGCCGAGAGCGGCGCGAACGACGGATTGGGTTTTCCCTTTTTGTTCCTGGCTGTGTATTTGCTAGCGCGCACGCACTCCGACTACGGCGAGTCGGTCGGCGACGAGGTTTGGCGCTGGTTCTACAGCGTAATTGTGTACCAGATTTTGCTGTCGTGCGTGTACGGTGCGCTGCTGGGCTACCTGGCGCGCAAGGTGCTCCGCTGGGCTGCTGAGCACAAACTGATCGACATGCACAACTTTTTTAGCTACGGCTTTGCACTCGCCATGTTCACGCTGGGGACGGCGGGCCTGTTTGGCACGGACGACATTCTCGCGTGCTTCGTGGCAGGCAACAGCTTCACCTGGGATGACTGGTTCCGCCTGCGCCAAGAGGAGACCGACTTCCAGGAGATTCTCGACATGCTGTTCAATACGGCCATCTTTTTGTATATCGGAATGATCATCCCCTGGCAGGACTACAGCGATACAGCCATCGGGATGAACGGGTGGCGCGTCGTGGTGCTGGGCATCCTCGTGATTCTTTTCCGCCGTTTGCCGTGGGTGATGCTCACGTACAAGATCATCCCTGCGCTGCGCACCTGGAAGGAGGCGTGCTTTGCAGGCTGGTTTGGTCCGATCGGTGTCGGCGCCGTGTACTACATCGAGGTCGCCATCCGAAAGGTGCCCGACGACGGCACACGCGACCACATGCGCCGTGTTGTGGCGCCTGTTGTGCTATTCTGTGTGTTTTCTTCCGTGCTCACGCACGGCATCACGGTGCCGATCGTCTACTTTGGCCCACACGTCGTCCGGCAGACACGCACGCTGACCGTTACGCGCACGCGCACTGCACCGGCTTCGGAGCACGAAAAGCGTAGTTGGCGCGAGTTTTTCGCATCGCTCTTTGCCGACAAGGAGCCACTGTCCGAGGACTTGGAGAGGTCCGAGGAGAACGGCAAGGAAGAAGTCTATGAGCGGCCTGCGCAGCCCTTTTCGCGCTCGGTGCATGGGCAGCTGCCGCCCGACGAGCAGATCAACCCGCACCACCAGCACATCGATAAGAGCAGCCAGATCGCAACCGAAAGCCTCAACCTGCTCGCCAAGCCCGCCGCGGCGTTGCGGCGCCTGCGCGGCGGCGACGCGGCCGAAGTGCAGCGCGCGCACTGCCCTGACCGCACGTGATCCCCGCGGTCAGAGGTGGTGGGGGGAGCCGGGCGCGGCCGTGCGTTGGGCCATGAGCTGGGCGGGGAGCAGGCGCGAGCACGAGGTACTGAGCGAACCGCTCGTAGATTATGTGTTAAAATTTGAGGCAATCCCGCCCGAATACCACGGGGATGCGAAACGCATGCCGCGCGACGTCGTCGAGTCGCGCACAGCGGAGTTGGAGGCGCTCGTGCGCACGATCCGTGCGCAGCGGTTGCGGGTCACATCGCGCATCGCGCCGAACGACCCAAGCCATATGTGGGTGTTTGTGAATGCACCAGATGAAGTATTGGTGGACGTGCGCGAGCGTGAGCGGTACGTACGCCGCGTTGGGTCTGATGCAGAGTGGACGACTTTCTGTCAGGCGTGGTGGAAGTGAGCGGACTGCATGAGGCGCCCAAGCGGTACAAGCTGGGTGCCGTGTACACTGACGATGGTGGAGTGATCTCGCCGGCGGACCGCGTGCGCTACGTGCATTACCTGCTCACGGCGAACCCCCGCGAGCGCCTGCATGGCCGGCGCGGTGAGCAAGGAGGCGCGGGACTGTCGGTGCGGCGTGAGCCCTTCCCGCACCTGGTTGACATGATGCCTCTGCACGACCGCATCTTTGATGCGGCGTGGATCAAGGCGTGGGCGAATGTGTCGCTGCGCTCGGTTATGCTGGGCATTAGCGATGACGAGATCGACCGACTGCGCTTCCACTTTGGCGAGCAGATTGCGCTCTACTTTGCGTTTCTGAACACCTACTTTATGGCGCTTGCGCCGGCAGCGATGCTCGGCCTCGTCTTTTTCCTGTGCAGCGAGCTATACAATCCTGCGTACTCAGTGGCCCTCACCGTGTGGGCGTGCATCTTTGTCGAGGTATGGCGCCTGCGCGAGCGGCGGTATGCGGTGCGGTGGGGTACCACGGGCGTGCGCAACGTCGCCGATCCGCTGGCCGCGTTTCGCCCGCGTGCCGTGGAGCGGGACCCGGTCACTGGCGAGCAGGTCGAGGTGTTTGAGTGGTGGCGCCGGGAGTTGCGCGTCGTGATGGCGAGCCTGCCGGTCGTTGCGCTGTTTGTCGTGCTGCTCTTTTCCGCACTGACCGTCATCTTCTTCATCGAGGTGATTGTCGCTGAGGTGTACGACGGACCCGGGCAGCACATTGTGCCGCTCGTGCCCACCATCCTCTTCTCGACGTGCATCCCGGCACTGCAGGCGGCCTGGCAGGCGGTCGCGCGCCTGCTGACCGACTACGAGAACCACGCTACAGTCCGGTCCTACAACGCGAGCCTCACGCTGAAGATCTTTGGGCTGCAGTCGCTCGTGACGTACGGCAGCTTGGTGCTCACCGCCTATGTATACATCCCGTTTGGCGAGCGGGTGATGCAGGCACTATTTGCGCGCGGCTACCTCACACGCATCTTCCGGCTGCTGTCGCGCCAGCCGCACTTCCAGATGCCTAGGCAGCTCAACTTTACCGTGCACCCGGCGCGCCTGCACGACCAGCTCTTTGCGCTGTGCGTCACGGGGCAGGTGATGAACACTGTGTCCGAGGTTCTGGTGCCGATTGCGCTGCGCGCCGCGCTGCGCTGGAAGGAGCGCGCGGCGGTGTACTGGGCAGGCAAGCGGCACAAGCGCTCGTCGCACCGAGTGTCGTTTGCGAGCGACCAGGCGGAGCGCACTTTTCTGCAGCGTGTCGGTGCCGAATTTGCGCTGCCGGCGTACGATTTGTTTGTTGATTACGCCGAGATGGGCACGCAGTTTGGTACGATTACGCTCTGGTCGACCATCTGGCCGCTCGCACCGGTGATGGGCTACGTGAACAACTGGTTCGAGTTGCGCTCCGACGCCTACAAGATCGTCGTCAACATGCGCCGCCCTGTGCCGGTGCGCACCGAAACCATCGGCTCCTGGGTCGAGGTGCTTGCGAGCTTGGTGCGCGTCGGCGTGTTTACGAATGCGTCGCTCGTTTACCTCTTCGAGGCACACAGCAAGGGCGCAGGGCTCAAGAGTGCTGTGCACACGACGCTGCGTGTCAACACCATGCCTGCGTCGCCGACGGGCGCTGCGGTGCTGCCCGGTTTGTTGCCTGATGGCCCCGCAGCGCGTGCGCTCGTGTCGTCGTTCCTTGTGGCACTTGTGTGCGAGCAGGCATACCAGGTGCTGGCCATGGTGGTGCACCACGTCCTGACGCGCGTCGTCTGGCGCGACAGCGCCGAAGAGCGCGCGGTGCGCCGCATGCAGTACGAGAACCGTGTGTCGCTCGTCGAGCGCCTCGAGCGCACGCGCGAGCCGGAGAAGCACGCCGATGCCGAGAGGCCGTATGCGCCTGAGCGCCCGCCCGTCGACGAGCGTTTCTGGGACGCGGCGAACGACGTGGGCGCCGCCTACCTCGCCGACGCGCGCAAGGCGGCCTGAGCGCGCGCACGGCGCACCTACTCGGCCGAGGAAGCCGATGCCCCAGGGCGATGGTCGTAGCGGCGCCCGTAGTTGCCCCACACCGCCGATGGACGTGGACCCGGTCGAGGCGCTCCGTGCGGAGCTCGCGGTGCGCGGCGTCTCGCCCATGCAGCAGCCGGACGACGAGATGCTGCGCATGATGCTCGACGTCGAGCACGGCAGCGTCACGCGTGCGGCCCGCGCGATCAGCGATGCCCAGCTCGCCGAGGACCGGCACTCGGTGACCGCGTCGTCCATTGACTCGCCCACACGCGGCGCTCCTACGCCACCTGCCCAGACACCTGCAGAAGCGCCCGCGCCCACGTCACCCGGCCGCGCCGTGACGCACGAAAGCGTCTGGGACACCCGGTGGCTTGCGCAGCTTTGGCGCGTCGTGTCGCTGCCCTTTTCGCTGCTCGGTACCATCCTACTCGTATGCCTGCGCGCGCTCGGCATCGTGCGCCCCCTCCCGCGCGGCGCCAGCGGGCGCTTCGGCCCGTCGCGCTTCGCGGAGGACCCGCGCGCCAGTGCCCGCTCGTGGATCGCCGAGCTGGAGCGCGACACCCACGGCACGCTCGAGGCGGACGGCGTGCGCACGCTGCTCCCGCCCTTCTTTGCTGGGAGCTATGCGGAGGCGCTCGTACATGCCAAGGAGCACATCCACATCCTCGTCGTTGTGCTCACCAGTGCGGCACACGCGGACAATGACTACTTCCGCACCCGCGTTCTGACCGACCCGCAGCTCGTCGATACGCTGCGGGGCACCGACATGACTGTGTGGGGCGGTGACGTGCGCGCGCGCGAGGCACACCAGGTCGCGTCTCTGCTGCGCGCCACCACGTATCCCTTTGTCGCGTTTGTCGCGCTGCAGCCCCGCCGCTCGCGCTCGCGCGGCGCGGTGGTTGCCCACCCGGCGGTCCTGTCACGCCTCGAGGGCTCGCCCCACACCACGCTGTCGGCCGCAAGCATCTGCGCACACATTCACGAAGTGCTCTTGCCGCGTACCGCTGCCTACCTTGGGCAGCTGCGCGGCGAGCGCGACCACCGCGAACGCGAGCGGCAGCTCAAGGCCGAGCAGGACCGCGCGTACGCCGAGGCGAGCGCGCGGGACCAGGACCGGGTGCTGGCGCGCCGCGCCGAGGCCGCACAGCGCGCCGAGGCCGAGCGCGCGCGCGTGGCCGCCGCTGTGGCGCAGGCGGCGCAGGCGGCGCAGCAGGCGCAGTGGCGCCGCTGGGCGCGCACGGCCCTCGTCCCGGCCGAGCCGCCCGCGGGCGCCGAGGCGGTGCGCCTGTCGGTGCACCTGCCGAGCGGGCGCAATTTGCAGCGGCGGTTTGCGAGTGATGCGCCCCTCGAGGCCGTGTACGCGTACGTCGACACGGCCGACAGTGAGGGCGACGCGGCGCCGGCTCCGCCGGACGGCTACGTACACACCTATGCATTCCAGCTCGTGCAGACCTACCCGCGGCACACGCTGGACACTGCGCATCTCGCGACGCCGCTCAAGGCGTTGCCGCACCTCGGCAAGAGTGCCAACCTTGTCGTAGAGACCTCCGCGGATGCCGCCGCGCACGCGAGCGACGCGAGCGACGCGAGCGACGCTGAGGACGCATAGCCTCCACTTTTTGCGCCTCGAACCATGTTTGTGCTGGTGCGTGCGTTGAGCACGTCGGCGCGTGCGGCGCGCCCAAGCCGCGTGAGCGCACTCGATTTCCAGCTCAGCACCAAAGATGCTGTGCACCGTGCGCGCCTTGGCGCGCTTGAGCAGCTCTTGCCCACAATCAAGGGGCGCTGGGGCGGCATCGCCTTTGCGGTGTCGCAGGCGCTCGGACTCGGGTGGATGACCGAGTCGGAGGAGGATGTGATGCGCTTCGAGTCCACACAGGCACTCTACTACCCGATCTGGGTACGTCGTGTCGCTTACCCAGACCGTCGACGGCGTGTGGAAGATGCGGTGCCGCGGCGATGCCGGACAAGCCACGGCGACATGTAAGTGCGCATACTGACCCAGTCGTCTCGACCAACTCGGCATTCCCAGGCAACGCGTACAAGCCGCTAGACACATTGCCGCTGCGCCCGCCGCCGCTGCGCACTCCTGCCATGGAGCAGATGCCGATGCCGCTCGTCAAGGGCGCCGATGCGCCGATGCCCTATGCGGCCTTTGAGCGCGCAAGGCACCTGCACCCCGACGTGAGCATCGATGGGAAGATTAGTGTGCTGCCATTTAACGTGTCGCCACGCAGCCTGCCCGAGATGCTGCAGCACGCCGACCTGCGCACGCTCATGGTCGACCTCCTCGCCCAGGGGCCGCCGCTCCACATCCGCCGGCGCTTCAAGCTGCTGCCCGGCGTCGAAATCCAGGTGGCCAACGTCAATGAGCACACCGACCAGGGTGAACGCGCCATTGTGCGCATGGAGCGCGACTCGCTCGACCTCGACATGCTTGCGTGCTACCCGATTCTGCTGCCGATCCACCTCGTCCGCTTCCGTTACAATGCGCATGGCGAGACAAACCGCCTCGCGACCGTCGCAGTGGGTGCGTGGGACCCGAATCTGCTTGTCTATGCGCTGTACTGCGACGAGCAGCCTAATTGGGTCGCCAAGGGCGTGCCGGCATGGCTCGACCTTGACATGATCGACTTCGACCCACAGGTGCCGGTCCCCAGGTCGGTGCTGGACCCGAACGCCGGCGAGGACGCCGCGGAAAAGTCTGAGGCACGCATCGTCGACCTCATGGCACAGCAGTCGCAGATGCAGAGCATCTTTGAGAACCGCGCCGAAGAACTCATTGACCAGGCAGACTGGTCGCCGTGCCTCGCGTGGGAGGAGGCCCACGCCGCGCCGGACGCACCCGAGGCTGCTGCAGGGCTTGGCACCATCGACTGGGAAGCGCCCAACGTCCGCCCGCTGTATGAGGGCGTTACTGAGAACCGGCAGCACATTGCGCTCATGGGAGAGGCGCTCTTCTCGGAGCGCCTCGTGGAGAGCGTCGAGCGCGACGAGCGTGAAGGACGCGACATCTCTAACGTGCACACCATGCGTGACGGTAACCTCGTCGCGGGCAAGGAAGCAGTGCAGGCGCTTCGCGAGCGCCTCGACGAGGTGTATGCGATGCGCGACGACAGCCGCCCGTCGTGGATGGACAAGAAAAACTAATTACACCTGCTGTACATAGCCTGCCGCGTACGACACAGAGCTGTCGCTCGGTACTTGCACCGCGCCGCTCTGCGCATAGTGGGTGAACTTGCACACAAACGAGTCCTGCTGCGCCTCGAGGCGCGCGAGTGTCGCCAGCAGCAGCATCAGTGGATTGCGGCCGCAGATGGTGTTGCCCGTGCGCGAGAGGTACGCACTGAACGCCTTGCGCGCATCCATAGCGCTCGTATGCACCACAGGCGCTTCCGGCATCGGGCTATACGAAATGGCGGTCATCGCCGCCGCGTCGAGCGCCGCAATCGACGCGTGGATAGGGCGCCTGGCATACTGATCACGCGACGTGCGCGACGACAGGAGCACAGGTGTCGCATCATCCCCGCCTTGGTAGTACGTGTAGCGGAACCGCTCGCCCCAGTGACAAAAGTCGGTCGAGACTACCACCAATGTCGCCGGGTCGGCGACGTGTGGCGCAAGCACTTCGGCAAACTGTGCCGCCTTGACCGCGGACAGTTGGCCAACAAGAATGGGAACCACAGAGATGTCTCTGTCGCCAAACACCTTGCGAATGTAGGGGTAATGCAGCTCCATGCTGTGCTCGTCCTCGTCCACTTCGTCGGACATCAGGCGGAAGAGCTTCGAGGTACGCAGCGTGTCGTTTACCTCTTTGTCTACACGCAAGTCACCAAGCGGTGTTGCGAGCTTCCTGTAAGGGCTCAATGCGCACCCATCCAGATACGCGTGGTGCGAGGGACCGAGCACAATGACACGGCGTCTGCGTCAGTGGCGTGCGACGTACATCGTTATGGGGTCTATGCACCCATACGCCCAAGCCGCTGTGGGACCAGAAAAGCGGTACCCGGCATGTCTGCGTTAGCGTTTCCCACGTACGGGCCGATCACCGCTTTGCACCCCTTTACTACGGGGTGCCGCGCAATGTGGGGCGTCTGTGCGTCGGTGGCCGTATCGGAAGCCGGCGCTGACGTCGCGGCTTGGAGCCAGTCTGACAGCATCCTGTCAAGTTGCGCAGCTGCATGAGTTGAGGAAGCGTACGATCTGCCGAGTACCAGGACCCTGCATGAGTCGCTGGGCGGGTCGTCATCAAGGAGGCACGGCGCGGGTCAAGGTGGAGGTGTCGGTATGCAGCACGCCGCATGCGCCTTGGTTGTGGGGGGATGCCGAAGCGCGCGTCTTTGTGTGGCGCGCCTCGGCACCTATGTGCGCCCCCCAAATCAAGTCATACGCACCCTGTGGTCCACAAGCTACGTGCGTGCACGCGGCGCTGCAGGCTTGAACGACACAACCGCCGCCGCTTCTCCGCCCACACCAGCTTCGTCGGTGGTACTTCGTCCGTATCAAGCCGAGTGTGTCGATACGTGCCTGGATGCGCTGCGCCGAGGCGTGAGCCGGATTGGTGTGTCTTCTCCGACGGGTAGCGGCAAAACGACCATGTTCACCGAGCTTTTGCACCGGATGCCCGCACCGCCGAAGTGTGCCGGCCAAGTGCTCATCCTCGTCAACGCCGTCGCCTTGGCGGCACAAGCAGCTGCGACCGTGCGCCGAATCCTGCCCCATCTTAGCCTCGAGATGGAGCAGGGAACCAAGCATAAGGCATCGGGACTCGCCGATGTTACCGTCGCGACAGTGCAGTCTATCTGCCGACCCAACCGGCTTGAAAAGTACAACCCGGCGCGGTTCAAGTGTGTCATTGTGGACGAGGCACATCACTCCACGTCGGCATCCTACCGCGCCGTACTGGCGCACTTTCATGGCGGCGTGGCGCTCCCGGATACCGAGGCAAAAACGCCGCACGCCGTACCCATCATTGGCTTCTCCGCGACGTTCAGCAGGCACGACGGCATGGCACTCGGCACCGTGTACGAAGAGATCGTATACCATAAAGACTTTCTCGCGATGATTGACGAGCAGTGGTATGTGACGCCCCTGACCCAGGTTGTGTCCGCTGCGCTTTACGGCCGTACACGCCGAGTTCGACCTGTCGTCCGTGTCACGCGTGGGCTCGGACTACAATGTCGCATCCCTGGCCAAGGTGATCAACGAGCCGTCGATCAACGAGCTGATTGTGCGCACCTGGATTCAGCGCGCGTACAATGTGCGGCGGTCGACCTTGGTGTTTGCGGTGAACATTGATCATGTACATGCTCTTACCCACGAGTTCCAGGCGCGCGGCATTGACGCACGCGGGATTCATTCAGGTGTACCTGTCGTTGAGCGCCAGGAACTGCTCCAAGCATTCCAGCGCGGCGACTTTCCCGTGCTGATCAACTGCGGTGCGTGTCCAGACTGACGCAGCGATTCTCACCGAGGGCGCCGACGTCCCACCAATCGACTGTGTGCTGCTCGCACGACCCACGCAGTCACAGAACCTATTTTCGCAAATGATCGGGCGGGGAATGCGCCTGAGCCCTGAGACGGGCAAGCGGGACTGCCTGATTCTCGATCTTGTTGGAAACTTGGCCAACGACATGGTGTGCACACCAACGCTCTTTGGTCTGTATGACGATCAGCCAATTGAGAGTACGTGGTATGCTGATGCAGACGAAACAGTTGACTCGCTTCGTGCGCGGGCCGAAGCGTCGCGGGCACACAAGGAGACACCTCTCGCCCCGCGTCGCGCTTCCCATTCGCCATGGGACTCGGCGACGTTTGCGTTTGTTGACTATGACAGTCCTGACGAGCTTTATGCGGCCATGCAGGCCACGCCCAGCCGCCAGCTGCAAAAAGCGTCGCCGAACGCGTGGGTTGATTGTGGGAACGAGACGTTTGTCCTGGCCGGCTGGGACCAAAGCTACCTCAAGCTGCAGCGAGATGGCCAGGAATACGTTGGCACATACTACCCTCGCAACCCTGACTGGATGGTGGACCGGAGCGCAACATCGCCTTACTGGCAGAAAAAGCAGGTGCTCCGCTCCGAGGACTGGGAGCATGCGCTGCGGGGCTGCGACACCTTTATGACCAAGATGGCGAACGCGGCGGGGCGCTCGCCTTTGTGGTTGCGCCGCATGGCACAGTGGCGGAGTCGGCCTGCATCACCGCGTGCCATCCAGATGCTGGAGGACAAGCTGCGTAGCAAGGGCGAGCTGGACGAAGACTCTACGGAGTCGCCATGGGCGCATGCATCGCTCGGCACGGTGAGCACCGTGCTTACGCGGCTGCGGCATGGAGGCAAATCAAATTGGCGACGTGCAATGAAGCGGCACAACCAAGCCGTGGAAAAGGCACAGAAACCGCGCCGGCCGTCCGGCGTGCAGGTTGGGCCGTTACCTCGCCCCGGTGTTGCGTAGTCAGGTGGAGGTGATGCATATATTGAATGCATATGCGTGTCGCGTTTTTTCTCCACTGATCTGCGCGGCGCTTGACACGAGGATGGACGATATTCTGCACTTTGTCAAGTCCAACCGGCGCATGTTTTTGCGCATTGGGCGAAAGGTAGGTGCAGTAGACTCACGCAGCTTTGGCGTGCGCTGAAGCGGCGCAAGTTTCAGACGGCCGCGGGCGCTGGTATGGGCGCCGGCATGGGCGCCGGCATGGCACAGGGCGGCTGGGGCCAGGGCGGTGGCTACGCACAGGGCGGCTATGCGCAAGGCGGAGGCTATGCTCAGGGGCCTGTGTACGGCGCCGGTCCCGATACGGGTACCGTGGGTGGTCCGGCACCCAATACAGAGGCGATTCTCGGCACGAACAACATCCACGCATTTGACGACAACAACGTCAATGCGCAGAACCCACAGTACATGGAGCTGCGCAGCCGCGCACGATCCGAGGGTGACAAAATGTCCAAGTGCTTTGATCAGTCTAAGTCGGCGTACAGTCATGGTGACCATGCGCGCGCAAAGCAGCTCAGTGAGGAGGGCAACTACCATAAACAGCAGATGGAGCAGCTCAACGCGCAGGCGGTCGAGTGGATTTATGCTGCCAACAATGCCGACTCGCCGCCGGGCACGATCGATGTTCACGGACTGTACGTTAAGGAGGCGCTCGCCAAGGTCGACCAAGTTGTCGCGCAGGCACAGGCGCAAGGGGTACCGGAGCTGCGCATCATCGTTGGCAAGGGTATCCACTCGCGTGACCACGAGTCCAAGATTCGCCCAGCGGTCGAAGATCTGCTGCGCAAGTACAATATTGCAGCGCACGTGGACCCTAAGAACCGCGGTGTGCTCGTTGTGAACCTCTTTGGTCCGCGCGGCGGCGGCAGCGCAGACTTTACTCGCGATATGGCGCACAGCGCCACGGGCGATGAGCACGAGGTACGTGCGGCAACTTACGCAGTGTATTGTAATGTAACTATGTGGCTTTCCCACGGATCCATGCCCACCACGATGTGCGCGGGCGCTCGGACGTTGGTGCAGGTGCCGCGGCCGGTCCGGTCGCGCGCATGCCTCGGAGGCGCGCGCTGGCGGCCTCGACCAGCAGCGGAAATGCACGGTCGAGTGCGTCCTGTACAAAACTTTCCTTGGTATAGAGTAATCTGCGCGCAAAGTAGGGCGCAATGTGGTTGTACCGGCGGATGACTTGGTTGAGCTGCTGGACGGCCGCCGCATGGTACGCGGCCTGCTCCTGCACCCACTGCGCATCACGAAAGCCGCGGGCCCACGCGACGGTCGTGCGCTGTGCGTCGCTTGTAACATCCAGGGTGTAGGCTGGCAGCTCGCTCGGCTTTGAGTCGTCTTCTTCCCAGGCGACCGCGACCGGCTCCATGCGCCGCCATGCGCCGCTCTGCTCGAGCCGAATGAGTGCGCGGCAAATCCATGCGGCTTGAATGCGCTGTCTCAGTGCGCGCTCCTCGTTCTTCATGTCCATGTTCATCTCGACAAATGGGGGCGCAGCATTCTGCCGCCGAACCATGCGGTTCAGCAGGAACTCCTCGCGGCCTAAGTGGGCATTGCCCTCATTGTAGTCATACGGGATAGGTTTACCGCGCAGCGAGTTGTTCTGAAACGTGCCCTTGCGCAGTGCCTCCTCGATCTTCATCTCGGCGATGCCCGCCATGCCTTTGGCCGTGCTCACGACGCCAAGCAGCGGTGTAGACTCGCCTTCCTCTTCGGCGTCGGTCGGGCGCACAGGCTTCATACGATCAGGGTACCGGATCGACTTGTCGACCGCCGTCTTGATCCGGTCACGTACTGCTGAGCTACGCAGCGTGTCGCGGATCTTGCCCATGGCTTTGGGATCGTCACGCGGCAGATGCTGCGCTGACATGCCCATCTTGTCGAGCTGCTGCTTCATTTCGGACCCTGGCGGTTTCAGGTCGATATCGGCACGCCCACGGTATACGCGCGACTCTTTCTTAGGCTGTGCCGAATAAAAGAGGTCCCAGGGGTTGTCGCCCGTACGTCGGATCAACACGCCGTTTGCCCCCACCTCGTCCTGTGCCGTGCGTGGCCGGACGGTGGGCCGCGGTACTTGCTCCAGTCGCTTTTTCTCGGCGGTACGCCCATCCTCACCACGTCGCAGGGGCTTATATTTGTGCTCGAGCATTCGCAACACCGTGTCCTCAATACGCTCCTCGCCCGTCCACACCGGCTCTGACACACGCTGCGCACGTCGCATTTTCGCGCGTGCGAGCTCCTCTGCGTCTTCCTCTGCCTCGGCATCGCGGAAGAGCTTCTCCGAGGCACTCTGTGAGCCACGTACGCACGCGGGCGCCGGGGCCGTGCGGCGAACACGCACGACACTCGCGGCGCCGCACCGAAGCATGTCACTACGCCACACAAGCCTCCACATCTACAAATCTCGTCCGATCGGCGGCGCCGGGGGGCGGATTACTGCGGACGGCGCGAGGTCTGGCCCTCATTGACTAGCTCGCCCACAATGCCGTACTTTCCAGCAAAATGAGACTCCCAGTCGAACATGTTTTTCCTATCGTGAGCACATCGGCGTACCGTTCGCTGTCTGTGAGGTCCTCGAGCGTGTCGATCGGCTGGTCGAGGGGCGTCAACATGGCTGTGTCAGCAAATGACGTACACAGATCAAACGATTGCTTGGCCATCCCACGCGACGCATCGCGGCCCGCGAAGTTGCCATACGGGCCACCAGGGCCATAAAAGTTGCGGCCAGACGACACATCAAACACCTTACCGTTGATCGCCAGAAGAATCTTACTCCCGTCCGGCGACTGTTCACTGCCGGTTCCGTCGAAAAGCGCAAGGGTCTTGGGCGTGTATGAGACAAACTCGATTGATTTGGAATGGTCGAGTGGCAACGCGGTGTACGCCGAGCTCGTGTCGAGCCGCTGACGTGCTTGCGACACGGGCGGCGTGAAGTCTTCGCCAAGCGGATGCGGCACGTAGAACAGCCAAAAGAGCGACAGCAACAACACACCTGTCAGCCCTGCGTTGATGGGTGTCGACGTAAAGTACGCGATGATCTGCGTCAGCGCACCACTTACACTCTGAAACGGCTCTGGGACGATGGGGATTTGCATGGGACGTGCACGCTGCCCGACGCCGGCGCGGTGGAGGATAAGAAATACAGTCAGCAACACTAATTCCGAGTCATGCACGGAGCGCTTGGCTTGTCCTCATGACCCATAGATAGTGTTGCAGTTGACCACCATGCCCATGCCGAACCAACTTCCTGCGCCCAGTCTGCAAACACGTCTATTACACGCCGATGAGCCAGATCACGCGAAAGACCCGGCGCACTCGGTCGCACCGATGATGTCACTCTCGACGACCTTCCGCCAACCGCATCCCGACTCGGATCTCGGCAAGGGCATCGCTGGTGCATTCGACAAACCTGAGAAGCCGACAGTAAGCGTGTACAGCCGGTACACGCAGGATACAAACCTCCGTACTGAAGAGGTGCTGAGCAGCATTCTCGAAGGCCATGCGCTCACGTTTAGTTCGGGCCTGTCTGCAGCGCTCGCTGTGGTCACCGCCGTGAGTCCAAGCGTGATTGCGATTCGCCGCGGCTACTTTGGTGTGCACAATGTCGTACAGACATATGCCCGTGGCCGCGATGTCAAGTTTATCGACCTGGACGACCCGTACCCAACGGTCGAGGGCATGGTCGACTCTGAGTCGGGGCTACGCCGGGGGGGGCTACTCGTCTGGGTTGAGTCGCCGCTCAATCCGACCGGTGAGGCACGCGACATTGCCCACTATGCCAAGCGTGCTCACGAGGCGAAGGGGTATCTTGGCGTGGACAGCACGTTTGCGCCGCCGCCACTGCAGAACCCCTTCCACCAGGGCGCCGACTTTGTGTTGCATTCGGGCACCAAGTACTTTGGTGGTCACTCGGACGTGCTTGCCGGCGTTGTTGCAACCAAGGATTACAATGCGTTCAAGACCATGTGGCATGATCGCACCGTGTACGGATACGTGTTGGGCTCTCTTGAATCCTATCTTCTGCTGCGCTCACTACGAACCTTGTCGCTACGTGTACGCCAGCAGTCCAAGAACGCGACCGAGCTTGTCCGGTTCCTTTTCTCGCTCACCAAGGGCCAGACCCCCCCGGAGGACGTCCCTGTTGAGTTGACGGATGGCCAGTTTGTTGAACGCGTCTACCACTCGTCATTGCAGCCGAGGTACGACGCCGACTCGGACCCGAACGAGCACAGCAAGATGGAAGACCGGACGTTCGACCCGCGGGAGCAAATGCCCGGCGGTGGGTCACCGACGTTTTCTTTTTATCTCCGCAAGGACGTGTGGGCCACGTACCTGCCGCATAACCTCTCGTACTTCACGCCGGCCACGTCATTGGGCGGCGTCGAGTCGCTTATGGAGCAGCGCATCACGTCCACGCCCGACGAGAGTCCGAACATGGTCCGTATCTCAACTGGGATCGAGGAGGTCGAAGACCTCAAAGCCGATCTGTTACAGGGCATGCGCAAGACGCTCGCCGACCATCCGTAGGCCAGCTGACCGCGCCGGACATCCCCCCCACATTTCGTTTCATAGCCTGGGGTAATCGACACTTGCACGTGGCTTTTTGGGGAGGCGTCCTAGTAGCCCCCACTTCGGTATTTTTTGCGAAACGTCGATGAAGGCCTTTGTTGCCCTACTACTTGCGGTATTCGCGCTTGTATCTGTGGCTCAGGCCCAGCTTGCATTGGGGTATGTTTGATGTCTAACGCAGTGACAATGACTTGAATGCACCCGTGGCTGCTGCGCCCGTGATTGCATCTCCGCTCGTTGCACGCGCCGAGCACAATGCAACCGCGTCTAACGCCACGTCGTCTGCCGCCAAAAGTGTACCAAGCTCAAACAACACTGCGAACAGCAATTCGACGTCCTCGGGCGTCGCCACGCCCACCGCGTCGAACCAACTCGAGCACTCGGGTGTTGCGTCGGCCGGTGCGACGGCGACGCTCTCGGCAGACACGCCGCAGGGTACTTGCACGATGGACAACACTCTGTCACAGAACCAACAGGCCGGTTGGACCGATAGCATCGTGAACACGTGCTGCACTGCGGCAACGGAGACGACGTGCTGGTACCGTATCCAGGCCAAGGTGTCTGCAGAGGAGGCATGCAAGATCCCTGACTGCGAGGCCCTCTTTTCCAACGACCGTGATCGTATGCTTGGCTTTGTGCCGCTCAGCTCCTCGAGTGGCGAGGGTAAATACGCCAACACCTTCCCCATTCTATTCCTGAGCGCGGCGATTCGCCCTTCAATTCACGTCCTTCTCTTCATTGTTGCACCCATTGGTGTGTCGCTACTGCTTCTTCTGTAATATGTACTTAGCACACTTCTATGGATACCACCGATACACCCTGCGCAGCCCCACAGCCTTTCCGAGTGGCACTGCGCCCCTCGCGGCCACGTGTCGGTGGCGACAGGGTGGCCCCTGCGTTGTTGGCGCGCCGCCACCGTTGCTCCACCTTCCCCTCGGACTGATTGTACCGCAGACGCTCGGCATGGCGGGTCCTCCTAAACAGGACCTATTCCGAGCCATACTCCGGCTAGGTCGAAATTTAGATCCAGTCGGTGCACTACGTGCACCACGATCCTCTGCTTTACGCTTCTCGTCGCGCAACGCCGGTGTGGCGGCCCGTCGCGCTCGGCGCCACCGCCTCGGTCGCTATGCGCGCCTGACTCTCGAGAAACTTGTGCCATTCTGGGATGGAGCTCTGCGTGTGTTTTCTTCATCCACCGCGAAGAATGGGATGCGGTCCACCTCGTCGCGCTCCGGCTTCGTACCGGAGCACTTTGGTCTGTCGAGCCGTGCGACGCCACTCGGCAACTTTGCCGCGATGCGTGCGCGGCTGCCGCGCGGGCCTTCCTACGTACCCTCGATGCGCCATGGCGCAGGTTTGCAATCGGCACGCTCGTTTAGCTCGGGCCCACAAGGTGCCCGCCTGTTTGAAACGCTGGTTACCAACGCACCACTGGCACTCCGCGCCGTGGGCTGCGAGGTGGAAGATCAATGGTCGCACAAATGGACGGCGCAGCGTGCATGGTCGGCATTCGCGCACTCGCTCAATGTGCAACGCTTTGGAATCGAGCTGGATGGATCGCTTTTTGCGCCTGTGAAGCGTTTCGACGGGTCGCAGGCCAAGGCCCTCGATGCATCGGCGGCAACCGCAGCCGCGTTCGAGGACGAGGCCGAGAACAAGATCGTTTTGTGGCAGCATGACCTCGAGCGCCTGTTCCCCATTGCACCGAGCAAGCGTATGCGCCGCCATGTTGTGACAACGCTGTATGTGCCCCTGGAACCAGACATACCGCCATGGCCAAACGGGCCAGGATGGAATGCAGCCGACGTATCTGGGAACATCCTCGATCCGGAAGTGCGCGAGCGTTTATGCATCATCCACGAAGCCTACTGTGCCCACAAACGGCGTATCTTGCGCCTCGAATGGCTCTTACGCGAACACCACCTGTGGCCGACCCATCTCAATGTGGATGCGTTGATGCTGGAGGCCGACCCGAGCCACCCTTTGGCGTTACATATCGAGTTTGATGGCTGGACGAAGGCGCGCGTCTGCGATCTGTTGCAGCGCCGTCTAGGCTCTCATGACTGGTGTACGCTCTTTGAAGAGGATTACCTCACGGAACCCTACGATGCCGGTGCCAGCGAGCTGCAATGTGCGGCATCTGACACTGGGCTCCAGCGCGGTGCCAGTAAGCCGCTGTGCACCTAGGTTAGGGTCTCGCAATGTTCGTTTCTGTTTCTGCGGGTCATAGGCCCATAGTTGCTTTGTCATGTTCCTTTGTTCTCCACATACGCATGGTTGTCGTTCGCGAGGTGGATGCGGAGCAGAATCCGTCCACCATGCGCTTCGACCCTACGTCTGCGACATGGGCCGATGTTGTACCGGTACCACAGGATGATGGGCCGTACCCGCTGTGCCCCATTCTGTACGACCCAGAGTGTATGTCTCGCGCTGATCCAGATTCCCAAGCCATGGACCTCTTCCGTGCGCTCAAGCAGATGTATCCTGGGCACGTTGAAGCCTCAGACCGCGCGCTGCAGCTCACAGCTCATCTTGTTTGCCTGAACCCTGCCAACTACAGTATTTGGCAGTACCGTGCGGAGGTGCTACTGCAGCTAAGTGAGGCCGACGGCAACCACGACCGCCTGCGCCGTGAGCTGGATTTCTTGGACGAGTTTGCGAAGCACAACATGAAGAACTATCAGATTTGGTACGTATATACCTAACACAGGCAACACCGTCGCATTATTGTGTCTGTGCTGGGTGATCCTAGCCGAGAGCTCGACTTTACGCGCGCGAATCTGAGCCTGGATGCCAAGAACTACCATACCTGGGCGTACCGGCAGTGGGTACTCGCCCATTTCGGTGGCCTGCATGAGCATGAAGAAAAGCTGCGTGCGCCAGGTGCGGGTGCTTTTCCTCAGCTATGGGACGGCGAGCTTGCGTTCGTGGACGAGATGCTCAAAGAAGATATTCGGAACAACAGTGCGTACAACCACCGGTGGTTCTGCATCTTTGGGCGCAGTGCAGAAGGCCGGCGCATTAACCTGTCTCTTCAAGCAACTCGTGATGCTGAGATTGCGTACGCACTCGAGAAAATTGCCATGGCGCCCAACAATGCAAGCCCATGGAACTACTTGCGAGGGTATGTGGAATACTCATCTAGGTTGTGTACAGCGCTTGAGCCACGGAAGCCGATGGGCGACATTGTGAGTGAGGTGGCTACCTTCGTATCCGACCGAGACCATGTGCGCTCCGCCGAGCACCCGGAAACCGACGAGGCTGGACGGACGCCGCCGCATGCGCTGGAATGGCTCCTGGACTCAGCGATCGAGCAATACCAAGCAACCCAGGATGAATCGCTACGTAAAGAAGTCCATGCGGTACGTATTGGACTAACTCAGATCCTTGCGAGGCTGCGACATGCCGACCCTGCGCGCACCAAGTATTGGAACTTCCGTGCACTCACCCTGCCGTAGTCGCCCATGCACATGTGGAGGTCACACGTCCACCATGCAGGGGTTCAATAGTAGGTGTGCGTCGCTGATGCACAGTGGGGCGGTACCGTCCCTGGGACGAGGACGATCGTGATAAACCATTTAAGCCACGGCAAACGCGAAGAGATGGGCCGCCAAAGTTTGGTAAAGTGGTGCGATGTACGTATTCGACCTTGACACAGTTGAGCTGCCCTTTCACATTTGGTGGTACGTGCAGGACTCACCCCAGCCTCTCCTGCAACGAGCGGATCGGACAGGGTGTGCGCTTTAATGCAGAAAAACGACAAGTGGGTCAGTACTACACGACACCCATCTGGCTGTTCCGGTGCAAGTGCCCGTCGTGCAAGAGTTACTTTGCGATCCAGACGGATCCCGCGCATACGCGTTATGTGATCGAATCTGGTGCACGCGAGCAGCTTCAGGACTGGAATCCTGAGGAACATGGCGGATTCCCAATCCATGGTACGTATGCCTTCTCACAAAGACCCCGAGGCGCCCAGCGAGGATGGCGCATTTTCGCTACTCGAGCGCAAAAAGACGCAACAGCAGGATGGCGCGAAGCGGCAGGCGCGCATCGAGGAGCTAGAGGAGCACAATCGTGGACGGTGGGCAGACCCATATACGCGCAATGCTGAGATGCGCCGTGCGTTCCGTGCGGACAGGAAGGCCCGTCTGGAACGGGCGGCGCGTGACGCCAATCTGCGCGAGCGCATTGGGTGGAGCGACGACCTGCCGCTGGTCGGCGAGTCGTCGACGGACCTGAACTTGTCGACGCCAGTCGTGCGTCGCGACTTTTACGAGGCACGCGCAAAGCGACCTAAGCCCGCACGTCTCGCGCCGGCCTTTTCGCGGGCCCAGCGCGCGCCGCAACTGAGCACTGCCGGGCGGCGTCTCGCAGGACAACTCTTGGCGCCTGGCTATGCAAAGCGATAGGATTGAGTTAGCTATACCCTATTACACGAGCTTGGTCTTGTCAGCCAGCTTAGGCGCCGACTCCGGCACCGTGCCCGACGGCAGCACCGAGCCGAGCTTGAGGCCAGTGCTGTTTTCCATGCTGTGGAAACCAGACGCAAGGGCATCCTTGGCCTGCTCGCCCGTGCGCTCGAGGTGCGATACACCGGTGAAGTAGGTACGCTTAATTGCGGACCATACATCCTGGCGCTTCTCGCTGAGCCGCGGGAAGTTCCTGTGCTCCACCGTGTCGTAGTATTCCGCAGTGTTGTCAAAGGTGTTTGGCAGGAAATACTTGAAGGACAATGCGAGCACAAGCGGCGGCGTAAACCAGCGGATCGGGAACGAGCCTGGGTGAGCAGCAACACGTACGGTACCGCGTGAACACAACGCTTGCGAGCGTCGCAACGCCGACGTACAGGGCATTGGGCGTGAGCGACTCATCCTTGGCGACGATCTGGTCAAAGCGGTCTGTGTCAGTTGTCATTCAACCTACTCTCGACCCTGTTCTCCGCGTTAACCACGCGGTCAACGCCCGAGCGCACCGACTGCAGGGCCCCGCGCGTGCTTCGCTGGACGGCTTCGCGGATGCCGCCGACCTGGCGCTCGAGCTCGTTCGAGGTCTCAACGACAGTCACCGGCTGATCAGGCTGGGGATAGATAGACAGCTTTTCCTGTGTGTAAGAAGGCGCAATGTGGCCCACGTACCAGGACCATGGCGAACGATCGACGATCGGAACGGGGTTCGGCTGGGTGACGGCCGGGAGTCCAGCACGTGTATATTTCCCCGATCGATCGGCAAGCTCCGCAACGACCGTGCGCCGCCAGGATGTCAGACGAGGAGGTAGGTCGCGCAACTGACACAGTTTATGATGGACGATGCGCTCGAAGAGGTGCGCACAATGGACTTATGCAGGACTACGACTTCGAGTATGAGGACGATGACGATGAGCAGGATGCGGATGCATATATCGAGAACAAGTACTACAACGCGAAGGGTACGCATCGCACTGACGCAGCCATCAAGGCTGAGCAGCCCGATGCGGCAATCCGCGAGCTCCAGGACATTTTGGATGCTGAGACTGATATGACCGAGTGGTGCGTGAATGCACTCATGCAGGGGATTCAAGGCGCTTAAGCAGCAGACCAAGATCCACTTCCACCGGGAACAGCACGAAGAGGCGCTCCGAACCTACCGTGCGCTCCTTAAGTATACCAAGTCGGCGGTAACGCGCAACTACACGTACGTGCAATGCTGATGCAGCGAAAAATCAGTTAATTCAATCCTTGACTACGTTTCGGCGTCGAGCGCATCACTTGCGATCCTTGAGGCGTTCTACCAGGCGACAGACGAGGTGCTGGCCGCATCACAGAGTGACCGCCTAAACATGAAGATTAAGCTGAAGCTCGCACGGTTGTGGCTGTCGCGTAAGGAGTGGGGCCGTCTTACTGAGACGCTGCGTGAGCTGCGTGCAAACGAGTTCACAGCCGACGCTGGCGACGGACAGTCCAAGGGCACTCTCATGCTGGAGCTGCTCGCACTCGAGATCCAAATGTACCGTGAGATGGGCAACCTGAAAAAAGTCAAGGTGTGTCCACACTCTGACGCAGGAAACCTACGACGCGGCGATGCGGATCAAGAACGCGATCCCGCATCCCCGTACCATGGGTATGATTCGCGAGAGTGGCGGCAAAATGCACATGGCTGAGAGTGCGTCATCCGCTCACGCAGAAAACTGGGAAGCCGCACAGGTCGACTTTTTCCAGGCGTTCCGCAACTATGATGAGGCGGGTAGCCAGCTTCGCATCCAAGTTCTCAAGTACCTTGTGCTCGCGCACATGCTCATGGGCAGCGATGTCAATCCGTTCGACTCGCAGGAGACCAAGCCGTACCGCGACGACCCCAACATTGTCGCCATGACCTCCCTTGTGGACGCCTACCAGCGGCGCGACGTACAGGGCGCCGAGCGAATTGTGCGCGGTATGTGCCACACTTACCCAGACAACCATGCCACGCTCACCGATGACGACTTTATCCGCGAGTTTATTTCGGACGTGCTTACTGAGCTCCGGATTCAGTACCTAATAGGCGCTGTGCGACCCTATGGCTCGATTCGGCTTTCAGCATTAGCCAACATGCTGCAGCTCGCGCAGGAGCGGGTGACGTCGCTCGTGCTGATGCTTATTCTCGACGGGCGTATCCGCGGTCGGATCGACCAGGTGGAGGGAACGCTCGAGCTCGCGCCGCGTGCGGAGCAGGTCAGCCGCCGGCAAGTCGGGGTGGTTCATGCATGGGGGCGTGAGCTCGAGGACCTTGCGATTGCCATTGGCGCAAAGCAGCACCAGTGGCGATGATGTAGGATGTCGATGTGCATGCGTCTATACGCTGCTCGTGCGCGTTGTAGAATTGGTAGATGTTCATCCAGGGTCGTGCCCCGCATTCACTGATCCACGTGATGCAGATCCTGCGCGAATTCCACCACCCAGACAACGCGGCGCACCGACGAGCATCTACGCTGCGTACCGAGATTTCTGGGTCCATTGATGGCCCACGGGCGAAGTGCTTATATTCGCGATGGAGCACAACCCCGTTTCGTCACCTCCCCCTTTCTCTCCCGCGGTTCTGGTAGCCGCACATCTCCGAGTGCCTTCGGTACAGCGTTGATCGCGTACTCTAACCTACTCAATCTTCATTCATTCGCTACTCGCAATGCAGTACCGCTTCATCCCCGCTTTCATCTCGGCCACGGGCATGCTCGCCAGCGCTGCGCCTGTGTCCAAGGCAAGCAACGGCATCGTGCCTGAGGCACCAGCCGCGACGCGTCCCGGCCATATGATGAACATCACATGGCAGCCGGATCTCTCTGGCTCGTCCGACTGGAAGAAGATGGACATCTCGCTGGTCGAGGTGGACGCTTCTGGCAAGCACCTGGTGAAGAAGATCGCCTCGAACGTCGATGGCACCAAGTCCAACGACAACCGAGTGTCGACCAAGGCACCCTACTCTACTGGCAAGAACCAGTATGTGGTCGTGTTCTCCGACGGCAAGCACAAGAAGGAGTCGCCTGCGTTTGTCATTGAGAAGAACGACAGCACGTACGCGGCCACCCCTGCGGCCCAGCATGCTCGTCGTGCGCACCACTCGTCCTCGTCGTCGTCGTCGACGGGCATCGTCAGCGAGGACGGCCCGTGGGGCTTCTCGCTGCCGAAGAGTGCCCAGGGCTCTGGCCCGCGTGGTGCGCTCGCCAACGCCGCGTCTAACAGTAACTCGGGCTCGAGCGTCAGCAGCTCGTCGAACGGCAACTCGAACTCGAACGACAGCTCGAACTCGAACGCCAGCTCGAGTGACTACGTCTCTAACGGCACCGACAGCACCGACAGCACCGACAGCACCGACAGCACCGACACGAACGCCTACTCCAGCCTTATGGGCTCGAGTGACGCCGTGTCGACGGGCTCCTCGTCGGGTCTGTCGTCGGGCCGCCAGGCGTACACGGACGGCGAGAATGCTCTTCAGTCTGGTCAGGACGCCTCGTCGGGCTCGAGTGACAACTACATCAACCAGTTGCTGAGCAGCAGCAACAGCAACTCGGGCACCGGTGAGAACGATGGCACGAACGGCAACTCGCCCGCCTTTGTGCTGAACATTGGCGGCCAGCACTACATCCCCGAATCGGCGGCGAGCTCGGCGCAGACGAGCTCCACCTCGAGCTCGACGGGCTCGTCGCGTCATCACTCGCACCACTCGGGCTCGCGCAACGCTGCGGCCACGAGTGGCAACGTGTTCCTGGAGAACAGCGACTCGGGCAGTTCGGAGTATGCGCCGTACTCGGGCGCTGAGTCCGGCCGCCAGGCGCTCGCGCAGATGTCGGATGATGCGAACGTATCTTCGTCGTCGTCGCGCCACCACAAGCACCACGGCACGTCGACGGCGTCGCGCAAGCATCACCACGCTAGCACCTCGGGTGCCGCGACGTCGACGCAGAGCAAGCACCACAAGCACCACAGCTCGTCGGTGCCCAGTGGAAGCGCCTCGTCGAGCCACCACAAGTCGAAGCACGGCAAGCACACCAAGTCCAAGACTGGCAGTGCGTCGTCGGCTTCGACCAGCACCGCCTCGTCCTCGGACTCGGCCGCCCCGTCGTCGGATGCGGCAGCGCCCACGAGCTCGACCGACTCGGCCACCGACTCGGCCACCGACTCGGCTGCTGACTCGGCCACCGACTCGGCTGCGGGCGCTTCGTCGTCGACCGACTCGGCCGTTGCCGCGCCCACCGTCGCCAGCGACCCGGCCGCGGCGAAGCGCTCGCTCGTCGAGCGTGCGGGCGGCCTTGGCGGCCCGGCGGCGCGCGTTGCGGCGCTGAGCGACGACTCTACCAGCGAAAGCGCGAGCGGTTCGTCGAGCGGTGAGCCGTCGTCGACGGCCGACAGCGGTTCGTCCGCGGCGACCTCGTCGTCGTCGTCGGGCTCGCGTACGCCCAAGATTGGCACGCCGGACAATGCGTCGTCGTCCGCGGACGTGACTTCGACTGCCTCGTCCTCGTCGACGTCGGCGCCCACTGGCAGCGCTGAGACGGAGTCCTCGTCCTGGTCGAGCTCGGGCCCCGACAGCTCGTCGTCGTCGTCGCACTCGCGCCACCACAACGGCAGCCAGTCGTACGGTACGGACTCGTCGAGCTCGTCGGGTCACCAGCCGACGGCGTCGCGCAGCCTCCATGGCGGCAATGCGAGCGGCAGTGCCCGTGCTAGCCCCTCGTCGAATGGCCACTTGACGCGCTCGCGCCACAGCGGCCAGGCGCGCCCCACGTCGAGCACGTCTTACCACCGTGGCCAGCAGGCAGCGAATGTGAACGGCGGTGTGGATGACGGTTCGCTGTTCGACGGTATCCTGACTGCGTCGCAGAGCGCTGCTTCGCAGAACGCGCTCAACGCCGAGGACAGCGATCTGCAGCAGATCCTTGCGCAGGGTCTGCTGGGTGGTACGGGTCTCTCTCGCCAGCAGATCAACTCGTACTACCAGAACCAAATGCAGAGCGTGGGTAACCTCCGCTCGCAGGGTCTGTACTCGGTCTCGATGCACGACCGCGAGGGCCACCAGAGCGTCTCGGCAAGCTACTAAGCGACACACCACACGACCGGTTCGGAGCTGTGCTTTTCTTGCATCTTTCCCCTTTGATCCCTCCCACTTCTTTGCTAAATAGTATTTGAATACAGTCTTTTTTTACTTTACGAACGCGGCCAGTGCTCATAGGCGCGGCGTCTGGCCGTTAGCCTGGGGCCCAAGGTACGCCTTGTGGAAAAAGGCAGCCAGTACCTCGAGGTGGTCGACGCCAAACACGGGCATCTGCTCGCCGTCGCTCGTGCGCGACGCAACAATCCACGGGAACCCAAATGCACCCGCTTCAACGAGCTGCTGACTGGCGGCACTCAGCGCGCGTCGCGCGTCGCGCGACGTCGCATACTCCAGCAGTTCCGCAAGCTTCGACTCGTTCTCCGCAAACGACTGCGCAGCCATAGCACGAATCTGGTCGGCGTTCTGCAGCGGACGTCCGTCGCGCCAGATGGTCGTGAAGCTCTGCTCGACGAGGTGCTCGAGCTTCTCAGGATAAAGCTCCTTGACCCTATGCAGGAAGCCCATCAACGTAAATGTCTCAAATGGGAAGGTGTTCGGCATCTGCACAGGTACATTGTACATCCGACTCGCCACACGCAGTTCATGCATCATATGGGCGCCCTTGTTAGCGACGGCCACGGGCGGGCGATTCTCGGCAAACTTCATGATGTAGGCAAGGCTACGCGGGAAATACTCAACCTCCATGTCCCATGCCTGGCGGTAGCGCCGAAGCGCGTGGAATGCAATGTACGACCAGGGTGACACACAATCAAAGTAAAGCTGCACACGGTTCGGCATCGTGGGGGAGGCGGACCAGTAGGTGGAGGAAGCGTTCGCTTGGACCAAGATGGCCGAAGCGCCGGCGTCCGTGCCGGCGTATGTCGAGATTGCCGTAAACTTGGGTGATCCCATGTTCCGTGGCGTGTACCATGACAAGGAAAAGCATCCTGATGACCTTGCTCAAGTGCTGGATCGTGCTGAGCGTGCGGGTGTGCGGGCCCAGATCATCACGGCCGGCTCGCTTGCCGAGACGGACGAGGTGCTGCATCTCGCGCAACTGCGACCGAACCTGTATGCGACGGCGGGATGCCACCCTACGCGGAGCACCGAGTTGACGATGCACAAGGGTGGACCATCAGCATACATAGCAGCACTGCAGACACTCGTCGACGCGCACCGTCTCGGAACGAACGACGGACGGATCGTGGCGATCGGTGAATGCGGACTGGGTAAGTGTGCTGCCTCACACAGACTATGATCGGTTGCATTTCGCACCAGCCGACGCCCAAAAAACTGCGTTTGATGCGCAGTTGGCGCTCGCCGAAACGACGCAGCTGCCGCTCTTTCTGCACTCGCGCGCGGCGCATGCCGACTTTGTGCAGGTGCTGCGCCCCCACCTAGCGGCGCTGCGCCGCAACGCCGGAATTACGAGCGAGCCGAACGCCGCTGAGCCTGGGTGCGTCGGCGTGGTACACAGCTTCACTGGTACGGCCGACGAGCTCCGTGAGCTGCTGTCGCTCGGCCTGTTTGTCGGTGTGAATGGCTGTTCGCTCAAGACCGCTGAGAACCTCGAGGTGGTGCGTCAGATCCCGCTACACCGTATCATGCTCGAGACAGGTATGTGACGTGCTCATCCCAGATGCACCGTGGTGCGACCTGCGTTCCACGCACGCCTCCGCGCCACTTTTGGAGCAGTTCCGGCGCGAGGAGCCCCAGCTTGCCGCGCTGTACACGCCGCCGCGGGCCAAGCCCGAGCGCTGGAGTGCCACGAGTGCTGTGAAAGGCCGTAATGAGCCGTGTTGCATCGGCGAGGTGGCTGCCGTGGTCGCGCGCGTGCACAACGTGCGCCTCGCCGAGCTCGCCGAGCACGCACTCCGCAACGCGGCGCGCCTGTTCCGTATATAGCCACGTGGCACCGACGCCGTTCCGCCGCCACCATCGCGATGGACGCGGAGCAAGACGACACCGTGTCGCACCTCGAGGGACTTGCTCTAGGGCAAGTCCTCGAGGATCTGGGTGTCGTAGGGAGTGAATCCGACCTGCGCCGCATCGGCCTGGGTGGCAAAAAAGACGCGAGTGCCCATGTCTTGAAAAAAGATGAGATCTACCGCGATGACTTTGAGGACGACGGCGCAGACGACGCGCCTGATGAGGAGGCAGCATCGGAGACCGACGAGCCTGCGCGCCCCGCGGCCCCAAGCACGCGCCCGCTGCGCCACATGGCGCACAAGATCCGCGGTGAGGACGACGACTTTGCAGATGAAGACGAGGAGGAAGCGGCGGCGGCGCCTCCGGCCGCTGCCGCGGCACCTGCGTCGGCGCCCGAGGCGCCCGAGGCCGTGCTGCGCCCCAAGTCACCCGTGTTATCCCCACGCGAAGAGGCTCGACGCCTTTTCCCCGACTTTGCGCCGGGCAAGGTGCTGGACTACACCGAGCTGTTTGTGACGCCCTCGCAGAAGCGGCGGCGGCTGCTTGGCAAGCTACCCGAGGTGCATGCGGCACCAGGTGTGCTGGCTGCGCCGCCGCCGAGTGGCCACGACCAGCTGGTGAGCCGGCACGCGGCGCGTGCAGTACCTGCGGCGCCGCCGCTTGCTGCACGGCTCGCGCGCTCGTGCTTTGAGACAGGCCGCGCACGCGAGACGCTGGAGCGGTGTGCGGTGCAGTTTGACGACGATTACGCGGATCGGGCGCACGAGCGCCCTGGGCGTGTGGTGAACAACGTTGAGGTGGACGACTGGGAGCGGCGCATTGTGCCCTACGATCCGCAGCGCGCGCATGCCGCACCGCCGCTCGTTGACGAGCACATCCCCCAGCTGGAGGATGTGAGCCGACCGCGCAATGCGGAGCTGGCCAACGGGCAATACTTTTTCGAGAGCATCATTTGGAACCCCGTGTCGCGCTTCCGTCCGTTTGACCGGCTGATCATGGACATGAACGATGCCGAGATGATCCTCGAGAGTGAGCAGGTCCAAGAAGAGAAGCAGGTATCGCTGCTGCGTGCGGATGCGCCGCCGAACCTGCTCAAGTCGAGCAAGTATACGGGCGAGCTCGACCCGTTCAACCTGTCGAATGACCGGATGTACGAACTGAGCAAGGAGCATCGCCACCGCGTGCGGCAGACGCTTGGGCAGCTCGTGGTCCGCCATGCTTGGCCGGCGATCAAGCTGCAGCTGCCGTTCTACAAGATGCGACTCGCCAAGAACGAGACGCGCTCGTGGCACCGGCCCATGATCCAGTTCCCCTCGAACATGCCGATCCACTTTTCCAAGGTGCACTCGGCGCGCAAGAAGGACGGCGAGCGCAAGTCCAAGGACCCGAGCGAGGTACTGCACAGTACGCGCGACCTCACGCTCAAGGACGCAAGCAACTTTGTGCTGTGTGAGTACTCGGAGGAGTACCCTCCGCTCCTGTCGAATCTCGGCATGGGCTCGCTGCTGGTGAACTACTACCGCAAGAAGGACAGTAAGGACGACCACATCCCCCGTGCGGAGCTCGGTGAGGCGTTTGTGCTAGACATCACCGACGAGTCGCCCTTTATGAAGTTTGGCAGCGTCGAGCCGGGGCAGACGCAGCCGGTGCTGTACAACAACATGACGCGTGCGCCGCTCTTCCGGCACAAGCCGCAGTCGAACGACTTCCTTTTCATCCGGAGCACGACCAAGAACGACGTGCGCTACTACATCCGCGACATTCCCTACCTTTTCACCGTGGGTCAGACGTACCCCACGACACCGATTCCGGGCCCGCATGCGCGCCTGGTGACGAACAACGTCAAGCACCGCCTGCGGATGATTACGTACAAGCTGCTGGAGAAGAGTGCGGCGCACCGCATCAAGATCCATCGCGTGATGAAGTACTTCCCCGACCACAACGAGCTGCAGATGCGCCAACGTTTGAACGTACGTTGCTAGACTTACCCAGGAATTCATGGTGTTCCACCGCAAGTCGGGCGACAAGCACCAGGGCTTTTGGCGGCTCAAGCCCAACGTGCCGATTCCGGACGAGGCCGAGCTGCAGAAGCTGCTCACGCCGGAGCACATCTGCCTCGTTGAGGGCATGCAGGTGGGCCAGCGCCACCTGCTCGATGCGGGCTTCACCAAGACCGCCGAGGGCCACGACGACGACAGCGACGAGACCAAGATGGACATTGAGCAGCTCCTTGCGCCGTGGATCACGAGCAAAAACTTTTTGCACGCGACGCAGGGCAAGGCGATGCTCAAGCTGCACGGCGACGGCGACCCCAGTGGGCGCGGCGAGGCCTTCAGCTTTGTGCGTGTGTCGATGAAAGAGATCTTCCTGCGCGCCGGCGAGGACGTCGACGAGCGCCTGGCGGCCGAGGCCGAGGCGCGCGCCAAGTCAGGCCACCGGTACAACGTCGCGGAGCAACAGGCCATCTACCGCTCGGAGATTGCGCGCATCTGGAAGGCGCAGCTTGCCGCGCTGTCGAACCCCGTCCCGCCGGAGATCACCGCGCGCGAGGAGCAAGAATGGCGCGAAGAGGAGCGGCGGCACAAGCTCGCGGAGCAAAAGTCGTCCAAGCCGCTGCTCGTGAAGCGCCTGATCAACGGCGTGTGGTACAAGCACATTGTGCGCAATCCCGCGGTGGTGAATGCGTACGTCAAGCAGCGCAAGGAGATCGAGGAGCAGAGCATCATGACCGAGTCGCTCGTGCCGACCGGCGATGCGGCGCTCGATGCGCTGCGCAAGAAGCGCCTCGAGGACGACATTGCGGCGCTCGTCAAGAACCAGGGCCGCCGTCTGCAGCGCAAGAACGCCAAAGCCGCCGCCGAGGGCCTCATTGGCGGCTACAAGAACATGCCCAACAAGACCAACACGAAGCGCCGCTGCGGCCGCTGCGGCATGGTCGGCCACATGGCGACGAACAACGCGTGCCCCAAGTACCAGGCGAGCAACACGGGCGACCGCTCGGGCGTGGGACCGGGCGGTGCGGTGCGTCCGCCCAACGTGATGCCGATGCCCAACAGCACCTACTATACCAACGCGGCCAACCAGCAAAACGCCCCGCCGACGGTGCCCAACTTCGATACGTACGGGCCGATGGGCCCACTTGGTCCGTAGCGCTTCGGTGCCCTGTAGGATACTACCCACGACGCCCCCCTTCCTCGTACGGCGGCAGCGGCAGCCGGCAGCTGGGACACGCGTGCCGAATGCTCATCCACGGCTCGAGGCACGCCGTGTGGAAGATGTGCTTGCACGGCGTGACCATCACGTTGCTGCGTGCTGCGCGCCGCCGCCCCCAGGGCCACCATGCGCCGCGCGCCGACGCACCGCCAAGCAGGTGCACATCCTCGGCATCGTCGGTCTCCTCGGCCTCCCACGTATTCGGCGCAAGACACACGGGGCAGTCACCAAGCGGCACGTCGGGCGCATCGCGCACCGCCGGCACCTCTACATCGTCCGCGTCGCGCAGCAGGTGATCCAGCGCCTCGGGCGTCGGGTGCCAGTCCCACTGCGCCTCGTGCTCGCGCCAGGCGCGCGGCACGAAAAAGAGCGGGCCAAACAGGTCCTGCCCCACGAGCACGAGCATCTGTACCACCAACCACACGATGGGCAGCCACACAACGCGCGTGCGCTCAAAGAACAGCAGGTTGTGGGGGTACCAGAACAGGTCTGCGTCAGTCTCACACGTACAAAGCGGCAGGTAGAAGCGCGTGAGCGTCATGCCGATCGCCGTCGACGCATACACGCCCGACGCACGCACGCGCACGTTGTGCACGATCTGCGGCACCCAGAACGAGAAGAGCACGGGGATCAGTAGCATCGCCAGCAAACTCGGCATCACAATCGAGATCACAAACGCCACGAGCGTCACGACGAACGAGACAGACACGCGCGGCATGTCGCGCGCAGTGTTGGCCACGGCGCCGCGCACAGCCGCAAGGCGCACCGACCATGCGGGGCGAGCATCGGCAGCCGGGCCCGAGGCCAGCGCGTCGCCCGGCGCCGTGTTCGTCTCCGGGGCGGGCGCCTCTCCTGGCGCCGCGTTGGTCTCCTGGGCCGTCGGCGGCGGCGGCGGCGGCGGTGCCGGCTGCACCGACTGCCGCAACACGGTCACCACCAGCGGATACTCGTATGCCAGGAACAATACGCCCGCGAGGAAGGCCACCGCAAACTGGTGTCAGTTACCCACATACCATTCCCAGACTCAGCGAGCTGTTCAGCGACGCGCCCACAATCAGGTGCGCCAGGCACACGTGTGCATCGTACATGGTCTGGATAAAAAACGACACGCCCGAAACCTTGGCGATGGCGCTCTCCGTGCGCAAACGCTCGCTCATGCGCATCATGAGTACGAGCTGGACCATGACAATCCCCATCATCCCAAGCAGGTACCACCGCGTATCGTCCCAGAATTGGCGCATCGCAATGCCTTCGAGAGCAGGTGTGCCGATGCGCAGTCCACACGCATCCGATACGCCGACGAGCGCGAGGTGCATCGGTGGGATCCGCCGCGTGACGATGCCGTTGGGGCGTGCAAGTTGGTCCTCACGCAGGCGCAGCGCCGCTTCGTCCGCGCGCGTGCCGAGCGGCGCGAGCTGCCCATAGAGGTGCATCGAGCAGTTATTAGCACCCTCCGCATTCGGCGCATCGGAAGGCGCGAGCGACTCGTGGTGCGCAAGCATTGCGTCGATGCGCGCGAGGCGGTCGTCCATATCGTGCACCACCGCCGTGTATGTATCGTTGACGAGCTGTGTGTCGTTGAGTGGCACCATCGCCAGCACCTCACGGATATCAAGAATGCGTGGCGAGGTGCGCGGCATCGCAACGACGTACAGACGCCCCGTCTGTGGCACCAACACACCGTTCACATCGAGCTCGATCCCGACGCGGCTCTGGCTCGTGTTGCGCGGCAGGGTGACGACGATCGAGCCCCACACCTGCGACACATTGGTGTGCTGTACATCCTGCTCATATAGTTGTGCCTCGAGGCGCGTTTTCTTGGCGAACCAGTCGAGCGCGCCCCGGTCGTGTGCCACGCGCGTCGCGTTGGCGTCGCGCGTGGCGTAGGTATGCGCACTAAAATTCCCGTCAAAGAACCCACTCACGTTGCGTGGGAACACATGGTCGCCATCAACGGGCGCATAGATGTCGTGCAGCGGCGCTGCGAGTGCCGCGTCGTCGTCGTGAACCTGTGTAAGCGGCGCAACGTACCCAGGTCCAGTTGCCCTGCTCGGTGGCATTGTGCGTGAGCCAGCCATGCACCTCGGTGCGCTCGCGCGCAATCCGAGCACGCGCACGCTCAAGCACCTCGCGGTCGTTGTTCGCGCACACGCCGTGCGCGAACAGCGCCAGGAGCGCCAGGCCGACGATGCGCACGGCCCCCGCCATGATGCGTCGTGGAGCGTCGCGCCGCTGAGTCAGCACACGTCTTCGCGTGGGACAACGCTGAGCAGGATGCAGGTGCATGTGCTCGGCGTCGGCGCGATCGGGTCGCTGCTCGCGGGCCATCTGCGCGCGCTCATGGCGACGCGTGAGATGGCCGATGCGACGCGGCTCAAGAAGTTTGTGCGCATGCCGTCGCTCCCACGGCTGAGCGTGCCGTACGACGTACGCCGGTTCCTGCCACGCCCAGAGCGCTCCGGCGTCACGCTGCATCTGCGCGAGCGACACCGTCCGTCGCCGTCGAGTAAGCCGCCCCTTGGCAGCCAGGTGATCGTCGAGCGCGATGGTGCACGCATGCAGACCTCGGGCTACCGCGTCGAGTTCATGTCGGCGGCGGCGCAGGCGCCGACGCGGGTGCTGGTGCCCGATGCTCACGGCGGGCTGCAGGATGCGCCCGCGCACGAAACGAAGGCGCCAATCGACTGCCTGATTGTCGCAACGAAGGCGGACGCGACGCTGTCGGCGCTGCGGCGCTTCCTTCCCCGCATCACACCTGCCACCACCGTCGTGCTGGTGCAGAATGGGATGGGCGTGCTCGACACGCTCCTCGAGCAGTACTGGCGCACGCCCAAGTCGCGGCCCAACCTGATCCTTGCCAGCGCGACGCACGGCTGCTTTCTGAAGCGCCCCCTGCACACCGTGCATGCGGCATTTGGCGCGATTCACTTTGGCATTCTGCCGAGCGCACGCGGCGGCGCGCACGGCTTTGAGCGTGCGCTATGTGCTGAAGATGGCGCACCCGTGTCACTGGATGTCTCCGCGATCCCCGATCAGCCCGAGACGCGCACGCTGCGCGAAACGGTCGCGCTGCTGCTCGCCCTGCCCCTGGACGTGCATTGGGAGCCCATCCGCCAGTTTCAGCTGCGGGCGTTACGCAAGCTGATCATCAACGCGTGCATCAACCCGACGACAGCGCTGGTTGACTGCCGCAACGGCGCGTTGTTTGGCCAGGCGACGGCGAGCGAGCTGTTCGGCGCGCTGTGCACCGAGGCGAGCCAGGTGCTCGAGGCACGCGCGCGCGATGCCCGCGCGCACGCCAACGCAAATGATTCTGAAGTCGCGATGCTCAGCGCGCTGCCGCTACAGGACCTGCTGACGCAGACGGACGCCGAGGGGCTGCCGCTGCTGGATGCATCGCTGCGCCCCGCCTCGATGCTGCGCGAGGTAGAAAACGTGATCCAGGCAACGGCGCCCAACTGGAGCAGCATGCATCAGGACGTGCAGGCGCGGCGCGGCTCGACCGAGATCGACTACATCAACGGGTATCTGTCCGAGCTCGGGCGGACCTATGGGATCCCGACGCCGATTAACGACACACTCATGGCCCTCGTCAAGCTCCGCACGCAGCGGCTCACGGGGGCGCTGGCGATGCCGACATAGCTACGTAGACCGCTCGGGGTCGCGCATGCGGTGCACCTGGACGTCGCTGTGGGGTAAGTAGGCTCCACGTACGGTCCGAGCACGGCGCTCGTCATGTTCTGCGGCGTGATCAGCACGTACTGCACGCCCTGTGATGCCTTGGCCGCGTCGATCTGGGTGAGGATGGGCACGTACAATCATCTTCATCGATACTTTGCGGTTGACCGCGTCCATGAACACGTCAAACTCGTCGAGGCACCGAATCGGGCACCCAATCGCCTCCCACAGCGCGAGCAACAAACAGATGGTCGCGAAGCTTTTTTCGCCGCCGGACAGTGCCTTGGGGTCCTTGTCGTGCCCGCGCGAGGCGTCGTTCGTCTGCACGCGCAGCTTGAGCGTCTGTGCGTTGTGATCAAAGTGCAACGAGCCGGCAAACCCGCGGTTCTGCAGGTGCAGCGCAAAGTTGGTGCGTGCGCGGATCGCCACGTGCCGGCGAAAGTAGTGCCACTTGTCGAGGCGGACGTGGATCGCGCGGTCAAGCACAGCAATCGTCGCGCGCGTGCTGTCCAGGTACTGCTTCGCCTCCTGGAACGCTTTGTTCTTAGCACGCAGCTCGCGCACCACCGTCTCGAGCTGCAGGCCCGCGTGGCGGTCGGCCTCGGCGAGCTGCGCCTCGATCGTGTTGATCTGCCGCTCGAGCCACGCGGGCGTACGCCGCGTCTCGACGCGTGGGCAGTATTCTGTCGCCTGCGCGGTCCACTCGTCGACCTGCTGTGAGAGTGCCGCCTCGTTACGCTCCGTCGAGGCGATCAGCTCCGTCTGCGTGGCGATCTGTGCCGTCCAGTACTCTTCGTTCTTGCGCAGGCGCACGCGCTCGGAGAAGATGGCCTGCAGCTCGTCCTGGATCGTGTTGCGCTCCGATGCGAGAATCTCGACCTGCTCGCGGAGTTGCTCGGCGCGCTCAGCATGCGGCGCAAGCGCCTCCTGCTGGGTCTCCTTGCGGTTCTCGAGCGACTTGAACTGTTCGACGATGCGCGCCATCTCTTCCTCGGCGTCGTTGCGCGCCTCTTCGAGTGCTGCGACGTTCGCCGGCTCGTCCTCACGCATCTCGTCCTCAACGCGCGCGATCTGCTGGCGCAGCGTGCGGTGCGCCTGCTTCAGCTCGGCCAGCGACTGCTCGGCGCGGCGCAGCTCGCGCTGCGTGCCCTCCTGCCGCTCGGCGTGCGCACGCAGCGTGTCTTGCACGCGGGCGAGGTCCGCACGGTAGGTGCGCATCGTTTCCTGCGCCTCGGCGACTTGTGCGCGCGTGTCGGTGGCAAAGCGGGGCACGCCAGGCGCCGCGTTGAGCGTCTGCGTCGAGCTGCCCGTCGGCCCACCCGTGATGCGGAACAGGTCCATCGAGAAGCAGCGAAGCACGTTGGCGGGCGCCGTGCGCATCAGCCGGTCGCCCTGCGCACGCTCGCGCACCAGAGCACTCTTCTCAATGTCGGCGCTGGTGATCAGCGCGCGCGTAATGTAGGGGTCGTCGATCTCGAGCGCACGCAGCACCGTGAGGATCTCGGCGCTGGGCTCGCCGTGCGCATAGTCAAAGAGATCGGGCGCCGCGGTAAAGATCTGCACTCGCACCTGGTGCTGTTGCAGGATGCGCGTCAGCAGCGCACGGTCGGCATGGTTCGTGACGCAGAACGCGTTCAGCGCATCGTTCAGCACGGCCTCGACCACGGGCGCCCATCGTGCGTCGCGCAGGCGCATGTGCATGCCCAGCGGCCCAACCGGCCGCTGCCGCCAGCGCGTCTCGCGCGCAATATCGGCGAGCACCTGCGGCATGCCACGCCCCCCGAACGCCGTTACACGGTTCGCCGCGGCATCCTCGCAGCGGCGCACAAACTGCTCCAGGTGCGCAAGCTTCTCCTCGAGCGTGTTGCGCTCCGCAGCATGAAGTGCACGCTCTTCGCGCTGCGTGTCCTGCTGCGCGCGCAGCGTGTCGATCTGCTCGGTGGCCGCGACCTGCGCCATCTCGTTGTCGAGTCGCTCCTGGTTGAGTGCGTCGCGCCGTGCTGCCTGCTCGTCGCGTACCGCGCGATGGTCGCGCGCCAACTTGCGTGCCTCCGCGTCGATCTGTGCCTGGAAGTGGCGGATGGTGTGCTGCACCCGGTCGGCCTGCTGGTTCACGTCGCGCTCCTGCGCCTTGATCGAGGCCAGTTCCGCGCGGAACGTCTTCATCGCCTGCACCTCGGCCGCACGCTGCTCGCCGAGTGTGCGCTCACGCTCGTTGCATTCGCCATTGCGTTGCTCCAGCGCGGCGATCTGTGCGTCAAGCGCCGCACCGCGCTCACGGTCCGCCTCGTACTTGCGCTGCAGCGCCTCTTGCTTTGCACGCGCGCGCACAAGTGCCTCGACGGCATCGGCAAGCTCGGTCTCTTTCGCGATCACTTGGCTCCATACGAGCTCGTCCTTGAGGCTGTTCAGCTTCTCTTGCTCGGCGCGCGCCTGCTCGACGAGCTGCCACTTGGCATTGGCCTCGCGCGCCTCGCGCTCGAGGTCGGGCAGCAGTTCCTCCGTGGTGACCATGGCGCGCTTCATGCGCTGGATGTTGGTCTGAATCAGCTCGTACTCTTGCGCGAGCTGCGTCAGCTGCGTGCCGCGCAGAAAGAAGCTGTACTTGTCTTCGGGCTGTGCGCTGCCGAGAAACTGGCGCGCGGCATCCTGTGTGAGAATGTTCATCGGGTTGTCCACCTGGATGTTGGCATGGTCGCAGATCGCATCGAGCTCCTCCCGCTTCGTCGACACCGTCTTGCCATGCGCGCCGCGAATTTTCCATGTGCCGTTGCCATCCGCATGGATGCGCCGCTCGACAGTAATCGTGTCCCCGTAGGTGTCAGGGCGGAAGGCATCACGCCCACGATTGCTCAGGTGCACCCGCACCTCGGCAGCACTGGCGCCCTCGCGCACAAAGTCCTTGATGCTGCTCCCGCGGCTCGTTGTGCTCGCCTTGCCGCCGAGCGCAATTGTGATGGCGGTGAGGATGGCACTCTTGCCGCTCCCATTGTGCCCAATGATAAAGTTGATGCGGGGGCCCAACGCAATGCTCAGGTTGCGGTGGCACATGAAGTTGATCATGTCCACACGCTCAATAACGCCCATCGACTCGGACGCAGGTGCATCACGCAGCACTGGCGCCAATGGTGTTGCAGGAGACGCTCCATGCCCCGTCTGGTTCATGGCGTCCCCCACTGCAGGCGACGCGTCGCGCCCGGTCGATCCGCCGCGTGCATCCAACACACGCTCAGGGTCCGGCGCGTCTTCTTCGTCATCCGACGGCGTGGCGAGACGCGCACGTTTGGACTGAATCAGAATACCCACGTACAAATAGCTCCAAATCCTCACGCGCCGCATCCTGCGCGTCGCCTTCGTCCTCACGCGCGGACGCCGCGCGCCGCTTCGCCATGAACGTTGGGACCTCCACGACGCGTGGCGCACACGCGCAGCGTGCCAGGGCATAATTCCCCGCGCGGCCGGTGCGCCGCCGGTGGTTTTCCCTCCACGCCACGAAGAGAAGATGTTTGCGGGTGCGTCGGCCGCACTGACCCCAGGAGCTCCGACGCCTTCGCCGCTTGAGCAGGCCATCACGCGCCTGCGTGCGCGCCGCACGCTGCAATCCTTTGCCGCCCTCGTCGGTGTGCTGCACTTTGGTGCGTAGACCGCTCCACTCACCCAGTGCCCTACGTCCTGCACTTTCTGAGTGCCTCGCTGCGTCGCGCCTAAGTAGCCTACAAACTAGCTTTGCGCTCGTCATCCCACTCCTCGTCCGGATCGCCCGTAAATTCGAGCTTCTCCGTCTTGCGTTCGTCCTCCGCCTCCGCGACTTCTTCGACGTCGTCGGGGTCAATCACGTACTTCAGCAGGAACGACGCAATCACGTCAAAGTACTTGGGTTGCAGACACGTGTCATCTGGAGTTAGTGGATACTACGCACTGTGCATGGCCCCGGGAAACGAGTGGAACTCTTTGTTCTTGCTTGCACACGCTTCGTACAGCTGGCGCATGTGCGGTTCGGGCACCAGCTCGTCCTTGTCGCCACTCAGAAAGAGGAAAGGCATGGTCTTGGGCACACGGCGGATCGTCTCCCCGGATGGCCAGTACTCGCCTGGGTCAGCTTGGGCGCACGTACGCAACAGGAACCGAAAGGGACCCAGCAGCGGCATCAGCGTGGGGATCAGCTCAGGCAGACTCAGGAAGCTGGGTCAGTCCACACCTACACCACGTACGTGTTCTCAAGGATCGCTCCATACACGCTCTTGGGGTTGCGCTCGGCCAAGTCGATTGAAACGGCGCCGCCAATGCTCTGGCCGTACACGATGACCTTGGTCTTGGACAACGTCGGATGCGCACGCACCCAGTCAAGAACGGTCTGCGCATCAATGCGCAGCCCAGCCTCGGATGGTTCGCCGCTCGACAGGCCGTAGCCGCGGTAAGAGAGCATCACGACGTTGCAGCCCAGCCGACGGTAAAAGACGACAGCAAGCGGCAGGCGATGACCCATGTTGCCCGCGTTCGCGTGGAACATGAGAATCGTCGGACGTTGCTTCGCGACCTCCTCGTCATCGCTGTTGCCTTTTTGCAGCATCAGGTAGACGTGGAGCTTTTCGCGGTCCGGGGTGTTCAGGCGGAACTCTTGGAAGGGCAGATCGTAGCGATCCGGTGTATCGACCTCGGTGCGTGACCCCTCTGGGAAGGACGAGGGATAGATTAGTGCACGCTGGTACACAAACAGCAAGCCAGCTGCCGACGCAAGGCCGGCAGCGACCGTGCCCAGCGCGACGCGCGTCACCCAGTTCCAGGTGGACATACAAGATGTGCACAAGCCATGCGCTCGGCCGAAGAAGCGCGTGAGTCCCCACACGACGATGGCGGCGCCGTTGTACAGTGCGTAGCGAGACGACTTACCCAGCGACGCAGTCGGGCCGACTCTGGCACGCGTACGTTGTTCCACACACTGACCCAGGGGGCAAATCCTCGTCGTCACAGTTGGACTGCCGGGCCGCGGCAAAACGCACCTGGCACACGCCATCCAGCGGTACCTTCGCTGGCTCGGCGTGAAATGCAAGGTGTTCAACCTGGCGAATGTGCGCCGCGAGGTGCTGGGCTCACTGGACGAGCTGCCGAATGACTACTTTGGGCCCTCGCCGCGCCACGCCAAAACGTTTGCGATGAAGGACAAAGTGCGCGAGCGTCTCCAGAAGGAGATTGGGCGCTTCTTCGAAGAGGGCGGGCAGGTCGCCGTGTACGATGCGAACAACAGTACACAGAAGCAGCGCAACGAAATCCGGCGCCAGTTCTCCAGCGGCAAGATCCAGATCATGTTCATTGAGTGTGTGTGCGACGACGACGAACTGATCGCGCAAAACATCCGCTCCGTGTACCAGTCAAACCCGGACGTACGTTTGCGGCACTCACACAGTACATCGGTTGGGAATTGAAGGACGTGATGGCCAGCTTTATGCAGCGCATCGATCGGCATAAGCAGTTCTACGAGCCGATCACCGACCCGTCGTTCCCCTACCTGCAGCTCATCAACCTCGGCCAGCGCATTGTGATGAATAACGTACGGGGCTACCTGCAGAACCGCATCGTGTTCTTCCTGATGAACATCCACAACCGTGACCGCACCATCTACTTTGCCCGTGCCGGCGAGGCACTCGTCGAGCACTCATACAAGGCGGACGCGGAGCTGTCGTCGCTCGGCAAGGAGTACGCCGAGCGTCTGTGCGAGTTTGTCATCTCCCTGCGCGAATGCCACCAGCCACATTTTACCGCTGTGCCGGCGCCTTCGCAGAGGCACAGTGTGTCGTGGTTCTCGGACCAGTCCAAGCCGGTGTCACCGCTCCCAGGGCCGCCAAGCCGCAACTTGGAGGTGTGGTGCTCGACAAGGAAACGCTCGGTGCTCACTGCAGCACCCTTCCGGCGCATGGGGTGCAAGGTGCGCGAACACTCGCACCTGTGCGAGATGAACCCCGGCGTGGTCGACGGAATGAGCAGCGAAGAAATTGCGCAGCGCTTCCCGGACAGCATCGAGAGCAAGGAGCGCGATCCGTACCGCTTCCGTTTCCCACGCGCCGAGAGCTACCACGACTTGGCCATCCGCCTCGAGCCCATCATCTTTGAGCTTGAGCGCACGCGCGAAGACGTGCTGATCATCGGGCAGTCGTCCGTGCTACGCTGCCTGATTGCGTACTTGCAGGGCAACAAACCCGCCGAGATCCCCTTTATCCAGGTGCGCGAGGGCGACCTCGTCGAGATCCTGCCGCAGGCCTTTGGCGTGTCGTCGCACGTGTACTCATTCTGGGACCCGGAGAAGAAGCGCCAGGAACGCGACATCGAGTTTGCGATCCGCGCCGCCGCGGCACTCGCCGAAGAGTCGTTCGAGAGCGACACGAGTGGCAACGAAGCCGCGGTAGCCAACGATGCCTCGAGCACGACCGCGGCATCCAGCGCCCCGGTACAGCCGGAGCCGGCCGCTCAGCCATAACCCTCGCACGCTCTACATAGGCAGGCGCACCTCACTGTGTCAGAAACTCAACGCACCCAGGCATATTTGTCGCTCTTGAGACGCTGGCGCCGGTCGAGCATTGCCTCGCTCAGCCGGCCCTCGCGCTGCGCGCGCTCGAGCGCCGCGCGGTCGCCGGACGCAAGCCGCACGCGTGAGCCGGCATTCCAGCCTTGGCGCGAGCGGCTAATGCGCTCCTCGTCCAACACGTTGCCCCGGTCAAGCTTGGCCGTCTTGCGTGCTGCCCGATGCGCGTGGCGCACCGAGTGCCGAAATTTCCACTGGACGCTGGCATCCCACACACAGCGCTCATCCAGTTCTTCGGCATCTGCGCGCACACTCTGTTTCTTGTCGCCCGATGCACTTGGCTCGTACGCCAGCCACTTGCCGTGCGCCGACTGGAATGCAATTCCACGCCGCGGACCCAGTACCACGTTGTTTGGCAGCGGCGCATCTGCAGGTCGCGCAAACGCCACGTCCACCAATTTGACGACCCACTCTTCGTGCGGGCCGCGCGCCTCGTTCGTTGCCGTGACACTGCCAAACTTGTCGCTCGCCAAAAATGTGCCAGGCGCGCTCTTCAGTGTCCACTGCTCAAGGCCAGGCAGCTTGTTCGCAACCCACACCTGGTTTACGTTTACCGGCGCGAGGTCCGCACCGACCACCATCGCACCGTCCTCCAGCATGCTGCCGGACAGCTCGGGCGCATCGACGTTCGACGTCTCAACCTGGCTCAGCGGCACATTGAAACTCAGTGCCACACCACTGCCTCCGTCGGTCTTTTTATAGATGAATGCAGGCCCGTTTAGCTCGTCACACGTCTCGACGGGCACCCATGCTGCATCAGAACGCACGCACCACTTACCCTGCTCGTCTCCACCGTACATTTCTGCATCCGACTCCTCATCCTCATGGAAGGCACGTACAGGCGCATCTGTTTCCCGCTTCACACGCTTGCGTTTCGGCTGTGTCAGCGCACACACGCACCTTGTCGCCCTTGAACGTCAGTCGTAGCGATTTGCCCGACATGGAGGAATTCGCGCAGATTTCGCCAAACGACTCCACACATGGACACCCCTGCCCTGGTGCAGTCCGTGCGGGGACATCTTGCGCGTGCCATACAGCCGCTTCGCTTGCCTGCCGCGACTCTCACAGCGCTCGCCTTAGATGTCTGCCTCGTTGGTACAGGTGTGCGCACGGCAACACTCATCGACCAATTTGCGCCGACCTTGCGCGCCTGCAAACTCATGGCTGATGCACTGGCCAATGTCCCAGGCATTGATCCTCTTCTTTTGGTGTTGATGGTACCGGGAAAACAGGTGTTTGTTGTGCATTGCAACTGCATGCAATCACAGTACGTGCAGGATGAAACACACACCTACGTCAATGTCGCTCCTAACCGTGCACCGGCTGTACGTGATCCACCACCTCACACAGCCTACAGCTATGCCGCTCGGCGCTTCTGACCTACTCCGGCACATCTATCGCGCTTGCCAAACATCACACAAGCTCCTCTTTCTCACTTCAGAGGCGCCTCATGAGGCGCGACACGCCATGATACCCGCAGCTGGCTGGTTGCTCGGATACCCCGTCGTGTATGCACTGGATGACACACGGCCTCTCATCACATGCGCATGGAATGGTGACTGGGATGTCACCCAGGATGATGACTGGGCTGTTGTACCGACGGGACTCGTCGACGTGTCGCTCTGCCTCATCGTGGCCCAGCTTCGCCTTCCTATTTCCTTCAACGAACCCTTTCACCTACAAACACATACCCTTCTAGCATTCACGGTGCCTGAAAACCTACCCAACACAACACAACTCGTCCAGGATGCGCGTAGGTCCGTGCATGCACGTCTTCTTGAGGGCCTGCGTCGTACCCACTGGTGGGACGGTGCCGATTTGACCATACACGTCAAACAAGTCGCCATGAATCGTGTTGCGCTGTAGCTAGGAAGTCCCTTGCCCTCCTGCCTTTTTCGCAGCCGCCGCCTGCGTTAGATGCTGACGTACTTCCTGCTTGGCGCGCAGCGCTGCCGCGTCATGCTCGCGGCGCTGCGCCAATGACATGCCGCTGGTGTTTTTGCCCTTGTTCTGCTGGGCCTGCTTCTTCTGGTTCTTTGCACGAGCAATTTCCCGAGCGTTGCCGCCTGCGTCAGTCTTGGCGACTCACGCGTCATGCTCAAGTCGGAAGCACGTGGAAGATGGTGTTCGACGGTGTTTTTGTGCCCAGTAGGTCTGGTGCCTAAATTGATAGCGTATTGTGGGGGACTTTCCAATCTGACTCGTTCTGTCTTGACCATGCGTCTGGTATCGAGTGCTGCACTCCGCTATGCTGTTCCTCTAGCGCCCAAACATATGGCAGGACGCCATCTAAGCACTTCGGCTATGCGCCCGCGGAACCTGCTCACGCTCGCAGACATGTCCATCCCAGAGCTGGACGCCCTGCTCCAGCGTGCCGCCGACTTCAAAAAGACCTACAAGACACACATCCAGAAGAGTGCGGCTTTTGAACACACTCTTCAAGATAAAACCATTGCACTCATTTTCAGCAAAAGGAGCACGCGTACGCGCGTCGCGAGCGAGTCCAGCACTGCATTGCTGGGGGGTCACCCTATGTTCCTTGCCCCTTCCGATATTCAGCTGGGCGTGAACGAGAGCTTGCTTGACTCTGCGTATGTGATTAGCTCCATGGTGGACGGCATCATGGCACGTGTGGGCGGCCATGATGAAATCGAGACACTTGCGAGATACTCGCAGGTGCCTGTTATCAATGCGCTCTCAAGCCGATTCCATCCTACGCAGATCCTCGCAGACCTGCTGACCATGCTGGAAACTATCTCAGAGCCAGGTGCACCCCTGAAGCCTCTTTCAGCCCTGTCTGGACTTAAAGTGTCCTGGGTCGGTGACTCCAACAACATCCTCAACGATATGCTCGTGACCTATCCTCGTCTGGGAATGGATCTCAGTGTCGCCGCTCCGAAAGGCGATGCATACGCTCCAGACCCGGTCGTCTTTGACCTGATGAACAAGGGCCTCGCAGCTGAAAAGTCGGACCAGCCTCAAGGCGCCGTGGAGTGGATCCACGACCCTTACCAAGCTGTTCGTGATGCTGACTACATCGTTACGGATACTTGGATCTCGATGGGCGATGAGGCATCCAAGGAACAGCGTCTTATTGACTTCAATGGGTTCCAAGTTACCGAGTCTCTGGCCAAACAGGGAGGAGCCAAACCTGATTGGAAGTTCTTGCACTGTCTTCCGCGGAAGTCTCAGGAGGTGGACGACGACGTTTTCTACGGCGCACGTTCATTGGTATTCCCCGAGGCGGAGAACCGCAAGTGGACAATAATGGCATGTTTTGATTGGCTTTTCGGCCTCAGGCCACTTTAGTCGCGCACGGACATAATGCGTCATTAGCGGACATAAATTTGCAAATTTACTACTTAGGTGGTCAGATCGTTTGGCAATCCTTTTGCCACAAGAACTTCAACCATGGTGAAGTTTTATGATCTGAAGGCGGAGCTGCCGAAGGGCCAATCCTTTGATTTCAACCAATTGCGCAACAAAGTTGTGCTGATCGTGAACACGGCTAGCAAGTAAGTGAATTTCTAATCGTAGGTGTGGTTTCACCCCGCAATTCGAGGGCCTTGAGAAGCTCTACAAGGACTACAAGGACCGGGGCTTCACAATTCTTGGCTTCCCTTGCAATCAATTTGCGCACCAGGACCCCGAAAACGATGACGGGATTTCCAACTTCTGCATGGTCAACTATGGCGTGAGCTTCCCTATCATGGCCAAGTCGGATGTGAACGGTGCGAATGCGAATGAGGTGTTCAAGTTCCTCAAGCACGAGAAGCCGGGTCTACTTGGCCTCGAGGCGATCAAGTGGAACTTTACTAAGTTCTTGGTGGACAAGGAAGGCAATGTCGTCTCGCGTTACTCTCCCACGACCAAGCCAGAGTCGATCGCGGCCGATATTGAAAAGCTACTGAAGTAAATACATTCATTAGGTTTTCTTGTCCCACTGCCGAGATAGATTTTGAAGTAATGATTCGATTGGTGATACAGCGTTTGAGGGGGCTGTGTTCAGGCTTTGGAGCCGTGGCTTTCCTGCGTAAGTGGTTCACGTACCCCCTTCTTCCTGGATCTTGGAAGCAATGTATTCGCGTTTTCGTGTCCGGTTGTACGACTTAATCCAAAATACACCTGAAAACATAGAGATCGTCATGAATGTCCATCTTTTATTAGCTAGGTAGGAAACATACAAGGCATACATTCGCCCAGGCGACCATTTAGTCGACTTGGCCTGCTGCATTTTGCGTGGAGGCAGACGCGAAACTACGCCTCCGCGTGCGGCGCTTCTTTTTCTCGCACGGGGCAAATATGGAATCACCCGGTTATGAAGAGCTCATGCTTCTTCAAGCAAGCCTAACGGACAATGAATTCCAATGGCGTGGTACTGCACACGAAATAGAGACGTGGAAGTCCAAACTGACGGCCTTTGAACAGGGAGAATCTCCCCCACCAGATACGTTGCATTTCTCCTTGCTGGTAAGCGAAGCACTGGGTATTTGGATGAACGTTTCTTTGGAGACGGGGGTTCATGAAAATACTTTCCCTGGTATTACCGTGGTTAGTTCAAGTGATGTTGTACCGCTTGACAAACTAAACGAACTCATAAACCAACGGCGGGCGGAGTTGACCAGCGAGAGTGCGTGCATACATTGACACAGATCTTCCCAATCCCGTTTTTGACGTATACACAGCCCTTAGGGAGTATGTTCTTCCATTTGAAGAAGAGCAGCCATCTCAATCTTCTGAAGCACTTCCTGAAAAGGCGACGCCAAAGTATCTCGTAATGAAGCGAGTCATTTTTTGGTCGCATCATCTTATTGCACCATCCAAGCGGAAACAATTTGCAACGTGGTGCCCAGAACTCCAAATTTGGGGCCTTTTGAAGTTGGGATACCCAGGCTTCCTTCTTTTTGAAGGCGAGGCAGATGACATCGACGATATGGTGCGTCGGGTAAAGGTACGCTGCTCGCTTGACACAGAACATGCAATGGCATGCTATATCTATGCGAGTCGAAGTCACCTGGACTTACGAGAGTCAAGATCAGCACTACGATCTTCATACGCAGGCACTCCGTTCATGTGTGCTGGCTGCCGGTCGCACGATATCACAACGGGCCAAATTTCGTACGGATTGCCAAGAAGTACAAGACATGGGCGAATTTGTTGCTACGTACGTTGCACCGGCTTATACAGGCTGCGGCGGCTTTCATTACCTGAGGAGGAGATTGTCGATGCTTGCCATTTACGCAAGACGCAGTAGCAAAAAATTAGATGCGTATGCACCTGCACCGACCCTTCGAGCGTGCGAAGCGGGCCTAAACCCTTGTATAGCGAAGCGAAAGACTTCATTGGGCTATACCACACGATGAAGGGTCGGCATGTACCCGAAGATACAAAGCAAGCCCCCCTGTGGCCTTTGCTCTTCACTTTCATTGGAGAAGCTCCGGATGGTACCAAGAAAGGAAGAGCACAGGAAACAACATACCAATTCCCCGGAGCAGTTCTCAAGAGAGACTTCACGCAAGTGTCTTCGGCACGAACTGTCCCTCAACCTGCGAACAGAAACACACAGTGGGTATGCAAGTCAGACTTGCCTGTTAAGCAACAACGCCGTTTCTGCCTAGTGTGTCATGTTAGGATTACCAAGTGACTACATCGCTGGGATCCGAGTCGCTAGCGCAGCACTAGATAAACCAGTGCATCAATAGATCACTCTACCATCTCAGGCGACAAAAATGCCACCGAGAACGTGTAGGACGTGCGACTGCGTCTCCAGGAGTCCAACGTGCAGGGTGTCCAAAAGCCGATGTGGGGGCTTGCTGTAAAGCTACGATTTACTTAGTCATCAGCAAAAGGCCTCGAGCGCTTGGTGCGTGCGCGCTTGCGATTCACGCTGGATGAGCAGACCACATACAATCAGACGCGAGATGTTCTTGAACTGTGGATGATCGGCGCCTCCTTACATTAGAGACAAACATACGTAGCAGTTGAAACAGAATGGATTCCGATGTTGCAATGTTGGCGCCTGCTTCGCGCATGGCCTGCGTGAGCGAATGACGTACTTGCACTGCAATGTTCACCTCTTTTCGATTGCACGAGCTAATTCCGTCACGGACAACATGTGTGCGCGCTCCCTTTTGAGAAAGTTCCTGCACGGTCTGTAAAACACAAATGTGGGCTTCGATTCCACAAAGAATGAACTCGATGTCCTCGTAGGAATGCCTCTTGCCTGTCACATTCCTAAGCATATCGAGCAACCGATTTCCGTGTGCCATACTGAACTCCCGTTTCGGCTCAATGGAATGCTGGGAAATTGACCTAATCTCAGTGGCCAGCTGGGGCGTCGTGGGTCCCAGACCTAGGTCAGCGGATGGCCTACCTTGCGGATATTGTTCGGTCGCAAGCACCGGCATTCCTAGGATCCCTGCTGCTTTGGTGAGTTTGATGGCTGTTGTGACTACATTGTTAAATTTGTAGATCGCATGACCTGGTTAGCGGGTGGCGTACGCGAACTAGGTGAGCAACATCACCTACGCGTTCCTGTACGTCGCTGCATCAGTGGTCCAACCTACCACACCAGCAGCACAGCCGGCTTCGAGAACGGCAGCGCACGGTGCACCGCAGAGGCTGTCATAGTTTGTGGATGTTGCACGTGGTACGTGGACTACCAAATTGATACGTCTACGAAATGGTCACGTTTACTCGTAGATCCACTCGTCCGCCGAGCGCTTGTACTCGATCGCAGCGTTCTGCTCGCCGAACCACAGAGCAATCTCCTTCTTGGCCGACTCAACCGAGTCCGAGCCGTGGCAGATGTTACGGCCAACATCGATAGCGCTGCGTGAGTAGGAAAAACGTACAAGTCGCCGCGGATGGTGCCCGGCGCCGAGGCGAGCGGGTTGGTAGCACCAAGCAGGACACGGCCCTGCTTGACGACATCCTTGCCCTGCCACACCATGGCAACGACGGGACCCGAAGTCATGTACTTGATCAGACCGGGGAAGAAGGGCTTGCCCTTGAGGTCGGCGTAGTGCTTCTCGAGGTGGTCCTCACCGGCGTGCACGAGCTTCATAGCCACGAGCTGGTAGCCACGGTTCTCGAAACGCTCGATGATCTTGCCGACGAGACCGCGCTGGACACCGTCGGGCTTAATCATGATGTAGGCTGGGTTAAGGCGTATTGCGTACTCTGCTCAGTCGCCATGTTGGAATGAATTGGTGGGCAAGAAGAAGCTGACTGCGCTGCTTCCACGTCTTTGATCACGTGCGCCAACGCGTCCAGAGCCGCACGCGAGTCCCGTGCGCAGGCAGCTCCACCATGCTGGCGCGTCCGGTGGCCTATCGCCTCCCGACAGCGTGTGGTTTGGTGCGTACATCGGTTGCGAGGTGGGCTGTACTCCCAAGGCAATCTCCAGCACTGTGTCTGGGCTTTTCGCGCGGCGCTCACTCGGCCTCATCTGCGTTTTCGGCGGCTCGCCCCTCGTCTCATGCAGCATGGACCGCGGGTGGGATCGGCGCGGGCATCGTAGCCTACATTGCTCTTCAGGCGAAGGCGTTTGGTGAGGAGGAGAAAAGTACACCGACCAGTCTCATTCCTCCAAATCCACCTTCGGAAGAGGATATCGCAAAGCTTATGGAGGAGGATGACGAGCCTGCCGCGCCAAAATCCACCGTGAGACGCGTCGGTGTGTTTTTGTACGACCATTTAATCATGCCGATCCTGGTGATCAAGCGGTTTCTTGTCTTGGCGCTGCTCTTTGGGCCTGTGATCCTCGCGATTCCCCTTCTGTTTCTCGGACGCACCAAGGTGACGCGCTCAGCCTCCGGGCAATTAGTGCACGGCGAACGATGGGGCGCGCTGATGTGGTACGACCTGCTTGTCGCCCAGATGGGTCATGCTGGACCGACGTTTGTCAAACTTGGTCAGTGGGCAGGCTCGCGCCACGACCTGTTCCCTGACGAACTGTGCAATCGCTTTGCGAAGCTGCACTCGAACAACTCGCCCCATGCGTTCAAACACACCAAGCGCGTGCTCGAACATGCCTTCCAGAAGCCTTTCGATGAAATCTTTGAGTCGTTTGACCGTACGCCTGTCGGCGTCGGTGCGGTCGGCCAGGTGTACAAAGCACGGGTCCGACACAACCTGCTGCCACCCAGTTATCTCGAGGCCAAGCACCATCGCGAGAGCCAACTCCCCGATGCCGCACAGCGCATCGGTGAGGAGCTCGCACTAATGTATGAGCATGACGAAGAACGCCGACCAACCGCCGCCGTCGCGATCAAAGTACTGCACCCTAACGTGCGGCGGACCATTGGACTGGACATTCGGATCATGCGCTTCTTTGCCAATGCATTGAATGCCCTGCCGGGTATGAAGTGGGTTTCGCTCCCTGAGGAGGTGCACCAATTCGCGACGCTGATGTTCTCGCAGCTCGATCTGCGTCACGAAGCCTACAACCTTGCGCGTTTCGAGCGCAACTTTGCTCGACGCAACAGTGCCATCTCTTTCCCCCGCCCGCTGCTCGAATTTTGTTCTAAGGATGTGCTGGTCGAGGAGATGATTGATGCTGTGCCGCTCAAGTACTTCTTGCGGCTCGGCGGCTTGGACTACGACGCACGTATCGCCGATCTCGGTCTGGATGCCTTCTTGGTACGTGCCTCCTCTCACCCAGAATATGCTTCTCATTGATAACTTTACGCACGCCGACCTGCACCCTGGCAACATCATGGTCAGCTTCTACCGGCGAACGACTCGCACCATCCTGCAGAACCTCCTATCCCGCATCCTTGCCCACTTTGACCCAGACTACCGACTGAGCGCACAGTACAAAACGGGCATTATTCCCGACAAGATGGCCGTGCAGGAGCTCCTGTCCAAGAAGGACGACAAGCGCGCCTGGCACGACGAGCTGCAGCAGATGGAGGAGCAAGGGTACCTGCCCGAGCTCGTGTTCCTCGATGCGGGCCTCGTCTCGGAGCTCTCTCCGAAGAACCTGCGCAACTTTTTGGACCTGTTCGCGGCGATTGCCAACTTTGACGGACGGCTCGCGGGCCGGCTCATGGTGGAGCGGTGCCGCTCGCCGGAACTCGTTACCGACAAGGCGGGCTTTGAGCGGACCATGGAGCACATTGTGAGCAGTGTGAAAAACAACACCTTCAACCTTGCCAACCTACAGATCGGCGACGTGCTCTCCGAAGCCCTCAAGGCAGTACGCGAGTACCATGTCAAGATGGAACCCGACTTTGTCGACACTGTGCTCAGCATCTTGATCCTCGAGGGCATCGGCCGCCGCCTGGACCCCGACTTGGATGTATGTCGCAACTGCTTACCCAGCTCTTCCGATCCGCGATCCCCATCCTGCGTAGTCTGGGTCACCGCATGTCCGGCGACGAGTCGCAGCTTGCCATGCTTCGCGAGAATGCCAGCTGGAAGAACGTGTTCCCGATGGTCAAGCTGTGGTTCTATGTGGAGACACGCTCAATGCTCATGGGTCTCACCAACTCGCCCGAGCGTGTGGATGCGTTCATTCGTTACGGTTGGTTATCGGAGTAGCATAGGATCTCTATACATCATCATGATTGTCATTTTCGTCCGAGTCTTCCAGCTCGGCATCGATGTCGACCTCGCCAATGTCTTCGTCATTGTCGCTGTCGTCCTCGACCTCGTCTAGGTCGAACACAACTTCTTCCATGGTATCTTCATTGCCCGCTCCGTTCTCGGCATCCGACGCACCCTCGTTCGTCTCCGAATTCCCTGAGTCGGAAGACACCGAGAAGCCTGACGGGAAATCGGCATCGTCGGACAAATCGAGGTCCTCGGCCTGGTCACCTGTGCCCGCCTCGGTGGACGCTGCGCGCGTCGCTGGTGCCGTGCGCTGTGACCCACTATCCTTGCGCTCGCCCTCGTGTGCACCTGACGAGCCCGCCGACGGCTTCTCGCCTCTTTCTGTTGTTCTGACGCCCTCGCTTTTGGCCTGTTCCTTCGCTGCCCCTGACGGGGTCGACGTCCGGTCCACTTTCGCCTGCTTCTCTGAGCCATTCGCGCGCAGCGACGTTGGCGAGGCGGCACGTTTGCGTGGAAGTGCCGCCGACTTCAAGCTTGGGGACTCAGGAACCGGAGTACTGCTCAGTAGGCGTGCATTGGTCGCGTTCGAGGACGTTTTGGCGTTGCGCGCAGACCCCTTGCGCGACATTTTGACACCCATACCCATACACTTTTCAAGGTGCGTCGCATACCGGTTTGATGACACCTGACGCGAGCACACAAGACACTCAAACAACGGGTTGTTCGAGTAGTAATCAGTTTTTGTGCCGTTCGCTGCGGAGACGGAGTCGGCGTTGACTGGGTCAGTACGATGCCTACCATGCTTGGTACAACTGTGTGAGCGCCTCCATACGTACAATTCTCCGCACTGTGCACACCTACGCTTGGAACGCTTCACAGAAGAATGCACATCGAGTGCCGTATCCACCACAATCTCATTCAGGAGCGAGCCAAGGAGCCGCGTCGTGAAGAGCGCCTTGGGGTCCATGCTCCCTGGTGGCAGGCCTGATGGTGCGTGCGCGCGCTTATCTCATCCGGCCGAAGGGGGCGGCCTACCGGGTAGGGCGACGCGCCCCTTGTAGGTCCGCTTGTTACGACATCGTGTCAGACACGTCGCGATCTAGACGCGTCGCGTAGCCTCGTGGTAACTTTGGCGAGATGTCCTTTTCCCTTCCCACGCCGCTCAAGCAGCAGTTGACATTATATCGGGACTCACTCAACGCGCAAATCGATGCATGGGCAACAGAGTACAACGTAAACCCCGCTGCGATCCGCCGCTATCTCGGATTCTCGCGTGAATTTGGACGTCAGCCCAACTCGTGGAATCAATACCAGCGTTACCTCGCGGAACAAAAGCGTAAGAACGCAAGTGGCCAAGGTGATGCCGTTGGAACTGGCATTGACGCGCTGGGTAGCAACGGAAACACGACGCAAGCTCAGCGTATCCGTGACGAACTCGCCCCACTCTACCAGAAAATGAAGGAGGACCCTGAGTTCCTCAACCGGACGCAGCAGGAAATTTCCGCATGGGAACAAGGCCATCGACTAGAAAAATCAAGCAATGTGACGCGGGCCGAATACAAACGCGCCGTGCGCCGCTTTGAACAATTCTCGCAGCAATGCTCCCAAAACCTCGGTGCCGAGTCGTTCACCATTATTGCACACCCTAACATTGGCTCTAATCACGTACAAATTGCTGCATCGCCTGCGGGCTTGCATGCCTTTCAGACGGCGCTGGGCGCAGGGAAACCTCTCGAAACCTTTCAGAACCGTTTCGCAGCATGCATCTGTCTGACCATTGCACCCAGTGACGACCCTAATGCTTTGGACCGTGATACCCACCTCGATGTGCAGGTCCCTCTGCAGCCACAGGAGCCTATTATCTTGCCTGAAGATCCGACACTGCTGACTTCTATTCAGAAGCGCAAGTTGGCCACCCCACTTTTTCAACGTCTTGTCGAGTCTGGATTGGATCCCGTCGGGCTTGCGAACTTCCGCAAGAAGTCCCAATCACGCTTTCCATGGAAAGGTCTTATGACATGGCTTCACGAAAATGGATACCGCTTCAACTACTGGCCCAACGACTCTACACTATATGGCATCCGGCAGGCAACCGGCGAAGCCGCCCTGCTACCTGCCCATTTGCGATGCGAAGGGCTCAATACACCTAACTGCTGGAAGTCGGACGCGATGAATGCGATCTTGCGTGCCTGCGTTGATCCAACCGATCCACTTCGTGTAGTCCATCTGTAAAGTATGCCTCCATAATAATTTTTTGGACGAGCACATCAGCTGGTCTCTGGCCAATCATTCGTTTGCATATGACGTTTTGGCGCGCAACCTCGCTTCTTTTGTGATGTGATCTCTTATCGCTTGTTGAAAACCGTCTGTAAAGGGTTTAGGGTTTCAAATGGCCCCCGGCTCGATTCGATAGAATTGCTCCCCTGTCTTGGTACTAGACGCCACCTACGTTGGAGCCAACGTCTTACAGCACATTCAGATGCTCTAGAAGCCTATTATTATCCCAAGTCCCAAAAGCATCGGCGCTCCCTGGGCGAGGACCTTCGGGAAGGCCCTGTGGTCTAGACATGTAGCCCCAAATCTAGACCTAGATCATTACAATTATACGAGAAGGATAAGATTGTCATCCAGGTTTTGTTAATCTCTGGTTCATTTTTAGAGGTGCTATTTGTTTGGGGAAAGAATTCTTGGTCTATATTGGTTCTCTGAGCAAAAGCCAAGTGAAGTCTGGACCATGCGCCTGCTAAATCTTCCTTTTCTAACCCCGAGTTAGATTTGATGCGCACGGGGGCTGCATGTGCTAGTTCCGGATCCGCTGATTCTTTCTCCGCGGGACCGCAGTAACTCATCTCCGACCGGAAAAAATTGCGCACGTGGTATCCGACCAATCAGTAGGCCAGGGTCAGAGCGATAAGGTGCATCGAGCATAGCCGTTGCAGGCGAGCGATAATTATTCACGTCGTATAATTTGACGCGTGTGCGTTTGTTGCCATCGACAACCAGCCCCTTGCCCTTGTCGGTTTTGAGCCGTCTCAGTCTATGAGTGTAGGTTCTGCTGGTGTACAGGAGGAGAAGCACCCCGGCCTTGGGGCGCACTCCTCCGTGCCAGACTCGATGCCGAACCTGGCCCAGGTCACGGACGCCATGGGCGTGGACGTGGAAGGTTCTGCGGTTTCTGATGACGATTTTGAAAAGAAGCAAAACTTTGACGAGACCGAAGGTCAAGGGAAGCGGGAGCGTGGGGGCAACCGCAAGTTTGAGTCACGTACACGCGAACACTGGTATCAGTTTTGGCGATTCAAAAATCCGCCGCCGCCGCCCCCCGAGTCGCTCGACGATGCAAAGCCGTGCCCACTGGGCACTGCCAACATTTTCAGCGACTGGACCTACTCATGGATCGAGCCATTGCTGTTGCTTGGCTACCGCCGACCGCTGGAGCCTAGCGACCTTTGGGCCATGGAGGGTCCCCGAACCGCCGAGTCGCTGAGCAACCGGTTGGTTGAGCGCTGGGACGTGCGTGTCAAAAAGGCAGATGAGTACAATGCTAAGCTGGATTCTGGTGAGATCCAGCCTGGCCGATACCAACAATACAAGTGGCGTAAGGCGGCGCAGAAAGAGGCCGCCGAGGGCCTCGGTGGCGACGCGTCTGTGGAGGAGCGTATCGAAGCAAAGCAGTACTGCTGGCGTGCGCCCAAGCTTGAAGACGTGAAGCCAGAACATGTAACCAATGAGATGCGTCGGCGGTATGCGATTGCCGGCAAGGTCAAGACCAAACACCAGCGTGCCAACCTGTTTTGGGCTATGTTTGATCTCTTCTGGCAACGCATTGCCGTGGCCTTTGTCTCCAAGATTCTGGCAGACACTGCCTACCTGTGTTCTGCGCTACTGATGCGCCATGTCATCAACGCCATTGTCGAGAACAACCGTGGCCTTGCCTCTGGCTATGCGGTGGTCATTTTTGTGATTATGGCAATCAGCAATCTGTTGGCAAACCGCTTCTTCTATGAGTCGATGTACATTGGTGTATTTACGCGTGCGGCGCTCGTTTCGGGCATCTTCCGGCGAGCTCTTCGCATGCAGGGCCGTGATCGGTCGACAGGCAAGCTGGTGAACCACGTGTCGACCGATGTATCGCGCATCGACTTTGGTGCGCAGTGGTGGCTGCTTGCCTTTACGGCGCCGGTGGAGATCGTCATCTGCCTGGTTATTCTGCTCACACAAGGAATGGGCGCATCGTGCTTGGCCGGTTTTGCCCTTGTGGTGGTGGTCGTGCCGGGTCAGATGTACTGTCTCAAGTTCTTGTTTAAGATCCGCGCCAAGTCGATGGAGTGGACTGACCGCCGTGCGCGGCGTACACAGGAGGTGTTGTCGGGTATGCGCATCGTGAAGCTGTTCTCGTACGAAAGCAACTTCCTCTCGCTGATCCGCAAGCTGCGCCGCAACGAGCTGGTATACGTCTTCAAGCTCGCCGTTGTACGAGCCGGCGTAATGGCGGTCGCTGTCAGTCTGCCGCTGATGGCGGGTGTGCTGTCGATCATCACGTACTACTTCTACCACACGCCACACCGTCTCGACCCGGGTGTGGTGTTCCCGGCGATCACGCTGTTCCAGATTCTGCGTTTGCCGCTCATGTTCTTGCCGTTTGGTATCAGCGTGATTGCCGATGGTTGGAACTCGTTTTTGCGCCTGCGCGACGTGTTCTACGCGGAGCAGCACGATGTCGAGGTCAAGGCTGACGAGCACTCGGAGTACGGCCTGCAGATGACCGACGCGCTATTTGAGTGGGACGACGTGAGCGAAGACCCAACGCTCAAGCCGACCAAGGAGCAGGAGAAGAAGCAGCTCAAGAAGCAGCGACGCAAGAACCAAAAGCTCTGGACGTTCCTGCGCAAGAACCGCAAGGAGGATCCGCAGAAGGCGGAAAAGAAGCGGCGGTGGCGCCTTTTCCGCTCCAAGGCCAAGAAGGCGGACCCGGCGGAGCTGGCGGCGACTGCGCCCAAGCCCAAGGCCCCCGAACCCGAGGAGCCGCCAAGCAACTTTACCATGGCGCCGCTGACGTTTTCCATCAAACGCGGCGAGCTGTGTGCCATTGTCGGCTCGGTCGGTTCGGGCAAGTCGTCGCTGCTGCTCGGCGCGATTGGCGAGATGCGCAAGGTTTCGGGTGACGTGACGTGGGGCGCCCAGCGCATTGCATACTGTGCGCAGTCCGCCTGGATCCAGAATGCTACGCTACGTGACAACATCCTGTTTGGCCAGCCGTGGGACGAAGCGCGCTACTGGGAGTGCATTGAGCGTGCCGAGCTGCCGTCCGACTTGGCGCTGCTGCAGAGCGGTGACATGACCGAGATTGGCGAACGTGGCGTGACGCTGTCCGGTGGCCAGAAGCAGCGCGTGAACATTGCGCGTGCGCTGTACTACAACGCCGAGATCATCTGTCTCGACGACCCGCTGTCCGCTGTTGATGCGCACGTCGGTAAAGCGCTCTTCAACAATGCCATCCTCCCGCTGCGTGATAGCGGCAAGACGGTGCTGCTCGTGACGCATGCGATCCAGTACCTGCCCGAGTGCGACCGGATCATCTCGATGGACGATGGGCACATTGAGGAGATGGGCACCTACGACGAGCTGATGCGCGCGCGCGGCAACTTTTACAATGCGATGCACAACTTTGGTATGCTCAAGGACGCCGGCGAGGAGGAGGACGCCGACGAGCTCGCTGCCGAGACCGAGGACGCGCAGAAGCCCAAGCGCAAGCACGACAAGGCCGAGCTCAGCAAGCCGGAAGGCGGTGGTACGATGGAGCTCGAGGAGCGTAACACGGGCTCGGTCGATGGCTTTGTGTACCGCGCGTACATCAACGCGGGCAAGGGCTGGTGGACGGTGCCGCTGGCGGCCGCCTCGGCGGTGTGTATGCAGGGTGCCACGACGCTCTCAACCTACTACATCAACTGGTGGTCCGAGTGGTACCAGAACGGCACCTACACGGTGGGCTTCTGTATCGGCCTTTACGTGATGCTTGGCCTGCTGCAGCTCGTGTTCAACTTTATCACGGATGTGACGCTCGGCCTGTTTACCTACATGGCGTCGCGCCACCTGCACGACACTGCGCTGAAGCGCGTCATGTACGCGCCCATGTCCTGGTTCGACACCACGCCGATTGGGCGCATCATCAACCGTTTCGGCAAAGACATCGACGTGCTTGACAACCAGCTGAGCAACCTGCTGCGCCAATGTGTCACGACCGTCATGTCGATGCTTGGCGCCATTGCCATGACGATCGCACTGACCTACTACTTTGCCATCGCCATCGCCATCGTGCTCGCCATTGCGTGGGTCGTCGCCACGTTCTACCGCTCGTCTGCGCGCGAGTTCAAGCGGATGGACGCGATGCTGCGCAGCACGCTATACTCGCACTTTGCCGAGTCGCTCAGCGGCCTGACGACGATCCGCGCGTACCGCGAGTCGGACCGCTTCCTGCACGAGAACTACGACCGCGTCGACCTGGAGAACCGCGCGTACTTCTGCACGGTGGTCAACCAGCGCTGGCTCGGGCTGCGTCTCGACTTCCTCGGTTCGATTTGTGTGCTGGTCGTGGGCCTGCTCGTGGCCAATGGCATCGGCAACGACAGCGCAGGCCACGCAGGTACGGCGCTCTCGATGATCATCACCATCGCGCAGATGCTCGGCTTCATCACGCGCCAGTTTACGGAGCTCGAGAACGAGATGAACTCGGCCGAGCGTCTCGTGTACTACGCCGAGACGCTCAAGCAGGAGGCGCCGCAGAGCATCCCAGAGGCGAAGCCGGAAGCGCCCTGGCCCAACCAGGGTAGCGTTCAGTTTGACAACGTCTGGCTCAAGTATCGCCCGGGCCTGCCCAACGTGCTCAAGGGCGTCACGCTCGATGTGCGCGGCGGCGAGAAGGTCGGCATCGTCGGCCGCACGGGCGCCGGCAAGAGCTCGATCCTCACCGTGCTGCTGCGCCTCAGCGAGGCCACGCGCGGTGTGGTGCGTATCGACGGCGTGGACGTGTCCAAGATCGGCCTCGAGGACCTGCGCCGTGCGATTGCCATCCTGCCGCAGGAGCCGCTGCTGTTCAGCGGCACGCTGCGCTCCAACCTCGACCCGTTCAATTTGTACGACGATGCCCGGTTGTGGGACGCGATGCACCGTGCCTATCTCACCGGACCCGGCGCGGCGCTCTCGTCCGAGGTCGCGCTCGACGACCCGGCCGTGCCGGCGACGGAGCGCTCCGCGCCTCCGGAGCAGGAGCAGGGCGCGACACAGACGGGTGCGGGCGAGGGCAAGGCGCTCACACGTCTCACGCTCGACTCGGTCATCGACGAGGAGGGTGCCAACCTGTCGGTGGGCCAGCGCAGTCTGGTGTCGTTGGCCCGTGCGCTCGTGCGCAACTCCAAGATCATCCTGCTCGACGAGGCGACCGCCTCGGTCGATCTCGAGACGGATGCGAAGATTCAAAAGACGATCCGCACCGAGTTTACGGATCGCACCCTGCTATGCATTGCACACCGCCTCAGTACGATCATTGGCTACGACCGGATCGTGGTGATGGACGGCGGCCGCGTCGCCGAGTACGATTCGCCGCTCGCGCTGTTTGACCGGCCGGACAGCATCTTCCGCGGAATGTGCGACCGAAGCGGGATCAAGCGCGAGGAGGTAGTGCAAGCGCGCATGTAAGCAAGTTAGCCACTATGTAGACCAACGAGGGAAATTTCGCGACAGACTCCGAGGACTCGTGGTTGAACACGCCCCGGTGACGCGTCGTGTGCGACGGGCGCGTTTACACGACCGGCTCCTTGGCTGCGAGTCAGTGGACGGTACAGGGTACGTACGGAACTTGAGCACAGGGCCGACCTGGCCGATGCACATGCCGCCGAGGCGGTGGCCGATGTCGACCGCCTGCTCGATCGGCTTGCCAAGGATCAGGCCCGCCAGCACGCCGCCAGCGAACGCGTCGCCGGCGCCGTTGCTGTCGACGATGTTGTCGACCTTGGGCGTGGGGTGCGTAAAGGCCTGCGAGCCGTTCTGCACCGCGCGGATCGTCGCCTCGCTGCCGTGAGTAATGAGCACGTTGCGCGGCCTGTCGATCACCGACGGCTGGTTGGCAATCGCCTGCGCAATCTCACCAAGGTCGCGCGTCTCGAGGTTGGACGCCTGCGCCCACGCCTCGGCCTCGGACTCGTTGCCAATCACGAGTTCGGCGTAAGGCATCACCGCGTCAACCTGCGCCTTGAAGAACTGCGGGATGAAGGGTGCCGAGAGGTTGAACGAGAACATCTTGCCGGTCTCCTTGGCGTGCTTGGCAAGCACCAGCGCGCTTTCCACGCCGTGCGTCAGGAAGAAGCCGCCGAGGTAGAAGTAGGGCGCGGCCTCGATCGCGGCCTTGACATCGGGCGTCTCGAGGTGCGCCTTGTCAAACTTCTCGGCGGCACCCAGGTTGGTGCACAGCGAGCGGTCGTGACCGGTAATCACCACGGCGCACGAGCCGGTGGGCACAGCGTCGTTCACCTGGTAGAGCGACTCGAGACCCTCGCGCTCGTTTGCGGCACGCAGCTGCTGTGCAAGGTCGTCCTTGCCGACGCAGCCAATGTAGGCCGTCGAGTGCTCCGGAAGCACGTACTGCACGGCGCGCGCCGTGTTCTGCGCGGCACCACCGGCAACGTAGGTCACCTGGTAGTTCTCCACAATGTACTGGTAGATCGAAAGCTGCTGCTCGTTCGCGAGCACCGCATCGTTCGACTTCAGGCCGTACTTCTTGAGCACTTCCTCGCCGTCGCGGATCTGCATGTCGAGCAGCGGGTTGCCCATCGCAACGAGCTTGAGCGTCTTCGGGTCGACCATCGTGACAGAGTGGGGGAAGGAACGTGCGCTGGCATCACGTGATGCGACGCTTGCGCGGCGCCGCCCCCGACCGCCATGAGCGAGAAGCAGGAGGCGGACTACACGGCTGAGGTCGACACGCTGCTCCCGCAGCTGGAGCAGGCGGTGCGCACTGACTCGCTGAAGGGTGCGCTCGAGCTTGTTGCGCCGCTCGAGAAGCGCGCGCGCTCGGTATGTGTTGCTGCGACTGACCCAGGGCGCCGACCTGCTGAACACCACGCGTCTGCTCCTCGTGAGCCTGCTCATGATCCGCACCACACCGGACGTGCAGCACACTGACATCCAGCTTTTGGATGAGACAATCCACGCATATGCCAAGAAGCACGGCCAGCTCAAGCAAGCCATCACACGCATGGTCCAGCTCGCCATGCTGTTCCTGCAGCCGGCGCAGCCCGCGGACGCGCGTGTCCCGGCGTCCATCTTTGCGCTCGTCGACAAGGACGCGTTTGACGATGAGGGCAAGAAACCTGCCGAGGGCGAGGCCATGGATACGGACGAAAAGCCCGCCGACGCCACGCAGCCCAAGGCGGGCGCCGAGGACGACGACAAGGCCGGCCGAGAGGACGGCCGCATCACCGCGCTGATGCAGCAGGCGCGCGCCATTGGCGACACGGGTCTCTCCGAGGACATGCGACTCAAGCTGATCGAGACGCTGCGCGAGGTCACCGAGGGCAAGGTGTTTGTCGAGGTGGAACGTGCGCGGGTGAGCCGCATGATGTCCGACCTGCTGTACGCCAAGGGCGACGTGAACCGCGCGGCAGATATCTTGCAGGAGCTTGCGGTGGAGACGTTTGGCTCGCTCGAGCGCCGCGAAAAGGTCGACTTTATTCTTGAACAGATGCGCCTCAACATGGAACGCGGTGACTTCCACCGGGTCAACATGTTCAGCCGCAAGATCAATACCAAATTTTTCGAGGATGACGCACAGCAGGATCTCAAGCTGCGCTATTACGAGCTGATGATCCGCGCCGGCATGCACGATCGCAAGCACCTCGAAGTGAGCAAGTACTACCGCGAGGTGCTCAACACGCCATCGGTGCGCGCTGACGCGGAGAAGACAGCAGACACGCTGCGCAATGTGATCCTCTTCTTGATCCTTGCGCCATACGACAACGAGCAGAGCGACCTGATGAGCCGCGTCGAGACGATGGAACGCCTCGACACAGTGCCTGAGCACCGCAGCCTGCTCAAGTGCTTCACCACGCCGGAGCTGATGCGCTGGCCGGGCATCGAGGCGCTGTACGGCGAAATGCTCAAGTCGACGCCCATCTTTGCTGGGAGCGCCGAGGCGGATGCGCGCTGGAAGGCGCTGCATGCGCGCGTTGTGGAGCACAACATCCAGGTCATTGCGAAATACTACACCAAGATTCGCCTTGAGCGGCTTGCGCAGCTGCTTGATCTGACGCCCGTGGAGGCGGAGGAGGCACTTGCGGATCTCGTGGTGAAGCGTGCGATTCATGCGCGCATTGACCGCCCCGCCAAGCTGATCGACTTTGAGGCGCGTCTGTCCGACGCCGAGGTGCTGAACCAATGGAGCAGCGATATGAGCAAGCTATTGCGCACTGTCGAAAAGGTGTCGCACCTTGTCGAGAAGGAATGGGCCATCCAGCGCGCGGGTTTGGTCGTGCGTGCCCATGAGTAGGAACGTCCCCGTAGCTAGCCACGTGGCCTCATTCGTCCGCCCGTGCGACCATGGCAATCCGCGTGGAGGAGGCGGAGCTGCTGCAGGCGTACCAGCTGCCGACGCTCAACCCGCGTCAGTGGCAGACGACGGGAGATGCGTCACATGGCGGTGATGGTGGTGGCGAAGAGTGGCATGACCCTCTTGGCTTGCGCACTACGCTGCCCGTCGGCCGCGTCGAGCCGTCGCAGCGGCCACAGATCTCCATTGGCAGCAAAGCGTTTGACGCCAAGGCCTTCCTGAATACGGTGCACCCCAATGCCTCGTTCGCAGACTTGTCGCGCGGTGCGCAGCAGCTGAAGACGAGCATCTCGCAGCGCTCCGAGGCGCTCAAGGTGCTGGTCGACGAAAACTTTGACCGCTTTGTGAGCGTCAAGGCGACCACCGACGGTGTCTTCCGCGAAATGGCACTCCCTGGCGGCCCGCTAGCGCCTGGCGCGGACCTGGGAGTGGCACGGCTGCGCGAACCGCTGCAGCAGGCCAACGCACGCGCGGACCATGTGTTCCGTCCAGTGCTGGAGAACTACGTCAAGGTGATGAAGCTACGCAACACACTCGGCGTGTTCCAGCGCTCGCATTTCTTCTTCAACCTCCCCGGATCGCTCAACGAAAACATCCGCGCGGGACACTACGAGGTGGCGCTGCGCGATTACAAGAAGGGCAAATACCTGCTCGAGAGCCGGCCCGGACAACTGCTTCCCGTGCAGGACTCGGGTGCTGCTGGCGCGCCAAGCGAGGCTCAGCTCGTGCAGCAGCGGCGCATCTTTGCCAAGGTGTGGGATGCGGTCGAGGATGCCATGTATGACATGCAGAAACGCCTCCTCGCCCACCTACGTGAGCCGCAGCACAGCGTCGAGGAGCAGGAAAAATGCATCGAGGTACTTCTCGAGCTGGACCCTGCGACGGACCCAGTCGCCGTGTTTCTGAAGTCGCAGCACGAGCACATCCAGTCGCGGCTGCGGGCGGCATTTGAGCGCGAGCAGGGCGCGATCGACGCCGCACGCCTCAACACCGACCACACAGGCCGCAGTACGGCCGAGCAGGCACGCGACCTGAGCCAGTGTCTGACGCTTGTACGCACCGCGTACGGCACCAAGCCGTCGTTTTCGCGGGCGCTGCATGCGCCTGTCTGGGAGGCGATCGACCACATGGTTGCGACGCTGTGCAGCACCGTCGTGCAGTCCGTGCCGACGTTCTGGCGTATCGCACGCGACTACGCCGAGGGGCGCCTCGCCAAGGTCGCCCCCCGCACCGACACAGCCGTCCACCAGCAGGCGCAGCAGTGGGCTGCGGATAGCATGGCGCAGTTCACCACGCGGCTGTACGCCTTTTTCGGCCTTGCGCCGTTTGCCGCACGCGCACAGGAGCCGCTCTTTGCGACGTTGCCCACGTGGGTGCCCGACCCATCGTGCTCGCTGAGTACAACGCACTACCTGAGCAGCATCCTTGGTTCGCTCACCGACACGCTCGCCGAGTTCAAGACGCTCGCAATCCCGGGCGTGACGCAGCGTCTCGAGGCGCTGGTGCTCGACGTGCGCTTCCAATTCACCGAGGTGCTGTGCTGCCTATGGCTGCGAGACGCGCGCCTGTGCCACCACCTCGAGACCTGGTCGCCCAATTCGCAGCAGCCGGCGATCACATCGTACCTCTTTTCGCTGAGCGTATTTAACCGGTGGAATGCGCGCGAGGGCTTTTACATCGCCGATGGCCGCGCACGTATGCAGGGGACACCAACGGCGCACGACAACCAGGTGCTTGCGGCGTTCAGCGCACGGCTCAAAACGACCTTTGTGCAGGCGCTGTACGCGTTCCTCGAGGGGATCGTCGCCGCAGCCCTGTCACCTGATGCGGGCGCTGCATGGGAAGCGCGCGCCCTTGACGCTGCTGCTCCGTCCACCGCCCCCGACCGCGTACGTATCTCCTCTTACCCAGGACACGCGCATTTTGCTGAGCGTGTCGAATTTGTCGCACCTGCGCACGCACATCATTGGTGCGTGGGTGAAGCAGTTTGAGGAGGCCTACCACGTGTCGCTCGCCGATGAGCAGCAGGTATGTGGCATACTCACGCAGCAACTCGTCAATGTTTGTGCCAAGCTCGACAAAGAGCTCTTGCACGACTTTGTGCAGCGCAAGGGCGACGCCGTCTCTGCTGTGCTGCACCGCGGCATCCTCGAGGGTGGCATTGACTGGGCGCATCACGAGAAACCCACGTGTGTGCACGCGTTCGTGTACCAGGCGCTGCTGCTCCTCGTCGAGGTCCACGCGCAGATCCGAGCTACGGTGCCGCCGCTCGTGTCGCGCGTCATTTCGGCCTTGGTCGAGATTATGGCAGACGCGGCACTCAGTGCGTACGGTCGTGTGCCAGTGTACAACAAGGGCGGTATGCTTCAAGCGACGCTCGAGATTGAGTTTGTGCATCAGACCATGTCGTTCCACGTGTCGCCCAGCGCAGAGCAGTCACTCAAGCGCGTCTACGAAACGATTAGCCAGCGCTACACGAGTACGAGCGGCGGCGAGCAGGACGCGCTGCACCCTGCCGAGCTCGAGGCGGTGAAGCAGACGCTGATCGCGAGCCGCAAGGCGACCGCGCTCGAGTTTCTGTGCTTCCGGCGCCCCAAGACGGACGAAGGGCGTAGCAGCAAGTCGCGCAAGTAGACTCACGCCGCGCGGCCTTTGCTCACCATGTAGATAAACATCAGCGTACTGATGCCGGACATCGTGAACCACGTCACGGCATACTCCATGTGCTGGTTGCGCAGCTGGATCTTGGGCGGGCGGCCCACGGGGATGCCCTGCCGCATACGCGCACCAGCCTCGCTATACGTCCCGTCGAACACTTGCTCGAGGTACACCGGCACCACTGCGTTTTGGCCGTGGCGGAAGGCCTCGGCAGGCGCAAGCGGTGCCTCCTGCTTCGCAAACGGCCACCAGCGCCGCGGCGAAAAGGCGACGTTCGCCGTCGTCGCCGAGCTCGCTGCCTGGTCGATGCCTGACTGCTCGTTCAGCCACGCGGCCATCTGCGCGGGGTTCACCTGCATCCACAAATTGTTGTGCGGCTCATTTGGCAGAGCGAAGCGGCTAGGGGGGTATACGCGCGGCAGCAGCGTCGTGAGTGTCACGTCGCCCTCGTACGGCACGCGGTTCTTTAGCCGTTTGTCCATGCCGGTGCCCTCGACAAACTCGTTCGAGACAAAGCCACAGTTGACCAGGATGTCGGGGCCACCACCATCGCGCTGGAATGGCATCACAATATCATAGCCACGGTCGCCCTCGCGCGCACGAGGACCGAGAAATAGTACACGCGAGGTATCGAAGCGGCCGCGAATGCGCACCAGTCGGTACGCAAACTCTTCGAGCACATCCAGATTGATGTTGCGCGGCAAACGCAGTGGTTCACTGTTCAGCTTCGCCTCGAGCTCGTCAATCAAGTCCAGCTTCCATTGGAGTCGGCGCAGCTGCCATCGACCGAGCCAGAAGGTGAAGAGGGGCACAATCATCAACACATACACGACAGGCGAAGTGTACCACGGCTTGCGTCGGCGCTGCTGCGGCCGATTGTACACAAGCGGCTCATCATCTGCCTCCGACTCGGTTACCGTGACAGGCAGCTGGGGCTTGTTCGCAAAGGTGCGCACGGCGCACGCACCGAGCCTCGGAGAAGACGCCATGGTCCATCGAGCCGCGATGGGCCTTGCAGCACCCAAATGTGCCTGAATCTTTCGTGGCATCATAACACCCGCTAGGTTCGGGCGCAGCACACCGAGCGAGGATGCACGCACCGCGCCCGCACCCACTCTTCCAGCGAAGCTCCACGCCGACATCGTGGCTATGTGGAGGTGCGTTGCGGCCATCGGGCGCGGGCGGGTGGGAAAGATGCAATTCTCTGCATTTGCATTTTCGCGCCGTTCATTGGGCACACGGTCGGGCAGCACATGGCCGGCGAGCGGTTTGTTTGCTAATTCGCATCGCCGTGCTCTTTCCCGAGCCACTACTTCTGACGATGCAAAGGGTCGTTGCCAGTCGTGCCGCTGGCATTGCTGCTGCCTCGTGCCGCTTCGGCGCGCGTGTGAGTGCCCGTCGTGGCCTTGCTACCGTGGCCGACACGCCGAACCGCGTGCATGGCGGCCTGAAGGACGAGGACCGTATTTTCCAGAACCTGTATGGCCAGCACGACTTTCGTCTGAAGGGCGCGCTGGCGCGCGGTGACTGGCACAGGACGCGCGAGATCATCGAGCGTGGCCATGACTTCATTATTAACCAGATGAAGGAGTCGGGCATCCGCGGTCGCGGCGGCGCCGGCTTCCCTTCCGGCCTGAAGTGGAGCTTCATGCTCAAGCCCGGCTGGGAAAAGGACCCGCGCCCCCGCTTCCTGGTGATCAACGCCGACGAAGGTGAGCCGGGTACCTGCAAGGACCGTGAGATTATGCGCCACGACCCGCACAAGCTTATCGAGGGCTGTCTTGTCGCCGGCCGCGCGATGGGTGTGCAGACGGCGTACATCTATATCCGCGGCGAGTTTGTGCAGGAGGCCAAGAACCTTGAGATCGCCATTCACGAGGCGTACCAAGCGGGTCTCATCGGTAAGAACGCATGCGGCTCGGGCTACGACCTTGACGTGCACGTCCACCGCGGCGCGGGTGCCTACATTTGCGGCGAGGAGACGGCGCTGATTGAATCGCTCGAGGGCAAGCAGGGCAAGCCGCGGTTGAAGCCGCCGTTCCCGGCAGACATTGGTGTGTTTGGCTGCCCGACGACCGTCGCCAACGTCGAGACGGTTGCTGTGGCGCCCACCATCATCCGCCGTGGTCCCTCCTGGTTCGCCAACTTCGGCCGGCCCAAGAACCATGGCACGAAGCTGTACGCTATCAGCGGCCACGTTAACAAGCCGTGTGTTGTGGAGGAGGAGATGAGCATTCCTCTGCGCGAGCTCATTGACCGCCACTGCGGTGGTGTCCGTGGTGGCTGGGACAACCTGAAGGCCATCATCCCTGGTGGCTCGTCGACACCGATGATTCCCAAGCACGTCTGTGAAGAGGCCCTGATGGACTTTGACTCGCTCAAGGACTGCCAGACCGCGCTCGGTACCGGTGCGGTGATCGTCATGGACAAGAGCACCGACCTGATCAAGGCCATCTCGCGTCTTACCAAGTTCTACCAGCACGAGAGCTGCGGGCAGTGCACTCCGTGCCGTGAGGGCACTACGTGGCTTAGCAACATGATGACCCGCTTCCAGGATGGCCGCGGTGTGCTCCGTGAGGTTGACATGATCTGGGAGCTCACCAAGCAGATGGAGGGTCACACCATCTGTGGTCTCGCCGACGCCGCGGCGTGGCCCATCCAGGGTCTCCTGCGCCACTTCCGCCCCGAGGTTGAGGAGCGCATCCGGCAATACCAGGCCGAGCACGGCCGCGTGCTCTTTGGCGGTCGCATGGCTGACCAGCGCGTGCCGAACCTGGCCATGCCGCAGAACTGGTCCTACCCTGACCAGCACACCAAGGATAACCTGCGCCCCGGCGTGCCGGGCTCATAGTCGAGCATAGGCGTTCTTTGCCGCTTCTGTATGGGTATCTACGACACGACGTAGCATGGTGCGAGGCCAGCGGCCCGGGCCAAGGTCGACCGGTGAGGCGCTTGCTTCGACGCAGCCGGCGCTACTCAGCCTGGTCCGCCTTTTCCGGCGCATTTTGCGTCTTTTTCGCTTGCTCAAGCTCAGCAATGAACCTGTGTGAGAGGCTCACGTACCAGTTGACCGACATAAATAGGCACACGGATAGCACCAGGAGGGCGAGCACATGCCCGTTCCCGCCCGACGCCAGCAGCAGACCAGTGAGCGTGATGAACAATCCGTAAAAGGCCATGTTCATGATACGATGCGTCGGGCTGTTAACCCCCTCATGGAACACGCTCTCCCACACGCTCTCCAGCGCCGACGTCACACCCATGGCGGCACCCAGCACGGCGCGCAAAGATGCTGAGTCAGCACCTTCTGTTCGACCATGCAGTGGTTCCTTCGGGGGTCGGAACGACGCGCCGCGCCCAGTGTGCATGTCGACTGGTCGCTGTACGGCGGAATGGAGGAGACAGCGCCGAATGAGAAGTATACACCGTCTGCGGCGGTCCCAGGGAAACCTTGGATGCCCTCGATCGCCAAAGCGCCGTTGCCCGACGACGATTTTCTGTGGGCGCTCAATGAGGAGCCGCACCGGACGCGGCGCCTGGCGATTCTCAAGGCTCATCCAGAGGTGAAAAATCTCATGGGACACGAGCCGCTAACCAAGTATGTCGTGATGTCGGTGGTTCTGCTCCAGCTGGGCCTGGCGTGGGCGATGTATGCCTACCAGATCCACCCGCTCGATTGGCGCTTCCTGCTCACGGCGTACATCATCGGAGGCACCGCAAACCAGCACATCTTCCTCGCTATCCATGAAATCACACATAACCTTGCGTTCAAGAGCATTCGTGCGAACCGGATCCTGGCAATCATCGCCAATCTGCCGATTGGAATTCCATATGCGATGCTCTTCAAGCCGTACCACATTGAGCACCACAAACATCTTGGCGAGGATGGCATCGATACCGACATGCCGACGCGCCTGGAGATGTACTGCCTAAACAACGTGCTTGGCAAGGCGTTCTTTGCCACCTTCCAGCTCCTCTTCTACGCACTGCGCCCTGGCTTTGTGCGCGTGCAGCGTCTCACGAACTGGCACGTGCTAAACCTCAGTCTGCAGCTCGTATTTGACGCGGTGCTATACGAGGCTGCTGGCCGGTCATGGACGCCGCTTCTCTACCTTCTGGAGAGCTCCTTTTTTGCGGGGTCGTTGCACCCGGTGGCGGGCCACTTTATTGCCGAACACTACATGTTTAGCAACATTGAGCAAGAGACCTGGAGCTACTACGGCCCGCTCAACATCCTCTTGTACAATGTCGGATACCACAACGAGCACCACGATTTCCCGTCGGTGCCGTGGACGCGCTTGCCTGCGCTGCACCGCCTTGCTTCCGAGTTTTATACGGTGCTTCCCTACCACACGTCGTGGACCATGGTGATCCTTGAGTTCATCTTCAGCAAGCACTCGGGGATGAACATGCGCGTGAAGCGTAAACACACGGGTCCGGATCCTTCGAAGGAAAAGCCCATCGAGGACGACCCAAACAGCGCCGGGTGGGAACTCCGGGACCAGCCTTTGCTGCGTACCTAGTGTGAAAGTAGTCGGCCATCGGGCCATCGGGCACCTCTCCACCATGACCCCACTCCCGCCTTGGCCCCCACACGAGCTAGTTGAGGATGCGCGCAACGCGTCAGTGACGAGCGACGCCCGCGACTATGCTTTGTCGCACGGTTTAGTGTACCGTGCACTTCCCGCCAAGAAGGGCGAGGACCCGCCTCAGGACACAACGATCCACGCGCCGCTGACGCTGTTGCCGACTCCCTTCCCGCGGTGCCTCTACGACAGGGCGGTCGAGCTGCAGCCGCTGTACAATAAGCTGTATGCACGCCTTGCTCTTGACACTGAATTCATCCGCTCTATCATGGAGGACTCGGTGGTCCACGTCGATGACTTCCAGGCTCGCCTCTACCACATTTGGCGCACGGTGCTCGACGAAGGCCTTTCGCAGACGACGCAGTCCGGCTTGTTCCGTTCCGACTACCTGATGCACACTTTGCCTGATGGTGGGATGGAGCTTAAGCAGGTCGAATTCAACACCATCTCGGCGTCGTTTGGGCCACTGTGCACGCGCGCCTCGGCTATGCATCACTTCCTGCTTAACAAGGGCGGCTACGAAGCGCTGCATCCCGCGCTTGTAAAGGAGAACATGCCTGCAAACCATGCGCTTGAGACGCTTGCGGCAGGTCTCGCTGATGCGCACAACCACTACATCGAGGAACTGCGCAACCAAACGCGGACCCTCAAGCCCGTGGTGCTGTTTATTGTGCAGGGCAACGAGCGCAACACGTTTGACCAGCGTGCGATCGAGATGGTGCTTATGGAGAAGCATGGCGTGCCAGTGATCCGTGCCACATTTGAGCAGCTTGCGGGCACGGCGTCGCTGCACGGCAACGAGCGCATTCTCATGATCCAGTCGCCCGTGAGCCATGCGCCTGTCGAAGTGTCCACGGTCTACTTCCGTTCGGGTTACTCGCCCGAGGACTACACCGGCGCTGCGTGGGATACACGGCTGATGCTCGAGCGTAGCCACGCGATTAAGTGCCCGACAATTGCGTTGCAGCTGGTCGGTTCGAAGAAAGCTCAGCAGGTGCTTGTCGAGCCAGGTGTGCTCGAGAAATACATCGGCTCCGATGCAGACTTGATGCGGCTCTCGTTTGCCGAAATGTGGCCCATGGACCCCAAGACGGAGCTCGGTAAGGAGGCGCACCGCTTGGCACGTACGCATCCAGAAAACTACGTGCTCAAGCCGCAGCGCGAGGGCGGTGGGCACAACATCTACAAAGAAGACATTCCGCCTGCACTCGATGCTATGGAAAAGCGGGACAAGGAGCGCAAGGCGCGCGGCGAAGATGGTGTCAAGGAGTGTGAGGCATACATCCTGATGAGCCTCATCAACACGCCGCCGGATCGCGGCAATTTGTTCCTGCGCGCAGGTCAGTCGAGTGCACATGCCGAACTTGTGCGCGACACGGTCAGTGAGCTGGGTATCTATGGCACGGTGCTCTTCTCGCCCGACGATATGACCAAGAGCCGCTCGGGTGGCTTCCTTCTGCGCACCAAGTCGCGCGAAAGCAATGAAGGCGGTGTCGCCGTGGGCTACAGTGTGATTGACACGCCACTGCTGGTATAGGGCCGTAGCCAAAGCACCCGGGCTTTCAGCGACCCGTGCTCCTTAAAAGATCAAGTTGCCGCCGCTCCTGTGCCAGCTCCTGGTCGAGGAGAATCAACTCGCGGTCAATCTCGCTGCGGCGCTGCAACAGACGCTCCTTATATTGGTCGTCGGATAGCGGCACGACAATATCATGCCGCTCTAAGAAGCGCATGATTGCGTTGCGCGAGGTTGGTTCGGGCGATGCACTAGATGCCTCAGTGGCCATAGGGGCTTTGTTCGTCGGCGCGGGCGCTGGGACAAGTTGCGGGGGCTCTGCACGCCCATAGTTAGAGAGTGTGTTGGCGGCAAACAAGATCTCGTTACTGATTAGCTGTACGCCTGTGCACAGGCCTGCAATGGTCAAAATGCCCGATACTACCGGCCGGCGAAGGAAGGCTGCCGCGACGGCGCCCATTGTGCCGCCAGCGAGGAATGTCGCGCGGAGGTTGCGAGTGTGAGGCCCATCGCGCTGTGGCATGCTGCGATTCAGGAGGGGACGCACAGCGTATTCGCGGATGGCTGGGTGAGTGAGGCACGTACCAAAGAAGCCGAACGAGAAGGCCAGCCATCCCTTGGCAAACCGCACAGCGAGCATGGGCGGCGGTATAGGACGGTTGGTAAGGATGCCGGTCGTAACACCGACGATTCCACCAGCGAGTGTGCCTAGTATCGTGCCGCCGGCCACGACGACGGGCGCATTTGGCGCAACGAGCGGCGCTGCATCCAACTCGGCCATGGTGGAGGCACGAAAGTGTGGACCACGTGATGAAGCCGGGCACTGACGTCTGCTTTGGCGACGATGGTGCGTACCGAAAAAATTCTCATGCAGGCGAACATCACCACGACTCCGACTGAGCACACGGTGACAACGCTCGAGCGCATTGGCGCGCACTCGCATGTGCGTGGCCTTGGGCTGGACGAGCGCCTGGAGCCGCGTGACAGTGCCGACGGTATGGTTGGGCAGCACGCGGCGCGCAAAGCGGCGGGCACGATTGTCAAGATTGTGCAGGCCGGTCGCATTGCAGGGCGTGCGGTACTAATTGCGGGACCACCTGGCACGGGTAAGACGGCCATCGCGATGGGTATGGCGCAGATGCTCGGTCCTGACGTGCCGTTCACGACGCTGTCGGCCTCTGAGGTCTACTCGCTGGAGATGAGCAAGACCGAGGCACTGATGCAGGCGTTCCGTCGCTCGATCGGCGTGCGTATGAAGGAGGAGGCCGAGATCATCGAGGGTGAGGTCGTCGAGATCCAGATCGACCGCAGCCTCACGGGTGCGACCAAGACCGGCAAGATTGTGATGAAGACGACCGACATGGAGACGGTGTACGACCTCGGCACCAAGATGATCGACTCCCTGCAGCGCGAAAAAGTCACGGCTGGTGACGTGATCACGATCGAGAAGTCGAGCGGCCGCATCTCCAAGCTTGGACGCAGCTTCGCGCGCTCGCGCGACTACGATGCGATCGGCAGCGACACACGCTTTGTGCAGTGCCCTGAGGGTGAGCTGCAGCGCCGGCGTGAGGTGGTGCACCCGCTTACGCTGCACGAGATCGACGTGATTAATTCACGCACGCAGGGTTTCCTCGCGCTGTTCTCTGGCGACACGGGTGAGATCAAGCCGGAACTGCGCGACCAGATCAACGCCAAGTTTAGCGAATGGCGCGAGGAGGGCAAGGCAGAGATTATTCCCGGAGTGCTGTTTATCGACGAGGTGCACATGCTCGACATTGAGTGTTTCTCGTTCCTGAATCGCGCGCTTGAGTCTGAGCTTGCGCCACTCGTGGTGATGGCGTCGAACCGTGGCGTGACGCGGATTCGGGGGACGCAGTTCACCTCGCCGCATGGTCTACCCATCGACCTGCTCGACCGGCTTCTCATTATCTCGACGCAGGCATACACTGAGGCTCAGATGCGCGAAATTCTCCGGATCCGCGCTCAGGAAGAGGAGGTCGCGATCAAGGCCGAGGCGCTCGATGTGCTCGCGCGCATGGCGACCGAGACGTCGTTGCGCTACACTATCAACCTCATTACGCTGGCGTACCTTGCATCGAAGCGGCGGAAGGCGGATGAGGTCGATGTTGCCGACGTCCGGCGCGTGTACAGTACGTCTACATATTTACCCAGACCTGTTTGCCGACGAAAAGCGCAGCGTGCAGTACCTCGAGGAGCATGCCGCCGAGTTCCTCAGCGACTCGGCGGCGCCGGCAGCGTAAATAGATGCAATGCCCGATCGTTACGTCAGCGTGGGCCTAGCGCAACGCGCGGTGTGGGGGCCAAGCGCACGAACGTCGCAAAGACGATGGCTGCGAAGCGAGGCGAGCGGCTGCTTCCGTACGTGTATCATGGTATGTGTACCGCTCATTCCAGAGCGTCAAGAACCGGGTAGTATGATGTGCGCGCAGCACGCTCTGAACGGAATTTTGCAGGGGCAGTTTTTTGACGCAAGTCAGCTCAGTCAGATTGCGGAAGAGATTGCTTCGTACGAGCGTGGTGAACTGGGCATCGTACCAGTGGACACCGAAGACGGCGGGACTTCCCGTCACATGGACGACACAGGATATTTTAGTGTCGAGGTGTTGGACCGTGCGTTTAAGACGTGGAGCCTGAATTTGGTGCGCTGGCGTAGACAGGGTATGCCGGAGCGCTATGACCACCCTGAGCGCGAATTCGCCTTTGTGCTCAATCTTGGTAGTCACTGGGTGTCGATCCGTGGGTTCGGGCGTGGGCAGCGTCAATGGTTCAACTTGAACAGCTTCTTTGCTAAGCCTCAGTGGCTCGGCGAGGCGTATTTGGGCACGTTTCTGCACACTGTACGTGTTAGTGCTGATGCAGGCCGAACAAGAGGGATATTCAGTTTTTGTCGTGGAGCAGGAGCCGGGCGCAGACCCGCTTGACAGCATCGCGGATGACATGGCCGAGACGTCCCTCGGAGATGCGCTACCTGGCACCGCCGATGCCCCCATCGCGGTTTCTGACGACGAGGACCCCGAGCTGCAAGAGGCTCTCCGCCTGAGTCGCCAGGAGTTTTCACAGCGCACTGAAAACGAATCTCACAGCCTCGTATGTTCGCCACTGCTGACCCAGACTCCACGCCGCCGGCGGGCCAGTGAGTTGAGCTCTGGCAGCGAGGAGAACGATGTAAACATCGATGCCATGGCACCGCGTCGTCACCGCTTGCGCCATGAGCCCGCGTCGCCGATATTTGACACGCTTCCAACCAGCGGGCACCGCAGCCAGCGACGCTGGCAGCAGCGTGGTGCGAGCCACGACCCCATCGATACCCCTGGCATGCGGCCGAACCGGAGCCGCCGCAACTCGCGGAGGCAGTCTTCATCCGACATTATTGACAGTGACGAGCTACCAAGCACACGTCAGTCGCCATTCCTTGCAGCGGCAGCAAGTACAAGCCTGTTTGGTGACGATGCACACGAAATCGACAGCAGTGATTCTGGGTCGGAAGTGCCAGCGCCGGTTCACTTCGACGACGATGACGAGCAGCTTCAAGCCGTGATTGCCGCGAGCTTGGGGCAGCCCTACGAAGTGCCTGAACGACTACGTTTGCAAACCGAGCGCGAGATGCAGCGCGCACCCTCGGAACCGGCGCCTTTACCAGCCGATGTCGAGCGTATTCGGCGCCTACGTGAGGCGGCACAGAATCCACCCAAGCCGTCGCCCCCAGCGAAGGAAACTAGCGCATCCTCGTGCTCCAGTGAACATTCGGATGAGGACGAGGAGAGCGAGTCGGAGCCACCCGCAGTGTCTACAGAAGAGATGCGGCGGCTCCGTCTCGCAAGGTTTGGGTAGCTATAATACATATCTATTTTCGTTTGCTTCGAGATTCTCGACCGTCTGGAGTACCTCGCTGAGCTGTACATGGAGTTTTCGGATGATCAACTGATCGATTGGGTTGAGTCGGAGATGTGTGTTGCGCTTGGAAATCTTTGGCTCAGCCGACTTCTTCGCGCAGCAAGACCCGCTGGGAGCCTGCGGTGGTGCTTCGCCCACGGCGTCGGGTGGGGCCGGGAGCGACTGCTGTGCTACCTGCTGAACGTGCGCCAGAGCACGTTCCAGGTCGAGCAGCTCGAGCTTCATCGCATATAGCGCAATTTTTCGTGCATTCTGCGAAGTCGGCGTAAAGTCGCCGATCCTCACCTCAACGCCGGCGTCCTCTTTGGTGAGACTGCGCGGCCTTTTCCGCGAATTGGTCGAGGACGGACATTGTTCACATGGGCCGGACGGCGTACATCCACATGAAGCATTGCCTTCAGAAACCAGTACTTCTTGGAACACTTTCAGTGCACGCGCATAAATTTGGAGCGCCGTAGAAATCAAGAGACCTGCACTGATTTCGTAGGACGGGTCCTTTTTGCACGTTGGACAGTCGGCACTGCAGGCACACTTCTTGGTAATAGCCTGGCTCATCGACAGGGTGAACACGAGCGACGATGCAGCATCGGCTTTTGAGTCCGAACGGATCTGCTTATCGTCCATCGCCAATGGACCACTGCGCAAGGACCTCTGCAGCGAGAGAAGGGCCACATCCGACTCGCAAAGACAGGAACATCCCGGGCCCGTGGGGTTAGGGACACAGTGCACTTTTTCGTGCAGATCATCGTCCGTAGCCGGTGGTGGGGTGCGCTCTTTCTTGATCTTTGACGCACAGCAAGTCGATGATGAGGGTGTAGCCTCGGATGGAGCAGCAGGCGACGCGGAGTTCGTGCTTGATACAGGCGAAACAGTATGTTTAGGATCCGGCACAAGAGGAGCGTGGGTGTCTTGCGTCGCTGTCAACGAGGATGCACTGTCGCCACCCTGTGGAGATGGTAGCGCCCAGGCTAGATTCCACCAGCGCAAGTCTGAGGGGACGGAGTACACCAGATTGTCATTCAAAAATGCGCTGTCCGTAAACTCGCTGCACTGGCCAGAACCCTGGGCAGTGCCGGGAGATGGGGCCGTTTCTGATGTAGCATTCCATTCACTCTGGCCAATATTGAGCATATTGGGAGTCAGTCCATCGGATGGTGCAATCTCCAGCGTATACAGAGACTCCAAAAACACAGCCAGAGATAGGTCGGACAGTGACGAAGGACCTGTGCTAAGATCCTGCGGACGCAGCGGCGGCGCTGGTGAGGCAAAACTGGAGGCTGGCGAAGCCTGCTTGAGATCCTCTGCCGGCAAGGAAGGAAATGTTGGCGGTGTCATTACCTCGACACTGCGCTGCGCGGTGGATGCACAATGCATCTTGCGTGGACTGCCCATTTCATTGCTCATCGATGCGGAACGCATTCGGGTGCGATCTTCCCCACATTTACGCGGTCGGCCAATTTGCGACTGCGTGGCTGAGGTCAGTGAATCGCGTACCAAAGTAGCAATCTGCACCATCCTGTGAGCATCTGGAGCAAGCACTTCCATCATTCGAAACACCAGAGCACCGCAGTTTACGCAGTCGACACTGCTCACAGGCCGCACGGAGTTTCATCCCCAGCCGCAGCGCCTCGGCAATGGATATACGACGGTCGCCGCATTCCACGGTTTGAAGAGAAGACATACCCGAGCGAGAGCTCACGCCGCAAGAGCCAGTATCAGATGGACTCTGTACGGCGAACACCGCACTGTCCGCCATTGCGCGCGCGAAACTTTTGCGGAAGCGAGTAGGGATTTTTTGGGAAAAAGGTCCGAGAACACGCCTGGCCTAGTAGGTAGCCTGGCCACGTGTTAAAATCGAGCTGCCTTGCTCCTGCGAGTCGAGCGTTGCGGGGTAGATAGTTGACCGGACTTGATCAACTCGATAGCTTCAAGCCGCCCCTGCTCCTGACTGCGCTTGGAAGGGAAAACATGATTTGCCGTCTTTTCGGTAATCCCATGGGCGGGGGAGGACATCATCGACGGCTGTTGGCTCGACCAAAGCAGCGGATCTGATTCGTCCGAATCTGTATCCTGGGGAGGAAAAGTGTCCGAAATAGGTGTCGTTCCGTTCACTTTTGCGTGTAATAAGGGGCTAGCAAGAAACATCGGCAGATCCACTTCGGAAGGCAGACGAAGCTTGGTTAACATGGGACATACATGTCCGAGCGACATGCGGATTAACGCATGGGTCCAATGCTGAAATGCTTTCGCAAATAAGTAGGCATTCCCTAAAACCGCATCTAGCGTTATGGAAACGCGTAATCTGCTGGATTGAGTGCTGGATTGAGGAGAGCAAAAAAACACATCGAGTGTCGCCTTCGTCAGCACACCACATACAATATGTAGTTCGGTCTTGACTACCTCGACAGAGGCCGATTCCTCCTCCCCATATATCGCGGAGCGAAGGCGCTCAAAAATAGATGTGGATTCCATCTGTATTTCTTCGGCATTTTCCGTACACCGCTGAATGGAACCATTCGAATGAGTGACGTAAAAGCATAGGCATTGTTCAACATCGATCAGGAGCAGTCGAATGGTCTCGTCAAGAATAACGCATTTCTGCATAAGTGCTCACACCTACCGCAACACATTTTTCCTTTGGAAAAAACGCGAGCGGGACCGTCTCGAGAAGCTCAGAGGCACGCTGAGTCAATGTCCGACACCTACAGCAGACCAACACGACTCGCGGACTGCACACATTTAAGTGAAATGTGGAGGTGGGGCGCGGTCGGTGCGACGTACGTATCATGCAACACGGAGCATTGGACGAAGCGATGGCCATGGAAGGCGTTTCCACCGCTAGTAGAAGGTCTGGCGAAGTTGCAGCAAAACCTTTTCGCGACGTGGACACCGATCACTACCTTCCGCATCCTGCGCATGCGAAAAACAGCGTCACGATTGAGGACCGCAATGGTGACCCTTCTGCGGATGAAACTCTTTTCCAGCTGCATCCCTCGCGGGACATTGATGAAAGTTTCGAACATTCTCAGTCACAAAATACGTCAGGCAGGAGACCACGTATTGGGCTCATTGACGGTGCGTCTGTTTTGCTTACACAGTGATGTCTTTAACCATTGGCTTGCAGGTCGTACGTCACATCTACTCACACAGGGAAGTGGTATTTTTTCATCACCTGGTATTGTTACAGCAGATACTGGATCTGTGGGAGCAAGTCTAATTGTTTGGATCATTAGTGGAGCTCTGACTCTGACCGGTGCAAGGTAAGCCAACCACTGATTTAGCTCGTATGCGGAACTCGCGACCACCATTCCTCTCAATGGAGGCGCACAAGCCTATCTGCAGGTACGATAAAACCTAACCTAGTACTCTTATGGTCCTCTCTTCTCGTTCCTATTTTCATGGACGGCCATTGTTGCATTGAAGCCGAGCAGCGGTGCAATTATTGCAACAATCTTGGGAGAATACATCACGCGTGTGCTTTTGCATCTCTTTGATGACGGTTCCTCGGAAGATTTCCGCAAGTTTAACGTGGCAGATTTACCTCGTTTTTCGGTCAAGCTGATTGCGGCACTGGTGGTACTCTCTGTATTCCTGGTACAAGCCTGCAGCCCTCGCCTGGGAATCCGCTTGCAGAATACAGTGACGGCTATCAAGCTCCTTCTTCTGGGAACCATTCCAGTGGTTGCCATTGTGTTTGCTTCACAGGGTCATATGCCGGCAACTTCTCGTGTTGCCTTTTCGTCTACGGCATCCTTCTTCAGAGGTTCCTCGATTCTACTAAGCCAATATGCGTTAGCGCTGTACAGTGGCCTGTGGGCATTTGATGGCTGGGATCAAGCTTCGTTCGTTGCCGGAGAAATGAAGAACCCTCGACGCGATGTTCCACGGGCAATTCACGCAAGTATTCTCATTGTTACGGTGGCATTTGTATCGGTCGTTTTGTCCTACTTTGTCGTCCTTCCGCCCATGACGGTCGCCAGCACCAACTCGGTTGCACTTGATTTTGGCACGGTTGCACTAGGCCCTGTTGGAGGCTTGCTATTTGCGGGCATGGTCGCGTTTTCCTGCCTGGGGGCGCTCAATGGGCATCTCTACACATATTCGCGTCTTACCATGGCGGCAGGACAAGACTCTTTTCTGCCGCGTGTGGTGGGTCAAATTAGTCCCCGTTTCGGTGGTCCCTTCCACGCAACAGTGCTATCTACGGCGCTCATTCTCGTTTTTGTGCTGTTTGGCTCCAGCTTTGCGAGCCTGGTCAATTTCTGTGGCGTCTGTGCCTGGTTTTGGTACAGCATGACGGTTTCGAGCTTGCTATACCTGCGCATCAAGGAGCCAAAGCTGGACAGCCCCTACAAAACGTGGGTCGTTACCCCGGTGGTATTTATTGCCATATCTCTTTTCCTTCTCGCGATGCCGATTGTCGCGGCCCCTTGGGAAGCGCTTGCGGCCTTTTCGTTCATCGGTGCGGGTATTCCGCTGTATTATGTGTCGCAGAAAGAGATTCCTCTTGCGCTGCGTCGCTACCTACCTGGTGCCTCGCACGACTTTGCTGCTCTTCCGACAGAGGCAGACGAGGTCGAGCTTAATGCGCGCACTGCTCGTGACTCTTCGTAACCCAGTACAGGACATAACTATTTACAGGGAAACAGGCTCCAAACCTGCATCCTTCTCATTCATCACATTTACAGGCGTAATCGAGGGGATATTGAGTTTCTCGGAGGTGGATGCGGCTGCGTGAAGGCGCTGGAAGCGCTCAAGTTGCATACCGCGCTGTACGTGGGGTTTCACCTTGTCCATTTTGCGCCATAGATACAGGGCAATAGCGACGGTGATGGCCGCCACGCCAACGATGACGCCGATTTGCACGCCTTTGGAGCCGCCACTGTGCTTTTCCGAGCTGTCAGTGTCAAGCGCGACACCCAGATATACCACACTCAGGTGTTTTGGTAGCGAGAGGAGCGCAGACAAGAAAAAGACCCAGAACCTCATGCCCACCATCGAGAAAACGGCAGTGGTCAGGTGTCCTGGAATGGCTGAGAAACGGGTCAGGAGTGCGGCGACAAACCCGCCAGTGCGAATGATCTCGGCGAGGCACGCGTAGGTCATGTTCTTCCGCTCCATCTTCGAAGCAGCAGCTTGAAACATACTTCGAAAAAGGAGAAAGTTGGCGACTTCCCCCAGCAACGTGCCAAAAGCCACAATGCCGAATCCAATCCAGACACCATACACGAGGCCGCACAGTACCGCAATGATCTCCCCGCCAAAGAGAGGTGGGAAGGAGAGAACAAAGAGGAAAAGTACCGGGATAATCCATCCCCACGGCAGGTGTCGCACCTTTTCCGAAGCAGGTTTCAAGTCCTGCACCAGCGTATGATGGAAGACAGTGATCACAATAATCAGAGCCACGATAGCTGCTGATATCAGGTACAGGTCTGGGTTAGCGGGAAACGTACGCCAATACTGCCATCGTACATATTTGCGCCAGTCCAGCGCTGCTGCAAGGAGGGTGCGCACGAGCGATTTTTGCTCGTTGTCCAGATCGGGTGCATACTCGGCTGCAATGGCCTGCTGCTCCTTGTTGAGCTTGCCGAGATCCGGCGGACGATCGATGTAGATGCCATCGTCATCGTTATCGGAGACGCCGACAAAGAAGCTTGCCTTTTCGTCCATGTCGGACACCGATGATGCACCGGGCGAGGAGGGTGCGTAGAATGAGGTGAGGTCATTCTCTGACACCCATTGCGCAGAAGGCGACAGTAGGGATGCGTCTTTTTGCGTGGGGGGTAGGGACAGGCAAGAGCCGGGTCTGAGCGCCCCTTTCGGAGGGTTGGGAGATGCAGTTGGTGATGCAGGTGGAGCGTGCACCACGTATGCGTACGGCTCGTCGGACACCGAGTATGCAGAGGAGAGGCTGACAGGGGTGTATGTACGAGAAGGGGCTGAAGGGGGTGGTAATGCCCCATGGGCAGGGCGTGAATGAACTTCCGACAGCATCGAAGGTGCCGCGGCGGTGGTGCTTGCGCTTGTAGCTATGCTGTGATCCATGTCGCTCAACGCTGGATCAAGGGCGACAAGAAGGGAGGCTGGTACGTTGCTGAGTTGTTTGTGCATTGTCCTCATGGCTTTCCCACATGCGCAAAGAAGGGGCACACCCTCGCGTCCTTTTGCGCACTGCCCGCCGCGTTGCGGAGTTCAGGCACCATTATGGTGCTTCTTCGCCAATCCCCAGGTCGGGATCGGGCGCTGAGTAGCACTGCCTGCTACATCGGGGCGTTGAACGGCCACGCGCCTTCTCCACTCCGACGCGGCTGGTGCCACGTGCGGATCGCAAGCCGAGCTGCCTGGACCTAGGCACGGACCAACCCAGTGACGTCATACCTGCACGATGTGCCCTGGGAGTTGGCCCTTGGCGCCGGGCCCTGCGCATTAGGGCGCCCAACTCGGCGAGTAGGCCCGGTGTCTGCCCACCATGGCCCACTACGCCGGTGAGGGATGGTCTGAGCGAAATCGGATTCCGACAGTACAGCAGTATGAGCATGAGATGCGGCAGCGGCGTGGTGAGTCGGAGCAGCCGTCGACATGGTCGAATATGTGGGAGCGGTGGACGTCGTCGAACAACGAGCGTGACCCAGGTGTTCCCAGTGAAGTAGGTAATTCGGGCGCGGCAGTCGTCCCGAAGTATGCGCAGCCGACGACGCACGGGCAAGAGGAGTACGTGGATGCGTACTCCTCGATGGGCCATGCGCCGGCGTCGGGCGATGCACCGCTTTCGGGCCGCGACCTTGAGACTGGGCGTAACTCCGATTGGCGGAACTCGACGGCGTCGTCGCCCTACGAGAAGACGGGCATGGCTGGGGCGTACGATGACAATGCATACGGTGGCCATGCATCCAGCCAGGAGTCGACGTCCGCGAGTGCGCCTCAGCGTAGCTCTGGCAGCCAGGGTGGCGCGACGCAACAGAGCGCTGGGGACCAAGGCAGAGATTCGCAGCAGCCGCCCAGGGAGAAGCACAAGCGTGAGGTGGTCTCGGACAAGGGCGGTGGTGAGGAAGAGAAGAACCGAATCAAGGAGGCCGCCAAGGCGAGCAGGCAAAAGACGACGAACCACTTTGTGGCGAAAGGCGAGCGCGAGGTGGACGACCCGATTACGGGTGGCGACGTCGTCATCCGGGATGGCAAGAAGAACACGACGATTGACACCAAGCGTCTCGATTCGCGCTTCGGTAATGGCTATTCGACGCAGCAGCTTCGCGAGGATGCGGTGCAGGACCCGCGGTACACTAGCCCCGAGCCCGTGGAGCCGTCGTCGGTGCTGCTACAGCCGTTCCCGGAGCCGCCCAATCTGGAGATTCTGGAGCAGCTTAAGATGTCGTTCAACAATGCGGCCCTTTGGGTTGCGGCCCTGATTGTGGTAGTGTGGGCCATGACGGCGTTCGGACACGGCTGGCTGGCGTTCTTTACGCGCACGGGTGTGTTGATGGTCACGGCGCTGTTTGTGTATGGTGCGCTGGGTTTGGCCTTCAGCAATGTGAACAAGTCGATGGAGGCGATGCGCGCGGCGATGCACAAGCAGCGGGGTGAGAAGTTCTGTCCGCCGATGCCCGAGAGTGTCGAGTGGCTGAATGCGGCGATTGCGTGCCTGTGGAAGCAGCTGAACCCCGAGATGTTTGTGTCGATGCTGGACATGGTCGAAGACATTATGCAAAGCTCACTGCCCGGCTTTATCGAGGCGGTGAAGATCTCCGACTTTGGCCTGGGTGAGAACCCGCTGCGGATGATTTCGATGCGCGCGCTGGCGGATGTGATGACCGACCCGGAGTACCCCCGGCGGGCATGGATCGAGCACAGCGAGGGCCAGCACGACGGCACCGAGAAGGATGGCGCTGACGAGGCCCAGGGCGATGAGGGCGACGCCGCCGGCGAGCTCAAGGAGTCCAAGGAGCAGGACGACGCGGGCGACTTCTTGAACATGGAGGTGAGCTTCTGCTACTCGGCCATGTCGGGCGAGACGACCAAGGACCGCTCCAAGAACGTGCACCTGCTCGTGGAGTTCTTCCTCGGTGCGTTCGACTGGCTCGAGATTCCGCTGCCCGTGTGGGTGCAAGTGGACCACATCATCGGCACGGTGCGTCTGCGTGCACAGATCACGTCCGAGGCGCCCTTCCTGCGCAACGTCACCTTCTCGCTGATGGGCGTGCCGAGCGTGGCGATCAGTGCGATTCCCATGGCGCGCTTCCTGCCCAACGTGCTCGATCTGCCGCTGATCAGCAACTTTGTGCAGTCGTCGATTGCGGCGGCATGCAACATGTACGTCGCGCCGAAGAGCATGACGATGAACATGACCGAGATTCTTGCGGGCGATGGTATCAAGAAGGACACGGACGCACTTGGTGTGCTGATGGTCAACATCAAGTACGGCTATAACCTTTCGTCGCAGGACTTGAACGGCAAATCGGACCCGTACACGGTGCTAAGCTTTGCCAAGTTTGGCCGACCGCTGTACGCGACGCGCATCATCTTTGAGGACCTGAATCCGGTCTGGGAGGAGACGGCATTCCTGCTTGTGACGCGTGACGACCTGCGCTCCGGGGAGAGTCTCTCGCTGCAGCTCTGGGACTCGGACCGCCACACGGCCGACGACATTGTGGGTCGTGTGAACATGCCGCTCACCGACCTGATCCGCAAGCCGAACAGGATCCTCGAGAAGACGTCGGACCTGATGGGCTTTGAGGACGCGGACCAGATGCAGGGCCAGCTGCGCTGGTCCGTCGGCTTCTTTGAGAAGGCGAAGCTCAACCGCAAACTCGAGCAGAAGAAGGACACCCAGAACGAGTCGCAGGCAGAGAAGGAGAGCGAGCGCCAGCCGTCGCCGATTGACTCCCAGGAGGAGGCCGGCACGCTGTACATCCCGCCGGACCCGCAGTGGCCGTGCGGTGTGCTGAGTGTGATTGTGCGCCACATTGACGGCCTCGAGAACCGCGAGGTGGAGAAGGGTGTCAAGGGCTCGGAGCGCGAGGGCGCCTCGGGCCAGGACATTGACGCGGGCACCGAGCAGCTGCCTTCGAGCTACGCCGAGGTGATCCTGAACGACAACCTGCTGTTCAAGACGCGCGTCAAGCAGTACAGCAACATGCCCTTCTTCAACGCCGGTACCGAGCTGTTTGTGCGCGACTGGACCAAGGCCGAGCTGCGCATCGTGGTGCGTGACGCGCGTCTGCGCGAGCACGACCCGATCATGGGCATTGTGGCGCTGCCGCTCCGCGACCTTTTCCGGAAGGCGTCGCAGGTGGAGCAAATGTTCAGCCTGCAGGACGGTGTGGGGTACGGCAAGGTGGCGCTCAGCCTGCTCTTCAAGGCGGTGCGCCTCTCGATCCCGCCGGAGCTGCGCGGCTTCAACACGGTGCATGTCGACATCCTGAGCAACATCGAGGTGGAGAGCAGCTCGTCGGAGTGGAGCACGAAGCTGAACAACCTCAAGCTGACGATCGTTGCGGGCCTGCACGAGTTCAAGATGAGCGCCCTGCGTAAGCACCCCGAGTCGAACGAGCACGAGCCGCTCATCTCGGTGCCGGTGTACGACCGCTACTCGACGCTGCTCGTGTTCGAGTTTGGGCGCTCGCCGCTGCCGGGCTTGAACAAGCCGAACGCCATCGCCATCTTGCCGCTCCGCGAGCTCGAGGACGACCAGATGACCGATGTGGTGCTCCCGGTGCTGCACGCCGCCAACACCAAGCAGCTCGAGCGCAACTATATCGACGCCCAGGCCAAAGAGACGCACGACTTCGACGAGGTCGGCACGATCAGCATGCGCCTGTGTGTCCGTCCAGGCCTGTCGGAGTCCTTCCGCTCGATCGCCACGGGCGCGCGCGACCGGCACGAGTTCGAGGTGTACGAGCGTCTTGTCGGCCTGCCGATGCGCGCCGAGGAGAACTCGCACGCGAACGACGACGGCATCATCACGCGCCAGGAGCGCCGCGCCATCAACCGCGCACAGACCGAACAGCTGCACATGCGCCACCGTGGCGCCATGGGCTACACGCCCGTGCGCACCGCCAAGTGGGCCAAGGATGGGCTCAAAGACCACGTGCGCCACCTCGGCGACATGATCCTGGGCAAGGAGAAACGTACGTATGCTCATGACTCACCCAGGCGACCAGTCGATTCTGTCCGAAACATAGTATCCGATATTTGCACACAGATGGTTCGCGTAGCACCCCATGGCGGCGGCCGCACGGACCGGTGCCGCCCGGCGCGTCGTGCGGGGCAGGCCGCATGCGCCGCGGCGCGCGCGTCCTCCACCCCGATGGCCGATCGGAGGCACACCCCCACCGCCATGTCGTGGCTCAAAAAGGTCGGCAAGGCCAAAGGCGGGCACGCCGAGCCCGCGACGCCGCTTGCTCCGCTCAATGCCCGGCTGCACGACTGGTCTGGCGAGCTGCGTGACGACACGAAATTCGCCGAGGGTTTCCTCGACCAGCTCACGCTGCCCGGCCAAGTGTCGGCGCTCGCGTACGAGCCTGGCATCGGGCTGCTCGCAGTCGGTACGTGAGAGCCACTCACACCAGGCACCTCGGCAGGCACTGTGCACATCTATGGTGCGCCACCCGTGCGTATATCCATTACGCTGCGCCCCGCGCTGCGTGTCAAGCACCTCGTGTTCAAGTCGGACACCTACCTGCTTGTGTGCATCGACGAGAAGGACAATCTCAGCGTGTACGACCTGTCGCGGCAGGACCCACACGCTGCGACGTTGCGTGGCAGTGCGCGCCGTGCGCCGCCGACGGCGAGCAGTGCGGGCGCCAACCCGATGCAGATCGCCGACGCACCGCTGCGCACGGCGACCCACAGTGCGCGCAACGCTGTGCTCTGTGTCGAGGTCACCGCCGAGCACAGCCATTTGTTCCTCGGCCTCGCCGATGGGACGGTCGATGCGTACGATCTCGAGCGTTGTGCGCCTGCACCTTACCGCATCCCCAACCTGTGGTGGAACGAGGAGGAGGCGATGCGGCGCACCAACGAGCCTGGCGCACCAAGCCGCCTGCATGTTCCGCTGATCATCGACATCAAGACGCACCCGCGCGATTTGAACTTGCTGCTGCTGTGCTACGAGGGCGGCGCGGTGCTCTACTCGGTGCGCGACAAGGCGGCGGTGCGTGCGTTCCGGCTGCGCCTGCTGCCCGGTGCGCCCGGACCGCAGCCGGACGCACCCATGGAAGAAATTTGGAGCGAGCGCGCGTGCCCCGCCACGGCGATCGCGTGGGGGCCCGACGGCGAGCAGTTTGCCATGGGCCACGAGAACGGGTGCATCTCGTTCTGGTCCGTCAAGGACGAGGACAAACCGCTGCTGGTGCGCACGCTCGATGAGGTCGACGTCGACCGCCCCACGGCGCCAGAAGAGCTCGCGCAGCGGCGCTCTGCAGGCGCGCGCGAGCCCATCTTTAAGCTCGCCTGGTCAGCCTTCCCTGGCCCCGGATGGTACGAGTCGGCTGCGTCGGTGCTGGGCAGCGGCAGTGGCGGCAATGGCGCGGCCGACGCCGCACAGCAGGCACACGCCAACGAGACCGGCACCCAGGGCACCGTGCTCACCGTGATGGGTGGCACGCCTGTGCGCCAGAACGCGGCGTGCCTGCACATCTTCCACCTGCCGCCCGCGGCGCCGAGCGCGCTGTGGACCAGCACCACTCCCGAGGCGCAGCACAAGGCGCGGCGCGCGCAGCAGGAGGCGCTCGTCTCGCGCCACATGTCCGTGTACCGCACGAGCGCGACGGTCGAAGACTTTGTTCTGCTGCCGCGTCTGAGCCCTTTTTACAACGGGATGTACGACCCCTACGCGATCCTGGTGCTGGTTGGCCCCGACGACTCGCTGCCATCGCTTGCCGCGCAGACGACGCATCGCGGCCTTGAGTCGTACTCCTTCCCGCCCAAGCCACAGAGCAGCGCGCCGTACGTCCGGCTGACGCTGCCGCTCCCCCTGCAGTGCGTCGGCCGCGGCACGTTGCTGGGCGCCAAGACCTACTCGGTGCCGCTCGCAACCTACCGGCGGCTCGTGCAGGATGCACATGCCTCGCCGAAGGGCTCCATCCACCCCGACGTCGCGATGGGCGGCTTTGCGACGCCGCACCTCACGGGAGGCGCCACGCTTGCGCATGCGCCCGCGATTGCGCGCAACGGCCAGCCGCGCATGCTTATTACCTGGCACCTAGACGGCAGTGTGCGCGTGCATGACGCGTCGCCGCACCTGCTGCTGCTTGGCGTGGACGACGCACGGCGCGGCACAGTGCTGGAGCGCCCCTTCCCTTCGCCGCTGCCACACCTCTCGACGAATGTGCGCGACGTCGTGCTGCACCCGTCGGCAATCGGCGCACCAGCGCTCGAGCCGCTGCAGCGCTTCCCGATGCGCATGCAGGTCGCCGACGTCGTCCCGGCGTGGGACGCCGCAGAGCTTGCCTTGCGCCTCACCACCGGGCACGTGCTGCACCTTGCGTACGCGCCTGCGGCGCTGGTGGGTGACGCTGGCGCCGCGGCCGCCGATGCGCTGCACGGCCTTGCGCTGCACGACACGCCGGCCGCCAACAGTGCGCCGCTGCCCGAGTTTACGCCGCTCGAGGCGACCGCCCAGGCACACGTGCCGGGCTTCAAACGTACGTCGCTTGCTTACCCAGCGCATGCCATGCTCCACCTGCTCCCGATGCCGCCTACATGCATGGCGCTGAGTGACGCGGGCCTGTGCGCCGTTGCGTCCGGCGGCCTGCTCGCCGTCGCCGATGCGCGCTCGCAGGAGATGGTCGTTCGCGCCGGTTTCGGTGCGCACGACTTTTACTCGCGTCAGATTGGCGAGCGCGAGGCGCGCATCGTCGCGAGCGAGTCGCGCGGCGAGATTGCCGCGCTTACCTTCGCCGTGTGCCGCATCGCAGAAGACCGCATGCTCGCGCCGCGCCTTATTGTCGTGCGCACGAGTGGCTACGTGACGGTTTGGACGTTCGAGCAGAGCAGCCTCGGCGACTGGTTCGGCTTCCGCTCGGCGGGCGTCCAGCTCGACACCCAGGGGACCGTGCTCGCCGCCTCGGTGCTCGACCCATACGGCCATGCGGCGCGGTGCACCGCCGAAGACGTACAGCGCGCGCGCATCGAGCAAGAGTCGCCGGATGGCGGGATGGCTTCCAGTGCGCAACACTTCCACCTCCTCCTTGTGGTCACGGAATCGTGCGCGACGATACGCGACCAGGTCACTGGTCCGCGCATCGGTCACGCTGACCTCCCGGAGAAGGCGGACGGCGCCCAAATCGTCGTGCGCCCGCACGGCCGCGCGTTGCTCACCGTGTCGCCGAGCAGCATCACGGCGCTCACCCTGCCGCGGCTCGACACCGCCCACCGCATCCAGCGCCACGTCCCACCGTCGCTCGAGGTCGTCGCCGCGCCGCCCAAGGTGAGCATCGAGGCGCAGGGCGACTTTGCCGAGCTCTCCGACGGGCAGCAGCTCCGCCTCTGGACGGCCTTCGCGACTCAGCCGCATGGCGAGATGCCCAACATGTGCCTGTTCACGCCACGACCGCTCCCGTACGCCCCGGGCGCCGGCGCGGGAGGGTACATTGCGAGCCTCGGACAGTGGCTCGGCACCTCGGCCGTATCGACACTCTCGCCCGGCGCACAGCTCGACGCGGTCATCGGCGGGACACGGCGCCCACCCCAGCCCAAACTCCCGCCGCGTGTGAGCTACGTGCCCGAAGTGCCCGTCGTCGAGTCGCCGCGGACGTCGGTGAGCGCAGCGCCCGCGTCAGGCAGCAAGGCGGCTGGCAAGGGATCAGGCGCCGCTACGCCGTCTGCCGAGGCGCCGCGCGAGAGCTGGCTGAGTTCGTACCAGAAATCGCTCACGAGCCTCGCCAACGGTAGCGCGCGCTCCCAGGCGCAGATCAACATGCAGCTGCTCCACAAGCGCGACGAAATCCTCGCCAAGTACGTCACATCTTCACTCACACAGCCTCGGCGAGGGAATGAGCGACTTGGAGCGTAGCGCCAAGGACTTCCTCAAACAGTACGTCTCGCCACTCACACAGAACGCGCAACTCGGCCCTGAAGGCGGCAGCGCGCGACAAGTTTGACAAATACACGAACTTGTAGCGAGGTAGACATACAGTATTCCCCGCACCCAGGGTCCAGCGCCTCACGGCCTCCACCCGGGCCCTCCACTATGGCGCCGCACGCGTGCCGCACGGCGCTCGAGGCCGTCGCGGCCTCGGCGGCGGACCTCGACGCTTGCTACGCCGCCTGGAATGTACGCTCGTATGGGTGGCATGCGGGACCCGAGTTTACGCTTGGCCCTGCGCCACAGGGCTGGAGCGCCATGGTCGACGAACAGTGCGTCCACGTCGCGTCGCCGGCGCTCTGGCGCATCGCTCTGCCGATCCGTTCCGATGTCGCCCTCCCTAGTGCACCCCAGCCACTCGCGGGTCTCGCGGCCTTTCGCAATGCTGTCGAGGCAGAGCTCCGCTTCCTTGAGCGCATCGAAGCGGGCACCACCGCTGAATCCGTGTCAAATGCACGCCACCTCGTTGCGTTCTGGGCCGACGTGCTCTACGCGCTCTTCACGCGCGGCTCGGTGCTGGCACTCAATGCGGAAATGGCCACACGGGCACGCACAGTGCGCATCTCAATCGTCGCGCCCAAGCAGTGGATCCGTCTTGTGCCCACCCGGCGCGACGCACTGCGCGCGGAATTTCGCGAAGCCGACGCATTGCTCGATTTGGACGACCTGCCGCTGGACGACAACGCGGCAATCGAGCAGTGCAGCATCTGGCAGATTGCATGTGACATCGCGGCGGCCGCCGATGCGCAGGCGGAGCGCCCCGCTCTTACAATCGCCCTATTGCGTCTCGACGAGCAGGAAGCGGACATGGCACCCGCACCTACAGGAGCCGCATACTGGCACGCACCTGAGGACGCACGCTTGGCATGGCGTCTCGGTGCACTCGTGCGCCGGATCCGTGCGCTCCATATCAACGTGCGCTTCGGCCCATGCAACGACGTAACCGGTACGCCGACGGTCGCCGACACGTACCCTGCCTTGCCACGTCCGCCGCATCTGCCCTTGCTGCATGCGACGCCGACTCTCAATCTGGATACGAGCGCGCTGATTGCGCTGGTCAGTGACATTTCGCATACGCAGCCCGGGCCGGCGATGGAGCAGCGCCTCACCTCCCACACAAACCGCGCGCTCGCCGAACAGTATGCATATGAACAACAATCACCGCTGTGTGCCTCCCTGGCTGCTGCATGCGCGACGGTAACGTACTTCGTCGCCTCTCCTGCGTCACTCACCAAAATGCAGCAAATTGTACGCAAGCTCGGCTCACACGACGAACAGCGCCGCGCCGAGGCACTGTGCCATGGCCACGCTAGGCAGTTTTGGGCCGGGTCGCGATGGGATGCCTCGCCCATTTCCACACAGCTTGTGTTGCCTATCATGCACAATGTGGGCGCATCGAATACGTTTGCAGACGATGCGCCTACGTATACCCTTGCATCGCACATGCGCACGGCACTCCACGACGCCGCGGCATCCTCGGCGCGTGCCAAGACCCTGGGCGCCTCGCCGCACACGGTCGAGGCCCTCAAGCTGGGCCTAGACACATCTGTCACAACGCTGACGTCGCATGCGAATGGCGTACAGCAGCTCGCGGCTACCACAGCTGCTGCCCTCGGCACAACCGCGCACCTCCCTCCGTATACACAAGCGCCCACCTGGGCGGCCCTCTGGCTCATCCGCCCGCGGTCGCTATGTGGTCCGTGCGCGGCCAAGGCGGAGGCACTCGGTCCCCCTGTGAAGCCGGTGGCCGACGTTGAAGACATGGTGCAGGAGCGCGATGGGCTGGATGTGCCCAGCTCGCCATCAAGCACGCAGTCACCACCGAGGCGTGTGCCTCGTACGCGCCTCGCGCGCCTCCTACACTGGATCATCGGCCCGCCGTACTCGACGCTGCGCCCCATCCAGCACTATTCGTGGTGGCCCTTTGGCACGCTCGAGTCGCGTTTTGCGCAGATGACTGCACCACTTGCATGGCGTACGCCACCACCCCCGACCCACCTCCCTGCATGGCTCGCACCAGAAGACGAGGCGCTGGAGCTGCTCCCGCCCTCGACACCACGTCCGCCGCCGCCGACGCATCACCGCGGCGCCCTCTGGCTCAGCCGCGTACACGCCACCTGGACAACGAACCGTGTACATTACATTGCGCTGGTGTGCGTGTGTGTTGCCTGGCTGTTTGGTTTTGCGGTGCTCGTCGACCGCAACTGGTTCCACGCCGAGGTGGAGACAGCACATGGGTGGGCGTCGCCGCAGTACGTCGATTGCACCTCGACCTACTGGCTGCGCAATGCTGCGTGTGGACTAGATGGTGCCAAGTGTGCCCCGTTTGAAGCGCCCGCGCAGCCGTTTCGATGCCCGAGCGGGTGCGCAAGCACCACGCTGCTCAACCCGCGCACGGTCGGCGACGCACAGTACAACTATCAGCCGCTCGTTGTCGGCGGTGGACCGCACAATGCCACCTCCTCAACGCCGTACCGGGCCGACTCGTTCATTTGTGCGGCGGCACAGCACGCGGGCGTGCTGGGCAGCGGCGGCGGCTGCGCTTCGCTGCGGCTTACTGGTGCCTATGCCAACTTCACCGCAAGCACCGCCCATGGCATCCAAAGTTTTCCGTTTGCCGGCACCTTTCCATCTTCGTTTGTTTTGGAGCGCGTCAACGGCAGAAACTGTGATGACACGCGGTGGAAGACGTACGTGCTGGATGCTGTCTTCTCGGCGATCGCCGGCCTCGTCGTGCGGCCGCAACCGATTGTGCTCCTCTTCATTCTCTCGATCGTGGGGTACTGGCACGTAAACCTTGTTTCCGAGCTACGTGACTTCCCGCCGCCGGTCGGCGAGGCCGCAGGCGACTTTGGGCCGCACCTGTTTGTGACGTACGCAGCATGGCGTATCGCCATCCGTTACGTTTGGCCGGCGTTTGCGCATGTGCCGCTCGAGTTTGGCATCGGGACACTTGGTCTCTGGTGGCTCGGAGTGCTGCTCGACGTGGTGTTCGCAGACGTTCCCCTGCAGCGACTCGAGGGACACGACATCATGCAGCAGCCCGGCGCACTGCCCTCGCTCATCGTAATTATCATTGTGGTGGTGTGTGTCGCCATCAACCAGGTGCGTGTGATCCGCGCTGCAGGGTGTTTGCCCAAGTACCTTGTGCTCTACATTGTCGCTGGCGTCACTATCGGCCTGTGCGCAGCGGTTCCGGGCGAGGGCGTACGGCTGCACCACTACATCATCGGTATCGCTCTCCTGCCCGCGTGTGGTTTTCCTACGCGCATTTCGTTGCTGTGCTGCGCCTTTTTGTTTGGGATGTACACCAACGGTGTGGCGCGCTGGGGCTTTGACGGTCTCATCCAGGACGAGAGCGTGATCCAGGGCGACGCGACCGGCAGCTCGGCACTCCCGGCGTTTGCGGCACCGCCCACGACGGGCTCGGTCGTGCATTGGGACTCGATCCCCGACGCACTGCGTGCTACCTGGGACTCGTTTGTGTTGCTTGTGGATGACGTTGTGCGCTACCAGGGCTCGGGCACCCAGTTTGATTTGCACACGCTCTATTCGCAATACAACACCTCGGGCTCCACTGACGCCCCTCTACTGGGGGGCAGTGCGCTCGCCGGTGCCCTCACCAACGCCACCCACTATCTACGCCTTGCCTACGCATCTGCTGGCTCGCCTGGCGACTTTACCATGCCCGCGCTCATGTGGATGAACGGTACGTTTATAGCTCCGCCCGCTGGGCGAACGTAGATTCGCCCGCGTGACCCCTCCACCATGTCCGACGGTGGGGAAAGCTGCGAGGAGCTGCTCAACCTGCTGCACCAGCGTCTCGTCGCCACAGGCGAGTGGAATACGCTACTTGCACAGCTCCGGCAGCTCCTCGAAGAGAGCGAATGGGATACCCAGCTGCGCGAGCAGGCTGAACGTACGCCCCAACACTCACCCAGGCGAGGCACGCGCCCAAGATCCGCTGCACCTGCCGACACTCGTCGCGAGGCTTGGACCGTACGCACAGAGTAGGTGCAAAGCCTCACACAGAAACGTTGCCCAACTCGGTGCGCGATACCATGTCGGCCAAGATCCGCGACTTTCTCGACCGGAACCTCGAAGACGCCTAAGTGGTGCTGACCTTCGTGCCATCAAACCTCATGCCGACGGCGTTCGGCGGCTTCTACGGCGTGACTTCAGTCTCAGACCACTGCTCCTCCTTTATGCGCTCGTATACGGTGCGCTTCATTTGAGTGAGGTCCAAAACATCGACTTTGTGCGGCTCAATGAGCAACAAAGCAAAGCTGTGTCAACCGCACCTCCCATACCTTGTAGGAATAGAAGAGGCGTCTACCTCAGGCGGTTTCGCATGCGACGCATCAGCAAGTGATATGCCAGGCGGTGCACCTCGGAACGTGTTCTGTAGACCGGGACCCAACGCATGCCAGACCCGCTCACGCTCGGCATCCAAATCTCTGGGTTCGGTCCCTCTCCAGACGTGCGCGGCGTGAGGGAGCACGCTTGCGGTGCCGCTGATGCGAAACTGCATGAGACACACACATACCTGGACTTTCGCAGGTGCAATCCACCATGCGAGCTCGACCGCCGACTGTGCACGGATCTCCTCGACTTTGGGGGCACGGACGTCGGTCGTCGTGACGAGCGTCGTACTGTCACGCAAAAAGCCGCGGTGAACGACATGGCGTACGTGCGGTACACCACCACATAGTGTTGCTAATGCGTAATAGCCTACATAAGTTGGTCACGCACCCGCCGAGCGGTCACTCTTCGAATCGGCCAGGGCCTCCTGGATCCACGCTTTCCAGCCCGGGATCATCGTGGCGATGGAGGTGCGCTCTATTCGGTTTCCCCATATTCTGCTTCCCCACTTCGACACCGCCATGTACAAGTCGCTCTACAACGAGCAGAAGCATCCGAGCGACCTTTCATTGCCGCAGTTCGTCTTTCGATACCTCGAAAAAGACAGAAACAAGGTTCCGGTTTTGCATCCCTCGCCGTTTGGCTCGCGCCCCGATTCCAAGCCCCTCACCCTGCTCGACGTGCGCGATGGCGCCTACGCCATCGCAAAAAGCCTCCTCGCACCCGACCTTCCGGGTGGGCCATGGAAAAAGGGCGAGGTTGTGCTGTTTCTAACCGAAAACCAGGTACGTTGACTCCCAAAAAAGTAACACAGCACGACTACCTGATGGTCTGCCTGGGGGTAATGCTCGCCGGTGGAATTCCGGCATTGCTCAACCCACAGTTCACGGGTGAGGAGTTAATTAGGATGATGAAGAAGGTGAGCCCACGCGCTCTGTTTGCATCCGCGGCGACTTTCAACGCGGCCGAAGCTGCTGCCCAAGAATACGCACGGACCGCCAATTCTGTTCCAGTATACGTTTTTGAGGAAGATCATCCGTGCAGCCTACAGAAACTACTCAAAGATCCCATGATGCAGGATTCACAGCATATTGACGTGCCTGTATGCGACCCGACGAAGGATGTGGCCGTGTATTGTTTCAGCTCCGGCACGTCGGGTGCTCCCAAAGTTGTCTGTCTCTCCCACTACAACATTGTTTCCAACGTGATCCAAACAGTCGCAACACTCGGAGGACGCATGAATAAGCCGCGCTTTGACGATGCGGGATGGTACAATCAGCCGCTGCTACCACCGCAGGACGGCACGGACGAGTTCCACTTGTCGATTCTGCCCCAGTTCCACTGCTACGGCCTGTTGATGGCCGTCGCTTCTCTGCACACCTCAACACCCTGTGTGATCTTCTCGCGTTTCAACGTGGAACACTTCTTTGAGGCGGTGCAGCGATACCGCGTAACGTTTATGTTTGTCGTTCCACCCATGCTCATGGCAATGGCCACCTCACCCTTGGCAGAGAAATACGACGTCTCCTCAATTCGCTCATTCGCGTCCGGCGCTGCATCACTGTCCAAAGAGCTGTGTGCATTGGTATACAAGAAGAATGGCATCCCTGTCACCGACGGCTACGGCATGACAGAAATGTCGCCGCTCATTGCGCTTCAAACTGAGGCCGACATCAAGCGGCACCATCTTGACGTCGGCCGCCTGGTAGCCAACACCGAGGCGCGCATCATCGATATTGAGACGGGGAAAGATGTCAGGCCTGGCGAGGCGGGCGAACTTTGGCTGCGCGGTCCCCAAATGATGTTGGGATATAAAGATAACGATGAAGCCAACGCCAAGGCATTTGTGCCCAACAGTTCGGACCCGGAACGCTTTTTCCGCTCGGGTGATGTTGTCTCGATTGACGAGAATGGTTAGTTGTGCGGAGCTTACCCAGGCTACCTGACTATCCGCGAGCGCATTAAAGATGTGATCAAATACAACGGCTACCAGATTTCCGCATCCGAACTGGAGGATATTGTACGCCAGGTCGACATCGTGAAGGATGTCGCCGTTGTTGGCAAGATCAAGAAGGGCAATATTACTCGCAACGAGCTTCCCTGGGCATATGTCATCGTCAATGACGATGCGAAGAGCCAGCCCGAGGAGGAACGCACCCAAAAGATCCTGGACTATGTAAATTCGCGTGTGCCGCCGTATAAGAAGTTGCGTGGCTTGACTTGGATTGATTCGATTCCCACCAGGTATGTGCTAATACTCCAACCACAGTGCGGCTGGGAAAGTACTGAAACGTGAGCTGGTAGATGAATAATGGGTATCTAGGTAATGCCGTGGACTTCCATCAGCCGCAGGGTGTCGACGTCAGGTACAACTCCTTTTTGTTGCATCATGTAGGCGACCACGTTCCAAGCATTGGAACGCACAGCTGTCTGAAGATGGCTGGTATCCAGTTTCAATCGATCCTCCAGTCGTCGGCGTTTGGTTCGCCCAGGCTCAGAGCTTTTTCGAGGAGGTGGACGTGGTCGGCGCATGCGCAGCGCCACAATAGTGTGCATCGTCTCGGAAAGCGAGTGCACCTGCTGCTTCCACTGTGCTTCTAGCTTGTCGTCGCGCTCAACCAGCATGCGTAGACCTTCGAGCCAGCCTTTTTTGGACGCAAGCTGCAATGCAAAGCCTTGCTTCAAACCCGGGTCGGCGCCAACCGCGAGGAGAAAACAGATGACTGGCATGCTCATACGATGCACAGCCATGGCCAGAGGGTAGCCTTGCAATGAATTCGGTGAGGCGCGATGCAATAGCACCAGTCGAAGAAGCAACTCAAGGTGAGCCAATGGCGGCCGAGGCATCGATGCTTCCCTGTGCGCTGAAGGGACCATGGCATTTATGGTATCGACCATGCTGCGCAAAGGCGCTTGCAAATATTCCGGTACTGACCCTAGTTCCCGCTCCGTATTGACCGTAGTAATGGCGCGGAGAATGCGCTCGGGTACCGTGTGACAGGCTAAGTGCAAAGGATATAAGCATGGCTTACCAGCGGGAAATAGGCCATGAAGTTGGCACATGTTACCACACATAGTAGTGTGCAAGATATACCTTTCCACAATCCCCAGAAGTTCAGGCGTACAAATCCCAAATCGTGCGACGTAGGAGAGAATGTCGCAGGTCGCTGCCCGGCGCTGTGGAATAAGAGACCCAGAAGCCGGATATGTGGTAGGAAGAAACTTTGTAGCGAGTTCTGGAATGCTACCATCAGTGTGTTGGCCCCGTGTGAAACGCAGCGCGTAAGAGTCGAGCCAAGTGCAGAGCAAATACTCGCAAAGAATCGACTGCGGCGCTTGTGTACATGCATAGAGGGTATAACGACACACTTGATGTAAATGCGGACTTCTGGAAAAGATCAAAATCTTCCAAAGAAGCTGGATTAGACATTAAGCAAGCCTACCTCGACGGGAAGCCGCAATAAACCCATCCCTGCATCGTGTTTTCCGAATCTGACATCCAAAAATTTGCTCATGTGGAGGTTCTCCGACTTCTTCGACAGCTGGCGAAATGTTGTTTGAGCCGCTGTTATCGAAGGCGCGCACGTCATGGCGGAGGACGTGGATCGCTAACCTCTATGATATTCTACCGCCTGTTCTCTTAAACATATCACTGCTTCCTTTCGTTTTTGTAACAGTGCTCTCTAACTGGCTTGGGACGCATTCATTTTTTTGCTTCATTGTGGCACATCTCGTTTACTACCCGGGTGGAAACACTGTGGGTGCACATGTTGAACAGGCTGTGCTAGGCACATTGTTGAGTACTGTCTGTTTAGGACTCTCTTTCCTGATTGTTTGCATCCAAGTTTGGATTGACGAGCCAAACCCTATCTACACGAGCAAAAAAACTAGAGGACTGGGAGCATGTTACCTCTTTGCTGTATTCTTTATTGCTGGTATGGTATGGAGCAAAGTTCCACGACTAAGAACACCGCTACGTGCATTGATGTTCGTACAGCTCTGGGCGCTCACAGGCTCTTCGTCGAAAATTACCTCCGAGAACTTCACGCAACTCTTTTACCCGCTTATTGTGACGGCGGTTCTAGGTTTTGCGGCCAACATGTTGTTTCCAAGAACCGGCCGGGATGCCTACTTTCAGGCTGCATGTCGTGGGCTCAAAAAAACAATGGAGGTGGTTGATGTTGTGGTCGACAATTTTGACTCTGAATTGCGGCAGTGGTTGCTACGAAACCATGTGGCACTTGAGTCGCAAGGAAAAATCGGTCTTCCACCACCCCCTATCCAATCATCCAAATTCATTCAGCTTCGCAAATCCATTGACGAAAGCATCGGCCTCATGCGTCTGGCCTTCGCTGCGACCACGCACGAGATTGCTTGGTGTCGTGTACCAGTGAACAAGATGGCCGATGTACTCGGCTATCTCGTGGATTTTAAAATTTGGATCAGCTGTGGGTTTGGCCTAGAAGTTCCTATGCTTCCGTTTGAGCTGTCTACACGAAAGTACAAGTATCTGGACAAGAATGAAGATGAGACGGCGTTTCGGGACACCGCCGCTTACGAACCTCACCAGAATATTGGGGATGTACATGAAAATGTTCAGCAAGATGAGGAGGACGTACCGTCATCTATACAATCTACGCCTTCTATTCCCAAGAATGATCTTCCAGAGATTATGGGACAGGACAAGCCTTTGAAAGAGCTCTATTCCATCTTGCAGGATGCACTGGCAGCTGTTCTTGTTGTAACTGAGGTGTGTTACGGACAAAGGCCTACGACAAACCGCCCTGGGACGCTTCAATTGGCCCAGGCTCTGCAACAACCCACTAGAAAAAATCGGGCTTGTCACATTCTCGTGGAACGGAAAGAAGCATTGCAAAAGTCAATCCAGAATAGCCGTTTCAAGCTGCACAGAATGGTACAATCACGACAGCGCCTAGCTGGTGAATACCGCGACTCGCGCAAACAAGAAACAGTTACGGACGAAACAAAGTCGGAGAATAAGACTCATCATGATCCCAGCTTGCATGAGCCATCCCTGTTCCGTTCGGATATGTGCGCGTTGTCTTTCTACTCGCTATCGCTCATCGAGGTATCCTACCGAACTGTGACTCTACTAGAGAGTGCCATGGACACGGTGGAATTTTATGAAAGACACCCGAAGAACAGAATTTACCTGCCCGTGCTCAATTTCTCCAACTGGTTTTATTCGTCGAGCGGGATCGGTCTTTTCCAAAATGTATCGGAGAATACCATGGTGAACTCGGTTCATTCTTCCTCCAATGACATCGGCCAGGATACGTCGAATGCGCCTGAGAATCCGTTCGAAAAGAAAAATGAGGAAAACAATGAGGATGATTTGCCTGAGCTCTTCGATGATGTCAAGCGAACGAATATGTACCAAGCATATGCAATGAACACAGTACATGCATCGAACAGCACCAGCTCGTTTGAGAACAAGTTCGGAGGTTCTTTCTTCTTAAATCGCATTGGAAAATATTTGCATCGGTTCACACGCGAGCCCAGCATGCTGCGTGTGCGTATCCAAGTGTCTGCCTTTTTCCGCCAGTGGAAGCAGTCGCGGCATGTACGGTTCGGGCTCAAGCTGGCATCAGGGGTGGTCTTCTTGTGTATTCCGGCCATGGTGCTGCCTGGATCCAATTCTTGGTGGAGTAACAACCATGGGCAGTGGATGGTCATTTCCTACATCTGGTGCCTTGAGTCTTACACGGGAGACTCTATTCGCATGTCTCTGTGTCGTATCCTTGGCACAATTTCCGGTGTGATTATGGGCATCATCTCGTTTGAGATTTCACGTGGAAACAAGTACGGTCTGGGTGTTCTTGTGGTGCTCTGTGAGGCAGTGGCCTCGAGCATCCGCATGCATTCTTCGCTGCCTCCGATCGGGGCGGTCATGGGAGTCACGGTACCGGTCGTTGCCCTCGTGACCTTTTTCAATGAGTACTATGAGACCGCATGGCTTGTGGGTATCACACGTGGCTACATGATCTGCATTGGCATCGTCGCGGCGCTGCTGATGAACACATTTGTATGGCCCTACCATGCAAGAATTAAGCTGGGCCAGAAGCTCTCGTGGCTTGCCAGTGACTTGCAAACCATGTACATGAACTTGACAAGGCACATGTTCTATGCTGGATTCTATGTCTCACCTGAATCTCACGCGCGATTCGCTGATTTTGAGCGGAAGCTGCGTGCCAGCATCAGCAAATGTTATCTGCTAATTAACGTGATGAACAACGAAATATCGCTGGTGCCGAAACCCACGGTGGTTATGACGCAAATGCTGGTCCGACTGGAAAGCATCTTCGACTTGCTTGTTGGCTTGCGCGTGTGCCGTGAGCACGGTTTGCAGAGCCTGCGTCAAAAGGTAATTTGGGACGTGGCGAACCTGCGTCAAGAAATGGCGTCGACGGTGATGCTTAATCTCTGGATCATCGGGCAGTCCATGCTGACACGCTCACGTATGCCGCAGTTCTTACCTTCGACGCGGCGCACGCTGGAAGAACTCACTGCAGCACTGGCACACAATCTTGGTGAGGTCTTCTACGATTGCAACCAACACGAAGTCATCCTACCGAGTGACTCGAGGCACATTTTTGATGCGCCCAATTTACAATACAGGGCACGAGACTATCTTATGAAAACACAGACCCATGTTCAACCACACAAATCCGTCGTGACACTTCATTTGGCCGGACGAACGCCTGCTGTGCCTTCATCCACATGGGGCAACCTCCCGCCGAACAATACCCCTAGTGCAGATGGTGTGCTATACCTGCTTTCCGAGCACGTGCTCCTGTCCCAACTGGTCTCTTGCCTGGAGGCGCTGCTCCACTTGAACCGATATCTACTTGGCGAACTGCAAATTGTCCGCGCCGATCCAATTGTATAAAGTTACCCTCTGCCTCCCCTTAGTGGCGCATATGAGCCACCTGTACTGCTAAGCATCATCCCAGATTCTGTCTGCTTGAGCTGAATGCGCCCATGTTTGAGCAGTGACTCAATCTTTCCGACATCGGTCTCGTGCCGTGCTTGCTCGAACTCATCCCGGAACCATGAGATGGTTTCACGTCTCGCTGACATGGTGGGTATAACTAAATTAGCATAGCACGTACACCGCGTGGCCCGTAGATATTTGCGATAGAGCGCTAGCGCCTCTGCATGCAACATAAACTGCCGCAACGACGGCGCGTTGAGCTTACCCATCGTGGTTGCACGGACGTCACGTGCGAAGGTCGCTTAAGCGCGGTGCAGCGCCAGCACTTTTTCTCTTCGTGCGGCATACGTCGCCCTCTTCGTGTTGCGCCCGGTAGGATCTGCGGTGCAGGCCGCAAGGCCTGCTGTTTCTTTGCCGTACCACATTGCCGGAAGCGCTTCAATGGACGACCAGATCAGGCGACTCCAGGGGGATTATGCCATCTCTCGTGCCTGCTTGCAGGCCCGCACGGTCATCTTAGTACCCATGCGAGAGCTCTCATGTTGAGCTTTGGCGGGTCGGTAGACCGCACATTTCGTAGTTGTAATTTGATCCGACTTGTAAATCATATCTTGTCTCTTTACACCATGACGCCCATTCCCGTCGCTTTACTTGGATACGGTAACTCGGCCCGGACATTTCATCTTCCGTTTGTGAAGTCCCTGCCGGACCAGTTCCAGCTGCACGTCGTGTTGCAACGCCCGCGACCAGAGGGATCGACGTCCCCGAATGCCGCACTGGATCTTCCCGACGTCCAGGTCGTGCCGGACATTGATGCTGCGCTCAGTGCACTGCCCGAGGGAGGACTGGTGATCATCACCACCAACAATGCCTCGCACTTCCCATATGCAGAGAAGGCACTCAAAGCGAATATGCATGTTCTGGTTGAAAAGCCAGTAGCTGTCCATGAGGATGAGGTGCACAAGTTGGCCGAACTCGCTCATTCTGTGGGGAAAGTCTGCACCGTCTACCAGAGTACGTGTGCTTGCTAACCCAGACCGCCGTTTCGATGGGGACTATTTGACGCTAAAATCCTTGATCAAACATCAGGGAGGGCCCAACCCCTCGGCGCTGGGTGTTCCGACGTATTATGAGTCTCGGTTTGACCGATTCCGGCCCATTGCCAAAGGTGGATGGCGGGAAAGTGTCGACCCGGAAACTGAGGGTGGCGGTATGCTGTGGGATTTGGGCGCCCATCTCGTGGACCAAACCGTTTCATTGTTTGGCGCGCCCGAGTCTGTTTTTGGCTTGGTCCAGAACCAACGTGGCCAAGGTCCCGAAAACGTGGATGACGACTGGCTGGCCGTTCTCACGTACCCGCCGCGCGACCCCCCTAAAGAGGAGACGTTTGCCCCAGGCCAACGTCTTGGTGAGCTTCGAGCGGTCCTCGGCTCGACCTGCCTTTCCGCACACACGGATGCGGAGCAGTCGCGTTTCCGCGTCGAAGGCACGCTTGGCTCTTATGTCAAGAAAGGAACCGACCCTCAAGAGGTTCAGCTTAAGCTAGGCTGGACTCCGGCGACCCATCCGGACGCGTTTGGCTCGTATCCAAGTGATGCGCCATCTTCATTGCGTTTCGCACAGCTTACTACGAGCCAACCTAACGAAGAGGTATCTGGAAGTAACCCCCCCAAGCTTGCGGTTGCCAGTATCCCCACGCTGCCTGGCCGTTACATCGATCTCTACACGAACTTGGCCGAAACCATCTGCGCAGTCAATGCGGCCCCCAACGCAGAAGAAGCTGCTAGTATTGTGGACAAACTCTTGGACATCAAGCTCGAACACGTCGCGACGTCCACCCGTATTCTTCGTCTTATTCGCCAAAGTGCCAAGGAGGGTCGTGTTCTCCCCTTCGCTGGTTAACCGCTCAGATCAGCCATCCGATGAGTAGGCCTTACGCTGTTCCCTTAGCACCAATTTGTACACATTTTGAGATCCCTCCACAATTTAATGCTGCGCTGCGGGGCAACAGTTCGTGCGATGCAGGGCAGATCACAGCCAAGTGCACTGCTAAACCTTCTCGACAATTTGCCCCAGCGTCACATTAAAACTCAAGCTACATCCTCACCTTTTGCAACGCAAAAATTGCCCGAACTCAAGGCATTATGTCGCTCGTTGGGTCTGCGTACGACGCTCAAAAAAGCAGAGCTCGTCGCCATGTTGGATACATACTATGCCGAACGCGGAGAAATACCCACGGTTGAGCCACAGTATGGATCATCCATGCCATCAAAAAGCCAGAACGCAACAACGATACCCATCACAGACTCCGATTCTTCGTTCGAGATCGTACGGGTAGCTCGTCAGAGCCCTACATCGCCAAGTCAGAAAAGCAAGGCAAGTACGACTGGGGAATTAGAGAAAGCCATGGAGGCCATTCACCTCTCTTCAACCTCTGCGGAAAGTAATACATCAGTCTCCAGTGATGCGGAATCCATTGATGCAACTGATACGCAAGAATCACTCGCGCTTGATCTGTACGGGAGCGAAGCCAATGTCCTTGACAAGCCTCTTTGCAACGCAATATACCAGGACAAACAACTTTATCGCCGAATCCTTCTTCTAGAGCCCGTGCCTCTGGACGAGATGGTTGGACTGGGGAAACGACTGAATTTGCTGCCAGGCTCTATTGCCAAAGCACGAGCGCGGATGCGTACTTGGCTTGATACTCAGGGCATTTGTTTCTATGAATCAGACTTGAATTGAAATAGATATGCACTGTTTTGTTCGAGCCACTTGTGACATTGAGCAAGGTAACTCCTAAGCTTATACCCAGCAGGTAGTGGATGCGATATATTGATGATGCAATTCTTCCTCTTCCATGCAGTAACTCCTAGTCAACATTGTTGGAATGGTCGTCTTCGTCATTTTGCTCCTCGTCTTTTTTCTCACTGGACGCCACCGCTTCCTCGTCTTTGTCATTGTCATCATCACCCTCCTCTTGGTTGTCCTCAGCCTCTTGCTCATCCGAGGGCTTTTCGGCATTTCTGTCCGTGCCGCTGTGTTCTTTTGCTTCATCAGAAAGTTCAACCAGCTCAAATCTTTGTTAGTCAAGCACGTACTGAACAACAAAGAACACATCGTTGGTCGACAGGTTTTTTGCGACATAACGGACGGGTTGGCCATCCCAGTACTTTTGCAGATCGAAATGCAGCCCTCCGTACGGTAGCACTAGTTGTAGCGTGTTGAAATCAATAAATCCGTTGCAGAAATCCACGGTTACCACGTCCGCTGGCGTTATCATGAGCTTTTCCCGGTTGGCCTTTTTCCCAAGCCATGAAGCCCTCGCAGCAGAGGCTTTGGAGGCTGTATCGGATTCCAAATTCTTCAACGTTGTTTGGTCGATACCTGTCTTCTCGTCCAATGTAGACTCACCATCTTTTACCGTACGGAACAGGGGCGCAATGCTTTCGTTGACAAAGTGCTGCTGGCTGTCGCCATTTGGTGTTGGGAAAGGCGGCCATGAGTCCGATTTAAACATGTCCTCAGCAGATTGCGCATTGTAAGGGTGTTCGGCGCGGTTCACTTGGGCGCGATACATGGTAGCCAACAAGGGGGAAAACGCCCATGGCTTGTCCCCATAAAGATCGTGTTTCACTGAATTAGCACAAGTCACATACAATTGGGGTCCACATAGCTGGCAAAACGCAAGGCAAGGCCAGTACCGTATGGGAGTGAGTCCTGGATAAGTTGATCAACGTACACGAATTGGACGATCAAACTCGTTTCCGAACACGAGATCATTGACAGAAATTTCATTGGAAAATTGACCTGAATTAGTTGATTGCGTACCTTGCATTTGAATGCTGTAGGTCATCGAATCGCCATATGGCTCCTGGAAGTAGGCTGTGGTTTTGTTCGCAGGCTTACCGTCCCCCGATTCGCCCACAAAGTCTTTGATGCGAACCGTGAGTCGTCCATGAAACCGTTCGCTATCGACAACAAATGGTTCGTTGTCGTGGTTCACATTGACGATCTTCAGGTGGTCAACGTCGGGGCCTGCAGAAATGCGAAGTTTGGGTGCCATGGTTCGGTGCGCAGCAGGTGGGGGTGGAGTGGATTAGGTGAGCACGGGCCATCCCCACATACCCTGAACCTTACACTTTGCCCATCTTCCTTCGCAAAACGATGCGAAAGGTATGAGGAGAGATTAACACAGTTTATCGAAAAGATTGGCGACAAAGTCGGTGGATCGGACATCAAAAAGGTGCCTCCCGTGGACACTATCCCTACCGAGAAGCCGCTTGATTCGCGACGGATCTTCCAGTACCGGAAGCAACGTGGGGTGAATCTCGGCTCGTGGTTCTCTCTGGAATCTTGGCTCACGGGCAGCCTATTCCAGAATGCAGCTGAGCCGCGTGGAAGCGAGTACGATGTTGTGAGCAACATGAGTCCTGAAGATGCTCGGAAGATGTTGGAGCAGCATTGGGGTAACTTTATCAACGATGGCGACTGGAAATGGATGGCACAACACGGCATCAACTCGGTGCGCCTCCCGATCGGTTACTTCCACTTTCTTTCCGGCGCTGACCAGGGACGTTTCGCTTCTCTCTTGAAGGGCACCGAATTCGAGAAATTTGTGCCCGTTTACCAAGGCGCGTGGCAATACATTTTGCAGGGAATCGAAAAGGCACGCGCTAACAACATCGGCGTTCTCGTCGATTTGCACGGCGCCCCAGGAGGCCAGAACAAGGATGGTCACTGTGGATTGTCGAACAAAAAGTCGGCGCTGTGGACTGGCCTGCACTCGAGTAAGCACCAGCGGGTGACAATCGAGATCTTGGTCGACCTGGCGGAAGCGCTCGCCGGCTTTGACAATGTGATTGGCCTCGAGCTGCTGAATGAGCCCGAGAACAATTCGGGTCTTGAGTCCTTCTATACGAAGGCCGTCGCAGCTATCCGTGAGAGTTCTGTTCCGCAGGCGCGGCAGCTTCCCATTTACCTCGGCGATGCATGGGACACCAAGCACTACGCGGGTTATGTGGGCGACAACACGACTTCTGGTAGTCCCCTCATTCTGGACCACCACGTCTATCGCTGCTTCACGGCTCAGGATCACAACATTTCGGCAGAACAGCATGCCCAGAACATCGATCCGAACGGTGATGGCCATACAGCGCGTTGGCTGCATGACGTTTCCAACAAAGCGCACGGATCGCTTATTATTGGCGAGTGGAGTGGGGCGCTCAACCCGCGCTCGTTTGAGCTGAGCAAGATCCAGAGCAAGCTGCAGGCACGCACGCTGTGGTCCAAGGCGCAGTGGATGGCATTTGAGCGCTTCACTGCCGGCTACTACTACTGGACGCTCAAGAAGGAGGGCGGTCCTGACCCGGGCTGGTGCCTGTACACGGCTATGGAGAAGGGATCCATGCCGCCCTCGCTCGACCCGTTGCAAGGGCGCCGGCCAGATCTGCAAAAGATCCAGGGCCTCCTGCAGCAGGAGCTCAAGAACTCGTACGAGGGCCACTGCCATTACTGGGACAGCCAGGTGGGTGGCTCCAAGTTTGAGCACTGGCGCTACGAGCGCGGCTTTGAGCTCGCGGCCAAGGATGCGCTCCAGTTCATCCAGTCGGGTTCTGAAATCGGCCTTTCGCACAATTTGAGCTTGTTGCGCCTGGCTGCGCACGAGAAGGAGACAGGTGGCAGCAAGTACTTGTGGGAGTTTGAGCATGGTTACAAGGCCGGTGCAGCGGCTGCTGCCCGTGCATTGTACGCCTAGAGGTGGTACATGTAGGTGGTATCGTTGCTCTATTCTTCTTCCTCGGCATGCACACTCACCGTAACGCCAGAGGCGTTCCCGGCCTCACCGTAGTCCGAGAATGGGTCGTAATATGATGCACCTGCACGCGGTGGCGGTGCAAACGAGGACGGGCCGTTTGGCTGCGCAGCTTGCGTGCTGGTGGATGGCATCGCTGTGGGTGCTGCGTCGGTGGGCGCTGCATCGTCGTCCTGCTCCCATGTCCGCTGGGGTTTGGGAATCCGATCTGGGTAAGCATAAGGCGGACGTACGTAGAAGGCCATATCCGACACCGCAGCCGAGCAATCCTTCGCCACCCCAGTCGCGGTTGGGCATAATCACGACCTCGCGCGTGTGATCGTAGTCGCTGTTGTACACGTACATGGCGACGTTGCGCCCCGCATGTTGCTCAATCAGCTGGAAGAAGTCGGCCTCGCTCTGGAGTGGTCCTCCAGTCCATCCAATAATGTAGTCGCCGTACGGCACGAGTCCTGCCGAGTCCGCGGGACTGCCCTCGAGCACGTCAAGGATGTGCCATACGTGGGTGATAGACACGGTCGGGTTGCACAAGCGCAGCGTGAGCCCGAGCAGTGAGGGCTGAGCATTTCCTTTGGTTCCTGCCTCGGACCATGCGCGCGAGGGCACAATGCGCACATCTAAGGTCAGTCGCATCCATGGCCATGCACACACCTCGGTATGCCTGTTGTTTGGAGCTCCATACGTTGAGCACGATTTCACGGCCTTCGTTGGCCTCGACCGTGGACCAGTTGGCATGGCCGAGGCGTGCTCCCACCGGCACGCCCGGCGGGTACTCCACGCCGAGGTCTGCGAGCGGACGTCCGTTGATCCCGATGCAGAAATCGAAGAAAGGTTCGCTGTGTGAGTGTGTGCGGCGACATACAAGCCTGCGTATTGTGCCGGACTACCCTGCGCGACACGGATCACATGGTACCCCTGTTTAGGTGCTGATATATGAGCCACGCACACATACCAATACTGGCGTCGCCAGTCTCCGGTCGGCTCTCCGAAGCGCCCATTGCGTGGTGGTGCGCACACGCCAAATCGGGCGCGTGGGGGCGCGATGCGTGCCACGTGCCAGCTGTTACTCAAGACATCGAATTGTCTATCACTATCACTATAGGTGAACTCTAACGGGGGAGCGATGGCGTAAAGCGAGCGTAGGCGTCACACGGAAGCAAACATCTAGTTGTCCCGTGCAATGAGCTCGGCAGCAATCTCGGCAATACCGTAGGTGATCGACATGAGGTGCGCCGAGAAGGAAATCGGGGGCACCGAGGCGTCCACAACGCGCAGGTTGCTCGTACCGTACACCTTGAGGTTCTGGTCCACGACACCACCCTCGTTGCGAGGAAGCATCGAGCAAGTGCCCGTGGGGTGGTACTCGGTGCCGGCGTTCTGGCGGATCCAGTTCTCCCACTGCTCGTTGCTCTGCACATCGTTGCCGGGGGTCTGCTCGTAGTCAATCAGGTCCTTCAGCGGCGACTGGTCGACAATCTTGCGGATCAGCTTGAAGCCCTGGCGCAGGATGGTCAGGTCGATGTCCTGCGAGAGGTAGCCGGGGTCAATGTGCGGCTTGGCGAAGGCGTTCGTCGTGTGGATCTTGACCGAGCCACGCGAGAGCGGGTGCTGAAGCGCCGCCTGGATGTTGATCGCGCCAAACATGACGTTGCCGAGGATTTCGATGGGCGCCACGTTCGAGTTGAAGATGCGGTTGGCAATCGCCTCGTACGACTTGCGCTGGCCGCGCTTGACCGAGGCGGGGACGTTGGCATTGTTCACAATGTCGTTCACGCTGTTCTGGATGCGGCTGATGATCGCGTCGGGGTTCTTGAACAGCTTGTCCATGTGCACGTACGAAACGGCCGTGTTCACGTACGAGTCCGTCTTGGCGTCACCCGTGACGCGCTGCTCGGGGACGTACGAGCTCTTCTTCGGGTGGAACGACATGCCGGCCGAGAGGTGGTCCTGCAGGTTCTCGCCGACACCGGGCAGGTTGACGACGACGTCAATGCCCAGGCTGTTGAGCAGGTTCGAGGGACCGATACCCGAGAGCTGCAGGATCTGAGGCGAGTTGATCGCACCGCCACTCACAATCACCTCACGGTTGGCGTGCACAGTGTGAGTCGCTTCGCCGCTGCTCGCAGCGAACTCGACGCTCGTAGCCTTGACGTTGTTGCGGTCCGAGCGGTCAAAGTTGATCTTGGTCACCGTGTGACCGGTCAGGACATGCAGGTTCGAACGCGAGGCCACGGGGTCAATGTAGCCGGTGCGCGAGTAGGAGCGAGTCCAGTCCGACTTCTTCATCGTGGCGGCCGCGACATAGGTGCCCCAGTTACGGCCATTGTACGGGTCGTTGTTGAGCGGCGCAGCAACAGCCTCCGACGAGCGGATAAACGCACCAACCGGGTCGTAGGTCACAGCCGGCCACGTCGTGTGGATGGGACCATTGTGGCCGTGCGAGCCCGACTCGTACTCAATGCTCGCGGCACGCGCGACGCTGCGCAGGGGCGGCGAGAAGTGCTCGCTCTTCTTCATCGCGGACAGGAAGCTGTCCCAGTCCCAGCCGCCGCCAATCAGGTCGTTCCAGACGTTCTGCTCGCGCTTGCTGTGACGCACGTAGTACAGGCCGTTGATGGCGCTGCTACCACCCAGAACCTTACCACGCGGCCACGAGGCACGGCGGCCGTTCATGTAGTTCTGGCGTGTCGTCTTGAACTGCCAGTCGTACTGCGTGTTGATCGACGAGTCGTACAGGTCCGCATCGGGCACGAGGAACTTCTGCTGGTCATCGTAGCCCGTCGCGCCGGCCTCGATCACCGCAACCGACTTGGAGCTGTCCTCCGAGAGGCGACCCGCGAGCGCCAGACCCGCGGTACCACCGCCGATGATCACATAGTCGTAAGACTTGCCGTTCAGGTCCCAGCCGTTGGTCGTGACCTGGCGCTTGGCGTACTGGTGCACAGCCTCCGTGCTGTTGCCGGACGGCTGCGCTGCCACAGCCGTGGCGGTGGCCACGACCGCAGCAATTCCCGAAAGAGTGAGCTTCATGGAACGAGTGTGGTAGTGTTTGGGGACAAGCCGTAGAGGCCGCCGTAACCGGTTTGTAGCTGCCGCTTTCTACACTGAGGCACGCCGCGGAATGCCGGGGTTAGAGTTCACTGAACTCGCATTCTGATTCGGCGCCGCCAATGGCCTAGAGGCGCATGCCAGGCATCCGTGCCACATGTCACGCCACAACATCGCACGCCCGCAACCTCATCGGAAAAAAATGTCTGATTCGCTACATCGGAAAAGTATCGGAACGCCACATGCGTCGTGCCTTGCACCTATCCGATCCGGCAGTGCTTGGCATCGCCCAATAATAGAGTTTCTCACTAACCGGATGTGTAAGCATCGTCGCATGTTGCATCATGTGAAGGGTGGCCGTGGAGGTCCAATCGTGACAGGGCGCCGCCCCCCGTCGCAGGGCGGACGGATTAGCGGGAAGGGGTCAGGGAAGGGCAGGGGTGTATGGTCCAACGGGCAGAGGATGGGATGGTATGAAGTGCCAGGTTTGCACACTTACAGCGCCCATGCAAACACCGCGGCCACACCCGCGCCAAGCACCGCACTTGCCCACGCGCCAGGCTGCGCGCGCAGCGCCGCGTTAGTCGAGTCGGACGCGTTGTTCGACTTGCTGCTCGAGCCTGCGTCCTTGCTGCTCGAACCACTGCCCGAGGCACCACTGTTGCTCGTACCGTTTTGGCTGTTGTTCCCCGACTGGTAGTTGTCCTTCTGGCTCAGGACAATCTCCGAGCCAATCTCGCCAATGCCGTACACAATCGACATCAGGTGCGCCGACATGGACAGCGGCGGCACCGATGCGTCAATGACACGCAGGTTGCTTGTGCCGTACACCAGCAGGTTCTTGTCCACGACACCACCTGACTCGCGCGGAAGCATCGAGCAGGTGCAGCTGGGGTGGTACTCGGTGCCGATGTTGTTGCGGATCCAGTTGTCCCACTGGTCGTCCGACTGCACGTCGCTTCCAGGTTCCGTCTCTTGGTCGACGTGACCGCTCAGCGGCGCCTGCTGCAGAATGCTGCGCGCCATGCGGAAACCGGCACGCAGGAAGATCAGGTCCGTCTCCTGCTCGAGGTACATCGGGTTGATCACTGGCGCATCCCAAATGTCAGACGACTGGATCGTCACCGAGCCGCGCGAGAAGGGGTGCTGCAGCGCAGCCTGCACCTGGATCTGCCCAAAGGTCATGGCAAAGAGCAGCTCCATAGAGCCGATCGGACTGTCGTAGATCTCGTTCGCCGTGGCGAGGTAGGTCAGGTTGTAACCCTGCTTGACCGCGTCAGGCGCATCGTACGCCTGCACCGCCTTGGTGGCGTTGTCGCGCACGAGACCAATCACCTGGTCGAACTGGTTGCCCAACAGCTTGCTCGTGTTCGTGTACGAAGTCGCACTGTTCACAAACGAGTCGACTGTCGCATTGTTCGTCACCTTCGACGGCGGAAGCTCGTTGGGGTTCTTGGGCGTGTACTGCACACCAGCAGACAGATGATCCTGCAGGTGATAGCCGACACCAGGCAAGTCCACCACGACCGACACGTTCTTCGAGTCGAGCAGGTTCTTGTCACCAATACCCGAAACTTGCAGGATCTGAGGGCTGTTGACCGCACCGGCACTCAAGATCACCTCACGCGTGGCATTCACCTGGAAGGTGCGCCCGCCCTTGTTCTTCATAAACTCCACGCTCGTCGCCTTGACTGCATCGGCGTTCGAGGTGTCAAAGTTGATCTTGGATACCATGTGGTCCGTGAGCACCACCAGGTTCGAGCGATAGGTGTACGGGTCAATGTAGCCAGTGCGCGACGTCGTACGAGTCCAGTTGGTCGGGTTGATTGCCGAGGTGCCCACAAACGTGCCCCACGCGTTGCCGCTGTCGGGGTTGTTGGTCGCAGGTGCCGACACGTTCGAGGCAGACTCAATAAACGCACCAACGGGCGCATACGAAATCGCCGGCCACGTCACGCCGATGGGGCCCTTGCTACCGTGAGCCGAGGTGTTCCAGTGGATGTCGCCCACCGTACGCGCCTCGTCGGTGGGTGCAGTAAAGTTCTCGCTCTTCTTCATGGCACGCAGCATGTTTTCCCATCCCCAGAGATCCGTGGCATTGTCAATGAGCTTTGCCCAAAGGTTTTGCTCGCGTGCACTCTGGCGGATATAGTAAAGACCATTGATGGCGCTGCTGCCACCCAGCACGCGGCCACGGGGCCAGGGCTTCTGCTGGTTGTTCAGGTTCGTCTGCGCCGTCGTCGTCCAGTTCCAGTTCATCTCCGACTTGCCGGGAGAGTTGTACAGGTTCGCTGCCGGAACATCGAGCTTGGCGGCGTCGTCCGGGTCGAGACCAGACGGACCAGCCTCAATGACCGCCACCTGCAGCGACGGGTCCTCGGAAAGGCGCGAGGCCACAACCAGACCGGCCTGACCACCACCAACGACGACATAATCGAATTGCTTGGCTGGGGTCAGTGAAATACGGCAACGTACATTCCAGATCGTGCGCCTTGGTCGTGATCGCGCGCTTCACGATGTGCGCGTGGGGTTGCATGTAGTCATTCGCATAGGTGGGGGCAATAAGACAAACGAGTGTAGCAAAGAGAAGGGCCACCCAAGGGGCGGAACGGAGTGTCATGTTGACGGTAGGGGTCGTGGGTGAAGAGACGAAGCGCCCTCGAAGCCTAGGTACACGGCCACAAACAGGCCAGTCTGGCGCGCCACCCGGTGGGCCCACTCTACGCAAGGCACGACTGGGAAATAAATCAAGGGATGCCAAGTGGCCCAATAAGACGTCCAAAAACGCCCCGAGGTTCAAAGGGTCGGTGATTTCTATCGGGTCTTAATTCTACGCTGACAAAAAAATTCGATCGTCGCCACTCGGCTGGCCGGAATGTCCCTGGCGCACAGGCCGGCACGCGGTACTGTGCAGGCACCCGCGTTGCGTCGGAACGCGTCATGCGCAAATCGCATTCGCGCGCCCTACGTTACTTTTTGACAGGCCGCGACGCTGCCCCACCGTCCTGCACGACACCGGCACGCACCAGCGCGTCGCGCGCAACCCGATTGATGTGCTTAAATCGATCGGGACCCAATAGCACCCCACCGAACCATCGCGTCACCACCACTAGCGCGTTCTCCACCTCCTGCCGTGAGCTCATAGATACATACCAGCAACGTCAGCAAATGCGCAAGACGGCCTCCAGCAGCGGTCTCGCCGTCGTCGTCACAGTCTGTTGTCAGTAATCGTACATACCATGATGCAGCACACCATCTTCCGTGCGACACACCCACGCATGAATAATGGGATGCGTTGCGCGCTGCACGCGCTTGTCTGACTCCAGGATATGGGAAAGGAGCACTGGTACATCGTCCGGGTGTCGAATGCGCACGGCATGGCCCAAAAACTCCGACTTGCGCTCGACGATCGGTTCACTCCGTACAATGGACGAAACGTCTACCTGGGCAGCGCTTCGCGAGTGCTGTGGTGACGCGTCCTGCTCGTTTGCTGTACATGCAGGCGTCGCAGGTTCTCGTGTCGGTGGATCCTCACACTGATGATCGTACCACGTGCGAAGGTAGTCCAAGACAGACTCGATGCCTTCGAAAAGCATTGATTCATTCTCTCGCCACACCACGCCATTTGCGGCGTCGGGTCGAAAGACCGAGGCGACGTATTCATGCACTTCCTCTGGTGCCTTCAAGACACCGACGTAACGGTTCAGTAGCTGCAGACGTGGCGGCGCCCGTGTTTGTGGATATCGTGCAGGGAGAGAAATTTGCAAACGAATGGTCACGTCGTTTGTATCACTTTGCAACGAAACACGCAAGAGTAACACTAGGCCCTCGTCCGTTGCGCCGGACGCAGATTCCTGGAGTAGCTGTAGCTCATTCTCGCCATAAATTGACTGAAGCGCAATCAGTTCTTGTGATAACACATCTGCTGCGTCTGCCTCCTCGCTCGTCGCAAAGTTGGCAGGATCAGCAAGCCGGTTCACGAGCGCACCTACGCCCCCATCCATCGTGCCGCTACTGCCCCGCGTCGTGACCCCACCAAGGGATGACGTAATGGAGTGGAGGAGGGCGCGCGTTGCACAAGCACACACCGACACCAAGCGCTGCGTGCGTGGACCAAGATGGCGTCGCTGTGGAGCCAGGCGTCTTCGTTTCTGTAAGTGCTGCTCTGACTGACGAAAGGGGGCGCACAAACATCTCTACCAACTACATTGTTGACGACTCGCGTGCTCCGTACGTGCCTGCCTGACGCAGTCTCCAAATTGGACCTTGGCGCGTGTTCACAGCAACGCGAAAATCAGGTGCAGCAACCGTGCCTACAGGCTCAGTACACCCGCCTGCCCGCGACACAGTATCTGTTTGGTCGTGTTTGCCACAGGGTCGTGGTGCCGAGCGTACCAAAGCGGTGGAGCAACTCAAGCGCGAGGTAGGCGCCCCGATTGACACAGGTCACCACGCTCTCTCGCTTGCGGCATCCCTGCATCCTCGAGGTTGTTGAGCCCATGGAAGAAAGTCGTGGCGAACTTACGTTTGCGACCGAGCGTGTGAGCATGTCTTTGGCCGGCACCCTTTCGACACGCTCCACTCCAGACAACCAGCTTGACGAGATCGAAATCCGCAAGGGCCTTCTTCAGGTACGTTGTGCTGCTCACCCAGATCGCCCGCTCGCTCGAGTTCTTGCATGAATCCAAGCGGCTCCACACAAATCTCACGCCCAGTGCAATCATCATCAACGCCAAAGGCGATTGGAAACTGGCAGGCGTGGGCTACTCCACGGTGCTTGACCCGCAGTCACCCAGTCGCACACATTGGGCATATGAGGACGAGGAGCAGATGCTTCCGGTATTAATGCAGCGCAACATGGACTACATGGACCCGATGTATGTGCTCGACGGGATATCGTCGCCAGCGAACGACATGTTCTCGCTCGGTATTCTCATCTTTGCCATTTTTCATCACGGAAACACGCCGTACAGGACGCAAGGCAGTGCGAATGCGCTACGGTCGTATGCAGACCACCTGTCTGACCGCATCCATTCGCCCTCGTGGCAGATGCTGGGGCCGGACGTGCAAGGTTCGTGATCCGCTTATGCAGTGATCTTGAGCAACTTGATTACGCGCTCGGGCAACGATCGGTACAATGTTAAGACCTTCCAGACACTGAGCTACTTTAACAGTATACTCGTGTCTGTGCTCAAGTTCTTGGAGCGCGATAGTTTCGCGGCGCGCACCAAGCAGGAAAAGGTGCAGTTCCTCCGCGGCCTGCACAAGATGCTGCCACAGTTCTCGCCAGCGCTCCAGCGCCGCAAGCTGCTGCCTTCGGTACGTGTTGGACTTATGCAGATGACCGAAATCATGGCAGACCGTTCACTGTTGCCCTACATCCTGCCTAACGTGTTTGCGATGGCAAACAACATCTGTAGGTGATGTGTCTGACACAGCCTCGCTGGAGTTTTGCAGCAGCATCCTGCCGCGGATCAAACCGCTTTTTCTAATCAAGGACCCACCGCAGAACCAGAGTACGCCCCATATACTGACGACAGTGCTCCTGCTGAACCAGACGGACCTGTTTGTGAGCAAAATGACCCCATCGCAGTTCCGCGAAGGTTTGTTGATGGCTAACACAGACGTCATGCCGCTCTTTTACTCCTCGTTCGAGAATGAGCACATTGCCGTCCAGGAAAATGCGCTCCAAAAAGTGCCACAACTCTGCGAACTACTCGAATTCTCGCACGTCAAGGATACCCTCCTGCCGAAACTGATGGCGCTCTTTTCCAAGACCAAGACACTTTCAGTGAAAGTGAGCGCACTCGTATGTTACTGGACTCATCCAGATCTGTTTCCACGCATTGACGCCCATGCTCGACAAGGTAACACTCAGTGAGACGTTGATTCCTGCGCTGGCACGCGTCAAGACGCGTGAGCCTGCTGTGATGGTAGGTCGCACGACTCATCTAGGTGGCTTCGCTCGCCGTCTACGAGGCGGTTGCAGCCAAGGTCGACCGTGACGTGCAAGCAACTGCCGTGCTCCCTCGTCTATGGGTCATGAGCATGGTACGTGTGTGCCTGACCCAGTGCCCTGCTTTGACCGAAACGCAGTTTGCGCGGTTCATGCGCGTGATCCGTCAGTTGGGCGAGAAGATCGAGCGAGAGCGTGCGTGACTATGCTGACCCAGACATGGCCTATCTGCACGAGCAACAGAGTGTACAGAAGCACACAGAGGAGATGGTTGGCGACCCCCAGGGGTCACGCAAGAGTCTGTCGTCCACAATGAATGCCAGCAATGATCTCGACTTCGAGACCTTGGTTGGCCAGACGCAGTCTGCAGCGTCGAACGGACTCGATCTTTTCGCCGATATGCCCGGTACGCCCACGACCGAGATGCCGGCATTACTCGACAGTATGCCCAAGCCCTCCGGGGCGCCCCGCTCAAACAGCGTGACCATGCCCCCTCCGGGCGTCCCCAGCCACCTGCGAGCATCGCACGCACCCAAACTGAGCTCGCCGCTTGCGCCGCCACCACGGCCTATGTCGGCGACCGTGTCGCAGCCAACCACGCCGAGTGCGACCCCGTCAACGGGCCTGTTTGATGCGTTGATGGCTGACACGCCGGCCGAGCCATTGCCGACGACCGTGCGTCCGCCGCTGCCCCAAACGGCGTCGCAGCCCAATCTGACAAATGCTTCTCACCCCACTGCGCCGCCAGGGTGGGGAGGCGGCTTGTTGGTGCCCGAGCGAAAGAGCACATCTTCTGGGCCTGCACCCCTCCCTAAATCGACGTGGGCCGATTTTGATCCGCTGAAATAGTCTACACTGCTACGCCTCCTGTGCCACATCTTCGCATGCGTCGATCCATTGCCTGGGTGAGTAGATCACATACGAGTATACATCAATCGGCTGCGATAGCGTATCGGTGTCTGTCGAAAACTTTTGTCCGCAGATCTTGCAGCTCAGGTAACCGATGCGCGCCTTGTCGTCGCTGTGTTAGCCATGCACGTACATTTTGCACGACACAGCCTTGTCGTGGTTGCAAAAGAGACACGTAAAAACGGTGTCTGGAGTGAGTCGCATCACCTACCCAGCGGTGGCGTCTTGGTCCTGCCCGCACCTGGCTGGCGCGTCGACTTCTTGCGCTTGCCCATCGTCGAGGCGAACGCGTACGGTGTGTCGCGTGCGTCACGTGGACGAAAGTGGACCGTGCTGCAGTCGACGATGCCGACGGCGATCCCGAGCCAGGAGGAGATTGCCGAGCGCGTCCGCAATGGCTCCAATATTTGGATTGCAGTCGCTGACGGGGACGATGAACGTGTCAAGCTGCTGCTGGAGCACGGCGGCGTCACGCCAGTGACCGGCGACATGGTCCAGTACACTCCGATCCATGCCGCGGCGTCCTACGGACGTCACGACCTGCTGCGCTTCTTGCTGCGTTATCCCGGCGTGGATAAGAATGCGGTCAACGTGCGTGACGAGGATGGTGACACGCCCCTCTTTTTCTGCGAGGACCGGCCGACTGCCGAGTTGCTCGTGACCGAGTTTGGTGCGGACGCCAGGCTACAGAACGACGAGGGCATCACGGTACGTCGTCTGCTAACCCAGGCCGCGCAGCACGCCGAAATGAACGAGCATGATGATTTGGCAGAGTACCTTCGTTCTGTCACGGGCGAGGCGGCGGTGCCGCGCAGCGAGCTGCTCCACCGTGTCGGCGAGGAGGAAGAGCCCACGGATTTGGGTGACGACGTCGATGACGCTGACGTGGACAACAAGACTGACCAGGTCATGGAGCAGGTGCAGCGGATTATGGAAGAAGCCGATGCCAAGGGCGAAGACCCTACGGAGAAACTACGCGAGGTCCTCGGCGTGAGCCTTGCGCGACAGGTGCTCGAGGGCTACGAACAGGCGCAGCACGATGCGGCCTAAGCATCTGACCCGCCAAGCTCAAACGCCTGCGTGATGAGCTGGGAGATGGCACCCAGGTGGTCGTCGCCGGGTTCATTCCGGTACACTTGTGTTAGTAGGCATACATACTGAAGAGCAACGACTCGGACAACGTCAGCACTTCGTTGCGCGTCAACTTTTCCTTGCCATTCGCGTGCAAGCGGAAAAACCACTCGATCGTGGCGCTGACGTCGCCGTCAGTGCGCAAAAGCCCGTCAAGGCCCGTTACAATGTCCTGGAACGAGAGCGAGCCACACTGCTCCTGGTCCCAAAAGGTAAAGAGGCGCCGCGCAAGGCCCTGGTCGGGGATACGGCGCTCGATGCGCTCCTGCAGACCGTTGCCCACCAGGTATTCGTCGCGCGCCCACGTTGCAACCTCGCTAAGGAAAAGCCGGAAAGTAGTGAAGTTGATGCGCATCTCCTTCAGATCCTGTGTGGGGTCGAGCACCGAGGAGCGCACCGGTGCCGGATCGCCAGCAGTAAGCGACTCGGGCGCGTGCCGCGCGCGGTAGATTGCCTCGACCACCTGGTCGTAGATGAGCCCGAGCTGCGCCTTGCTGAAGCGCCCGTGCGATTTGAGGTTGCGGATCGCACACCGCCGTGCGAAAGCCTCGATCTCCTCGACAATCTGCTGCCGGAATCGCTTGCGCTCTGCGTCGATGGTCTCGTTGGTGATCAGTCCAAACTCGCGGAACGCCACGACAAGCAACTGCTGGAAGCGTGTCACCTGCCGGCGGCGAGGGTCGGCGCTCTCGGGATAGGCACTGTCGCCAAGAGTGCGGAAGTAGTTGCGTAGCACACCGATGAGCGTCCCATCGTCGTTCAGCTGCAGAATGTCCTCACCGTTGATCTTGAGAATAGCGAGACCCACTTGAAAGAGCACGCGCGAGCCAAAAGCCATGAAGCAGTCGATGATGCGGAAGGCAAATACCATGGGCATACTGTTGATGTACAGCGAGAGCAGCCATGGCAGCGTCACGACACTCAACTGCATGTCATGCTTGGCAAAGTGTTCATGCAGCACCGGCATCGTCGTCTGCACCAGGTTCTCAAACACTTTCTGGTCGAGCAAAGTACCGGCCATCGACTGGGTGTAGTAGCCGGGAAGCAGCCGCTCGCACAGCGTATCGAGCAGCCAGAAACACTGTTCCTCGGACGTGTAAATGAGCAATGCCGCAACAACAATGTTCATCGCCTGGCAGTACCCCAACTCGCGGTTTTTCCAGCTGTAGGCCACCAGTACACGACGAAGCGTCTCGATGCCTTCTGGTGACTGGAACGCGGCATACTCGGGTAGGCTGCGATTTAGGTCCTTTTCGATCTCTTCGGTGCTTGTGCTAGTCATCCCTTCGTGCTCCGCAAGAATTTGCTGGTACTTGCCGGGATGGGCCATGCGCTGCAGAATAGAACCGCAGCTAATCTCCCATACCTCGCCGCGCAACTGGTTCGGCAGGCCGACCTGAACGAGGCGCGTAAACTGAGGGTAGCGCAGCAGCGTAATGTTGCGCCCATGCAGCGTAAGATAGTCCTTCCATAGACGCATTTTGCTCTTTTCCTTCAATCTGGGTCAGTCGTACGACCTACTTTTTGGGGTCGCCAGGAAAACCAAACTGCGCGCCGAGGCCCATGTGGTACGGCAGGCGCGCCGGCGTATCCGCCCCAGTGACGCCTTCCTGACCGAGGTCAATCAATGAGCCTGTCTGTGTGGCTTCGGGGCCACCGTCGGGACCACTGTTCTCTCCTGTGACATCGACAGCGTTCTTCAGCAGGTACTCGCTGTAGCACTCGTCCAGGAACGGCTTGAGCTTCTTCATGTCACTCAGGTGAGCACGCAGTCGATCCCTTAGTGCATGGCAGAAACCCTCGCACGAGGGTCGCAGTGCATTCAGCTGGAAGATGAGCTGCATCCCATGCCAAACGGTGATGCTCAGGGCAAAAACGGCGTCACGGGTATTCAGCCGTTCGACGCGGCGCACCGTGCTAAGCGGAAGCGCCACACGGCACCCTCTCCCTCTGTCCGCTTGGCTCGCAAAGCACAGGAACGAGGGGGTGAGCGTCAGGCGCCCAGCGTACACCAAGTCTTCCTGGCCCTCTTCGTTGGGATTCGACAGCGTGAGTATCGCCGACACAATCTCGGCGCGATTCCCCGCAGCATCGACGTATGGACCCTCATCTGGTGGCAGACTAAATGCCTCAGCGAATTGTTGTGTTTTCGTAGGGGGACGGTAGTCCCGCAACGAGTGCACGATCGTCGACATCGAGGCGACCGTCCAAGAGCGCCCGGGCCGTGCACAGGCTCAGCGTGTGGAGATGGCGCGGCCAATCAAAACTAGGAACTCCTCATGGCAAAAATTTGTACACTAGTAAGCGAGTATGGGAGAGCAGTGGAGAGGGCGATCTCACATTAGGCCGCCGCCTTCGCAGGCAGTGCCGTGGCCGTAATGGTTTCAGTGACGTCCTTCTCCCCCGCAGGCTTGACGCCAAGCGCTTCCGCACGCTTCTTCTCGGCGAGCTCCTTGGCGGCACGTTCCTTGGCGGCGCGCTCCTTGGCGCGGGTGCGCTTGTAGCCACTGTCCGTGCCAAGGAAGTGGTCCCACCAGCGGAAGCTAGTCGAGTAGCAGCCAAGGAAGGCCATATGGTGGTAGTCGTGGTGGTCTGCACCTGCCCAGAACGGCAACCAGTTGTGCAGGCTGATGGGGAAGTCATAGCCCGAGTGCGCGTCCACCGCCTGGAACAGGCGCAAGACGATCCAGATGTACACTGTGAGAATGTGCAGATCCTTGGTGAAGGCACACAGCAGGAACGGCGCGCCAATCGTGCCCATACCCAGGATCAGCACCTCCAGCGGGTGCGCGTACTCGGCCGCAAGGCCAAACGGCGCGCTAAACTCATGGTGCACCTTGTGAATGTGCTTGTACAGCGGGCCCCAGTGGAGCGCGCGGTGCGCAAAGTAGTGGAACGTGTCCTCGAACACAAAGAAAAGCGCGATCTGCCAGGCCATCTTGTACCAGGGCGGGAAGGGTACCTCGTGCGTGGTCATGCCAAGGTACTCGCAGATTGGGTGGAAGCTCCAAATCTGCGGCAGCTCCACGGTGAAGTGGCTCAGCAGCACGAGCTTGGTGCAACGCCACTGTTCAGCGAGAGTGGGCACCTTGCCGGGCTGCAGCTTGTACTTGCGCATCGAAGGGATCATGTCGATGATAATCCAGGGGATCGAGCGGCCGAAATAGACGATCTCATGGAGCAGGAAGCTCATCACACCTGTCGCAATGACCGGGTTCTCCCAGTACTGGTACCACTGCACCCACAGCTTCTCGGCCCAGGACAGCGATGTCGTATTTAGCCCTTCATAGAGTACCGAAGCGGGGGTAGGGTGCCCCGTAATCGCTTCCGTGAACGTGCCCAGAGTGTGGTTCATGAGCGCGAAAGGTGGTGGTGATGCTCCGAGCTTGCGCTTCTTGGGCAATTTAAAGGGTGCGGTCGCCCATCGCGTGGTTTGGCCAGTCGCGTGCAAAATCGTGCGATTTCCGTCACCACGTGGGCATCACGTGTGATAAGATCGGCTACCTGACATGCACGCGAAACCTTTTTTCTTTAACGCTTCATTGCCAAACGGCAATAGACCCCGACTGCTATAAAAGCACCTTCTCAATAGAACCGGGCGTGCGCAAGCCGTCTCTCTATGATTGTGTGAGGTCGTAGAGTAGTCGGAGAGTCATACCAGCTCGGCTTGCCGGGAGTGGGATGATGAGGCTGGGTGCGTCACGGCAGCAGGAACGGTGTTCGTGCCTTCCCATGAGCGGTGTCGCAAGGTCTTGTCGTACATTCTTTCGTCTATAGTCCCTATATCACATGTCGTTTTGATCATCTATCCATGGTTTGGCGGGATACACACGGGCTCCTGCTTTTCGCCCGAGGGCGAGAGCATCATCTGAAGCGTCTGCCCTCCGGCGAACACGGCACAGCCGACACCAAACACAGCCAGTGTAATGTCGAGCACGCGTTCCGTGCGTGTCCGTGCGACACCACGCAGATGTAGCAATGGTGGATAGACAAACGCGAGTGGAACACAAGCCACGGAGCCGATCAGACTCACAAACTTGTCCAGGTCGTCGGCGCCCACCCACGCACAAAGCATCGAGAAGATCACCACAAGGAAGCGGAAGAAATTCTTCTCCATCTTGATCCGCCAGTCGTACTTACCGCTGCGGCGGAAGAGACCCAGCTCCAGGATGGACAGCGCGGGGAAGAGCTGCAACGGCAGCGACAATAGGATGGCGAGCGAGTAAAGCACCTGGATCGCCTGCACAAAGCGCGAGTCCCGCGGCAGGTTCGAGAAGACAACCGTCTGTACATCGCTGCCGAACGTCGCATAGGAAAGCACACCAGCAGCCGAGAAGAGGAGCATCACGCCGATCATAACGCCCGTCAATGCACGCGGGAACTTTTGAGGCTCCTTCATGCTGTCGGTGATAGGGATCACCAGTCCGATGCCTTCGAAAGTAAACACCGCCGTGCCGATCAGCAGAGGGAAGTCGACGCGGTTAAACAGAACAACCTTGGCTATGCCATCGGTTATCAGGTGGTCGATTTCGTAGTAGAAGAGGTAGAAGATGCCGGCGAGGATGAACACGTCGGCGATCAGCGCGGCCGATGACAGCTTCGCAATACGGCGCACCAAGCTCAGCGGCAGGAACACGAGACACTGCAAAAAGATCAAGAAACCAATCGAGATCTTGGTGCGGCACTCGGTGACCGACAGCACGAACGACTGGGTGTTTTCGGCGATGAACACCGTGTACGCCGCGACAAAGCCCAGCTGCGAAAAAACGATAGAAGAGAGAATCGCCTGGCGCATGCGTGGCCCATACAATAGGCCGCCCATATCACCAAAGCCCACGGGGTATTTCAAGTTCACCTTGACGAGCAGCAGGAACGACCACAACGAGATGACCGCGATGACACACAACACCACCGTGGAGAAGAGAATGCCACCATTGAAAAACGCCTTGCCCAGGAACAAGATGCCCGTGCCCACAAACGACTTAAGAAGCATCAGCACCGCGTCCAACACGGTCGCCTCACCTTGCTTGCGTCGCGGCCGAGGGCGGAAGGCGGGGATTTCGCCGTGCACATTGTGTGAGAGCAGCTGTGATGACTCGCCTGTACCCTGGCCTGGTGCGTACCCGGCTACGGGTGCAGCGCGGGTGTCGTCGCCACCCAGCACCTCTTCAAAGGCGTCAACCACCTCGGACTCGAGGTCCTCGAGGTGCTCACCGGCGAAGTGCCCGTAAAGCATAAGGAAATCAACAAAGCTGCGCAGTGCGCGGGGTGGCGCCTTGCCTTGCTCTGCGGCCTGGTTCAGCACAAAGGTGCGCCGGAAGCCCCCCGGCTGCTTGATTAGGTCACGGTCCACAGGCGCCTCGATGGAGCTCGTATTAATGGCGTGCATGCTCTCGCTGCGCGGGCGGCGCGGGCGCTTGTTCTGATGCGCCCAGCGGTACAGGTCGTCAGTAATAGCACCGCCAAGCGTGTGGTGCGCGCCCTGGTACTCTTCTTCGTCGCCGACGTAGCTTGAGATGGTGCTCCCATTCGCACCAGCAAAGCCAGAGCGGTTCGTCTGCTCAGGCGGCTCGTCCTGGCCATTTGCATTTGAGTCGCCTACATCTGAGGCAGAGTCGGGGCGAACAAGGCTGGGTCAGACCCACGACGGGCGACTTACTATTTCTCAACAATTTTGGCCTTGTGCTCGTCGGGAAGGGGATGTTCATCGAGCTCCGGAACCAGGTTGCCCGACTGCGTACGCTCAGGCATGTCAGGGCGCTCTTCCGGATCTGACGAGGCCGGAACTACCTCCTTTCCCTTGGAAGCCTTCGAGCTCGTAGGCATGGCCGTCGTCGAAAAGGCCGTCCACCGCCGCGCACGTTCGACTTATCACCCCCCAGCATGCATGGTGTCACGTGCACAAAACTTTCGCCCGGGCCGCCTACCCCGCGTACGGGCCAACGTGCAGCATCGAAATGGCGCGCGAGGAGGAAGAGCGGCTGCTGCCGCGCGTGCCGATGTCGCGGTCTCCGCCGCCGATGTCGAACACGCAGCACCGTGAGCACCGCCAGCAACAGCAGGAGGAGGAGGAGGCGCCGTCGCTGCCGCTCAACCCGCGCGAACGGCGCTCGCTCGTGTTTCTCCAGATGAACACGCCCCTCAGCGTGCTGTGCTGCATTGTGTCGGCCATTGTCGGCGTGATGATCGTGCCTTCGATCAGCGACGTGTTCACAAGCCACCCGACGCTGATCACTGCGGCGCCCAAGATGTTCTTGATGTACATCTTTGTGCTCTTCATGTTTCAGGTCGGTTTTTGCATGCTCGCTGTCATTTCGCAGAATGCGCACACACAGCGCTGCATCGTGCGCACCACGGGCTCACGCCTTGCAGTGGAAAACTACCTCATGGCACTCTGGTTCATCCTGTTCGTCCTCGACACGCCCCTCACCACGACCATCGGATGCTATATCTTGGCTGGCGTCGGTGTGTTGTCGCTTGTCAACTTTGTCGTGCTGCGCGCCAAGTATCGTCCGCGCTGGGTGCACCCATTTGAGCTGTTCCTTGTGCACATCCCTAACAAGTACGTCCTGCGCACTGACCCAGGCTGATGACCGTCTTGGTGGTCCACCAGCTGTTTTGGCAGCAGCTCTTCCTCGACAATGACTGGGTGCGCGACCCGTGGCGCGGCTACGACCACCTGAGTCACTCGCTTGGATACGCAATTTGTGTCCAGGTCATCCTCGGTATCCTCCTCGCCGTGTGGGTGGGGATGAACACAGATGTGAGCGTGTACCTTGCATCGATGTACCTCGATGCCTCCGTGCTGGGCCTCAAGTCTATTCCCATGCTCGGCCCGCGCTCGCGTCCATTCTCGATGTCGATCGTGATGTTCACGTCGATGTTCGTGCGGACCGTCTCGCTGGTGGTCCCGGGACTGATCAAGAATCACTTCCTGATCATCTGCCACACGCACCCCGGCGGACAGCAGGCGCACGAGGTGGAAGTCGAAGTGCCGCCGTCGCGCGAGCAGGACGAGCTGAATGCCGCGTATGCCGACCGCGAGCGCCGCGCGCCAGAGCTCGAGGGCGTCACGGTGCACAACCCCGATCCATCGTACGGCTCCATTGATCGGCGCACGTAGGCACCCACAGGATTGGTAGTAGTAGTACAAGTAAAGATCACCCTACGAATCGCAGCGCATCGGCCTGGATAAAGTACCGCGCAACAGTTTTTTGGCCATCGGTGTCTGTGGACGACGACTTGCCTTTCGACGCGGAGCGTGACTGCGTCCAGACGAACGGCACACCGCCCTCGGCGTTGCTGCCGTTGCCGTTGACCAGCACGAACGACTGGCTAAACACACGGGGGTGGGTGGACAGCGGCGCGTCCGCATCAAACTTGCGTTTGCTCGCGGCTGCCGATGCGGGTGTGGTTGCCGACTTGGGCGCGCTACTCGCGTTTGTCGCGAGACTTTCGGGGGTGTAGTGGGCGACGGTACCCGACACGATGAGCAGGAGCGACGGCGCGTCGCGGCGGTCTGGCGTAAGCGTGTTCAGCGTGTACATGTGGCGCATGTAGGCTCTGCATACTACTCTAGCGCGCGTTGAACATGGGCACGCCGAGTCCTTACAAGAGCGCGGCACTGTTGCCCAGGCAGGCACGAGAGAGGTGGGCTGCCTCGACGTGACCTTGCCCAGCGGGCCATGCGCCACATAAGTACGCACCTGATGCATTCATCGTTCCGAGCGGATGACAGTCAAACGACTGGATTTCGTGCTGCGAACCGGGCTGCGCGTCCAGCAACTGCGCAAATTGCGCGGCGCCGCTGATGGGATTGCCGTTCCACGCGATCGACGAGGTAGGAAGGTAGAGCGACGGCAGGAGCTGTGTGCGCTGTGGCGAGTCGGCCGCCGCATAGTACGCAGTGACAAACGTCTCTGCAGCATTAGACGTAAAGTCCATCAGCCAGGCGGGCGCACTCTGCTGCCCACGTCCGTCGCCCATGGTCGTGCGTGTGCTCTAGAAAAAAAGCCCGATTATGCGATCTAGGGAAATTACAACACCTCCAGCTGCAGATCCTCGTCGTCCTCCTCAGCCTCCTCGGCAAATTCGACATCCTCTTCGGCCTCGCGCTGCGTCGCTTCCGACTCCTCACGCTTGAGTAGGTTGACGAGACGTGCAATGGCCTCGGTAATCTGTGTCAGTCATGCAAAAACGCACCTCCTCATTGTGCTCGGCCAGGTGGGCTTCGCGGACTACAATGTACACGCCCCGGCGCCGTAGACTTTCACGGCCGTACAACGAAGTGCACAACAGCAAAAGACATTCGATCAGCATCATACGGAGTGCCGTGTCGGGCTCGCGCGGCTTGTCCTCTGGGACAAGCTGGCACACGGTCGGCAGATCCTCCTGGTCCTCAAGGTCGACCTTGCTCAGCTCCTTACCGTCGATGAGGGGCATTAGCACATAGGGTAGCACATCTACAGGTGCCACATGATCCTCGTAGCCTTTCACCCCCGGCGCAGATGCCAGCAGCATCTTGTGAGCGTGCTTGATGAACAGGATGTTTTTCAGCGCACTGATTACACCACCGCGACGAATGAGGTTTGCATGTTCGGTATACACCATGATGCGCCCGACCGGATACGCTTCTGCCGACGTCTTGTCACCGTCCACCATTGGCTGCACAAAGAACTCGCGCCCGCGCGGCAGAACCGTCACGTTCGCAAAGACACTGGCCAAAAAGTTGCAGTTCGACTTGCGCCGCACCTCGGGACGCCCCTGGGCATTGATGTCGACGGGGCGCTCATTTCCATCTCGTTTTGTGTCTGCAATGCGCTCGCGCATGTTAGACGCACTTGCGCTGCTTGACTCCACTGATGCACCTTCCTCAAACGCACGGAGCAGCTTGATGAGGGCCGGCATCTTCACTGCCTCGGTTACCCGCACCGACTTGCTTAGCCGTTCGGTAGCTTCAGCGGTGATGCGCTTGCGCTCTTCATAGTCGGGGTCATTGGGGTCTGCATCCATCCCACTAAGCGACAGCTGTAGGTCCAACGGGGACAGGAAGGAGTAGAACGGACGGTCTTCTACCTCCATGTTGAGAAGACGCGCGCACACTGGCTCAAACTTGGTCAGGTTGGACAGAAGCATGCACGCAAGATCTGCCAAAAGCGACACAGAGTCCTGCGATCAGTATGTATTCACGTACACCAATATACGCGACCAGGAACCGCAGAAAATCTTCGTCGCCGATCCGCAGCGCCACCGAAGGGCTGTCGGAGAGGTTGATCAGGGCACTCAGTGCATCGTGCATCGTGAGCTGCGTCAGAAATCTACACATACGGGCTGATCGTGGCACAGCTCCTTGATTTGTTCGACGACGTTCAGCTCAGACCCATCCCAGATGCGGAGGGGCTTCCCTTCACTGTCAGTCAACTTGTCGACGAGGAGCGAGCGGCTCGGGCTGTCTTTTGCACTGAAACCGACAATATGCGACATCGCGAGTTGGCGCACTTGCGGATTCGGATCCGCAAGAAACGTTAGGACTTCATGACTAGCGGGAAGCGACATGGTACTGCAAAAGCACGGACCGACTGACCAAAATTTCGTATCGCACGTGGCTTCGCGAAGACGGCGCGGAACCTTGGCAAGCTGACCCGGCTTAGCCGCAGCACTCGCAACGCCCCACCAGCAGTATAACTAGTTAACGAGGTAAGGGGGACAGACGAGAGTGTGACAGTTGCAGACGCTACTCGGTTTCATCCATGGTAGCATACTACGGGGTCATGAGGAACACTGTAGACGTAGCGCAGCATGGTATTACGGCAAACAGCACATCGCTGTGCCCTCAGGTAGTGCAGCAGACTGCATGGTATCTAGTGTGAGACGCGGACTTTGCCCTTTGACCGACGACGAGCCATCACCTTGCGTCCATTCTTGGTCCGCAGACGCGACAGGAATCCGTGCTTGCGCTTGCGCTTTCGCTGCGATGGCTGGTATTCCGAGCCGTAGGTCACGAAACGCACGCCATTCGGCTGAGCCTGCAGCTGCGGCGCTTGGAAGAGATTGGGACGCGTCATCGAAAGTATCGGCGACGTCCGTGCAACCGATGGTACATCTACACGCATGCGGGGGACGGCGATGGGCACAACGGTCTTCTTGACAGCAATGCACCGTGCGCAAACTTGTGGCGCGACAACGGCTTTTGGACGGAGCAGGCGCACCTGGCGCACACCCACGAACCGGGGCAGCGACATGGTCGAGGGAAGAGGCAGTGGTCTCACGTGATTCCCATTGACCATGTCCCTGACCCCCGCGTTCAAGGCCCTGCTTAAGGCGCCCAAGTACGCAGCGCGCGCGTCGGCGTATTCGGCGAACAAGACAATCCCTGCTGGCGCAGGAGGCCTGCCTGCGCGCCCTCCCCGCACGGCGCTGCTCGAAGACCTCTTCCAGCGGATCAGTGCGCGCGCGCAGCAGCACAGCATTGGCTGGGGTGAATGGGTGACGGTGGTGGTACGTGCACATTCCTGATCCAGACGGCGACCATGTTTGCGCTGAACTCTCCCGGAAGCCTGAAGATCCTGCACCGCTTCGTTGTCCGCCGCGATGGTTCCACTGAGCTGCGACCCGTGTCGGAGCGGGTGGAACGTGCGTGCCTGATGCGCGAAGTGGGTCTCAAGTCGATTGGACTGATCGGCACGCCCAAGGCGATTAACAACCTCGCCGCACTGCGTGCCATGGTTGATGAGGACAAAGAGTGTGCTGCAGCGATGCCCAATGAGCCCCGCCGGTGCGTGTCGTCTGCTGACGCAGTGAAATCAGTGCGAGCGAATGGGACCGTGTGAAAAAGGTCGGCAATGCGTTGTACGAGGACATCTACCAAGAAAAGTCGCAGCGTCTGCGCGACGTGCTTTCGCACTCACACCCTGACCTGGGCGTGTACATTCTGCAGAACGAATACGGCCCGCTGTTTGCTCCGCCGACCATGTACAAGCAGATCGAGGAGCCGGCGTGGGAGGTCAACCGTGTGCGCGTGAGCCTGATGAACATGGCCGCATTGCATGCACAGGGAGGAGTCGCTCCCCAGGTGACGAGCCACACGTTCGGCCTGCTGCGCTCTGGACCGAGTTTTGCGCACGTCCAGGGGCCGGAGCGTGCCGGCCTGGATTTCCTGGCCACGCTCGAGGGTGCGACATGGGTCATCGAGACGGTCAACGAAGTAGCTGCGGTGGTCGAAGGCACCGAGGACGAGGACCGTGAGCCGCCGTCGCCGCCATCGCGACTGTGAGGTAGCGTAGCTAGCGAACCGAAACGAACACGCCGCTTCTCCACATCCCAAGTCGATGGAGACAGAGCCGACGCGCTCGGTGCACCGGTGCGCGCAGTGCGGCGACCTTGCACAGCTCACTGCTATCGTGGAAGAGGATCCCTCACAGGTGAATGCACGCGATGCGGAAAATGTGACGCCGCTGCACTGGGCGGCGATCAACGGGCACATGGCATGCTGCGAGTTCTTGCTCGAGCACGGCGCGTTGGTGAATGCGGCGGGCGGCGACCTCGGCGCGACGCCGTTGCAGTGGTGCGCACGAAATGGGCAGGTTGGACTCATGCACTTGTTGCTCGAGCGTGGTGCGGATCCCGCCTTTGAGGACAAGCAGGGTTTCAACATGCTGCATCTGGCAACACACAGTAGTCTCATCTTGGCGCTGGTCTATGTGCTGCAGCAGGAGCCTTTTGCGACGCCCGCCGGAGTAGACTTGCCCGACAGACAGGGACACACATCGCTCATGTGGGCTGCGTTCCAGGGCGACGCGCTGTCGGTCGACGTCCTGCTGAAGCATGGCGCCAGTGTTGACACGCGCGACGAGTCGGGGCTCACCCCACTGCACTGGGCGGCGGTGCGTGGTAGCAAGCTGTGTATCGAGCGTATTGCTTCCTATGGCGCAGACTTGCACGCCGTGGACCACGAGGGAAAGACGGCACGCGACATGGCCGAAGAACTACAGACGCTGCCGGCCTACGACAGCGCGCTCTATGCCCTCGGGCGTGACACGCACGGACACCTCGTGCACCGCATCATCGGGCCACGGACACTACGCTTCCTTTTGTTTGTGCTTCCCTTTGCCTGGTTTGGCGCGCTGTTTTATGGCGTGCCGCGCCTGCCCTGGTTCTTGGCCACCCCGGCGTTCTGCGCGGGCGTTGCGGCCATGCACTTGGCGATGGGGCTGTACGTTCTAGACTGGCGCATTCCGAATGCGATGAAGAAGTCGCCCTATTTCCTCTCGCTGCTCTCGCTGTCGCTTGGCTGGGTGTTTCTTATGTGGACGGTGGAAGTGGCACCTAATACTCGCAGCTACTTAGTCCGGCATACGCTCGTCGGTGTGCTTCTGTCCACCGTCATTGGGACGCTGGGATGGTGTGCCACTGTCTCTCCTGGCCGCTGCCATACGCCTGCGTCTCCGGCGGAGCGCCAGGCCGAGGTCAATCTACTGGCGTCGCGCGGGATGCTGACGAGCATGTCGTACTGCATGCATTGTCTTGCACGCCGCCCGCTGCGTTCCAAGCACTGCCACCTGTGCAATACGTGCATCCCGCGCCACGACCACCACTGTCCATGGATTGCCAACTGCGTCGGGCTGGGCAACCACCGCCCCTTTATCGTTATGGTCGCGGCGGCCGAGGCGGGCATCCCTGTCTACCTGAGTCTTGTGTACCAATGTACGTCGTGCGCTCACCCAGATTTCCGTGACAACCTGCCCTCGAACGTGTGGGTACAGCACCGTGATCGATTTGTGGTGCCGTGGCTGTTTGCCGCGGCAGACTTCCACGGGCCGCTGCTGTGCTGCAGTCTGTGGATCCTCCTCGTGGACGTCTGGCTCCTCATCCTGCTTGTGATGCAGCTCGCGCAAATTTCGCGTCAGCTGACCACGCTCGAAGCGAGCAACGTGGGTCGCTACGGGTTTATGGGCGGCCGCGGCGACACCAACATGACCGCTCAAGCGGGCTTTATCGAGCAGCAGACCGAGCGCATGGTGGCCGCTGGCATGCGCCGCGAAGACATCCACCAACAGTTGCACGGGTGTGCACACCGCAGGAAACGAACACTGTGCGGCGTGTGCACCAGTATGGGTGCCGCGCTGCTTTCCATTGTTGGACTCGATCTTTACACGCGCGGAAAGGGCGGACAAGGCCTGAAGCGCTCGCGCGCGGCGGCCAACCCGTTCGACAAGGGGGCCGTGGGCAACTGTTTGGGTATGTTGTCGCACTGACGCAGACTTTTGGACCGGTGGTGAATACCTTCATGTGGACTACACGTGTCTCTACGACGTACCGCCGACGGGCTTTGTTGCAGGTCGACCGCACACTCATTAGCCAAGCAGGTTTGCATAGAAGTGCTCCAGCGCGCTCTTGGCCGTCGTGCGCCGCGCCTCAGGGGGTGGCGTAGGGCCCTGCTCCTTGACAGGCGCCTTATAGGCGTCGATGATCGTGTCAAACGTTGCCACGGGCGCCGCCGCCGGCTTCGGCGAGGACAGCTGCACCAGGCCCGTCAGGATCAGGTCGCGTTCCTCGTCGGGCGTCAGCGAGGTGATGCTAGGCTTCTTCGCCGGCGAAGATGCCGCGTCCTTCGAGGCGGGCATGCCAAGGTCGGTGATCTTGGTCGCCTTGCCGCTAGCTGAACCAAAGGGGCTCTTCACTTTGCCCAGGTACGCCAGAACGTCACCCTTGGTGAGGATGCCATGCAGGCCCGTGCCCTTGATCTCCTTCTCCGGGTGCTCGATGCCATACTTCTCGGCAAGGCGAAGCACAGAGGGGAGTGGGGTATGCTCGAATGACACATGGGCCGGCGACTCTGGTGCCTTCTTTGGTTGGCGTGGCGCCTCGTTTCGCTCCTCTTGGGCCGGCTTAGCTTCTTGGGCCGGTTTTTGCTCCTGGGCCGACGTCTTGGGCGCTGCCTCGGCGTCGGGAAGCTCGAGGCTCGACAGATCATCGTCGGGGCTGGCCACATAGGCAATGGGCTTATTCACTTCCACGTCCTTCGACCCCGACGGCACGAGGATTTTTGCCATCTTGCCATCGTCGTCGGCTTCGACGTCCATCATCGCCTTGTCCGTTTCCTACGTGAGTGCAATGGACATACCACTTCCAGGAGCACATCGCCCGCGTTGAACGTGTCGCCCTCCTTGACCTTCCACTGGCCCAAATTGCCCTTCTCCATCGTCGGGCTCATGGCAGGCATCGTCATCTTGTGCACGTCCCAGCGCATAGCCGATGTGCTAATTGCAGCCATACGCAGCGTGCTCCCAATGCGTGCAGCATTCCACGCGCGCGACGCGACTACAGCTCGCACAGTCCACATCATGTGCGAAAGCGACCCGGACGGGCTCGGGCCTGGTCTGGAATTACGGACCTCCACTATGAGTCGGGGGGCGCCGATGCTTTTGCGCGGATGCCCAGGGACCGCAGCAATGCGCGGTTGCTGCGACCGCCCGCTTTGACGGCACCAACGCCGTGCCGCGGTGTCCAGGGACCCATAGACTGGTTGGCGTAAAAATCCATGGGATAGTCCCGGTTGCCCTCCTCTTCGCCCGGCCGCGATTTCGGATAGCGCACCAAACCGAGCTGGGCATCCGTTTCGCTCCACAGTGGCGCACGGCCCAACGCGGCTGCTGCTTCGTATGGGCTCAGGAGCGGCTTTGGGAATGCAGATCCCCAATCAATCGATAGTCGCGGACACGATGTCTGCACAAACACCGAGAGATGCTCACCAAAGAGCCCGATTTTCTGAGGGGACAGCTCCGACAGCAGAATCGGGACGTGGGGCAGCGAGCCAGCACGCGCTTGGAGCGCCTCACCAAGGTAGTCAAGCACCTTGGTGCTTCCTTGTCGCCCGAGCGTCCCAAGCACCAAGCCCCAGCCCTGTGCACGGGGCGAATCATTCGCTGGACGGTCCTCCAAGGCCTTGGGTATGCGCGTCAACGAGGATTGCGCCTCCTCAATCGCTGCCTGGCGCAGTCGCCGCATGGACGGGTGGTCGTACAATTCGCGTTGGAGTCGCTTGGTATATGGATCGTAGCGGAAGGCAGGGATACGGGGGTTGGCAATCATGATGGACTCCAAGTGGAACCGCCCGTCGCCGACGTACAAAATAGCGTCCACTTGGTTTGCGTCCAGCTTGGGCGATGTGCATCCCAGAATTTCACCGGGACTCAAAGGCTTAATTTGGGGAACAGTGATCGTATACCGCGGCTGGTGCGGCTGGCGCTTGACCAGCGCATCCGGTGCGACGGCCTCACCATTTTCGATCGCCAGTGGCGCCGACGATTCGTTCGAGGGTTCGTCCCCGTCGGTCAGTCGCGTGCGAATATCCTGAATCGCTGCAATAAACTGGATTGTTCCCACAAGTGCAAAATGTGTGCGCTGTGGCTCCGCGTCCGACTCGATCTCGAGCGCAGGTGGTGCTTTGCATTCGTTCGGTGCCGTGAGCACCGCACGCTGAAAGGCACTGCGTTCGTCAGGGAAGTTGGCACGGATGGTTTGTAGCAGGTGTTCCGTGTCCAAGCGAATCTCGACAAATACATACAAGGTGCGGATCATCGTCTGGTCGATCGGAACGAGGCAGCTGTGACCGTAGTGTACCAGCATGTCACAGCCCAGACCGCGAGCGGTGTAATCGTCCACACAGCATGCGCCATACGTGACATCTCCCATGATCACGGTCGTCGCATTGGTAAAACGTTCGATGATGTCGGAGATCGCCGTCGCCCAGAGTGTGAGCCCCTCGGGCATCTGCAGTGCAACGCACTGTGCATCGTATTTTCGAATTTGGTGGATTGTCTTGTGGATCTCAAAATTGTAGTTGCTGGGGAGCAGCCTCGCAATTGCCCCGTTCAGCAACGGGTCATTCTGGATCTCTTCGGGCACGCCGCCCCCTATGAGCGCCGCCTCCGAAGTGGCAGGTCGCCCAAACCGGCGTGGCGGGTGCGCCGCGTCGTTCATGACCGAAAAATGTCAGGTGGAGGGAGGCACATTCGGATTCCGTTGCGTGACCGAAAGTCGTACTGCGTGATGCTCTCCATCGAGTCGCTGCTGGCACTCGGTGCCGGTGGAGATGCCGTGTCTATGCTACCACCATACGATGCTCATATTCATGTTACCGATACCCTTGATGCATCTGGTGCCTTTGTCCTTCTACACTATGGGCTTGTTGCCCTTCACGCCAGTGCTCACAACGTGGTGTGGGTGAGTTGCCGCGCCGACGGCGTTGCACACTGGAACAGTGTTACACGTAAGGCGGTAAGTGTGTATGACTTATACAGGGAATGCCATTGACTCAATACTTGGCATCTGGTGAACTTCAAATGGTCGATGCCGAACAATACCTTGGAGCGCAAGAACCTCTGTCTGCACTTTTCGACGCCATCCATGGAGCGATACGCGTGGCGCAGACACCAAACAAGACTGAAGAGCCCAGTCCAAATTATTTGGCGCGGACACTGGTGATTGTGGACGACCTTTCCATCTTACAATGGAATCTGCCAGGATCCATGGAGTCAGTGCAATCCGCACTGACCCGTTTCCTTCTTTCTCTCCGAGAGCTATGTGTCCAGCAAAAGGCCGCTTTACTGACACTCCAGCATGCAGACGCGTGCTCGGCAGTGAATAATCAAGGCACTCTTGATGAGGGCGACGAGCTCTTGTTCCGGTATATCTTACGCACGGCCGACATCTGGATTGCTGTGAATGAGCTGCCCAGTGGTCGCGCAGCAGACTGCGATGGCGAGCTCACTGTGCACGGACTTTCACGGTGTGCTGCAGCCGCAACAGCATGTGCACCAAAAATTGACGAGGACCTACCCTTACGGGCCTTCCGCCTTGACCAGCCTTCCAAGACGTGCCTTTTTCGCATTGTACCAGATGGTACAGGTCCGAAGAATGCCAACGGGGTACGGTCTTCTGTCAAAATATGGTCGCGAGGGAGCGGCCAAGGTCTTGCCTAAACTCAATCATTAAATACGTTTTGCTACTTCGATTGCGCCTTTGCAACCATAGGCAACGATCGCAGACAAAAGAGCATGGGCAGGGGCCTGCTGAGCATCATGCTCGACAGCTGTGTCCAGGTGCTCCAACTCATCGTCACGGAACTCAACGAGGACAGAGCGAAGCAGCTCAAGCGATTCTTCCAGTTGTTGTACCTTCTCCCCGGTAAATTTCGCTCGGAGTTTGCTACCAATTTGTTCCAGGTGTGCCAATTGGCTGGGTTAGGGAGAGCAAAAAAAAAACGTACTCATCGTAGTGCTCGCCAATGACGGTCTCAACAGCCTCCGTGCAAGCCATGGCACTCTTTTCGCCCATCATCGCAGTTGTACCACCTAGAACCCTTCCTGCCAAGGCCCAGAGTGGAACTAATACGGATGGACGGGTCTGATATTCGTCCAGCATGGCGCTTGTGGCTTTTAGATGTTTCCGTTCATTCTCCCACATTTCCTGAATAAGCACATCACGTACAATGATCAGATTCTTCTCCTGAGGCTTTCCTTGGAAGCCAAACACATCAGCCTGTGCCTCATAAATGGTGTTGGCGGCGATCTCACCCGAATGATCCACGCGAAGCATGGCTGCCACTTCACGTTGATCAGCTGCATCAAGCGAGGACAGGAATTGTGCAGTACGTCGAAACTGCTCTAAGCGACGCTCTGAAGGTTTTGTATAGGCATCTGAAGCCAGGTTCACAGTGTTGAAGCGCCGCACATGAATCTGCACGGACCTTAGCGCCTGTCGGCCTGACTGGTTCCATCCCCGCATCCACATCGTCGCCCGAACCAACATGGCCACACTCTGACTAAGCGTGACATGTGGATCTGCAGGTCTACTGGAAGCAACAATCTGGAGAAGACACTGGCTTTTCAACACGCGCCCATGTTGTTTGCAAGGGTGAGCCTGGCAGCTCTGGTTATGGCTTCGGTGGGAACGGCCAAGAATGGCTTTGTGTCTACCCCGACTGATTTCACGACCAAACAAGGCCATGTCAACACTACCGTTCGTTACAAGGAAGTCCCTACTGGGATCTGCGAGACCACCGAAGGTGTCAAGAGCTACTCTGGCTACGTTGACACCGCGGAGAACGAACATATGTTCTTTTGGTTCTTCGAGGCACGTCACAATCCCGACAAAGCACCGCTCACGGTGTGGTTCAACGGTGGCCCCGGCTCTTCCTCCATGATCGGTCTTTTCCAGGAGAACGGTCCGTGCCGCGTGAACCCGGATGGCAAGCTACACACCAATAAACACTCCTGGTCGGAGGTGTCCAATATGCTGTATATTGACCAGCCTGTTACCACCGGTCTCTCGTATTCGGTGGTGAGCCCTGTGGTGTACAACACGAATTCGGGTTCGATTGTGCGGAAATTGGACTCGGACGAATGTCCGGACGATTTGCAGAAGCACGAAGCGTGTGCAACTTTCTCGCTCCCCGACGAGACTGACGTGCCATCAACGACGCGTGACACGCCCCCGGCTGTGTGGAAGCTTCTGCAAGGCTTCTTAGGTGCTTTCCCGGAATACAGCAACCGTTCCTTGCACCTGACCACCGAGTCGTACGGAGGTCACTATGCCCCTGCGTTTGGCACTTACATCTTGGAACAGAATAAGAACAAGCCGGATGATGCAGTGACGCTTAACCTTAAGTCCGTTCTGATTGGCAATGGCTGGTATGACCCAATGGTGCAGTACCAAGCCTACTACAACTTCACCGTGTCTCCCGGTAACACGTACGATCTCTCCCCTTTTAACAAGAGCATCAGTGATGAGCTGTACGACAATCTTTATGGCGAAGGGAAGTGCATGGACCAGCTTAAGGAATGCTATTCGTCCAAGGCAAACAAAATTTGCCGCAAGGCCGATGCTTACTGTGCGGAGAACGTGGAATCCATTCTCGATATCTACGCAAACCGAGACGAATACGACATCCGTGAACTCATGCCCGACCCTTTCCCTTACAGCAATTACGTGGACTACATGAACACCGAAAAGATCCAATCGGCCATTGGTGCCTACCAGAACTACTCTGAAAGCTCAGCAATTGTGAGCAAAGCATTCACTCGTACTGGTGATGATGGCCGCCGCGAGGGGGCCGTTAAGAATCTCCGCTCGTTGTTGCAGCAAGGCATTACAGTCACACTGCATGCAGGTGATGCGGACTACAACTGCAATTGGCTTGGTGGTGAGGTGATTGCCCACAAAGTAGGTGGCAACGATTTTTCGCAGGCTGGCTATGTCGACTTGCAGACCTCCGGCTCCCAAACTCCGGGCCAGGTGAAGCAAGCGGGCAACTTCAGCTTTGTGCGCATTTATTACAGTGGTCACGAAGTACCCTTTTACCAGCCGATCGCTGCGCTCGAGATGTTCAACCGGACAATCTACGGAAAGGATGTGGCGACCGGTCGCCATTCACCTTCGGACACTTACAAGACCAAGGGCAACCTAACGAGCGATTTCCGTCAAGGTAATGCGACGGTACAATACGAAGTCGTGTCGCCAAATGCCACATACAATCCGATTACTCACAAGCCCAACAACTAGGGAGATCCCGTGTTTCAATAGCATGTTTTGGTTAAATCTATTTATCAAGCGTAAAAAACATGCTTTGACCCAGAAGCCCAAGCCTAGGTTCTGGAAAGGATTGTGAGAATACGATGACAGAAATAGGAGAGGAAGACCCGTTCATCACGGTGATTGCTGTACACTTGCGAGGTCATTTCCTCTCAGTCCGGAGACTCCGAATCGACATGTTCCAGTAAAAAAAAAAAAAAATAGAAAACACAAGGGTCGCAAGCGATGCGAGTAAGAGCCACGGGTTATTGAGTGGTTTCTTTAGCAATCAATTTGTCAATGCTAGGCAGCTGCAGCTGTGAGGTCTTGGGCTCATCATCTGCGAGAATAGGGGGCAGTATGGTGGAGCCTGCCGTTGCGCATTGTTCCTTCGTCAATGATTGCCTAGCCGGTGTATATGCGTCCACAAGGGTCGGAGGCGAATACCTCTGGACGCTATGCGCGAGGGTATCAGGGCCAGCAGTAGGCTGGTGGGGGTCGTAACTCGAAGGTCGGCGTAGTAATGAAGGGGGACGCCGTTCTGCATTCCCAGGCCGTGTATGCCAATTGTTCATCCAAGGGTCCACGGGGGGTCCCAGTGGCGATTTTCGCAGATTAAACGCAGTGGATATGGGCGTTGTAGTTGGGTCGCGGACGTTTGCCGCGTTAGGGTCAGTCGCCGCGTGTATGGGTGGCGAATGCCGGGGAGGGACCATTTTGGGAGGAGCACTGGGCCCATCTACCAGTCTCTCTGGCGTTATATTAGGAGAGTACACAGGAACGACTAGCGGGTGAGAGGATATAGGCACGCCACTGGTCTTTTTCCGCTGCTTCTGACGCTTGTTTTGGAAGAATACCTGGACCTTGCGCGGAGACAGGCCAAGCTTTGCAGCGACCGCTTCTCGGACCTGTGTGGAAGGAAAGCACGTCTGCTGTAGGAGCTCATGCAAAACGCGGCTTTGTTCTGGCGTTAGGAGCGTCCGCGCACGTTTGGAGCCGTTGGTGCCCCGGCCTCCCTGGGTCTGCGATCGGGACCCTTTAATGGCGCCGCTGCTTGGTACATTACCCAAATCACGATCAACCTTTTCGGCATCGGCTAAGCTAACCTCGGACGCTTCTGATGTACTTGACATGTCCGATCCACTTCGCTTATAAGCTGGGAGCCGAGGTGGATACCCATCTTCCCTGTGCGCATTGTCAGGCGGTTTTGACCCATCATTCCCTTGCGGAGAATGTGAGTAGCCTGGCATTCCTTCGCGGGTACAGGCTTAGGGGGGTCAAATGAATATGATCGTCCCGTATGCCACACGATAAAGGAGAACAAAGCAATGCTGTGCGCAAACACGCCATGTCAATTTTATACTACATGCGGATATTAGATTTCTTGGTATGCTGTGCATCGACTGCCGCAGTCTAATTCGTGAAAAAAAAAATTGAACGACTGGCTGCACCCTTGTTGCCTAGTGAATGACGCAACATCTGACCAGTCAAACAGCCAGTCTCAGGCGTTGCCTAGGTTGTAACCTTTAATTATCCCTTTCAATTCCGTCTGGACCAAACTCGTTTGCATGATTGGGCCGGCGAGTTTTATGAATAGTCCTCACCGCCACTTTTCTCGCGGATTTAATTTCCTATACGCAAATTCCTCCGCGGACGTTTGCTCCGATCCAAATTAACCTAGCCGGACTTAATTCCGCGCGGGTTCAGCGGCATAGGAATTTATCGTTTGGCCAATCCATTTGTCGCCAGACACGGATGAAGTACTGCTCAGGTACCACCCGTTTCGTTGGGAAAGAATGCGGCGAGGGTCTGGCATTGCTGCGTTGGACCGGCGAAACCAATCCCGTGCGCAATATAATTCTTTGTCTCATGAGCTGAACGAATCGAAAGTAGATGAGCTGAGGGGCCAAATTGACGCATTCCGGCGACAATTACGCACATTCGCCGTGGCTCACAAAAAGGATCTCCGTCAGGATCCACAACTCCGCCATGCGTTCCAACAGATGTGTTCCAGCATGTGGGTCGATCCCCTAGCGGGCCGCCCTACGACGACAGCCGCAGGCACGCGACTTGGAAAAGTGGGCGAGCTGTGGAATGAGCTCCTTGGCTTTGGCGATTGGCAGCACGAACTCGGCGTCCAGGTTGTAGATGTCTGTGTGAGTACGCGCAAGAAGAACGGTGGCGTTATTTCGATGCAGGATCTCATTGAAGGGATTATCCAACTTCGACGATCTTCGTTTGGACCGACGCAAACCGAGGGAGAGCAGGTCGACGCAAACATTAGCGAGGAGGACGTGAAGCGCAGTATTGACGCACTAAAACCGCTTGGATGTGGCTATGAAGTGTTCTCTCTGCATGGCAGAACCATGGTACGCACTGTACCTATGGAATTAAACGCGGACGCTTTGTCCATTCTCCAGCACCTCACTTCAGGCATGTCCCGAAAAGATACCCAGGGTGTTCCGTTTGTAACACCGGATGATGCAAACGATCCCAGGATGCCCACATTACATGGCTGGTCGACTCTACGTGCACAGCATGTGCTGGATGGAATGGTCATGAGCGATGGGACGATGTGGGTCGATGTGGTCCCCCATGACCTATCACCGGCTCCCGAATCCCAGAGGCAGCATTATTACTCACCTGCGCTTGTTGAAAGCGCCACGACAAATTCGACATTGGCAGCAGCGTCCAAGTCTATGGCTACGCTGCAGGTCTAACGTAGACTATCTGCTACCCCGCGCTAGTGGTGGAACCCCGCGTTGCGTGAGTACGTCATTTAGATCGCGCAGGGCCCAGGAGGCATTTCCCACGTGGGTACGTTGCGTTATCGCCGCTGATAGGTTGTTTTCGTTATCTTAGTCAAAGCGATTATGCTTGTCTATGCAGAGAGGCGTGACTGGAATACATAGGCATCGCGTTACACCCGCGCGGTCTTCTTTCCGTCACGCGTAAAAACCGTTTTTTTTACCTCAGTAAAACGATGGCACCTCCAGGACAATCAGGATTTTCGTGGTCCAACATTGCCGTTGGTGCTGCCATGAACATGTTCGAAGTGACCACCCTGGGTCAGCCGTTTGAGGTGGTCAAGACTCAGATGGCGTCGAACCGTAGCCAGTCCATGATCCAGGCCCTCCGCACGGTGTGGAGTCGTGGTGGCGTGTTTGGCTTTTACCAAGGCCTGATCCCATGGGTACGTGCGCTCAAGGGACATTGAGAGCTGACGACATGCAGGCATGGATTGAGGCGTCGACCAAAGGTGCTGTGCTCCTGTTCACCTCGAGTGAGGTGAACAAGGTGGCCAAGGCCTTTGGCTTCGGCCCTGGTGCATCGGGTCTGGCCGGTGGCATGATGGGCGGTATCGTACAAGCATATGCGACGATGGGCTTCTGTACATGTATGAAAACGGCTGAGATTACGCGTGTGAAGCAGATGCAGGCCGGGGAGAAGCCGCCGTCGACGTGGGCCGTGTTTGCCGACATCTTCCGCCGCGAGGGTATTCGTGGTATCAACAAGGGTGTGAACGCTGTCGCAATCCGGCAGTGCACTAACTGGGGTAGCCGGTATGTTGCAAGGCTTAGTGCCACTGTGTACTAACTGATAGCATGGGCTTTGCGCGCTTGGCCGAGGCGCCCGTGCGCACGTATGCGGGAAAGACGGAGAAGGACAAGCTGTCCCCGCTCGAGCGTATCTTTTGTTCGTCGATCGGTGGTGCGCTGGCGACATGGAACCAGCCGATCGAGGTAATCCGTGTCGAGGTACGTCGGTCACAACCGCTGACCTCAGATGCAATCGCTGTCGAAATCGGCCTCGGAGCACCACAAGACGAAGCCAACGATCATGAGTACTGCTGCCTATATCTACAAGGAAAACGGCATCAAGGGCCTGTATCGTGGTGTGAGCCCTCGCATTCTGCTGGGCATCTGGCAGACGGTACGTGGGAGAGGCGCGGAGACCGGTACTAACCGCAGGTTTGCATGGTCTCGTTCGCTGATACGGTGCGTGATTGGATCGGCACGAGCCACTAAAGGCGCGGTACCTTGTGCGGCCGTGCTCCATAGATGCGATGGCCGCCCTCTCCCCGCAAACGAAGTGTTACTGCCACGTGGATCTGATGTGCTGAGTCCCGGGTTACATCATGTGACTGATCGGTGCGGGGGAACGATTTGTCCGTGCGGAGGTATAAAGGGTCCGCGTACACTGGCTCGCTTCTCGGCACGAAGCGACCTCCTATGTCAACCAAGCACATCTTTGAAGATGCCAACGGCCTTGTGGACAAGGCCGTGCTTGGCGCTGCACTGACAAACCCATCTTTGCGTGTCTATGCGCCTCACCGCGTCGTGTACGATGTTGAACATGATCGGAAGAAGGTTGCCCTGATCGCGGGTGGTGGTGCTGGCCACGAGCCGTCGTTCACGGGCCTGGTGGGCAAAGGCCTGCTGACTGTGGCGGTGTCCGGCGACATTTTTGCATCGCCGTCAGCTGCGCAGATCCTGTCGGGTGTCGATCTGGCCGCGACGGACAAGGGACTGGTGGTGATTGTGAACAACTACACGGGTGACTGCCTCAACTTTGGCCTTGCCGCGGAGAAGGCACGCTCGGCGTTCAACGGTGAGGGCGGTGACAAGCACGTCGAGATGGTGATTGTCGGTGACGATGTGTCGGTCGGCCGCACCAAGGGCGGTCTGGTGGGCCGCCGTGGTCTGACGGGTGCGCCGTTCGTGTGCAAGGCGCTTGGTGCCGCTGCCGAGGATGGCAAGGATGCCAAGACGCTTGGCAAGATTGGTCGCGCGATCGTGAACAATGTCGTGACGATCGGGTCGTCGCTCGACCACTGCCATGTGCCCGGCCGCTCGAAGGACGACGAGGAGCGTGGTGCGCTCGGCCCCAATGCGATCGAGATCGGTATGGGCATTCACAACGAGCCTGGTGTGAAGCACATTGAGGACAAGCCGGATGTGGACAAGCTGCTGTCGGACATGTTGAAGCTGCTGCTTGACCAGAACGACAAGGAACGTGCGTTTGTGCCGTTCGAGAAGGACGCCGACCCGGTGCTGGTGATCAACAACCTGGGTGGCATGAGCAACCTTGAGCTGTCGGCGATTGCTGCCGAGGTTGAGCGCAAGCTGCTCAAGGAGTGGCAGCTGCGCCCGGTGCGTGTGTACGTGGGCACGTACATTACCTCGCTCAACGCCCCCGGCTTCAACATTTCGCTCTTCCACCACAAGCGCATTACGAAGGAGTGCGGCGTCGACTTCCTGTCGCTGCTTGATGCGCCCACAGACGCCTCGGGCTGGGTCGGCGTTGGTCACGGGTGGAGCAACACGCCGTCGGTGCCGCAGCCCGACGAGCAGCTCGAGGAGAGCAAGGCGCTGCTCAAGAAGAAGCAGGCCTCGGGCCACGGCGTGAGTGGCAGTGCCACCGAGGGTGCCGCGGCGTCCAACGGCCCCGTGAACGGCGACGAGGCGCTCACGCGCAAGGTGATTGCGAACGCGTGCCAGGCGGTGATCGACATTGAGCCGACGCTCACCAAGTACGACACGATTGTCGGCGACGGCGATGCCGGCGAGACGCTGCGTGGGTGCGGCGAGGCGGTGCTTGCCGCACTGAACAAGAACGAGATCCCGCTCGACCGCGCGACAGCGACGGTGCTTGGCATCGGCCAGGTGATTGAGTCGAACATGGGCGGCACTTCGGGTGCAATCTATGCGCTCTTCTTCACGGGTCTTGTACAGGGCCTGCTCGAGAGCACCAAGGACACCAGCGAAGCGGCCGGCACCAAGCACTGGGGCCACGCGGCTGCCGTCGCGCTCAAGAACCTGGGCAACTACACCCCGGCGCGCCCTGGCGACCGCACGCTCGTCGATGCTCTCGATCCATTTGCCAAGACGTTCGACCAGCAGGGCCAGCAGGGCGCTGCAGCCAAGCAGGCGCTGCAGGCCGCCGTCGATGCGGCCAAGCAGGGCGCGGAACACACGCGCGACCTCACGGCGCGCCTCGGCCGTGCGACGTACGTCGGCGAGACCTCGGAGAAGGTGCCGGACCCTGGCGCATGGGGCGTGTGGGCGCTCGTCAAGGGCATTGCCGACACGTTCTAAGTGGGTCGGTCTGTATAGGCTGATAGTACATACCTACGTGCATGCCACCCAAGGGGTGTTGGCATAGGCTGACGCACAGGCCGCACGGCCCCTGCGCCTAGACGACCCACGCCACGTCGTCGTCCTTGCCGTCAATCAGCGGCTGTGCGAGCTGCTGCACCGCAAGCGTGCACTGCGGACACGCACCTGCGACGATCGCATTCATCTCGCTGCGTACCGCATCGACATCGGCGAGCATCTGCAGCGATGCGGCGTCCTGCGCCGCCGCGTCGGCCGCCGCGTGTGCCGCAGCCGGCTGCGTGGCCCGTGCGCCGCCGCTCGGCTCCGCAAAGGGGTCGAGCGGCGCCAGGACGCGGCGCCCGCTCGCGACGCCGACGCTGAAGCCCGTGCTGATCGCATCGACGATCGCCTGTGGCCGCACATGCTCGCGGAGCTTGTCGAGGCGGAGCGCGCTCCATCCCGCGGCGCCCGCCGTGCCGGGCGCGCGGTTCGGTGCGGCGGACTGCGACGTGCCGTCGGCGTCCGCCGCCGGCTGCGCGTAGGCCTCGAGTTCCGCCTGCAGCTGGAGGAGGCGGCGGAGGCGGCGCGGCGGGAGGTGCTGCGTGACCTCGCGCGTGAGGCAGTCTGCGTGGTAGCCGTGGTGGCACGGGAAGAGGTACATATGTCGCTGGAGCAACGGTGCGCCACACGTCTCACACGGCTGGCCCGCATCAAGGTGCACGAACTGCGTCGCGAGTGCGCCAATCTCGCGCTGGATGTGATCGGCGGTGTGTGTCGTCCGGTCCATCTCGGCCTTGAGTGCGTCGATGCGCTGGACGTAGGCGTCGAGCATCTCGCAGATCTCCTCCTGGAAGCCATCAATCACGACAAAGTCGGGGAAGAGCGGCAGGACATCCTCGAGCGTGAGCAGCGACGTACGCTGCAAGAAGGCCATCGCGTCCTGCACGCCATGCTCCGCACGGATCACCTGTGCGGCACACTGCAGCCAGAGCTTCTTGCGCACATCCCTGTTCGGCGCAAGCTCCGCACAGCGGCACGCGAGGTCCACGTCGCCCGCCTCGAGCGCAAGATGCACTGCATTCTCGTGGCGCTCCATACGGGCATACAGGCGCACACATGGGTCGTGCAGCGCATGCCGCGCACACAGCCGCAGCGCATAGTCCAGATCAAAGTAGACGCGGCCGCCGGTGCGCTGCCCCTCGATGCACGTCTGCAGTGCGTCGCGTGCGGTGCTCCGCACCGCCTCTGGCTGCGCCGCGTCGGCGGCGCGCGCCGCGAGCCGCGTGAGCAGCAGGTTGTGCACGGCGACAGCCTCACTATGCTGCTCGTACGCGACATGCGTCAGGTAGTCGAGTGCGACGTCCGCAGCGCCTGGCGGCGCACGGTGCTGCAGCAGCGCAGGGATGAGACGCACCGCGTCGAGGCCCGTGTGCCGCTTCCAACATGCCACCGTCGCAGCTGGTGCGTGCTGCATCAGGGGCACGGAGAAGTCGTAGTAGAGCGCAACGTCGTCGTGGGCTGCGAGCGTCCGCAGCGCCTCGTCGTATGCTGCGCGTTCGATGGCGCGCGCCACAATGCTTCGCGTGTCGCCTATGGCCTCGGCGTACGCAAGCCACATGTCGTCGCGGCCATGGCGCGCGAGAAGTGCATACGTAGTGGTGCGGTCGAGCGCCTTGGCGTACGTAGAAAAGAGCGTGCGTAGGCCGCGTTCGAGGGTGGCCAGCGAAGGGGGCGAGTCCAGAACGATGTCATGCTGGGCCCGGTCTTTCGCCACATCCTGAGCGGTATCCGTGGCGGCCTCGGTCGCCGCATCCTCGGCCCGGTCCAGGGCACCGAGGTACAGCTCTACGAGCCATGTCGCGAGCATCAGTCGTGCCGTCTTTTCGCTTGCAGGCAGACCATCGAGCCGCCGCTGGACATAGGTACGCAGCGCGTCGTGCGCATCGTGTGCGACAAGCGCAAGGACGACCGTATCAAACGAGCGCTCGCGCGTCTGGGCATACACGACCGCTGCGTCGTCGGCACGGCCGGCGCGCAGCAGCGCATCGCCCTGGGTGGCAAGCACCTTCGCACGTGCCGCGTCGTCTGGCGCATACGCCAATGCGTCGTCGTATACGCCCCGCGACAGCCAGATGCGCCACACATCACGCGCCTCGTCGGTGACAATCAGCTCAAAGATGCTCGTTGCCGTATACACCCAGCACGAGTGATGTACCGCATCCACCGACACGCCCAGCACCGCTTCGTGAGGCGCGAGCGGCAGCGGCGCATTCCACGACTCTGACTCGTCCAGCGTATGGAGACAGCGGATCCGGTCGGCGTACACGAGCACCCAGTGGAACGCCGTGCGCGCGACAAAGCGGGGGACACTGTGCTCGTAGGTAAGCAGCCCCGCCTTTTCGAGGAAGTCGTGCTGGACCTGGGCGTCGAGGTTCACCTGGGCGTGGTACAGCCCTGCACCGGTGTGCCACACGAGCGCACGGCGGTTGGGGGTCGCAGCACCGGCCGTGGTACTGAGGAGCGACGCGGCATCATGCTCGCTGGGGAGCTCAATCTTGAGATGAGTCTGCAGTGTGTCGCGATACGGCTGGAACACGGCATCAAGAGCGCTTGAGGGTGAATCGCCCGCGCCGCCGCCTGTCTCCCCGCTGAACTCGTACAGCCGCGTCGCAGTTGCCAGCACGATGTAGGCCGTGGCGGCGGGCTGCACCCAGACAGCGCCAGCGATCGGCTGCACATCACTCAGTACAAACACACGGCGTACGTCTCGCTCGACAGCGCCCGTGTACTCGGCGTGCGCGCCGGTCGTCTTGCGCGCGAGGCGGTCGAAGAAGTCGGCGCGCGGTGCTGGCCCCGGGGCGGCGGGCGCGGCTACCTGCACGGCACACAAGGCTTCCCACACCTCACCTGATGCCGTTGCAAGCAAAATGGGCGGTGTTGCGACCCATCGCCGGCCGTTCGGTGCCGCGCCGAGAGATGCACGGGGGGTGAGCGCCGCTGGACCCCATGCCACGGCCGTCAGTGCGAGGCCAGTAAGCCGCGGAAGCAGGCGCGCGCGCGCGAGTACCGGCGTCCAGTAGTACATGTGTCCGCTTGTGAGCCACACGAGGACGTGCTCGGCACTCGGGTCGACAAACAGCCGCGAGCCCTGGGCCGTCGCGCGCGGCTGCGCACGCGCCGTAGGCGGCATCGGCACGAGCCCCTCGTGTGTGCGCGCAGGGTCATCGAGGTCGACCCATATGAGGCGAAGCAGCGTACCGTCTGTGCTGCCAGCTGCATGCATGCACAGCACCATCTTGTTTGACGCGACGGCGAACTGGATCAGCGGCGCGGGGAGCGCATACTGCACACGCCCCAGCTCAAACATCGGCGTCGCGGGCATGGCGTCGGCATCCCCATCACCCACGGATGCATGCGTCTGCCAATGTGGTGGCGACAATGCGGCAATATCGAGGCCCAAGCCGCCGTCCTGGCCGAGCGCCATGGTGGCAGCGGACTGCGGCGCGGAGCGTCCCAAGGTGGAGGGTGGAGGCGACCGGCGTCGCCGTGCGAGGCCGACGCGCGGCTAGGGCCGGCAGGCAGCGCACCCCCCCCCCGCGCGGTGCCGCACGGGCTGTTCCCTCGTGCACGCCGAAGCGCGCCCGGCATGCCCCGCAAATACACACACACAAACCAGATTCTCGCTACGTGTTGAGCTTCGCGATCAAAAACTTGACGCCCACAAGCGCCGTCGCCAAGTCACCCGACGCCATCGTGGCGATCTGCACATGCAGCTGCAGCGCGCCCTGCTGGTCGCGCGCGCGGATCGCATGCGTGAGCTGCAGGAGCAGCGGTGCGAGCTTGTCCTCCACGAGGCCATTGTTGAGCAGGTCGAGCAGCAACTGCACACGGCGGTCTGCGTCGTCCAGGATGCGCTTAGGCTGCGCATTGATCGCATGCAGGCGCTGCACTTCACTAGACAACGTATCGGCCACGGGGCGCAGCTGCGGCGCGATGTGTGTCCGGTCGCCACGGGGGTGCACAAACCCGGGCTTTTGCGCGATCTGCGGCGTGGGCGGCGCACCAAACCCACCACCCGCCGGCGTGCCCGAGCGCGGCGTCGGCGGCACGTTGGGCGGGCGCGCACGGCCCGGCGTGCTCGGCACCATCCCGGGCCGCGGCGACATGGGCGGCTGCACGCCTGCGGCAGAGGCAACACGCGGGCCGTACTGGCTTGGGCCCGTGTACTGCGGCCGCAGCGGCATGTCCGGCTGCGCGCCCTGCGGTGGGCGCATGCCACGCACGTTGCCCGGCGTCGTAGGGCGCAGCGGCGGGGCGCCCTGGCGGCCAGGCACCGTGTCGTACGCATGCACAGCGCCAGTGGACGCCATGCCCGCACGGGGCGACGGCGGCACACCCTGCGCCGGCACGGAGCCGGCGCGTGGCGGCGGCGGCACGCCCTGGGGCGGCATGCCTGCACGCGGCGGTCCTTGCGCGGCGGTCGGTGGCGTGACGGCTGGCTGGTTCGGGAACGGCGAGGTGATGGGCTGCTGTCCCGCAGCGCTCGGCGCGCGCTTTGGCGGCGCTGCAGCCGCGGCCGGCACGTCGTTCCAGCCGCCCTTGTCGCGCTTGATCGGCGGTGTCGGTGTCGGTGTCGGCTGCATCTGGGCGGCGGCCACCGACGGCGGCGGTGCCACAGTGGCGGGCTGTGCACCGTACGCGTTGGGCGCATACGCGTTCGACGCCGCGCTTGGCGCATAGGCGCTGGTCGTCTCGAGCGCGGTGGGCACCACAGGTACCTGCGGCACCTGTGGCACTTGCGGGACTTGCGGCACCTGCGGCACCTGCGGCACCCGTTGCGCCTGCTGCTGCGCCTGCTGCTGCGCGGCAGTCGGCGGCGGTTGCAGCGGCGCGGGGGGCGCTGCCTGCATCGGCGCCATGGGCGCTACCTGCGGCACGGTGGGCACCTGCGGCACGGTGGGCACCTGCGGCACGGTGGGCACCTGCGGCACGGTGGGCACCTGGGGCGGAGGCGGCATCACAGGCGCAGGCGCCGCCGATGCGCCATAGTACGCATTCGATCCCGCATTGTACGTGTCGTACGCATTGTACGAGGCCCCGTAGCCCTGGTCGTACGTGGCCGGCGCCGCTTCGGGCGCTGCACGCAGCAGACGGTCCTGCGACCAAGCGGCCGAGGCATGTGCATTCGCAGGCACATAGTCTGCGGGCGTGAGCGCAATGAAGCGCTGCGCGACGTCGATGAGACCCTGCTCGGCCAGCACGTCGACGTACTCCAGCACGCGGTCGTAGAGCGGCGCGAGCTTGTACTCGCGCACCTCGCCATCCGCCGCGGGCTGCAGGTCCTCGTCGGTGTACTGCACGGCATGCTGGAATACCATGACCTTTTCCATGAACGTCTGGAGCGCCTCGGCGTGCGCCGAGTAGCGCGAGTCGTCGCGGCCCTGGTGCGCGTTCGAGCGGATAGCGACCTCTTCCTCCTTCATCTCGTCCATCCACATGCTCGTTACCTTTTCGAGACGGCCCGCGGCAAGGTAGCACAGCACGGCGTTCTTGCGGTCCTCAAAGCTCTGTGCCTCGAGGTAGCGGTTCTCGAGACGCTGGCCGAGGCGCTCAGCCAGCGCATTAAAGTCTTCAGGCTTGGCAAAGGTGCACAGCAGCACAAAGATTTCCTGCCACTCGGCGAGGTCGGCATTCACCACGACGTCCTCCAAGTTCTCCATCACGATGCTCTCGAGCACGCGCAGGTACGGCAGGCGGTCCGCGTGCCGCTTAAAGAAGGCGCGTTGCGTCTTGACCAGCAGCTCGTCGCCCGCGCGCGTCGCAAGCACCAGCGCATCGGCAAACCGGTCCTTGGACACGAGCAGCGACACAGCCTGCTCAAAGTCGCCCAGCACCAGCGCCTGCGTCACCAGCCGGTCGGGGTCCTCGGGGCCCGCGGGGTGGATGCGGAAGGGCGCATCGCGCACCACCGGCGCACGCGGCGCACGCGGCGCCAGCGCATTGGGGTCGAACGGATCGCCGGTCGCAAACGGATCGGCCTCGGTGCCTTCGGCCGCGGCGCCCTCCGCGCCGTCCGTCTCGGGCTCGTCGAGGTCCGCGAGGCCGAGCGCGCCGACGGCCTCGGTCACCTTGGCGGAAATGTCCGCCTTGGCAAAGCCGAGCAGCTCGACGAGCTCGTCGCGAGAGTCGGCGTGGAAGAGCGTCTGGAGCGCCTTCCAGTTGGGCACGTCAACGGGGCGCGTCGCCGGATCATGGCTCTGCTCCGCACAGAACTCGACGAGCGTGTTGTTGTTCAGCGCATCATACAGACGGCGTGCGCGCTCGGCAATGTGCGGCTCGGTGCGGATGTCGTGAATGTGCACAGGGAAGCTGCGTGCCGGGTTGGCGGCCGTGTTGGCGCTTCCGCCGACGCTCACGAGCTGCCCACCAAAGCCAAACGCGACCGATGTGGGGCGGCGCAGCCACTTGGGCGGGTGCTTGAGCGACATACCGCCCGACGCGGCCGCATTCTGCTCGCCAAGCGTGCTGAACAGGTCATCGGGGTTGGTCGCGGCGGGCACCTCGGGCACCTCGTCGGTGTTGGTCGACTGCAGTGACTGCATCGTGATGCGCCCATCGAAGCTTGCCGTGGCCAGCACATTCGGGTTCGCCGGGCTCCACTGCACGTCAAACGCCCAGTTGGCGCTCGGCGGCATCTCGGCCACCATCTCGCAGCTCTGCGGGTTCCACACGGTGGTGCGGTTGTCCTTCCCGCATGCTGCGAGCAGGTCCTCGTCCTGCTGGCACCATGAGAGACCCAACACGCCCTTTTCGTGGCCCGTCAGCACCTTTTCGGGGGCGCGCGAGTTGCGCAGGTCCCACAGCATGATCACGGGGCTCGTGTCGTCTTCGCTGGCGGTCGCAAGGCGCGTCGCCGCCGACGGATGCCACGCCACTGCACTCATGCCGCGCCGTCCGCCCGACGCAAGCGCATTGCTCACACCGCCGGGGCCAAAGCCCGTGCCGGCAGTGCCGGCGCCGCCGCCGTACGCCAGCGCAACGACCTCGCGCTTGTGCCGCAGATCCCACACAGACGTATAGCCATTCGACGACGCAGTCGCCAGCACATGCGACACCTGTGTGTTCCATCCCAGGCTCGTGATCTCATCGATGCGCTGCGACCGTGCACCGGGGGTAAAGGGCTTCGTCGGACGGTCCATGTCCCACACATAGATCTCGCCGTTCACCGCACCGCTCGCAAGCAGCTTGTCGTGCAGCCGGTTAAACGCCAGGCCACGCACGGGACCCTTGTGGATCGTGTTCTGCGTCACGAGCGGCTGCTCGCCGCGGCTCAGCAGAGTCTGCACATCCCAGATGGCCAGCTCACCGTTCTCGAGACCCGCAGCTATAAGACCGCGCGGCTTGCTTGCATTCGCACAACCCCATGCAACTCGGTTGAAACGCGCGCTGGCGGTCGCCGACGCTTGCATCACGGGCGTCGCGCCAGCGTCCTGCATCGGCAGGTCCCACAATTCCAGCACACTGTCGCTGCTGAAGCTCTCGTCGAGCGCGCCAGCAATCGTACCCGTCGCGATCATCGGACTACCAGCATAGTTTTGCGGCGACCACGAAAAGGCCGCCGTGCGCGGCACACTGACTTTCATGATGTCCCAACACTGCGCGATCGCCGTCGCAGCCTACACGCGCACGCCCGGGTCGGCCTCGCACGCCGTTTGCTGGCACCACGTGGCATGCACGTGGCCCGTCGCGCTTCGACCATGCGCCGGCGCGAGGACGAATATGTGGATGGCGCCGAGTTTGACGATTCCGACGAGCCCATTGAGGAGCTGTCGGAGGACTCGGACGAGTATGAGGGTCTCCCGTCCCTGCCGTCTGCGCCCATCCGCTCGGCCATCGCCGAAAAATCGGCCGCCAAACGCAAGCAGGAACAGGAACAGGTGAGGCAGTCGAAGTCGGCACGCACCACCAAACGGCCCCTCGAGTCAGGTGGGTACAGCTGGGAGGCCGCCTATCAGCGCAGCTGGGACCATGTGCACGAGGATGAGAGCGGGAATCTCGAAAGCGCCGTGCGGCGCATGCTCGCAAGCAACAAGCGCAAACGCGCCTTGCGCGACGCAACGCCGGTCCAGCGCGGCATCATCCGGCACTTTGTCCTCGTACTCGATCTAAGCTCCGAGATGGCCGAGCGCGATCTGCGCCCGAATCGGTTTGAGCTCACGCTGCAATATGCACGCAAGTTTGTCGCCGACTACTTTGACCAGAACCCCATTGGCCAACTGGCAATCGTGTGCACCCGCGACGGACTTGGCGAGCGCCTGTCGTTGATGGGCGGAAACACGGTCAATCACGCGGGCATCCTCGCAAACAAGCGCAAACTTGAGCCGCGTGGCGAGCCCAGCATCCAAAACGCGCTCGAAATGGCGCGCAGCTGCCTCGTGCATCTCCCCAACTCCAACACCCGCGAGATTCTGTACATATCAGCCTCACTTACAACTGTCGACCCGGGCAACATCTTCCACACCATCGACCAAATCGTCCAGGATCGTATCCAGGTGTCGGTGATTGCGCTTGCAGCAGAGATGCACATCCTTAAGGAAATGTGCACCAAGACAGGTGGTGATTTTCACGTCGTAATGAACGAGGACCACTACAAAGAGCTACTCCAGCGACACGTTCCGCCGCGCATCATCTCGGAGCATCCAGCGCAACAGGAGTATGATGCAGATCTGCTCGTGATGGGCTTCCCACGTCGCCTGCCATTTAACGCACCGGCATCGCTGTGCGCGTGCCACGGGCGTGTCATGCCTAGTACCAAGACGCAATCGCACCTCGAGGGCGGCTCGGCAGCATCGGGGTACACATGCCCGCGGTGCTCCGCCAAGGTGTGTCAGGTACCGACGGACTGCTCGGTGTGTGGCATCACGATCATTATGAGCACACACCTCGCACGCTCCTACCACCATCTCTTCCCGGTCGGTAACTACCGCCCGGTTTCGTGGGACGAGGTGACGGACGCGTCGCCTTCTGCCTGCTTCGCGTGCGCGCTGCCGTTCCCGCCGAAACCCGCCGAGACAGGGGGGGAGAAGGCACCGGACGATTCGGCGCTGGCGCCGTCGTCGCGCTACAAATGCCCCAAATGCACGCACGAGTTTTGCCTCGAATGCGACGCCTTCGTTCAGGAACAGCTCCACACCTGTCCGGGCTGCACCTAGCTGCACGGACTGGACACTTGCGCCGCTCCGCGCGGCCTGCCGATACCCCCGTAGTCTGCCACGTCCAGGGACGCACTATTTTTTTTCCACGCGCACAGCCCATGTGCGGGGCAGCGGATCATTGGCCCCGACGGCCCATTCGTTGCTGTCATTGGTTCTGTGTATGTGGAGGCGCAGCGGCCACATGGTTGGAGTAAAACTGGCCTCGACGTACGGCGGTACGCTCGGTGCATCTTGGCATTGGCGACGGTCACGACAGGCACCAAGACGTTCCGGCAGCAGTGCCGCATCGACCTTGTGTCCTGTATACCTAGTGCCTGAACAATGTCTGCTCCACCCACCACCCCGCCCCTGCGCGGAAATGAGCACGATATCCCTGAATCCGATATTATCCAGGCCTATTCCCTCGACGACACGCTTGGATCAAAGCAGCCGCCGAGCTACGAGACTGAGGACGGTGGCACCTCGAGCCTCTTCCCACATGCCCCAGTGGAGAGCTCACCGCAAGCCGCTCCGCCGGTAGTGACGGGTGCGGTAGGCGGCACGGCGCAGCCCGAGGCTGTGCCTGTCACCTCGGAGGCCGACCCGCTGACGCGTACCTCGCACGACTCGCGCCGCGTGCGCTGGGGCGAGACGCTGACGCAATCACAGCCGCACATACACCAGCCCGCGATGCGGTCGCGCGGGCCGACAGTCTCGGTGAAGCCCCCGCCGACGACGCCGTCTGGCGGTCCCATGTCGCCGAGCAAGGGTGGCATCAAGCGCCTCAACCACCCTGGCCAAATTAACCTCGATGGCCTGCGTGCTAACATGCCCACCGAAAGCATCCCGTTGGAACCGATGCACAACGAGGCAGACCACCGCACAGATGCGATGGCACTCGAAGGCGATGACAACGACCGGTTTTTGGCACTTTCGCATGAGCTGAACCAGCTAGACGAGGACGATGAGGCGGACATCAGTGATGACCGGGGTATGCTTGGTGGCGACCCCCACGACCGCCTACCGAGCGGCGGCAGTGAGGCCGATCACTTGATGAGCACCGACGCACACCTACACACGCCGGGCAGTCTATCAGGCAGTGGATCAGACACGAGCTACGATCCGGTGGAGGAGCTCGACCATCTTGACCTGATCGAGGGTGAGACGGATGGTATGCCCTCTATCCCGAAGCGCGCGCGGACCAAGCGCCGGCGCCCGTCGTTCCCCAAAAAGAAAGGATGGTCGAAGGTGCGCAACCTACTTGGCATCGAGCATTCCGATGCCGAAAGTGACGATGCGATGGAAAAAGGCCAAGTGTCCTCTGAAGCAACCAACACGAAGAGTGTGCCGGTGCAGACGTCCACGGGCCTGCGCGGCACGCGCGACCGCTACCGCCCATCGGCGCTCGAGCGCAAGGCCGCCAAGCTTGTGCGTGCACACAAGCTATATGGCCGCAGCAAGGTGCAGACGCCCGACCCTGACGACCTGCTGCGCGTGCGGCACGACCATCTGCCTGACTCGGAGGCGTCCACGCCGGACGCGCTCGAAACTGCCCAGCACATGGACGCGCGTCCTGCACCGTCGAGTGGCGTCCTTGGCCAGCTGCTCCAGCTCTATGAGCAACAGCGCCTGGAGCAGGATGCAGCGCAGAGTAGTACGGCTGGCTCGCCGAGCATAGCCGAGAGCGAAGCGGCCATCACGGGCGACGAGACGGTGATTAGCGAGCATCAGCCTGTATCGACGGTGGTGCCGGCCGACCACATCCACATCCCTGTTGAGCAGCAAGGCACACCGGGCACACCCAGCACGGAGCAGCAGCGCCCGACGGTGCGCACACCGGGTGGTCGCCAGTACTACGCAAGCGGCCGGCCCGCGACAGCCTCGACGCCAGGTGGAGCCCGTGTAGGCGGCCTCAGCACTGTGGGCAACATGGGCCAAAAGTTCGTCAAGGGTGTCGCAGCCGAGGCTGGACTCGACATGGACGAGCGGCCTAAGGCAGCACGCTCTTCGGCCGGCACCATCGGTGCGCTGATCGCCACGACGGGCAACCTGATCGGCGCAGTCAGTCCGAACCACGCACAGCTTGGGCCGAACCCGAAGCGTCCGGGCTACACGCTCGACCGTTACCTCTTGCCTGAGATGAACGAAAAAACACTGCGACGCACGGCCAAGATTGTGCGAGACGCTGCGCCCGTACCCAAGAGCATGCGGGATGCGCGTATGCACGGGCCGCAGACGCCAGGCGTGCACACGCCAGGTGTCTGGACGCCTGGCGGCCTGTCGTCCAAGGGCGGCAGCGAAAACTACAACCCATACTTTGCGGCAGCCGATGTGCCGGAAAAGACCGCGGCGCCGTCGGTGGTGTCGTCCACGAAGAAGAGCAGGATTGGGGCCGAGATGACCAATGCATCGCAGCGCATGTCGTATCTGGGTCATGCCGGGAGGAACATGTTGAAGGGCTCCTTCCGCCCCTTGCCCACAAGCAGCTCTGAGACCGGCGCGGGCCGTCACGACTACTTTGGCGACGCGGCGACGCAGGAGCAGATCGCAAAGCGCGAATGGCAGCGCAAGCTGCGCAAGCGCAAGGCGCTCAGCAAGAAGCAGGAAATTTATATTACGATGCATGTCGCCGCCATCCTCAAGCGCCAAGAGTTCCTGCTAAAATTTGCGCGTGCGATGATGATGTTCGGTGCACCAACACACCGCATCGAGGCACAGATGCAGCAGACTGCCAATGTGCTCGACGTCAACTGTCGCTGCATCTACCTGCCGAACCTTATGCTTCTCTCCTTTGGCGACGATGCAACCCATACGACCGACACGCGTTTCATCAAGCAGGGCAGCACGCTCGACCTGGCCAAGCTCACCGATATGCATACCATCTATTGGAACGTGGTCCACGACAAGATCGGTGTCGAGCGTGGCACAAAGCAACTCGATGTGCTCATGCGCACCAAGCCCTACTTCGGCAAATTGTCTCAGACGCTAATCGGCGGGTGTGCCTCATTCTTTGTGACGCTGGGCGACGTCGGTTTCGGTGGCTCCTTCCTCGACGCGTGCGCGGCATTTGCACTTGGTGCCTTCCTCGTCTTCTGTCAGCAGCACATCACGTCGGAGGTGTATTCGAACGTGTTCGAGATTGTGTTTGCCACGCTCAACTCGTTCATTGCCATGGCGCTTCACATTGCGCCCATCGGCGGTGAGGGAAGCCAGTCGGGCGAGGGCGACTTGTTCTGCTACAACTCGATCATCTCCGGCTCCATCGTGCTTATTCTCCCCGGTTTCATCGTGCTTACCAGTGCGCTGGAGCTACAGTCGAAGAGCATTATTTCCGGCTCGGTGCGACTGGTGTATGCAATCATCTACTCGGTGCTGTTGGGTATCGGCATCAAGTTTGGCTCGATTCCTCTCTCTGTCGTCAAGCTGAACGAGCAGCGTCACGGCGGACACAAATTTGACGTGAGTCAGTGCGCAGGGCACTCCGCCGATCGCTGGTACACCCATACTCTCCCCAAGTGGTGGGGCTTCTTGACGGTGCCATTTTATTCGATCATGCTTTCCTCGCGCAACCAGGCCAAGCTTACGCGCAAAGAGTTCCCGGTGATGGTGGCCATTTCGTGCGCTGGCTGGGTCGTGGCGAATTTTGCCAAGCTTACCGATATGAATCACTCTGGCACCCAGTCCTCGCCCACAGCCAACTACCTCACGAAACAGATTGCGCTCGTGGGCGCCATGGGCTCGTTCACCGTGGGTGTCCTATCCAACCTGTACGGCCGCATCTTCGACGGACGCAGCTTTGTTGTGGCGGTACCTGGTGTCCTCTACCAGCTGCCTACGGGTTTGGCCTCCGGCAACATCAACTTTATCACTTATGCCCAATCGAGCTCGAACAACACAGACAGCAGCAGCTCTTCGTCGAGCAACGCCACGCAACAACTCAACAACACAATGAGCAACTACAGTGAGGTCACCGACGGTTTCTCAATTGGTGCCCAGCTCCTGAACGTGTCGCTCGGTATGACGATCGGCCTGTTCTGTTCTACGATCTTCATGCACTTCCTGACCGGGCGCCGTAACCGCGGCACTGGCATGTTCGCGTTCTAGACGTAACGCAGTCACGTCTCTTGCGCCGTACCCTATTTCATAGAGCGCGCCGCGCTGGAATTGCCCTGTACGGTTGATGACAAATGCACGCCGCCAGAGTTGCCGGCCCCGACATTTCGGGACCTCCGCACACGGCGCGCGTGATCCGTTACCGGCGCCCGTGCGGAGCCATTCGACAAACCAGCTAGGGTCGTATGTCATCCGACACTACAAAAGCTAGATCCCACTAGTGCACGCGCTGTGCAGAAGTCGGCTCCCAATCAGGGAACGTAGTGCGCATGCTCATCATGCTTCTGGAAACGAAGACCGCTGCGATGAGTTGGAAAAACGTACCAGTATGGGCAGCCCTTGGGACCCGGCTTGTCCTGCGGTTAGATGCGCACCGTGAATGGTACATACCAGGTTAATGTATACACGGGGGTGCCCCAAAGGGCCATCGCCTGAGGATTAGCACGGCGATATTGTTTGCATACGTACCACCATCGCACGACACCACGCGCTTTGTCGTGAACTGAACAGGCACATTGCTAATCAGTTCCATTGCCGACATCGGCGAGGGTTGGAACTCCATCGCAATTTGCTCGAAGCGGGGACCCTTCATGGCTTCGGCCTTCGACCGCTGGTCCTCAGACCAGGTCTTAGCGTAGTTGGGCGCCTGGCTGACACCGTACTCAGAAACCTCGGGGGGCGTCTGCGGCTCGGCAATGCGCGTCTCCTTGCCCGACACAAGGTAGTCACCGTCCACCTGAGGGCGCACGAAATCACCACGCAGCTTCGATCGCTCGTCATGTTCCGTGGCAACGGTGGTTGTCGCCTGAGTCGCAACGTTGCTCTTCATGCGCACACCCATCAAGGCGGTGGGCGCACGGCGCACCGAACGCAGCGGCGTAGCTACAGCCCGGACAAACATGCTGGAACCTGGACGTTGGAGAGTCGTCCGCGCGATTAGGTGAGCCCTGCCCAGCGGTGTCACGTGATGCCTGGGACTTTTTTGTGGATGCACGTCGTGGCGGCGTGCATCGTATCGCGATGTCGTCCCCTGAAAATGCGTCCGCGTCGAAGCCCAAGGCGAAGGTCCCGAATGAGAAGCTCAATATTTCTGGAAAATTGAAAAACAACGGATGGGAGCTGAGGCAGCAACAGCGCCTTCGCCAACAGGCGGTCAAGCAGCGCGAGCGCGAGATGGCCCAGGAGAAGGAGGACGAGGCCAACCGAAAACGCGAGGTTCGTCGTGAGCGTGAGCGCAAGGCGGAGGAAAAGGCACGGCTGCAGGCGATGGCTGCCAAGGTATGTATGCTGTATGGATAAGACCTCTTACACCAGATGAGCAGGAAAAAAGCTCTGCGTCAGGCACGCCGCATGGGCCGTACCAAGAAGGTGTCGCACTAGGGTGATATGCATAAGATAACATCTTTCTTTAGACGTATACTGTAGAATAGCTCTCGAACGACTCGTCCGTACCGACATGGTGGGATCGGTGGGAGGCCGCCTAGACACAGCCTCCACATCCGTGCTTCGCGTCCGTGACCATGTTCGACCCTCGAAGCGAGGCGTCTGCTGCACCCACCGCAGCGACCGATGCCGATGCACCGTATCTTGTCGAGTCATACCAGCACGGAACTGATGCTGGATCGAAGGACCATCTCCCAACTTATACATATGCGACAACCGCGACGGGCGAGCGGCCCAAGGACCAGCCTCGGTCTTGGGACGAAGCATCTCGCGCCAAGGCAACACCAATTCAGGGAAAGCCCGTACAAGATACAAGTCACGTCTATATTGACGTGGATGCAGAGGCACAAGGCCGTGGCGCAATACCATCCCATGGCGTTGCGCCCATCAACACCACCATCACGGGGTATGCGACGGCGCTGGGCTGGGACCTGAGCAAGCTGTGTATCTTCCCGTACATTTTCCCGCCTTTTACGAGCATGCTGGTGCTGGTATTTGAGACTCAGAATGTATGTGTATGGCTCACGACAGGATTTGGTGCGATTCCACGGCTATCAATCGGCACTAGCAAGCGCCGCGGTAATTGGCATCACCTTTGTTCTGCGTACCATTTTGGGATGGACCACGTTGGCGTGGCTTTTGGTGCGGATATCCATCGTGGTCTCGTGGTACTGTGCATACATTGCGCATCAGTGTGCAACGGCACTGGAACGTGAGCCCTTCTTGCCGTACGTGGGGCCAATGGCCGTTACCTATGTAGGGGAGGAATAACCATGTCTTTTGACGTAAAAGTGTACATTGCTACAACTGCACCTATGCCGCGATGAAGAAAAGAGCGGCAGCAGCGACAGCTACGGCCAGTACCTTGCGGAAGTGAGCCAACGGGGACAAGGTGTAGTCCACGTACACAAACCCGTTCAGTTTAGCGGTGCATCGCGCACGCTCCAACACCACCGCAGGGCGGCGAATGGTGTCCAGGTATGTCGGGTACACGTCGATGCTCTCCGAGTCCACATCAAACGGCAATGTAATGTCGATGTCCTTGGCACCTTCGGGCAGGACAATGCGCAGCTTAGCGTGATCCACCGCAGTTTGGACGGGCGCAGTAAGGAACGGCACCGCGACACGGAAGCGATGGGACCCAGGCAGACGCTTAGCAAGCCCTGCCGTGCTCATGCGCTGGTTCCAGCCCACTGTGAATGTGTAGTTCCAGCCACCGAGTACAGGGAAGCGCGGCTGGAGATCAAGCCGGCGCGGCATCAGAGGCCCGCCGGTTGGCGGACCAAATCTCGACGTGGACACATTGCCGGTCGCATCCACATAGTATACGTCGCGCGCCGCAGGCGGCAGCAGCACAGGTACAGAGTGGATCTGCGCACCGACCTCCACGGATGGATTCGACCACATGTTGACCATGTGCTTAGCACGGTTGAAGTGGCCCTTGAGTTTCGGGCCGTCGTTGCGCATCCAGATGGTGTCAGACGTCGCCATGTTGTCGCCCCAGTGGCTGATCTCGACATGGCGGTCATAGTCAACAAACGTCAGTACAGGCCGGTCGAACTCGTAGTGCACGCGGCCCTGGGGCACGTCGGAGGTACCAGGGACGAACGCGGGCAGGTTGGCCAACGGGCCGTAGGTGATCGCGTTAGGCTTGGTCTTGGCGCCATCCTTGGGCGAAAATGAGACCACGTTGGTGTTCGGCGTCTTGATCACGACTGTACCCGACTGCGTGGGGTACGCCGGGCGCAGCGATACATCGCCGCTCCACAGCAACAGTTGCTTCTCGGACTGGGCAATCGCCTTAGGGAGCGGCTGCGCATCGTGCACAACATTGGCAAAGACGCGCAAGCGGATATCCGCACCCGACTGCACCATGTGGCGCGGCAGCATCGCAGCATACCAGTGCTTGCCCTCCTTGACGTTCACGGGTCCACCGCGCTCCACAGGTACACGCAAACTGTCCTTCTTGCTGGACAAGAGACTGGCAGATGCGCGAATGTACGCGATATTGCGCTCTTCCTCCTCGGACAGGTACAAGACGAGTGGGTAGGTGTCGTCGGTCGCATACGCGGGCACTTCGCCCGTGGGCTGGGCGGTAATGTCCCATTCGATCTGGGTGACTGCACCGCCCAGTTCAACCTGCTTCACCACCGTCTTTTGCGTCCATCCAACGGCTGCCTTGCACTGCGCAACAGCCGCACAAACAAGGGCCAAGAGGAAGACATACATCCAATTCCTCGACATGTTGCCCCAGGACGTGTGCATGACACGCAACGTGGTCGCTCTTCGCACGGGCAGCGCCCTCGCACCCGCAACGCTGTAGGGTTAATTTGCAATTAAATTCAGGTGATCGACCGACGCGTCTCCACCCTGTTCACCGCGATGTCGAGCACGAAGGATACTAAGCCGAACGCCAACGAAGCGCAGGACGCACAAAAGCCGGAGGCTGTAGAGAAGCCTGGCATTCCTTCGCTCGGGGCGCTTGATGAGGACGACGAGTTTGAGGAGTTTGAGACCGAAGGTATGTGGCCGCGTGCGACTGACCCCGTAGACTGGCCTGACTCGGAAACCGTCCCAAACAGCGCACAGAACGGTGGATTCGCCCCCGCCAACGGGGCCTCGGTCGCGCTTGATATGAGTGGGTCTGCACGGTCGGGCGGCGACCACCTCTGGGAAGACAACTGGGACGACGACGACGTCGAGGACGACTTTAGCAATGCCCTCCGGTACGTATGCCAGCGTTGCAGCACATGGACCACCCGTCTTTGGTCGCATGTTCGCGACACATCCGGACAAGACTAACCGCAGCGCCGAGCTCGCCAAGTCGAGTGCGCCTGAGGCGATGGCGACATAGTCGCCATGCCACCCCTGTAGTTTTGCCACCAGGTACCATGAGATACGAGGAACGCTATACCCTCCTACTTTGTACTGCTGCACGTCCATATTCTCAGCGGTCCCAGGCGTCACGTCGCGCCGCACACGCCGCCATGCGCCGTGCCTTGGTGGACCCTCCCCAGAACCTTGTCACGTGCGTAAGAGCACGGGCGGCGCGCGCGTGCGCCTGGTTCGTTGACGACATGCAGGCAGCCGGCGAGCAAGGGAACGCAGAGGCAGTAGCTGCTGCGGACTCGCACTTGTCGGAGTATGAGTCGCGTGATCATGCTGCATCTGAAGTGCGCGAGGCTGACGGCGAGGATGCTGAGCTTGAGGCCATGAAGCGGCGTGTCGCTGAAATGGAGGCGGAGGCCGCCAAGCTGCGCGAAATGAATGATGCCGCCGAGAACGAGCTGAGTGGCTCGGGCGCAGGCAGTGCCTTCCCGACCGAAGAGGAAAAGATGGAGGTGGACAGCCGAAGTATCTATGTGGGCAACGTACGTCCCCCGCTGCACTAACGCAGGTCGACTACGGCGCGACGCCCGAGGAGATCCAGCAGCACTTCCAGAGCTGTGGCACGATCAACCGCGTGACCATTCTGTGCGACAAGTTCACAGGGCATCCTAAGGGCTTTGCGTACGTCGAGTTTGCCGACCCGTCGTTCGTCGAGAATGCGTCGGTGCTGAATGAGTCGCTCTTCCGTGGGCGCCTGCTCAAAGTCACGCCAAAGCGGACCAACGTTCCCGGCTTCACGGCGCGTGGCCGCGGTCGCGGACGGGGATTCCGCGGCGGATACCGTGGCCGCGGTGGGTACCGGCCGCGCGGGTCGTGGCGCGGACGCGGACGTGGGTACTAGGTTGTACGTGCAGCGCGTAGGATTGCTTGGCTATGAGAACGGCGACAGCGCCTCGAAGGCCGGTGCCGAGATCCACTGCAAGTAGGACCGGGGGTCGTGGACCACGGGCAGCCACGAAAATAGACTCGACACGCTGCTTGCGCTCGCCGAGCCCCCGTTGGACAAACGCGGTAGCTGGACGGGCGTCGGTGACGTCTGCTGCCGAATTTCGTCAATAATCGCCTGCGCTCGCCGTTGACCGAGCTCTTTCGCCGTAGGCGATGCCGTGTCCGTGTTGGATGCCGACACAGATGTCTTGGATGGCGCACTGACACCCTGGTTCTCGTCGTATGGCGTCGTGTTGGCCGCATTCGGCGCCAGCGAATGGGCGCGCTGCTCAAGCGACTGGGTTTCGCGCTCCTTGGAGCGCTCGTGGTCGTCGCTCTCAAGCGCCCAGCGCATCTCTTCAATGAGCGGCTTGTTATCGAGCCACCCGTGCCGCGCCGCCAACTTCCACAAGAGATGCACCGATTCGTTTAGCGAATAGAGTGTCTGCTCCTGGCCAGAGCTTGTGGGCGACGACGTCGGTGCATCGAGAGTCGGCCGATGATGGCCATGCGGTATGCTTTCTTTGAGCAGTTGAATCTCCTGTCTTAGCTCCTCAATGCGGTCGTCAATGCGGTCGCGCGCATGCGCTCGGCTGCGTGACCCTCGGTAGGTTTCGCCAACGATTAAGGCGGCAGCGACAAAGAAAAGGAAGCCCTCGGAGATGGCATTGGCACCGTTCGTGATAGCCTGGCATGAGTGCATTCGCGTACCTTGGAGTCATTGAGTGGGCGAACCTTGAGCTTCTCAGAGCCCGGCACGAGGTTGGCACGCAAACGCATTTCCGTGCGGTGCATCCTCTGGGCAAGCTCGATGCAAATCTGCGTGAGAGATGTGCAACATACCTTGCGGAATGTCTCATCCTGCGTAGCACGTTGCTTGAGACTTGTCGCAATGGGCTTGGCAAGCGTGCGAATGGCAAGTGTGACAAGTTTCGCGGTCGCCATCGTTTCGGATGCGGGCAGCGGGGCAAAGGATGTGGCGCCTCCACAGTAGACCAAGTCCGCACATGCCACCCTGGGGATCGGCCGGTGGCGCAAGGCTCAGAAAGTGGGATGCGCTGTCTGTCTGTCTGTCTGTCTTTCTGTGCTATTTATCCAGACCACTCGATGGTCTTCAGATCAATCCCATCCTGCACCATCTCCCACAGCGGACTCAGTTCACGCAGGCGGTTGACGACCGCCACAATCTTGTCACACACAAAGTCGATCTCCTCAACGGTTGTGAATCGGCCAATACCGAAACGCAAACTAGAGTGTGCGTTGGCATCGTCCAAACCGAGCGCACGCAGTACGTATGACGGCTCAAGCGACGCCGAGGTGCACGCCGAGCCGGATGACAGGCAGATATCCTTGAGCGCCATCAGCAGCGACTCGCCCTCGATGTACTGGAACGTGAGGTTCGTGCAGCCGGGGTAGCCCTCGGGGTCGCCGTTAAGCAACACCATCTCGACGCGTGACATAATGTTGTCGCGCAGGCGCTTGGCCAGCGCGGAAATATGTGCGTGATCGTACTGTAGGTCAGCTTTGCTCGCCCAAAATGCCGGTGCGACACGTCTCAAGTTCCCTGCAGTAGCCAGGGCCGCACACATTGGCGCCACGCGCCTTCGTGACAAGGTACGCCACCTCGACCCACAACGAGCAAGCCCGTGCAGCGTCGAGATGACGTGCAGCATGCACAGAAGTGGCCCTGTGTGGTCTCATCTTTGACGCGCGCACCGGCTTGTAAACGTACCGCCATCTCCTCCTTGGCGAGGCGCGCCGCCTCACCAAATCCAACAACCAGCGGCGTCGCGAGCGTACCGCTACGCAGGCCACGCTCCTGGCCACCACCCGAGATGATCGCCTCCAGACGCACACGGGGACGGCGGCGTACGAAGCACGCGCCAATGCCCTTCGGGCCGTACAACTTGTGGCTCGACATGCTCATCAAGTCGATGCCGGCCTCATTCACATCGATCGGAATTTTGCCGAGCGCCTGTGCCGCATCCGTGTGGAAGAAAGGCTTGGGCGTCCCACGACCGAGCTCCTTGGCGAGATCCGCGCCGTACGTCTTGAGCAGATGGCCAATTTCCTTGATCGGCTGGATCACACCGATTTCATTGTTCACTGTCATGACCGACACAATCGCTGTCGTCGGACGCAGGGCGGCCTTGAGGTCGTCGAGGTTCACCTGGCCGTTGCTCTGCACAGGCAGGTAGGTTACCTCGAAGCCTTCTTCCTGGAGCGCTCGGCACGAATCGAGTACACACTTGTGCTCGGTTTGCGTAGTGATAATGTGGTTCTTCTTCGACTTGTAGAAGCGCGCCACACCCTTCAGCGACATATTGTTGCTCTCGGTGGCGCCCGAAGTGAAGATCACCTCCTTGGGGTCGGCATGAATGAGGTCCGCAATGTGCTTGCGGCCCTGCTCGGCAGCCGACTCAGTCTCCCAGCCGTAGGCGTGGGTGCGCGAGTGTGGATTGCCAAACTGGTTGATGTAGTAGGGCAACATGGCATCCAACACACGCGGATCAGTCGGCGTCGTGGATTGGGCGTCGAGGTAGATGGGGCGGCTGGCAGGGCGCTCCCCCTTCTGGCCTTCCATCGCATGGCTAAAGATCTCCTCGCGGCTCACGGGATGCATATCACTTTTCGCCTCGTCGTCCGCCACACGACCCTTCGTGCGGTCGGCGTTGACAATCTTCGCCATCGCCGGCTTCGACGGGGGTGCAACATAGCCACGCCGAATAACAGGCGCCCGTGCACCAAGCGCCTGGCGGTATACTGGCCTAGTGGCAGAGATGCCCCATCGAAGCGAGCTAGCAAGCATGCTGGCCGGTGTCGAAAACGCAGCGGCCACCGCACTGATTCTATGTTCGGCCGAACCGTCGCGTGGGGGGGGGGGGGGGGGCGGCGCACACCTTCGCCCCGGCAGTATGAATACAAGACGTGGGCTATAGCACTAAAACGTCTCGGTCTCGTCCAACGGCTCCGCCTGTGTGAGATTGACGGTTTAGACACATACCTGGTCAACGACGTCGGGAAGCTCAAAGCCCTCCTCGGTCTGGTACAGCACACCCTGGATCTGCTTCAGAGTCTCGGTCTCGGCAGCGGCCGCCTTCTCGTCGCCGTCGGGCGCCTCGGCAACCCGCGACAGGTCCGCGAGGCGATCCTGCACCAGCACTTCGACGTCCCGTAGCTTGCCAAAGTAAAAGTCGCGCTCGCGCTCCAGGCTGTCCACGCTGACTTTCATCTCGTCAATTTCCGCCGTGAGCTGGTTGATTGTCTCGTTGGAGATAGCCGCGGATGACGCACCACGCGCCGCTACGCCTCCGCGCGCCATCGACATACGCCGTGCCGCCGGGTTCGCCGCGGCGGCCGTACGTGGCGTACTCGCACCGCCCGCCACGCTCGGACGCGGCGCGACGCTAGGGCGTGGTGCCACACTCGGACGCGGTGCCGTGCTGTGCCGCGGCACAGGAGGTACCGTACCTTGCCGTGATACGGTCGACTGCCGCGACGCGGTGCCTGCACGCGCGCCCATACTTTGCCGGCGCCCTGCCATGCTCGCCGCCGAGCCAGCACGCGAAGGTGCTGCTGCGCGCCGCGCATCCGCATCATATCCATCGCCCGCGTAGTTGGTGTCCCAAAACTTTTTGAGCCACTGCAGAAACTCGAGGTTGTCCTGCATCTTGCAGCGCACCAGCCGGTCTACGGGGATCGGCTTGTCAATGCGGTTACGCTGAAATACGGTTTGCAGGATCTTGTAGTTCGTCATCGACTCGTACTCATGCTTGGCAGCGAAGTTGATGCGTGACATGGGCACGTTGCCTGCGCGTCAGCACGCAACACCTACCGTAAATGGAGTCAATCACCTGTGCATAGGCGGCGCCTGGGTGAGAGGACAGTACATACCATTTCCGCACTGCTCTACCTTGGTGTAGTTGAGCGCAAGCAGCTCGTTGATCCACGCGATCAGTTCCGTACGTGAAGCCGACATGACCACGACGCGGACGAGCCGAGGAACGACACCAACACTGGAGCCGTCGCGTGTCTCACGTGATCCAGCACGTGGCTATGGTACGCTATAGAGCCAAATGGGCGTGGTGCGCGCCGCGGCCCCAGCACCGGTGCCGCTTGCGGCCATCTCAGTACCACTGTAGGCCAGTAGCAGACGCGAAGGGTGCCATGCCACCGTATTGATGGTGGCAGAGACCGGAATTTTATGCGCGACACGGTTGGACGCCATCGACATCTGCGGTGAGCCAACGGCCAAACGTACAATGTGCAATGCCGAGTCCTCCCCGCCAGCTGCGAGCCATTCTCCGTCATACGAAAAGTCGAGGCTGCGTGCAGGGAACTTCAGTGAGGAAAAGACATGTAAAGACTCCCACTCGGCCGCGTCCCAAATAGCGATCGTACTGTCCGCTGCGCCAGTCGCAACGACGCGCGACGTGGGGTCCCAATTGATGCAGAATACCGCCGCAGGGTGTACAGGACGCGTCAGAACACATTCCCAATCCATGGACGCATCCAAGTCACCCGTCTTTAGCTCTGGAGGCACGCGCAGGAAGCGAACCTGCCCGCTTCCCATCGGCAGCAGCAAAAGGGAACCGTCGGGCGACCATGCGAGTTCATTGATCTGCATCAGCTGCAGGTACGCGTACCTCTTCGCGGTCCGTAGTACCATCTTTAATGGTACGAACGAGTGAGCCTTTTTGTGTGTCCACAAGCACCACAGTCTCGCTCTTGTCGCCAGCCGTTAGGTAACGCCCATCAGGGTCATACGCAAGGTTGATATTGCTCCCCGGCGTGTGAATAACGTTCGCCGCTGCGGGAGCACGCAAATCCCATAGTCGGACCGTCTTGTCCGTGCTGCCCGTCGCCAGCAGCGCAGGATGCACCGGGTTGCAGGCAACAGCCGAGATTTGGTCACTGTGTCCCACAAGCTCCTTGCTGGTGCGCACGTCATGCTGCATCAAGAAGACCACGTACACTTCGTTCAGGGTACCAAACACGCGCGACGCGGTCGTGCCCGCCGCTAATGAGTGCGTCACCGTCCGAGGTCCATGCCAGCGCACGGATCCCCAGACGATGCCCGCCGCGCAGCTCCTTGGGTGCAGGCGACGAAGCGAATGGCGGGTACTGCATTAGCCCACGATACCTACCGACATCCCACGCCGTGTAAAGAACGACGCGTCTGAGCACTCGTCCTCGATTGCGCCGGCACGCCGCTCCGGTGCGGTATGCGCCATGGCGGCCTTCGCGGACCCAAGTTTTCCTCGGCCGATACTACCTCACGCTACTGGGGCCGTGCGAGGGCACGAAGCAACTCGCGCGCGTCGGCAGGCGGCACGGCTGGCTCGGGCGGCGCCCCTTCACTGGGTGCACGCACCACAGCGAGCAGCGCATCCAGACGCTGCTGCTCGCTGGGCTCCGAAGCATCCTCCTCGCCTTGGGGTACTGCAAACGACGCGAGTCCGGCAGATGTCCGTTCCTGGAGAGCCTGCGACGCCCGCGTCGCGACTTGATCCAGGTACTTGGCCGCGAGCGCATCCAGCTGCCCCATGGCATGCAGCCGCATCTCGATCTCATCCGCACGGAGTTCAAGGGTGCGCAGGTGCGCGTCGGTCTCGGTGCCGGGGATGTCGCTGCCCGGCTCCTGGTCTCGCTTGGCGAGCGCCGCAGCGTTCAGGTCGTGTGCGGCCTGTAAAACCTCATCGGCGAGCGTGAGATGTGCACGTGTCGCCTCGTCAAGGTCTTCTGTGGTCCACAGCACGCCATGCTCGGCGTCTTCGACCGCCTGACTAGCGAGCGCCGCATCGATCTCAGCAGCGATCGCATCGTCCTCGTCGGCGTCATCGCCCGTCCCAGACGCGCGCCTCTTGTCCTTGGCACTTTGTTCGCGCACCTCGGCCGCGAGCTGAGTGTAGCGCTCGGCCTCGGCCTGGATATGCTGCAGGCAGTCCTCCTGGGCCTCCCATGCGGCCAGCTCCGCCTGGAGCTGCTGCTGCATGCCCTCGAGCTGCTGCGCGGCGTGTGCATTGGACTGGTTGCGCGGGTGTGGTTGCAGGGACCGTGGTTCGTGCTCCTTCGACTGGTTCAACCAGCTGATCCCGATCAGGCCGTCATTCAGGTCACGGAGGGTATCATCAATCACCTTGCGCAGTAGCGGCGCTGTCTCGGCGAGCTTTTGCTTCTCTTGCTCGGTCAGTGCACGTGCGGCATGGGGGGGTATCGGGTGCAGCAGCGCAAGCTCAGCCTTGTGTGCGGACATCTTGCCTAGGCGCGGCATGGGCGCCTCGCCAAGGGCCTGGGGAATGCTGCGGTGCAGCGTCCAGTTCAGCAGGTGTTTCATCCGGACCACGGGTGGCGCCTGATCACTGAGATGGCGGTACAGCACCTGGTCTGGCACGTCAATGTGAGGATATGCGGGCGTGCCGTCGCGTAGACTCGACATGCGGCGTAGACCCTTGACGTTGACACTATTGCGTCGCGCGACCGGCGGACGCGTCGGGCGCGCAGGACGCGGGGCAACAGGCTCGGGGGCGGCATGCGCAGGCGCCCGGCTGGGTCCTGGCTGCGATGACTCGCGAATAAACACGAGATCGTCGACCACTTCCTCGCGGAGCGCTGCGTGAGCGTGCACGACCTACCTTTGTTCGGCCGATGCGTATCGGCTTCGTGGCGCGCCGAGCGCTTCTCCCCTGCGAGTGTGACGCGCTCAATGTGAGCTGTAAACGAGTCGTCCGCCAGTGCATTGCCTGCGCGCTGTGCCGCGCCTTCGGCGTGCGCGCGCCGTCGCGGGCTCCTCCGCACTCCCGACATGACGCGAAGCACAGAGCGCGGCGCGTGTTTGCGCGCAAGTCAGCACATGTCACGTGATTAGAGTCTATGGCGGGGTGTCCCAAGCACGGTCTTGGGCATACTGGTCCAGGATCTGCACGATGCCGGTAGTCAATGCCTCAAACTCCTCGATCTCGCGCTTCGACAGGCTGCGGTCGATGGGTTGCTTGTTTTGCAGGAGCTGGTCGAGGTTGTCCTCGCCATCCTCATCGTCCGAGTTCCACGAGTCGAGCGTGGTGTTGGCCGCGAGCAGCAGCTCGCTGCCAGGCTTGTTGTCCACGCGCGCCTCGGCCTCGGCCTGCTCGCGCTGCTGCGCCTGCGGAGGGGGGCGCTTGCCGATACCCTCAAGCACGCGCAGCATGCACGCATCCATGACTGCCTTGAGCCGCTCGAGCGTGTCCAGCGCATCGTAGCTGCCCGACACGGGCAGCCAGTTGTCGCACTCCAGGCCATGACCGAGAGCGCGCGCCTCGGTTGCGCCAAACAGGATGTAGTTAAGCAGGTCAAGGCGGGTGCATCCGCGCAAAAAGGTCATTGCATTGCCGCTCGACCCGCTTGTAATGGTCGACGTGTTGCGCACCTTTTCCGCGAACGCAAAGAGCTCCTTTTCGGGGCCCACCGACACCTCGGGCTTGTCCTTGGTGAACTTGGCATGGCACACGCTTGAAGGGTGCACGAAACACGACTTGTCCTGTGAAGTGCGGTACGACTTTTCGCCGGCCTTGATGGCAAAGTTGGGTGAGTTGGCCACGGCGATCAACGACACAAGTAGCGGAAGGCTGCGCGCATTGATGTTGAATTCGGGGTCTGTCTCACGCACACGTCGGCGGTACTTGGGCGTCATAGAGGTCGAGTTGCGGATCACCTGGATGATTTGGGCCTTGTCCAGACTCTGGAACAGGTTCTGTTTCACCTGCAAAATCTGCATCATCGTCGGACGGCTCAGCATGTTGGTCGTCAAAAAGCGATTGGCTTGTGAGGAACTGATGGATTGCAAGCGCAACCATTCCGTAAACGCGTTGAGTACACAGATGGGGTCGGAACGGAACATGGGGGGGCAGAAACTGTCTTTGATCTCGTTCGCCTCTTTCTTTAGGTGGATCGGCGCCATAAACGGATCGCGGTTCGTGAGGATCGCGGCTAGCGTCAGCACCGGGTCAAGACACCGGAAGAAGGCGCCATACAGGCACATCTTGCCGATCGACACGTCCAGCGGCAACTGCAGTAGCACCTTGCCAAGGGACGTGAGGTTCTGATGGTAATCCAGCGCGCCAATCCGCTCCAGATCTTGCATGGCCGCACGCACACGCTCGACAGCCGGTGGCTCTATTGCAGCGCCGAGCACGTCCTCGACGCTCATGCCAGGGATGTCGAGCGCCTTGATGTGCATCACGACATTACTCAGATCGACGCGCTTCATCTCCACCGTTTGGTTCACGGCAAGTGCATCGTACCGCGCACGCGACAGCACACCAAAGTACTGCCCGGGGCGATGACGACCCGCACGACCCGCACGCTGGTTCAAGTTCGAGGTGCCCACCCATGCGGACACGAGACTCGACAAGCGGCGCTCAGGGTCGTAACGCTTCTCCTTGACGCGGCCCGAGTCGATGACGTGTACCACATCGGGGATGGTGATGGACGTCTCGGCAATGTTGGTCGCCAGGATGATGCGGCGGATTTTTTCGTGACGAACAGGCTCAAAAACGGCCTGCTGGTCCTGGACGGGAACAGAGGAATGCAGGACATGAATCTCATACTGGTTAGTGTCGTTGAAGGGCAGGCCCAGCAGCGGCTGGGCCGATGTGTTGAGCAGGATCTGGTGCACCGCCTTGATCTCGTCCCATCCTGGCAAAAAGACCAGCACGTGGCCGTCATCAGAGCGGGACAGCACGTCGGCAATCATAAGGGCAATCAGGGGATACGGAAGCTCCAGGTCGTCGATCGCCGCCGATGCGCCCGGCACCACACCACCGCTCTGTGTGATCTCGCGATGGATGTAGTCGCGCACATTCTTTTCCTGCCACACCCAGCCGCCACGGTTGCGCGGCAGCTGCAACGCCTGCAGGTGCGTGTATATCTCGTCCAGGTAGTTCTTCTCCACCGGGAAACTGCGCCCGGGGATGTCGACGACCGGAGCGGGGCGGTGGTTCGCAGAAAGCTCCGCAAAGTAATTCTGGAACAGCGTCGGGTCCACCGTCGCGCTCATCAGCACCAGCTTGATTTCGGGTTTGCCCAGCCGCTGACGCTCCGCCAGCAGACGCTTGATCACCACCAGCAACAAGTCGGTCTCGACGTCGCGTTCGTGCACTTCGTCCATAACCACGTGCGTGATGCTGTCCAGGAACGTCTCCGTCTCAGCGTCGGCCTGGCCATTCATGCTCTCGCCAAGCGCCGTCTGCAGTCGGCGCAGAAAGACACCGGTCGTGCAGAAGGTGATAGAGCCGTTCGGCTGTGGCAGCTTGTGGTCAAAGCGCACCTGATAGCCCACCGACTGTCCCACCGTCTCCCCGCGTTCCTTGGCGACACGCTGCGCGACACTAATTGCCGCAATACGCCGTGGCTGCGTGCAAACAATGTTGCATCGAGAGCCTTGTCCACGCAAGATGTAGTCGTCCAGCAGAATCTGAGGGACCTGGGTTGTCTTGCCCGAGCCAGTAGCGGCCATACACACCGTAACCTGGTTCAGCTCAATCTTGACCAGCAGGTCGCCCGACTTTTGCATCACGGGCAGCGAGTGCCGCTGAGCACGGATCGGCGCCACGCGGTCTTCCACTTGATAGGCGTTCAACGCCGCAAGCATTTTCGCCGATTTTTCTTCGTGCTGCTTAGCGCTGAGCTTGGGGAACGGACGGTACTCGCGGCGTGGCTCAGCGGCTGGCTCCGCGACATGGTAAGCAGCCGTGGTGCGGGGACGCTTGGAGTAAACCTCGGAGCGCCGCACAGCATCATAGAGGTTGCGCATCTGCTCCTCGAGCTCGTTCGAAATGTGGAAGGAAACGTGCGGGGCCCGGCCGATTGACATGCCGGGCTTGTACGTCGCGTCGAAACGGAGCCACGCTTCACGATCATCCAGTTCCAGAATGCGCGCGGTATCAAGCAAGGCGGCATTCTGCGCCACTTTCTTGCTCGGCGCCGCGCCTCTGCCGACCTCGGTGCCACCTAAGGAAATGATGGCCTGCCAGCCCATCGACACATTGCGTCGACCGCGCTTGTCACGCAGCTCATTCATAATCACCTCGGGCTTACCAAAGTGGCCAACATGGCACACATAGTCCAAAAACTCGCGCGCACGCTCCAAGGAGATAGTCGTCCCGTCGGAAAGTGCAACATTCAGTTCGCCGCCCTTCTTGGACGCGATAGTGCCATGCAGACCCGGAGGCGGGCGTTCGATAAAGTCACGGTCAAGCAGCATCAGCATGCCGTGCAACGCGGCCGTCCGCTCCGCCTCTTTCTGCGTCTTGCCGTCACCGATAGCGATGATGTTCAGCTCCTCGTCAAGGACGGCGGTGCAGCGCACGATAGTATCGCGCTGCCCTGCAACATAGCCCTCGATCGAGATAAACTTGGGAGGAACGCCCATACGCGATTGGGTGTACAGGCAAAGGACGTTTTTCGGGTTATCAACCCATTGAGGTTTGGCACGGTCAAGCAGGTGCGCGTAGTGCATGCGGATCACATTCTGGAAGAAGAGAGGATGAGGGTGAGTGGGCAAGATTTTGGGAGGCGCCTTACTGCGGGCACTGGAAGATCAGCGAAGAACACGTACTTCTTCTTGCCTCCACGTTTCGAGGACGACTTCCCCCCCTTACCTAGGCCGCCGCCGCTGCCGCCACTGCTCCAGCGCATGCCACCCACCTTGGGGGCATTGCCCGCTGGACGAGCACGCCAGTCAGCATTATCGGCCATGGTAGGGAGAGAAGAAAAAGAAAAGAGGCTCCTACGAAGGAGGCGTCGCGATGAGAGAAAAAACGCTCGGTTCGATCGTGCAGGGAATTCAGTCAGACAGAAGATTGCCAGAGAGGCCTTGGCCATACACTGGGCTTAGTGTCTCGGTAAAAAAAGGATTACGGGGTGTGGCTTAATGTCAGGCCCCAGCACCAAGATGGACGAATTCTTTCAGCTTCTGAGGAAGGTTTCGCTTTCTTTAGTCGCTTCCTCCGAATTATTTCGCGTGGCACAGTCAGTGCTAAGGGTGTCCCCCCCTCCGCATGCCGAGATGTTGCCTGGGGTCCCTGGAGCGAATCATAGGGCCGATCCACGCGGAAAGTGTTATTTTAAGATTTCTAAGCACGTGCCTTATACTGAAAATTTTTCTAAAGGATAGCAATATCTTTGGCCAAATCGCCAAACGCGGCACAACACACCAAAATCGGGCCACGTGCTTCGGCAGGGACCTGGCGGAGAATCTGGCGGTTAGGACTCGATCGTCGTAGACGTACCGCAAGAGGCTGGAGCGTCGGACGCCCTGCGGCCATAGCAAAAATTTTGTACTTGTTCTCATGCTGCATGACTTGATCAGGATCGTCCATACCGGGAGGAAGTGGGCGCGGTAGCTCACCATCCTTGATCGTGACTGGCAGTGGAACGGGTGGAGGTGCAGCGCCATGGAAACTGTGTCGGTAGCCTAGGTCCAACTGCTCCACAATGTCGCTGTAGGCAACCCATGCGTTGGTAGCGGTATCCAGAATCTCGCTGGGCCTGTAGTTCGCTTTGTAACGCATTTTTGTGCATGTATGAATATAGTAGCCTTTGTGAGCGGCTCAAACATACCCATGTAATACCATTGCACAGATTGTTGCACGTTACGGTGCAGGCGTCTTGCCAGGGCAACCTCGTTCAGTGCGCTGATTTTCCCAAGCTCCCAATGCTGAAACTGGGGATCGTAGAAAAGGTAGACACTGCTGACGCAGGTGGGCAACAGATCCAAAACCCCCACAGCAACGAGCTGGCCACGATCTGGGTCAATGAACATGAGCGTACATCGGTACTCTTGGTGAAATGTGCCAAGATTGGTGTGATCATCATCCGCCTCGTTTTTCTGCGTCAGCATGGGACGTACGGGAAATGGGGACTCAACCAGAAATTGCTCCCAGCCACTACGCGAGCTGATTTCTGCCTCAGGTTCACGGTGTACATGCGCCTGGTATTTTCGGAAAAGGTCGTATTTCTCTTCCGTGCTGCTCGCAGGAACGAGTTGTACCTGAATGCGTTCTGGCAGCGCCTCGCTGTAAGGTTGCTCCGCATAGGGTTTAGCACCGCCGTCCTGGTCGAGGACCAAGGCGAGCCGCTCTTCCAGGTCCCAAGGATGGTCGGATGACCATTTGCCTTTCCAGTTGGTCGGTTTAGATCGGGGGGAAAGTTCCCAGTACAAATTGTTGAGCGTACGTTTTTGTTTCCGCGTAGCCGTAAATTGTGCATGGCTCACGCTGGGTTAGTACAGCACGTACCGGATAGGGTGGTGGACACAGCATGTCCTTGAATTGTCTGGCTTGTACAAAATAGTGCCAGACCGTCGCCAGCCGCGGTCAATGAGCGACTGGTACATCGCGGGCGTCAAACGCAACCCCTGAATAAGCTCGTGTCATACCCATGCAAAATACGAATAACTCGAGTCCTTCCGCGACTTTTTGTCGCCCTTCTCTGCACAATAGCCACATGATGACTTTTCGTAGCCGACCGGTTGAACAATACTAAGCTCGTCTGCGCGCATTTTGCCGAGACGTCGACGATGGTTGCAGCGGTCTGCGCACGGTCGTTGGACTCCACCTCCACTCATGTCAAGCAGCGGCGTGCCGCGGCGGGGCCGCTGGGCAGCGACACGCCGGCGTGCATCTCAGTCCAAGTCAGCAGCGCCCACCTCCAAACTGCACCAGAGCATTCTCTCAAACGATGCGCTTGAGACACGCATCCAGAACGAGATGTCGCCATTCCCACCGACGTTCACTGAAAACGTGTCGCGGCGCGAGGTGCCTCGGCCTGTCAAGGAGGGCCTGCCGAGTCTACGCGACGTGGCCCTGCGCATTGCAGGGCAGCATTTCTCGACGCATATTTTGCCGACACCTGAGGTGTTCGAACGTTTGCAAGGAACCTTGCGAAGCGCGCCGAAAATGGTGCGCAAGCGGCGGAAGATGGACGATGATTATACCCCCGACGACGATGAGGAGCAGGAGCGACCAGACATGCGCCCACCCAGCATCGCTATGACGTATGCACAGGCACTTTATTGGAGCGAGACGAACCGTGACTTGCTCAAGCATCTCCCACCCGTCCAGGTCGATGCCCTTTTCGATGCCATTTGCTTGTACTCGCCTTGGTCGCTCACAAAGGAGGTGTTCTCGACCTATTTTCTCCCTTATGTTGCCCCTGAAAAGACACGTCCTGGGAGCGCACAGGGCGAGGTACCGCCATTGCCGCTGGATGCACGTGTGCGCACGCGCATCTTTCTTCCTGCCTCGCTGCCATTGTTCTCGCAAGACCACAAAACGGCCTCACTTCTGCTGTCCGTCTTGGCGGGTGCGTTAGCATTATCGCCCAGCGCTGCACGCCTGACATCGGTCATCCGCGATCTCGATCTGCATGGACTCACACGACTTCAAAACGCGTCACTGGTGCGGTTGCTTCGAGCGCCATCAGGCGCACCAAACGTGCGGCCCACACCGTGGCATCTTCGGCATGTCGCCCTGCCCGGATGCACGGCCATTGGCGACGCCGCTGTCACAGCACTCGTGCATGCCACCGGTGCAACGCTCGAGGAGCTCGACCTGGCCATGACCTCGGTGAGCACGTCGTCTCTGCGCGAGATCGGCGCGGTATGCCCTCGCCTACGCTCTTTGCGCATGGCATGGTGCGAGAATTTCGCAGAAGACACCTTTTCCGAGGCATTGAGCGTTGCGGTGGCCCAATGTGCCGATGCCAAACCGCCGCGCATTCCGTTCCAGCAGCTCGTGACAGTCGATGTGTCGCACACCTCGGTTGGCGACTTGGCCCTCGGCGGCCTGCTCCGACTGTGTGGCTCGCAGCTTCGCTCGCTCGACGTGGGGTACACCAACGTGGGGGGCGGCGGCAGCCTGGACATGCTACGCCTCGGGCTTGGCCTGCCCAACACAAGCGCGGCGCATCCGTCGCCACTCGAACACCTCGGTCTGGGCGGGCTCTGTGTGCACAGTACATCGCTGCTTGAACTGGCCGAGCATTTGCTGTCCGAGCAAGGCTCACTTATGTCGCTGGACCTGGATGACCTCGTGGAGTACGCGCGGCGGCACCAGTCCAATCTGCAGGGCCGCACTGGCGTGTCGGGTGCGACGCTCCATCGACTCGCTGAGGCCATCGCCAACGCCGTGTGCCGGCGACAGGAGCCTTTCGCGCGATTCTCAGCACGCGGCGACAAACGGCGTGCATCTGTGCCTGGGCACTGGGCCGTACCGGGTGCTGCACGCAATGCCACAACGCTCGGCGCAACAATGCTCGGTGCGACCCTCTTCCGTCTCATGACCACTTGCCGCGTACGTACTGGACAACTGACCCAGTTTCTTGCGCTCAATGGCCTGCAGCTCGATGCCTATGATATTGATGAGCAGAGTGGCGGACTGCCGATAGTGCGTACGTTGCACCTAGGTGGCACGGGTCTGCGCGACGACGCGCTTGATGCGCTCGTCCCTTGGACCGGTGCCCTCGAATCGCTCTATTTGGATGATACCCCCGTGACGTGTACGTGTTTTCTGTTGACCCAGCCTCGGCTTTGGACCGTCTTGTACATCGCAATCCGCACCTGGTCCTCATCAGCCTGTCTCAGTGTCGCGGTATCCCCGTGCGGGAGCGCCGCAACTATTTCCAGGCCTGTAGCGAACGTGCTGAATAATGCGAATCCGCCTTTTTTGGCTCTCGACTGTGATGCGTGCCGCGGGGGAAGTCGAGTACGAGTACCTCTCGTGCGCGGTGAACCGCACAACGCACGTCGCCGACTGGCTCACAGTCTACGGCGACAAGCAAAGTGTCGATGTCTATGTGTTTGGCGTGCACAAGGGCTTTGCAGCCGTCATCGCGCCCCAGGACCTGAACTCGTGTGCTGGGCATCGTGAGGGGTGGGGCGCGCCAGCCGACGTCTACGTCCTCAAGGCGGCACCAGCCCACGATACCCACACCGCAGTCATTGTCGGTCACTACAACGGGGCGCTTCACGTGTTCCAGCCTAGCCTCCGCAACGGTGCTGTGGCCTGGGCGCACGACGTCCAGCTGCCTCAAGCGCATGCCTCCTCTGTCACGGCGCTCGGCGTATTGCGCGATCCCGCATCTGTGGTGCGTGGCGCCGACCTCTTTGTGTCCGGCAGCACCGATGGTACGCTCAAGGTCTGGCACCTCACGCGGGGGCCGTGCTTGGAGGCGAAGCTCGTACAGGAGATTGCGCTCGGCGGCAAGTATCCGCTGGACATTGCGCTCGTGCATCTGCCTGGTGTAGGCCCGGAGCCCGTAACGCTGATGGCTGTCGCGCTGACGGACAAAAAAGTGCATGTCTACGTGCGGGAAGCGGGTACCTTTACACTGCGCCTCGCGCTCGAAGGCCACGAGGACTGGGTACGTGCGCTCGACTTTGCCGTCGCGCCGCGCGGACAGGACGGAGTGCTGGACGTCCATTTGGCATCTGCGTCGCAGGATAACAACCTCCGCCTCTGGCGCATTCAGGCGGCGTCGGCAGCTGACGTGACTGACGCCGACACGACGGACGCGTTCGAGGCCATGGCGCGCGAGCTGGTGCCAAGCACGGACCAGGCGATCAACACCAAGAAGAACTGGCTCACGCTCCACGATTCCCAGCGCTGGGCAATCTCACTCGATGCGCTGCTCATCGGCCACGACGCATGGGTTACAGGTGTGCGCTGGCTACCAGCCCTGCACGCCGACAGCCAGCAGGCCGCGCTGCTCTCGAGCTCGATGGACAATAGCATGATCGTCTGGTCCCCACGGGAGCCAGGTACGTCGACGTACCCTCGACTTGCCGACGATGCCGCGTCGCAGGCGCTGTGGCTGCCCGTCGCGCGTCTCGGTGATGTCGGCACGCTGAGTGGTGGTTTCCTCAGCGCGCTTTGGCACCCCGCCGGTAACGGAATCCTCACGCACGACCGGCACGGCGCGACGCATCTGTGGTCGCAGGATACAGCCACGGGGCGCTACACACCATGTGCAGTGGTGTCTGGCCACGCAGGGGCTGCGCGCGGCGTCGCGTGGGAGCCGTACGGTGACTATTTCCTTTCTACAGGGTATGTGTACGACTAACGCAGCGTCGACCGCACGACACGTCTTCATGGCACTTACTGTGCGCGTGGTGACGAAGAGCACGCCGTGCCGCTGCGCTCGTGGCACGAAATGGCACGGCCCCAGACGCACGGCTACGACCTGCAGGCGGTGGCATGGCTCGACCGCACCACGTTTGTCAGCGCTGCGGACGAAAAGGTGATGCGTGTGTTTGGTGCGCCGCGTACCTTTGTTGAGAGTGCGCGCGCCCTGCACATGGTGCAGGCGCATGTACACACGACGCACGTCGTAGTGCACGACGCCATTGCACCAGACGCGTGGCAGCACCCCATGCAGCTGGACGGCGCGATTGAGGCGGCACTAGCCGACGCACCTGCAGCGCTTGCCATTCTCGTGTTTAGCGACGCACTCGCAGGCGAGACGCCAGCTGTGCCGCTCCACGCGGTCGAGTACTTCCTGCAGCAGGTATACACGAAGGCATGGGGCATCGCGGCGCGTCGCGACCGTCTGCAGACAGACATTACCGTGTACCTGGTCCCACATGCGCTGGCTAGTGCCGCAGGGCACACGGCGGCCCTGCAGTGGGCCGACACGTACGGTCGTGCGGTTGCAGGTGCCTGGACAGTCGGCGATGCGGCGCAGGTCGACTGGCTTACAGCGGTGCTGCGCGTGCTGCCTGCGTCGGTGCCAGCCAGTGCGTCGACGCCGGGTAATGTCCATGGCACGTCGTTCCCTCGCGCCGCAACCGTGGCGCTGGGCGGCACGTTTGACCACTTGCACATTGGACACAAGCTGCTACTCAGCATTGCAGCGCTGTGCACGACGCAGCGACTGATTGTTGGCGTGACAGGCACTGAATTACTGGCGAAAAAGAAGCACCGGGCATACGTTGAACCGATCGCTGTGCGCCTAGCGGCTGTGCGCCAGTTTCTGCGCGCGTTCCGCCAGGCATTTGGCGCACTGGAGCTGGACGTGGTACCGATCAGCGACGTATGTGGCCCGGCAGCGACCGACCCGTCGTTGGACCTGTTGGTGGTCACCGAAGAAACGTCCAAGGGTGCAGAAACCATTGCTGAGGAGCGACGCAAGAATGAAGTGAAGGCCATCGACGTGCACGTCGTGTCGCTGGTGGATGCAGCGGACCACTCGGACAAGGTGGGGAGCACGGCAATTCGGGGCTGGCTCGAGGCACAGCAAATTAAGCCAGGGGACGAGACGCCCCTGGACATTGACCTCGCTGCGACACTCACAGCCGCTCCTGCGTCAGTCGACGTGCCGGCACTCGGCTTGTCGAACCGCGCGGCGGACACAGCTGAGGACGATGCGGCACTGGCTTCGACGCCTGCACTGACCATGCCGCCGAACCCCGAGCAATTGCAAGCTGCAACGCTCTGGCTTGAGCTCGAGAAACTGTATGGCCACGGCTACGAGCTACTGAGCGTCGACGCAGATCCACGCACACGGCTTATTGCGAGCACCTGCAAGGCAACAACGCCGACGCATGCGGTGGTACGCCTCTTTGACGGGCGTGAGCGGTACAAGCCGCTCGCAGAGGTCCTTGAGGGACACACACTGTCAGTGACGCGTGTACGCTTCTCACCGTCGGGCGAGTACCTGCTGACGAGTAGTCGTGACCGCTCATGGCGCTTGTTTCGCCGCGCCGGCGCGCGGTACGAACCGTTCGCCGGCGAACGTGCTCATGCACGTATTGTCTGGGACTGTGCATGGGGTGTGGACGGGCGCACGTTTGCGACCGCATCACGCGACAAGACGGTCAAGGTATGGCAACTCGACGCGGCGTCGGCGAAGCGGTATGCCCCGTTGGCCAAGATTGAACTGGACGACGCCGCGACGGCCGTGGCGATGGGCGATGGCGACGCGATCGCGATCGGTCTCGAACGTGGCGAAGTGCGGATCTACGAGCCAGATGCGGCGCGCACGCATTGGTCGTGTGTCGCTGCCCTACCCTGGCACCACACGGGGACCGTGCACCAGCTGGCCTTCCGGCCGCGGGGTGCGTGGCAGGACACCTACAACCAAGTACCCTACATGCTGCTCTCTGCGGGCGAGGATGGGTGTGTTCGTGTAATTTCGTGGCGTAACTAGCGGCCGTACTTTTGCAGCTCCCATTCGCGATTGTCCAGAGGGCACACTTGCCGCGTTTTGAGCCAGCGCGAGATGCAGTGGAAGTGGAAAGCGTGCTGTGTGAGCGGGCGAACGTACGTTGCACTGGCCCCATGCAACGGTGCACTCCTCGGTGGTGGCTGAACCCTGGTTGGCCTGGCACTCGATGCCTGCGTCAGCGAAGCGCGTGCGTACACAGCTCCATGATGTGATTCCGGCAGATCGCACACTGCGTCAGTTGCGCCACGTACGTTGTCGACCTGAATGTCCCAGCTCCAAAGACACACGCTATTCCACTGTATAAGCTGGAATGCACGCACCTTCTTCACCTGGAAACGCGGCGTTTCCTGCGGCGTGTCGACGTCCATGGCGACCCAGACGAAACGGCCGGCGGTGGAGGCGCAGTGGAGGCGCGGCGCCACCGCGCGGGTGCCCCGTGGAGGCAGCGCACGCGGTCGCTGCCTTCCCTCCACCTGGACGACGCCATGGCGAGCGAACGCACGCCGGCGCCGGGCGCGTCGCTGGATGAGATGCGCGAGCGCTCGCGCCAGGAGTACTTGGCGAAGCGTGCACAGCAGCAGGTTGAGCTGCTCCGCCGCGAGATTCAGGACGAGGAGACGTTCTTCCGCGGCGTGCAGCTGACGAAAAAGGAGCAGCGCGAGCTGGAGCACAAGCGCGAGTTGTTGCGTCTCGCTGAGGAGCACGCCGCGCTCGACGCACCGAATGAGACTTACGTGCTTCCTGAAGACTACATCACTGAGCAGGGGCGCGTCGACCGCAAGCGGAAGCAGGCGGCGCTGCACGACCGACGCTGTATGTTGCGCACCACTCACCCAGACGACGACCACAGCCACCGCAAACGCGCTCCGCCAGAAACCGACACATTTGAGCGCGAGCAGATTGAGCGATCGATGCTGTTGCAGGAGGCCGCACCGCGCGCCGAGGACGATGCGTTCGATTTTGTGATCGACGAGTCGCAGACCATCCAGTTTATCCTGGACAAGCAGAAGCACGGCGGCCTCGAGCCGCAGCGATCGGCCAAGGACATTGAGCTGGAGCGCAAGCTGCACGAGGCCGAGGAACGTGCGTCGTCGATTGAGGCGACGCGCAAGTCGCTGCCAGTGTATGCGCTGCGCGAAGAGTTTCTTGCGGCACTCCAGGAGTACCAGATTTTGATCGTCGTGGGCGAGACAGGCTCGGGCAAGACGACGCAGCTGCCCCAGTTTCTGCACGAGGCGGGCTACACACGCGACAACCAAATCGTCGCGTGTACACAGCCGCGTCGTGTCGCGGCCATGAGCGTTGCTGCACGCGTCGCCGAAGAGATGGGCGTGCGGTTAGGGCGCGAGTGTGGCTACAGCATCCGCTTCGAGGATTGCACGTCGGACGACACCGTGGTCAAGTACATGACCGATGGCATGCTTCTGCGCGAGTTCCTGACCAACCCCGACCTGGGCAACTACTCGGTGATTATGATCGACGAGGCGCACGAGCGGACGCTCAACACCGATATCCTGTTTGGCTTGATCAAGGACATTGCGCGCTTCCGTCCCGACCTCAAGGTGCTTATTTCATCCGCGACGCTTGACGCCGAAAAGTTTAGCGTGTTTTTTGACGACGCGCCCATCTTCTTTGTTCCCGGGCGACGCTTTCCCGTGGACATCCACTATACCCCCCAGCCTGAGGCGAACTACCTGCATGCGGCGATTACCACCGTTTTCCAGATCCATACGACGCAACCGCGTGGCGACATCCTTGTTTTTCTTACCGGGCAGGACGAGATCGACGTCGCCATGGAGAATCTCGAGCAGACGACGCGCGCGCTTGGCGGCAAGATTGCCGAGCTGATCGTGTGCCCGATCTATGCGAACCTGCCGAGCGACATGCAAGCGCGTGTGTTTGAGCCAACGCCGCCGGGTGCACGCAAGGTGGTACTGGCCACCAACATTGCCGAAACGTCCATCACGATCGACGGAATTGCGTTTGTGATTGACCCGGGCTTTGTCAAGCAAAACTCCTACAACCCGCGCACCGGCATGTCGGCGCTGAGCGTTGTGCCGTGCTCGCGTGCCTCGGTGAACCAGCGTGCGGGGCGTGCGGGGCGTGTGGGGCCTGGCAAGTGTTTCCGCCTGTTTACCAAGTGGGCGTACAGCAACGAGCTCGAGGAGAACACCGTACCCGAGATCCAGCGCACGAACCTAGCCAATGTGGTGCTCTTGCTCAAGTCGGTGGGAATCCACGACTTGCTCAACTTTGACTTCCTCGACCCGCCACCGACCGACACACTCATCCGCTCGCTCGAGCTGCTATACGCGCTCGGCGCCCTGAACGATCGCGGCGAGCTAACCAAGCTTGGACGGCGCATGGCCGAGTTCCCGGTCGACCCGATGATGAGCAAGGCCATTCTGGCGAGCGAGGAGTACCGCTGCACCGAGGAGGTGCTGTCGATTGTCTCGATGCTCGCCGAGAGCGGCAGCCTCTTCTTCCGACCCAAGGACAAGAAGCTCCATGCGGACCGTGCGCGGCAGACCTTCTTCCGGCCGGGCGGCGACCACTTTACGCTGCTCGCGATCTGGGAGCAGTGGGTCGAGAGTGGCTACAGCAGCGCGTTTTGCCTCGAAAACTTTTTGCAGCCCAAGACGCTTGGGCGTGTACGCGACATCCGTGACCAGCTGCTGCACCTGTGTGAGCGCGTGGAACTCGTGCCAGAGTCGAACCCAAACAGCGCCGACCTCACTGGGATCCAGAAGGCGATCGTGTCGGGCTACTTTATGAACACGGCGCGCCTCCAAAAGGGCGGCGAGACGTACCGTGCAATCAAGCAGAACAGCAGCGTGTACGTGCACCCCTCGTCGTGCCTGTACAAGCATGTACCGCAGCCGCGCTTCCTGTGCTACTACGAGCTGGTGGAGACCTCGAAAAACTTCATGCGCCAGGTCATGGAGATCCAGTCCGAGTGGCTCATCGAGGTCGCGCGGCACTACTTCTCGCGCGACGATGTGCAGGACAACACGAAGCTGCAGCGCATGCAGCGCGGTTCGGGCGCCGCGGCATCCGCGGGCGGCGCGCGGCGGGGCGAGGCGTATGCATAGGGTATCGTACTAGGAATCAGGGCTATGCGGACTCGGTCGAAAGCTCGCTTAATGACGACTCCTCGTCGCTCTCCGCGGGAGGCGGTGCGGCGCGTGCACGGTGTTCACGGCGGCCTGGGTGAGCGGAACACGTACGCTTCGGCTTGGGGGGCGGCGGTGGCGGGCGGGGGCGGTTGTTGCGCCGCGCGCCGGGAGGAAGGAGCCAGCCGGTGTTGAAGTAGGTAAACGAGTCTTTTTGGTCCATGTCCTCCAGCACGCGCGGTTCCGAGGGCGGCTCAGCAGGAGCTTGCGGCGCAGGCGCCGCGGGCGCCGCGGCCGTCGCATGCCGCCCGCTGCGCCGCACGGCTGCGGGCGGGGTGCGTGGTGGCGGCTTCTTGCGCGGGGCTTTGGCGGGGCGCGAGGCGGCGCCGGCCTCGTCCGCGGCCGCGGCAGCCTCTTGCGTGTTGTCCGGTGCTTCTTGCGGGTGCAGGTAGTAGAATTGGCGCAGGTACGCATCAACGATCGAGTCGGCGTTGGCGTCGCCGATCGCCACGCTCTTCGGCGCGGGCGCTTCGGGCCGCGACGCGAGCAGCGCCACCACCGCGTCGGACGGCTCCGCACCGAGTGTGCCTGCGTCCGCAAATGCCGCGTGCACGGGGGCAAAGATCGCGTCGCATGCCTTGGCGATCTTGGCGGCGGCTTTGGCGATCGCTGAATCGGGGGTATTGTACGCCAGCGCATTGGTGCACACGAGGCGTGCATCGCGTTCCATTGCGTCTGCCGTGGTGTATGCAAGCGAGGAGATGTGCGATGCGATCGTCGACCAGTCCATGGGGGTGGCGATGCGCTCGTAGTAGTCCGGCGCATCTTCTGTCGACACAGGCTGCAAAAACCAGTTGGCCTTGTCGAGCGCCATGAGCTGCTCGAGCGCATGCCGCATGGCCGTCTGGCGGTACAGCACTGCGCCCTGTACGACGTGCGTCTGGAAGAGGCGCGCCTGACGCAGCTTGGCTTTCTCGCGCTTGCGCACGAGCTCCGCGAGGAGGCGCACCTTTTCAAGGTCCTCGCGCAGGCGGTACAGGTACTGCAGCTTGGCCAGCTTCAGCGCCGAGGTGCGCTCGTCCACAAAGTTGCCCACGGTCCACGGCTCAATGTGCAGCCGCTTGAGCAGCGGCGCACCGCGCATTTCTTGCCGCTTCAGACTCCAGTACCGCACGATCTGCGCGACGGTCTGTGGCTTGCGGCGCAGCGGGATGCGCGCAACGTACTCCAGCACGCGGTTCACCAAGTAGTTGGGCACGGGTAGAGGCCCGGCGCTGTACAGCTTGTTGTAGGCGCGTGCGCTCTTCAGGGCAATCGACTCGCCTGCGGTATGCGCGCCCGGCTTGGGCAGCTCGAGCTCGCGCGTGGATACGTCCGAGTCGCTCGCGTCGTCGGCATCGGCGCCGCGCACCCTGGCGCGCAGCTCGGCCTTTTCGTCCGGGGGGAGGTGGCGATGGCAGTAGGCGACGAGCGGCGCCTCGTCGCCCTCGTCGCCCTCGTCGCCACGGCTGCGGCGCGCCTTGGAGAGCAGGCCAACGCGCCGCGCACACATCACATGGAACGCGGTGAAGCACGAGCGGTGCTCGCATTGAATGCAGGCGCCGCTGCGCTTGTTGCACAGGTAGCACCGCAGGCGCCAGCGCGCTTTGGGGATCGCGCTGATCCCGTCAATGGGCTCCATGTATACAGCGTTCCCAACGCCCGTCTCGGGGATCCACATCGCACACAGCAGGTGCGCCCAGGTGCCCTGTGTGGTCTGCTTAAAGGCGCCGCCCTCGTTGGGGCACAGCACGCACGACACGGGGCGATCGGGCGACACGGTGCACTTGCGGCATAGCCACTGGCCCTCGGGGATGTAGGGGATCCCGTAGCAGTCCTGATGCACGGCCAGGTTGCATCCGTCGCAGAACACAATCGCGTTCAAGTTCTCACACTCGTTGTCATCGCAGATCGCACACAGCGAGTCGTCCGGGAACTCGTCCTCATCGTCACGCGCGCCAATCGAGAACCGCGACGGGATGCGCTTTACCAGTGCGAACCACTCCTTCTCGAGGCGGTCGACGATGATCTCAAACGCCTCGCACGTCACTGCATCGAGCTGGTGTTGCTTGCGCTCCGCATTCACTTGCGCGAGCCACGCTTGATCTGGGTTAGCATGCAGTGGCATACCCTGCTCATCCATATCGTACTCGACCTGCCGGTCGAACTCGGCCTCGGTCGGCTCTATGTAGCGCACCAAGTGCGGAGGAAGACGCTGCTCGCGTCCATCGTGGTAGCCATACTGCACCATATGCGGGTCGTGCACGCTCGGCGCCGAAGAGAGCACCACAAGCTCCTCCGGCCCCACCAGCTCGTATGACGGCCGGAGCCGCGCGGCGCCGCTCGTCGCAGACGCCACGGTCGGCGTCCCATGCGCCATGTCCGTGCCAACGACAAAACGCGCACGCGCGCGCGCGCACCGCGGCGCGCCTCGCCACGTGGCTGTAGGCCGGCCGAGCGCGGCGGCCGCACGCCCGCTCCTGACGCGACGCGTACGCGAATGCCAGGAACGCGGCGCTCGGCGCGCGCGGCGTCCATGAGCGAGTCGCCGAAGCGGCCTGGGCTGCGCAGGCGCGCAGCACAAGGCTCGTTCTACGCACAGTACTTTGCAGAGGGCGAGCTCAGCCAGGACGAGGACGAGGACGAGGAGGCGCCCGCCGACGCGGCGCCCGCCGACGATACGCCCGCCGACGACGAAGCACCTGCGTCGCCACCACGCGAGCGCCTCACACGCAGCGGCCGCCGGTCGAAGATCTACGTCGAGCCAGACTGGGACGAGGACGAGGATGCCGAAGACGACGACGACCACCGTTCGGCGCGCCCGACGCGGCGCTCGCAGCGCACGAGCCGCAGCCTACGCGACTTTGTTGCACCGGACGACGAGGAAGAGGTGGACGAGAATGCGGATTATGCCGAGACCGTGCGTGCGCGCCGCGCCCAGCAGCGGCAGCAGCGACGTGAGAATCTGTTAAGTCTCGCGGCGTCGCGCTCGGCGCGCCGGCGCGAAGCACGCGTGCAGGACGAAGCGTCCCCGCCGCACATGCGCACGAGCGCGCGCCTCGCGGCGCGGCGCGCATCGAGCGCCGATCCGCACACCTCGGACGAGACGCCGTCGTCGGCGAGCGAGGCGGAGCGCGGCACGGCGGGGCGCGCGTACAGTTTCCGTACGCGCAAAAAGATCAACTACTCGCAGCTTGCGCCGCCGCCCGAGCCACTGCGCGACGGATTCGGCCGGCGAGTGCGGCGCACGACACGCACCTCGCGCGCCGACGACCTGGGCGGCGCATCGTCGTCGGTGTCGCATGGCGCGGCGCGCGCGCTGCCCAGTCTGCCGCTCTCGGCGCTGCCACGCGCGGTGCGTGGGCGTACCGGGCCGGATGCGTGGCCCCTGACCATGTCGGGCAAGGACTATGCGGCGGCATTTGGCGATGAGGTCGACGATAGCTCCGATGACGAGCCGCGGCACACGCTGAATGCGGCGCGGCTTGGCGGCGGGGGCGGCAGTGCGCTGCTGGAAAATGGCCCGGCGCCCGCGCCGGGTGGCCACAGCTCGGCGACCGATCCCATGGGCCGCATGCGCCGCGACGGCGATCCGCTGGCGGACGTCGACCCGCTGGGGGTGGACATGCAGATCGACTTTACGCATGTCGGTGGCCTGGAGTCGCACGTGCAGCAGCTCAAGGAGATGGTGAGCCTGCCGCTGCTGTACCCCGAGCTGTTCCAGCAGTTTGGCGTGTCGCCGCCGCGCGGTGTGCTCTTCCATGGCCCGCCCGGCACCGGCAAGACGCTGATCGCGCGTGCGCTTGCGGCGAGCTGCTCGACAACCGGGCAGAGCATCTCGTTCTTTATGCGCAAAGGTGCCGACTGCCTGTCCAAGTGGGTAGGCGAGGCGGAGCGCCAGCTGCGCCTGCTGTTTGAGGAGGCAAAGAATGCGCAGCCGAGCATCATCTTCTTTGACGAGATTGATGGTCTCGCACCCGTGCGCTCGAGCAAGCAGGACCAGATCCACGCAAGTATTGTGAGCACGCTCCTTGCGCTCATGGACGGCATGGAGGGGCGTGGGCAGGTCGTGGTGATCGGCGCCACGAACCGGCCCGACTCGATCGACCCAGCCTTGCGCCGCCCGGGGCGCTTTGACCGCGAGTTTTACTTCCCGCTGCCGAGCAAGGCGGCGAGGCAGAGCATCCTTGCGATCCACACGCGCAAGTGGAGCCCACCGCTCGATCCGCAGCTACAGGAGATGCTCGCCGAGGCGACCAACGGCTTTGGCGGTGCCGACCTGCGTGCGCTGTGTACCGAGGCGACGCTCAACGCCATCCAGCGGCACTATCCCCAGATCTACGGCACGTCCGACCGCCTTGAGCTCGACCCTGCGTCGGTGCAAGTCGGCGCACGCGACTTCGTGCTGGCGCTCGAAAGTACGTCGGTCCCACTCACCCAGAACTTGTGCCATCGTCGGCGCGTGCCGCCCATGCGGCTGCCGCACCCCTGCCCGCGCACCTTGTGCCGCTGGTGGGCAGTGCCGTGGATGACGCCTACGCCGTGTGCCGCCGCATGCTGCCGCCCAGGGACGCGCGCTCGGCGCTCGAGGAGGCGCAGTGGGAGCCTGATCCGGCGTACACCCACCGCTGGCCGGCGCCGCTCTCGTCCGACACGCCGGCGGGCGCGCTGGAGCGTGAGCTGCTGCAGCAGTCCTTTGAGCGTACGCGCGTCTATCGCCCCCGCCTGCTGGTCCACGGCGAGCCTGGCATGGGCCAGGCGGCGGTCGCTGCGGCGCTGCTGCACCGCCTCGAAGGCTACGCGGTGCAGACACTGTCGCTCCCGACGCTGCTCGGCAGCGCCACCGAGACGCCTGAGGCGGCGCTCGTGCAGCACTTCCACGAGGCTCGGCGCCTCAAGCCGAGCGTCGTCCTCGTCCCCGAAATTGACCGGTGGGCAACGCTGCTTCCCGATACGACACGCGCGGCGTTCGGCGCGCTGCTCGATACGCTCGCGCCCAACGACCCCGTGCTGCTGGTGGGGGTGTCGAGTGTGCCCTTCTTTGAGCTAGCGCCCGAGGTGCGTGGGTGGTTCGGCATCGTGCCAGCGACGCGTGTGGCCGTCTCGGCGCCGGCGGCAGACGCGCGCGAGGCGTTCGTCGCCGACATTGTGCGCCAGGCTGCGCGGCCCCCGTCCGAGTTTGCCGACGCGCTGCCCAAGCGGCGGCGCACGCTGCCCGCACTTCCCAAGGCGCCGCCCAAACCGCCGCGGCAGCCGACGCAGGCCGAGCTCAACCAGCAGCTCGAGAACGACGCACGTGTGCTCGAGCACCTCAAGTTCCGGCTCGGGCCCGTGCTCGCCGAGCTGCGCAAAAAGTTTAAAAAGTTTACGCGCGACGTCTGGGAGGAGTACAACCTGCGCGACCTCATGGAGCAGTTTGACTGGCGCCGCGAGAAGGGCAAGGTGGTCATTACGCTGCGCTACGACCGCCATGAGCGGGCCGAGAGCGACGCACGGCTCTCGTCCGACGACGAACGGGCATCCGACGGGCCGAAGCCCCGCGACGCGTCGCCACCCCTCGCGGCGCAGGACGAGGCGGAGGCCGAGGACGCCGAGGATCTGCATGAAGTGGCGCACGCGGCGCCCGCCGCGCACGAGGAGCCCGTCGACCCCGGCGTCACAGACGCCGACGCCGAGGGCGAGACGGCGGCCGCACCGGCCGCGCCGGAGCCGCCCCTGTCGCCCGGTGCGCTGGGCGGCCCACCACGCCCCCCACCCGCGCCCGATGCACAGGCGGACGACGACTCGCCGTACATCTACCGCGACTTTACCATTTATACCATGTCTCTCGACAAGATGCAAAAGCGGCTCTACTACAACGGCTACCTCACCTGCGACGCTTTCATGGACGACATCCAAAAGATGGTGTCCAACGCGGAAGAGGCGCGCGAGGTCGACGCCGACCGCGTGTTCCGCGCGCGCCAGATGCAGAACCTCGCTGCCATTCTGCTCGACCAGTACATCGATGCGTCCTTCCGCGCCGAATGCGAGCGGATGGCGCAGCGCGTCCTGGCGCGCGAAGAGGCCGCGAAGCGCGAGGCCGAGCGCCAAAAAGCTGCCGAGGTGCACCCCCGCCGCCCCAACGGGCTGCGGTACAGCGCGCGGCAGCAGGGCGAGGCGATCGAGCCCCACGACCTCGTCGACGTCGCGACGATCGAGCGTGCGCACAAGCGCGCACGGTCCGCGTCGGCGCCGGTGCCGCACGCCGAGTCAGGGCAGGAGGCGTCGTCCGAGCCACCCCCCGCCGATGAGCCCGATGCAGTGAAGCGCGTGCGCCTTGCGGACGGCGAGGCGCACGCATCGCCCACCGACGCCGCGCCGACGTCGCCGCCGCGCCCGCCCGCGCCGGTGCTACCGCTCGACGCGCAGCACGCACTCACAGCGGCGCTCGTGCGCACCACCGACGGGTTCAACGTCGAGCAGCTGCAGCAGCTGCGTGCCGTGTGTTTCGACGCGATCCTTGCGCACCGCGCCGAGTGGGACCGCACGGCGCTCGTTGCGGAGCTGCCGGCGCTCGCTGAGGACCTGGCGCGCGCCGTGCGCCAGGTGGAGTAGATAGGTGCCTGGCACGTGGCGCGGTGGAACGAGCACCGAAGGTTGTGGAAAACGCGCGACATCTCGCCCGTGCGGCGCGCCGCGGGCCACGGCCGAGCCCAATATATTGCGCTGTGCGCGCACGGCACCACCGTGCTTCCACATCATGGGAAAGGACTACTACCAAATTCTCGGTGTGCCCAAATCCGCCGATGAAGACGCCATTCGGAAGGCGTACAAGAAAGCGGCGCTGAAGTGGCACCCGGACCGTAACAAGGACAACGAGGCAACAGCCAAGAAGAAGTTCCAGGAGGTCGGCGAGGCCTTCGAGGTGCTCTCGGACAAGAACAAGCGCGCCATTTATGACCAGTATGGCGAGGACGGCCTGAAGGGTGGCGTCCCGGGTGGCGACGCCGGTGGCGCCGGTGGCTTCCCTGGCGGCGGCTTCAGCGCTGGCGGCTTCCCCGGCGGCGGCGGCCGCACCTTCCACTTCTCGTCGGGCGGCGGCGGCAATCCGTTCGGCGGCGGCTTCTCGCCATCCGACCCGAACGACATCTTTGCCCACATCTTTGGCGGCATGGGCGGCATGGGCGGCATGGGTGGCATGGGCGGCATGCCCGGTGGCACCCGCACGCGCTCGTCCGGCATGGGCGGCGGTGGCTTCAGTGCCGAGGACCTGTTCGGTGGCGGCGGCGGCCGCGGCGGCGGTTTCGCCTCGGCGACCCCCGAGCCCCAGGAGAAGCCCGAGGACTGGGAGACCCCGCTGAAGCTCACGCTCGAGGAGCTCTACACTGGCACCACCAAGAAGCTCAAGATCGGCCGCAAGCTCGCCAACGGGCAGACCGAACAAAAAGTCATCACAATCGATGTCAAGCCTGGCTGGAAGAAGGGCACCAAGGTGCGCTTCGCGGGCTCCGGCAACGAAGTGTCGCCCGGCAATGCGCAGGACCTCGTGTTCATTGTGGACGAGCGACCCAACGCGCGCTTTACGCGCAACGGCGATGACCTGCGCATGATTCTCCCCCTGAAGCTCGCGGACGCCCTCGACCCCCCGACGCCTGGCTCGCCCGAGTCGCGGCGCAAGATCACCACGCTCGACGGCCGCACGATCGACGTCCCGCTGCCGTCGCCCGGTCTGGGCAAGACGACCATCTCGCCCGGCCGCACGACCCGCATCGCGAACGAGGGTATGCCCATCTCCAAGGTCAAGGGTGCCAAGAAGGGCGACCTCGTCGTGGAGTGGAACGTCGAATTCCCCGACAAGCTCTCGCAAACGCAGCGCAGCGAAGTGCGCAAGGCTTTGGCGTAAAGAACGCATCGTTTTGTACTATATAGAGTCCGCTGCGGACGCCGACACGATTCCCTTAGATGAGCAAGCGCTCGATCTGTGATTAGCACACGCTTTTTGCGCCAACGTACCGCCAGCTTGATAGTCTGGATCTGGCTCTGCAGCTCACGGTTCTCGTTGGTGGTGATACTGCACGCCACGACAGGGCGCGACACGCCGCACGCGCGGCCGAGCGCGATCTTCGACGGGACAAAGACGTAAGGCACGTTCTTGTCCTCGCACAGCAGCGGAAGGTGCAGCACGATCTCAATCGGCTCGACGTCGGCGGTCATCACGATGAACTCGCAGATGCCGCGGTTGAGCGTCTTGGTTGCCTCGTTCGCGCCCTTCTTGAGCTGCTTGTAGTGCGACGACTGCTGCACAAGGTCCAGAATCTGGTTCGTCAGCGCCGCATCCGCGAGCGGGAAGGCCTTGGGGTTCACTTGAGACTCAGACATGGCAGACCTCACGACGGCGGATCACAGGTCAGGGGCACGTTGCAAAAAAAGCGCCGCGCACCCGTCGGTCTGCGGCACGTGACCCATGCGGCGGCGGCGCGGCCGGTGCCTTGGCGCGCGCGCAGGGGCCGCAGGGTGCGTGGCACCATGTCCCACGACAGCGGCGGCGCTGCGCCGCCCGCGTACACGGACGCACCACAGTCTTCGTATACACGCGCGACACGTGCGCAGTCTGACGATGTATTTGAGATCGCGCCGCGACCCGATGCCGCGTCGTTCCAGGCAGGCTACCTCGGTCTCGACACGGCGCCCGCGCGCATCGTTGGCGACGTTCTCGTGAAGCTCGCGCGTGAGTCGCAGCAGGCTACGCAGTACAGCGAGTGTATTGTGTCGCTGCGTGCCGTGGAGCACATATACGGCGTCGACGCTCAGCACATGGAGCTTTATGCAGCACAGCAGTCCGTCTGGCGCGCCGCGCAGCTTCCTGCGCACGTCCCTGCCGTGTTGCCGTTCGAGTTTGAGTTGACGCCCGACCTGCCACAGTGTATCCACGGACAGTCCAGCGACCTGTTGTACGTGCTCGAGGCGCATTTAGTCCACGCCAACGGCGCACGCCTGGTGGCGTGCACGGTGGTGCATCCTACTCGCTATACCTCTCCCGGCTGGTCGGCGTTGGCGCCATACACCTCACCAGGGCTTGGTGAGCGTGACCTTGCACATTGGAATGTCGTCACACCCAACTCGCGCTACTCACTGTCGCCGCTCTACTGGCACACGGACGCGCCGATCGGTGTGCACTACTGGCTCGACCGCTCGGTGGTGCGCAACACAGAGCCGATCGAGGTCCAGGTGCACATCCCGCCACCTTCGGACGCGCTCGTTCTGCACAACGGCCTGCAACTTCTCAGCGTCGAGACAGAGCTGCTGCGGGTCACACAGTCTCATCCGCTCGGTGCGATGCTGTCGGACACCGACGTGTTGGAACACACCCTAGCGCTCAAGCGGCACATGCCTCGGCGCCAGGAGCGGGGCGAGACGAGTCGCACAGCGGATGCGGGGGGCTCGGGCGCCGCACCTTCCCCGCTCGTGCGCATGGTGCCTGTGGCGTACAGCGGCAAATCGTGCCGTTTCCACTCGGTCGAGGCGGTGCACTTACGCCTCGCTTTGCACCCCCTGTCGCCGCGCGTACCGCAGCCGGACGCATTTGATGCGCACGCGACACAACATAGCCTAGGCGGCGATGGGCGGTGCGAGTCGATCACGCAGGATACGCCGCTCCACAGCGTGCGCTTCGTGGTGTGCGTCCGCGTGGTGTTGCGTGACGGCAGCGGCGCACAGCGCGACGTGTGCACTGCCCAGCTTGTCAAGGTGCTCCCCGCGGCGGTTGGTGATGCGGCGCCCGTGGACGGGGCACCTGCGGCGCCTCCTTCGCCCAGCAGCAAGCACGGCAAGGCACCCATGCCGACTGAGCACAACGTCGCGGCGTGGTTCATCGATGTGGCCGAGTATGACGGATACGATGACGCAAGTCGCCCCGACCACGCGATGCTTGCGACCGCTGTGACGGGCGGGAGCGGCGCGCTGGGCAGCGACGACAATACCATGGCGTTCGCGACCACTGCAACGCAGGACCCGCCGCCGAGCATGACCGACCATGTGCTCGACGCGCGCCTCGCCGACGACCTCGGCACGAACACGTCGTATGCGAGTCAACTCGCGCAGATACCCCCGCCGGACGAGTCAGTGGCGATGTACGACTCGGTCATGGAGCTGGTCGAGGAGCCGGCGCCCTCGGACGAACCACCCAACTTTGAGCAGGCCGCGCAGCAGGACGCGGCACTGCTCGACTTTGACGCATCGCCGCCCGCTGCATGGCCAGCCCGCCCACCGCGTGGCATGTCGCTTCCGACGCCGCTCCCACCGTCGTATGCGGATGCGGCCTCTGCGGAGCACAGCACACCGACGTCGCCGCGCGATGCGCGTCCGCCGGCCTACTTTACGGCACCACCCACGGTGTCGGGTGTCGACGGCACGACCGCGGAACACTGTGTGTCGGCCAACGTGTTTCCCCCTGTCTACGAAGCGTAAAATACATCTCCCCTAGCGTAACTCGCGGTCCAGCAGGCGTCGCAGCGTATTGTCGCGCCACCACACTTTCTGCTCGTCGAGCACTTGAAAGAGCGTGGGCTCGTCGATGCAGTACTGTGCATAGATCCGGTCGCGCGGCACATCCTCCTCGAGGCCTTCGGGCAGCGAGCGGCGCCACACGTGCAGTGCCCCCGCATTGGTACCGTGCAGAATGCTCAGCAGCTCCTCGCGGTCGTGCTCGTACAGCCGCGGCTCCAGAAGCTGCACGAGCGCCAGCGCGACACGGAACAGTACCGCACCCGACTCGTCGAGCAGCACCACATCCCACACGCGCATCGCTGTGTCGATGTCGAGCCAGGGCACAAACAGGGTGCGAATCCATGCACGCAGGTAGTCGCTCGTGCGGATGCCGGCCTTGTGCAGGTTGGCATACACCGTCGGCATCTGCTCGGCCATGAGCGTATTAAAGACGCGTTCAAACGCTTGGGCATGTCGCGCCACGGGCTCGCTTCCGCGCGGTATGTCGGGGTGCTGCGCCTGTGGCCGGTCAAGCTGGTAGATCGCCTTGAGCCATGGTTTGGAGGCAATGAGATTAAGCAGAGCCAAAAACGCCTGGGGTGCAGGCAGGTTGAGCAGCAGCATGGCCACCAGACTCGCCGAGCCGGGCACATACAGCACAAACAGCTCGTCCAGCGACGCCAGATCCACGACACCCGCACCCAGACGCTGACACGCCTCATCGGCACGCAGAAAGACGTACGCGTAAAGCACATCGCGCAAATCTGTATGCATCGGCGCCGCCGCATGGTCAAACAGCCGCAAGCTCGGCAGTGTCACACTGATCTCGGCGTCGATCGCCGCACAGAGCGCCTCAGGGAAGCGGCCCTGCGCCAGCGCATTTTGCGCCTCGTGCGACGCACGTACAAACAGGTCGTGAGGGAGCATCAAGTTGTTGCCCGCCGCGCGCGGCCACAGGCGCGCACGCAGGGGCTGTGGGATGCCCTGCCACCACAGTGACTGGTACTTTTGCTCCTGCCGCGCCCGTGTCCAGCACGGGAGGATCTCTTGGTCCCACACACGGCGCATCTGCTCCGCCTCCTCGTCCTTCTTCCGCTGCAGAGCTACTCGCTCTTCCTCGCGCTTTTTCTCGGCCTCTTTAGACCGCTGCATCATTGCACGGAAGTCGGCGAGGTGCCGCGCCTCTTCCTTGCGCGATTTGGGCGGAAGATGTGGCATACGTGTCAAGCTGCCTGAGCCCGACTTGTCTGACGTGTCCGCCGACCCACTGTCGTGCGCAGTGGGCGGCGCCGCTGTCGCAGGCGCAGGCGCCTTCGGTGTCGCTGTCGATGCCGTCGCCGGAGGAGTCGCCTCCTCGGGAGCCTCTGGAGGGGCAGCCGCGTGCGCAGTTGCTGCTGTCGCAGCCGGCGCCTCGGCCGTCGCTCGGGTTGGTCCAGGCAGCGTCGTTGGCTCTGCAGGTGCGTCGGTGGGCAATTGCACGTTTCTCAAGCCCAGTCCGGTCCGCTTCGTGGGCGACGCATACCCATCCGCCGAGTCAAACGACGCATCACCATCCTCAGCAGGTACACTTGCTTGCGTGGTAGCGTTCCGCACGGGCGCAAAGTCGGCCATGGGTGCCAACATGCTCTCGCTCCGGGCGAATCGGCTGTGGTCTAGCCGCGCGAGTGCACGTTCCATCTGGGACGAGAATGATGGCGGAGGAACCATATGGCCTGACAAGGTCTTGGGCTTGGGAGAGTGTACGACGTACAGTTCGCCCTTGTCATCGGCGACCGTCATGGAAACGCCGGGCTCGAGTGTCGGGTCCACCGTGACTCCCTGCGGCAGCGACCCGGGTGTCATGGGCGAGAGGCGAAGGAGACTGGGTCGTGGCATCGGCTGTTCGAGCCGGCTGCGGTAGCGTCCTTCGGCCTTGCGCCGGACCGGCGTTGAGCTAAACGCCGAGTCGGACGCGAGGCGCGCATCGTGCACGGGTGTCGAAGAGACACGGTACGCAAGGCCCGGTGAGGTGGTGGTGTCGTCAACGCCATGCACACTGGAGAAGCCCGAAATGCTGTGCCTCCGAGGCCGTGGGCTCAATGGTTCTTCCGAGACACGCGACTTGAGTGATGGACTCGGACGCTCTTCGGCAGGCGTGGACGCCTTCGCAGGCAGAGGCACTGGCGCAGGCGCATCTGTGGCATGATCGACGCCGATCGCCAGCTGCGACTTCCACCATCGCGGGCCGCGCTTGTAGCTGGTGCGGAGCGACGACCCGAGGTCGACGACCGACGCGTTCGTCGGCGTGTCAGGGATATCGGGTTCGTCGTTCAACTCGACATCCACAAAGTTTCCGGGCACCTCCAATTCATCTTCGGAACCCATTGCGTTGGTCCAGCCCGATCACACAAAGGCGTTGCGCATGCGACCACACCGATTCGATCCCCACGAGAACCCCGGTGGAAGCGGACGCGCCTCGGCGGAACGCTCCACGGCTCTTTGTCATCACGCATAAGACCGCGCCGCACCGCGCAGTGTGGGGAGGTACAAACAGCGCAACCCATGAGCGTCCACAGTGATGCGAAAAGAGACTATTCAACAATCAAAACACGCGCATTAGTCCACATGCTTCCCCCCACAGCAGTTCAGTCGGGAAAAGAAGCTTTTCCGCTCGCGCGCCTTTTGTGCAGATTCCCGCGCGCGACGGTTCGCCTCGGCGACTTCTTCGGCGCCGCCGCCGTTGGCAAAGTACGGGAAGCCTGCAAGCGGCGACTTCTCCTTGGCAATGTCGGCGCCGTGTGCCGTCATGCCGCCCTCGGCAATCTGCTCGTCAAACGGCAGGTGGGCACTACGCTGCTCACGCGCGTCGTCAGCGTCGCCCTCCACACCTTCGTCCACGTCAAAGTTGTGGCCGTGGGTGAGGTCGTACCCTCGGGCCCCGTCGTGCTTCACCTCCTTGGGTTCCGGCGGACGTATGTACCACTCACCGGGCGTGCCGGGCGCGTCATGGAAGAGGTCGTCGGTGCTGTTCCGCGCGGAGGAGTTGTTCGAATGGGTCGACAAGTCGCCGGACGACCAGGAATGGCCGCCAATGAAGCTCTTGAGGTACGAGAGGCTATTATTTGTCGCCATCGCATCACCTTCCGACGGCTGACCGAGTGCATAGCCCGCACCCGCGCCAAGCGCCGCCCCGGTACCGAGTGCCGCCCCGGCAGCGATACCCGCACCTGCACTCACCGCGGCGCCTGCTGCAACACCGGCGCCGGCGCCCATGGCCGTGTCGGTGACTGGGTGTGCCTGAAATGCGCTGCTGCTCTGAGCGTGGCTGTGCGCCTCAGTCTGGTCGTACGCATGTGGGTCGACGTAGCTGGGCTGCACACCCAAGGGTTGCCCGTGGGCGTATTGCGCGTCGGAGATGTAGGCGCCTTGCTCGTACGCACTGTGCAAATAGGGATCATTGCCGTAAAGGTCTGTCTGGTTGGTGTCAGGCTGCTGCTCAGCGGGAGCGCCGTATGCTTGCTCACCGTGCTGCCAGTCCTGGGTAGGTCCGTCCGAGCGAGCGTCACGAGACTGCGCCGCAGCGCCGGCACCCACGGCACCGACACCGGCCATGCCCGCTGCTACACCCCCCGTCGCGGCTGCATCGCCGCTCGACACGTCGTCGGCGGTCGATGCGTAGCGCTCGCCGGGCGCCGTCTTGCCCTGAGCGCCGTCGCTCGTCCCTCTCATTCCACCGTTCGCGGCAATCTCTTTCTGCAGCGCAGACTTGCTGCGTTCCTTGCCAAGGTCGTGCGTTAGCACTTTACCATCCTTCTGCTTGTACTCCCAATGCAGCGTAAACTCGGGCGTGATGATGCCGGCACGGTGGTAATTGTTCAGACCGCGCACGAGAGGGTCAACCTCCATCCAGGCAAGACGCATGCACTTGGCCCCAAAGTCGCGCTCCTTCTCCAGCGTCTCGTCTTGGCCATCGCTTTGGATCCATGCGCGCGTGGTCTTTTCGTACGCCTTCACCTCCCCCATGAATTTGTTCCACACACGCTCGCGCTCGGGGTCGCCGACGGGTCGCGTGCGGTTCTCGTTGGGCTTCGGCTTGGTGTACTTGGGCCCGCCGGCGAGTGTTCCACCCATGCTTGTCATGAGACGGTTCGTGGGGACAAGGTCAATGTCAGAGGCGCGCGAGCTAAACACGATCTTTTCGCGCACCACAGGATCAAGCATGGGGCGCACCACCTTCCAGATTCCTTGAAAGATCCAGGGGGCATTGTGGATGTACAACTTGCGCAGGGTCTCGGGGTAGTATGCCTCGAGGATCTTGAGAATGGTATTGAGCGTGTGCCAGTCGAGGTTCTTCATGCCGAAGCCCGTCACGTCAAAGATGATCACGATCTTGTCGCTTGGATGCGTCATCAAGCACCGGAAAGACTCCGCCGAGGCAATCACGAAGCGCGTCATGGTATCGGCGCCCTGCTGCTTGGCCATGTGACGCTTCACGTCAATGTAGATAATAGGCATCAAGTCGTCGGTGGCACCAACTCCGTACGCCTTCTCCGCCTCGAGTTGCAGCGCGTACTTTTCGTCCATCTGAATGAGGCCCTCATCGCCTTGGCGCAAAAGTTCGATCACATCGGTCTCGATGCGCCATTTGATGCACTGCGCCAGCATGGCAAATGCACGGTGCACATTCCACTGTGGTCAGTCAAGTCACGCACCTTGCGCGCACGCAGGAACTTGAGCATCACCATGTCCGGCACATCGGGACCACACAAAAACCAAAACTGGTTGTAGAATTCATCGACACCGTGGGTCTTGAAGAGCGCCTGAAGCGCCTCTTGCTCTTCTTGTTGGGCTTTCTTCGCCTTGTCCTTGTCTTCTTCAGAATATCCATGTGTATGGTCCTCACCGTGCTCTGCCTGCGCGGCGACATGTCCGCTCTTGGCCTTCTCCGGGTTCTCAATCACGCTAAAGAACAGCTCCCACATCTGGGCCACTTTGCATTTCTGCTCAGCAGTGAGGTTGCCTAGCTGGTCAGTCTCTCTTACACACCATAATGGCCAGGCAGCGGCTGCACAGGCTTCACCGGAATTGGCTCCGACATTCTCGTGGACCGCGCAAGTCGAGGTGGGACGTATGCTCCCCAACACCACGGATCTCGGTTCTTTCGCGCTACGGCCGTACGCGGCACGCCCTGCTGACTCATCGCGGGCATGTGGAGAGGCGCAGCCTTGCCCCAGAAGGGCCCGGGCGCGCTTATGTCACGGGTATGCGGAGCACAGACACCAACATGGTCCAAGAGCCATACGTGGTGCCAATCGCGAAGCGGGACCCGCCGAGTAAAGTAAAGGCGGCTCTCCGCATCGTGCTTATTTTCATGTTCTTGGCACCCACAATGCTGAGCGAGATGATCTTGATCATTCTCGCAATGCCTGTGCAACTGGTGAATCCAGCCGCATTCCAGAGCCTTTTGCGCGCGTGCAAGTCCTTGTTCAGTCTATTGCTCGCACATATGTTCTCATTATTTGCACCATCCCAACTTATCCTCTCCTTTGGCGACCTCGATGGAAATGTCGTGGACGCGAATCAGTTTGCAGAACGCGATGCGGACGGGCGTGTCGTGGGCCTACGCTTTCCAACAGCAGGGATTTGGATTGCGAACCACCAAATTTACACGGACTGGGTATACATGTGGTATGTACACACCTTCCTAACCACAGGGTCCTTTCCATCTATGCCCACCTCGAAGGGAACTTTTACATTATCCTGAAAGACTCCCTGCGCAAAATTCCCGCGCTGGGCTACTTCATGGAACTCTTTCACTTCATTTTTCTTTCCCGGCAGTGGAAAGAGGACCAGATTCGGATGCGCGAAACACTGGATGCCATTCTCGCGACAGGACCCTCGAAAATGGCCCTTCTCCTCTATCCTGAGGGCACGAACATGTCCCACAATACCATCCGAAAGAGCCAGTCGTATGCACAGACACACCATAAACCTATGCTCCAAAACGTGCTGCTTCCACACACTACTGGACTATACTTTTGCATAAAGTCTCTTCAAAGCGAAATCGAGAACCCCTATCTCCTCGTACGTGGTAGGCTGACCACAGGATTTCACGATTGCATACCAGGGAGTCAAGTCAGGTGCACACGCTTACGACTACTACACCATTGGTACGTTTCGATGCATCTAACTCAGCATCCCAGTTGTTTGCCGGTATCTCTCCGCCAGAGGTTCACGTCCACTGCGATTTTGTCCCTCTCTCGGCGGGCCAGGAACCCCTGACAAGCCCCCTTACCTCATCCCCTCCACTGGTATCGTCTATGCAGCCGGACGGTGAAATGAATTCCGCGGACAAGCAGGCGTTCGAGGATTGGCTTATTGCGCGGTGGTCTAAAAAGGACGCTATGATTGCCCGGTATTACCGCGATGGAGACCTAGTGCATGGAGAAAAGCATGCGCGCAGTCAAATCAGGCGCAGCGGTGACGTTTTTTTGCAATTGTCCCTAAGCCCCCCTAATGCACTTCATGATGCGAAGCGCTTTCTCCTCGTCCCATTCGCTTGTCTCCTCGCATTTGGGTATTACCGGCTCGGCCGATTCCTGTTTTGCTCGCTTCGCACTTGAATTTGATCATGTAAAGACGGTTAGTAAGCCAATCAGAAAAGGACAACCTGAGCCTGCATCATGCAGTCATTATTTTTGAGCATTGAATGCGAAGATGTCACCCGGATCCGCGGTATTGTCGCCCGGATTCACAGGCGTTGCGGAGTTCATAGAACCTTTAAATAAGGCTCCCCTCACCTTGCCTACACCCTAACTAACCTTCATGCTTGGTCTTCGCACTCTCGTTTGCGCTATTCTGGCCGCCGTCGCTGTCCCCAGCGTCAACGCGGACCTGATCCAATACCCCAAGTCGTCTGCTGCGGAGCCCTACGACGTGCACAGCGACATGCCCCTCATGTCGCTCGCTGCCGGTCTCACCCAGCAGACGTACTGCCCGTCCTCGACGACGAAGGATGGCATGCACGTTGGCAGCGCTAAGCTTCTCTGGCACACTGGTGACGGCTTCTTCATCCAGCGCGCCCTCATCTACCACTCGGACCAGCTCGGTATTGCCGTGGCTTACCAGGGCACCAACTCGGACTCGCTCATTTCCGCCCTGCACGACGTCAACTTCCCTGCCGTGCCGCTCGACTGGCGCTACCGTGCTGGTGCGCCGAGCGATGCTAAGGTCGCTTTCGGCTTCCAGGACGCCTACACTCAGATTGTCGACAAGGTTTACCCCAAGGTCCAGGAGTACATGAAGAAGTACAACGAGGACCGCCTCACCATCATCGGTCACTCGCTTGGTGCTTCCATGGCTCTGATCTCGTCGGTTGACTTCAACTACCGCATTAAGCAGGGTGTTCACAACATCTACCTCTTCGGTCTTCCCCGCACGGGTAACCAGGTCTTCGCTGACTTTGTGGACAAGTCCTTCGGCAAGCGCCTTCACTGGGCTGTGAACGGTCGCGACTGGGTTCCTCACGTCCCCCCGCGCGAGTTCGGCTTCCAGCACCCCTCGAACTACATCTGGATCAACCCGGCCAACTCGACTCACTACAAGCACTACCCCGGTCAGGAGAACGTGCACGGTTTCAACAGCATCACCCCCGAGTGGCTCAGCTTCGACGACCACCAGGGCCACTACTTCCACACGCAGATTGGTGCGAACCTCGGCCACTGCCCGGCCACCGTCGGCCAGGACTAAACGCACTTAGTGTGCACGACTAGTTGTATTCGTTAATCGTTAGACTCATTAACTTGTTGTTTATTTACTCTTAATCAGTTGGTGCGGGGAGCGTCTCGGTTGAATTTCGCTCTCGTGCTTGTTTAGCCTGCCGCACGCGTTCCATTAGGGCACGCTGCCGTAATTGCCCCTCGACACTCCGTGCATTTTGGCGCGCCATTTCGAGATTCTTGGCAGCCTCCGCAGAGTGCCGATTGGCTGCCTCCACATGCTCCATCCCAATGTTGTTCAGACGCTGCAGCTGGAAGATGGCCACAATCCATGTCACCGTAAAGATGGCGGCAAATATTTGCTGATTGAGGGGCATATTTTCGCGTTGTCTTTGCTCGGCCTCCTCTTTAGACATGTTGGGATGACCATAGAAACGGTTGGAGGTGTATTCGTCAGCCGCAGCGTATTGCCACGAAGCTCGATGCCCCCTTGGGGCACGTCGTAAAACTTCAGACCACATATACCAGTGCTCCCATTCCGCAGGAGTTGAGGGGCGATTTTTTGGTGCCCAAGGGTTCCGCACCGACTGCCTGGATGCACCACCCGGCGACGTGTCCCATCCCATCCCATATCGGTCATACATAGAGCGCGTTTTGGGATCTTTGAGCAGCTCGTATGCTTTGACCACGGCACGGAATTTCTCCAGACGTATTTCTTTTTCTTTTTCATTCGCAGGTTGTGTCTGTACAGAGTCAGGGTGTAAGGTTTTGACCTTGTCGTAATAGCCTGCCTTGATCTCTTTGGTTGACGCAGACTTGGACACATTGAGCAAATCATAGGGGCTGGCAGGCATGGCCCTAGCAGAGGGCGAGGTCATGAGCGTGCGTCGACATTGGGTTTCCGCCCTCACTTGATGACCCAGGCGTGGTGGACATGCGTGGGAAAAGCTCCTTACTTGTTGCCAGAACGGACGATGCAAAACCTTTTTGGCATCATGGCCATTGGACGAAGACATTGAGGGTGATTCCGAAGTATCTGCGGATACAGACGTTGTGGCACGCAATACAGCATCTGTTGTATCACCGTGGAGTGTTGACGACAAATAAAGCACACTAGTTGCAATAGGAGAGAGCGCATTGGTCTGCATCTCAGGGTAAGACTGATCGCTTTTCCTGGCGAGTTGTGCAGTCTCGCGCCAGATGTTTGATGCCTCTTGTAGGTCCATTTCCATCTCAGCATTGTTCGAGCTTTCCGCCGCATCAGCATCTGCATCCATTTCGATGCTTTCCATAAACGAGGAAATGTCAGGGTAGAAGGGTACGTCTAACGATCCGTCGTCCTTCGACGAGCTTGTAGTGCACGGCTCGACTTTTGATAGGGGCGCAGCACATTCTGATTTCGATGTATACCGTTGCCCGCGGCAAGACATGGGTGGGCATCCTTGCAATCGAGTATATGCACTGTACCCTGATCGTAGTGGGAGACAAGTGATCGCCTGTCGTAGGCCATCGAACTTCATGGCTAAGTTGAAGAAGTCCGTCTCCCGCCACAACGGCGATGTGGAGTAAGGCGTCGTAGGATCACAGTTCGGCCGGAAGTAATTCTCCGAGCTCTGAGCATAGATGCAATAGTCTCCGGGCTGGCCAGGCTAGCGAGTGTGTATGTACAGATTATGCAACAGGAGGGTTAGACCGCTTTGCCTCAGACAGTGCAGCGTCGAGCGCAGCAATTAGACGGTGGGAGTCTGTGGGTCAGTGCATCATGAAGACGTACCTTCAATCTCGGCAGCTTGTTCTTCCACCTTTTTCAAAAGCGTGGACTGCATAAGCTCTTCGATGCGTGCGCCAAGGTCTTCGTTTTCACTTTGGAGGAGATCAAGACGCTGTAGCAATCGTACACCCAAAATGGGATCCACATCGTCAGGGATCACAGGATTGACGGATTTTTCCACGGTCTTATAGCTGTTGGAGCTCTCAGACGACTTCTTTATTGCTTCAAGCGCTTCTAGACTTTGCTTAGGTTCAAACGACAGCGCAGCTATGCGCATGTGAAGTGCCTCTTCACGCGCTTCGAACGCTTCAAAGATGTCTCGCAGTGATTCATAAGATACGGCGGACCCATACGTCCCAGTCGGAGGATCTGGAAGCTTTGGCTTGGGTGGCAAGTTGGGAAATCGTGATTCTTTATCCTCGTTCGTCTCGGTCGACATGCTGGACTCAACCACACCAGCAGACCCCGCGATGGTCGTGTGCTTCGGCCGATGTCACACGGTTTTATTCGCGCAACCCCGCATTCTTCCTATTGACGAGCCCTGCTCGGTAGCAGGGCATCGATCACCATGTTGGAACCGTTATTTCGGTGGCTGCAGTCGTTCTTTTATACAAAGAGATTGGATGTATGCATTATAGGGCTACCAGGGGCAGGGAAAACGACTCTGGCCAGCGTCCTGGCGTCAGGTCATGTTCCTGAGCACGTCTCGCCAACAGTTGGGTATCACCTACGCCAAGTGCGCTTTGGTAATGCGCACGTCCGGCTCTGGGACCTTGCGTACGTGCTGTAACTAATGTCAGAGGTCAACCGCGTTTTCGGTCCATGTGGGAGCGTTATTGCACTGGTGTTTCCACAATAATCTTTGCCGTGGACTCTAGCGTACCTTTGCCTACGGACAAACCAAGTACTATGGAAGAGTTCACGGAGGAAGAAGGGGTCACGAAACAATGCATTTCAAGCCCATGGCTTATTGCAGCCAAAGAGCTTCATACGTTGCTTCAGCAACCTTCGCTCGCGGGTCTGCCACTTCTTGTCTTGGCAACCAAAAGCGACCTCCCTGGTCATGCCAGTGTCCAGGAGGTTATCGAAACTCTGTACGTCTCTATTTTAACGAAGAAATTTAACTGCTCTCAGGAATCGGGAAGTGCACTGCTTTAGCATCAGCTGTTTTGACCGCACAAGAATCGATGTGCTTATGCGGTGGATCTGTGCACGACAGTAAGCGGTAAGCCGATTATGCATCTGCACAGCAAGATTGGCAAACATTCGTTGGACACATGTCTTATATGTACATAGACAGGGTATGAAAGGGCTAGTGCCTATGTGCCCCAGTTTCGAGGTCGTCCACCGAAGTGGGATGCATGTAGTCTGGGAACGGGTCCGACAGCCCCCGACCACGTTGCATGCCAGGCATAATGTTGGCAAAATGTATGGCGAAGGCATCTTCTGCAGGTACCGAGACGATGTTGGGCTCCATACCTCGGCCTGGCCGAATAATAAAATCCTCTGCAGATCGCATCATCGCAGGATGGACCATGCCAAAATCAGAGAAGAACGTTTCGCGCAAACGTCCAGCAAAGTCAGCCATGGAGGTCATGGGATTGATATTCGTGATTGTGTGCAGGAATCCTGTCGGATGCGCACTTGATGGTTCCGCAGTCTGGTGACTAGACGTGATGGGTTCGTTGTGTCGGGCCTCAGCAACCAGTCGCGAAGCTTTCCGGTACATTAGGACGTATTTCAGTACGCTTTGAAACAATAAAAAGCACCCAAACCCAAGCATGATATAGCATAGAATGCGTGCATGTCGAAACTCTCCCGCAGTTGGGATGCGTCGATGAGACTTATGCGTGTCCTTATCAGGATGAGAAAAGGCTTTCTGTGCATCAGCCAAGCGGGAGAGAAGTACAGCAGAGTATTGTGCAAGTGTAATGCCAAGCCCTGCGCGACTACCCAGCCTGGCCGCGTGTGTCGTATGCAGTAGGAAGGTCATGATGAACCCAACGAATTGGAACGAGCCGCTCACAAACGTGTTCCATACGAAACCAAAAATGCTTCCCAGAAGCATCCCATTTTCAATTAGATCGGCAGGTTCACCGACATGAATACTGTCGGGTGTCCATCCTCCCTCGTTGTCAGCAAGTGGATTGCCGCTAAACACGGTGCTCTCCCAGTATGTTGGGGCTGTATCGGCCGCAGCTGCCTCGTATGTCGGAGGCAGTGTATCGTCTTCCAAATCGTCATCATCGCCGCGATCATTGGGGTCATCGGACGCCCGACTTGGCCCATCTGGTTTGGCATTCATGTTAGAAAATACACCATCCTGGTTGATGCCGCCGCCAAAGCGACGACCGGACCGCGAGCCAGATGTACCATCGTGCTCATTCCGCAGCGCAGAGTAGGAAATTCCAGGAAAGTGCATACCTGTTAACCGCCCAAACCGGGCCACCTTGTGGCGAACGCCGTCGAGGAACGACGAAGTGTGGTATTGACTGGGCGTCGACTCTTCCATAGACGTGTCGTTCATATCAAAAACAACATGTCCCCCATTGCGTGGTGGATATGTTTCATGTGATTGCGAAGAAGGCGGGCTGGAAGATCGGGCTTCCATGGGAGAGTCGAGCTCGACCATGTCCCAGCAAGATCGAATTGTCTATCTTCCCCAGGCGCCCCGCCGGGGTCCGTGACAGCCACCTCTTATTTCCTGTGCATAATTCCCCGCTTTTCTCGACGACACCGACGCGCTACCATGTCTAGGGTCTCCCAGCCAGAACTCAAGCGCTTTCTTGAAAGGCGCGTCGCCGTCAATATCCAGGGCGGCCGGAAGGTGCATGGTGTTCTACGTGGCTACGACCTGTTCTTGAACTTGGTAATTGATGACACTGTCGAGCAAATTCTTGTGGACAACAACAAAAATACCTGGGAAGAAGGGCCCCGGTGCGGGACAGTGGTGCGTACATCTTGGATCAATGGAGCATTTGCTAACATGTGTGGTGTATCCACGCCATGTATAGGTCGTTCGTGGGAACAGTGTGACGAGTCTTGAGGGCCTTGAAGCGATTGGCACAAGATGAGCGAGAGACTTTTTTTACAACGCGCAGCTGCCATATCAACTCACTCTACGCCTTTATTCATATATCAAAACATGCAACCCAGTACATCAACAAAGCACAGATAGTACGGATTGGTGTAGATCTGCTAAGTATTGTAGTCCTACGGCATCTCGAGGGCGCAGCAGTACAGTCATCTTACTGTAACACTGTTCAAACCGCCTCAAACCGCAGGTCTTTTCTTATTCAAGATCCTAGACCGCCACTATGCTGTCCATAATGCATTTACTTGTCATTTCTTTTCGCAACTGTAGCAATAGGTTCTAGGTGCTTCCACGAAGAGCGTGCGACGATGGTACGATTATGAAAGCTGACTCATATGCACTGCTTGTCTCCCCGCACCAACTCAGTTAAGCTTTAGTTTCTTCAACAATGAGCGAGCCATTGATGACTATTGTGCGTCCTGCCGAGCGGAAGGATATTCCGACGATTCTTGGATTTGTACGCTTTCTCGGAAAAGCTCTAACTTGCGCAGATCCGTGAATTGGCCATCTACGAGAAGGCACTGGACCAAGTGCAAGCAACCGAGGAGACTGTGCGTGCTTTGAAAGCTTACCCAGCTCGAAGAAACTCTCTTTGATCGCCCCTATGCTCATGTTTTGATTGCGGAGGCGGTGCATCTACCCATGCCCAACAAGCCAGTGGGCTTCGCGCTCTACTACTATGCCTATTCGACATGGACGTCGCGGCCGACCCTCTTTCTGGAAGACCTGTTCGTGCTAAAAGAATACCGCAATCATGGGATTGGGAAGCGCCTTTTCCGCCATCTGGGTGAGATTGCCAAAAAAGAGAGGTGCCCACGCATTGAATGGAACGTGCTGACGTGGAACGAGTACGTATTCAAGCTTACCGAGACCGTCCATTGCTTTTTACAAGGAGACATTGGGCGCCCAAATGCTCGAGGAGTGGCGCGGTATGCGTCTAGAAGGCAATGGAATCGACCGTCTCGCGACACTGTCGACCACCGAAGTGTCACAGGGCGGCATCTAGAGGAACCTTCCCACCCCATTGTTGCGTCTGTACCGCCTGGTGCGCACTGGCCACATTGTTTAGTCATCACACACACCGGGCGTCTTCGACCCGTAGTCACCACTTTCGACATGGCGCAAACAGTTGGTTCGATTGATCCTAGCTCTGTGCCCGGGGGTAATGGCGGCTATGAACTGCACCAAAAACTCCGTACTAAGACGGTCCGTCTACTGAAAAAAGAAAAATACAACGAGGCCATTGATGTGCTGTACGACGGCAGTGTTCGTCTCCTCGAAATGAACGAGCAAGGCAGCGGGTGCGACCTGGCCGTATACCTACTGGAGGCGTATGGCTTGTCGAAAACGCCTGTCAATGAAGTGAGCCGAGGTAGGTTGTTTTGCTGACGTTCAGGCCGTATTACTACGATTCTTGGCAAGACGAACGCCGAGTTCTGGCGCAAGAAGGTGATTCAGGCGGCGGTCAAGTGGTCGTCGACGGCCCTACACAACACGCTGGGGGATGCCAAGCTCCGTCTGTTCATTGCAGAGCTGCTCGCCAAAGGTATGTATGGAGGGTACGTCGCTGACTACAGACGACCAATACTTTTTGGCTGAGGGTCACTTCATTGCGGCATGCGCACAAGACACCGAGGGTGTGCTTGCCTTTGCTGCGATGCTGAACCGGTGGAATGCCACATACGCGGCCGGCGTCGCCAAGAATGACCCCAAGGCGCCCTCAGCTGACTCGGTGCGGCGTGTGCTGTCCGGCCTATTCGCGATGCGGGGCTGCTTCCCCCTGCTGGTGGCGCGTGCGCCAGACGCAGCGTCGCAGCTCGCTCACGAGTTTGTCCAAGAGGCGACGAAGGACAACGAGGCGCTCTTGCTGCCGGTGAAGCCGAACCCGAAGGAATACAAGTCACCCGCGCGCGGCATTTCGTCGTTCAGCGCGTCCATTTTTGCGACAGCGAATCCGACGCTCAACTTTGTGCAGAATGTCGTGGCACTGGCAGGCGACGCACACAGCCGTACGGGTCCGCCAGCTGAGGAGATCAAGTCGGCGTGGAATATGCTTGTGCGACAGTTCATGCAAGAGAACGGAAACGAAGTGGAATCGTTCCTCTACGAGGTGGGTGGAGCAGCATGGAGACTGACATGGCAGTTCTTGTCGCAAATTTCGTCGACCTACTTCGGCATGGCACCGCCGCGTCGCAACATGGACATGCTTTCGAGCATGCTGTCTGGCATCATGGGTGGCGGTGCGGGTGCTCCGGGCAGTGCGCCGAGCGAGCCGGCGGTTGTCATCAAGCAGCTGCCGCAGCCGGCAGAGCCGCAGAACGCAGGTACCATCGCCGCCAAGTCGGGTGCACCGGACGGGAACGAAGCCGATGAGCTGATGGACCATGAGATGGACTAGAAATGGTATAGACATGCGTTAGTTCGGGTGCGCAGCCTGATTCGGCATGGGGCTAGGTAGGAAGACGTCGCCTAGTTCGGCAAGGTAGCGCTGGCGAACGGCCTCGTCAAGGAACTGGGGTCAGTTATGTACCTACCATCGTCGGTTCTTGGATGGCTGAGGCGCGCAGGTCAGATACGGTCGCCTCCATGAGCTCCTCCGGGGTACCTGGGTCCGACGCGTCCGACACCTCCATGTCCGACACGGCGGGGTCGCTGCCCGCCATGGTGGAATTAGTCAGCGAGCGCCCGCGCGTGATAGGCCGCGTCGTTGGGGCGCGTGTGGATTTTCGCCATCGCCACCTTGCAACGACCGCGCAGTGTCGGATCCGTGGCTTAGGGTCAGCAGTATGGTTGGACCGCCTCCTGGGTATGGAGGTGCTCCACCGGGATTTGGTGGCCTTCCTGGTGAGCCGGGCGTGCTGTCGCACGATCAGCTCGCGTCCAAATCGCGGAAATGGACGCAAAGCCAGAGCCGCAAGTACGGCGACCGCCGCGGCAAGACGGCGTTTGTCGACACCGGCAAGCAGGAGCTCCCGCCGGAGCATGTGCGTAAGATCATTAAAGATCATGGCGACATGAGCAACCGCAAGTTCCGCGCCGAGAAGCGTGTGCACCTGGGTGCGCTCAAGTATGTGCCGCATGCGATGCTCAAGCTGCTAGAAAACATCCCCATGCCCTGGGAGCAGGTTCGTGAGGTGCCTGTGCTTTACCATATCACGGGTGCGATCACGTTTGTGAACGAGACGCCGCGCGTGATTGAGCCCGTGTACCATGCGCAGTGGGCGACCATGTGGCTGGCGATGCGGCGCGAAAAGCGCGATCGGCGCCATTTCAAGCGCATGCGCTTCCCGCCGTTTGACGATGAGGAGCCGCCGATTGACTATGGCGACAATATCCTCGACGTCGAACCGCTCGAGCCGATCCAGCTCGAGCTGGACGAGGAGGAGGACGCGCCGGTCCTGGACTGGTTCTACGACGAGAAGCCCCTGGGCAAGGACCGGGCGTGCATCAATGGTCCTTCGTACCGCTTTTGGCACCTTGACCTGCCCAAGATGGCGGTGCTGTACCGTCTCGGGCGCACGCTGCAGAGCGACTTTGTGTCGGGCGACCGCAACTACTTTTACCTGTTCGATCTCAAGTCGTTCGCGACGGCCAAGGCGCTGAATGTGGCGATCCCCGGCGGTCCCAAGTTTGAGCCTTTGTACAAGGACATGGAAGGCTACGACGACGACTGGAACGAGTTCAACGATATCCGCAAGGTGATCATCCGGCAGCAGATCCGCACCGAGTATCGTGTGGCATTCCCCCACTTGTACAACAGCCGCCCGCGCTCGGTGCTCCTTGGCACGTACCACGAGCCGAAGAACGTGTATGTGCGCACCGACGACCCCGATCTGCCCGCGTTCTACTTTGACCCGTCGCTGAACCCGATTTCGAGCCGCACGCTGTCGAGTGCGTCGCATTTCCGCGCACACTACAACGACGGCGAACCGGTGCTTTCCCACGAGGATGCCGTCTTTGGGGAGGGCGTCGAGGGCGACGCGGCGCTGCCGCCGAACGAGGCGTTTGTGCTGCCCGAGGGCGTGGAGCCGTTCCTGGACGACGCGCCGCTGGAGACGACGTGGACCGCCGATGCACTGGCGCTGTGGTGGGCGCCGCCGCCGTACAACCGGCGCAGCGGCTATACGCGGCGGCGCGTCGATGTGCCGCTGATCAAGTCGTGGTATTTGGAGCACTGTCCGCCGAACCAACCGGTCAAGGTGCGCGTGAGCTACCAGAAGCTGCTGAAGAAGTTTGTGCACAACACGCTGCATACCAAGCCGTACAAGCCGCAAACCAAGAAGAACTTGTTCCGCCAGCTGAAGGCGACCAAGTTCTTCCAGACGACGCACCTCGACTGGCTCGAGGCGGGCCTGCAGGTGGTGCGGCAGAGCTTCAACATGCTCAACCTGCTGATCCACCGCAAGGCGCTTACCTACCTGCACCTCGACTACAACATGAACCTCAAGCCGGTCAAGACGCTCACGACCAAGGAACGCAAGAAGTCGCGCTTCGGCAATGCGTTCCACCTGGTGCGCGAGTTGGCGCGCATGACCAAGCTTGTGGTTGACTCGCACGTCCAGTTCCGCCTGGGCAACGTGGACGCCTTCCAGCTCGCGGACGGCTTGCAGTATCTGTTCAACCACGTCGGGCAGCTCACGGGTGTGTACCGGTACAAGTACAAGGTGATGCACCAGATCCGCGCGTGCAAAGACCTGAAGCACGTCATCTACTACCGCTTCAACTCGGGCCCCGTCGGCAAGGGCCCTGGTGTGGGCTTCTGGGGCCCGTCGTGGCGCGTGTGGATCTTCTTTATGCGTGGCATCACGCCGCTGCTGGAGCGCTGGCTCGGCAATCTGCTGGCGCGCCAGTTTGAGGGCCGCAACGGGCGCACGGGCGGCAAGTCGGTCACGAAGCAGCGTGTCGAGTCGCACTTTGACCTCGAGCTGCGTGCGGCGGTGATGCACGACCTGCTCGACATGATGCCGGAGGGGATCAAGCAGAACAAGACCAAGACGATCCTGCAGCACCTGACCGAGGCGTGGCGCTGCTGGAAGGCCAACGTCCCGTGGAAGGTGCCGGGCATGCCGACCGCGATCGAGAACGTCATCCTGCGCTACGTCAAGTCGAAGGCGGACTGGTGGACGTCGGTGGCGCACTACAACCGCGAGCGTATCCGCCGCGGTGCGACGGTTGACAAGACGGTGAGCCGCAAGAACCTCGGCCGGCTGACGCGGCTGTACCTGAAGGCGGAGCAGGAGCGGCAGAATGCCTACCTGAAGGACGGTCCGTACATCACGAGCGAGGCGGCGGTTGCGATCTACACCTCGACGGTGCACTGGCTCGAGAGCCGCAAGTTCCAGCCGATTCCCTTCCCGTCGCTCAACTTCAAGCACGACACGAAGCTGTTGGTGCTGGCGCTCGAGAAGCTCAAGGAGTCGTACAGCGTGCAGGGCCGGCTGAACCAGACGCAGCGCGAGGAGCTGGCGCTAATCGAGCAGGCGTTCGACAACCCCCACGAGACGCTTGCGCGCATCAAGCGGCTGATGCTGACGCAGCGCGCATTCAAGGAGGCGGGTCTCGAGTTTTTCGACACCTTTGCGAAGCTCATCCCCGTGTACGACATCGAGCCGATGGAGAAGATCACCGACGCGTACCTCGACCAGTACCTAGCGTACGAGGCGGACAAGCGCGGCCTGTTCCCACCGTGGATCAAGCCGAGCGACCAGGAGCCGCCGCCGTTGCTGGTGTACAAGTGGTGCAACGCGATCAACAACCTGACCGACGTGTGGGACACGTCGGATGGCGCGTGCAACGTGCTGATGGAGACGAGTCTGAGCAAGGTGTTTGACAAGGTGGACATTACGCTGCTCAACCGCCTGCTGCGCCTCATCATGGACCACAACTTGGCGGACTACATTACCGCGAAGAACAACATCTCGATCGTGTGGAAGGACATGGCGCACGTCAACTCGTACGGCCTGATCCGCGGGCTGCAGTTCTCGAGCTTCGTGTTCCAGTACTACGGGCTGATCCTTGACCTGCTCATTCTCGGCCTGCGCCGCGCGAGCGACATGGCCGGCCCGCCGAAGACGCCCAACGGCTTCCTGCAGTTCCCCGACGTGGCCACCGAGACGCGGCACCCCGTGCGGCTGTACACGCGGTACATTGACCGGATCCACATCCTGTACCGCTTCACGGCGGACGAGGCGCGCGACCTGATCCAGCGCTTCCTGTCGGCGAACCCCGACCCGAACAACCAGAACCTGATTGGGTACAACAACAAAAAGTGCTGGCCGCGCGACTGCCGCATGCGCCTCAACAAGCACGACGTGAACCTCGGGCGCGCCGTGTTCTGGACGGTGAAGAACAGCCTGCCGCGCAGCCTGACGACGATTGAGTGGGACGACACGTTCGTCAGCGTGTACAGCAAGGACAACCCCAACCTGCTCTTCTCGATGCAGGGCTTCGAGGTGCGCATCCTGCCCAAGTGCCGCCAGGGCGACATGAGCGAGCAGCGCGACGGCGTCTGGTCGCTGGTGCATGCGGCGACGGGCGAGCGCAGTGCGCAGGCCTACCTGCGTGTGTCCGACGAGGGCATCACCAACTTCAGCAACCGCGTGCGGCAGGTGCTGATGGCTGCGGGCGCCGCGCCGTTCAGCAAGATTGTGAACAAGTGGAACACGACGCTGATTGGGCTGATGACGTACTACCGCGAGGCGGTGATCCACACCAACGAGCTGCTCGACCTGCTGGTCAAGAGCGAGAACAAGATCCAGACGCGTGTCAAGATCGGGCTGAACTCCAAGATGCCCTCGCGCTTCCCCCCCGTGGTGTTCTACAGCCCGAAGGAGCTTGGTGGGTTGGGCATGCTCAGCATGGGCCATGTGCTCATCCCCCAGAGCGACCTGCGCTGGTCGAAGCAGACCGACACGGGCATCTCGCACTTCCGCAGCGGCATGAGCCACGACGAGGACCAGCTCATCCCGAACCTGTACCGCTACATCCAGAGCTGGGAGAGCGAGTTCCTCGACAGTGCGCGCGTCTGGTCGGAGTACGCCCACAAGCGCCGCGAGGCCACTGCGCAGAACCGGCGCCTGACGCTCGAGGACCTGGAGGATGCGTGGGACCGCGGCATTCCGCGCATCAACACGCTCTTCCAGAAGGACCGCACGATTCTGTCGTACGACAAGATGTGGCGCGTGCGCAACGAGTTCAAAAAGTACCAGCTGCTCAAGTACAACCCGTTCTGGTGGACGTCGCAGCGGCACGACGGCAAGCTGTGGCAGCTCAACCAGTACCGCACGGACATCATTGCGGCGCTGGGCGGCGTCGAGGGCTGCCTCGAGCACACGCTGTTCAAGGGGTGCAACTTCCCGACGTGGGAGGGCCTGTTCTGGGAGAAGTCGTCTGGCTTTGAGGACGCGATGAAGCACAAGAAGCTCACCAACGCGCAGCGCTCCGGTCTGTCGCAGATCCCCAACCGCCGCTTCACGCTGTGGTGGAGTCCGACGATCAACCGCGCCAACGTCTACGTGGGCTTCCAGGTGCAGCTCGACCTGACGGGCATCTTTATGCACGGCAAGATCCCCACGCTGAAGATCTCGCTCATCCAGCTCTTCCGTGCGCATCTCTGGCAAAAGATCCACGAGAGCGTCGTGATGGATTTGTGCCAGGTGTTTGACCAGGAGCTCGAGGCGCTCCAGATCGAGACGGTGCAGAAGGAGACGATCCACCCGCGCAAGTCGTACCGCATGAACGCGTCGTGCGCCGACATTGTGCTGTTTGCCGCGTACAAGTGGCCGCTCTCCACGCCCTCGCTGCTCACCGACGCGCGCGACGTGATGGACGGCGCGACGGGCAACAAGTGGTGGATCGATGTGCAGCTGCGGTGGGGCGACTTTGACTCGCACGACATCGAGCGCTACTGCCGCGCCAAGTACCTCGACTACACCACGGACAACACGTCGATCTACCCGTCGCCGAGCGGCGTGCTGATCGGCATCGACCTGGCGTACAACATGCACTCCGCGTACGGCTCCTACATCCCGGGCAGCAAGGCGTTGCTGCAGCAGGCGATGGCCAAGATCATGAAGGCGAACCCTGCGCTGTACGTGCTGCGCGAGCGCATCCGCAAGAGCCTGCAGCTGTACAGCTCCGAGCCGACCGAGCCGTACCTCAACTCGGGCAACTACGCGGAGCTGTTCAGCAACCAGGTGATCTGGATGATCGACGACACGAACGTGTACCGCGTCACGATCCACCGCACGTTTGAGGGCAACCTGGTGACCAAGCCGATCAACGGCGCCATCTTCATCCTCAACCCGCGCACGGGGCAGCTCTTCTTGAAGATCATCCACACCTCGGTGTGGGCCGGCCAGAAGCGCCTGGGGCAGCTGGCCAAGTGGAAGACGGCCGAGGAGGTCGCCGCGCTGATCCGCTCGCTCCCGGTCGAGGAGCAGCCGAAGCAGGTGATTGTCACGCGCAAGGGCATGCTCGACCCGCTCGAGGTGCACCTGCTCGACTTCCCCAACATCGTCATCAAGGGCTCGCAGCTCGAGCTGCCCTTCCAGGCGTGCCTGAAGCTGGAGAAGTTTGGCGACCTCATCCTGCGCGCGACGCAGCCACAGATGGTGCTCTACTCGCTGTACGACGACTGGCTCAAGTCCATCTCGCCGTACACGGCCTTCTCGCGCTGCATTTTGCTCCTGCGCGCGCTGCACGTCAACCCCGAAAAGACCAAGGTGATCCTGCGCCCGAGCGTCGCCACCGTCACGCAGCCGCACCACATCTGGCCGTCGTTCACCGACGACGAGTGGATCAAGGTCGAGATTGCGCTGCGCGACCTCATCCTGCAGGACTACGGCCGACGCAACCAGGTGGCCGTCGCGTCGCTGACCAGCAGCGAGGTGCGCGACATCATCCTCGGCATGGAGATCACCTCGCCCTCGGCGCAGCGCCAGCAGATGGCCGAGATCGAGCAGAACGAGGCGAAGCAGCAGGTCACCGCCACCCAGACGCGCACGGTCAACGTGCACGGCGACGAGATCCAGACGGTGACCACGTCGCAGTACGAAAACCAGGTGTTCTCGTCCAAGAGCGACTGGCGCGTGCGGGCGCTGAGCGCGACCAATTTGCCGCTGCGCTGCCAGCACCTGTACGTGTCGAACGACGACGTGCGCGAGGACGTCGGCGCTCTCACCTACGTGCTGCCGAAGAACGTGCTCAAGACGTTCATCATCAACGCCGATCTCCGCACGCAGGTCGCCGGCTACCTGTACGGCCGCTCGCCGCCCGACGTGCCCGCCGTGAAGGAGATCCAGGTGATTGTGTGGGTGCCGCAGCGCGGCAGCACCGCCGGCGTCGAGCTGCCGCACGAGCTGCCCACGCACGAGTACATGCTCAAGGACCTCGAGCCGCTCGGCTGGATCAAGACGCAGGCGCAGGAACTGCCGCACCTCGCACCCTCGGACGTCGTCACGCACGCCAAGACGATGGCCAACCACCCCGAGTGGGGCGCACACAGCATCTGCGTGACGTGCGCCTTCACGCCCGGCTCCGTCAGCCTGGCCGCGCACACGCTCAGCGTCGCGGGCTTCGAGTGGGGGCGCAAGGCCTCGGCCGTCGACGCCGCAGGCCACGCGCCAGGCTTCAACCCGTCGATGGTCGACAAGGTGCAGCTGCTCCTCTCCGACCGCATCCTCGGCACGACGCTCGCGCCGACCGACGGACCATGGAACTATGGGCTGTCGCTCTCGGCGCAGTGGACGCCCAACATCCAGTACGCCGTGCAGCTCGCACCGCCCGCGGCCTTCTGGGACGAGATCCACCGCCCGCAAAACTTTTTGTCGTTTGCGGGCGCCCTGCCCGAGGACCAGGGCGCCGACTGGCAAGACGCACTTGCATAGCCGCTCAGATAGACGCAAGGCGTTCACGATCACTCTTCTGTATACACAATCTCACACCCAAGCGTCGACGTCGCCGACAGCGTAGGGTGCATCGACACCTGCGTCTGCACACCCGCACTCACCAGGCACTGGTTCCAGCGCCCCTCCCAGAGCAGCGCAAACAGACCTGACGCACTCGCGCGCATTTTCAGCAGGCCGTACGGGGGGCCTGGGGCGGCAGGCGGCGCAGGCGGCACAGTCGGCGTCGCGGGCAGCTCCGACGCCGCGCGCACCTCGGCAGGCGCCGCCGCAAGACGCGGCTCGTCCTCGGCGCCCGGCACCGCAGCCGGCGTCACGGCGTCTGGCCGCACACCATCGACGCTGGCGCCGCCCGGCGCCTCGGCATCCGGAGGCCGGGGCGCCGGCGCCGGAGGCACTTCGGCGGGCCGGACAGCAGGCCATCCTAGCGTGTCCTCGCGCAGCGACAGCTCCGCACCCGGCGCCCGCTTCGGCTTCCACACACCCCGCTGCTCGCGCAGCGACGCCGTCGGCAGCTCGGCGGGCCGTGCGTCGTCGTCCGTCGGCGGGCCCAAACAGTACTCGGCCCCGAGCGTGAGGTCCGAGAGGTAGGAGTACACGTTCAGGTCGTAGCGCGCACACAGCGTCAAATCCTCCTCGGCCTGGGCCGTGTACGCGTACCGCACATGGCCCATCATGGGGTTCAGCGTGACGCTCGACACCGCAGGGTAGCTCACGCGGCGCCCCTGTGCGTCAACGATCGGCGGCTGCGCATACCGCATCCCGAGGGAAACTGGGTCAGCATTCTCACGCACATCCGGCACTCATTTCGGCGAAGCTCACAAACACCTCACCACCCGCACTCAGCACGCCCGGCTGCAGCATCGTCGGCGCGCTGAGCGTGCGCAGCACATGCATGCCCCACAGTGCGTCGTCGACCGAGTAGCTGTACTCGGCCATGGTCCGCTCGGTTTGCATCTGTAGTGTGAGCTGCAAGTTGGTCGCGCCCGGCGCAACGAGCTTCGGGAGCGAGGGCACGCCGGGGGCCACAAGCCCGAGGCGCCGCGCGAGCGGGAGCAGGGGGTAGCTCGGTGCATTCGACAGCGCGGTCATGAGCAGCTGCCAGTGCGGCGCGAGACGCATCGCGACGACGCCCTCAACGTAGGTCGTGGGTACATGGAAGCATCCGTACATCAGCACATCGCGCGGCGGCGCGCGCCGACGCAGTGCATCCCACAGGCCGTGCGCCGATGCGTCGCGGTACGGCAGCAGCCCGGGGGGATGGTCGGGCGTCAGGAACGGCGACGCAAACGACAGCCGTTTTTCGGCATGCTGGATGCACCTGGTATCGAACGGTGCTGGGGTCGCGACGTGTGTGTACCCCAGCGCGCCGCTCAGCGGCACGAGCAGGAGGCGTGCGGAGGAGAGCAGGCTAGGCACCTGCGTCGACGCCGACGAGAGCAGCACGCCGTTCGGCACCTCAAAGTCGACGAGCACGCTGGCCGCACGCATGAGCTGCGTGTACGACTGCTGCTCATTCCACCCCGTCACACGGTAGTACTCACGCAGGAGCACCGTCGCGGCATCGTACATGCTGCACAAGTGGAGCAGCGCGCGGCGCGCGCGGGGCCGAAATCGGCCCGATTTTTTCTACGTCTCTGTACAAGGCGCTGGGTGGAGACCCGGCGGGAGGCGTCGCGGCTTACGCGCCAAAGATGTGCTCAACCTCGTCGATGCCGCCCGGCTGCGGCGACGGCAGGGGGGCCGCGGGGATCGCTAGGGGCGAGTCCGGCGTGGGCTCGATCGCGGCGTCCTGCGCGCGCGGCGGATCGCTCTCGGACTGCTCGGTGGACAGGGCATCCTCCACGAGGTCCTCCATGTTCCAGTGCAACATAGGGTGCAGCTGCGCGGGGCTCGAGTTGACGCGTCGGCCCAAGCCGCCGGGATCCGTGTGCACCGACCAGGACACCCGCCGCGCAAAGCGCTCGCCCTGTGGCGACGCGGAGGGCGCACGCGGCGACGACGAGGCCAGCACGCGCATCTCGCGCGGGCTCAGGTGCTCCCACACGTTGCGATTCTCGTCGAGGCTGCGTGCGCCCGTATCGGGTACATCCGTGGGCACGGCGGCATCGGCCGGTGCATCCGGCTCGAGGGGCGCCTCTGGCGCCGCGGATGCGTCGGCGGATGCTGCGTCGGCCGCAAACATCTCGTGGAGTACGTCCTCGTAGACGTCCAGGTAGCCCTCCACCGCGTCGTCCGAGATGTAGCGCCCCGGCGTGCTGACCGCCGCGGCGCGCTGGCGCAGCGGGAAGGCGTCGCGCTCAAATGCGTCACTCGCGGCGTCGTGCGCATCGCGCGGCGGCTCGTGTGCCGTAGGCAGCGCCTCGCCGTGCGCCGAGCCGGCACGCGGCAACTCGGGCGCCGCGGCCTCGTCGCTCGCGCCTGCGACGCCCGTGCGCGCCGCATACCGCGTCTGGTTGTAAAACTGGATGAGTGTGCGCAGCGTCTGCTCCTCGGCGAGCGACGCGTCTACCTGCGCGTCGATGTCGCTGCCACCCAGCCAGTCGTCGCGCAGGCCAGGCTTGCACAGCAGATAGATGAGCGTGATGATGCGCATGTTCGACTGGCGCCACTTGCGCCCGCAGAACGGCACCTGGCTCTTGATCAGCTTGAGCACGTATCGCTGCAGGGGGGTGTGTTGGACCCGCAGTGTGCGCTTGAGGATCGCCGCGCTCTTGTACTGCACAAGAAGGAGGATGCGGTGCACCTTGTGCTTGCATACCTTGTGCAGGATGCGCGTGAGGTGCATCGTCGTCGCAAAGTTGCGCCACGAGTACGCGGCACTCGTCCCGTCTGGGCCGCGCACGGCGTGCGTTAGGCGCGGCGGGTCGTGGGGGAACGCATCCCACACGTCGCCAGCACACAGGCGGCTCGCGGCGAGCAGCGCCTGTGGCGTTGTGGGCGGTGCGCCACGACGCATACACCGGCAATAGGCAAGCATCCCGAACGCCTCGACCTCGCTGCGCCACCGCACAAACTGGCTCACTTCGTGCAGCCCAAAGATCTTGAGGATGAGCAGGAGGATGTTGGAGTCGAGCATGATCTGCGCGACGTACTCAAACTTGAGCACATGGCTCGCCTTGCACCAGCGCAGCGTGAGCAGCAACAGTGCGCTGATCGCCTTGTTGAGGATCTCCCGATGGCGCACAATGTCCATGTCCTCGAGTGTCGGCTCGGGTGCCTTTTCTGACGGGACGCCCTCGGCGACCGCGCGCGCATACGCACTGCTCGTCCCCCCCGATGTCGTAGTGGCCAGCATGAGCTTCAGCAGGACGATCACAGCACTCTGCAAATCCGGCAAAACCGCACCATACACCTGTTCGACCCACGCGAGGCGCTCGTCGGCCCACGCGGCGTCGGAGGGCGGCACCGGCGCATCGGGCGGCACACCGAGCGGCAGCGCAGCCAGCGCGCGCTGCAGCGCACGCACGGCCGCCTCCATCCCATTTTCGTCTGTTGTGTCGCCCTGCATTTCAGACACGAACTGCTCACGCACTGCCGATGTCTGCCACACGCCCGTGTCGATGTGCAGGTGGCTGCCGTACAGCTGCAGCGCCTCTTGGATGCTTGCCGGCACTGCGTCGTGCATCGCAAGCTCGGGCGCATATGGCAGAACAAACGGGCGCGACTGATCCGTCTGGAACTTGAGCTTCCCCTGGCGCATGGGCAGCGGCGCCGACGTGCCGCTGCCACTACCACTGCCGTTGCCGTTGCTCGCCGACGGCGGTGGTGCGGCGTGCTCGTCGGATGCATGTCGCGAGGGCAGCGGCTGCGTCGCCATCGCAAGCTCCTCGGCGCCGCGCAGGCGCCGCAACGCACTGGCATGCAGCAGTGTCGGGTACTTGGCCGCCAGCTCCGCGCAAAACTGCCGGATGTCATCGGGCGTCGTCGGGCTGCGTATTGCGTCCTTGGTGCGCACGCCCAGACCCTCTTTTTGACGCGTGCGTGCCTTGGCCACCTCAATAGCACGGGTGCCGCCGAGCGTCGCGAGCAGCGACTTCCAAAGGAGCAGCACGAGTTTTTTCACGGGGAACCCCTTGATGCTCTTCTCGCGCAGGTTCGCCACGAGGCGGAAGAGGAACACGGGCAGCGGGGGGTCGAGCGCCATGAGCGCCTCACTCAGTGCGTCGTCGCCGCGCAGCATCTCGAGGAGGGTGTAGAGTTGGGCAAAGTGCACCGTCACCTCGACGTTGATCTCCTCCATGTACTCGGTCTTGGTCTCCGGCGTGAGCAGCGCCTCGCGCTGCGTGGCGCGCGCATCGGGAGGAAGGTAGTCGGGCAGCGCGCTGAACCACTCGTGCTTCCAGCATGCGCGCTTTGCTGCGACAAAGATGTCGTCCACTCCGCCCAGGTCCAACAGCTGCTGGGCGTTTTCGCGCACCCAGTACATCTGCTCATCGTCGCTCGTCACGTCATCAAACGTCCCCTGCAGGTGATAGAGCAGTGCACGCGATGCACACAGCCGTGCCGCGGGGTCCTGCAAGTCGAGCGCGGCGAGCAGGCGCTGCAGCACCTGCCGCCGCACGCGCGCCGGCAGAGCCGGCCACGCATCTTGGCGGTGCTCCGCGGGGACGATGGCATCCCAGTGCGCCGCACACCACTCGACCCAGCTCTCGCGGTTCTCAACAAAGAGCGGTGCCTCGACGTACGAGTAGAACTCCTCCAGCTCGTTCTCGTGCACGTCGGCGTCGTCGTGCACGACGAACGGCACCTCGTGCGCGGCGAGCAGCGCACGCACCGCCTCACTGTGCGCGTCCTCACCTACAGCGGTGCTGGTGCACGCGCTCTCGTCGCGCGCGGGTGCCCGCGCGTCGCCGTCGGCCGCGCGCGCACCCGCGGGGTCTCCGCGTTCCACCATCGTCGTGGCGCGGCGTGCAAGTCACGTGGCACTGCCGCCTTCGGACCGAGCTCGGACCGCCATGTGGTCGTGTTGGTTGCTGGGCGTGCTGGCCGTCGCCGCGCGCGTGGTGCTCGCGGGCGCCACGGGCAACCGCTTGCTTGTTGTCGTCGAGTCCGATGTGCAGCCGTCGTACGCGCGCTTCCTCGAGAGCCTCGATCGGCGGGGGTACGAGGTGACGCTGCGCGACGCTGCGTCGGTCAAGAAGGACGATGCGCTGTACGACTACGGTGAGCGCGCATTCGATCACATTGCGCTGCTTGTACCCGAGCTCAAGGGGCTCAAGGGCGCGCTCGCGCCGCAGGCGCTCGTGCAATTCGCCCAGGACGGCGGGAACCTCTTCGTCGCCCTGTCTCCGCAGCTCTCTGAAGCCTGGCGCGACTTTGCGCGCGAATTTTCGCTGGAGTTTGCCGAGCGCGGGACGAGCCTGGTGGACCACTTCGGGTACGACCGCGAGCGTGACTCTGGCGACCACACCGCGGTGCTCGTCGGTGGCCACCGTGCGCACTTTTCCGCGGGCGGCGCAGCGAACCCGATTGTGTTCTCCGATGCGACGCGCGCGGCACTTGCGACGCAGCCGCTGACCTACCGGGGAATTGCGCATTGGATCGGACCGAACCCGCTTGCGTTCCCGCTGCTCGTCCCGCCGTCGACGGCGTACGAGTCCGAGGTGCCCAAAGTGTCGGGCACGGGCACCGACGCCGTTCTCACCAACGTAGAGCAGCTCGAGCGGCCCGGTGACGCGGCGCAGCTGCTCGTGGGCTTTGACGCCACCGCGCCGGATGCTACGGCAGCGCTTGCGTCCGCCGTACAGCTGCGCAGCAATTCGGCGCGTGTCGTATTCGTGGGCAGCACCGAGCTGCTCCAAAACCCATCCCTGGACAACGTTGTGACCCGCGCAGTGGTCGACGACATGACCGCGTGGGCGTTCCAAGAGCACGGCGTGCTGCGTGTCGTCCGCTCCACGCACGAGCGATGCCGCGCATCGGAGGCCGACACGCGCCCCGACTACGAAGAGGAGGTGGGCGTCGCGACCAAGATGTACCGCATCAAGGACCGCGTCTACTTTACCATGGAGGTCCAGCAGTACCGCGATGGGCGCTGGACTGCGGCACCGAACGACCTCGACGTGCAGCTGGCGATCTCGATGCTCGACCCGTACGTCACGTTGCCGCTCGAGGCCAGCATCGTGGGCGACGTCACGCGGTACACGGGCACGTTCCGCCTGCCGGACCGTCACGGCGTGTTCACGTTCCGTGTGAACTGGAAACGGCACGGATGGACATACCTTCTGTCCGAGGATGTGGCCCCCGTGCGTCCCTTCAACCACGACGAGTACCCACGCATGCTAAGCAGCTCGTGGCCGTACGTTGCGGGGGCGATCTCGACCATGGTCGGGTTTGTGGCGTTCTGTATCCAGTGGATTTATCTGTCCTCCAGCAAGGTGCCGCAAAAGGTCGAATAGCTAGCGACGTAGCCTATGTACGTGGCGTGCGCAACGCCGCCCCATGTCCCAGCGGCCACTCTACCCTACGAACACGACGCCAGCCACACCTGGGCCGGATGCCCATGCACAGCCGGGGAGCGCCCAGCCGAGCGCAGGGATGTGCGCCGTCGCGCATCGCTCCGCCACGCGCGACAGAAGCGCATCGGCCTCGGCCCGTGCCGACGAATGCACCAATCGGACGTGAAGTGCCCGGGTCAGCAGCGCAGACACGATGTCCGCCGTTTCGTCAGTCTCCTGGACCAGACCCGGCACCGCCTCGAGCGTCGCAACGCCCAGGAACGTGTCGAGTCTCGGCACGTGCGACAGGCGGTAGGTGCACCGTACGCCGCCCCGCACAAACGACCCAGCGCCCACCTCAGGCGTGGCATACGCCTCGTCGTCCTCTGCCTCGACAAAGCGCGAGCGGCCCACACTCGCGGTGAGCTGCCATTCGACCGCTGCATGCTTCGGTAGCGCATCGTCTGCAAGGCGCACAAGCAGCAGCGGCATTGATTCCGGCGTGCGGCTCTCGCCAAGCCACGTCGTGTCATCCACGCCCTGCTGGTGCGCATGCACTGCATCGTCGTCGGCGCTGGTCGCGCATGCCTCGCGCCAGGTCTGCGCCACAGCGGCACCAAGCGCATCCGCATGCCGCGAGGCGACCCAGCACAGCCCGCCCTCGACGTACCCCTCGCTCTGCGCATAGCTCCATTCACGCACGGCCAGCACTATCCTTCGTACATGCTGTAGTGCCAGTGCAAGCTGCAGCGCCTCGTCGGGCGGCACACGCAGCGTCGCGGGCTCCATGCCGATCTGTCCAGCGATCCAGATGCGGTGGTCCGTGCACACGGCCTGCGAGTAAGGGCCAATGTTCGCGGGGGCCCAATAGCTCAGGCTCTGAACGTGGAGCGCACGGCGGCTCGAGGGGTGGGTATCGTGGAACGCAACTGCGTCCATCGCGACGCGTGCGCCACCTGTGCCCAGGGACACGCCGACGCACGCACGCGACGGCGGTGCCGCGCCGAAAAACGTGCAGTACACGGCGTTGAAGGCAGGAAAGAGCGACTGCGATGCGAGGTAGACATTGACATGGCACACGTCGGTCATGGAAAATCCGTGGGTCGTCAAGGCATCTGCGAGGCGCGTCATCGCTGAGTGCGTTTCTTGGGCAAAGTCGTCGTTTGGCACGCCCGTAACGTCGCCGACTGCCAGCCATGCGCCACGAAGGTTCACTGCCGGCTCCAACGGCTCGGCGGGCGGCGCTGCCATGGACACAGTATCCGTCTCGCGATGCCCTGTGTACGTGCGGGCCACTGCGTAGGTATGCTCACCCATCGGGTCGAGGAGCGGCGGCGCCTGCAGCGCGGCGCGCACGGCGTCCTGGCCGAACGAGCCCGGCGGCTTGGGGACGAGCTCGGTCTTTTGGACACGGAGGTAGCTGACGCTCGCAAACGCCGCATCAGCGTGCACCACCGTCTCGGTTTGGTGACTGTGTTAGCCGACCACGTACATCGCAATTTGCTTCACAAACAGCGGCGCGTCGATGGTCAGCGTCTCGTATTCGCCGCCCTCGCCGCAAATATGGGCGCCGTACAGCGCGTTCTGTGGTGAGATCGGCACGTACGAGCTGCAAAAGTTTCGGCTGCATCTGCTGCAGGGTCTTGCCGAGGTCACGCTCCGTAAGCCCAATGCCCGCGACCTTGAGCAGGACCGCAACGAGGCCGGAGCGCACCATCTCGTCGAGCAGGTGCGCCTGGTTGCGCTGCCAGAGGAACGCGAGCGGCTGGAGCTGCAAGTCGTTGCGCCGCACACTGCATCAGCTAAACAACGTACACATGTTCGACGCGCACGCGCTGGTAGTTGGACAGGATCGCACCGACGCTCACGCCCTGGACGTCGGGGTGTGCCGCCTTGACGGTCTGAAGCAAGCGGTACAAGTCCTCCGTCTCGTCACCCGCCTGCGCACCAGATGTGGCTGGATCGCGCGCACCGTAGACTGCGTCCTGGTTCACCGCGGTGCCGGTGATGCACGCGCGGTACAGCGGCACCTGCAGCGCGTCTGCGACCGCCTGTACTGCGTCATGCCCGACCGTTTGGTACATGTACGAGTCGATTTCGTCTAGGTAAGGCCGCTTGCATACCTTTGCCGCCAGGGGGCGCGAGCGTCGCAACTGCGACCACCTCGTGGCCCTGCAGGACGCAGTGGCACAGGTTGAAGCAGCTGTCCTTGCCGCCGGACAGCAGACCCACGACCTTCATCGCGTCTATGTGGAGGGGCAGGAAGCGCGGCGGTTTTTTGCCTCGAGCCATGTCGCTGCACGCCGTGACGCCCAGCGTGCGCATGTGTGCGCGCGCCGTGCTCCGGCCGTATACCCCCCCGCTGTGCCGATGGCGCACATCATCCGCGTCACGGACCAAGCAGCTGCGTCGACCACCGCCGCGCCGCCCCATCCCGAAGCTCGCCGAGCCGCCCAAGCCAATCTCGGTTGCGTCCGTGAAGCGGCGCATCGGCGACACGGCGCGGCACCTCGCCGAAGACGACGCGACAATTGCCGTGCTTGCTGGTCTTGGCATAGAACGGAGCGCACTGTATGCCGTGCTCATCGCGCAGCCACGCGCGCTTCGTGACAGCGCGCGCGTCGACGCGCGTGCCCTGCGCGCCGAAGACATGCATGCGCTCACGCGTGCGGCAGTGCAGTTCTGGTCGGCGGCACATGCGTCGAAACGCGCCTCTTCGCAGCAGTTTGCGCCGTATGCCGCGATTGCTGCCGAGTTTGATGGCGTCGGCGAGCTGGCGATCCAGCGTGCGTGTGTGCATGCGTTTCTGGCGTGGCTTACGAGCGAGCTGCGCGCGCGCCTCGCGCGTGTTCGTGTGGAGCGCCTCGCGCCCGAGGTGGCGGTTGCTGTGCATGCGTCGCTGCGCCAGATCCAGCTGCTGTACGACGTGACGGACCTGCGCGTCCCTGAGAATGCCTATGCGACTGCCCGCACGCTCACGCGCCAGATTCACATGCACGTCGGCCCAACGAACTCGGGCAAGACGCACGGTGCGCTCGTGGCACTATCGCGCGCGCGCACGGGCCTGTACTGTGGCCCACTGCGCCTGCTCGCGCACGAGGTGTGGGAGCGCCTAAACGAGGGGACAATTGCTCCATCGATCCCGCCGCGCGCCTGTAACCTGCGCACGGGCGAGGAACAGCAGATTGTGGATCCGCTTGCCGGGCTCGTGTCATGCACGGTCGAGATGGCCGACCCCAACAGCGCATACGACGTTGCAGTCGTCGACGAGATCCAGATGATTGCCGATATGCAGCGCGGCTCAGCGTGGACACAGGCGGTGCTCGGCCTTGCGGCGAAGGAGCTGCATTTGTGTGGTGAGGCCAGCGCGGTGCCGCTCGTGCAGCGCCTCGCGCAGCTGTGTGGCGATGTGCTGCATGTCCACGAGTACGAGCGGCTGACGCCTCTGGCTGTGGCCCCACACAGCCTGCGCAACGACTTGCGGCAGATCCAGCGCGGGGACTGTGTGGTGGCGTTCAGCCGGAGCGCCATCTTCCAGCTCAAGAAGCAGATCGAGGACCAGACCGGTCTGCAGTGTGCGGTGGCGTACGGCAGCCTCCCCCCGGAGACCAAGAGTGAGCAGGCGAAGCTGTTCAACATGGGCAAGCTCGATGTGATGGTTGCGAGCGATGCGATCGGCATGGGCCTCAACCTTAAGATCCGCCGCGTCATCTTTGACGCAGTGACCAAGTGGAACGGCACGGAAAACGTCCCCTTGTCCATCTCCCAGATCAAGCAGATTGCCGGCCGCGCGGGACGCTACGGCACACACGACAGCAATGCGGGCGGCCTCGCGCTGACGCGCCACGAGAACGATATGCCGATGCTGCGTGCGGCACTGGCGGCACCCACGCTGCCGCTCGGCCGCGCCGCGCTGCAGCCTGCCAGTGGGCTGCTCGAGTCGTTGGCGCTGCTGCTCCCGCTCAAGGATGAGGCGCGGCGGGCACATGCGCCACGCGGGCGCCGCGCACGGGCGCTTGCGGCACTGTACGAGGACATGACGCTCCTGGCGCACATTGAGCCGCGCTCGTTTGCGCTCGCCAACTTTGCGTCCCAGCAGGCCATTGCGCCGATCGTCGAGCAGCGCAGTCGCAACAGCCTGACGCACCCGGAGAAGGAGAAGTGGGCGAATGCGCCGGTGAATCTGCGCGATGAACGGCTCGTGGCGTGGTTCGGCAATGCCGTTGCGCTGTATGCACGCGGCGCGCTCATCTCGTTTGAGGCGTGCGCTGCAGGACTCGGCACGCTCGAGACCGAGGCGGGGGTCGTTGGTGCGATGCAGCGCGCCCGGCAGCGGCGCGACGAGGCCAGCGCGCCACACGAGCCGCTCGAGCTGTTTACACATGCGGACGACGCGGAGCTGTTGACGATCGACACGCTGATGCTCCTTGAGTCGCACCACCGCTCCATGTCGCTCTACCTCTGGCTATCGTACCGCTTCCCCCTCGCCTTTTGCTTCCAGGCGGCGGTGGAGCAGCGCAAGGCACGCACGGAGGATGCGATCGAGTTTTGTCTGCGCGCGATCCGTTTCCAGCGTGCGCGTCGCCTGACGCGCCTGGGGCGCGGCGACGAGGTGCGTCCCGAGCATCGGCGTGCGGTGCAGCGCGTATATAGTACATAACCTACGAGGCTTGCGCCCGGCGCGCGTCGTCGCCCTCGGCGCTCACCCACGGGAGCACCGTGGGCCAGTCCCACGCATACACGAGCGTGCCGGCGATCGGCATCTTGATGCGCTCCCCGCGGATCGGCTCTTCTTCGAGCTCCTCGGCCTGCTCCTCGGCGCGCAGCTGCCGCCGCTGCTCGGCAAGTTGCGCGGCCAGCGCAAAGCGCAGCCGCTCGAGCGCGGGATGCAGGATCGAGTTGCCCCCGCGGTACCGGTTCACCATGCCGCTCAGCGAGTGCCGGTGCTGCACGGACATCATCGTACCGGTCATTAGCGTACGGCTCGCCGCCATGCCGTGGAACACGCGCTCGGTGCGGTGGTCGTCGAGCAGCGCCGGCGGGTCGCCGCTCCGCGAAAAGACACGCAGGAGCGACGGCGGCGCCACGATGCGCATGCCCGTGTACAGGTGCGTGGGGTAGCGGTACCCAAGCGTGGGGAACAGCGCGCCGGACGGCGGCGCCATCGCCACACTCCGCCCATGGGGGTGCACGGGCATAAACACGGGCGTCGCGTGCGCCGAGTCCTCGACGCTGCCCTGTGCGCTGGGGATCGTGATGAGCAAGCTGGGGCCAGGCACCCACGACGGCGAGGGGGGATGCACATACACACATCCGTGCAGCGAGTCGTTGGGCACGTAGCGCATCGGATCCGCAAAGCAGTGCGCGAGCCGCCGACGCTTCACGGCACCGTCCACGAACGCCGCGGAATTGGGGTTGACGTGGTGGGAGTGCGTGAGCGACGTGAGGTACACAGGCACAGGGTGCTCGGCTTCTTCGCTCAGCTCGTCGTACGCGTGCACAAAGGCATCGAGCGACGTGCGCTTGGGCGGCGCACGCGGCGCGCCGAGGCCGGCCTGCGCAAGCGCCGCATCGAGCGACGGCAACTCAGTGGCAGGAGCCGCGCCCTCCTGCAGTGATCCGAGGTACACCGGCGCGCGACGGCGCCAGATGCGCCGGATGCCGTCCGCATCGAGCTCGCCGGCGCCCGGCGCGGGTAGTGTGGGCGGCGGCGGAGGCCGCGCAATTGGCTCAGCGGACGCCTCGTCCTTGACGGCGGGCGGCGGCGTCACCTCATCCACGTGCATGGCCTCTTCGGCCTCGCGCGCCAACGCGTCCCAGTCGGGCAGGGGTGGCAGGTAGGAGGGGATGTAGGGGGTGTCGGCCGGCGTACGGGCGCGGTCGGCGTCGTCGGCGACGGCGACGTCAGGGCTGCCGGCGACTGCGTCGTCCAGCGCGGGCGCATCGCCCCATACCCATGCATCTTCTTCTGCTTCTTCCTTGGCGCGGCACACTTCGAGGCGCGCCTGCATGGAATCCGAGATCGGTGCATAGTACACGCACGCCGGCGCCGGCTTTTCGGGGGGTACAAGCAGGTCTGGTTTAGTTACAATGCACGTACATTCACGCAGACGAGCACGCTGCTGCTGCACGGCCTCTGGGAACAGGTGCGCTGCGTCGCGCGTCCATACCTGCTCATCGTCGGCCCACTCTTGGAGCTCGTCGAGCACCCCCACACCCATCACGTCTTCGAGGGCATATGCCACGTCCCACACATTGGCATCGGTGCGGTTTGCGTCCGCGGCACTCGCCGCGGCAGTTCGTGCCAGCAGGGAGACGTAGCGTTGCACCAGCTCGGCGAGCACGGCAATGGCATTCGCGCTGCCGCCGTTGAAACCCGCGGCCGAGAGCAGCATCGGAACAATGGTCGTGAGCTGCGCATACGCAAAGTCGCGCGCGGGACGCACGCCCGGCGCAACGCGGCGCAGCGCGGTGCCCGAAGCGTCTTTGCCCATCGCGGCGGTCGCCAACCCTGGTCGCCCCCGGCGTTGCATGTACATAATTCCTCTACATCCTAGGTACGCGAGCGCGCGCCGAGCACTTCGAGCGCGCCGTTGGAGCGCAGCACGGCCATGTTCTGCATGCTGTACTTGCCCTTGCGCCCGTGGTCGCCGAGGTTCTTGCCACTCATTACAACTTCGAGCATGTGGCGCGCCTCGTCGACCCGGCCCGCCGACAGGTACAGCCGACCAAGCTCGTAGTGCGCAAAGTAGGCGAGGTAGTGGTCGTACTTCAGCTCCGCGCCGCGCGACGCGACGTACTGCAAGCTCGCCTCGGCCTCGCGCTCGAGCTGCCTCTGAGGCAGGCGCTTGGCACCGTCGTCGTGTACGTGCGGCTCGGGGTACGCCATGTTGCGCAGAATAACGCCGCGCAAAAAGTGCGCCAAACACACGTCGTCGCAGTGGTCTGGCAGCGCGTTGTTCTCCTCGAGTGCCTTCTCGGCGAGTGGGAGGAGCACCTGCGAGAGCGAGTGGTACGAGGCCGTCGTATAGCAGTGGCACACGTACGCAAACTCCATGCAAGGTAGCGTCAGGTAGCCCTGGTCGATCATCTTGCGGGCCTTGCGCGCAACAAACTTCTCCAACGGGATGCTCTTGCCGGCGATCTTTTGCGTGAGCGAGGGGACGTGGGCAAACATCTCCGCAGCACGCTCACGCGATACCGCATCGCCGCGCTGGTACAGTGCCGCGGCGCCTGCGTACGTATACACCGCCTTGGACCAGTTATTTTCCTCGGCGAGCAGGCCAAAGTCGCGCGCCGTCTCCTGCCAGGCGCCAAGCGACATCGAGCAGAGTGCCATGTCCCAAAAGCAAATGTGCTTGAGCTGCACGTACTCTTCCTGGACGTCGCGCGCCTCCTCGAAGCACTCGATTGCATCGCGCGACAGACCCTGCGTGGAATAGAGCCGCCCGTGGAAGTAGAGGAAGAAGACGCCATGGGGATAGCGTGCCAGGTGGTAGTTGAGCACCTTCTCCGCAAAAGGGATATCGACACCGGGCACAGGGATGAACGTCGAAATCACCAAATGGTACATCAGCATCGCCATGTCGCAAATTACGCGGCGTACACCCTCCGTCTCGACCGTCTCGCCTGGGTCCAGCACCTTGGCGTCGGTCGACCAGCGACCCGCCCGCGAAAGCAGCTCCAGGCCCTTGTGGACGTCGCCGCCGTACCCAAACACTTCCATAATCTTGAGCACCTTGCTCGGCAGCAGGCCCAAGATCAGGCTGATGCACCCTGTGCCGAGGTACACACCGCTGCGGAAGTCGTTGTCCGAATGCGTCGCGCCCGAAGTCCCAGCGCCATGCTGTTCCTCCCACTCGACATACTTGAGCAGGCTGTAGTACAGGCCGTACGCCGAGCGCAGGTGCAGCGCCTCACTCAGTACCGCCAGCAGGTCACACGAATGCAAAATACTCAGCATCGCCTTGAGCAGCATACACTCGGCAGTGACGAGCTCGGCGTGCTGCTGCAACGGTGTCATTGTCGCAACCCAGGTCACCGACGGGCCGGCACCGCGCACAAAGCGGCCAAACGACGAGATCATGGACGACTTCTTACGCAGCACTGAGGCAATGTGCAGCGCATCTTTGCAGTGCGAAATGGCCGTCGCCAGGTCGTCCTGCTCAAATGTCATCATCGCTTTGATGGTCGAGAGCAGGGCAAAAGCCACGGCATGGTATAGCCGGTTCTCGGATTTGTCCGTGACCAGCAGGTAGGCCTCATTCATGCGACTGTTCATAAAGAGGTGCATCGCACGGCGTGCCGTGTTCAAGTCCTCGTATAACTCTTCGGTGCTCGTCTGCACATCGGCGGTTTTGAGCTTCCCGACACGCTCGGCCCGCCCTTTGGCTTGCTCGTGGTGCAGCTGCGTGATCGATTCGACCTGCTGCTCCTTCGACGGAGGGCCAACCACCGCCTTGGACCCGGACATCTTGGCGCGGTCCTGCACGCTTGGCCGCGACGCCGCCTTGGTCTCTTCTGGGAATCGGTCGCGCGTCGACTTGGCGTCAGACGCGCCCGGCGAGCGTCGTCGCGAAACCGGTGCGTCGCGATGGCTGCTACGCTCCACGGGAACCGCACACGACGTACTTGGCATGCGGGGCAGATCACGTCTCGGCTCGTGCATCACAGCATTCGCACCGGCACTTGCATCATAAAATACATCATCATCGTCGTCTTCATCTTCGTCATCTTCCACCAAGGGCGCAGCGGCCGCCGAGCGCTTGTTGGCCGGCGCCGCAGTGCCGTTCACGCTCGGACGGCGCTGTATCTCGGAGGAGCTTGTGCGATGCGGTGCATCAAAGGAGACTGCAGGTCGCGGCATCTCTGCTGCGCTCAGACGCCGCGTTGATTCCGCTGTAGTGGGGCGGCGTGTCGAATCAGCGGTACTCGGGCGGCGCGTACAGCCTTCCCCGGCTTCGCTGCGGCGCGACGCAGTTGCGCGGATCCCATTTATGTCACCATTGGCCTGGCTCAGCTGCGCACTGTTTATCTCACGCCCATTCTCGCTGCGTCGTCGTGTGGATGTGCTGCGCTGCATTGCAGCAGTCATGGGCGGCGAGGTAGACAGGTTGGACGAGCGACTCGATGTCGAGGCACGGCGGGTAGCGCGCGCAGCCGAGCGTTCTGCATATGTCTCTTGTAGCACGGCGTCTGTTAGGCTCACTGGCATGTCGCGTGTGCGCATGCGCGTCTCGCCGCTACGCGCGGCAGAGAGCAGCGTGCTCTTGCCTTGTCTGCCTTTCATGTCCTGCTGTGAGCGGCTAAACGTACCCTCTCCCACTTTGGCTCGTACAATGCGGGAGCAAAAGCCACTCGCTCGACCATCGTAGGTGAGTGACAAATCCAACGATGCACCCTGGCGTCAACCACGCTCAGGGACCCAGTCAGCTAGCTTGCTTCGATTGGATCGGCTGCGCCCCACAAATTCCACGCGCAAGTGGGGCTGGGGCGCCCACCGACATGGGGGCGATTAGTCAGAGTGCATCACCTTACAGGGTTCCGCCGCGGCTCTACGTCGCTTCTATCGGCATTAAGACGCGTCCACCTTGGCCATCAGGCGCGTGCATACAGAAAATTTCATCGCGCCTAGCGCACACCCCGCAAATGCTTCAGCGTTAGTCTGCTGCTATGCCGAGCGCATTAGCATATATCTGTGGTACTATGTACCGTCCATTGTAGCACCCGTTGTAATCACATCCTGGTTCCGTAGGGGCAATACACCACAGATCCCCAAATTGCGCTCCATCGTCACTTGCTCTTTCTCTTCATCACAAATCTCTCGAGGTCGTAACAGCCAGAAGGTTTAGCATTCGACGAGATCTGTGACAGCGACGGCAGTAACCCTCCGGCTCGCTCGCGAGGGCGGTCTCTATAGGGTGCTTGTAATACGCGCAGTTTTGGCAAACTTATGCCCATTGTTTTGGATAGCCAAGTGGATCACAAACTTGGCATAATGTACGTTGAAAATGTCCCCTACCATACCCGATCGTCGCTCCATACAAAGTAGCTAAATATTCGATAACACCTAGTCGGTTCAGTGTGTCTCTCCTGCTCATTCACTCGGAACCCATCCAGGATAAAGAAATACGATCACTCCTGGACTTGTCCAATGTTTTGCTCATCCACAGCCGGTTATGTGCTCGGAGAAAAGGAGTCGCTTCGTTACAGAGCTAACGTGCGAAGACCACGGGAGGAAACTACCGCACCACTACATGCGAAAGAACGAGCAAGTGCGAGCACCGCGGTCACAAGAAAGAATCTAGCACGCCTTAGCTGCACGATCCTTTGTAGTAATAAAGGACTGGCTGTTCGCAACGGTCTTCGTGGTTAGGAAACGGCTGCACTAGTTGCACAGGCCAAAACACACATTGCATGCGCGCATAGCGTACCCCACGCGCCAAGAGAGCCTTGAACACGTCCTCATTGGGCCAAATGCGCACATGCGCGGGGGTGGGATTGCGTTAATAAAAAAAATGTCATCGTGTGGCTTACTACGGAGCTAGAAACCGTTACAGCCGGTAGGAGGCATCAACCTTGTCCATCAAGCGCATGAAAGCGGAGAACTCCATTGTGCCAAACTCATGACCGCTGAACGTCTTCGCAATCTCGAAAGTACGTTTCACGGATTCAGGAGTAGCCAAGTGCAGCCCACCACCAGACGGCGCAGTGGCTTGCGCCGTTGCCTGCAGCTTCGAGGAGCGGACGAGCATGTACATACGGTACCATGCTCCACCGATCGTTTCGCCCGTAGTAATCACACCATGGTTCCGGAGAAGTAGCACGTTGCTGTCGCCCAAGTCACGCACCAACTCAGGCTGTTCTTTCTCATTCACCACAATGCCATCAAAGTTGTGATAGCTCGGTGGGCCCACTGTTGCCGACGTCTGAGACATAGTAGTCAAGTAGCCATCTTGTGTACACGCAAGCCCGGAGATAACTGGGTGATGACAGTGCAAGACGGCGTTCGTTGATTCGCGGCCACTGTTATGGATCGCCGAGTGAATCACAAACCCGGCACGGTTTACCTTGAAAATGTCACCCACCACACCCGGGTGGCGCAGCTTACCGTGCGAATCAATCTTCAGCAAAGAGCTCGCCGTAACCTCATCATAACGCAAACCAAAAGGATTGATGAGGAAGGACTTGGAGCCGTCGGGCTCCGTGACACTCACAGTCAAATGGTTGATCACGTCGTCATTCCACCCAAAGTAGCCAAACAGCCGGTAACACGCAGCCAATTGAATGCGCGCTTTCTGTTCATCCACTGGGAATTCGCCCAGAATGGAGCGAGACAACCGCTCTTGGATCCGGCTGTTACTCAGTTCCTCCACAGCCGTGTAAGTGCTTGGAGAGAACAGCTCGGGTTGCCGGCGCAGGGCCGTAGTGCTAAGATTCCGAACCGCACCTGCCATAGCGCGGGAAGTGAGAGGGCGAGCAATCGAAAACATAGTGAATAGGAAGAGGAATCCAGTATGGTGCTGCTGCTCGTTCCAGAGGGGTTTATAAGTCTTTCACGGCTGACATAATGGCCATCATATTCTGAGTGCAGCTGTGAGAAGCAGGTGTTACTCGGGCAAAATTCCGCATTGCCCGCGGGCTAAAATTCCGAACTAAATTCCCTCGCCTACTCTGTTGCGCCCTGGGCAGCCCTGGATGTGCTTATTGGCTCATCGTGAGTGTTACGTAAGCACCCATCGGACTTCGGCGGTTGGACACGGACCATGACGGAGCGTCTCAGGAACACGGGGCACATTCGGATGTAATCGCATATACGGACCGCAAACGGCTTATCCTTTTCTCGGAGCTACATAGTTTGACCGTGTTGCAGGTACCAATGATAATTTCTCCTAAGGTATAGGGTTCATAGAGTGGGAAAACTAGCACGGCAGAACAACATTGGCTCGATTCTGTCTATAATATTGCTAATTTAAGGACTATTATCACTTCAGTTTGATGCCTAGCCTTTGAAAACAATTTTAAAAATCCATATGAACTCAAGAGTGAAAAAGTGAATGTCGCAAGCAAGGTAACTTCTTCAAACTGGTAATAGGGGTAATAGTCTGTGGATGTTAAACAACACTGTCAGTATCATTGAAAGGATGTAGCGGGTCGTAAGGGAATTTGCGAATGGCAACATCTCCGGCATATTGGTGCAGATCACCGTATGCACTAGAAAGATTCAAAAGGCCTCGCGGATGCGGCAAAGAGCCGAAGGTGTGTATTTTCGTATCGTCCTCTTTCTTTCCATATTGGATACGAACCATCTGCTTTGTCTGGCGAGAAGGATCATCTTTGAGATAGTTATGCGGTAAGAGAACAAAACTTGATTGTGCAGTCGTCTGCACAGTGTTTGGTAGATCACCTGTGTGCGGGATATGCGTCATTCCCAAATTTAGCCACAGCACAAGGTCTTCTTGATCGAGTGAATCCCCATCAAGGAAATGGCTAAAATCGACGATTGGATTTCCTGGGTCCAAATTGTTATTCGCATTAGAAACTCGAGGCTCCGTATCTTTTTGCTTTGTGACATACATGTGATGTTTTGCGAAGTGTTGATTGTTGAGCAAATTGTCAGATTCCTGGATGGTAAGGTGGTGAAAACCACCAGCACCAGGCATAATACGATAACCTCTTGGTTCGCCATTATCATTTGTCTCGTTCTTGTTAAGGACAAGGTACTGAACCTGGCCATTACCCTCGATATTGATCTTGCCTTGGTCTTCAGAGTCAATCCAAGAGCGTCGCATTTTCATCGTGCTGCGTGTCTTACCTTGAGTCCAAGGATACGTTTCATTTGAAGCAAATGCGCCATGCTTTGCAAATGAGTTTTTCGTTCCGAGCACATCAAGGTCAGCCTTGTATGTAAGTACGTGATCGTGCATAGAACCCGAGAGGCCTCGGTGAATTCGGTATCCGTACTCGTCATTTTGAGCATAAAAGGCACTTTGAATATAACCACTTGCACTGACTTTCACCTCGATAGAGCCGTCAAGGTAGAAATAGTAAGAGAATGTATAGTCATAATTTCCGACAGTCGAAACGGAACGGAGAACCAGCGCCGTATTTCGGGTTACTGTAACGTACTTAGAGGAGGAATGCCGCGAAATTGGGAGCTGCATATCCATTTCGAAGAGACAAATGGCATTTCGATGGGTACGAGATTGCTCGTCGGCATGGAAAGTGGCATTCATGTAATGGCTGTAAGTAGGGCAGTCATAGCCATCGACCAGTTCGAAAGCATAAGCACCAAAAGAATAATAAGTATCAAGGTAAGAGGTTCCACTTTGAACTGGGTCAGAGCCAGCGTAGTGAGCAATGGCTTCTTGCAACCCCAGCTCATAGAGAATCGTCTTGTTTTGAAACTTGACGTCAAAAAGGCGAACACCAGAGTCTCGGGTAAAAGTGATATAGAAAGAGAAGTCCATCCATTCCACGTAACGATTCTCTTGATCGACTGCAAAACGTTGACCTTCTGGTGCGACACTCACCGGAGGGGCTTTCTCGTCTTGAGACATGACCCTGCCCCATCGATCAGTTCCATACCAAACGTATTCACCACGTTCGATATAAGGAGAATTTAAGAGCTCGGCTCTTTTTATCTGACCTTGTTCCCACGCGGCACGGAACGATTCAGTACTGTTCCAGAATTGACCATTATAATACCACCCAGTAACAGCCCATTTGCTCATATCGCGACCAGTAATGTCACATCGGAAAAACAGTCCTTGAGGAAGTAGGGTGGTTCCATCAAACTGGAACCCCTGGACATTTCCCCAATATGAAACCCAATAGATGACTCGTCCATCCTCGTGCCAGAGGGGATCAATACCCCAGATGTCACCCTGTGAATGATCATGAATGGTGACAGTCATATTGATCAGATCTTTCGTAATGTCGGCAACGTCAGAGGAGACACTCCTAAGAAACTTTGTCTGCAGCTCCTCATCGGCGTTGAAGTTACGAATTCTCATAGTGCCTCTCGTAGACAAGTAGCTAAGGTCCAAAAGGTGAGTTCGATTCGAAATTGGTAACGGACCAACTCCAATGTCCTCTACCCATGGTTCTTCAGTTGCACCAAACATGATCGTGGCAACCGCGTAGCGATCAGGCTTGTCGCCATCACCAGAGAGATAAGCGTATGCATCTGTCTGGTATGGTCAATAGTATTCCACCGAGAAACTTACTTTATTGGGCGCAAGTAAGTCCACCACGCTGATTTTATTATCCCAAGCCGTTGCATTTTCAGCACTCGTCAGATTAAGACCACTGTACTTGTGTAACCACTTAATGACAGAAGCTGCTTCATCGTTTGTAATTGATGCCCAAATATTCTCTTTGGGAGCTAGCGCTTTTGGTGCCGGATATCCGGAACCTTTAAAGTCATTTTCGTCAATGTATCCGTCAGGGTCTTCTTTCTGGTAAATATGCGGGTGCGAAAGTCGAGTAACTTTAGCTGAGACATATGTCAAAATGGCCAGAGACCCAACAATGGGTTTAATCTTCATCCTTAAACGTGAACGCTATTACTTTTAACCTTCCCAAGGTGTACCATTTATATATTCAGCACTTTTGATACTTATCTTGACTCTGTATTGTAGTCTTGAACTAGACTTGCTAGTCGATGGTTACTAGACATCGTATCTTATCTTCGTCAAAGCAACAAATACCAAGACATTGGCTAATCACGAATATGTTTTTTTTTTAGGCGCGCAAGTGCTCGTGGCCATTTTCTTTGAATAGGAAAGCTTAAGTCTATCGTCAAAGCACCCAGACACTGTATTTTAAACGCAATGGAGCTTTGCTCATCCGACCTGCTCCTTTAAAAATGTCTTATTGTTTTAATTATTCGCAGGTCATTGATATTATTGCTTGAATGCGAGCACTTTGCCTCTATCTCACCAGTTTAGACCTACGTTCCAGTCGTCGACGCTGGCTCGTCACGTTTCAGCAGTAATAGAAACGCAGGCACAGCCATCAATACCACCACAAATACATATTTGGAAATAGACGAAACTGCTGATGGTGCAGAAGTGTGCTCACACGCACACTTCTTGGTAACTTTAGGTGTTGGTTCCCAACGCGCTGGCCGCTCATAAGGGTCAATCGCCTGCTTGTCTAACGGGCGCAGCGCCATGATTGACATCATCTCGTAAAGCAACTCTGCAGCAGCCAGTGCTGTCACCTCTCCGTTTGAATCATACGGTGGGCTCACTTCCACGACTTCGCAGCCAACAAGGTTGAGTCCTTTGAGCATGCGCACAATTGACCGCAATTCTCGCGATGTCAGTCCACCGCTCACCGGCGTACCGGTGCCCGGTGCGATCGAAGGGTCGAGCACGTCAATGTCAATGCTAAGATACACGGGTGTGTCACCAACACGCTGCTTGATTGCCTCCACAACTCCGTCCGTGCCGAGTATGTCCATCTCCCACGTCTCCAAGTAAGTAAAACCAAGACTGTTGTCTCGATCGTAATCAACATAGTCGGTACCACTCAGCAACCCACGCAGACCCACATGAATCGACGAGTTGCGAATCAGCCCCTCCTTTGAGGCGTGGTAGAACATGGTGCCGTGTGTATACCCTGAAATGTCTGAACCCCACGATGCGGCACCATATGCGGATGGTGCCCAGGTATCGAGGTGTGAGTCAAAGTGGATTACGCTCACGGGGCCGTATATCTTGTTGAGTGAGCGAAGCACTGGGAGGGCAACCGAGTGGTCACCACCCATCAGGGCGACACGTGGGTGTGACTTTCCGTCTTTAGCGACAAAAGTAGGCTTGCCGTTGGATGTCTTCGGTGGGAGTGTATCAATGGAGCCTGGGCCAGTCGGCAGTGGGCGCCCAATGATGTCATCGTAGGCCTCCTCGATCTGGCGGAATGCCAGGTTGTTATCAAACGGCGTCACTGGCACATCACCGCAGTCCATAAACTTAGTTTGCGATACGTATGGGTTGATACCGAGGACTGGGTTAAATGAACGGAACACGGTTTGTCGTGCGCTACCCTGGCGGATCGCGCGGGGTCCAAAGCGCGCTCCAGGTCGATACGATACAGCAGTGTCAATCGGTACGCCTAGCACTGCGACATCGTAGTGGACATCCTCGTTGACAAGACTGCGCGTGTATGAGTATTGATCACATTACATACCACTTTTCGTGCGGGAGGTGCGCAAAAGTCGAGATGCCCGAGAAATAGAAGTCGGGCACATCCCATTTATTTCCAGGCTCAGATGCCGACGTAACAGTACAGAAGATGCTGGCCACAAGCAGCGCGGACTTTGAGACAAGCATGACGGATAGCAAGGAATGGGAGTCGCTTGACATCCGATATGACTCCTATGTCGCAAACTTTGATTGGTTTATCGGCTTCATTGTGTGACAATCTTATCGCACAGGCATCGTTCGGCAAATATAGGTGTGGGGCATAATATAAAAATAGAAGGGGCTGAATAAGACACTCTAGGCGCACTGGAACTAATGTCTTGGCTGAGTCGTTTCATGATCCGTTTCCTACGTCTTTTCATACGCATTCAAGTCCTTGTGATATGTGTAGAATAGAAGAAGCCCAATCTTAATTCATAGTAGTATTTTTTTTAAAAAAAAGAAATGAGCTACGATGAGCATAATGATAGTCAAGTATTGCCTGATTTATCTAGGTTAGATCTAACTAAAACCATAGTCAAATTATTTCGAGCACGGTTACGATTAGTGCATGTATACGAATCTGACCATCCTGAATACAGGCTGAGGAAGGCGGGGGACGAGGTCTGAAGGGTCTACGAGGTTATAGTCAGGGTATAATCGGCGGTAACGAGTAAACCTCCACATCAGAATGTGTTCGAGCCAAGAGTCAAGTAGAAAATGAACTTCTACTTTGCGTTCAGAAGCTAGAAATGATGCCGACTGTGGGGAATCCTGTCTTTCTATAAAAGCTTGAAGAGTCATATTGCTCTTACTTTAGGTCTTGCCGCTTTAAACAATGCTGCTTCCAAAAGTTAGCATTCTGATTTTTGCTGCTGGCGCATCCGCTACGATCTTACGGCTTCCACACCATGATCACAGGGTTGTGGTAGCCCGCCGATCGACTCCATCCAACGCAGCTGATCTTGCACAAGTGAAAGGCGCTAGACAGCAATGTGCCTCTTACGAGGATCAGGGTGTGACACAGATGAAACAGAAAGATGAGTTCCCTACGCCTGATCAAATTGCCAGTATTCTCGACAATGATCAAGAAGCTAGAGCATTGTACGACGAGATTAGGGGTGGTATCCCCAATATTGATGTCCGACAGGCATCTTCCGATCATACAAGTTTTGGAACAAACAACTATCCCTCGTCAGACCCTGACTGCTGGTGGTCATGGACCGGGTGTCACAAGCCCAAACACCCCAACATTCTACCAGATATCACACGGTGCAAGGAGCAGAGTACTTGGGGTCTCACATTTGACGATGGACCATACTGTGCGCACAACAAGCTTTACAATTTTTTACAAAGTGAGAAGATCCGTGCAACTTTGTTCTACATTGGTTCCAATGTGCTCAATAACCCTTACCAAGCTCAGCGCGGTCTTGTCGATGGGCATGACATTTGCCATCACACCTGGTCGCACCGGCTTATGACAACGCTTACGAATGAACAGGTGTTCGCTGAGCTTTATTATGCAGGGAAGGTGATCAAGAAAGTGATTGGTGTCACACCGTTGTGCTGGCGACCCCCTCAAGGCGACGTGGATGACCGTGTTCGCTACATTGCCTCAGCTCTTGGAATGCGGACAATCCTCTGGAAAGAGGACACTAATGACTGGAATATCAAGCCAGATGGGAGTGACTCAGTCGCAAAAATCGATGAGAACTATCGCAAGATTATCAACAAGGCGGACTCGGAATCCCCAGTCGTGTTGAACCACGAGCTATCCTCGCATACCATGAATGAATTCATGAAGATGTATCCCGAGATTAAGAAGGCCTATAAGCACGTGTCACCTTTGAGCGCTTGCTTGAATGTGCGTCACCCTTACAAGGAAAATATCACGTACCCCAGCTTCTCTGAATATACCTCGGGAAATTTCAAGTACCATTCGCTCCCGACAGGTACGCAGATCAAGACGAAACCTAATGCGCACTATAAACCTGTACCGATAAGTCAGGAGTCTCACGGATTCCACCCCAATTCTTCTTAGTTACCAATACTCTTATGTCTTCTTTATTTCCATAATGCACAACAGATTGTCACCAGACCGGTCTCTACCGCCGAGCGATTGTAAAAGGGGTGCTAGCAGACCAACATAACTACATTGCATCTTAAAGATTAATTCACGACAAACAAGCGTATTCAATGGCACTAGTTTGGTCAAAATAAACTTTTTTCCAGCATGATCTAAGTAATAGATTGCATGGGAACTGACTCATATGAGTAACTTTCTTTGATGTAAAAGACTCATGTCCATTTTTCATCCTCAATTTACATTTTAATCCTATCGACACAAAGACCATCAAGTTCCTCTTTGGCCCTGGAATCGTTTGGATCAACAATAACTTTGACTTCGGGTGGTTTATCACCTGCACGCTTCGACATGGCCCTAAGTTTTCCTCCATAGATGTAAAATGTGACAGTGATCGGCATCATGAGTGCAGCAAGACCACCGAGTAAGCTGCAACCCCCCTGTAGCGTAAGACGTTTAAACATAGCGGTGGAAAACAAGGGGAAGCCGGCACCGAATCCAGAGCGAAACAATCCATTGCTAGTATAGGCGGAAGCCAAATAGCGAGGGAAATTTTCGCCTAAATAAGCATAAAATGCTTGGAAAATCAAATAGGTGCTGCCCATGAACATAGCATAGGCAAGTAATGGCGATATCCAATGTACCGAAGTAAATGTAGTCCATCCGAACCAGAACATAGACATTGGAAAAAGGACGCCACCAAAGAAACCGGGCTCCATACGATATTCAGGCACCCACTTTCCTGCTTTAAAGCGGGGTAGAACGACCTTTTGGTTGTAAACACAGTATCCAAGGAATACGACGACGCAGCCGATGTATCCTCCCACGTATGCGATACCTAATGCGCCCACGGAGAAGCCATGCTTGTCCCGGAATGTCAGGGGGAATGCTTCGAAAAAACAATACATAATCCCATAGACGTACGCGAGGTAGATATCGGTACAAAGAAGCACTGGTTCGGTAATGGTGAGTTCGAATGGACGGTAGAGCGTCTCAACGACCAAGTCGGAAGCTCTGAAGCGTCGATCCTTCAGTTCGCCCCTAGATCGGTATCTCATAGACCCTGTCTTTTTGCGAATCTGCCGTGCTCGCCGTGTCAGAATGGTCTCGCCGCTGGTTTCAGGCAGAGTGAAGAATAAAACAAGCCACGTAATCCCGTTCATACAGAACAGCGGCCAAAGGGACCAGCGCCAACCGAGCTCCTGAACCGCATAGCTGGATACGATAGGCCCCAAAGTAGGTCCACCACAGGCACCAAGATCCCAAAAAGCAAGAGCATTCATGAACCCGCCTTCTATCCGCCACATATCACCAATGCTTGCACCACCGGTCGTAAGAACGGGACCACCTAGGAAGCCGGACAAAAAGCGAAGGATCATGTATCCAGCGATGTTTTGAACAAGTGCATTAGGAATTTGGAGCACAGTAAAGAGGCCAAGTCCGAAGATGTAAGGACCATTGCGGCCCACCCAGGATATTTCAGTGATTGGAGACAGAAGACACGGCCCAACCCCATATCCACAAATAAACAATGACAAGGAGAGAGCGGAAACAACTTCAGATACTTGAAAATACTCGGCCATTTGTGGTATAGCAGGAGAGACGATGCTACTCCCCATGTAAACTGTCATTGTCATGAGGAACATTAACCATGTCACGTAAAGCTTATATGCAAATGGCCAGTTATAGGGGTTTTCAGGATCATCTTCCCCATACCAGCCTACCAATATCTCGCCCGTATCCTCATCTTCAGTGAAATATTGTTGAAGATCTGAGATACTGGCCTTTTCTGTCTTGGATCTGAAATAACGCTCTCTTGAGACAAAGCGCACGAAATCGCCGAAAGCAGTGTCACGGAAAAACGCTGCCATTACAAATTAGCCATACGTGCAAGTCATATAAGGTGACTGGTACCGGAAACAATAGTATTTTTTATGTTAACACACTAGTCTTTGTGAAGAAGAGGCGCGTAAGACGCAATTGTACACGATGAAATTGAAGATTACGTGTTCGCTCCACAATGCTAGCAATAGATTAAATCCTGCATAAACAATACCGCCGCGTGTGGAATTATGTCTGAGGCCTGACGATCAGAAGACCGTCTGCTCTAAGCACCGACATCTTTTGACGCCTGCAACTGCGTCAGAACTCAAATTTGACATGAAGAACCTCGCGTCATACTGTGAGAGGAGGATATGTGGGCATGTTTGGCATATCTCCTAGTGAGCAATAGACGTTGGGAACTATGATGCAATATCATAAAGTATTTTAGACTGACACATGTAACATCGTATAGCCGCGGTCGAGCAAGTAAATGATGCTACTCCCTGTCTTGTCTCAACCCTCGCCTACTAAAAAAAATCGACACTAAACCCCCATACCATGTCATTCGGAAGGCACTTGGCCAAGAGACTTTTTAGTCATGCCTGTCTCCAGCATATGGCTTAATCAGACAAGATCCACACGGGCTACTCAGCATGGAAGACTTGCTGCGGTCAGCGTGGGGGTAATTTCGATTGACCCGCGTCAGGCGCGCGATGCGCCGAGCTCGTCGCCGATAGGCTCGGGTGTAATCCATGCGATCTGATTCGCTGCATGCGGCAGGTGGGGTTGTGGAGGCAAGCAATACAGAGCCAGATTCGTATCCCGAGCATACCCCAGGCCCAATGTATGCAAAAAAATACGGAACCCCGCATTTTGTTTTGACAGGCTTTTAAAAGGAGCGCAGAGGGGCCTCGCTTCGAATACCTTCTTCCATGTCCAAAGCCGCCGACGTCGCCTGGCAAACGACTCAAGGTGCTGACCAAAAGTCTGGAGACCCAGTAGACCTCGCAACTACAGCCATGCAGACTGCAGACGACCATCCAGTGACGCGCCATATGACTCACGAAGAGCGTCAGACCGCCATTCGTGCGGCACGCTTCGGATATGGACCGCTTGCACACACTTCTCCTGAAGAGCGTGCCAAGATGCTTCCCGCCTTCGGTGGTGAGATGCAACCCGGTCTGTACAAAGGCATCGAAGAGCGTAAATTTGCCAATCCCGCTCCGCTTGGTCTTTCAGCTTTCGCGCTCACAACATTTGTGCTCTCGTTGATCAACATGGGTACACTTAATCTATCTAATTCATCGATCATCATCGCACTTGGCTTTGCCTACGGTGGATTGGTTCAGCTTCTTGCAGGCATGTGGGAAATGGCCATTGGCAACACATTTGGTGCAACTGCGCTTTCTTCTTACGGTGGCTTTTGGATTTCGTTTGCCATTCTGCTTACGCCGGGTGGCTTTGGTATTGAGTCCACACTCGAGAAGGCAGAAGGTGCTCGCGGTCTCCTCGACAACATTGGGCTCTATCTCTTCGGATGGTTCATTTTCACGTTCATTCTTCTTCTATGTACGCTGAAGTCGACCGTGGCATTCTGCATGCTCTTTTTCCTTTTGGACTGGACTTTCCTTCTTTTGGGCACTGCTTACATCCAGAACGATGGCCAGGCACCGCATACGGGTCTTCTTCGTGCGGGTGGTGCCTTCGGCATTTTAACTGCATTTGTGGCATGGTACAATGCATACGCTGGTCTTGCTGACGAATCGAACTCGTTCTTGCTTATCCCTGTTATCTACTTCCCTTGGACCGAGAGGGGTCGGAAGCAGTGGTTCGAGCAGAAAAACGACAGCATCGCATAAAATGTGGATTCGAACAAAGGCCCCTAGTCCATCTCAAGATAAGGACAAACAAGATACCTGGTTTTTTTTCTTGTCATGCTTGCGGCAAATTACAGCATAGACAAAATTTCTGATAGTACGGTAAAGGAAATGCAATTTCACGAGGGGAAAGAACGGAACTGAGACCAAACTGGAGACTGTCGGTCTAAAGCTATTTTGGGTCGAGCCGAAGCTGTGCACAGATATGCATGCAATCATATCTTCGATTGCAAACTATATACACTGATGGTATGGGATTACTACTGTAACCCATATATCCATCGCTGTCTAGATATCCTCTGCTTCGTAAGATGCATTTCTTTAACTTGCGCAGGAACCTAGACGTCCCGATCCGATTTGTCAGGAAGATCATCGTAACAATCTAGCCACATGGTCGACCGTCCACTATTATTGGATGACGAATAAATCTAGCGAAAATCCCCAAACTATCATGACCTCTGCTTTCCCAACTCGCAATCTCGGCGGTGAAGCATCTAACATATCAGTTGGTGCCATTGGGTTCGGTCTCTTGTCTCTTACCTGGGTCGCTCCTGAGCGCGTAGTTCCAGATGAGCAAGCCTTCTCCCTTCTTCTCAAGGCGATTGAGCGAGGTGCCACATACTGGAACTCGGCGACATTTTATGGTTCGGAAGATCCTTGGGCAAATATCAAGTTGATTTCTCGCTTCTTCGATAAATACCCTGAGTACATGGACAAGATCACTCTTGGTATCAAAGGAGGTTTCAACCCCACGGGCAACCTATTTAATTCAGATTCAAGTGAAGAGAATTTGCGCCGTGAACTGACAGAACTTAAGAGCCTTCTCGGAAAAAAGAAGATTGATATCTATGGACCCGCCCGAAGGGACACGAAAATCTCGGTTGAGGCGAGTACTGCGACACTGGCGAAGCTCTGTAGAGAGGGCCTTTTCTCCTACATTGGTTTGAGTGAGGTCAATGCAGATTCAATTCGTGCTGCAGCAAAAGTGCACCCCATCGCAACTGTGGAAGTGGAGTACAGTCCTTTCTCAATGGACATGGAGTCGAACGGTGTTCTTCAAGCTTGTAAGGAAAATGACATCGCCATTTTGGCTTACTCTCCGCTTTCCCGTGGTTTCTTTACGGGTACCCTACGCAAGCGCAGTGATATTCCTGAAGGAGACTTTCGGTTGATGTTAGACCGCTTCAACGAACAAAATTTCGATTATAACGTGCATTTGACCGATAAGATCACTGAACTTGCCGGTTCCATTGACGTTACCCCTACTCAGCTAACATTGGCCTGGGAACTGCACAGGTATGAGAAGCTCATCCCTATTCCAGGTACGACGAAGATGACAAATTTGATGCAAAACCTGGATAGTGCTCGCATCTCGGTCTCGCCAGATGTTTTAAAAAAATTTGACACCCTTGCGGACGAAATTAATGCCAAGGTGAATGGGTGCCGCTACAATGCACACCTTGTATCAATGCTCGAACAATGAAGCAAGCGATGCGTTATTGTGAAATTGACAAGTCCCATATCTATCGGAGCAGCGACCAATGCCTTTGAAGGTGTCAAGATCCATTTCTGAAGCCTAATGAGTGAGAAACATTCGGAAACTAAGCACAATTTATTTCGTAACACTAAATACTTTAAATGTACCATGATTTGCATGCGCCACGGTGCCATTTTTAGAAATAGACAGCTGCTTCTTCGAGCCTTGCTCCGTGACGGTATAACCTTGACCACTTCCTAGATCGGAGATCTTGAATACCGCGCCCTTATTTGAATTCTTCGTCAGCTTTAAGTTGGACGTAATATATCGTGGGTGTCTGCCTGGGCTCGCGATTTTGAAGCGGTTATCGCGTGGTTCGGAGCCTTGCCAGTGAATGACAAAGAGATGTTCATCACAATTGTGCTTTGGATGGGCTTTACTGGTGCTCAGGCGATCAGAAGAGTGGCTTAGCGCATGTCCGTGGGCTTCAAAAGTAAGATAACGACCCTCGCTCAAGTCTCCGCGAGTTGGCTTGTAACCAGATTCAACGCGAAGTGCGTCTTCTTCATTTTGCCTTCCATAAGGTACGTTGGGTTGTACCTTATCTTTGTATCGGAGCTGGCACACCCATGCGCCGTTGTATTGACCAGTTATGGGGTCCTTGGAGGCTTCCGGGACTTGATCCAAGTCAATGGTGCTGTAGTCAGGGTTCGAGAAATCAAAAGCTTTCACTAAGTTACTCATATGCTCCCTTCTCCAGGGGTTCATTTGCTCAGTCCTCCAAGGTTTCCCATGTGCTTTAGACCATTCTTCCAGAAAGAGTATTTGGCTCTCATGGGACGAGTGTTCTGTAAAAACGCCGCCATTACGGGTCCATGGGGAGACAATATAAAATGGGAGTCGGAATCCTGGGCCTGTTGGTGTCAATCCAATCGATTTATTGTAAGGATCAATCATCCACTCTCCCTTTGCATCTTGGGGAGGGAGTGGAGCAATGACATGGTCGGCCCAACCTCCAGTCTCGTCGAAGGACACAATCAAAGCTGTGCTGTTCCATTTCCTCCCATGCATGACAGCCTCGGCAACTTTGCGTTGGAGCCATGCACCATCTCGTGGCGTGTATGGGGGGTGTTCCGAGAGATCTTGTGGTGCGACAATGTAAGAAATTTCTGGCAAGTTCCCCTCCCTTGCGTCCTTATAGAAACGAGCAAGCCCGGGGAATCCAACACTTCGGGCAGCAAAATCTTCGCGACGTTTGGCCGCCTCCTGATATTGTGACCATTCCACCAACGTATCGTCGCCGAAGTTGTCGAAGTCTTGGTAAACACGAAAGCTAATACCTGACTCGCTTAGATACTCAGGAATAGTCTTCCATGTCAGTGGCCGACATGAAAATGATGACCCATCGTCAGCCTTTAAGCACTTCGGGTCTGAGTTGTTATCAATCACTGGACCTCCCTTTTTCTTAACGTCACCGTGTGTTGCTGTTCCGTTCACGTTAATTGTACCGGAAAACCAGGACACTCTGTTCGGGTCCGTTGACGAAATGATAGACTCATAATATGCATCACCAACAGTAAAATTCCCAGCGAGGCCGAATTGAATGGGGATGTCTTCGCGACGGAAATAGCCGATGGAATAGGGAGTATTGGCTATAGCCCACTGATCAACCTCGCCTTTATTCCATGCCGCATGATTTTCACGCCAATCGTTCGTTCCTGCAACCATGCACTGTGTTCTTTCGTACCAATCATCTCCTTCCCAATTCAAATGCCAAGGCATGAGTTCAGAAACATCCTCAGGGGGTGTATCATCTTCAATGGACTGATCGACTGGTTGATGAAATACACTCTTCCCTGTATTCTTTGAAATATGCACGTTCGGATCTTGGAAACCTCGCACGCCTTCCATTGTGCCAAAGTAGTGGTCAAATGCACGGTTCTCTTGCATGAAAAGGACAATATGTTTAATGTCTTGTAAGCCATGATGGCTCATAGTTGCCGCATCTACAGCTGTGCAGATCGCCATGAAGCTAAGCATAGTGCACCATTTCATGGCCATCATTTTAGGCAGAAACATCTGAGATGGTAAAGCTAGTACGGCTTCGATATGATCTATTTGTCAGATTATTTATCATCGCAACATGGGGACGGTGTGATGCTGCAGGAGTTGACACGTGCGAAATAAACGTTGCGGGGCAAGTCGAATTAACGGCGCGTGATAAATTCGAACTGTCGGATTGGCTCATCTCAGTCAAATGCCTGAGATTTCCGGGTTTTCTAACCCTACCGACTATGGTCGAGAACCAAAATGTCTAACAGTTGGCTTAAATGTACTCTCGGTATGTTCGCAGAATAGGATGAAAATATTATATATGTTACATTTATGGCCTGATATGGATGAGAATCTGTGATCCGAATTCTTCGTTCCAATGACTGCTGTCGAGGTGTTCAGGACTTTTCAAATTAGCTCTAATGAGTAGTACATACTTCAGGTACTGGAGGGGCTGCCTGAAGCAATTCGGGCTGCTCTGCGATAGCCATAGCCATTCCGCTCTCAAGATGTACTAGCATATGACAATGGAATGACCATACACCAGGATTGTCGGCTACCCAACGAATGACAGCATAACCTTTCATCGGTATAACGAATGTATCGCGCTTAATTGTACGCCTCATATCGTAAGATTGACCTCGATCAGCATATTCATTGTAGCCACCCCATATCGGGTCAACTTCGCCTGTCTCCATAACCCAAAATTTGTGCCCATGTAAATGGAAGGGGTGCTCGGAGTCATCATGATTGTTGATCACAAGCTCGATAACAACAGGTCTGTTAGGATGGGGCGAAACAACCAATTCATGGTCATAATCAATCAGCCCAGCGCTAATCCAAGAAGTTGGAACGCTAGTATTCGCGTGTGAAATACGATGCAGCAATGGCGGGCGAGGCACTTCACCGCCTCCACCAGCTCGCCATGTAGTATGGTTCATATAGCCCATTGGTACAATGCCATATTTTTCCCGAGCTTGGACCGTTATTAGGACAGTCTCACGCAAGTCGCCCCGTCCAAAATCTAGCTCAGGAGCAGGGTCTGGAATCAATGGTGTCAGTACCCTGGCATCAAGATCATGGCAAGGTTCATCCGGAATTTGAAGATCTTTGACATTATCTCCCCATGGGCGAGATGTCGGTAACCTTTTCTGGAATGTCCGTTTCTTTCGTTGAGAAGAAACAGATTGGGCAACATCTTCCCGACCCTTTACGGCACGGCGGAGGGGTGATAGCCAACTTCCCTTCGTTCCGGAAGCTTTGTATCCCACAATAGCCTTTGTGACCAAATTCAAAACAGGATTCATGTATTGGAAACATTCGGCAGACATTTCTGACCGCATCCATACAAGGTCCAGGTTGTCAAGGCGGTTAAGAAGTACAGAATATCGCTGACCCGTTGCAATTGGAAGCCGATGTACAGTAAATGGATCAACCAGAACACCATCTGCCTCAATGACTGTTAATGAATGACCATCAACTGAGAACGTCTGCTCGGCTAGAGAGCCAACATTCACTAGGCGTATCCGATAACGTTTACCAGGATCCAATAAAAATGTAGAATAATCACCGACAATATTCTTTCCCAATGTATCTGCAGGGCACGGAACTTGTGTGAGACGGCTATGCTCGCAGTCAAAGCGGTGCCTTCCATTTATCAATCCACTGGCCGGTACAGGTTCAGCCTTCTGCATCCATCGAGAAACATAGCGTGCTAAGACCATAGGCCCTTGCTCATGAAAATGATCACCTAAAGCAACCGCCACATCTTCATCCCAATCAAGCAGGTTGGTCACATTTGTGCTGTATTGTTGCAAAAGCCTTGCTTCATTTTGTCGAGAATGAACGATTAACATTCCCCAGAGCCCATCGGCTCGCGATGTCCCGATATGTGAATGATACCAATGGGTCCCCACATCTTCCGGGTGCAATTTAAATCGATAAGTAAATGTTTCACCAGGATGGATGATACAGGAAGAGAACCCAGCTGCCCCATCCATTCCCTGTGTACCCCGCATGGAGAGACCATGCCAGTGTATCGCAATATTTTTCTCAGTACCCCGTCGAAATACGGAACCAAATTGTGATGACATTGGAGGAATAGGAAGGGTTTCGTTGTCAAAAATCGCATTCCAAACTCGAATTATAAGTGTGTCTCCTTCATTTGCTTCAATCATAGGTCCGGGAAAAAAATCATTGATGGTGTACATGAGGCGGGGGATTCCATCGGGTGCTTGCATTTTCCTCGATATTGTCCAATTGTAAAAGCGTTCTCTTGGGGCTACTTTGGTGGCAAAACCAGGGTCCATTGCAAGTGGACCTTCGCTGACTGGAGAGTCCAACCAACGACTGGGGACTAGCGGGAACGCATGTTTTCCATGAAAATATTGATGTCGCACATTAGAGACAATCCACCATACGGCTACTAAAAGCCCTGCTAGCGCAAATGCTGTCTTGAAAACACAAGTTATAGACAGGCGGTGATACATCAAAGCAGAACACGTACAATGTCTATATTCTCATGCGACTGTCTAGACCAAACGGTGCAGCAAACACTTTCCCATTGGTCATTGGAGCACGTGCGCACCTTAAATTTGGTATCCGTGCGCCGGAGAGAAAACCGATTCTAAGAGACTTGCGAAATTGTTGCAATTAGGATCTTCGCTTCGTATAATCCATGCAATTCATGACACCAAGGCAGATTTATACTACTAGATTTTTTGTGGTACAGGAAGAGAATTTTTGTATGTACCCTTTGAATAAAGACCATAATACCGGTAAAAATTACCTGCGTCAAAATCACATGAAGCCACCCTGTCACGACAATTAAATCCGTAATAGCAGGTTTCGGAGACACAGGAAATGACGGATTACTGGAGGCATTGCATAAGAACGCCCCGATGCATAAGAAGTTACCACGACTTTACATAAAGCACTTATTCCGAATATGTAAAAACTCGACTGAAGATGTTAAACGCATCCGTGCGCTACTTTCCATCACCAAGAATAAGAAGACATCGTTGTCATGGGTTAGTATTGAAATTGAGGAGTTTATACCAAAAAAAAAAAAAAAAAATGGTACATCAACTAAAGCTGAGCCGAACTATACAATATTTTAACGAGGGTATCGGAAAGTAGGTCTCTCCTTGTCCGTCAAGTCGGAAAGATCAATCTGTAACTGATGATTTGAGTCAATACCGTCGACGTATGTCATTTCTGCATCTCTTCGACGGTTCCAAAGCTTATGAATGGCAGAAATAAGGAAGACAAAAAAGCCGTTTACTCCAAAGAGAACAATCATTGCAATCATCGGCGTTTTGGGATTGGGAGAAACACTGTACGTCATAGGCCCAATGATGTTTCCAGCGCCGTAAGCAAGTTGAAGAGTGGCGTTAAAAATGAGACGCTTTGTTGTCCCTGAAACAGAGACACTCTGCCAATTGTAGAATATTGGGAGAGGGATGGCAAAGAATAGGACGAGACAGAGACCTTGGTGTAAGATAATAAAAAGAAAACTTACCAGCCATTCGAGCGGAATTCTGATCAGGTCCTAAAGCCACCATCATAATACTGCCCACCATGGCAATAACCAGTCCGATCATCGATGGGATATCGCGCCGGTTGCAATATGCAAAGATTCCGGCTCCCATGAAAACAGCAACAATCTCAGATAAGCCTTGTGCCATTTGCAACAGAGACGTATTTTCATTAGAGAAGTCAAATTCTTTGATAATTTGACTGCTGTAGGATGTAATACCACCGTTCGTCACACAGATGCAAGCATATCCCAAGAAAAACATATAAAGTCGAATGTCCAAGAGAGCTTCCTTAAACTGGGACCATTTGAAATGAGAATTGTGGATACTGGATTGGTTCTGAGCCACGCGATAAATGGCGACGCCTCGCTGTTCTTCGTTGAGATACTTGGTGGTATCTGGCGAGGTTGGCATAACGAAAAAGCATAGCACACCCCAAGAAAAAGTCAGTACACCCAGTATAATGTATAGTTCTTGCCATTTCTTGATGTGTGCAGGTTCACCCTGGCGAAGAATACCATAGGTGATGATACCAGCAAAAATAAATGCCCATCCATTAAATGAAAACCAAATGACAGTGCGGATCATCTGCTCCCTGCGGGTATAAAAACGACCTGTCATAAGGATCAGACCAGGTGTGATAGCTGCTTCGAACAGGCCGAGAAAAAAGCGGACAGTCAATAGACCTCCATAATCATGACATGCAGCATGTAATGCGACCACTACTCCCCATACAGAAACGATACCAGACACATAATAGCTCAGCGGAACGTGTTGCAAGAAATACACGTGAATTGGAGTTCCTGTAAGGTACCCAAAATAGAATATACTGTTAATCCAGGTGAACTCCCAGCTCGATTTTAGATGAGTTTCTTCTTTAATATTCAAAAGAGCAGCCGAGTTTAATAGAATTTTGTCCAGCATTTGAACTGAGGGTTAGACGATTGCAATTTCCTTACACAGTACGCAGCCGCACATCAGCGGTATGAGTAGCAGATCGATTTTCCGAAGAACCTGCTTTTGCTGCTCTTTCGATGGTTCCCAGGCAGGAACAAGGTCTACGGCTTCGACATACTTTTCCGGTTCGTTGTCTTTACCGCCCAAGTCTTCCCAGTACTTCGCAGTCTCGATATCCTTCACCGCCGACATGGCAGGGGAGTCCGTGCCGGACAGATGTCCCAGATACTTGCTTTAAAGGAACTGATGTGACCCTCAGCTCTTGCCAAGTGATAAGCGCATCACGAGATAAATATCTCGAGCAGGTAATTTGGGAGAGATAAGGACATGGTGGGAAATAAGATTTAATCACGATGCATGTATGCACGAGCCTACATGGGTCCGCAAGTATCCAATTTGTGCATGGCGCTCTCTGATGACGCGATATTAGCAATTGCCGAAGTATGCCATTAAGATGGATTGTAATATGGTAAATGGTGTAATTATTGTCTGCGACGAGATGGCGCAACTACCTAAACGGTTTTGGTTGCGATGATGTTACCATGTGGTACCATGTACCAGCCACTGGATGCATCCTTCCAACGGCCAAATGCTGCTGAAATCCCCTGTATTTGCTCTTCCGAGGCGCCGTGTTCTTTGGCTTGCTTGTAAATGTTTCCAGTTAGAAGGCGTTTTTCCCACATTCCGCCCCAGTAGTTCCGGGACTCAGGCGTCGCAAAGCACCATGCAAATGCGCCAGGCTCGATTTGCGTGAAGCCTGCCTGCTGTGCCCAGTCTAGCAGCCTGCGACCTGCGTCTGGCTCGCCGCCGTTCGAACGAGCAATCTTCAGGTACAGATCCTTCCATTCGTCCAGCTTTGGGTCACTGGGGTGCCACGTATAGGCAGAGAAGTCACTGTCGCGTGCAGCGACGATGCCGCCCGGTTTGACTACGCGCTTCAGCTCTTTCAAAGCCTGAACAGGGTCACCAACATGCTGGAGAACTTGGTGAGCATGAACTACATCAAAGGTATTATCCGCAAATGGCAACGAATGGATATCACCGACACTGTAATCTAATTGCATTCCACGACGCTCGGCCTCGGCTCGCGTGACACCAATGGCCTCCTCGTTCATCTCAAGGGCAGTGACTTTGTTCACAATAGGCACAAAGTCGCACGTGATGGTACCGGCGCCTGAGCCCACGTCGAGCAGGTGCTGGTCCTTCTTCAAGTAAGGAAGCAAGTACTCGGCAGAGTTCTGCGCTGTACGCCACTGGTGGCTAGCGAGGACGGAACTGTTGTATCCATGTGTGTAGCGAGCCTGCGTCATTTTGCCGGAAGCTAAATTGGGACAGGGCAAGCGCTATTCGGGTTGTAACTTTTCGGGTTATGTAACTTTTCGGGTTATGTAACTTTTTATGTGGCAGTGCCTGCGTCTTGCGGTAGATGGCAGGAAAATGTCCGGGCCGGACGGCTCCTACGGGTCATCCCTGGGTCGAGTCACTTGCGCGCGAGAATGTGTGAGTGTGGAACCATGTACCAGCCGCAGGGAGTGTCTTTCCACGTAGCCCAGGCCTGCGAAATGTGCAAGAGCTCCTCCTCGGTAGTTCCTCGCGACCGTGCTTGATCAGCCAAATCGGAGTGTAGAATGCGCTTTTCCCACATGCCACCCCAATGTTGTCGAGTCTCCGGTGTCGCAAAGCACCATGTATAGATTCCGGGTGTGATATCCGTAAACCCTGCCTGCAAAGCCCAGTCGAGTAGCATAGCTCCCGCATCAGGCTCTCCACCATTTGACCGAACCGTATCAATGTAGAGCTTTTTCCAAGACTCGAGTCCCTCACTCGCTGGGTACCCTGTAAATGCGGAATAGATACTTTCACGGCACGCCACAATGCCACCCGGCTTGACGACACGGTGCATCTCTTTCATCGCCTTGACTCTGTCCCCTACATGTTGCAGAACTTGGTGCACATGGACTACATCAAATGTGTTGTCCGGGAAAGGTAAGCGGTGGATGTCGCCTAAAACAAAATCCATCGATACTTTCTGCTGCTGTGCTTCCTTGCGCGTCACATCAAGGGCCTCTTCGCTCACCTCCAGCGCGGTCACACGTTGAACCAATCCGACAAAACCGACGGTGATCGTCCCGGCGCCCGATCCGATGTCCAACAAGTGTTGCTTGTTGTTGAGGTAGGGCAATAGGTACCCTGCAGAATTGTATACAGTGCGCCCGCGGTGGTTTTTCAGGACTGCATCACTATACCCATGCGTGTAGCGTGTGCGGGACATTGTGGGGCACCGGCCGAGTTATTTCCGCAATGTCAGAAATATGGGTACAAATTATTTTACAAAACAATGGAACGTCAGTACGGATAACGATAGGATGGCCGCTCCTTGTCGGTGAGGTCGGACAGGTCCACGTCGAGCTGCCCGTCCTGATCGAATTTGTCCGCGAACAAAGCTTGCCTGTCGCGTCTCCGATTCCACGTAAAGTGTACAGCAGTAAGGCAAATCACAAACCCGGCTGACACGGCAAACATCACGAAGTCGACCGTTGTAGCGACAGTGTATTGTGGCGCGTCTTTACTCTGGTAAACCTGGGGACCAATGATGTTTCCCACACAATAGGCGATCTGGAGTACTGCATTGAAGATGATTCGCTTTGTGGTACCCGAAATGGCGCCGCTCATCCAACTGTAAAACATTGGATAAGAAATCGGGAAAAAATAGAGCAAGGTCAAGCCGGCCATGCGGGACACTGACTGACTCGCATCCAGCACACTCATCATGACACCACCAGCAATGGCGACGGCGTAGCCAAACAGACAAGGCACGTCACGCCGTCCGAGCCACATAAACAATACTGTGCCGATTACCACGGCGACGACCTCGCCTGCACCTTGGCACATGCCGAGCAGTGCCGCCTTGGGATTAGAAAAGTGGAAGGCTGTAATGATTTGGGATGCAAAAATACTGATCCCGCCATTGGTAATGTTCACGGTGCAAAATGCGAGGAAGAAAATATACAGTCGAATGTCGGTCAGGGCTTCGATCACCTGGTACTTTTTGATATGGGTGTCGTGGATGCCTGACTTGTTGGAGGCGACGCGAAGCACAGCGATGCCGCGCTGGCGCTCGTTGAGATATTTGGTCGTTTCTGGGGAAGAAGGCATAATGAAGCTGGGGTAAGGCAAGCACGTACAAGCATAGAATCCCAAATGACACGGTGATAACACCGACGCCCACAAACATTTCCTGCCAGCGGTTGAGCGTCGGCGCGGGATGAATAAGGATGCCGTAGGTCATCGCGCCGCCCACGATCATTGCCCAGCCATTCATTGAGTACCAAATGGCCACGCGGATCACCTGCTCTTTTCGGGTGTAAAACCGGCCTGTCAAGAGAATGAAACCTGGATTGATCGCCGCCTCAAAAAAGCCCAGGAAAAAGCGCACGGCAAGAAATGCGCCGTAGCTGAGTGCTGCAGCATGACACGCAAGCACCACGCCCCATACAATCACTACTAGTGAAATGTAAGGGCTGAGGGTAAATTTTTGCAGGGCAACGGCATGAAGCGGCGTGCCGGCAAGATAACCAAAGTAGAAAATGCTGCCGAGCCACGAATATTCTTGCTTCTCGAGGCCCAGGTCTTCGCGAAAATTCATCAGGTTCGCATAGTTTATGAGTGTTTTGTCGAGCATTTGGAGCAGCACGCAGCCGCTCGCGAGCGGGAGAAGCAGCCAGTCGAGCTTGTGGAGCACATGCCGGCGCTCGGCCTCGCTGATGTCCTCTTCACGAACGAGCCCGGCGACACCGTTGTGCGCGGCATGATGCTCCATATCATGTGAAACGTCCAATACGAGGACGGATGCCTTGTCGTGGTCCTCAATGGTCGAAGACATGGTGTCGAGACGCGTATCGAGGCGCGCCTGATAAGGTGCGTTGGATGGACCCCGCGCCTATCTCGCTGCCCCACCTCCACCCACCTGGTCCGTGCGCAGCGACGTCATGCGGCTATTTCGGGTTACTATGGAAGCCCAACACGCCAGGTAGGTCGCGCACTTGGAGCTCAGCGCGGTGCACATGGGGGTCACCGGTGAACAGATGACGTGCCTCGTAGGCCTGTACACTGCCATCCCGCGTGCCGACGGTGATGTGCGCGGTGCGCTGGCGCCGGCGCAGCACGTCTTCGGTCACGTCCGGCAAAGCATCGGAGCGCAGGCGGTCAATTTCGAGCGCCATCACGTCGTCATTCCAGCAGAGTGCCGCGACGTGCAACGTGAACATGGGCCGATCGACCACATTGCCGATCGCGATGGGGTACAGCTGGTCCCACAGCGCGACGGCCCCGTCTTCCTGGTCGCTGCGGTGCACAAGCGTGACGTGCTGCCGGTTCATAACGCGCCCATTGCGCCGCATCGCCTCGATCAGCGGCATGGCCTGTGCACGCACCGCCTCCGGAACCATCGCGAGCTGCTGCAGCACGAAGTCGAGCACGTGCACATGGACAAACACGCCAATGTACGACGTCGGGTGTACCTTGGTGGGATCCTCGCGCGCGACGTCGGGCAGCGCCTTTTTCGTCGTGGGTGCGTATGTGCGCGCAGCATCGAGCGCACGTGCGCGCTCTGCATCACTTGGCATCGGGAGCGCGAGCAGTGGGCACAGACGCTCGAGTACATGCTGAAGCGCCGCGTCGAGCGATGCGTCCAGCTCCATCCAGATGGCGTCGGAGAACTGGTCGTCGGATGCACCGACGGTGCCCTCGCCACTGGCCTGCGCCTGGAAGCTCTGGATCTCCTTGAGGAAGCGCGTGAGGATTGCGTCGTATTGGAACGGCGCGTTGCGGTCCTCGACGCGCAAACACTGGTGCCGATCGCCGCGGTCGACGATGCGCGCAGCACACACATGCTGTACGGCGGCGTGCGACATGCCGTCCAGACGCCACGCCAGTGCCACGAGGCGCACGCGTGGGCCTGGCTGCCCGTTCTTCTGCGGGCCGCTCACGCGGCGCACGAGGTCGACGATCTCGTCCCGGTGCTTCCGCAGGTGGTTGTTGCGGTCGGCAATCACCACGTCGTGGGTGTCAAGCGCCTTTTGCACGTTGCTCAGGAACGCAGGGCCCGTGCGCTTCGTCGTCACATCGTCGCTCTGTACGTGTGCCCATCCAAACAGCTGGGCGAGCGCCACACCCAGTGCCGTCTTGCCGCAGCCAGGCACGGCGATAGGCACAATCAGCGTCTTGGCAAAGGGGCGGTCGTCGGCGCGCAGGTCGCGCGCGGGTCCGCCGCGCCCGCCGGTTGCCGCGAGCGCCGCCTGGCCAGCCGGCGTCGCGAGGTACGCGAGAAACTTTTCGCGGAGTGCAATGATGCCGTGGCCTTGTGCGAAACCCGCAAATAGCTCTGGCTGCGCGGCAATCTGCTTCTCGGGATTGCCGTAGAGCAGGTCAAAGCACCACTGGGCATACAGCCACGTCTCCTTGCGCAGCGAGCGGGGCGTTGGCGGTGTCGGTCGTGCGTTCCCTGCGGCACGGTCCGTCTTGTTCTTGGCCTGCTGCTTGCGCTTTGTCTTGGCCTGCACGCGCTTCAGCTCGCTCTTGCTGATGCGCCCTGCGGCAAAGTCCTGCTGCGCCTGAACGACCGCCGGGTCGGGCGTGTCGTCCTGTGCGGGCGCCTCGTCGAGCGTTGTGCGCTCCATGGCGTCCACGAGTGGGTTTTGGGCGCGCCAGGTGTCGTGCTCCTTGAGTATGGTGCGCGTCAACTCGCGCCAGTCGCGGTACATCAGGTAGGGCTCATCAAACTTGACCTTGTAGAACCACACTTGGCCGGGCGCGTATGGCGGCCGCGGTGCATTGCCCGCGAGTGTCTTTGGCATGGTCGTGCGCACCACAAACCCCTCGATCGGTTCGCCGTGCAAAGAGCCCGTCTTGCCGACCTCGGCGGCAAACGCATCCACCTCCGCCAGTGTGGCAAACGTGTGGAAACGCACGGGTAGAAAGCCATACGACTCGGCAAACGTGCGCACTTCGTCCATCGGACGCGTCGCAAAGTCCACCGTGTTGGCGTTCAGACCATGCATGTGCAGTCCCGAACGCTCGGGGGTATACGCCAGGACGTGCTCCTCAAACGCATCGTCACAAAGTTCGAGCACCGCAGTCTCGTTGCGGCGCCACAGGTCCGCGGCCAGGTCTGCCTGCGTCTTGCCGCTGCGCTCCAGATGCCGCTCAAGCCAGGTGCGGCCCATCGCCGAATGACTCACGCGCTCTTCATCGTCGTCGCGCCCGGCGATGGCGTGCTTCGAGGTGATGACAAGCTCAGTGGGTGTGAGCGCCGCGACAAAGATAATACACCCATTCTCCTTGTACGACACCGTGTAGGGGCCCTCCGAGGCCGCCGCAATTGCCTCGGGGCGCGTCCAGCCAAGCTCGCCCACGTTGAAAAACTTGTCGTAGCCACGTACGACGATGCGCTCATGTGGCCCATCGGGCGTCTCGAAGCGTTCAGTGAATAGACCGCGCGCCAAAGTCGGCAGCTCGTCCTTGTCTTGGCTAAACTGACGGTAGGCATACTCCTGCGTCCGCCAGGAGAGCAGCGAGTGCGGCCCATCGGCAGCGTCCACCGTGTACAGCGTCGCGCGCATCAGCGGCTTTGACGATTCAGCTTGCGCGGTGGCGTGCAGCGACGCCACAAACGAGTCTACACCGGCATCGGCGCCACGCACCGTCCCCATGCTGTGCTTCTTCGCAAGTGGCTGTCGGAAGCCAAAAAATGGGCATGTGGAGCTGACTCACGCTTGCGTCATGTCCGAAGCGGAGCGCAACGAACGCGCCGCGCGGCGGCACGACGATGACCGCGAGCGTTACGAGCGGCGATCACGCTACGACGACGAACGACGCATACACAGGCCGCGACATGACAGCGAGCACGCGCGCCACGGTCGCCACGGTCGCGAACGGTCCGAGCGCTCGCGGCGTGACGACGATGCTGGAGCGCGGCATGGTGGCTCCGAGCGGTCAGAGCGGCACGGACGCGACGCGCGTCGCTCGCACTCGCCTAGCGAACGCCCAAACGAGCGTCCAGGAGCATCTTATACGCCCAACTTTGCGCCTTCTGGACTCTTGGCCAAGGAGAGCAACAACCTCAATGGCATTGCGCTTAAGTACCATGAGCCGCCCGAGGCGCGGCGACCGGCTACAAGCTGGCGTCTGTTTGTGTTTAAGGACGGCAAGGAAGTTGGTACGTGGGGTCTTCTTACCTAGACATGCTCGTACTTGGGCGGCAGTCGTGCTACCTCCTTGGCCGGGACCGCATGGTCGCCGATATCCCCGTGGAACACCCGTCATGCTCGAAGCAGCATGCGGTGATCCAGTTTCGCCTCGTCACGAAACGCAACGAGTTCGGCGACGAGCAGCGCTATGTCCAGTACGTATGGCTTGCTGACCCAGACCCTTTTTGATCGACCTGGAGTCGGCCAACGGCAGTACAGTCAACGGAGAAGAGGTGCCCGCGTCGCGCTACTACGAGCTACGGTCTGGCGACACGTGCCAGTTTGGCGCGAGCCGCCGCGAGTACGTGCTGCTTGACGAGGCCGCCGCACCCACATAGATGCTTAGTCAGCTTCGCGTTGCGCCATGCCCTACCGGATTGAGTACGCGTCGACAGGGCGCGCGTCGTGCCATGGTCCGCAGCCATGTGCAGGCACCAAGATTGAAAAGGGAAAGCTTCGACTTGGCGTTCTGACTGAAATTCAGGGACACACAGTACGTGACAGCGCTTATGCAGTCGATGATCTGGCGGCATTGGGGATGGTACGGCACACGACACTCACGCAGCACGACCGACCGCGTTTTGGCACACGTCAAGAACGAGGTTGAGGGAGATGCCAAGGAGCTTGTACGTGGTGTACTTACGCAGGATGGGTTTGAGGACCTCGAGCCGCACGACCAAGCGTCGGTCACCGCGGCCTTTGAGCTCGGTCGCCTGCGCGAAGAGGATATCACACCGTGCCTGCGCGAGAAGGAAGAGCACTGGCGCGAGCGCGAGCGCGAAAAGGCCGAAGATGCTGAGGCAGACGACGCAGCAGAGACCAAGCCGCCGAAGCGCAAGGCGCCCACAAAGGCAGCCAAGGATGAGAGCGACGACGACGACCTCAAGCCGCCGCCCGAGGACCTGCCAGCGAAGCGCACACGCAAGAAACCCGTGCGCTATGCTCCATCGCCCAAAAAGAAACGGCGCGTCAAGGCCGAGGACGACGAGGGCGACGAGGATGAGGCCGAGGATGATGAGAGCGACGAGGAAGAGGACTACGGCGACAGCGAAGATGAATCGAGCGACGTATTTGAAGAGGACGATGCCGATGATGATGATGACGACGAGTTCGACGACGACGAGTAATGAGCGGTGCCGCGTCCCCCGAGCGGTGCCGCCCGACGCCCCGCACCGCTCTGTCCCTCCACCTTCGCCCCGGCCCGCACGGGCATCACGTGCGTCTCACTTTCTTCTTCGTAGACATCATGGGTGTGCTCGGCCTGACACGCTGGGCGAACGAAACCGAGCGTCTCATCTCGAGTGAGCTGACGCTGCCTGTGCCGCATGGAAGCGGCTCGGCACTCATTGATGGCGAGCCTGCGCAGCTGGAGGCGAAGGGCGACTGGCTCGTGATCGATGCGTGGGCGTGGGTGCACTACGTCTGGCACTCGATGAACACCAACGTGTACCAGGGCGGCTCGACGGTGGCATTTGAGCTGCTGCTCGGCACGTGGATCGATACGCTTCGGTACGTGTGTATACCTAACGCAGCGCCGCTGGCTTCCACCTGGTCGTGGTAATCGACGGCCCGCGCCTGCACCAGAAGCTCGGCGCGACGCTGTCGCGTACGCAGAACTACGTGCGGCTCAACGCGAAGCTGATGCGCGCTGGCGCCAAATTGCGCACGGATACCGAGTTTGAGCATGGGCGCATTCTGCCGCCTGGCCTGAGTGAGTGCCTGTTCAGCGTGCTCGACAAGTATGACGTCGAGACGCAGGTCGGCGCCGAAGAGGTCGACGTGGCTATTGCGCAGCTTGCCGACGAGCGTGCGGGCTACGTGCTGAGCCGCGACTCCGACTTCCTGGTACTGTGTGGCAATGCGCCGCAGTGCAAGGGCTATGTGCCGCTCGGCTCGATCGAATTTATCGCGAAGGAGACGGGCGCCGGCATCCAGGAGGAGGCGCCCGCCGACGACGATGACGGCTTTACCACCGTGAGCACGGCCAAGAGCAAGCGCGGGAAGAAGCAGCAGGCCGCTGCGAAGCTCGCCAACCTTCCCCACGTGCTGCGCAAGCCGGTGCTTCCGGCGGAGCGTGCAGCGCTGCAAGAGGAGTCGGTGCGCTTCCGGTGTTTCTCGTCCGGGCGTGCGGCTGCGCAGCTCAAGATCCCGATGAACCTGTTGCCCGTGTTTGCCGCGCTGGTCGGCACCGAGCAGCGCTCTACGGAGCATGTCGAACTGTTTAACACCGTGTTCCACGGCGTGAACAACCGCATGTCGGTGATTGCTCAGGTGCTTGCGCAACAGTACACCGAGATCAAAGAGCAGAGCGACGCCACGCCCACGGACTCGGACGCGGGCGAGCACGCGATCGACCTGCGCGACCCGGTGCTTCGCCTGCTCGCGCAGACCTTTGATGCGCTCGTCGACTACGGCCGCAAGCGCCGCGGCGCGCAGATCACCGTGTCGTGGGAGATGCGCAAGGCGATCGTACTCAACATGCACTCCGTTGCGCTCGCGTTCATGCCGGGCAACCGTGACGAGGCGATCGACCGGTTCATGGAAAAGACGGAGGTTGGCGCGTTGCAGCCGTACCAGGAGGCGTACTGGAAGCGCCAGCTCGACCAGGTGCTGGTGTCGGTGCTGCTCGAGCGCATCTACATTGCGCGCGTGTTCCTCGAAGAGCCCGAGGAGCCGCCGAGCCAGCGCGTGGTGGTGCGTGACCTGCGCACCTTTGTCTGGTCGGCGCTGCTCGGCGTGTGGTTGGCGGCACATCCCGATGCCAAGGACCCCGAGCCAGAGCTCGTCGAGGAGCTCGAGAAGGCGACGATTGAGGGCGAAGAGGCCGCGGAGGCCGCAGCAGAGGAGGAGAACGAGGACGAGGACGACGAGGACGAGGACGAGGAAGAGCAAGAAGAGGAGCCCGTGGACGAGGACCTTGCGCAGCGCATCGCCGAGCAGACCGAGCAAGACGCGTACCTTGCTTCGCTGCCCAAGATCACCGAATACACGCGCACCGAGTACTCGCTGCGCAAGGACGAGGTGCCTGTGCCCCCGCTCGTCGACCTGCTCGACAACGTGACGCAGCGCACCGAAGCGCCGCTTTCCAAGCCGCTGTCGGAGCTGTTGGCGGCGCACCGCAGCGAGGGCAACGACGCAGCGCCGCTGTTTGTGCCCGAACTGCCCGAGGAGACACGTCTGGACCTGTGGCTGTACGCGCACCACGCGCTTGTGCCCCAGCTGCGTGCGCTGCCGCAAGACCTATGGGCATTTGCGGCGGCGCTGCGGTATGCGATCGTCGCAAACCACGAGCGCCTCGGCCAGCTGCGTACGCGGCACAACTGGACGCGCGCTGAGGTTGAGGCGGCGGTGTACGCGGGCGTGGTGGTGCGCAACCTGCACGCGCGTGCCTCGCCCGACGAGCTGCAGGCGGTCACCAGTGCGTACGCCAGCGGCTCGCCGCCGAACCGCTCCATTACGCTGAGCACGATGCTCGCGTTTGTCCTCGAGACGAGTCACTGGCTCACGCAGGCGCTGCTGCTCGGCGAGCGTGTCGGCCATGCGCTGTACGAGCCGCCGCTCTTCCACGCGCGCCTCGGCGAGCAACCTAGTGACGCGTGGGCCAAGTTTGAGGACGCCGCCCTCGTTGAGCAGGTGCTCGACGCGGTGCTCGTGGGCCTTGACGCGCGCCTTGGTCGCCCGCGTGCCAAGCAGCCCGTGCAGAGCAAGGCCCAGACGCCGCGCCCGCGTCGGCACCATGGCTGGCTCGAAGAGACGCTGCTGTAGGCCCCCGTTCGTAGCGCCCGATCTCCCGATTTCTTCCGGTTCATCCACTGCATGTACCCCCCGACTGAGGGTGCGGGGCGCGCGCCGTCGGCGTGGTATCGCCCGCCGTCCCCCGAGTTTGTTGAATCCGTCGGCGAAGATCTCGACAGTCTTACGCTTGATGAGCTTGATGAGCTCGAAGACACGCCCGTCGCTGCGACGTGGTCGCCCGGTCCGTCGGCGGCCGACGCGGCGGAGGGAGCGTCGGACGGCGAGGACATGGAGCGCCTCGATGACGACGAAGAGGACATGCACGCGTCGGGCATTCCTGCCGCGCGAGGATGGTACCTCGATGCGCGCGAGGCCAAGACGGAGGCGTTCCGCACCAAGGTGCTCGACATGTTCCGCGACGTGCTGACGCTCCCTGGCTGGACCGACGACCAGGTGGACGCCGCGCTGCGCCCGCTGCGGCCCGACTATGTGCACCTGAAGCGCATCAGTGGCGCACTCACCAACGCCGTCTTCTTTGTGAGCTACCGTCCGCCCGGGGGGCCGTACGTGTGCAGTCCACCGACGGTGCTGCTGCGTGTGTACGGCGTGGGGAGCGAGTCGCTGCTCTCGCGCCGCACCGAACTGCTCATCCTGCACACGCTTTCGAGTCTGTACGAGATTGGGCCGCACATCATGGGCACGTTTGCCAATGGGCGTGTCGAGGAGTTTTTCCCCTGCGACACGATCGGCATCGACGGCGTGCGCGATTTGGGCACTCCGACCACCAAGGGCACCGCGCACTGGGTCGCGCGGCGCATGCGCGAGCTGCACGAGGTGCCGCTGGACGTCATACGTACCGTGCTTGAGCAGGGCGATCTGCGCGCGCCCACGACCAAGGGCTTTGGGCGCGGCATCGAGAACCACATCATGGCCGCTTCGCACCGCCCGCGCCGGCGGCGCCTGCGTGGCCCGCCTGGTGCTGGTGCAAGCAGCCCAGACGCATCGGGTGTGACGCCGAGCAGCCCCGACGCGTCCGGGGTCGAGGCGGGCGCTGCCGACGTGCAGAGCTATAGCTACTTTGCGCACCCGAGCCCCGGCATGCTCACGCGGCACAGCAACGCGTCGACCATGTCGTTTGACTCGCTCGCGACGACGTATGACTCGCCCGCATCGCCAGGCCGCGCACTCGGCAGCGGCACCGACCTGGCCATGTCGCCGCTCGCCCTCGGCCCGTCGTCCGTGCCGGACACGCCGTCGACACGCGCGCATGCACCCTACCCCGGTGTGTGGCGCCGGCTGAAACGCTGGACACGCGAGGCGTGCAAGGTGATCGAGCTCGTGAATGCCTTCCTCGCCACGCCCGAGGGCGCCGCGGTGTGTACGGCGCTCGACCTGCCGTCGCGCCTGCCTGTCACTGCATCCGGCGCGCCGCCCGAGGTGACCTATCTATCGATGCGCCTGCGGTCCACAAGCGATCACTTTGAGGATATGATCAAGTGCCTGCTCGCCATCGACCTGCCGTGGTTCTGCCTGGAGATTAGTGACTACAAAGCGCTGGTGCGTGCGTGGGAACGTGAGCATGGGCGCAGCCGCCGCGTGTTCTGTCACAACGACTCGCAGCCCGGCAATCTGCTTAAGCTGCGCCTCGACGAGCACGGCGAGCTGCCCCTGAACGCCGCAGGCATGCGTCGCGATGCGCCCGCGCCCAACTCGCCCGAGCTCTTTTCGGGCGGGGAGCGCCGGCGCCCTCGCTCTCGCACACGCGCCGCGCCGGACTACCAGCGGCTTGCGGTGATCGACTTTGAGTATGCAAGCCCCAATCCCCGCGCGTTTGATATCGCGAACCACTTCAACGAGTGGCGTGCGGACTACAATGCGCCGGTCGACTCGTGGAGCCACTACGCCCACGGTGCGTATCCCACGGCGGACGAGCGGCGCCGCTGGCTGCACGCGTACGTCGACCAGGGCCGTGCACTCAGGGGCCGCTTTGGGCCGGCCAAGCTAGCGCCGTTCGAGGCGCCCGCCATCACCGATATGGCACTGCCGCCGGCGTTGACGTCATCTGCGCCGCCCAGCAGCCCGCCGAGCAACTCGCCGAGTGCGCTGCGCGAGCGCGCGATTGCTGCCGAGATCGATCGCCTCGAAGACGAGATCCGCATCTGGTCGCCTGCTACCAACGCCGTGTGGGGCCTGTGGGGCGTTGTGATTGCGCGGGATCCGATCATGGCGCTCATCCAGCGCGTGCGCGCGTGTGTGCACCGTGCCGACGACGGCACATTGCGCTACGAGCCCGAAGAGGTTGTTGCACAGACCCACGAGGCGGGCAGCGCGGAAAACTTTGACAACCTACGCTTTGCGCTGGGCCGCATGGAGATTTTCCGCAACGAGCTGCGCGCACTGCAGCGCTCGGCACCATAGGGGAATAGTTACGCTACGCACGCTATTTATGCATCCTCGCCCTTGGGTGCATCCGCGGACGGCGCCGCGGAGTCTGCGGCGGGCTGCGGGCCCTTGCCCGGCACCTCGTCGTCGACCTCGTCGAGGTCGCCGCCTGTGGCGGCCGGCGTCGGCACACCCGGCGCCGACGCGCCATTGACCGCCGCATCCTTGGTGATGAGCTGCATGATCAGATCGAACACCTCCTTGGGCACCGCCTTCTGGTAGATCATCACGAGCTCCACCGGTGCGGGGTACACCTTGAGTGCCTTAAAGAAGGCGATGGCAGCGGGCACATGGTACGCCTGACCCTGGGCGAAGAGAGCCTCGCCAGTAGCGACCTGCTCCATGAAGAACTTTTCCTTCTCCTGCACGCCCGCCGGGAGCACACCCGGCGTCGCGACGTCGCGCACGGCCTTTTCGATCTGGGCGGCCTGCTCCTTCTTCGCGGCCTTTTCTTCACGGATCGCCGCCTTGGTCGACTGCTTCGACTGCTTGCGCAGCTGCTTGCGGAACGCCGGGTCGTTGCGGCGGCGGTAGTCAAAGTACACCGCGTAGCCCACCGCAGCCACACTGAGTGTCACACCAGTCCAGGAGAGCGCCGTCGAGAGCCGCATGTTGGTGAAAGCGCGTAAGAACCAAACTCCCGATCACGTGCGGTGCTTTGGCCACCCCGCCAGGCGCGGCGCCCCCCTCCACCGGACGCCTCGCGGGTCGTGCGCACGGATGAGCACGAATCCCTTTCGCCGCGGAGGCGCGGCGCCCACGGCCGCACCCGCGCGCGCCCCCGCGACAGCGTCGGCTCCGGCGCACCCGGAGCATAGCTCCCACAACGGCAGTGTGCACGCCACCACGGCACTTACCCCGCTGCGTGCGCACTACCTCAAGACGACGCTCGTCTCGCTGCAGTTGCAGCACGAGCTGTCGCTGCTGATGCAGCGCGATGCGCTCGCGATGCTTGGTCCTCCTTTTCGTGGCGCGCCTGAATTCTGCGGAACTGAGCTGCCGTTGATGCGCCACTTTTTGCGGCGCTTCGTGCTCACCTTCCCGTTCTTCGCGACGGCACCGCCCGACTTTTTCCCGAACACGGTGCAGGTGTTTATGGAGCAGCTGCTCGCGCGCAATATTATCGTACTCGATGAGGCGGATGGAGACACAACGGTCGCAACGACGGTCGTGCGCCGCGCCGAGCGCTACTTGTGTCTCCTACTGAGCTCCGGCATCCACCTTGCGTCGCTGCGCGAGGAAGTCGTGCGCATCTCTGACACGGACCGCGCGCGCCTTGCGCAGCTCGAGGCACGCCGCCGCGCGGCCGCAGGCGGCACGGGGCACGGCGGCCTCGAGGTCAACATTGTGTCGGTCCGCACCGTCATTGGCAAGGGGCGCCTGCGGAACAAGCCGCACGACGAGTTTATCCTGGAGACTCACACGCACGACGGCGAGCATGTGTACGTCTCGCGGAGATACAGCGACCTGGCGCGGCTGCATGTCGCGCTGCGTGCGCGCTTCCCCGACGAGGACATCGCGGCGCCCCCGCAGAAGGACCGCTCGGCGACCGCCGTGCCCGGGGGTGCGCCGCTCGCGCGCGAGCGCAACCGGCTCACGCTGCGTGCGTACGTGCGGAGCCTGCTGGGTATTCACGCGGTGGCTGACAGCGAGCTGATGCGCGAGTTTTTGCTCAACGACCCGATCGAGCTGAGCGCCGCCGAGGCCGAAGACGTCGCAGCGCGCGCGCATGCGGACGCCGTGCGCGCCGAGCAGCGGGAGCAGTTTGCACGCGAGACGGCGGCACGGGCGGGCGAGCTGCGTGCGCACCTTGGCGCATTCAAGGCGGAGCTGCTGCAGCGCGACGGCCTGTCGCAGCTCTTTGCGACGATCCGCGCCACGCCGCGCATCGAGGATTTGCCGGCCAAGTACCGAGTGCTGCTCGAGTGGGCGAAGACGTCGATGGCCTCGGGGCTGTACAGCATGTTTGTCGGCCGTGACGCGTCGTCACAGCACTTTGCCCAGCTGAAGTACATGCATTCGATGATGCCCTACTTTATGGTGCGCAGCATCATGCGCCTCTCGAACCCGCTTGCGATGATGCGCTCGCTGCTCGACCTGTTCCTCGCGCAGCCGTTTGGACAGCGCAGTCTGCTCCAGCGCATGTTCACCGGCCCCATCCACGAGGAGATTGCCGAGCTGCGTGAGCTCGGCAAGCGCGTGCAGGCGCGCATCGGCGACGCGCACCTTGCACACAAGGTCGACGAGTTTGTCGCGGCGCCGTACCGCGTGCAGTGCGTGTACCTGGCGCAGGCGGAAGACGAGCGGATTGATCTGCTCACGGCCGTGCTGCGTTCGCCGCTCGGCGGCGACTTGCAGCAGCACCAGGTGCACCGCGTGGTGCTGGCGAGCCGCGCGTACGCCGCCTTCAAGCGCGAGCGGCGCGCGGCGCTCGCACGTGGCGACCCAGAGCCTGAGCCGGACACCGACGAGGCATGGCTGTACGAGGATCTGCACGTCTACCTGAACCTCGCGCGGCACATCCACGACAAGGAGCAGATTGTGGCGCTCATCTACGACCAGGCGACCACCGATCTGCTCAAAGAGATCATCACCATCTTTTACGCGCCGCTTGCGCAAGTGTACAAGGCGGCCAACATTGCCGACACGCTCAGCGACGTCCAGGTGTTTATCAACGACCTGATCCGCACCGTCGAGGAGCACGAGGCCCTCAGCGAGACGCAGCCGCGGCACATGGTGCAGGTGTTTGTCGACCTCGTACAGCGCCACGAGCAGATGTTCTACCACTTCATCCACCAGGTGCACGCCAAGGGGCCCGAGCTCTTCGACCAGCTCGTGCGCTGGGTGGAGCAGTTCGTCGAGTACATGCGCGACCCCACCGCGGACGGCGCGCCGGTCGGCGGGCTCGGCCTCGTCGACCTTGCGGCGTGTCTGCCGCGCCACGCACACGAGCGTGCACAGGTCTTCCACGAGGTCGACCGCGTGGTGCGCGACGCATACGAACGCAAGCTCAAGCGCGAGCTCAAGACGCAGCGCAAACTCGCGCGTCGCGCCGTCGCCACTGCCGGCGATGAGCCGGACGAGACGATGGGCGCGGCGCACGACCCGGTCGCCGAGGCGCTCTCGGAGCAATTTGGCTTCCACAGCATGTTTGACCAGGTTGCCGACGTCGAGGCCGAAGAGAGCGACGAGGAGAGCGACGACAGCGCATTCTCCGACTCGGACTCGGACGAGGGCCCCGAGGATGCCGAGCATTTCCGGCACCGACGCACGTCGCCGCAGCGCACGCGGCAGGCGACCACCGCAGAGGAGCCGACGGCGCCGCGTCTCGATGCGATCCGCGCGATGCTCCCTGCGTTCCTGAAGCAGGTGTGTGGTGATCACTGACGCAGCTCAAGCCGCATCTCGTGTAGAGTGTACAGAATGGGCGGATGCGTGGCAACGTAGCGAGGTCGCACAAGTGCCTATAGACGATACGGGGATGGCGGCGCAAGCGCACAGGCCGCGTGCGGCGCAGGCGGCGCGCACACTTGGCCAGCGGCCTGCAAGCGCGCCGAGTGTCGGTCCATCATGTATTTTTCTATGAGCAGCACATTATGGCACATTACGGCTTCTGCTCACCCTCCGAGCCCTGCTGCGCGCCGCCGTCCGACTGCGAGCGGTTCTCGTAGACCTTCTTGAACAGACCGAGCGAGGCCTGCTGGGTCTCGTCGATCTTGTTCTTAAGGTCCTCGGCAGAGACCGAGCCGTCGCCCGAGATACCCTTGGCGGCGAGCGCCTCGAGCTCCGAAACGAGCGCCTGGACCTTGTCTGCCTCGTCCTTCTGGAGCTGGTCCTTGAACTCGGCCATGGCCTTGGACGTCTCGCCGGCAACGCTCTGCGCGCGGTTCGACTCCTCGATCACGACGCGGCGCTGCTTGTCCGCCTCGGCGTGCTGCTCGGCGTCGTTGACCATGCGCTCAATCTCGTCCTCCGACAGACCCGAGCCGGCGGCGATCGTCATGCTCTGGTCCTTGTTCGTGGCCTTGTCCTTGGCCGAGACGTTGACAATGCCGTCGGCGTCAATGTCAAACGTCACCTCAATCTGAGGCACACCCTTGGGCGCGGGGGGAATGCCAGTCAGCTGGAAGTTGCCGAGCAGCTTGTTGTCGCGCACCAGCTCACGCTCACCCTGGTACACCTGGATGTCCACGGCGGTCTGGCCGTCAGCGGCCGTCGAGAACACCTGGCTCTTCTTGGTGGGGATCGTCGTGTTGCGGTTGATCAGGCGCGTGAACACACCGCCGAGCGTCTGGATACCGAGCGAGAGCGGGGTAACATCCAGGAGCAGCACGTCCGTGACGTGGCCGGCGAGCACACCACCCTGGATCGCGGCACCGATGGCAACCGCCTCATCCGGGTTCACACCCTTGCACGGGTCGCGCTTGAAGATGTCCTTCACGGTTTCGACCACCTTGGGCATACGCGTCATACCACCGACCATGATGACCTCGTCGACGTCGTTGGCCTTGACGCCAGCGTCAGCCAGCGCCTTCTTGCACGGGTCAATGGTGCGCTGCACGAGCTTGCTCGTCCAGCCGTCAAGCTGCGCACGCGTAATCTTGACGTTGATGTGCTTGGGGCCCGAGGCGTCGGCCGTGATGTAGGGCAGCGACACGTCGGTCGACTGCGTGCTCGACAGCTCGATCTTGGCCTTCTCGGCGGCCTCACGGATACGCTGGATCGCCATGCGGTCCTTGCTCAGGTCAATGCCCGTCTCCTTCTGGAAGTCGCGGACAAGCTGCTCGACGACGACAATGTCAAAGTCCTCGCCACCCAGGTGCGTGTCACCGTTGGTCGACTTCACCTCAAACACGCCCTTGCTCATCTCGAGAATCGACACATCGAACGTGCCACCACCCAGGTCGAACACGGCGATCGTAGCGTTGTCCTGGCGGTCGAGACCGTAGGCAAGCGCCGCAGCGGTCGGCTCGTTGATCACACGCAGCACCTCCATGCCGGCAATCGTACCGCAGTCCTTCGTCGCCTGGCGCTGCGAGTCGTTGAAGTAGGCAGGCACCGTAATCACGGCGTGCTTCACGTTCTTGCCCAAGTAGCCCGAAGCGGTCTCCTTGAGCTTGCCCACGACGAACGCACCGATCTGCGAGGGCGAGTAGGCCTTGCCGCGCGCCTCGACCCACGCATCGCCGTTCGAGTGCGCAACGATCTTGTACGGGACGTTGTCAATGTCCTTCTGCACCTCAGGGTCGGTGAACTTGCGGCCGATCAGACGCTTGGTCGCAAACAGCGTGTTCTCCGGGTTCACCACCGCCTGACGCTTGGCCGGCAGACCAACCAGGCGCTCATTGTCTTTGCTAAAAGCCACAACGGACGGCGTGGTGCGACCACCCTCGGAGTTCTCCAGGACACGCGCCTGCTGACCCTCCATGGTCGCGACACACGAGTTGGTGGTACCCAGGTCGATACCGATCACAGGGCCGGACACCTTGCCAGAGTTGAAACGGACGCCAGCCTTGGGCAGGCCGGCCACGGCGCCAGTGCGCAGCGACTGCGACAGCAGCCTGCCGGACGACGGCGCCGTGTACATACCACGGGAAAGGGCTCCAAACATACTCGAGGGAATGTACTTCGGTAGGAAGAACGGGTGGCAAATGCTTCGGCCGCAGCTTCTTGTAGCCGTGCGTGGCTTTCTTCTTCCGCCACGCCTGCAGCGGCCACGCGCGTTCGGCGGGCTTCGGCGGTCTTCGGTTCGTCACGTGGTTTTGTGGAGGTGGCGCGTGCGCCAGCCCCTCCCCCGCGCTCGCACGGCTCCGCAGGCTCGCGGACGCAGGCGCGCGACAAGCATGTATATACGCGGGGGCGCCAATTCCTATGTAGGGTTTTTTTGAGCATACGCATCCCAGATTTCCAGTAGCTGTGCACCAACATTGGGCTCAAGCTCGGTACCGTCGCGCGACACCTTCACGAGGCGGTTGTCGCGCCACGGGTTGCGCAGCGCCTGGATCTCATGGAAAGGCAGCGGCTTGGTGTTTTTCCACCGAATGTAAAAGGGCCGTCCAAGCTGTGACGTGGAATCGTGTATGTTTTCCGGTTCACTGCTCGACAAGGGACCAGGGTAAGAGGGAGAAGTCGCGGAGCCATGCTCAGAAGAGGGCATCGGCGGCTCCGCCGGAGGCGCCGCGCCCCGATTATGCACGCCGACCTGTGCATCCGGTCTCGCATGTGCAGAGCCGTCTTCGCCCAGAGTGTCGAGGTGGCGATTGTGATGCATGGCGCTCGCAGCCAGTTCCTCGAAACTCAGGCGCTCCCCTGTGACCGACTTGGCAGCAGCCGAGGCCGAGGACATCGCCGAGGACATCGAGCTAGTCTTGGTGACCATGGGAGCCTCCTCGTCCGTACTTTCGCAGTTGGCACCATCAGAATGGCACGAGGGCGCCGATTCGGCCACCGCGTCGGTCTGCTCGACTTCGTCGCTGTCCGCACACACGAACTTCTCCGAGTGGGACATCGCGCCGCCAATCCGGCTCGACATGGTCGCGTACCCAAAGAACTGGCCACTGAAATTTTCGCTAAACAACAGCGTGACAGCGGCCGAGTTGCGGAACGCCTGGTCCAGCACCGCTTCATTGTGCGGCTGCGTGCTCCAGACATTGGTGCGCAGCGCCGTCACGAGCGCCTCGGCATTGCGCGACTTGAGGATAAAGTAGCGGTGCTCAAACAGCGGTTGGCGCAACAGCGACGAGTTCGTCGACGCAAACGACAGGGAGTCGCTATCGTTGGTAACGTCGCGCGCATCGTTGGCCCCACGTGTATTGACTGCGCTGTTGGCGACACGCTGCTCGCGCTGCTGCTCACGTTGTTGGCGATACCAGCTGGTATGCACACCCTTCCCGCGCTGGGCTGCAACGCCCGCGTACTCAGCATCTTCCAAGCGCCGCGGGCGGCACACGAGACGCGGACATCCCAGACGTGCACGCAGCGGTTTCCCATGGAAAAAGGCACATGCACGTTCCAGATGCGCCTCCGACACATAGTTGACAAACGCACAGTTGGAGCGCGACATGATAAAGATGGACAGGATACCCGCGCTCACGTCCTGCACGTCCTCGGCGGCATCCGCACTCGGCGGCGCAACCGACGCATCGGCGCGCGGTACGACAAAATCAGAGGGGATCTGTTCAAAGAACCGTTTGAGCTCGTCGATCGTCGCATCCGAGGGCACGTTGCCACACCACATCACAAAGTTGGACCGCTTCACCTGCGTCTGGTCCTCAGAAACGGGCCCATTGGACATCGGAGCACCGGCATCAGCACCGGCGAGCGGCACACCGCTTGCCGCAGATGACACTGCAAGGCCATGGCCCTCGGAGGCGGCCGCAGCCGGCACCGTTATCGGTGCCGTTGCCGGCATTGTGACCGGCGATGCGACCGGCGATGCGACCGGCGATGCGACTGGCATCGTATCCAGCGCTGTTTCCGCACGCTCACGGTGGACATCGCTGCGTGGCGAAGACGTGTACGGCGCGACAGGTGCAGGTGCCCCAGCATCGACGCCCGCAGCTGCACTCTCCCGGGGCGATTCGCCCATCGAAGATGGGTGCATTGCGCTGCTGTTCTGCCGGCTCGACGAGCGGCGACTGCGCACTGACCCCGACGTCGACGCGCGGTGGTGGCGCGTCGCCTCCGTCGATCCCGAGCTGCTGGGCGGCGCATTCTGTGCGAATGCGGGGCGATTGGGGGCATATTGGCCCATCATCGGCGCCGGTGCCACCATATTCAGTGCGTAGCCATAGTAGGGTGCGGAGCTAGGCTCGGCATAACCGTAGGCAGTGTACGCCGGCAAGTGCGGCAGGTGGGGGGTATATCCTCCTGGGTGCCCAAGGTATACTGGTTTGGCATGCGAGTGAGAATTATACATGGTGGGATAGATCTGCCCCGACGCCGGCATCGAGCCCGCTGGTAGCGCCGCATAGCCCGTGTCGGGTGCGACGCCACTGCCCATGCCAGGCGGCATACCGTGTGGCATGCTGTTGGGGTAGACATAAGCGCCCACCCCGGGGTAAAAGTAGGGACGTTGGTATAAGGACATCGAGTAAGGCATGGGCATCGCCACTGGGTGCGGATGCGGCACGGCCCCCTCGGGCGTGCCGGCCAGCGGTTCGCCTTTGTCGCCGCCCGCGTACGATGCTGCATCAGAGACGTACGGCATCATGTATGTCATCGAGCCATCTGGTGCCATATAGCCGTAACAGTAGTAGTGCATCATCGAAGCTGGGTCCCCACTCTGCGCTTGGGGTGTATACAGTTCCGCGGCAGGATTTAGCATGGCGTGCGGTTGATTATGATACAAAGTCGCACTGCTCGCGGCATCAGACCTAGATGTCTCGAGAGCAGCGGAAGATTGGTGACATGAGCTTGTGGTTGGCACCGAATCCGCCTTGGGACCCGTCGAGGCGTGCGCTCTCAGAGGCTCTCCGCCAGCGACGGGATGCGCCACGCTGGGCGCGACACACGCTGCCATATTTGCATCTGGTTGGGCAGTTGTTGTGAAGTCGGTATCTGCATGTGTTAGATTTATTGTTGGAAACGGGCGGTGTGCTTACCTGGAACGGCATTCGAAGAAGCAGTACGCGTGTATTGTACTGCCTCACCTTGGTTGCTATCAGACACAGAATTTGTCACACTCGCCTTGGGCATACGACGGCAGGCGTGCGTTCCCAAAGAGCTTCACCACTTTCTTGAGGCAGAGATGCACGGTATGGATGGAAAGGGATCAAGCGAGCAGGGCTACTCGGCTGTATGCACAATCCAAGTAAGCTAGTGCCAAATCTCCGTAATCACCTCGGCCAGTGGCCAAAGGCGTCACCCCCAACAACAAGCACCAAGCCTTTCTTGGGCAAAGACCGTGTACGCCGACGAGGCTTCTTCCGAAACTCAAGCCACACAAACTGGACGGTAATTCCCGGAGAACGATACTGACGCGTCCAAAATTCGAACCGTCCCAAACTCGTGCGCCGAGATTCGATGGCACGTGAGATCTTGGAGCTGAACACAAACCTCGCTGATGATTGGGCCATGAGCGAAATTATCGCGCACACTCCACTAATTCCGGGGTTAATACGGCCATTCGAGTAGCCGATGACAGCCGGCCCCTGGGGCCAAGACATGCAGCCCTGCGAATCGGATAGCCCACAGTACAGACGCCCGCGTGAATTTGGTCAGCGATCTCCACCGCCGTTGCGAAAACCCGCGATGGAAAAAAAAGGTCCACGCGGGGCTCGAACCCGCAACCCTCAGCTCGCCCCTCTTCACGTACGGAAGTAGAAGGCTGATACGCTACCATTGCGCCAGTAGACCCAAGTATCGCCGTCCCCCGCGTTTTGTGTGTCTATAATCACAAGTGACTTGCCTATTTTCGACTCAACCAACCGCTTCCGTCTCCACGGCTACGTCGCCAGAGATGGTGTCTGCGGAGGAACATGCACAGGTGCTCGCTGAGGAGCTCGAAGTGCTCGAGAGCATCTATATTGACGAATTGGAGAGTGCGTATGGGCGTGTGTGGCTCATGCCGTAGAGGTCACGCCAGAACAGCTCCGCATCCGGATCGTCCCCGAAGACTATGAAGAGGGCAAAGTTTGTATGTGTGCGCGTTTTTTCCAGTCCTAACCAGATCCGGTGCTGAGCCTCGAAGTGAGATATACGCCCGACTACCCGGACGCCGTGCCGGAAATGGCGGTGCGCGTCGTCGAGGATGCGAACGAGACCCTCGGCCCGGCGCCGAATGAGGAAGGCACGGATGCGCCCACGGATGCGGACGTGGGTACGGACGCCGCGGGCCCGCTCATCAGCGACACACGTGCGGGTGTGCAGCAGCTGCGCGCCGAGCTCGATCAGGTGGTACGTACGACAGCTGAGAGCTAATGGCAGGCGCAAGACTCGCTTGGGATGCCCATGGTCTTTACGCTCGCATCACACCTCCGCGAATCGCTCACGAACTATTTGCAGAACGAGGCAAAGGCAGCTGAGGAGCGTGCGAGTCGGCAGCGCGACGCCGAGATCGCGGCCGAGGAAGAAAAGTTTCGCGGCACGGCCGTCACCGTCGAGCGTTTCCTTGCCTGGCGCGTGCGCTTTATGCAGGAGCAGCAGGCGCGGCGTGACAAGGCCGAGGCAGAAAAGATGGCGGCGATGTCGAACAAGGAGCGCGAAGAGTACAAGCGCTACAAACAAAAGCCTACCGGGCGCGAGCTCTTTACCAAGCAGGGCACCGTCGAGGAGGAGAAGGCCGACGACTCGGTCAAGGAGGTCGACTGGAGTCTGTACGATCGCGCTGCCCGGGAGCAGCAGGCGCGCGAAACGCTCGCCAACGAGGAGGAACAAGAGGGGCTCGTGCCGAACGATTCCGACGAGGACTAGTCGCTATACCCGGGCATATCCCTCTTGGGCCGTCTGCAGCGCGGCATGGGCGTCGGACAGGTAGGCGAGTGCCGCACCGATCCGGCGGTCGCGGCCCTGGCGCAGTACTGCGTCCGCATCGGTCATCGGCGCGTCGTCGGCCGCGGGCGCCTCCGCCGTGGGTGCCTCACTAGGCGCCTCTTCCGCACCAGGCTCGTCGGGCGGTCCAAAGTGCACTGCATGGGCCATCTGGTCGAGAAAACACGTAGATGGCAAGCGATGCTGCAGAATCATCTGAGCAACAATCGCCTCGCATGCCGGCTCCGGTAGGCCAACGAGCGCCGCGAGGCTATCGAGTGTGATGGTGTTGTAGACGCACGATGCGGCATCGATGTTGTGTTCCACCATCGCTGCGTCGAGCAGATTTTGGTCGCTGCCTGGCGCGCGCACAAGTTGGTGCGGAGCAAGGTGCGCGGCGATATGCGCCACAAGCGGCGCACGCACGAGGCGCCGTGCCGCGACGTGCTGCAGCGCTGCGCCGAGCGGTAGCGTCGGCGTACGTGGGTCGCGCTGCAGCTGGGCAAGAAGACGGCTGCGCTGCGCACTGATAGGCGCGAGTAGTGCCGCGGCAACCGCCTTGTTGAGCATTTCGGTCTGCTGTGCGTCGTCGAGCGTCGGTGCGGTGCTCAGCTCGTAGAAACGGAGCGCCGCGTCGGTGAAGCGCAGCTGCCGGTCGTACAGCTCCGCCTGGCTCGGGCGGAAGACGAGAAGCATAGGTGCAAGTGCCTCCTGATCTTCAGTGCGCTGTACCGTGTGAACGAGCGCGTTGGCACGCTTATGATACAAGTCGGCCTCCGCCAGGGCATCGCACTGTAGGCACAGCCGCAAGAGACGCACGTTCAGTTCAAACGCGTGTGCATCCGAGCGGCTTCTGCGCCCAGCATCGGACGTACTATCCTGCAACATACGCATAGCATCCGCCCACCTGTGTTGTGCTTCGAGGAGGTCGGCGGCCAGGATGCGCACGTCGATGAGCTCGTCGTCGAGCGCAACGGTCTGCTCGCCCGTGGAGCTGAGGATGTGCTCGAGTATCGAGAGGTAGGCTGCATCATCCTTCCCATCCGGCGCGCGCGTATGTGCCTCGCGCATGCGTGTGCACAGCGCCGCAAGGCTGCGGCGCGCGACGATTAGCCCCGCACCGACGAGGTTCGTACGATCGAGAACGGCGGCGTGGACGTATGCCGTGAGGGCGTCGCGCCGCTCATCGCCATGTAGGCTCATTGCCTCATCGAGAATGCGCTCGTACGCATCGCCACGCTCGTTGACCGCTACGATCTGCGCCGCATCCGCGAGGCGCGCATCGAGCGTCGTCATGGCGTCCAAGGCACGCCCCCACCTCCACTTCGGCCGACGATGCGCTGGAACGACGCGGCGGGGCTCGGCGAGGGCACCGCGGTGCGGGGTACGTGGGCGAGACTGACGCAGGCTGGCCTCTGGTGCATCGGCTGATGTACGTGGCACAGCACGCGCCGGACGCCCGGCACGAGGCGGCGCTGCAGGCCGCGCATGTCCTGCAAGAGCAGACGGCGGCGATTGATGTGTACCGCGCGGCGATGGCGCTGGCCGACGCGCCGGTCGACGACGCATGGATCGATGCGACGCATGCACAAGTCGTGCAGGACCGCGAAAAGCTGATGGCCGAGTTGCGCATGTATCAGAACAACGTGATCCAAGAGAGCATCCGCATGGCGCACCAGGACCTCGGCGACCATTTCCGGCACACGGGCGAGTTCGACGAGGCGCTGGTCCACTACGAAAAAATGCGCGAGTATTGCACTACGAACGAGCATGCGCTCGAGATGTACATGCGTGCGACGCAGGTCGCCTGGGATCTACAACAGTATGCAACCGTGCTTGCGTACGCCGACAAGGCCGATGCCGTGCTTGCGACGCTCGCCAACGTCCACGTCGCGCTGCCCGGCCAAACCGAGGTGTGGCGTGCGGCACTTGCGCAGGGCAACACGGGCACCAACGCCATCCGCGCGCTCTTCCACACAGGTAATCAGACGGGCGGTAACGTGACGGAGCGCGCGCCTGCCGCGCCAACGACCGGCTTCCAGTCGGCACGCGATGCGTGGCAGGGCCCAAGCACGTCGCATGCCGACTTTGTCGCGCGCGTGCGCGCCTTTCGTACGCTTGCACTGTGGGCGCAGGCCGACAAACGGGCACCGCTGCCCGACGTCGATCTCGACGCCACGCACGTCAACGCGTACGCCGACGTAGTGCCCGTGTCACAGCTTGCGTGGTACGCGGTGCTGTCGGCACTTAGTGCGCCGTCGACCACGCAGCGTGCACGCGCCGAAGCGCTCGCAGCAAGCGCCGCGTTCCGCACGGCCGCCGACGCGGAGCCTGCGCCTCGCGACGTGCTCGTCGCGTATCTCGCATCCGACTTCGCTAAGACGCGCGAGCTCCTGTCGCAGCATGCGCCCGCCCTGCGCCTCGACCCCGTGATGGGCGATGCGGCACCGGCGCTGCTGGAAGCGCTCGAGGCACGTCTCCTGGCGCGCTACCTCACCGCGTTCCGGCGCACGACGCTCTCCGCGCTCGGCACGGCGTTTGCGCGCGAGCCAAGCGAGATCGCCGCCCAGCTCGTCGCGCTCGTGACCGCAGGCGACCTCCGCGCGCGCCTCAACTGGCAGCAACAGACAGTGGAGGTGGAGTCGCCGGAAGACGAGGCAAGCCGCTCCGACGCGCTCGGCACCGCGGTCCGCCAGGCAAGCGCGTTGCGCGCGCGCATCGCGCTCACGCAGCAGCTGCAGCAGGCCAAGTATGTGCAGAAGAAGGACTGACACAGTATCGTGGTGCGCCGGTAGCTAGTGTGGCAGGCCGTTGCTCGTAGGCACATGACTCCAAATCGACGGCACGGGCGCTCCGACTGGTGCGGGCGCCGTGGGTGCCGCGCCTGGCAGTGCGCCGCCAAACAGCAGGGGGGGAGCGGCAGGCGCAGCGGGCGCAGGAGGTGCCGCCCCGCCCCATGGCCACGACGGCGACCACGGCGTAGACGCCGGCACGACCGGCGCACCGGTGCCGGCGCTGTCGTGCCGCGCACCCACCGCCGTACTGGCCGGCGTGAGCACACCCGGCTCTGGACGGTCACGGTGCGTGTCCATTGCGTGCATCGCCATCGCAACGGGGTCGTCGACCTCGTCCGCGGCTACATAAACCACATGGCCGTCGCGCATCTGCGTCTGCAGCCGTCCGTGCGCGGCCAGTGCCTCGGCGTCCGCACGCAGGTCCACACACCGCGCCGCGTCCTCCGACACGCCGTGCACGCCATGCACCGGCTGCATCGTGGCGCGCAGCGGCTCGAGTGCACCGAGGTCCGCGTCCTCGGGCAGGTGCCGGACGGCGCCGTGCGTCTCGGTGGGAAGCAGGTTGACGGCGTCGGCGTATGTCGCCCATAGCGCATGCACACGCGCAGGCACACTCGCATACACGGCTGCGATGCGCGCACGCCCATCGGTGTCGAGCGTACCGAGACCGAGCGCGTGCAGCTGCGCCTGGGCCGCGGCGCTCTGGGCGACGCAGGCATCAAGCGTCGCGGCCTGCCCGCGCATCCACTTGCTGGCGATGCGCAGCGCGGGCAGGAGCCGGGCGAGCCCCGTGCGGCGCTCGGTGCCGAGCTCGTGCCGTGCGAGTGCCCACAGCGCGGCGAGCAGGCCGACGAGGTGCAGCGTGCGCAGCGTCTGCGCCGCCGTATCGATGAGGCGTGCCGCATCGGCGGCGACGGCGCCGGTGCTCAGCGGCGCGCGCGCTCGGCGCGGCGCGCCCGCAGGCACCTGGGCACCGAGCCACACGGCACACTGCGCAGACACGACCAGGCGCAAGTAGTCGGCGGCCCGCAGGCGCTGCGTCTCGGCGAGTGTCAAGAGGTGCCGCGTCAGGGCGTCGCTGACGAGCGCGGCACAGTCGAGCTCGGCACGCTGCGCGAGCATCGCATGCAGCAGCACCGCGGCATCGAGCCACTCGGCCTCGGACGCCCACGGCACGCCGATCATGGGCAATGGCGCGCGTGCAGCCGCCGTGTCAACGAGCGCCGCATGCCGCCATGCACGTAGCGCTTCGGTGCGCACCGCCGAGCCGTCCCACGTGTGCAGCGCCTTGTCAAGCAGTTTTTCGAGATTCGTGCGCGCATGCGTAAATGGCACAGCGACACACAGAGCGCGGTAGTACTGGTACGCGGCGCCGAGCGTATCGCCCATGCACGTCGCTACGACCGCCAGCTGGTTCGCCGGATTGCCGTGGTCGGGCAGGAGGAGTTGCGCCTCGTGATACAGCGCAAGCGCGCGCGTGAAGTCGGACGCGCGTGGTTTGGCGTGCTGCGTGCGCCGCGCTGCCAGCGCCGTTGGTACCACCGTGTACTGCTCGCGGTAGCGCACGAGGTCGCCGCAGAAGGTGAGGATCCGCTGCAGCGTCTCGAGCAGCTGGTGGTGCTGCTCGGCACGCAGCGGCTCAGCGTGCGGCGCAAGACCTAGCACACCGCTCGCATCGCCGCCTTGCGCACCACTTGCGCCGCGCTGGCGCTCCATGTCAGTGTCGCGCAAATGCAGACGGTGCAGCACGGGGCGTGCATCACGCAAGGCAAACACGCGCACGAGCTGTACCGCAAGTCGCTCCCAGGTCACAAGTTCGGTATCAAGGAAGCGCCGAAAATCGCGCCGCGCCCGCTCCCACTCGTGCATCTTGGCGCTGCGACGCTCGCTCTTGGGCGCCGCGCCACGCTTCGAGGCAGCGTGCGGGGCGTCCTTTTCGAGACGCGCGATCTGCTCGCGGAACGCGGCAATCACGGCGTACGTGGTGTGGTTCCAAGCAAGCACGTCTGCATTGTGCGCCTCGCGTGCCCAGGGACACGTAAACAGCAGTGACACGTAGGTGCGGCGAAGGGTATCGCGTGCAATCTGCACCTCCATGTCAAACGGCGCGGGCCCCGGGCGCGCGGTGCCGGTCTGTGTAAAGCGCAGTACCGAGTCGAAGCGCTGCTTCTGCACAAGAGCATCGTGACGGAGCTGCGCGGCGCGCGCCGCGTCCGCATCCGCCGCGTCGCTCTGCGGCGCCTGCATGTGCTGCGAAGAAGCCGCACACGCCCCCACGCACCTCCACTGCCACGTGACGCGCATTTTTTTGTGCGCGGAGCGAGCGCTCCCGGACTTCGCGAGCGGCGTCGGCGATGTCGGACCCCTTCTTCCAGAAGAAGCGCAAGCGCGGCGCAGAGACGCGCAAGCGCGCGGCGCCCGCGCGCAGAGAGCATGAGGAGTCGGATGGAGAGGACGCGATGGGCGCGTTCGACGACCTGGACCTGACGCACCGCTTCGACGACGCGAGCGACGACGAAGGCGCCGCGGTCGCGGAGACCCCAGCAGAGGCCAAGGTGCGCCTCGCCCGGCTCTACCTCGAGGGCCTGCGCGACAAGGAGGAGGACGCAGAGCTGGAGGGCGCAGACGCCGCGGCCGCCGATCGCGAAAACATCGCGGCACGCCTGCAAAAGGACGTGCAAGAGGCGGGCGGGCGTGTGCATGTGTTTGTCGCCCAGCGCCTGCGTGCACCGGCGAACGAGGACATACTGGCACTGCGCGGGCACCGCCTCGCGGTTACTGTCGCGCGCACCAGTGCGCGGAGCCCGTACCTTTATTCCGCGGACAAGCAGGGACGCATTGTGCAGTGGCGCCTGCGTGACGGGTGCCAGGTATGCGTCGTGCCGCGCCGCGCTGCACAGGCGAGCGAAATGCATGCAGCATCGCGCACGAGTGGCGCAGCGCGCCGTCGCGAGCGCGAGCGGCGGCCGGGCAGCGCCTTCCAGGGCACACTGGCCCTCGGCGAGAATGAGGGACACAGCGCCGAAGTGTATGCACTTGCCGTGAGCGACGATGGCGCACATCTGGTGTCTGGCGGGCGCGACCGCCGCATCGGCGTGTGGCGTGTCGGCGAGGCCGGGTCGCCGCTACGCTGGGTGCGAGCGCTCACTGGGCACAAGGATGCGATCCGAGGCCTGGCGTTCCGTGGCGAGACGCTCGAGCTGTTTAGTGCGTCGCTGGACCGCACCGTGAAGCTGTTTGACGTGTCGCAGCTGAGCTACATCGAGACGCTATTTGGGCACCAGGAGGCGATTGAGGATCTGAGCTGCCTGCGTGCGGAGCGCGCCGTGACGGCCGGCGGACGCGAGCGGACGTGCCGGCTGTGGAAGATCCGCGAAGAGAGCCAGCTCGTGTTCCGCGGCGGGACGCGCAGCAAGGTGCAGGCGCTGCTCGAGGGCGGCGACCTGATTGATACCCATGACCAGAATGAGGTGCACGAGGGCAGCCTCGACTGCGTCGCGATGATCGATGACCATCACTTTGTGAGCGGTAGCGATGCCGGCACCCTGTCGCTCTGGTCGATTGCCAAGAAGAAGCCGCTCTTTTCGCTGCCTGCCGCGCACGGCTTCGACGTACACACGAGCGAGACCGAGGGTGTGCAGCGCCGCGCACGCTACATCACGAGCGTTGCAGCGCTGCCGTATGGCGACGTGTTTGTGTCGGGGTCGTGGGACGGCGAGATCCGCGTGTGGGCACTGGACGCGTCGCTGCAGCGCTTTGCGCCGCTCTTTACCCTCCCCGCACACGGCGTCGTCAACTCGCTGCAGCTCGTCACGCCCTCAATCGAGCGCGCTGACGACTACCCGGTGCACCCGGGACGCTGGCGACGGCGCGGCGGCCTCGGTGCGCCGCTCGCCGCGCCCGACGCCGCGCACACCTCGGGGCTCCCGCCGATGGCCGACCGCTTCGCGGCGGTGCAGCGCGACCCCGCGACGGGGCGCGTGCTCGGACACAAGGAGTGCATCCCTCCGCTGCTCATCGCGGGCATCGGCCAGGAACGCAAGGCGGACCGCTACTTTACCCTGCCCGACGCCGTGCCGGGCACGCTCGTAGTGCCGCTGTGGCTCTCGTAGATGTGGAGGCCTGCCCAAGGACGCCCGGACGGCCATGGCGCCCGCACCCCGCTCCGCGCTGTGCTCGGCCAACTTCAATCAGGACTTTAGCTGCATCGCAATCGGCACACGCACGGGCTATGCGATCGTGCAGTGCGAGCCATTCACACGCGTGTTTGCGCAGGGTACGTCGCGTCCACCCCACTCATGCAGCCGACGCACCCACCGCGCAGGTGGAGATGCTGTTCAGCACGAGCCTCGTGACCGTTGTGCCGCTGCCCGATGCCCCGACGCACACCAGCAGCGCGCAGCGCCTGCAAGTCATCAATACCAAGCGGCAGTCGACGATCTGCGAGCTGTCGTTCCCGACCCCAGTGCTCCAGGTGCACATGAACCGCCGCCGCCTCGTTGTGGTGTTGCACGGAGCGCTATTCGTGTACGACATCAGCAACATGAAGCTCCTGCACACCGTTGAGACCGCACCGAATGCCACAGGGCTGTGTGCGCTCTCGCCTAATTCGGAGCAGTGCTACATGGCATACGCTGGGCCGTTGGCCGGCACCACCGACGGCGCCGCCCGCGCCAATACCGGTTCCGGCACCGGCACAGGCACAGGCACCGTCATCCTCTACGACCTACTCACGCTCAGCGTCGCTGGCGTGGTTGCGGCGCACCACTCACCCGTTGCGTGTCTCGCTTTCAACGCAAGCGGTACCCTCCTTGCGACCGCGAGCGAGAAGGGCACCGTCGTGCGCGTGTTTTCCGTGCCCGACGGCGCACCGTTGTACCAGTTCCGTCGCGGGTCGTATGCGGCGCACATCAGCAGCATCACATTCAATGCCGCGAGTACGCTGCTGTGCGTCACGTCGGACACCGGCACCGTACACCTCTTCCAGCTGACGCCCACACCGACACACGACACCGATGCAAGCACATCAACAGTACAGCCATCGCCGCGGCGCGGCGCTTCGCTGCGCAACGTATGGCGGCGGCCCTCGGCGCTTGTGGGGTCGGTCGGCGGCTATTTGCCCCCATCGCTCGCAGGGATGTGGGAGCCCGCGCGCGACTTCGCACATATCAAGCTGCCGAACCCTGGCGTACGTGCGATCGCCGCCGTAAGCAAGTACGTCGTTTCGCTCACCCACAGTCTGCCCGCCCAGGTGATGGTGTTGACCATGGATGGCCACTTCTACGTCTACGCCTTGGATCTCGAGCGCGGCGGAGAGTGTGTCCTGACGAAGCGTACGCCACTCAGTCACTCACACACAGAATACTCGCTACTGGATGGCATCACGGCGTAGGCTTACAGCGACGCAACGAGCTTGTCGAGCTCACCGGACGACTGCGCCTTAAGCAGCGCATCACAGCCACCGATGTGCTTGCCCGAAATGAAGATGTTGGGCACGGTGCGCTGGCCCGTCTTCTCGAGCAGGTAGTTTTGGATGTCGCCGCCATTGTTTACCTCGTCAAGCTCCATCACACCGACCTTCTTCTGGTCGACCTTGAGCTCCGAGATAACGCCCTTGGCGCGGGTGCAGTAGGGGCAGTACGACTTGCTGAACACCGCAATTGCGTGCTCCGTGATGAACTTCTGCGGTCAGCGAACACCACGCACCTCGGCAGCCTGTTTCGCAGCCATGGTGTCGGGAAGGGTACGCAGCCTATGATCACGTGCATGCGCACGGCCCTACGAGAGCAAGATGCAGAAATTGTTGCGCTGCGCGCCAGGCACCAGCTCGCGCTTCTTGTACACCGTGCCGTCATAGTACTTGCGCCGAATCGTCTCGATGGGCGTATCTCCAGCCTTGGCTCGCTTCGGCTTGCGCTGCCGCAGTAGCCAGCGCGTGAGGCGCGCGCTGTCCTCGTTGCGCACCACCTCGTAGCCGGCTGATTCGACGATCGCCTGCAGGTGTGCGTGCGTCAGGTAACGACTGTTGGCCACGCATGCGAGTGGTAGTACAAGGTACACATAGCCCTGCGGACGTAGGTACTGGTGCGCATGCAAGAGCATCTCGCCGCGCTTGGCCAGATCGCCGACAAAGTTGAGCACGAGCGAAAGACCCACGACGTCGTACCGCTCGGCAGCGGGGGGCACAGGCCAGTCGAAAAAGTCGGACTGGTGGACATGCTCGGCGCGGGGATTCAGGTCGATGTATGTCGGTGTGATCCACTTGTACTTGGCGTATGCCGTGCCAGCAATTGCGCCAACGTCTAGCAGCCGAAGAGGGGTATCGGGCTGCAACAGCTCCTTGAGCACTTTGGCGCTCCACTTGGCCGACTCGCCGCCCCGTATCACGGCGGCACCCGTGATGCTCTGGTCCTGGTACGCCGACAGACCGCCGAGTGCGCGCTGCTCGGCGAGAAGCGCCGCACGCTCTGCCTCGTCGGTGGTGCGTGCAATCTGTTTTTCGAGCGTGTGGTAGCGCGCAATGTGCTGGGCGTGTGCATGGGACACTGTCGTCTTTTTGCGGTTTTTGACACCGCCGCGACGTCCGCGCGGGCGCACAAGTTTGGGCCTGCGCGCCTTGCGGCCTTCGGGCACCGCGGACATGGAGGTGGCAGGACCCCCGGGCAAATCTCCACAAAGATAAATTGGGCGATTTCTATGAAGGGCCGCTCTAAACGTTTGCGCGCACGTTCTCCTGGACGCTGCCGTCGTCTTTGAGGATAGCAATGGAGCCGTCTTCGTTACCAAAGTAGGCCGCCTTGCAGATGTGCGGGAACAGGCCCACCTCGACGACGCCTGTGATCTTTTTGATCTCAACAAACAGGTTCGCTGGGTCGCGCATGAGGGTCTCGGGGAAGGGCGCGTCGATACAGAAGTTGTTGTTGTCCGTCACGACGGGACCCGCTTTCGCCTTGGCCATGCGCAGGACAGGCTTGGTGCTACCGAGCTCCGAAAGCTTGCGGAGCACCTGCGTCGCAGCGAACGGCGCCACTTCGATCGGGATGCCCTGCTCCCACGTTTGGCCGAGCACCTTGGAGCGTTTCCGGAAGTCGGCCACGACAACAAACGTCTTCGCGGCCTCGGCAAGCACCTTTTCGCGCAACTGGCATGCGCCGCCGCCCTTGATGAGATTCAGCGCGGTGTCGACCCTGGGGTAAGCGGCCATGTACGTACTCGTCGGCGCCGTCGAGGGTGACGTCGAGCGTCGAAAACATGTCGATGTCACCGAGACGGAGTCCACCTTCAATGATAAGGTTCTTGGACTGGAAGCCGGTGGGGACAAACCAGCGATCGCGGTTGACCTCGGCGCCCTGCGCGATGATGCGCTCGACGACGTACGGCACCGTCGAGCCCGACCCGATGCCGATCAGCTTGTGCTCGGCACGCACGTGGGTGTCGACGGCCGCATAGGCCGCCGCACGCTTTGCGGACTCGATCAAGCTGAGGTTCTTGGCCGCCGATGCTGCCGTGTTTGCTGCTGCCATGGTGCGCGAAGCCTATGCCGTGGTCCGCCTGCAGGGTCACTGCCGGTTGTGGGGCGTGCTGACAAAGCATTTCGAGCCCGTGCGCGTGCGAACGTCAGCGCCCAAAAAAAATTCGCGCCCACGCGAAGGTACGCCACCCACGATGGCCGACGAACAACTAGCGCACGAGCCTGAGGTGGAGCATGGCGAGGGCCTCGTGCTGACGAACGACGATGTGGAAGTGGACGTTACTGAGTCTGCAGAGGCGCCCATGGACGAGGACGGGAACGCCGAGCAGGATGCGGGCGACGACGACCAGATGGAGTTCCAGGACGACTCGATCGCCGCCTTCTACGCGCACCGCGCGTCCGTGTTTTGCGTGTCGCTGCACCCGCGCTTCCCTGATCCGCCGATTGCTGTGAGCGGCGGCGAGGACGACCGCGCATGGCTGTGGAATACGATCGACGGCACGGAAATTGCGCAGCTCAGCGGACACAGCGACAGTGTTGTGGCGGTCGCCTTCAGCCACGACGGCGAGATGGTCGCAACTGGTGGCCTCGATGGCCGCGTGCGCGTGTGGCGCCGGCATGGTGACGGTTGGCACACGTGGGAGTTTCTCACGAACCTCGAGGGCCCCTCCGAGGTGGTGTGGCTCACATGGCACCCCAAGGGTCCTGTGCTGGTCGCCGGCGCGAGCGACGCGACTGTGTGGATGTGGCAGCTGCCGAGCGGCAACACCATGAACGTCTTCAGCGGACACACGGGCTCGGTAACCTGCGGGCGGTTCACGCCCGACGGCCGCAAGCTCGTCAGCGCGAGCGACGACGGCTCGCTCATTGTGTGGGACCCGCGTAGTGCAGCGGTGCTCGCCAAGGTCGCCGACGATGACACGCGCTTTGCGCTGGACGGGGGGATCACGTCGCTGTGCATCTCCCCCGACTCCCGTCTCGTCGTTGTCGGCGGCGCGGCGGGCGGTGTCCGTGTAGTGAGTGTGGCGAACCTGGACACTACGGGCGGCGTGTCAGTTGTCGGCATGCTCAATGGACATGCCGAGGGCGAGAGTGTCGAAAGCGTCGAGTTCGTCGACCTCGTCCCTGCGGCATCGACGGGGCCGTTTAGCGGCCCGACGTCGCGCACCTCGACGCACATCGTGTCCGCCGGCACGGACGGCAAGGCGATTGCGTGGGATCTCACCACGGGCAAGGCACGTGGCGAGGCGCTGCACGATGCAGCGATTACCAAGCTTGTCGTACATCCACACACGCCGCTCTTTACCACCTCGTCGGTGGACCATTTGATCCGCACGTTTGATGCACGGTCCATGCAGACGGTCGGTGTCCAGCACGGCTTCACCGATGGCGTACTGGACGTGGCGGTCGGTGTCGATGACGGCATCACGCAGGGCGCCGAGACCGGTGGGGTTGGTGCCTATGCGCATGCGACGCCGCCCAAGGGCTACAAACTGGTCGGCGCGGGCGACGAGGGCGTTGCGCTCGTCTTCCGCCTGCAGTAGATGCATAGAACGATTCAGGCATGTCTACAGCATGCACAGAACAGTGCGCGGGGTACACGAGCAGCAGCCGACGCACGTCGCCCCCGCTGTCCCTATCGACCGCCGTGCGCACGGCAGCTCGGTCGCAAACGTGGAGCTGCGCGTCACCGAACCGGATCAACTTGTGCGACGAGCCGATGGTGTCCATAACCGGCCATGTTTCGAATGCATAGCTATTCATGCTTTCCACCTCCGATACTATCTCCTAACTTGACGCAGTCATCTGCAAGGCGCGGCGTGCCTGGGTCAGCACATGCGATGCACCCTGGCGGTCTAGATAGTGGTGGGCGAGGCAGTTTTTCGTACTACCTATCCGACACAATAGCCTAAACGAAAAACACCTGGCTACGTCATGAACGTACCGGATGCGCCGTGAGGCGTTGCATCCTACGCGCCGTTGTTGGGCGCCGCGGCGTGCTCCGTGCGCTTGGCCACGCGCGTTTGTGCACGTGACCTGCGCGTCGAGATCAACACAGGGGACGTAGAAGTTGCTGCGAGAGGGGCGCGCCGACTTGGCGAGAGCGAGCATGTCGTTCCACGCGCTGGCGCCGCCTTCGCCGCACCGCGACGAGGCGATGCACGATCTTGCGATACATGAAAGTGCGTCAGGCGCGAAAGACAAACGGAGTATCCGCTCGCGACTTTCAGACCAACTGCAGCGCGTGCGTGGCCGCTCGCCGAGCCCGCAGCCGCGCGACCACAACGAGGGTGCATACGCCGACGCCGCCAGCCCATCCAAGCGGCGCAGCGTCAATGGGCTGATCAGTCGCTCGATTCGGCGTGCGCGCAGCCCATCGCCGCGTCCGTCGTCCCGCAACAGTGTGGTATACGATCCCAACGCACCCGAATACTACGTCCCCGAGCTGCCCAACTGGCAACTTTACGACGGCAGCGATACGCAGCTGGGTGCGCTCGTCTCTCACGCGCCCCCACGCGCTGCGACATCGCTTGCGCCGCCACCCATGTCGCACCACGCGCCGCCGCCGCCGCCGCCGAAGCCGGCGGTCGAAGACGCTGGGCGCCGCGCCGCGACCGAGGCCGATATCCTCGACGACTACGCGGAACTACCCGCCGAGCAGGCTGAGGCGGAACCTACGCCCATTGAGATGCGCCCGCCGGCGTCGCTGCGGGCGGCCGAGGCGCCGCGTGAGCACCGCGCGAGCATCCCAGCTGCGGCGTTTGGGCGCAGCGCCGAGCGTGCGTCAATGATCGAGTCGGTGGTCGAGAGTACCACCGAAGTCGCGGCCAATGCCACTGGCGCACCGCTCGAGCCCGATGAGAGCGCTGCGATGGCCGAGGCGGATGCGACGGTCATTGACTATGCGGCCGTGCAGGAGCGCACGAATAAGTACGAGCCGACCGTGCCGGGTGCGCGTCCGTGGAACGCATACGAGAGCGACGAAGATGACGACGATGAGGCAGGCGCAGGTCGCCTGTACCGTCGTCGGCGTCCTGAGCCGATCTACGGCGCGCCGCTGCCCGGCATGCTCGAGCGTACCGACACGACCTCCGCCGCGGAGCACAAGCAAGAGCGGCTCCTGGACGCCGTGCACAAGGCGCCCGAGGGCGCGGGCCTGACAGATCTAATGAACCGTGTCGTACAGCCTGGGCGGCAGAGCTGGCTGCGCGGCATCTGGCCCGCCGAGGGCACGCGCAGTGCGTCCGCATCCGAGTACTCGCAGCGCACCGTGTCGGGTGCGTCACGCGCATCACATGACGGCGTGGTATTCCAGGGCGCGGACGCGAGCCCGTCGCTGTACAGCTCGTCGAGCATGGACCGGTCGAGCGAGCCGGGCACGCGGCGTGCGTCGGCGGCGTCGCAGCGCTCCGTGAGCACCGTGCAGCCAATGGAGCGGACGGCGACCATCAGTTCGCATGCGTCGACGCGCATGAGCGACGACGAACGCGAAGCGTTTGAGCGCAAGCGCCGCTCCATGCTCGAGGCGCGTCGCATCCTCGAGCAGGAGAAGCGCCAGGGCTCGGCGGATTTCCGCAAGCTGTCCGCCGAAGTGCCGCCGCCCGTACCGTCGAAGGACACGCCGCGTGTCGGTGATGCCCAGCAGGACACGTGGCACGCCGACCAGGAGGCTGCATGGCATGCCCAGCGCGAGGCCGAGTGGCACGCGCAGCAGGGCGCCGACGAGTGGCACAATGACCCTAACGCCATGGCGCACACCCAGCCTGACGCCGGATGGCAGGCCCCGCAGGAGGCCGAGTGGCACGCGCAGCAAGAGGCCGAGTGGCACGCGCAGCAAGAGGCCGCATGGTACGCGCAACAGGAGGCCGAGTGGCATGCGCAACAGGAGGCCGAGTGGCATGCGCAGCAAGAGGCCGGATGGCACGCACAACAGGAGGCCGATTGGCATGCACAGCAAGAGGCGGAATGGCATGCGCAGCAAGAGGCGGCATGGCACGCACAACAAGAGGCCGAGTGGCACGCGCAACAAGAGGCAGCATGGCACGCACAGCACGAAGGCGCTGCGTGGCCACACGATGCGCCGCCCACCGACGCGGCGCACACCGGCTACGTCGACCAGGCCCCGACGCACCAAGAGGCCGATGCGACGCCTGCGCCTGCGCCACGGGGGACCTTTGGGTTCCGCCTATTTGGCAAGCGCAAGGCGCCGCCCAACGCGGCGCAGCGCCCACCCCCCCCGCCCGAGCCTGAGCCCGCGTCCCTGCCTGCGTCCACGACGCAGCCGCTGGGCTCGACAGTGCACTCGGATGCGCCGGCGCCTGTTGCGCCCGTTGCCTCGGTCGTCCAAAACAAGGCCGGTGCGCCGCCCAAGATTGTGCCGATCCCTGAGCCACCGACGCCCATGTCGCTGGCCGAGACGGTGATTGACGAGCAGGGGCGGCGCATGAAGCCCGATGGCTTTGGTGGCCTTGTCCTCGCGGACGACAATGACGAGGTGGACGACGACGGCGCCTCGGCGGCGACGCCCAAGGCGCCGCACGTCGAGTCGATGCAGCACGACTTTACGCGCAAGGACGACCGCCCGCCCCCGGGCGTGCCCAGCCCCGCAGAGCACTTCCAGCACAACCTGCCCGGCACGTCGCCATCGAAGCGTACGTCGCCGCTGCCACCACCGTCGCCGGCGCCCGTGCTGCGTCCTCGCGCGCCGCCGTCACCGGCGCCCGCGCCGCGTGCCGAGCCTGAGGTGGTGCAGGACCCGCGCATGTCGCTGCGTGCACCCAAGGCGCCGACGGCCGGCGCCACGGAGCCGTTCCAGGTCGCCGCCGAGGTGTACACCACGCCGGCGAACCTGCAAGGCAGCGTCGGGCGCATGACGTGGACGCCCGAGATGGCCGAGGCTGCGGCCAAGTACATCCAGTCGATGACCGCTAGTGCCTCGACGTTGTCTACCGCGCCGGCCGCGGCTGACGAGGCGCCCGTGCCGGCGGTACGCCCGGCGACCGAGCTGACGGTCCCCGCTGGCATGGCGCCCTCGCGCTCGGTCGTCGAGCAACTGCAGGCGCGTGGCGTGGACTTGGTGCTCGAGGCCGGCGCGGGCATCGACGTGAACGAGATGCCCGTGCAGCAGGCGCTCCACGAGATGATGGTCCGCTTCTACCTGTACGAGAAACACTCGGTGCCGATCCTCAAGGAGCTCGACAAGCGCCTCGTTGCGCTCGAGCACTGGTCGCTGCTCGACCGCCAGCTCGAGGCTCGGCCGCCCGCGTGGAACGAAGAGGCAGTCGCGCGCATCACGAGCGAGGTACGCCGCGAGATGCGCGGGCTCATGGCCGGCATCAAGGAGCTGCACGAGTGCCGCCTCGAGCTGCAGTCGCTCACACATGTGCACTCGCAGCCCTCGCACAAGCGCAAGCGCCCGACGTCGATGCGCGCGCCAGACAAGCGCCAGGCGTCCGAGTCGAACAGCGTGCGCACTGCGTCGGGCAGCAGTGCCGGCAGTGCCTACAGCGCCGGCAGCAGCCGCAGCGCCGGCAGCAGCCACAGCGCCGGGAGCAGCCACAGCGCCGGGAGCGGCAGTGCGTCGGACAGCACGCTGCGTACGCCCAAGCCGGCCGAGCAGCCGAACGTGCAGTCGGCGTCGCTTATGCCGACGTCGCCACTCGCATCGCTGGCTGGGCTCGGCCCGCGGCCCTACTCGCCCGTGCCTATGCAGCGCGCGGCGCTCGAGGCGGCCGAGTTGGAAGCAGCCGCACTCGAGGCGTCTGCGGCCCAGGCGGCCGCCGAGAACCGGCCCAAGGTCGCGACTCTGCTCGAGGAACTGGCACGCGAGCGCTACGCGGAGACGCACACCACGGGTGAGGCAGCCGACGCCAAGGACGCCGACGCAGACAACCAGGAAGAGGCCAAGGAGACCAAGGACGAACCCCCGGCCGATGCTCAGGCGGATGCGCCGGATGCTTCGGGCGCCCCCACCGCCACGGCCGGCTCGGCACCGCTCCGGGTGCCGGTGGCGACCAAGCCGCGGTACTCGGACGGCGCGGCTGAGAGCGGTCTGCTCCAGGCGCTGATGCGTGCCAACGAGCGCGCTCATACGCCGCCGCCGCCATCGACGCCGCGCGCCCACGACGCGCCCGAGCCGATGGACCAAGAGTCGGAGAAGACTGCGGCGCCTGTCGAAGCGCCCCAGGCTGCGCCCGAGGCGCCCAAGGACGCACCTGCAGCGCCTACCGAAGCGCCCGAAGCGCCTCTGGCCCGCACTCCGATGGCGAGCATCGGCAATGTGCAGGCATCCTCATCTCTGCCGCCCTCGTCGCAGCCGAAGCTGAGTACGCACGCGTCGTCGAGTGCGTTGCGTGCGAGGGCGCAGCGCTACCTGCGCAACTCGGCGAGCGTCGCCGACGTCAAGGCGAGTGCGCCTGCCACCGCACCACCTGCATCGGATGCAGATGGCGCCGAGAATACGGCACCGAGCAAGCCGCAGTACCAGCCGTCGGCACTGAGCGAGTCGCTGCGCCGGCGCATGGCGCGCTTTGAACCCCCTTCGTAGTTGTGGAGCCTTAGGCGTGCACGGACCCTCCGGGAAAAAAAAGCCGATGACTAAGCAATGGTCGTGGGCGGTGCGGTTCGTTGGAGTCGACCATGTCGCGACCGGCCGTGCCCTCGCCCGGCCGTGACCCTGAACCTGCGCTGCCGTTCTCGGCACCCGTCGTCCCCCCGGCTGTGCACCTCCCTCCAGAGTATGCGAGTGAGACGGCGCCGGGCGCGCCGGGCGCTGCGCCGCGCGTCACGGTCGTGGAGCCGCCGAAAGAGTCCTTTGACAAGGAGCCTGGCGTGCGTCCTGAGCCGAGCTCGGGCACGACCACGCCCGAGGCGCAGAATTATGCAGATATGCAGGACTACTTTGACTGGACGACCGAGACGGACGTGACCGAGTCGGCGCGCGACGAGTCCGCTGTCGCCGTGCGCAAGCTGAGCCTGCGCAACATGTCACCGGCGAAGCTGGTATTGATTCTATGCACGACGTTCCTCGGGAACCTCATTTTGACCGGCATCATGCTTGTGCCGATCTTGGTGGTGCACTATGTATATCGTAAGCCCGACGACGACCACAAGGTGTACGTCGCTGATAACGTCGAGGCGTGGTTCATTTGGGCTGCGTTCAATTTGCACCTGCAGTGGTGGATCCACTTTTTGGTGGAGCTCATGCCCGCGATTGTCATGGGCGTGCTGCGGCTTGTATGGGGCGCGCCTGGGCAGCGGCTACAGAGCTACCTGGAGTACTATCGCGCGCTAAACCGCTACCTCAAGCTGCTTTTCTATGCGGCGCTGAACTGGGGCAGCTGGACCATCATCTTCAACTCCATCTTTGGGCTGTACTCAGCGTCAAATCCCAGCGAGATGAGCCGTGCAACCTACACATACCGCATATACCAGGTGATGGAGTTTATCGTACGTTGACGCACTCACCCAGTTCTTCATCACCCTCACAATGTGTGCCGAGAAGGTGATTGTCAAGTTTATTGCGATACGCTTCCACAAGTCGTCGTATGCGGACCGTATCCAGAACATGACGCACGACATCAAGGTACTCGACCACCTGTACAACCACCGCCCCAAGACCGGCGCCTCGTCCGGCGTGTCAAATGTGCGCTCGTTTGCCCAGGCCGGAAAGACGTTCCTGCGCGAGCACAAGCGCTCCGAGGAGCCCGCCGAGAGCACGCAAGCACCCACCTCACGGAGCTCGCGCGCCAAGCAGCGCGTACTCGACTTCCACGCCGCCCTCGTCGACCGCGCGCACAAGTCGTCGGCCAAGGCATCGCGCCTTGCGGCGATCGGCATGCGCGATCCGGCGCAACTGCTCAAGACGATCGACATGGGCGTCAAGCTGGACATTAACAGCCCCGCGCAGGCAAAAAAGGTGGCGCGCTCGCTGTACAAGGCATACCAGCGTGACCCGTCGCGGCGCTTTTTGCTGCTGAGCGACTTTGAGCCCGCGTACCCTAACGACCCTGCCGCGGCAGAGCGCGCATTTGCTGTGTTTGACCGCGACGGAAACGGCGACATCTCGCAGCTCGAGATCAAGAACACGGTGCTTGAGCTGTTCAAGGAGCGGCGCATTCTTGCACAGGCGATGCAGGACCTGAACCACGCCGTGGGCCAACTCGATCTGATCTTGGTGATCATTGCGTGCATCTTTATTCTGTTCGAGGCGCTGGCCATCTTCAAGGTAAACGCGAGCAAGACGCTCTCGAGTTTCTACACGATGGGCATTGCGTTCGCCTTTGTGTTCAAGGAGAGTGCCCAGAATTTGTTCGACTCGATCATCTTCCTGTTTGTCACGCACCCGTTCGACTCGGGCGACTTGATCCAGCTGGGCAACAGCGTGTACGTGGTCAAGAAGCTGTCGCTGCTCTCCACCGAGCTGGTCACCACCGAGGCGTTCGACTTGTACATGTCCAACACTGTGCTGGCCGCGAGCAACATCATCAACTACCGGCGCTCGAAGCACCAGTACGAAGAGACCACGATCCAGGTGGCCTTCGACACCCCCTGGGAGAAGCTCGATGCGGTGCAAAACGACCTGAACCACTGGATTGAGAACGATATCGAGCACCGCTTCGTGTACCCCTCCATCATCCGCCCGCAGAAGTACTACTACATGCGTGTGATGGAGTGCACCGTCGGCATGACGCACGCGAACAACTGGCAGGACTGGGGCAACCGCCTGCACCGCAAGGTGGCATTTATGGCCGCGCTGCTCTACTACCTGCGTAAGCATGGCGTCGTCTTTGAAGAGGGCCTCCAGTCCGCCCACACCTGGGACCAGGACTGGCTGGCCGAGTATGAGCAGAAGCGCGAGGCGGCACAGGCCAGTGTCGCGGCGGGCGACACGTCGGCGGCGGCCGCCGCCGCAGCACAGCTGCCCGAGGAGCCGCTGCCCGCCAAGATGGCCACCAATGAGGCGCAAGCGGCGCGATGGGCTGACGCCGGCGTGCGTCACATCGACTGGGAAAAGACATGGAACATCACCGAGCCGGACCCGTCGTTCGAAACGCAACCGGCGGGCACGCTGGGGAACAACGCGCCACAGGACACGGCGACGACGTACATGTACTTCCGCCCGCCGCCGCAGGAGATGGCGCAGCTGCGCATGCGCCGCCGCAAGGTGACCGGCGCGGTGGGCGGCGGATAAGGGTCGTAGCATTCCGGCCGTGCAGCGGTGCTATTGTTAAAGCCGTGCTTGGCCATCCTAGGGTATCTACATCACGTTACAGTCTTCGCGCACCTTAATGCCGTACAGCTCGCTGTCGACATTGCGTTCGATCGACTTGAAGTCGCTGCGCGAGCGCAGAAACTCGTACATGTCTTCGGAGCGCATCGTGCCGCCAGAGAGCGTCGCATCTCGCACCATCTTGGCGAGCTCCTTGGGCTCCTCCACAATGTACAGGCTGCCGATGCGCTTCAGCGCGCCAAACACGGACGTAAGCGCGGGCTGCCGCAGCGTCACGATAAATGCATAGTACGCATTCAGATCGCTGATCACCTGGAAGCCGCCTGCAAGCGAAATAATCTGCCGCTTGAGGTGCTTGCATAGCACCGCATACAGGCGGAACCCAATCTCTTGGTAAAAGACGTCGAGCAGCGCCTTGTCCGTGCACGACGCAAGCAAATCGCAGTAGGTGCGCAGCGTTGCACAGCATTGCACACACGCGCGCGTCGGCTGCGCGACGTCGATCGCTGCACCCGCCTCGGGGTAAAAGTCGCGTGGCTCCTGATGCGTCAGCACAATATGCTCGACGTGCTGCACGAGCAGCTCAATGCCCGCACTCATCCCCTGCGCAACGTGCTCATCGAGGTCGTTTTCCATCTTCTTCTTCTCGCGCACCGCCGCATTCGTAAAGTCGATCTTGCCGAGCATCGGCGCCGCGACACGGTCAAAAAAGACCTGCATCATCTGCTGGATCGTGTCGCCGATCTGCACCAGCTCAAAAAAGAGCAGCAGCGGCCCGACATACTCCGAAGCATCGCGCGTGCTGCGCAACTCGGCATCGTGCGCGGCAAAGTCGAACGTGCCGATCTCCTCGCGCGCCTTGCTAAAGCCCGGCTGAAAGTGGCCATGGTTGATCGTGGAAAAGAGCGCCACGTTCACACGCACCGCCGCCGCCTGGATGCGCACAGGGTCTAGTGGGCGTAGTACCTCGAGCCGCTGCAACGCAAGGCGCACAATGTCCACCAGCTCAATCGCCGTGTCGAGCGACAGCATGGAAGACATGACGTGCGGTACCGGCGACGCGCTCCGCGAAGCGCTCGGGGACGCTGAGTGCGGCATCGAAGGCGACGCGGGGTGTGGCGGCACCGTGAGTGTGGACGACGCTGCGCGCGAGTGCGCCGGGGTCTTGGTCGGCGATGCCTCGTCGTCCCACGCCTCCTCGTCATCTGCGCTGGGGACCGCGCCAAGGCCTACATACCCCTCGTGCTCGCTCGAGACACGCTCTACACTCGCACGCGGCGTGCCATTGGTGCCGTTGCGGGGTAAAGACGCAGCACTCGCCGTGTGCGGCACCGACACAGCCGGCGTCAGCAGCGCACTCTTAAATTTCGACAAAAACGAGCGCTTTTCGGCCGCAAGTTGCGTTGCCAGCGGCATGCTCGCCTCGCGGTGCGCTTGTACGGCACTCTCCAGCTGCGTTAGTGGGCGACGTACGTTGCGCTGCCACTTTTGGCACAGGTCGTCGAGCATGCCCTGCACCCACGTCGCCTCCGCTGCGAGATACGCATCGAGATGCACGGCCCACACGGAGCCGAGCACCGCCTGCGCATCCGGCAGCGCGACGTGTGGGGCAGCATGCGCCACTGCCTCGGCGAGCGGCAGAAGCGCCGCGTAGGACCGCGCAAACGCTTCAAGGTAGACGTACGGCGAGTGCGCCTCGGCGTTCTGCAAAAGGCCATCAAAGTAGTCGGTAATCTGCGTCAGTCTTGCCACGCACCAGGTCGGAGGCGAGCTTCTCAAAAAACACCAACTCAATGCCTTGTTCGTGCGGAAAGACGCGGTGCATCCGCGCGACTTCGTCCACAACGCGCGCCTCAAGGTGGTCTTCAAACGCCCGCACGGGCGCGTCGGTGAACGCAGTATCGCTCCGTTCGTAAAAATGAATACATTTTTTGGGGTTGTGCGGCACCGCCTCGTGAAAGAGAGGGCGCTCAGCGATGTAGGCCGCTGCGACGCCGCTGCCGCCGCGCGCGTGCATCGCCGCGGCGCGCAGCGCCGACGGGCCACGCGACTCGATGCCAAGTAGCATCCCGAGCTCACGCAAATCCCACGCGAGGCATGCATACCGTCGCATTTCGGCCTCGGCGCCCTCGCGCCCCTGGGCCTGCTCCGCAACCTGCGCCAGAAAGGCGGTACGCAGCTCCATGTCGAGGTAGCCCGCAGCGCTCCCGAGCTTGGTGCGCACAATATCATCGACCATGTGCGCTGGAACGCCATGCACAAGGCGTGATGCCATGCGTGCGAGATTGTGCATCAGTGCACACTGCCCATCGAGCGTCTGGACGTTGGGGTGCGTAAAGAGTAGCGATGACGTCGTGCTCGGCACCTCGACAATGGATACAAAGAACGGGCGCAGTACATAGTATGCACGCCGCATGCGATCTGTATATGGTCGCGCCTGCGTGGACGTATCGTCCAAGTCGCCCAGTAGGTCGACGATCGTCGACGGCCGCTGCGTCGGCGGCGGCTTGGGCTGCGCGCGCGGCGCAGGCATCGGCGGCGCGGGGGAATCTAGCAGCGCATCCGGCATCCCATCAATTTTATGCCACGCAAGACGTTCCCAACGCTGTTTCCATAGCCGCTCGTCGCGCACGCACGCCTGGAGCGCCTTGGACGCTTGCTCCACGTGAGGAAGCGATGTGAGCGGGACATGGTCCAAAATCCGGAGCACAACCGTCGGCGGCACGGTTCCAACGGCTTCCTCCTCCTCCTCTGCCTGAAACAGGGGTGCCGGGTCGCCCGCATCCGGCTCCGCGCGCGTCGGTCCGAGCGGCGTCCAGCGGTCCATCACCGTGCCCTGCACGCGGCGTCGAGGTTTAGTCAGCCCAGCGCACGGTGGTGCAGTCAGGGCGAGTTTCGTCTCCGCGCCGTGGGTGGTTGTGTGCACGCGTTGGGTGTGCATCGGGCGTGAAGCATGACCATGGCGAATGCTTCTGCACGCCCCCATCAGACACAACAGGGACCGATGGCCAGCTTTCCGCCACCAGCAAGTGCGGCCGTCTATCGTGATCTGCTCATCTTCGAAGAGCGACTCAAGCAGAACTCAGCACGACTTAAGGCACGCAAGAACAAGTACCAAAGTGAGTGGTGTGCCTTACACAGTGTTTTTGGGTCTATTGTGTGCCATGATTATGACTCTGGTGTACTACGTGCTATACCAGCCGTCCCAGGTGCGTACGCCTCGCAGACGTCCCCTCACACCCAGCACTGGCTCCTGCACTATCTCCGGATTGGCCTCTTGATGGTGTGTTGCACAATGCTTTTCCTCTTTTTTGCGAGCGGTATCTATGCGGACCGCATCACAGCCGCAAAGAAGTGCGTCGTAACACTAACCCAGCTTTGTGCCACAGGCAAACCGCGCACTTTGGACGTTCAATATGTACCTCAATATGCGCACCGTCTCAAGCCCCCCACGCTGGCTTGCGCCTCTGCTGTTCTGGCGCAAGACGTCTGCGTCGACGAGTGCAACGAGCTCACACATCCCCAATGAGAATGATACCGCATCGCTCGGGCCACGCCGCCTGTTCCAGCGGCGTACGCCCATCCAGCCGATCCCCCCAACCCAAAACGAGCGCGGCGAGATCATGTTCTCGTCGCGCGTGCATGCCAACTTCCGCGACGGCTACGAGCGGTACCGGAATGCGTTCGAACGCAAGCGCAGAGAAAAGCTCGAGGCGCAGCGACGATCCCGACCCTCATGGCTCACATTCTTCTGGTCCAATCCTACGAAGCCTGCGCCGCCCGCTTCCGAGAAGGAGGCCGAGCGCCATGCCAAAGCCACATAGCCTGATACCCCCACGTGACATGTGTTGTTGTGTTTCTCCACCATGCGGGGACGCGGACGGAGCGCCGCGAGTGCGTCGCGCTGGAAGGGCATCGACGTGCTCGCGCACATCGAGAAGAGCAAACACACTGGTCAGCCACGTGTAATGCGCGGTGGTGTCGCGCGTCTTAGCACTGGGAGCGACGACAACGCCATGAACGAAGACGATACCCTTTACGTATGGCATGATGCCGACCTCCTGCCGAACGGTGCCGTGATGATCTCGGCGCGCAAGGCGACGTTCGATGAACGCTGGCCGTACACGGGTCGCCGTGGGTGGCGGCCCACAAGTAACAAGGTATGTGTGCCACTGACGCAGCTCGCCGAAGCCGGATTCCACTTTACGCCGGGCAGCGGTGAAGACGACGGATGCACCTGTATCTACTGCGGCGTCGAGCTCGGAGGATGGGAGCGCAGTGATGACCCAATGTACGTCGCCTGTCTTACCCAGCCACGAACACCAGCGGAGGCGACCACAGTGCCCCTTTTTCCACTGCATTCTGGCCGATGCCCTTGACAGCAGCAGTCCTACCTCGACGCCTGACGCATCCTTGCGCAAGTCAGAAGCGCGAAAACGCTCTCTGGATGATACAGACGCATTAGAAGACGACGATTCGCAGCGAGGGCGCAAGCGTACTGTCGCTGGTGGTCGTCGAAAGGCTCCAAGCCGCGCTGGCAGTCGGCAACAGGCGGATGATCATTCGAGCGACGATGAGAGCCGTGAGGGCGGTGAAGAAGACGGGAGCGACGATGCATATGTGCCCGATCACAAGGCAGTCGAGAGCGATGCTGCGGGTGCGGCGAGTGCTGAGGAAACGCCAGCTGCCTTGGAAACGCATGCGCCGAGTCCTCCGGCACAGGCCGACGACGACGCATCTGACGCTCCAACGACGCATGACCACGCGGATGATGTGCCCGCGCCGCCTGAAGCAGACGACACATCCAAGTCAGCGCGTTTGTCGTCCGCAGGCGTGTCGGTAGTTGAGACGCTGCTGGACGAGCCTGAGACGGCGGTGGCTCCCGACGCCGTCGAAGCGGCCCCAAAGGTCTCCTCACCCAAACCCGCGCCGGCGCCTGCGGCCAACGATGTATCATCCACATCAGAATCCTCGTCGCGCGTACCGCCTGTGCGACCGACGCGTGCACGTGCAGCCTCCAAGGCGAAAGCGCGCGCGCCGTCACCGCCGGCCGCCGATGACGACTCTGACAAGGAGGTCGAGCAGATGTCCGATCTCCGTGTTGCGCATCCCGACATGCCCCGGATTGATGACTACCTCCCTATCCCCTTCCCCCACAAGCACACGAGTCACGAACCCCCCCAACCCCCCAACCCCGACAAGGTGACGGTCGTGGAGTGGATCCGTGCGCAACAAACTTATCTGCTCGATACGATGCGCGAGCGGGTGGAGCAGCGGCTTGCGTCGATTCGTGCGCGTAATCTTCAAGAGCGCAAGCGGCTGGAGAAGAAGCTCCGGTCACAGTAAATAGCGCAGGGTATCTCACTACGTGCGCTTGGTCTCGAGCCAGGCAAAGTAGCTATTCTGCACCATCGTGACCAGCGCCGAGGTCGTCCAGTACACAAGCAACACTGAGGGCACCGAACAGGCGATCGGGATTGAGACAACTGCACCAGTACGCAACAGGTTTCCCAGCACGCGTTCGCGCAAAGACGGCAGCGGCGCACCGTTGGTGTCGGTGGGCACATTGGGCCCACTGCCCAGGCCCAACTGTTGTTCACGCGCCGCGCGGCGCTGGCGCACCCACTGGGACAACTCGACATTGAGCATGTTGAGGGAGCCGACGACAATTGGCATGATTTGCGTCGAGTCCCGGTCAACGAGTGTTGGTCCACCGCCGATCTTGGTGAGGCGCTCAATCGACACGGGGTCGAGGCCCTTTTCGACGAGCAGCTGCTTGGTTGTAGCGACCTGGGCGGCAAATGTAGGATCAGGAGACCACCACGGAATCAGCTCCTGAATGAGCGGCGAATCCGGCAGTATGGCCGCCTGACGCAGCAGTGCCGTCACCAGCACAAACAGGGGAATGTGCACCAGCAGTGACACCCCCGTCGTGCGCCAGGGCGAGCAGTCATGGAGGCGCACGAGGTGCTGCCACTTTTCCTTGAGTGCCGTTTGGATCTCGCGGTGCAGCTGCACCTGCTGCACCTCGCTCGGTGGCTTTTCACGGACGCCTGCGCGGCTCAAGATCGCGGCAGGGATCTGCTTCTTCCACACGGCATATTCGGGCCCAACAATGTTGCTAAGGCGTTCAGAACGTGCGCGTTGCCATAGTGCAATCGGTACTGAAATTCCAGCACGCAACATCAGCGTCATGAGCACGACTGAAGTAGTATACGGGTACGGCACCGTACCGAGCAGGCCGATCGTCTCGGGCACCGACACGAGGTAACGTGCGATCGGGTCTAACCAACTCTTCACCACACCTGCAGCAGTATGCTGCGTACGACGGGACGCAGGCACCCAGCATGCCGCTGCCCGCACACCCAACACGCGGGGGGTCGCAACCGCAACGCGGGGGCAAAGAAGCATGTTCGTAGTGTGGAGGTTGCGTACGCACGTCATGGTATGATTCATCCAGATACTGGCGCGATCTGCACGGGCCCCCCGGGTGAGGAAGTGACCATCTATCCTGCGCAAACACTCGCACTCGGTGAAAAACACGAAGTGGAAGGTGCCACGATCCAACGCTTCTCGGATCACTACGCATGTTCGTGCCCCGCCTGGCGCTTCCACGGCGTGCGCGACGTGCGCCAACGGACCTGTGCGCATCTTGCCGAGGCGCTTGGAGAAGCATACGAGGAGGAGCGCATGCGCCTCGACTGGGCGCCACATACCCCCAGTAAGCGCACTGGCTCAGCCCAGCAGGCCCGCCAGCGGCTCGACTTGTTCAGCTCGCCGGAGAGCCCTGCAACACCCCAAAAGCGGCGGCGGACTTCGGCACCCAGCACGCCGAGTAAGTCGGCGGAAACGGCTGCGCCGCTCTTGCTAGATATTTCGGATGCAATTGCAATCGAGGTTGAAGGAACGCGTCGCGTCGTGGGACGCCAAGACCACCGCGTTCATCTGCTGCTCGCCAGCGTTTGGCCGATGCCAGGCGAAGCGCGAGCCAAGGCCAAATACGAGACTTACGACCCTACGCACATGTGGATTAGCGAGAAACTCGATGGCGTACGTGCATTGTGGGACGGGCGACAGCTATGGTCGCGCCGCGGCAAGGTGTGGAATGCGCCCGCTTGGTTCCTGGCACAGTTGCCGCCCAACCTGTCGCTCGATGGCGAGCTGTGGATCGGGCGCGGGCAGTTTGAGTACACGTCGGGCGTGTGCCGCTCGAATCGGCAGGACGACTGGAAGCATGTCCAGTATATGGTCTTCGATACACCCGGCTGGCCCGACGAGCCGGTCGAGGCGCGCTGGGACCGTTTGCGCATGCACTTTCCCAGTTTGTCGAGCGACGAGATGCAGACCCCGCCGCGCGTATGTCCTCTTGCCCTACTTACCCAGCCAGCCGGCGTGTATTTTGTCGAGCAGGTGCAGTGCACCGGCCAGGCGCACCTCGAGGCCGTCCTGCAGCATGTGCTCGCGTGCGGAGGCGAAGGGTACGTCTACATCTCACACCAGTGTCATGCTCCGCCGCCCTGCATCGCCATACGAGTTCCGACGCAGCACGGTATTGTACAAGCTCAAGCCGACGCACGATGCCGAGGCACGTGTGCTTGGCTACGAAGAGGGGCAAAACCAGTGTGCGGGCCTCGTTGGCTCGCTCCTCTGCGAGACGCTCACCGACCCACCGAGCCGCTTCAAGGTCGGCAGCGGCCTCACTGATACGCTGCGTCGCGATCCCCCTGCAATTGGTACATTGATCAGCTTCCAGTACGGCAGTTTGGGCACGCAGGGCGTGCCGCGCTTCCCGCGCTACCGCGGGGTGGTGGCCGACCGTTCCTAGCACATAAGTTTGTACCCTATACGTTGGCAGTCTACGGCGCCTGCAGCGGGCGCTCCGCAGCCGAGGCGGGCGGGCCCATGGCCATATCCTTCTTGATCTGCGCAATCGCCTTGGCGGGGTTCAGACCCTTGGGGCATGTCCGCGTGCAGTTGAAGATGGTGTGGCAGCGGTACAGCGAGAAGGTGTTTTCGAGCTTCCGGCGGCGCTCCTCACCAGCAGCATCACGCGAGTCAGCCATCCAGCGGTAGGCCTGCATGAGCACGGCAGGGCCGAGGTACTCGTCCTGGTTCCACCAGTACGACGGGCACGACGTCGAGCAGCAGGCACACAGAATGCACTCGTACAGACCGTCGAGGCGGCGACGCTCCTCGGGGCTCTGGCGGTACTCGCGGCCCTCCGGCGGCGCAGAGGCGGGCTGCAGGTATGGCTGGATGCTGCGGTATTGCTTGTAGAATTGCGTCAGGTCCGGCACAAGGTCCTTGACGACGTGCATGTGCGGCAGGGGGTAAATGTTCGAGTTCGACTTGTCGCGGTCGATGCGGCACAGGCACGCAAGCGTGTTGACACCGTCAATGTTCATCGCACAGCTGCCGCAGATGCCCTCGCGGCACGAGCGGCGGAACGAGAGCGTCGGGTCGACCTCGTTCTTGATCTTGATCAGCGCGTCAAGCACCATGGGACCCGTCTTGTTCAAGTCAATCTCGTATGTCTGCATCTTGGGCTTCTCCGTGGGGTGGTCGGGGTTCTGCAGTGTTAGCATCGCACGCATGGCATCAAACATACCCAGCGGTAGATCTTGAACTTCTTCATCTTGGCGGGGCGCTCCGTAGCGGGCGTCGCAAGCGAAGCAACAGCCGAAGTCGAGAACGGCGCTGCGAGGCGGGCAGCGACGCTCGGCGCACCCGTCCGCGCAGCAAGACGGAACGTGCTAGGAACGATCATGGTATAGGGATAAGGATTGAGACGAAAGAGTTGTCCTCGGCCAGAAGATGTACAGGCCAGCGCCTCGGGTTAAAGCGGAACACGGGGGCATTGCAAACACGTGTACGCTCATTGGCTCTATACCTATGCAACCGAGGCGCGCAACAAACAGTGACACCAATGAGGCCCACCGCTTTTGTCCGCATCACGTGGACATTGGAGCCAGGCGACAGTGCGGGGATCACGCGTGGAGGGCCGACCCTGTCGCGCTCCAGAACGGCGCGGCGCGCCAGTCGCGCAGAACGTGCGCGCGCGTTCCGCGCGGAAACGTGCAAGGGGCGCGCGCCCCGACGTCGTCCTTCGATTCGTTTTGCTGGCGAACAGTCTCGCTCTGACGAAATG